>OX352296.1:3028176-4414426 GCA_947086415.1 Pammene aurita
ACATTTTTTTTAATACCACGACGGTGGCAAACAAACATATGTACGGCCCGCCTGATGGTAAACAGCTACCGCTACCGGGTTGCAGGGCAGGCGTCCATAATAAGACGCCTGCCCTGCAACCCCAAAGGAGTCACATGCGCGTTGCCGACCCTTTACAAAAAGGAGGATTCACTGTGTTGATGGCTAAAGGAACAAGAAGGTCCCTCATCGTCAACACACTGGGTCCTCTTTGAGCTCTTTGGCAACCTTGTGAGTAGGGTCTAGTGCTATTTGGTTGTGGTTTTCTGTAAGGTGGAGGTACTTCCCCAGTCGGGCTCTGCTCCAGATTTGAGCGAGATGACATTCGCTGAACGTGCCCTACCACACTTAGCGAGATGCTATTCGCAGTGCCCATACCTCTCTTTTTGGCGTAGTTTAAGGAAATACCCAAGTCCGGAGGTAGTTTAAGGACATACCCCGGGTCCAAAAATAAAAATATATTTCATTCCCATAACTATCGCTTAATGCTAAATATTTTAATGAGTGTATTGGATTTTACCTAATTTATGTTTTCTCCAATCAATCGTGATATTTTTTCAATCACTCGTCCTCCATTTTTTGCTCGCGGAATATTTTTTTAATTGTTTATTTAAGTTAGACTGCATATTTTATTTACTTTACTTACCACACGCTTGACCGTCTTTTGTTTCTTTTTGTTGTGGCTATTCTTCATTTTTGCGTGCCAGTAATTGGGGTTGTTAATGCGGCCGAGTTCTTTTACAGCCAAGTTGAAGGGAAAATAGTGTTTGTTATTACCTAAGGATCAAGGCGCCAACCTCATATACCATATCTTAGTTATGCGTTAGTTTAGTTACTTATAAATTCTAGTTTTTACGTTTAAAAACCCCTAAAAGATTGGGAAAGGGGTGGGAGTCCCATTTAGTAAATTAAGCACGGGAGCGGTGAATTTGCAAAGTAATACCTTTCTGACAGGGATTAATTAAATATTCCATTAGTAAAATGGTATTTTGATAGGCAGGCCGACCCGTCAATGGACGATGGAGTTGGGCATCGTAGTATCTGAGGACAGATATGAATGGCAGATCTGGGCCACGAATCGACATGCCAAACTGTGAGACGTGGATGTCACACTTGTATCGCTAGTGGATAGAGTGATATCCATCTGTCCACACGTGTCCATACCTAACTGTCAATCTGTCAGTAGGTCTCGCTAGAGCGTTTTGTCTATGGCTATGGCCACCATTTTAGATATCACTCTTGAGTGATTCCACCCCAAATTTCAACTGTCACAAAAGTGTGATATCATAGTTGTCTCGCAAGCGACTGTCAGTATGCCATGTCGAATCGAGGCCCTATGCGCGTGCCCCTAGCTAATATGCCCAAATCTGTCTCAAACCCAAACAATTAGCAATATTGCTTTGTATACGATTTCAATGTTTCTATTTACGCGCTAAATATCTGAGCGCTGTAAGTGCAAAGCAAAACTTTTGTTAAAGTGGTCTTGTGGGAAGTTACCTACCAGTATGTTCCCGAACACATACTTATATTCCCCCCCCCCCCCCCCCCCCCCCCTGAAACGCAAACCTCGTGTACTACGGGGGCAACAAGGTGAAATTGCCCCCCCTGAACGAAATCCTGGATCCGCGCCACCGTCGTGGTATTAAAAAAAAAGGCTAGCCTGGTATGACTGACATTAGGGGTCCCTGATGACTACTCATTAGGGATTGCACTGCCGTCATATACTTTGTAAAATTATACCCCTGTACCGTCAAAAGCACTTCATGTTATTAAAAAACTTTATCTGTGGCCTAATTTAACAATTACTTACTAAGGGGTAGTTTTAAAGTAGCGCCTATCGCCGACAAAATAACCGAGTCACGGTTGAGGTGGTACAGTCATGTTGTGCGAAGACCAGAAGACCATATCGTGAAAAAGTGCCTTCCCATGGCTGTACATAAAAGAGGGAGAGGTAGGTCGAAGACTGCCTGGATGATGAATGTCCGGAGGGACAACACGGAGCTCGGCCTAACTCCCAACAATGCTTATCAGCGAAGCAAGTGGCGCCTCAAGATTAAGGAAGCCGACCCCGAGTAACGGAAAGTGACGAGGAGATAGAAGAAGAATTTACTTACAAACTAAATGGAAAAGTTTAGCTATTTATGTTTTGATGTTTACATTAATGAAATCTTTCCAAAAACGGCTCATCAAGATTGTTAATTACCCGGGACTAAAATAGAATTTTGCTTAAGATAGATATTGCATCCCAGTGATAAGATTTTTTCGCAAATAATATTTACGGTGAATACTGGCTAAAGCACAACGGTAGGATAGGATATTTTTTATTCCAGAAATCATGCTATAAAAATGTTATATTAACAGGATAAGTTTACGATATAAATACTGTAATTTTTTGAAAACGGCTCAAAATATATTTAGGTACCTACTTAAACTTAAATAACAAAAAACACGCATAATGTGGCTTCAACGTGACCTTTCTGTCCTGACCTTTGCTAACAGCCAACTGAAGGTATATGCAAATTAATTTCCGCGCCGAAATAGTGGGGAGTGAGACAGCCAAGTGAAGTAAGATTTTAATGAAATTTGACCTTTACAAGACAGTGCTCAAGTAATTTTCTATTCCAATCACTGGTACATAATTTATGTAGATGTTCTAAGATTTCCATTCTGAATCTATTTACCATAGTCATGGCCTTTTGTCTATTTAAGTATAGTGCACCGCTATTTAAGTGCATTG
This sequence comes from Pammene aurita, assembly GCA_947086415.1. Lineage (NCBI taxonomy): Eukaryota > Metazoa > Arthropoda > Insecta > Lepidoptera > Tortricidae > Pammene > Pammene aurita. The sequence continues at coordinate 3,030,932 of OX352296.1, forward strand.
ATTCACATTTTTCAACCGACTTCAAGATTTCGAAGGAGAAGGATTTCAATTCGTCGGGATCTTTGTTTTCGTTTTTTTTTTGTATGTTCACTGATTATTCGAAGAGGGCTGGATCGATTTGGAAAATTATTTTGTTGTTTGAAAGAGTATACTTCGCATTCGGTCCCATTGTCATTAGGTCAGGATCTGGTGATGGGATCCTGGAGAAATCGAGGGAACTCTTCAAGTATCATAGGCCCACTTATAGTGATTTTAGGTTTTTTTTTTACAAAAGCAAAACAGAATAAATTTCTCTGCATGTACTGCATTACTATAGGTAGTATAGGTACTACATTACTATGTATTACTAAGTATACTACATTACTATACATCTACTACATTATTATAAACTTACTAAAAAAACTGGAGAAATCGCTAACTTGGCTCTCTTTTCATAAACTCATATTACTTATTTCTAGATCTATTTTAAGGGTATTTGCATACTATTTAATAATTCATAGTCTCCAGTTAAAGGGGTTTTCAAGAATTGTAATGACATGTTTTCTAAGACGTAGGTTATTAATTACATATGCTTGACAGGGTGGAATTAAGTTGTTGGCGTGACGTCAGCAGTTGACTTGAGTGTTTAAGAAAGAGGGTTGTTTATTAATGTGTTGTAAGTTGATTTTATTAATTTTTCATAAAATATAAGCAACGTTGTTCGGTTGAGGCCTTGCTGATTGTAAGGTGATGGGTGGCCGAGACCCCGCATAACCGTTTGTTCGATTAAACGGTAGTTACGCGCGTTTTGAGACTAATTTTTCATTAGCTGCACACTTGTTCGTTAGGTCACCGCACAATAAGCAATCAGTATTACTCACTGAACAACGTATATGAGCAAAAAACAATTCTTAAGACGCCGCAGCCATTTTGAGCTCAAATTATTATCCACCCATATTCGAGGTTAAATTCGAGCGGTCGATTGTCAAAAATCTGCCCCCAGTTCTTACTGTGACGTTATCTGTCTCTAACGGACACGTTCTGTGTTTCATTTTTACAATTTGCGCGCAGCTAACAGTGAGTGACTTGTCATCCCGTTGAGTAACACTTTGGATTTCTTATTCTTAACTTAACCCTTAACCTTTTAACCGCGGCATATTTTGGTAATTTACCTGATGACCTGATATGTATAATGTTTAAACCGTTTAAAATTTAGATTTAGATTTTTGACGTAAATAAGGTGTTTGAAAAGGTGTCGTGAGTCATAGTTCATAGCCAACAAAATTAATTTAGTTATAGGTTACGCACGGCGGACAAAGTATTTGTATTTTATATTTATTTTAGATTCCCAGCGCTCCTGTGTGGTTGGCAAAAGACCTAGCTGCCGTGCTGCCGGCGGCCGCGGCGGAGGCGGCGCGCCACGTATCGAAATCGGAACTGCGGTTGACAGTCGTGACAGACGTTTTGTGCAGATATTTATTTATATTGTTTTTGTGTTTGTTATATTAGTGATTTAGTCTTATATTTTCAATGTTAGTAGTTTATAGTGTTAGTAATGATTTCGCCGCCTGATTCGACGTGCCCTCATTGTGACGGCTCATTGCGAGTCTTTACGTCGCGAGGCCTTAAGGTGCACATTACTCGTAAACATAAAGATATTCCCCACCCTGCAGGCCCGCGGCCTATCAGCAGTACGAATTCACAAACACATGGCTGTACCCTAGACCAACTCGCCTCATTAAAGAAGTCAGTGCGTGTTCTTCGGCACATCCCAAAAGGAGCGAGAAGTATGGCCGCTAGTAAGTTGTGCAGTATTATTAATAGTTGTGTAGCAGTTAATGGTTTGAACGAGTGGAACGCCCTCCTATCTTTTTCTTATAGAGCGTTAAAAACTCCTGAAACGGGCGAGGCAGGATCTCTCACCGCGAAGGTTAAGGCTAATATAGATACCTTCTCCTATTTATCGTCCAATGATTGTACGGGGGCCGCTCGGTCGCTGTCACTCACAAAATTAATTGAGGCCAAAGTTCATGAGGGCGACTTGAGAGGTGCTGTTCGTTTGCTTATGAGCGAGGACACAGTCGCGCCTGCAAGCCCAGACACACTAGCAGCTTTGAAGTCCAAACACCCGAGTCCATCTCGTCCTCTTCATTTCCCTGCGGAGCCGGATCCGAACTGCCCAATCTTGTCAGTTAATGTTGAGGATGTGGCCTTAGCAGTAAGCTCTTTTCATAGCGGTTCAGCAGCTGGCTTAGACGGCCTTCGCCCAGACCACCTAAAAGAGCTGACGTCTAGCGCAGCTGGAGACAGTGGAGGGCGCTTGATGGAGGCCCTTACTAAACTCTGTAATTTTCTGCTAAACGGTAATCTACATCCAGATGTCTGTCCGTATTTATTTGTGCTTTAAAAAAAAAGAAGGAGGCGTGAGACCTATAGCCGTGGGAAGTACTTTCCGCCGCCTCGTCGCCAAACTTGCGTGCCACGCAGTGAAGCAGGAGATGGCTTCCTACCTTCAGCCACATCAGCTGGGATTCGGAACCCGCTTAGGATGTGAGGCTGCAATACACGCCTTACGTTCATTTGTAATGGACCCCAATAATGCAGGTAGCGTAGTTATCAAGCTTGATTTAAAAAACGCCTTTAACTGTGTTGAAAGGGACGCTTTATTAAACGAGGTTAGGGAGAATATTCCATTACTGTATCCCTTCCTCTACCAGGTCTATCACTTACCATCTAACCTCTTCTATGGCTCCGATCTAATTATATCCCAAGTAGGTGCTCAACAGGGAGATCCGCTTGGCCCCCTCACTTTTAGCCTCTCCATCCATAAGATAATATCCGAGCTTAAATCACCACTTAACGTCTGGTACCTGGACGACGGAACCATTGGGGGTAAACCAGAAGAGGTGGAACAGGACTTACTTACCTTGTTACCACGCCTTGAGGAGTTGGGTTTAGAAGTAAACACGTCAAAGTGCGAGTTTTTCGCGTGCGGACCGGCGTCATCCTCTGTTTTTCCTGCTTTTTCTTCAATACTGCCTGGCCTCACGGAACGCAGTTCTAGCTCCCTTAGTTTACTCGGAGCACCAATATTCACTTCTGCGGTTCCCGATGCCATGCTATCACGCAAACAACTCCTCCAGACTGCCGGCGAACGCCTGAGAGGCATCAACCCACATGTAGCTTTGGCTCTCATGCAGAGGTGTTTCGCCGTACCCAAGGTAAACTATCTACTACGTACGGCGCCAGTATGGTTATTTCCCGACAACATAGCCTCTTTCGACGCTTGTATTAAATATATTATCGAGTCTATCGTAAAAGTCTCCATGAACGAAACCCAGTGGAAACAAGCGACTCTGCCGGTTCGACACGGTGGCCTCGGCGTACGACGTGTACGGGATGTGTGCCTGCCAGCCTTTTTGGCGTCGGCCCATGGGGTAACAGACCTCGTTGCTAATATTCTATCTCAAAATGGCAACAGGACAAGCATACCCTTTGTGGCCGACGCCTCGAGGTCGTGGTTAGATCTTAATCCGAGTGCAACCGTGCCGGAAAACCCCAACATCCAGCGTGCGTGGGATCATATAGGCTCTAAAGCCACATTAGACAGACTTATTACTGACGCCGTGGGAGTAGACCGCGCAAGGCTTCTGGCAGTGTCGCAGTCAGAATCAGGGGCGTGGTTGCATGCGTTGCCTTCGCCTCAACTGGGCACTTTACTCGACGGGGACTCGCTGCGCGTGGCCGTTGCTTTCCGCCTTGGCTGCGACGTATGTCAACCGCACATATGTATCTGCGGTACCATGGTGGGGGCTGACGGGCATCACGCACTGAGTTGCCGCCGATGCACCGGCAGGCATCCGCGGCACCATGCCCTCAACGACACTGTCCAAAGGGCCCTTAGGTCGGCTGGTGTGCCATCGGTGCTCGAGCCGCCAGGCCTTAGCCGTACAGACGGTAAAAGGCCTGACGGCTTGACTTTAGTGCCTTGGGAACGGGGGCGGTGTTTGGTGTGGGACGCTACATGTGTCAGCACATTCGCCGCCTCCCACATTAGCCGTACCTCTCGCACGGCCGGAGCGGCAGCCGAGACACAGGCGGCACTAAAGCGACAAAAATATGCCCCATTAGGATCCAGTTACATATTCTTCCCTCTCGCAGTTGAAACCGCGGGCTGCTGGGGGGTAGACACTAAACGATTCGTACGCGAGCTGGGCCGTCGACTCCGGCAAAAGGGGGAGGATCCCCGCTCCGAGTCGTTCTTGGTGCAAAGGCTGTCCATAGTTATCCAGCGTGGAAATGCAGCAAGCCTTATGGGCACCTTTGCACCGGGATCGGCAGGAAGCGGGTTATTCGTTTAAATTATTTGTAAAATGTGTTTTTATTTTTATTTTCTAAAGCCTTTTTTAATCATTGTATACACCTACTATTAGGTATTTATTTATTGATTGTAAAGAATCATTCATGATGTTGGCGTGTAAGTGACATTTATTAAATACTAGCTTTTGCCCGCGGCTTCGCTCGCGTTAAATTCGGGGTAACACGGTTCCCCTTTCCTGATTGCCTCCCGGAATGCTCCATACAAACTTCCACCCCCCATTTTAGGGAAGTGGGGGGTTAGAAAGAGACAAAAAGTAGCCTATGTCACTCTCCATCCCTTCAACTATCTCCACTTAAAAAATCACGTCAATTCGTCGCCCCGTTTTGCCGTGAAAGACGGACAAACAAACACACACATACACTTTCCCATTTATAATATTAGTATAGATGTTATCATTTATTTATTTATTTAAACTTTATTGCACATAAAATATACAAATGGCGTACTTAATGCCATAAGGCATTCTCTAACCAGTCAACCACTGGGCCAAAAAGAGATATGTTTGGTGCAGGCTTTATGAAAGAATGTATTGAAACAGTATCACACTTACTAAATATAAAATAAATATTATATACTTAATAAAACATTAAGAATAATCATAAACTTACACATATACTTTCTAAATCTAGACACACGGCAGTGTGTCCGCCAAGTTCGAGCAAAAAAAAGCGACACACCGGCCGTGGGTTATATTACACGAACCATTTCGGGCCAATTTCGACCACCCTATAACTCAAAACATATTTTATCTACGCATATGAAATTTCGAGTGTCTGTTGACATCCCCTTAATTGTCAAGAATACAAAATTTCATTATTCTACCTATAGCAGTTCTTGAGATATTGACGTCAGAAAATCGCTATTTTTACTATACACTCACTCACTGATTCACTGACTCATCAAAAACCTAGACCACTTCCAATGGTCGTACTGACTTGAAATTTGGCGTGGAGATAGGTCTTAAGGTCAAAGTAAAGGGAAAAATCTGAAAACGGCCAAGTGTGAGTCAGTTTTAAAAATAGCGAAGGTGTAACTTTGTTCTACTATGAAGTCATAATGAACTAAATGGGTATATCTTCCAATGGTCGTACCGAACTGAAATTTGGCTCGAAGGTTTGTCTTTAGGTCGAAATAAAGTAAAAATCTGAAAACGGCCAAGTGTGAGTCAGTTTCGAAAACAACGAATTTGTAATTTTGTTCTACTATAAGTAGGTATGGAGTGGAAATGAGATAAGACTTATTTAAATTTAGATACATACCAATTTAAGACAATACATGTTTGTCTTAAAGACAAGAACAATAAAATTGTTCACCACTCTGTGTGTGTCTGTTGCGGGAACCGAACCCACGATTTACGAAGTGCAAAGCAGGTCACTAGGTACCAGTGTTGGCCGATAATTTCAATTAGAATTGAAAATTGATCAATAAGATTGAAGATTAATTTCGTAACTAATCAATTACACTAACATCAATTTTTACTAACGTTAGTTCGCATTGATTTTGTGACGTCGTCAATTACACTAACCGTCAATTAGAATAAACCTATTAGTTACACTAACGTCTCGAAAATTTAATATAGTGCAGTCATTGAAGCGAAAAATACGGTCTTACCTCCGAATTTTTTTACTGTGAACCGATTTGCATGAAATTTTGGAATTAGGCTCATCTTACCCTTAACTTCAAAAGTGAAAATGATCTGAACTCCGCCTATTATTTTTAAGGGGTGTAAACAACCCCTTAATGGAAAAATTGACATTGAGCCATTTTATCGCTAGAAAACATGTCTAATAGTAAGTGGTGAAATTGTAAAGTATTTTCTAACATAATTACCTCATATTAAAATCATTTTCAACCCCTTGAAAATCTTACAACCCTTGCAAACAACCCCTAAATTGAAAAAATCACAAAAAAATACTTTGGTATGACATAAAAAGATGTAAGTATAGAGTAAGTAATATTTTATATTATCTATAATAATTATCAAATTTTTAACCCCCTTTCAACCCTTGAAAACTACCCCTTGATAAAAAATTGTTAATTTTTTTTTTTATAAAATGAAAAGGATTTAAATATTATTCGACACTCTCGAAAATGATTATCATATTCTTAAGCTTTTCTACCCTTAAAACTACCCCTAAATTAAAACAGTAAATATATATAATTACATATTTAAAAATATTATAGTCTATGGTTCGTTCTAGATTGATGAAATATGAAAGTCATCTACGATTCCGAATCGATCCATGACACTGAATAAAGTGTTATCCTTCTTCGCTTAGCCCAAAACTGTAACCTGCCGGTAGCGCAGGCGATGATGCGGACGCTGGGCCGCATGCGGTAGCGTCCCTAAAGGCCTAACACCTCCGGAGGTTGACATCGGAACAACGGCGAGCGGCATACGCGGGTTTCGTATTCCCTCTTAGGAGGTGTTTAGTTATGGTCTTTATAGACCACGTCGCGTCAAACTGATGGAAGCTGCATGACGGTGGCTCGCTGTTCCTGCGAGCAGGCTGTCGGCGACGCTGGCGCTCGACGTGCCGGTTGTCCAGCACGAGAGTTCAACGGGTACGCCGTGGGCCTGCGACAGCTGTAGGCCTGCCGTAGTGTAACCAGGTACCGAACCGTTAGCTAGCGCGGGATTCCGCAGCCGAGAATATACTGACCAATTGTAAGCACAAACCCTGTTTGTTATTAATTAGGGAGTTAAGATATAAAAGAAGTGTAGTGGAGGGGTATTTACTGCAAATGCTGAATATAAGTGTGGGATGTTTAATAAATCTTGTCGCACAACCTGGGATTTTCATTATACAAAACCAAGAATCATTTCAATATATACACATTACAATAGTTGTGGGTCTCTATTATACTGCGTACTTTCACATTGCTCCAAATATTCACACTCCGAAATTTTCAGTTACTAAGTAGAAAAAAATATGATAAGTTTTTACCAGGTTTGTTTAGGACCATAACTCCTTCAATTTTCATGCTATCACAATTTATAAAAAACCATTGTAAAGGTAATTAAGAGAGCTACAACATCCTTCATTGCAATATATAGTAAAAAACCTTTTTCTAAAACGGTGAAGGGTTAAAGGGCTTAAGAGAGGCTGTGATTGCACTGCCACGCGCTCTTTAAACAATCATATCTCCGTCAATTTTTGTTTGACAGAAAAAACAAAAGAACCAAATTGTTTGTCAGAAAAATACCAAAATTTTTAATCCATACACTTTTATACGTATCTGTCGTCATTTTTGAGATATTATGAAAAAAAGGTGGGTTTTTAAAAAAATTGAAATTTTGTTTTTTTTTAAATCGTGACTTTTTTGAAAAATATGTGTCCTGAAGCAGCCAAACTCATACTATCTATCAAACTCTTCATAATAAAGTTAATTCTAGGAGGAATACGATTAATTTTAATTTTGGTGGAAATGGCACTTATGAAACCCATTGATTTAAAAGAAAAAACATTAGATGCTCCCCTTATTTGCAATACAGCTCACTTATTTTACGTGCAAAAGACTTTTAATAGTGCTCATTTTGAAGCTTATTTTAAGCACTACAAAACCCTATTGTATTAGAATGCATAAAATGCATCTGCTCGCCGCTAGATGGCATTGACCACATCGATTAAATTTCAGACAAAATAAAAAACGGCTTTGATCTTTAATATCTAGCTTAATATTGCACTTAGAATACTTTGTAAAAAACCAAATTGTTCATTGTTTTACCTGCTACAATTTTGTTTTTTATAAAATTTTCGATAAAACGTATATTTTTGGAGATATTTGCAAAAAACCGATGAAAAACGTGAAAAAATTGCGAATTTTCAATTGCCAATAACTTGAAAAGTATTGGATTTTTTGAAAAACTTTATACACGATTTTTTGCTTAAAATTAGGCCTTCTATCGATATCCGAGGTTATTTTGAAAAAAAAAAAATTCACCCCCGAGAAGGGGTGGCAACCACCCCCAGGGTGGTTGCGGAGTTCAAATCATTTTCACTTTTGAAGTTAAGGGTAAGATGAACCTAATTCCAAAATTGTATGCAATTCGGTTCACAGTAAAAAAATTCGGAGCAATAATGCTTCAATGACTGCACTAATAAGAATTACAGTTAATTAGATTAACGTTAGTGTAACTAAATTAATCCTGTCTTACACTAATAATTAATTTTAAAACTGCATCTCGGGTTCGGAAGTCGGGACCAATATCACAAGATGGAGCTCATGCTGGACCCTAGGGCTACCTACTGGATCTCTGGTTTGGCGCATCATAGACTCATGCTGTTTGGGCTCATTCGACTTGTACTGATGAGCAGATGGTACCGGTATCAAAATCTGGAGCTCATGCTGGACCCTGGGGATCCCTACTGGATCTCGGGTTTGGCGCATCATAGACTCATGCTGTTTGGGCTCATTCGACTTGTACTGATGAGCAGATGGTACCGGTATCAAAATCTGGAGCTCATGCTGGACCCTGGGGATCCCTACTGGATCTCGGGTTTGGCGCATCATAGACTCTTGCTGTTTGGGCTCTTTCGACTTGTACAGATGAGCAGATGGTACCGGTATCAAAATCTGGAGCTCATGCTGGACCCTGGGGATCCCTACTGGATCTCGGGTTTGGCGCATCATAGACTCATACTGTTTGGGCTCATTCGACCTGTACTGATGAGCAGATGGTACCGGTATCAAAATCTGGAGCTTCTTTTTACTTTTACTTTCTTTGTGTGAAAGTCAAAGTCAAAGTCAAATTCAAAGTCAAAGTCAAAGTGAAAGTCAAAGTCAAAGTGAAAGTGAAAGTGAAAGTCAAAGTCAAAGTGAAAGTGAAAGTCAAAGTGAAAGTTAAAGTCAAAGTGAAAGTCAAAGTGAAAGTCAAAGTAAAAGTCAAAGTGAAAGTCAAAGTGAAAGTCAAAGTGAAAGTGAAAGTGAAAGTGAAAGTGAAAGTCAAAGTGAAAGTCAAAGGTAAAAGTCAAAGTGAAAGTCAAAGTGAAAGTCAAAGTCAAAGTGAAAGTCAAAGTGAAAGTCAAAGTGAAAGTCAAAGTCAAAGTCAAAGTCAAAGTCAAAGTGAAAGTCAAAGTGAATGTCAAAGTGAAAGTGAAAGTGGAAGTGAAAGTCAAATTGAAAGTGAAAGTGAAAGTGGAAGTGAAAGTCAAATTGAAAGTGTAAGTAAAAGTGAAAGTTAAAGAAAGTGAAAGTAAAAGTGAAAGTGAAAGTCAAGGTCAAGGTCAAGGTCAAGGTAAAAGTAAAAGTAAAAGTAATCAAAACCTCGTAGCTTAACCTAAATTCGCGTTTAGTTAGGTAAATTATTAATGTCAATTACCAATTCAATCTACACTAAAAATTTAATTAATGTTTAAATTTTTGAGAAAGACTAAAAATTAAATATCTTCAATTATTAGTTATTCGCAAAGGATTAACACGTTTGTTACAATTAATTTCAATTCTAATTGAAATCAATTTGCACTAAACTATTAGTGTTCAATTTTAACTAACGTGTTTCAATCTTCAATTTTTAATTTTCAATCACACTAACGTTCGGCCAACACTGCTAGGTACACTAGGTGCGCTAAATCAGTCAAACAAAAATGAAAAGACTATTTTTTCTCGCATAGTCTATATAATTTCTAATTTTACAACTAATAAAATCGCAGATTGAAGAACATGGAAATCATATATACTCTAAGATGGAATTATATATACTACTGCCCATCTCACCCTCCGATACGCCACGGGATGAGATGGGATGGTCCACTTCTAGGGCTACATAATAGGCCACCAATTATAATACCTACTGGTAGGTAGGTATTACCAAGTTATTAATTATCTATGTAGGTAGCGTACTTACAATCAGTATAAAGTACGTTATTGATGTATGTAATTATATGTAAGTAGGTACATTTTATAGGTGTAGGGAGCCAGTTTATTTATAAAAATCACCTATAAATAAATAGTAAAATAGGATTTATCATAGATTATAGGCACTCGCGATGCCCGATCGATCCCGAAATCCCGATATATGTATGTATAGTGATACTAGATAAAAATTCCGTTCCCCGCCTCGCGCACCCTCCGTCGCTGCCTACACTCGTCCGCCGCGCTCGCGCCGTCCGTGATAAAAAAATAATAAAGAACCTACACCTAACAAAAATAAATGAAATCCGATCAAAAACATAAATGTGAAAGGCTGCCAAGTTCGATACTATGGGAATGCTTCGCCTATAAAAGAAGTGAGATCTGAATAAGTACCAAGTTCCATAAAAATACCTCAAATCATAAATAGTTATAGGAATGCACACTTGATTTCCAGCAGTTTTTAAGGTACATTTTGAATAAGTATCACGTTACATAGAAATACCTAAAATTATAATAGTCAGAGAAACGCACACCGGTTTTTTTAGCAGTTTCCTGATAACATTTATTATTTTCAGTATTTTTTAATGATGTAACTTGGCAAGTTTTAATAGAAAATTATATACTTGACACATTGCAGTCCAAAGGTGTCGATTAATTGCATTGAAAAGGTGTGTGGTGTGTGAAAACTTGCCAAGTAACATCATTAAAAAGTACTGAAAATAATAAATGTTATCAGGAAACTGCTAAAAAAACCGGTGTGCGTTTCTCTGACTATTATAATTTTAGGTATTTCTATGTAACGTGATACTTATTCAAAATGTACCTTAAAAACTGCTGGAAATCAAGTGTGCATTCCTATAACTATTTATGATTTGAGGTATTTTTATGGAACTTGGTACTTATTCAGATCTCACTTCTTTTATAGGCGAAGCATTCCCATAGTATCGAACTTGGCAGCCTTTCACATTTATGTTTTTGATGGGTATATATAACTCAACGGTGACTGACTGACTGACATAGTGATCTATCAACGCACAGTCCAAACCGCTGGTTCTAGGTTTTGTTTTATTAATTATTCCAAATTTGGCACGTAGGTTCCTTATAAGGTCTAGGGGTGCACTAAGAATGGATTTTTCAAAATTCATCCCCTAAGGGGGTGAAATGGGGGTCCAAAGTTTGTATGGGGAAACAAGATTAGTTAGTCTATTTTATTCGAAACTTCACAGAAGTATTCCTAACAATAAATGAGTAAATACGTGTTGCAGGTTTTTTGAGAATTCAACCCCTAAAAGGGGGAAATGTGGTCAAAAAGTCTGAAAATCAATATGGGTATTGTTTTTATGGTTTATCGGGTCGTTGATCAACAACGATTTTAAAATCCGACGTGGCGGACGTGAAATACCATCTCCCCTGTTAGGGTACAATGGGGTTGAAATGTCTAAATATCCATATGGGTGTCGTTTTTGTGATTTTTTGGGACGTTAATTAAGAAAATGGCATCGATTTTGAAATTTTATATTGTGGACATGAAATTCTAGAAAGTATTTGTGCCAAATTGCAATCTTCTTCTAAATATTTAAAAGAAGAAACTGACTGACATATCAACGCACAGCCCAAACCGCTGGTTCTAGAGATTCCAAATGTGGTACGTAGGCTCTTTATAAGGCATAGGGATGCACTTAGAAATAATTTTTAAAAATTTACCTCCTAAGGGGGGAAATGGGGTTCAAAGTTTGTATGGGAAACGAGATTAGTTCAACTATTTTATTCGAAACTTTACAGGAGTATTCCTAACGATAAATGAGAAAACAAGTGTTTCAGCTTTTTTGAGAATTCAACCCATAAGGGGGAAATGTGGTGACAAAATTTAAATATCAACATGGGTATTGTTTCTATGGTTTATCGGGTCGCTGATTACGAAATCAACACTTAAGGGGGTGAAATGGGGGTTGATAGTTTGTATGTGGAATTTTTAAACGTTGAACCAATTTAGATGAAACTTGGTATAGAGATAGTTTGTGTACCGGGAAACGACATGGGACAGTTTTTATCTCGAAAATCAATCTTTAAGGGGATGAAATGGGGATTGGAGGTTTGTATGGAGATTTTTTTACCGCGAACCGATTTAGATGATTTTGTTGTGGATATAGTCTGAGTCCCAGGAAACAATATAGAATATTTTTTAAGTCGAAAATCAATCTTAGAGGGGTAGAAAACATGTTGGTAGTTTGTATGGCGAATTATTAACCGCTGAACAGACGACTGAAATGAAACTTGGTACAGTCAGCTGCAGAGAAAAGGTACCACCCGCCGTACAAGTTTGTAGGGCACGGTGGTACCTTTTCTCTGCAGCTGACCGTACATATTATATAGATTGAGTCACGGTAAACAATATAGGATAGTTTTTATCTCGAAAATCAACCCTCTAGGGGGTGAAACGGGGGTTGAAAGTTTGTATGGGAAATTAATAACCGTTGAACCTATTTAGATGATTTGGTATGGAGATATTTTTCGTTCTGGGGAAGGATATATAATAGTTGTTATCCCAGAAGTCATTCCTTAAGCGGGTAAAAAGGAGGGTGGATTACTAATTCCACGCAAATGAAGTCGCGGGGAAAAGCTTCTATTCAAGAGTAGAAATCTGTATTAATCATAATCTCTCAGTAGTAAGTCGTTGATGGCGTAACAATTAAACAATTATTGCAATAATTTCTTTAAAATAAAAAATGAGGGAACCGCCGTCTTCAAAACGTGGTATACCGAAACCTCCAGAATGTAACGAATACTTTTCCGAAAACCGCTTCTAAATCAGTTCAGCGAAACGCAAGATGATCGCGGACAAACATACATTCCTACATACAAACATACGAGTCTAACTGAGAACCTCCTTTTTTAGTACTTTTAGTACGCGTGTCGCGACGATCGATCCGATCCCGACTTGGTACGGATGGATCATCTAGCGAAGCCTTAAATATTATGATGGTAGCAGCGTTATGGAACGCTCCCTTTAAACTCAATTGTCTGTGGTAAGAAATAAGCCGACTTGTTGCAACTCGAACAGAAACACGAGGTTCTGGTGTAAATACGTTTCTTTATTGGAAAGACATTAGTGATTTTAATTCCTGTAAAAGTATCTATTTGTTGTGATAGTGCTAAGTTCATAAATAGTGAAACCAACACGCCGCCTGCCAGCCTCTCCTTCAGCCAAAAGCTAAGTATATAATAAAAGAGAACAAATAGTTCCAAACAATAACATAATACCATCAGGAAAACAATTATACAAAACATTCCTGATACGTATTTCTGATAGTAATGTGTATTACTATTGATAAAGATTAGTTTCAATCTATAATGAGAATTGTTAATGTTAAAAGGAATAATGATATACAGATTCGGGAACATAAAAACAACTAAACGAATTCCCAATTTAATCTGAATATATCATGTCAATCTTGATATATTTTATACTGATAAAAGGATTTAATGAGAATGATAATTGAGTGTATCATGTATCAAATGCTATGTTTGTAACAAATGACATCCCTGGGGAAGTACGGAGACCAATCCACAACAGTCTCAGTGGGTCAGCCCCGGGGATAAGGAAATGTACCTGCTTCAGGCAGAGAATGATCCGTAAGGATATTTACTGTTAGGTACAGCGCTGCACCTCACGATCGACGGGTCGTGAACAGTCAAAAGAGTCCTGGTTGTGTGGCACCAGGACTGTGAAACGTATTGTGGCGTGGTCCACTAAAATGAAGTAATCTACTATAAGCGGTACATTCCCAAGTAGATTAAATGAATGGAAATCACCAGGGGTGTGAATGTTCTGATCCGTAAGAAGGTATATTTAAATGATCAAAGGCCCTTCCGTGTAGTGTCCGTAAGAAGGTATATTCCAGTGACACCACAATATCCTGAATAGAGGAATAGAAAAAAAATCTCAATTCATGTTTGGTTCGTGATATGATAAACAATTCATATATGTATAGCTAGAATATGTTTAGTGACTAAGAGAGTCATAAAAATACCTTTACCAACAGATGGATGACGTGGCGAGGTGTGGGCTCATCTAGGCGCGTCTGGATGAGATGCACACCGTCGCAGCTACTAGAACTTGGAGCAGGTATGAATTGGACCCTAACTATAGAGCTGACGCATATGAGTGTAACTTATAGAGACAATAGATTCCTTATCGGGATACATAAACTTACTACAGCTAAATGAATGAACCTCAGGCAGATGCTATGTAACATAAACCTCTTGTGGTTGTCGTGCTATCCCCAACGATGGCCACAACGCGGGCGAAGCCGCGGGAAAAAGCTAGTTATATAATAAACTTACATACATATTGTTATATAAGTAAGTGTACCTACAATGAAACATCAAGACGATAATCAATCAGACAAATGCTTGCACAACATGCGCTTGAAAGTGAACTTACTCTGGGCTTTTCTGATGTCAATCGGAAGGTCATTCCAAAGGCGTATTGCCTGGAGAGTGAAGGAATTGTTCATGAAACCGGTGCGATGAAAGGGAATAGCGAGGTTAAGGCTGCGAGAAGTGCGAAGATTACATCCAGAGCGTGCAGTTACAAATTTTAATTTAGATCGAAGATATTGAGGTGTGGTAGGTTCAAAAAGAAAAGAATATAGTGTACCTAAGAGTCTAAGAGATCTACGCTCGCGTATCGGAAGCCAATTCAGCTGCTTACGATAAGCTGATATGTGGTCGTACTTCCGAAGGCAAAATATGAACCTAATACAGTTATTGAGCAGTCTGTCCAGTTTATTCAGAGAAGTTTGAATGGCGTTAGAGTAGCACACATCAGCATAATCAATTATGGGAAGGACAAGAGCTTGTACGAGAAGGATCTTAGTGCTTACTGGCAAGAAATTTTTAATCTGTATAGTGATCTAATTGTGTACGTCACTCTGCGACATACATCAGACACCTGGGCCTCCCATGCGAGGCCATTATCTATGATCAGACCAAGATTTTTAACTTTGGGTGCTATACCCATATGGGTATCACAACACCCTCGAACCGGATAGGTGCTACACTCGGCAAATCCATCAAGGCAAGCGTGCGGGGACTTCAAAGTACAATAGCTTGACATTTGGATGGGTTCACCGCGATTTCAAAAGAACGTGACCACGCAAAGAGACTGTTTAGGTTAGTATTTATAATGGAGACTGCATGATCAATGTCCTTAACGCTCGCCTGAGTATAGAGCTGCAGATCATCAGCATAAAGATGGTAAGAGCAGCCGATTTTAGGAGTGACCGTGTTAATAAAAATTGAGAAGAGCATTTACTTATCGTTGACCCGAATTTTTTTCACTGCTCATTGGAACATGGAGCCCGCTCGGCAACCTAATCCTAAGTATTGGCGTAGGCACTAGTTTTCACGAAAGCGAAGTCAGTTGAAGTAAAAAAACAATTATATCCCTTAGTTCAAAGTTTTAGAATAAATACTTACTTAAAATAATTTAGCTACATCATACCTGCACATGTGTGTTCAAATTATTTGGGTCACGATCCTCCAAAGTCTCTTGAACCGCACTGTCCGGTTTAACAACCGCCATTTTCAGCGGCTCCGACCGGACGTCTAAAATCGCCGGACCGTCCGTCTGGCAACCGGTCTCCACAGCGTCCCACTCTGTCCAAGTCTCTGATTCTTTTAAATTATTTTCTTCTGACTCTTTAGAATTTCTTTCTACTATCTTCGGAAGGGTGGAAGGATCTAGTTTAATTTCTGGAGCGGTTCCACGAAGCTTGGCTTTATGAGCACATGCTAGACATTGCCGGGAACTGGTAGATTGCAGCAAGCAAGGCCCGCTGCTTAGCGGTACGTCGTCAAATGCCACGGTGGAATTTACCGCGCAAGTTCTAAGTCTATAATATTTTTGTTTTAAAAAAGTTCACTGCGATTGCTGATCGTAACTCCCGCTATTAAGAGGTACTTTGTGAAATGCCACGGAGTTGTTTAACGCTAAAGTTTTTAGTCTAAAATTATTCGTTTTTAAAGAGTTCACTGCGATTAGCGAGTTCATCAAACATTACAATTTTAGTCTTAATTTAGAGTCACTTTTGCTTCTTTTAAATCAAAGTTTAATTTCAATTTTACAACGAAATTATTAAAACTTCCAACACATAGATGTATACTCCGTTGAAAACCACTGCTGAAACTAAATTCCCTCCAAAAGCCTTTTACTTAATGTCTTTTGCGCATGTCTGAAACACTTCTAGCGAAAACTTCGTTATAATAGTACATTGACGGTGTTATACAACCTTTATACGACTTTTTAGTCACCACGCTTCGTTGGATGTAGTGATGCGACGTTGGGTCGTAGTTTCGTTTTATTATTTATTGTTTTTAGGGCACTGGCCGATGGTTCCTAATGGACGAAGGTAAGAGTGCTTAATGGGTTCCAAACGAGGTTTATACAGTTTTTATAAGTCTTTTACTCTTTCTAAAGAAAGGATGTGGCATATATATTAATTTATGGGCGAAATAATATTACTGATCCATTTTCGTTTGTTCATAATATATTATAACAGAACTTGTGTTCGAAACTTGCGTCTACCCTTTCTTAATTTGCTTACATACTTAGGCGTTTGAAAATATAGTTTTAATATAATTATAGGCTTAATGTAGCCTGAACCTCTTTTAAGTCTTTAAACTTGTGTAACCGTAAAATGGGGTGAGTAGGGACAAAACCGAAGCTCAAACCTGGTTAAAAGTTTATTTTTATAAGTGACACGTTGATGATTATACATAAAAATAGTCGGGTCGTATGAATTTTAATATTTTATTTATTATCTGTCGGGTAATTTCATAATTTTAATAATAAACACAAAATAGTGGGAAATCCTACCTGACCCCGTAGTTGGGGTTGGTAGGGATAAGGTGATTTGAGAAAATTGCTAGGATTGACATTTTTTGATTATGAACATTGCAATAGCTTGACTTGTTACGAGAATCTTTTATTTACGTAGTGATTTAACAACCTTGGTCTAAAAAAACGAACTCGGCGCTCTATTATCTCTACTCTCCCCATTCATGACCCAACTGCCCACGACATCCCTTCTTACCCAGTTTTACGGTATTAGCATGTCGGGCATTAGGTCGTTTACCTTAATGGTCTGAGATACAAAAGTATTGGGCCATTTTATTTACATTTCTTCAAGATTACTTCAAGATTTCGAAGGAGGAGGTTATCAATTCGTCGGGATCTTTTTTTTACTTTTTTTTATGTATCACCGATCATTCGAAGACGGCTGGACCGATTTGGAAAATTCTTTTTTTGTTTGAAAGAGTTCACAGTTGGTCCCATTGTAACCAAGTCAGGATCTGAAGATGGGCTCCTGGAGAAATCGAGGGAACTATTATAGGGGGTGGTATAGTGATTTGAGTATTTTTTACAGCAGCTCGAGCATTTCCTTTTAGAAGGCTAAGTGAAGTCGGTTCTTTTTTGTTTAAAATTATTTTATATCTAAATAATTGGATCGTGATACGAAAAGAAAGTATCCCATGTTTTCTTTTTTCCATTCTACAACCATTTTTCATAGTATTTTTCGTATGGCGGAAAAAAAATAAGAAAATCTTCGGATATTTTTTTTCTCCTATTAGGATCGAAAGAGCTCGTGATTCTGCGTACAAAGGACGTAATAATTACAAAATAAATAAAGTGCTGTATCACCATCCTCCTAGCGTTTTTCCCGGAATGTGCGTAACAACTAGTTTTTACGACTGCCATCTGACCTTCCAACCCAGAGGGGAAACTAGGCCTTGTTGGCATTAGTTCCGGTTTCCTCACGATGTTTTCCTTCACCGAAAAGCGCTGTATGCAACTTTAAATAAAATGGCTTACTTAAACAACAAAACAATATCAAAAAAATAGATGAAAAATTATCAGATTCGCCTTTAGCAAAATTCGTGTCTGGCGAATTATGCAAACACGCGTCTCTAGACTCGCCGATAGGCCTACTGCTCTACCGTCTGGATGGTAGGTTTGAACAAGTATTAATTTCGTTAGCAGATATTAAAAATATTATTTAGGATACAATTAAAATAAAAAGTCCTTTTTAAATACAAAAGTTTATTTCTTCGATTCTTAACTATGTACAATATGCATATGCACCGACGTTACATTTATGTACAAACTTATGTTATGTGAGTATATATTAGTATTTATATAAAGGGTAAATAAGGTATGCAACTAGATGTTTGTAAGACTAATTAACACACTGCGACCGGTAAGATTTGTTTACAAATTTTCATAATTTTAATGCCAAAATTATAGTTACATAAAATGGAGTGATTATCAAAACAGTTTCACAGAAACATCTTCCCATTTTTCGGAAAACTCATTCTAGTATAAGGTGTCATACATTAGCTGTATTTAAAAATAGATGCCAATTTTTCGAATTAAATGGCATTTTTGGGCAGCTTACATTAACATAATATATGTTATATCTAAAAAAAAGTACTGCCTTATTTATATACAATCTAAAAATGTATTATATGTAAATTGAGCGATATCTTGAACGATATATGTAGTTCTTGATATAACTTATATTTATTACTGTATCTGTATATTGCACCGTATTATTTCATTTCTTATATGAGTTTATATTAAGTTAGGGTACTTATACTATTGGAAGGGCAAAAGTATATCGTATAAATATTATACCATAATTAGATTGCCACTTGTCATTATAACTATTCTTTTATGGGTCTAAATTGACCCAAATGTAAGTAAATCTAATAAATATGTGGCTGGTTTTTGCTCTATATAACAATTTGACCCGTTCGTTAATTAACTATTTTTCTACCTAAATGGACGGTAGGAAATACCGTGTTCATGTTATTGCCTGCACAAGCATCGATCGTGGCTCGAGTTAACCCAATTCGGGCACACCTCCCATATTTTACTGTATAACATATGATGGGTGGGTTCAGTCATATTAATGGGATATTATTAGACGTATTTATTACAGTTTTTAGGTAATTTACTATGACATTACATGACATGCTTGTCTAATGTTCGCTTAGTAAATGGCGACCTGATTTTCGAAAACCGGTCCTCCGTAGACTAAAACATAGGGCAAAACTTGTCAACCTATCCATCAAAAATCTAATTGCACATTTAAAAAAAATAATGATTTAGATAAAAACGGACCTAACACTGTCGCTGAATTAGTTTAATTTGTAATAAGCACGGGGTCTACTTTACCCAACACAACAATGTACGTGTTAATAGCACATTCAAAAGGAATCTCTTAGTACTTAATTTCATTCCTGCAGTGACATTCTTTGTCAATTTTCGGAATGTCATGTACAAATATAATTTTATGAAAACAGATGATATCTATTAGACACCATTTCAAATTCTACTTCTATGTATATTTTAAAATGTCACAGACGTTACGTTTCTTCTTTACCATATTTTCAGTCATGTACTCATGTCTTAACAAAACGTTGTTATTTATTATCAACCTTATCACGTAACCAATTAAGTCTCTTTTCCTTAGATGCTGGCAGATACGTGCTTGCTAAAATAAGATGTTTATACGTTATAGGGTGGTTCCACCCGTAATATGATTGATCGACCGTTAAAGGTTAGTGCCGCGAATAGAGACATTTGTTATATATTCATAGAGAACACTAAGGACGAAGAAATGTTAAGCGCTTTGTCATAATAAACTACAAACTTTAAATGTCACTTGAGCGCTTAAAGTGAATTTGGCTTTAAAATGATATGGTTCTAACTTGTGATGCTGAAGATTTTCAAGAGTCGACTGGTCATACTAAGGGCAAACAATATGACCTAGAAAATTTCAATGATAATTTTTACGTCTCATGCTCTAAAAGTTCGTCTTTATGTCGACCTTTCGCTTTTTCGGGTTAGAGATATTGATTATTTTTATGTTTTAGAACATAAAACATTTTTTGTTACGAGTAGAAAAGTTATGTTTGTTTTCGTACAATTGTTTTGCACTTATTCCGATTTTCTAATTTTACTAACACTAACTAATGTTTTGTCTTTCGTCTGTACCTAACCTGTTTTATTTTCCCCACAGGACAGGCCATGCCTAGTGTGGGGATCAGCATAAATGTAACATTGTGTAATTATATTTCTGAAATAAACTTTTTGTATTTTGTATTTGTATAAAGCAAAATCTTCGTCGAATACCGAGGCAATTGGTCCAAAAGCCACATCAACAACTTTAACTTCATAGAATAAACTCTTTATTTTATTTCGTTTCATTAGTAATGTAAGACTAAGGCAAAGATGTTTGCCTTAGTCTTACATTAAGTATTGTACTACATACAATTATAGTAGTACAATATATACAATTATACTAATACAAGTATGTAGTACATACTTATACATTTATAAGTATTGTACTACATACAAAGTACAATACTTATAAAAACTTCATGAAATAAACTTATATTATTTATTTTGTCTCTTATATAATATTTTAAATTTGTTTTTATTATTATTAGTAAATGAACATATTGAAACTATGACAATAAGTATAGGTAACTTATTGTCATCGTTTCAATATGTTAAATTCGCAATAGATTTAAAAAAAGCAAAATATTTTTATAACTGTCAGTATGTAACGACCAAGTCAGGTGTTACTTCCCAAGTAACACAGGAAGCATTATAACATATGAATAGTTAACTTATTTCGAACTTAAGGACCGTATAAACTCTTATATACGTTCACCGAGCAACTTGTCGCATTATATGATGCTTTGAGCTGTATAACGGTTGTATAATGGCATATCTAAATGCTTTTGTAAAGCCTTTAGCTTTAGTGCAGCAAACCACAACGCAACTGTACAGCTTTCGACTGTTTAAAAGCACTTAAGTGCTTTAGGTTCTACAATAGCATTATATAATGCTTTACGATGTATAACGGTTGTATAATGGCATGTATAAAGGCTTTTTTAAAGCCTTTAGTTTTAGTGCAGCGAACCAAAATGCAACTGTACAGCTGAATGCTGTACAGTTTCGTTTTGGTTTGCTACACTAATGCTTCGGTGTGGTTTAGCTATTACCTACTAAAAAAAGTTAATTGCCGTGAACCTTGTAATATTTGTGCTACACCTTGAAATTATTTAACGATTAATAATTTCCTTGCTATCGAAGTGAAAAGTAGAGTGTAAAATACGTTCATAAAACCCATTTTACACTCGATTTATATCCATCCGAGCTCGAAATAGCACGTTTTATGCACTTGTTGTAAAAATCTACAATTTTCACATGCCCAATAAATGCTGCTGTTCGATATTTTAATTGCCCGGTAAATAATAAACTGTTTTTGATTTTTTAAATATTTTTTCTCTTCAAGTCAATTTCAATTTTTTGCGATCGATATTTACCTACTTTATTATGACAAGTGACAATCAGTCTGGCTTTGATGAAATTGATATGAATATACATTAATCATGAACATAATTAAATTTATCTTAAGGATTTCTAAAATTAATAAAGGTAAATGTAAATATTAGCACCAGATCTTAAAACTAAGTCTAGATTAAGTTATTATAGTTTATTTTACAATATTAAAGCTTTAGTATTCGCTTACCATGGAAGAAATAAAAACATATTTATACTTAGTTCAAAGAAAAATATTTAAACGATAGCTTCATTCAGATGTCAAATAAAAATATCTCGACAAAGTTTCTTCTAATTTTTTAAATGTTTTAACCTTTTGTAGGTACGTAAGTATATAATGACTCTTTTTACCCGAACTAACACATAAATCGGTCAGGGTCATTCAAGCCCACAATATTCCATTTAACCCAACTAGCCGCAATGCCAAATCACAATCAATAACAATTTAAGAATGACGAAAACTCTTTCAACAAATCTACAAATCACATGGTTGCATCGTTATATATTGTAGTTATAAAATCGACCTTACACCTTGATTTTAAACTACAAATTCAATTGTATGTTAAAATGATATACGGTCTTGCAAAGGTAATATACAAAGGTGTTTGCGAAGCCCAAATTTGTGGCTCGAATAGTGCTGGGTGTGTTTGACCCAAATCACTGTGGCCGAACACACCTTAACTCGTTAGTCTGTCATTTAGTTTATTGACGGCCTTTACATTGGGGAGGTTATGTTTATGTTTAAATTGCTGACGGAATGCTTCTTTTAAATAACAGAACCTTAACGCATATTATAATTACTTCTAACTTTGACTTTCCTCACATACTTAATTAACATTAACATTTTATTGTCTTTACCATCTAAATTCGGGTGATTGCGTCCAATGTTATGTACAGGGTGTAGCCTTCTAATGATACCTTTTTTATAAAGGATTGACAACGCGCATGTGACACCTCTGTATTTGCAGGCGTTCATGGGCTACGGTAGCTGTTTACCATCAAGCGGACCGTATGCTTGTATGCATTTTTTTATCAAGAGCTTATTTAGATCTCCATGAACGTTTTTGTGCGTAAACAGTGTCAGTATCATTCTTCTGAATACCAGTTTTCGGCCCTATTAAATCTGTTTCAAAGGTCAGGTTCAGCGGACGGCGAAGGTGGCTCGCGCGGGCCCTGGACGTAGTGTTGGCACTATAGCTGGCTCCTCCTCTTCTTTAGTGTCACTATAAAATGGGTGGACAATACGTTAGTAATGTTATATCAATATGCCTTCCATACTTAAAAGGCCAAAGGATAAATGCGGACAGTAGATAATATTTTGTCACTTAAAGGAGATCGTCAATTTTTGTTAGGTGATCTGTGGCCCAGATTATTTAGGACTGTTTAGGAATCGTTCTTACTTTTAAAGAATCGTCATAATTTCTAGATCAGGATGGTGGTAAAAATATTGCGAAATCTAATGGGAAAATTGAAAAATCATGCATTTAATACTTGAATCTGACAAGGACCATATTTGAAAGCGTGCTTGCCTATGATTTATATATTAATGTAAAAAAGTACCGATTTTTTAAAGATAATGTACAAAAGCGGACTTGACAACAAAACGGGAAACATGATGAAATAATAAAAAGTCATATTTTGATCGTATTTATAGTTCCTGTATTTCGGTAAACAAAGACTGCTGTCAAACCATCGTTGATACTAATAACTGAACATTCCTAACACCTATTGCGAAGGGATAAGGTTTACCACCGTTAAGTGCGATAGCACTGGTATCTGACATTACAAAATTGAAAAAAAGATGCGTTTCGTTATCGGAGGAGCATGATATTATGCCATTATGAAACCCACTTTTAATATTCAAACTCCGATCAAAAATACGCATTTTCAATCTTTAGGCGTTTTAATACAGTCGATTTCTAATTTAAACTTCCGTATTCGCAGGCTTAGATACTATTTTAATATTACAATGTTCTAACTTACCGAACAGTATCAAAACGCAGATTATGTAACGGTAGACATTGACAGTGTCAAACCAAAAAACAATCCCGTTTCAGGCCAGGGTGAAGTTAAACTTTATGTCCATGCCATAAGGACAATCGCGGAGAAATCAACATAATGTTTATTTATTTAGTATTTCTAATTCCCGTTTCATTTTTTTGCAATATTTTGTCTACTTTAGTAATAAAATGAGTATTTATTTTACGTTGCAGTACAAACTGTATACGGTTTATATCAGGTGGCCCAGAATTGACGATCTCCTTTTAATTTATATTTGTGACGTTTAAAGTCAATTGTCGGTTGTTAATAGAGTTTATCTACACTCACATTGTAAGTCCTCTAAAACGTGTTCAAAAACGGTAGGCAATGGCTAGCATTACCACAACCGATTTTTGGACCCGGGGTATGTCCTTAAACTACGTCCGGACTTGGGTATGTCCTTAAACTATGCCAAAAAGAGAGGTATGGGCACTGCGAATGGCATCTCGCTTAGTGTGGTAGGGCACGTTCAGTGAATGTCATCTCGCTCAAATCTGGAGCAGAGCCCGACTGGGGAAGTACCTCCACCTTACAGAAAACCACAGCCAAATAGCACTAGACCCTACTCATAGTGTTGTGTTCCTGCTGGTGAGTAAGGTTGCCAAAGAGCTCAAAGAGGACCCAGTGTGTTGACGATGAGGGACCTTCTTGTTCCTTTAGCCATCAACACAGTGAATCCTCCTTTTTTGTAAAGGGTCGGCAACGCGCATGTGACTCCTTTGGAGTTGCAGGCGTCCATAGGTTACGGTAGTTGCTTACCATCAGGCGGGCCGTATGCTTGTTTGCCACCGTCGTGGTATAAAAAAAATACTATGATAAGCTTTTTATGTGTGGCAGTAACGTAATTTTAACTTTACATGCTCAACTATTGATGTGTTATGAGTTTTGATAACATAATGTACACCTGCACCCTCCCGCGCATCCGCCGACAGCCCGACACGCGCCTCCCCGACCGCCGAGTTGGCCATGGCGGTGCAATGGCGGCCATTCTATGGTTTCGGAATACGGCATTTAGGATAAATAATATGAGTGTAGATAAAGCAGTGTATGCAACTGTACGTAATTAGGCCTTAAAACACTCGTGTGATCTTATTATGAAACTCACCTGCGGCTCGTTTCATAAAACCACACTCATGTTTTAAGGACCCTTATTACGTAACAGTTACATAAACTACTATTATTTCTAAATGAAGTTTTATGGAAGTAACGCCTTATTGACAACCGACAATGATAACTTGACAAAAAACGTCACATTTATCAACTTACATCCCACAGTTGCTAATTTGGCCTTATTGAAGAATGTTTTTGAGTAACGATTAAGAAAGCATTAGGTACTACTTGGATGTAGATTACACCATAAAGCGGGGATGCCATGCGCAAAAAAATGTTTTTTTTTTAAATAAAAGTTCATGCATTTTGAGAAGATTGTAAAACATATAACGGTTACACTCACGTCACTTTAGTCACTTTAGTCACTTTGCGCGACATGTTAAAGTGACGTGAGTGTAACCGTTATATTTTACAGTGTTCGTATGTCTCACGAAAGTTTAAATTTAATAATTTCGAGAAGTTTTAAAGTGTGTAAATGACTCGTAAAGATTAGAAAGACTTACAATTAATATGCATTTATAAGTTCGTGTGCTTATCTCTGATTGTTTGTTCAGTAAAGAAAGGAAATTAAATACTGAAGGTCTCCATAGAGTAATAACTGTTTTAAATGAAAAGCTAAGGGTGCTCATTCCATATATTGACGTACTTATTGAATTTTAAAACTTCTGTCTCTTCCTCCCCTAGCGTCAGGCCGCTTGGCTTGGCTTGGCTTGGGGTCCGCTTGACAATCTAATCCCATGAATTAGCGTAGGCACTAGTAGCGACTACCATCTGACTTTCCAACCCAGAGGGGAAACGGCCTTATTGGGATTAGGTCCAGTTTCCTTACGATGTTTTCCTTCACCGAAAAGCGACTGGTAAATATCAAATGATATTCCGTACATAAGTTCCGAAAAACTCAGTGGTACGAGCCGGGGTTTGAACCCGAGACGTCTTACCGCCAGACTACCAGCGCTCGTAAATTTAAATCTTAATCAAATCAGAGGCCGATTGCCTTGTAACTAATAATATTCTCGGAAGTCTCTATCCAATTCCTCTCATTAGAAAGATACTTCCGCTAATATTATTAGTCACAAGTTGTCATGCAATAGGCCCCAGGATTACATTTTCCCTGGCAATTTTTGATTAGTGGGCGACAGAAGATTAAGCTATATTTGCTAATAACTACTATGAATAACATTTTAGTAAGTTTTATGAGTATTACATGAGCTAGATTAAAACTTGTATGGAATGAGCACTTTAAGCTTGCCTATTTCTCTATAGAATAGAATAGAATAATCTTTATTGACTTAAACCTAATGCAAGTGTAAGTAATATATGCACAGTACACTAATAGCTTAAGAGAGGCTTATGTATTAGGTTTGAAACTGTTTCACCGGAACTGAGCCTCTGTCTCCCGAACTAGGCAGATGCCTGTGACTTGGAAGTCAGTGATTCCATGGAGAATATGAGTTGAGATGAGTTGTATTATATGTACTATGGAGACAATTTGTCTGGACAACTATAGGCACTTAGGAAGTAAGTAAACTATGCTACATGTATTAAGTTGTACAACTGTAAGCGTTACAAGCACTCACCTCGCGCGTTAGTTTAATTGGCTTTGCTACATGCCGCGCGGTCACCACCTTTGGACAAATACCATGTTAGTTTCTTCATTTTATTAAAAGATACAGTCTCTATATTCTGTATGTAAATTCCCCTTTACTCTTCGGTTGTAAAGATTTCTCGATAGTTATGAACTTGCCAATAGAAAAATTCTACTGTTTGGGGTCTAAAATTACGCAAAGAGGCAAAATAATTATGCGCTATGTACATTGAACTCATTGTATAACACATTGTGTGAGAATAACAACCAGCATTGTATTATATTCAGAGCAATGACGCGTAGTTTCAGTGACCACGAGGCAACCGGGTGGCTCGCGGTATTAAGCTGATGATTCTTCTACAACACGTAGGGACGTGTTGTAGAAGCACCCTGTCCATCCCGAACTGACCCGAACTCGCATTTTGTTTTTCATCATGTGATGAAGAGCGAGCATGAACATTGCATTTCCCACCAGCCAGTCGGTTAGCGATCCGACAGAGTTGGAAACCGGAAAAAAATGAGGGGGGGAGATGAAAAATAAAGTCTAACATGGGTCAGTTCGGGTTGCACAAGGCGGTTCCACAACACTTCGGGAGCTCAAATACCGCGAGCCATTTGGTTGCCTCTCGGACACTGTAACTACGCGCCATTGCTTTAAATATTAGTCCCCTTCTTTCTGTGCCACAATACAGTCAGCAGCAGAAGTAGCCGAGCGGGCGAGGTATTCAAAATAACCTTGACACGGCTTTGTTAATATGAGAATACGAGTGTCCCAAGATAATAAATATTATGGGACACTCTTACACAAATCGGCCTAGTCCCACGGTAAGCTCAATGAGGCTTGTGTTGTGGGTACTAGACGACGATATGTATAATATATAGATATAGATAAATACTTAAATACATAGAAAACATCCATAACTCAGGAACAATACATGCCCTGACCAGGATTGAACCCGGGACCTCCTGCTTCATAGGCAGGGCCAACTAGGCTAGGAGGCCGTTAACCAAGATCATTTTGGACAATTCGCCTGCTAAAGTATTTCTGGTGCTGACGAGTGTACCACTGTAATTCTATGTATAATATGAGTTCAATGGCCATGTGGTTACTGTTTGGGAACAGGTGAAGAAAAAACTTTTTTAAATTTGAATTTGACCTGAAACTACTCAAATATACGAGAAAATTGCGAAAGCGTAGGTACTAGTTATTTTGCAGTACTTCTGGAGGTAAGCACGCTCTTGAATTAGCCTTAAAGGTTGAGGTCTGCACGGAAGGTAACGTATGGGAATGTCATTTCAACTTCAACACCTTGAATAAAAATTAGTTGAATATTTAGATTAACTAACTCGACATGCGATTTTGTAAGCGTGTTGACTTGTAATTAGGTTAAAGGAACTATTAGCGTTTTAATCCAATCTACTGGGTTAACTGAACGTCGCTTGTTGATATGAGTTCCATACAAAATTATATTTTTTATTTCATTTAGATGGAAGCTTAGAAGCGGACTATTAGCGAGATAGCACTACAACAGACTACATAGCTTGGAAGCCAAGCCTAGCGTATTTATGAACATGCACAGGTATCCATATGGATTCAGCTACCTATAAAATAGGTAGGTAGTTTTCCAAACTATGCAGACTAGGTTTTAGAATTGATTTTGGCACTGAATACGCCTCAGCCCCGAAAAAACGCTTCCAGCGATATGGCTCGACGCTCCTGCCGGCCGCCATACATTGGTTAAAACAATTCTATGGCGGTCTGAGAGAGTTTAGTGACCCTCGGGTTAGACTTCTCGTTTCCACTAGAACTTTGAGCTCAACAAGCAACGCAACTGCAACGATAGTTCGGAGCTGGAAGTGCTCGCTTCTGGGGTAGACCACCAAGGCAGTCTTAATACGTGACGGGGCCCTAGGGCACTTTGAGAATCAGGGGGCCTCAGGCGCTCAATTAGGGACAACGTTGACTGCAAAAAAAACTTTCGGGGCCCCCCTGAGGATGGGGGCCCTGGGCACGTGCCCCGTGTGCCCTTATGGAAAAGACGGCCCTGTTAAGACAACGCACCTGATCTTGATAGGCTGGCGCAGCGACAGCTCGGAGCCGGAGCTGGAGGAGCGCGCGGACAGCAGGCGCGGCGGGCGCGGCGTGCGCGGGGAGCGCGGCGAGCGCCCGCGCGCGAACTCCAGGCGGTAGTTGTCCGAGCGCGGGGAGCCGCTGAACGCTTCTACTTCTTGAGCTGAAAAAAGATGAGGACCTTTATTAACTTTATTGAGAAATTTTCGTTCTTAGTAGCAAGTAACAGTTTAAGCCACTTTAATAATGAGTATGGCGTGGAGTAGCGAAAGTAGAGATGAATCGGGCATATAATCCGGGTGATGATAATATCGCGTGCACTGCTCTCGACTGGAAGCTGCCAGGGGGCGAGCGTGGAGTAGGTCATCCCGTGCAGTTGTGGCGGCGCTCTGTTGAGAAGGAGATGATTGCCGTCCAAATTGCTGTGCCTGCAGCGACGTTAGGAGCGCTGCTAGGGATCGAGAGACTTGGCGTGAGTTCGTAAAGGCCCTCTGTACCTCTGGGGTACCATAGAAATGACAAAAACAATATGGCGTGGATTTGGTCAGTCCAGCCGATTAGGCTCTTCCTTCGGTGTTCGATCTGTATATACCTTGTCTGGCGATAGGCATGCGCGCGCAAGCAGGTGGGTGGGCGTGCGCAGGTAAACCGACGCCGGAGCCTCCCCAGTCGCGGTATACGCGCGCAGCGCTGTCTGTACGCCATTCTGATAGCTCCACGCATCGGACCTGCGGAAAATATTACAATTTGAGTTATGGCAGAAAAAGTGGATATATTCCTCATCATCAGTGGAAGCGTTTTACCTCATACTCATAAAATTGCAGGTACTTAGGTGGCAGTGACTAACCCTTTTTTACACAGGCGACGCCGCTGACAACGATTGTTCCTTTGACTAAGCTCATCAGGCAAGTC
The DNA here is from genome assembly GCA_947086415.1 of Pammene aurita. Taxonomy (NCBI): domain Eukaryota; kingdom Metazoa; phylum Arthropoda; class Insecta; order Lepidoptera; family Tortricidae; genus Pammene; species Pammene aurita. The sequence continues at coordinate 3,060,285 of OX352296.1, forward strand.
ATGTGGTAAAACTCTGAAGCTGTAGCAGCAGTTTGTAGGCGAAGTTTGGTATCATATTCGTCGCTGCTTTTACTTACAACTTTAACTAATAACTAATGGACTTAATTCACAAAAGTGCTGCAAACTGAAAATAATCAGTAAGGTCTCAAACATAATTGGTTGTATTTTCCACAGTAGATAGTCTCGAGATCATTGAAGATTCCTCTATATATCCTAAATAGCTTCTGCCCGCGACTTTGTCCACGTAGAACTCGTTAATTGCCTAGACTTTTTTATTTGCCTAGACTTATTTAAAAAAAAATATTGACTCACGTATTCAATAATCGTAAATCGGCAGTAACCTGTATGCTAAAATTTATTCAAATCTGTGCAGCGGTTTAAGTAGCTCCATACAAATTTTCATCCCCCATTTAATCCACTTAAGGGATGATTTCCGGGATCAAAACTACCCTATATTCAACCCCGGGACTCAAGCTATCTCAATAGCTAGTTTTTGAGATTAATCGGAACGTACATCCATCCATACATCCAAACTTTCGCATTTATAATATTAGTAGGATAGTAGGATTTAAAGATACTTACTGGGGTCGTGCTTTTGCTTCTGGCACTGATTTCTGAGGAAGCGTTGCTGTTACGTTGTCTGTCGCGAGGCCGTTCCGGCGCCGGCGATGCCCGGCATGAGCCATCGGGCTCATCGCGCGCCTGAAATGTTAACATTTGTAGTATAATTTTAACATTTACGGCAATAGTTAAGGGTGACATATTTCTCGTTATTGGCAGCTGGTAGAAAGATTCTTGAGCGGTATCGAACTGTAGGAGGTAGCAAGAGAGGACAACAAGAAGAAAACAAAATGGACTAGCCAACTATTCAAGATGGCAAGGAATCATTGGATAAGGGCAGCACACATTTCTTTCTTTCATTCTTTCTTTTATATTCGAGCGATAGAGAGAACTTAGCTATAAAACGACATTTAGATTTTCTATGTGCGCGGTAGGTACTTGCGAGGTCTTTGTGGAGATAGTCAGTATATTAAACACTTGATTAAACACGTAATGCTTCAAATGGGGGCAGGGGCTGGAAAATAAACATTACAGCTTTGACTTCTGTGTCGAGTCGCTTTCCTACTGTGGTGGGATGGTCTTCTTGACGTCTGACTGTCGACTGTCCAGTGGCGCCCTCATTGGGGGGATCGTATTTAGGAAGTATATAAACGAATAAATTTCTGTATAATCTCTGTCTTAAATTGTAGTCCTATTGATTACGCAACTTTTGATCTTTGTCACATAGTTTCATTTTGCGTATTTTTTGCTTCATTACCTAAACGGCAAATGGTGGCCACTTTTGCCGTTTAGGTGATGAAGCCAAAAGTAAGTAATATAAAACTGTATCACTATGCTTTTTATCTTTTAACATAAGCCCCCTAATGATGGCGCCACTGGATGCTCGACGCAGTCTTAAGTATGTCCTAGCGTGTGGTGAGAGCCGCAGAGGGGTTATAAAGTTTCTAATATCTTACCTTCCCATGGTGTGTGGTAAGCGGCATGCTGGCGGCCCCACTGCTGACCAGTCTTAACTGTTGCCTGATGTTCGCTTTCTCTCTCGCACGCTTCCTCTGGAACTCCTCCTCAACTCTGGAATGTAACAGAAAATTGCTTGTTGGAAAGAACTTAAGTCAGTCGTCTACCACTTGAAATAAACAGACCTATAATCACATAGATCTAAAGACAAACAAAATCTAGAAAAATTGGGTCAGAATTTGTATGATGGTGATATCATCCTATGTTTTTAGGGTTCCGTACCAAAAGGGTAAAAACGGGACCCTAGCTATCACTAGGACTCCGCTGTCCGTCCGTCCGTCTGTCACTAAGCTCTATCTCATGAACCGTGATAGGTAGACAGTTGAAATTTTCACATATGATGTATTTCTGTTGCCGCTATAACAACAAAATACTAAAAACTAGAATAAAACAAATATTTGAGGGGATCTCATACAACAGACATATTTTTTTTGTCGTTTTTATAGATAATGGTACGGAACCCTTTGTGCGTGAGTCCGACTCGCACTTCGCCGGTTTTTTTTGTCAGTTTTGAAAGTAGAACTGCATTTAGGATGACAATCTATGCATCAAATTGACTTTACTTATCATGCGTCGTCATTCTAGCTGGTGAGTTGTTAACTGAAAGATATTCAGGACCCACCTCCTCATGGCCTCCAGCTCGGTTCTTCTCTGTTGCTCCTTCAGGTCTGCCTCCTTGGACAGCTTCTCCGCCAGTCGTCGCCTCTCCAGTTGGCGAACCGTGGACTGGAAGGTGAACCGCTTGTTCCGGCTCCGTGCGTTACGCTGGAAAAGAAAGAAAAATCATACTTTAACAAACTTACATAATGTTCATCTGATAGCACATTTGAAAAACAAAATGAAACGCCATTTTTGACCCCTATTTCACTATTAGAGGGCAGATTTTCGGCAGAAAAAGTATTCTTTCTGTTATACCTATTCCGAAAAATAAGCTGTTTTTATTCAAATTCGTTCAGTCATTAGTTCGTTAGCAAACTTCAGTAATTTTTTTTTGTGTTTCTTCTTCTCTTTTACTAGTTCCCTGACTGAGGATCGTGACCATATTGTCTTCCATGCAGTCCGTTTTTTTTGTTTAGGTACGTCTAAATATTTACTTTAACCCAACCTACTCATTGGAAAGAAATACCCCATGGAAAGATAAATTTCTTCGCGTAAAGAAATTCTTTTGTGCAAATAAGATTAAATCCAAGTAAAATCAAATGGCAATAAAGAGGCGCATCTAATTTGATGTCGATGATATCGAGGCTTTGGACCGGAAACAACCTTCACGCCAGTTAAAGGCGAAAAAACTTATTTCCTGGTCAGGAAAAACCTTTAACTATGCAGTTATGCTACCCTAGAAAAAGCCAGGAAATAGATTGCAAGGCACCTTTCCCGCCTTAGGATGTTAATATTTCGTGAAAGATAGACTACAATACAATAAGTAATTGTATAGCCCCGTTTTCACACATAATACTTAGCTTATTGCTTCATTTTTACTAAACTACTAGACCACCAGTTGTCTATCAATGCATCTAGCAAAATCTACATTCAAAACCACTAAGTATGCTCGTTATCATTATAGTTTAGACCTTCCGTAGTTAGCTCAAAATTCAAAATCGTAATTGCATTTCCATTGTAAATAGTTTTTTCACACAACACTTAGAATTGCCTCACTCGCGAATAAAACAGTGGACCAGCGGTTTGCTATCTCTGCATCGGCTCTCACGCTCTGAATGCTGGCGCACAAAGAAATGTTTGGAGCCACTGGCTTTTGCTTTCATTGTTATCGGATCGTATGTGGGTTGCCTTAATGTATCCGGCCGCTTGATCATACAAAGGTTTTCACTAGAAAAGTCGAGTTGGAGAAAATGTTTGTGATTTTGGAGTGATCGATTTTCGAACTATGTATTAAAGTTAAAAGTAAAAGTTAGCAAATATAGAAGTTGTTTAGCGGCCTACAGGTTAAGATATTAAATTCCAAACTATAAACAAAAAAAACGAATAGTATGAATTTTATTCAAATAATTTTAAATATCCGGATATACCTTCTATTCCGGAGTAAATGGTAGAGAAAGCAGTAGAAGTTTAGCGGGTTTAAAATTGCCTTGAAACGTTCATCTTCTCTTATTTAATAACAAAGTCGTGTTTTAAATCTTTGTAGCTATTTTCTTAAATTTTGTAAGCTTAGTTGACAGGAAAATGTTAATATGTAAAAAGGCCGTATCCTAATCAGTTATATGAGGCCTATAACCGCGAACCACTTCGTTCGTCAAATCGTCCATTTGCATCACTCTCTTTCAAATATGCAAGAGCGATAGAGACGGATACAACGAAATTTCGATTTTCGAAGGTCGCCGTAGGCCCATACTCTTTACGTAGTTTGTATGAAAAAGAATCTTTTTTATCGAAAAAGGCGTTATCACACTTGCGATATGCGAGCAAGTTTTGTATGGGAGCGAACACGCCGCGAGTTCGCCGCGTACGAGTTTTGTATAGAAATCGCTTTCAAATCGCTCAAGTGTGATAAGGCCCTAAAAGGGAAGCATTTGACCATTAAACTAAAGTAATGGTACGTTTACCATTACTCCACCACTATACCATTTATCGTTATAAACTCGAGCATAAAGCATGCCTATACATAAAAAGGCTTTGAACTTGTATTGTCTTTTCTCTCGATTTAAAGGGTCAAAGTTATGTATAGCTAAAAATATGTTTGCAGCAAGCGAGTTCCACTCCTCCATTTTTTCAGTTCTTAAAAACTAGAACCTATTGTGTGGCAACCGTCTTCAAATCCAGGGAAGCTCAGGTGTGAATCACTCGCAATAGTAATAGCGCACCGCGGCCATCGCATTTGATCTGGTTGCGAGTAACGGAGATTGCCGAAAGTGTGTAACGTCCTATACCGTAGGAACAGTAAATACAGGGTGTAACAAAAATACGGACATAATTGGTATCGTATTCTAATTATGAAAAAGTAAGAACAAAAATTTTTCGCCAAAAAAATATTTTTTTTTTCGCGTCTAAAAATTTTTCTTCGACTTTTTCATGGTCGCAATACGTTACCAATTATGCCCTTAAACGGATCACCCGTATTTTTGTTACACTCTGTATGGTCCAATATTCAAGAATGAGCCCTTTTTGGTCTAAGGTCATTCCAAGATCAGTTTGAACGACTCGACCGATTAGATAAATTCTGATGTTTTTTTACACGACTGCCCTATAAAGACCCGGGACCCGGGTATGTCCTTATAAACTACATCCGGACACGGGTATGTCCGTAAACTACGTCCGAACCCGAGTATGTCCTTAAACTACGTCCAAAAGAGAGGTATGGGTACTACGAATGTCATCTCGCTATGTGTGGTAGGGCACAGCACAGCGAATGTCATCTCGCTGTGTGGTAGGGCACAGCACAGTGAATGTCATCTCGCTATGTGTGGTAGGGCACAGCACAGCGAATGTCATCTCGCTGTGTGGTAGGGCGCAGCACAGCGAATGTCATCTCGCTGTGTGGTAGGGCACAGCACAGCGAATGTCATCTCGCTATGTGTGGTAGGGCACAGCACAGCGAATGTCATCTCGCTGTGTGGTAGGGCGCAGCACAGCGAATGTCATCTCGCTATGTGTGGTAGGGCACAGCACAGCGAATGTCATCTCGCTATGTGTGGTAGGGCACAGCACAGCGAATGTCATCTCGCTATGTGTGGTAGGGCACAGCACAGCGAATCTCGCTCAAATCTGGAGCAGAGCCCGACTGGGAAGTACCTCCAACTTACAGAAAATTACAGCCAAGTAGCACTAGACCTTAGCATAGCTTAATTGGTAAAGCGATCGAGCTCCGGCAAGGCGTATCAATGTTGGTTCATGTCCAATTGGGTTGATTCCTTTTTTAAATGTTTTCAGTGTTTATATTTGATTTACGAGAAACTATTGTTAAAGCCATATCTATATACGATACATTGCTCCTAAATTCCGTTAGCTTGTACTTGTAATCCACCTGCCCTTCAATGTAATGGGCCGGTATCTCACGCATCCCGGCATGAGATCATGCGCCTGCGCAGATTCGCGTGCCTTATCGAGATGCACGTGTGAACGTTACCGACGTGATTCTACGGTTTCCTAAATTGTTTAGAACGTTGTTATGGCGGAAGATTGTGCACAAAAAAAATGAATGAAGTTATTTTTTTTTTGACCGACTTCAAGATTTTCAAAAGGAGGTTTTCAATTCGGTTTTTTTAAATGTTTGTTGCACCGTCATGTCTGAACCGATTTTGAAACTTCTTTTTTTGATTGTCAAAACGCAGTTCTGATGACGGGATCCATGAGGAATCGAGGGAACTCCTCAAATCTTAAAGGCATACTAAAAAAATATCTGTATATATTATTCAAGGTTATAAATCTCTTAGGATAGCGAAGAAGTCAGGGACTTGTAAAAATATTTTTACCAATAAAGAAACTAAACTAAACCAAACTAAACTCTCGCGTACCCTCGCACCGCACTGTTAAAGTTTCATATAAAATCATTGTTGGTTTAGCTAATCTGTCTTTTCTGGCCTAGGCCAGCGTCACAAATCATGTAACATCACCTTGTACCAGTCAAAGCGACAAAAATACTGGAACGACAGCAGCTTGGCCAACCATTGTGAAAGTGGGGAACAAAGACGATGAAGTAATTAAAAAGTCATGCTTGTCACACAAGACGCTTGTTTACAATAACAAACGTACAGTCCAGCAATAATATATACATATTATAACACACATTATATTATAAACGTATATAGATGTCATATACAAAGTCAAAAGTGACCTAGGCCTCGGGTGCCCAGGGCTGGGATCGAACCAGCGTCTTCTGCATTCGTGGCAGACGCCTTTATCACTTGGCTTGGCACTTACAAAGATTGCATATACACGGGAAAATTCGACCGGTGCTGCTGTGACCTGGGTTGCCAAGTGGTAAAGGCGTCTGCCGCGAATGCAGAAGACGCTGGTTCGATCCCAGCCCTGGGCACCGGAGGCCTAGGTCAGTTTTTCCTTTGTTTATGACATCTATATAAGTTTATAATGTATATAGTAGTGTGTCTACAGTGTCTACTTAAAATAAACAAATAAAAATGTTTATTAAAAATAATTTGATTTTGTTCTTCAGTTGACACATTATATTAATTGGATTATCTAACCATAACATATGCACGGACAAATCCGTCAATGTATGGCGCTATTCAGATCTTTCCACAGACAGATCACGTGGACAAATCCGTGTGTATGGCTGGCTATTACTACTGAATTATTGAGGCATAATCAACCGTACTAACAATTATATATTCGAACAATATCATAACGTAATACGTTATTTAATAAACCATTTTGGTTAATAAGTAAACAACTCCACGCAGCAGTTAGAATATTACTGTAGTGTTAATAAAACAATTCATTATTAGTTATTCAGGGCAGCTATGGCGATGACATCCTATTGTGTGCAGGAGTGTCCTTGCTGACAGTAAGGCTACTGGATCTATATATTATAGTTATTATTGTCATGCTACGTCACGGCATGTGCAAAAAAAATATCTTTAAAATTTATTCAAGGAACTAAATAAGATATTTTTTCTTAGTCGGGTGGAATGGCCTTAAAAACGTTGCTACTTTAAATAAGTTTTGCAAGCCATATGGCTTGCAAAACTTTAAAGTAGCAACGTTTTAACATATGTTAAATATCAATTTAGTTAAGCTGATAAATTATGCTGCATACTTAAAAATACCGATCGTGATAATAAATAACTATACTATTATGTCCTTCTTCAGGATTCAACTAAATACAATTTTTATTCATTCGTGCAACGGTTTTAATAGATAGCGAAGACATATCAAAGTTTATTAATTACTGCGAATCGGATACCAAAATACCTATATTTTAAAGAAAACCTCAAACTTACCAATATTAATATCCTATCATTTTTCTAATTTACTCTAAGATAACATGCCAAAACTAATGTAGGTAATCCACATATTGCCAAATATATGCAAAACAGTTTTACACTCAAACAATTCTGTAGAATTTTGCCATTTAACATTTAATAATTTTTCATACACATTCCAAAAACGCGCACGTACGAAACTATGCCAAGCACATATCCAATATTTATGTTACACGCGTCTCCTCTTGACCTTTATTTTGTACCTTAAACCAATCATAATACAGACCCTATTTGATTGTAAAAATACAATAAGTTATAGACTCTTAAGTGGTGGTATTAAGAGTTATATTGGATTGTTTTGTGAAGGTGTTTGTTCGTAAAGTAAATCGATGCGCACTTGAGTAAACACGGTATTTGCGCGTTGCTTAACTGCGTAACTGCTGAACTGTTTTGGAGCAGACTGGGTTCGATTCTTCAAAACCTTCTGAAACAGTATATATCTGTACACGGTGAATCTGAGTAGCGATTGAACTGAGTAAAGATTTTAACCATAAATTCCTGAGGTCATAAGGAGTAATAAATGTTTATAAATGTGTAAAATTTAGGTCAATTTCGCCAAAAAAAAATTTTTTTTTTAATTTTTTTCGATTTTTTAAATGTTTTTGAATATAAAAACATAAATGTTATTGTTGAAACTGTCGATTAAAATAAATTAGTACATTTTTTTTCGTAAAAAATAGTTTACGTAAAGTAATCCAAGGCACTTTGATATCTGTCAATAAGAATGTCTAGACTAGACTCCATAAAGGGTGAAATCGCCATCAAAAAAGTGTTTTGCACTCAGTCACAATAAAAAATGTTTTTTTATTTAGTTGGTAGTAACTCTGAAACTAGGTTATTCATCAGAAAAGTTTATACGACATTTTAGTCTCCATTATGATCAGGAATTTATAGTTAAAATCTGTCGGGTTACTCAGATTCACCGTGTATATATACAGTTCATTGCATTTTTTTTGTAATTAAATGTAGATCCGTATTTTGGGAAAACTGACATACCTATGTGAACGAAATCTACGACAATTACCCTACTGCCATTTACTTGCCTGGCGAAAATCGTTTCGGTTAATTTCATTTCCCAAACAGCTCATCGCATAACGTTTAGTTACTATACCAACGCTTACCAAATGAACTGTTTCGCATATTTAATTTGGGCGAATTTTCATTTGGCATAGGTTAGGTTAGTATGACAAATAAAAATATGCATACGAAAAATAGGTATTATGCAAAACCATATTATGACATCTGATGATTCTACCAAATGAAACTATAGGTATGGGGCAAATAGTTCGGGAAGTGATAATTTGCCATAAAATTTTCGGTCACATATTAGTAACCCATTTTTAGTCAACTAGGAACCCTTATAGTTTCGCCATGTCTGCCAGTCCGTCCGTCCGTCCGCGTATAATCTCAGTGACCGTTAGCACTAGAAAGCTGAAATTTGGTACTGATATGTATATCAATCACGCCGACAAAGTGGTAAAATAAAAAGTGAAAAAAAAATGTTTTATTAGGGTACCTCCTCTATACGTAAAGTGGGGAGTGATTTTTTTTTCAATTCAACCCTAACGTGTGATATATTGTTGGATAGGTATTTAAAAATGAATAGGGGTTTACTAAAGTCATTTTTTGATAATGTAAATATTATCGGAAATAATCGCTCCAGAAGTAAAAAAAAATGTGTGTCCCCCTTCTAACTTTTGAACCATAAGTTTTAAAAATATGAAAAAAATCTCAAAAGTAGAACTTTATAAAAACTTTCCAGGAAAATTATTTTGAACTTGATAGGTTGAATAGTTTTTGAAAAAAAATTACAAAATAATTTCTGAACTAAGTTTGTTTTAACCGTATAAGCAGGTGTTTATTGTACCTGTAATTTCTACAAGATTACAATGAAATGACGTGCTTTCAAAAACTCTTAAGTGGGGACACTTACTGTGACGGACAGAATACTACGGAACCCTACACTGGGCGTGGCCCGACACGCTCTTGGCCGGTTTTTTAAATTACAAAAATCATTGCCAAATATTTTGTTAACAGTAAAAAAGTTTTTTTATCTTAACATTCTCAAAAATGTCGTCCGTTACTCGCTAAATTGTCATAACGTACATGACTGCCAAAACCCGTTAAAAAACTGTCACGACAATTTAATAAGTTAGTTAAAACGGCACACGAACTAACCGATGGCTTGATAGTGCCAGTTAGCGATTAACGCGTTCGCCGCGGTCGGTTAAATACCGCTTTAACGGGGTTATGTTGTTGCGATTTTGGATTTTGATAAACTAGGTATCTAGTTAGTTATAATAGAAAGTTTATGTTTGGTGATGGCAAGATTAGTTTAGGATATCTGCTATATTCACCCGCCTGAAGAGGTTCCGAGCTGGAAGGCCCTCAAGTGTTTCGAGGTGCCTTCAGCGGAGGATGCTGCATGAGTAGCCACCAATGAATGGGCCTTTAAAAGGCAACGCTGACGGGGTATCGGAAGTTGGCAGACGCGTTCCCGAAACCCCGTCAAAAGGCGAGTGGTGGAACACCCCAGGGGTTTTAGTCCGTGCAAGTCGGACATACCCGCTCGGTTTCTCCCGGGCCGAGTGGGATCAATAACGGATTTCCCCTGGGACAAAAAAAAAAAAGGATTACTGCTATAATCACCTTTTTAAGTCGGAGATGACTTTGGCCACACAAGTTCTGACTATACAGGGTGTAACAAAAATGCTGGTGATCCGTTTAGGGGCATAATTGGTATCGTATTCTAAATATGAAAAACTAAGAAAAAAAATTTTTTCGCGCAAAAATTTACAAAAAAAAAATCTCCTAATTTTTCTTTGTCGCAATACGATACATTATACCTTAAATATATCAGCAGACTTTTGTTACACCCTGTATAGACGGAAACCTTGGCTCCGGGAAATATGACACAATAACGAGAGCAACGAAACCCCTCTAGTTAGTTTAATGTACCCATAGATCCGGGAATTTGGCAGCTGTTCATCGGTGGAGGTTTTTTTCGTCAGAGGTGGAGGTAATCCTCTTTGGATACTGCCGGCCCGGTTTCTGACAGCATGCCCGACTCAGGTGGGGATTTCTCCCAGCTGGAGGTCAGAGAATGCAAACCACTTAAATAATATATTTCCTAGGGTTCTGGGTTTGATGTCGTATCGATATGGGTAATCGGGTTAACTTCGGGTAATGTGTGACGTCATTATATAACCTTTTTTCTTGCCTCAAATCGTGCTTCCGCAGGCTCCATAGTTCAATCTATTGGGTTTAGTTATTCCTTTGTCTCCACTGATATTAAATGTGAAATGATAACAATATATATTAAATAATACGGAGGCTCACAAAAGTTTCGTTAGAAGACGAAGAAGAGATATATGATAGAATACGCTAATGACCACCATAATTAATAGACCATCGCTAAAGGTCGCTTGCATCATGCAGGATGCACCTACAGTAATATTACATCCGTACTGTAATATCAGCATATTACATCCTCTGATAACAGACAGACATACATAATACGTATCCGCTACGATTGTAGATTTCGATCGCCATTTAAAAATCGGATTTCCTCTATATTAGGTTAATTATTCTATGGAAATTTGGATTTCAGTACCTTACAAGAAGGACCTTGTGCAGTAAAACACTTCGAAATTTGCATTAACACGTTTAATTTTGCAGATTAAGTATATTATTTAAAATTAGCAATTTAGTCCTTCGAGCCGGATAGAATGTAATTAAATTACAATAATCAGATTATTTAAAATTAGCACTTCACATAAAAATGACGATAACGATATCGATATAAAGATATTTCACATTCAATAATTTTCTAAGTGGATAGAATGTAATTAAATTACAATAATCAGATTATTTAAAATTAGCACTTCACATAAAAATGACGATAACGATATCGATATAAACATACAACACAAATCTGGAGCAGAGCCCGACTGGGGAAGTACCTCCACCTTACAGAAAACCACAGCTAAATAGCACTAGACCCTACTCATAGTGTTGTGTTCCTGCTGGTGAGTAAGGTTGCCAAAGAGCTCAAAGAGGACCCAGTGTGTTGACGATGAGGGACCTTCTTGTTCCTTTAGTCGTCAACACAGTGAATCCTCCTTTTTGTAAAGGGTCGGCAACGCGCATGTGACGCCTTTGGAGTTGCAGGCGTCCATAGGTTACGGTAGCTGCTTACCATCAGGCGGGCCGTATGCTTGTTTGCCACCGTCGTGGTATAAAAAAAAAAAAAAAAACTTATTTCACATTCAATAATTTCCTTAGTATCGTAGACCCGGATAGAATGTAATTAAATTACAATAATCAGATTATTTAAAATTAGCACTTCACATAAAAATGACGATAACGATATCGATATAAAGATATTTCACATTCAATATTTCCTTAGTATCGTAGACGTCTACTTTCCACACGAAAGGAAAATAAAACGAGGGAGTACTAGCAAAACTAGTAAGTACAAATAAAAAAACTCGGCTGGTAATTTGGCTGCGGGGAAAGTAATGGTTTAATGAGGCGAGTGATATGGGTGGTGACAGATGATTTACTGGATGAGAGTAGCCTAAATTCAAGAGCCAGGTCTTTGTACGCCCGTCAAATGAGGCAATTAGAATTTTGGGGATTTAGGGTTAATATAAAAATGCGGATTGCAGATATGTAAGAATGGTAACAACAATATAGAACTAAAGCACGGCAATTAAAATGCGAAGTCCCCAATTAAACTCTAGAACACTTCACGGAGCGACACGCCGCTTTCACCTGGTGAACCAATTGAAATGCGGGCTCAAGTCCTTCGGAAGCGACTGGCGGCCGTATCCTAGAGCGACACTCCGGTTTCACCTGGTGAGCCACTCGGAATGCGGGCTCGAGTCCTTTAGAGGCGACTGGCGGCCGTATTCCAGGGCGATACGCCGGTTTCACCTGGTGAGCCAAGCGAAATGCGGGCTCAAGTCCTTTGAAGCGGCTGGCGGCTGTATCCCAACCGCGACAGGCGATATCCAATATCTGCGTTGGACAGTATCGCAGTTCCGACCGCAAACGATTGACGCCCCTCCGACGCGGTACACGCACACACTTGGCGTTGGATATTACAAAATACTAATTCCAATCACGCCCAAAAAAATCAAACTCAGATTAAAACAGGAAAAAAAGGGATGTCGAAAATGGATTATGACAACTGCACCGCTCGAGGTTCACAATCTATCTGTCTTCTTCTCGACTAAAACAAAAACTATTCCAAACTCCTACAAAATTTGAATTTAAAATTGATGCGAATATCCTCTTTTCTTAGTCGTCAGCTTCTTTCAAAATAAAAAAGACACATGATATGGTGATCATATTTTGATATCGGCGCCACCTATCTATAAGTAGACGAACCACGATCTAACCCTGACTCGCGCAACTTGGCCGGTAAACAAAGTAATCGCGCGGATAGTCCCAAGGGACGCCGCGAGATGTAGCTGGCGTTCTTTCGGCATGCTACACTTGTTACAGCTTAGGAATAATTTGAATTTTACATGAAAATCGGTCAAGTTCGTGTCGAACGACGCATAATGGAGAGTTCAGTAACATGCAAAAATAAAAAAATATAGCAATTGTGTTTATCGGGCACTTCGGGCACATCGGACAAAAAAAAATGTCTTAAACCATAAACTATTTATGTCATTTTAGAACTCGTATATTATGTAGTTCATATTGCAAAGCAACTACCAGTTTAAATCTATACTTGTTTTATAATAACATAGTATAAAAAAAAAGTCCCTTTCCGCTGTTTGTCCCTATATATGCTTAGATCTTTAAAAATAAGCAACGGATTTTGATGCGATTTTTTAATAGATAGAGTGATTCAAGAGGAAGGTTTATATGTATAATACATGCATAATATAGTAGAGAACCACTGATGATTTTAGAGGTTTCTAATGTGATGTCGTAAATAAACCCATTTTTTGCGCTTACATTGCAAACGCTGGCCGAGTCCTAAGGGATACATCAAAATAATATACTACCGTATTGTACATCTCAAAAAGGTCTACAAAATAGTCTGCGATGGTATATGTCTATCTCTTAAGGATAACCCACAATAACCATTTTTTATCCCGTGCGAAGCCGCCGGGTCGCTAGTGTTTTATAAAGAAATAATTAAAATGATTATTGCTAAGCAGTGTGTAATCGCCTTACACTTACAAAACAATCTCAATGGTTCAGTTTAATTCCAAATATTTGTAGTAAAAGGTAAATATTGTCGTTTTCTCTTAGAATTGGAACCAAACTCGGTGATTTGTGTCGTGGTTGAGACTAGTCAAACATTACGGTAATTGGACATTGAAAGATTGGATTTGTTTTGAAGCAGATTTCATTTAAAATACGAGCACAGAATATTGTTTCTCACCAGACTAAACATGGCTAGTTTTTATTAATTAATAAAGCCCGCCAGCTTGAACATGTCATGCTCGCTTAAAAGGCTCTGCTTATGGTGGCGTCGTTGATCGGGTCGCCACTTTCCCGAAGAAAGGTTGAGGGAGGCGATGGCTGAGATATGCGTCATACTCGTGAACGGGTGCTGTTTGTGGAGACCGGTCTGTTTAGGCTAACTGGGGCAACACATTTACGTAACTTTTTATTAATCATATTTAATTTTAGTTTAATTGGCTTTAGACACAACATTCGGTGCTTGATTATCCATATTTTTTTATTATATAGAATATATAGATCAAGACACTTGGAGACCTTATACATCTCTAAGTATAATTTAGAAATAGTATGTTTATTGTATACTAGAATCACTTAAGTACTTTTTTTTATATTATTTATATTCAAAGTTTGTTTCTAACTGTTGATGATGGATTATTATAATTTGGAAATTTATGTAGAAGACACAGTTCAGGTAAGAAAGTATATCAAACTTGTATGTAATTTATTTTCAATAGTCAGATTTGGACTCATCTTTTTTCTTTGGTATTTTTCTTAAACTATAACCTATTGTTGGTTAATCTAACCTTGGTTTGATATGTTTTCTTATAGAACAACGCACTTATATGTATTGTTTAGTTTTGATGTACTGTTGTTTTGAAAAAATAAGTCCCGCCGAGTTTCTTGCCGGACATAATTCTTCTCGGGTCAGAGGTGTAGGGTTAGAACCGGTGTAGTTTGATTTTTTTTCTCTCTCTTTTACTTTGACGTGTAAAAGTGCCCTTGTGGCCTACTTACTGAATAAATGTTTGAGTTTGAGTTTGAGTTTGAGTTTGAAATCTGGTCAAATACATTATAGAGAAGGTAATTATTGATTGTTTATGTTGTAATTGCGATATGCGGAAGTAATTATGTGATTAGATCCCTTATTGCGCATAAATAATGTGCAAAAATAAACGCTTGGGCATCCCGAAGATTTTTTTCTTTTTGCCTGTCCATATTGTTTGAACCCCAAATAGTTTCAAAATAGGTGGAATCTAGGTCTATAGACGCCCCGTCGATACAATATATTTATTAAATAAATAAATAAATAATGTCTTTATGGAGACAACCAATGGTCCACAGTTGTGTTAATCAATTAATATGTAAACTTATAAACTAGGTTAGTTATACTAAAAATAAAAATCTACATTTCTAATTTACATAATAAACATCCCCAGAATGAGGGTTTATTAGTGGGTAGTTTAGTAGTGAGGGGTTATTACACCCAGAAATTAAATAAATAAATGGTAAAACCGTCGACACATCACTCTTACATTAATACTTTTTATCTATACATATAAAACTCATTCTCTGTACTTATAGTTTTGTAGCATTCTTTGTAAAATTGTAATTCCATGTGATGTTAAATAAAAAATGTTTGTCTAACTAATGCGCCATAACCATGTCGGTCCGAGTGCAGGAGTAGAGCACGAAGGCGATTCCATTGCGAAGAGGCGTAAGGCAGGGAGACGTTATCTCTCCGAAACTGTTTACTGCCGTAATGGAAGACGCCTTCAAGCTCCTGGAATGGCAAGGACTTGGCATCAACATCAACGGCGAATACATCACTCACCTTCGGTTTGCCGACGATATCATAGTATTCGTAGTCATGGCAAAGTCGATGGAGGAACTCAGCATGATGCTCGATGACCTCAAACGAGTTTCAAAACGGGTGGGCTTGAAAATGAACATGGATAAGACGAAACTAATGTCAAATGCCAATGTTGTGCCCGTCCCAGTCTCTGTTGGGAACTCGGTACTCGAAGTTGTTGACTCGTACATCTATCTAGGACAAGTAGTCCAATTAGGTAGGTCCAACTTCGAGAAAGAGGTCTACCGGTGAATCCAACTCGGTTGGGCAGCGTTCGGGAAACTACGTAATGTCTTTTCGTCCGACATACCTCAGTGCCTCAAGACAAAAGTCTTTAATCAATGTGTGTTACCAGTGATGACTTACGGCTCCGAAACGTGGTCTTTCACTATCGGCCTCATCTCAAAACTCAAAGTCGCTCAGCGAACTATGGAGAGGGCTATGCTCGGAGTTTCTCTACGTGATCGAATCAGAAATGAGGAGATCCGTAGACGAACTAAAGTCACCGACATAGCCCACCGGATTAGCAAGCTGAAGTGGCAATGGGCAGGCCACATTGCACGCAGAGAAGATGGCCGTTGGGGCCCAAAAGTGCTCGAGTGGAGACCACGGACTAGCAAGCGCAGCGTAGGACGTCCACCCACAAGATGGACCGACGATATTATTAAGGTCGCCGGAAGACGCTGGATGCGGGTCGCTTCCGATCGGTACGTGTGGAGGTCCAAGGGGGAGGCCTATGTTCAGCAGTGGACGTCTTATGGCTGAGATGATGATGATGATGAACTAATGCGCGGGAAATCATTCAGTACCTTTATTTTTATTTTTTTCACATCGGTAATCTGTGGCATAGAAAAGTAAAAAGTAACATAAATAAAATATATATTTGTTGCCACATTTCTTTATAAATTACATTCCAACCATGGCAGATAAGTGCGAAAGCCGAGTGTGCATCGAATACCAATTTAATCCAGAATATCTTGAACCTTCATTTATAGCCAATTCCACTAGCCAATAGCCAACACTCTTTGGTCCATGTCGGCACCAATCCATAGGGTCTTAATGAGGTACATTTCACCTATATAATTAGCATAGTAAAATGTTACAACGTCTATAAAAGATTTATTTACATCGATAAATAACCTAATTGATAAATTTCATCATAGATAGCGCGACAAAATTAAGAAGCTTGCAGCGGCGTTTGGTACATCCATAGACAAGGAATTTATGGTGTTGATGTTCATTTTAATTTTGTCTTCAATTAAGTTGTGTTGGTTCTATTGAATGTATAATTTAACGGTAGACGATATGAGGTTTCGAAATTTGGCGTCGCTGTGATAAATCGTTTCGTTGTGAAGTGGAGTTTAATCGAAATGTCAGAAAGAAGTATTATTATTCTGCATGGTGCAATCATTTAAATTATGTTAATGTTAACCTCTAGTAAAATTAGGCTGCGAAGAAAGTTTATCAAATGGAAAACATTTATTTTTAGAGTAAGCATCTTAAAATTTTGAATAATTGTTTCTGTAAGGATATGATGGTCGCACTTATCTATGTGATAGTGCTATAATAGCTAACTTAACCGTGTCTGTCTGTTTAACCGTGCGGTGTTCAAAAGTGCTTGCGTTATCACGTTAATAATCCCGTCTGTCATAATACTCGCTGGAATAATTCCAAGGAATCACACATGCAAGAATGTTTGTACAATTTTTTCTCATAATTAGCAGTTCTTAACAGATCGCCTATGTACGACTACTGTGAGTGACGTGAGAAGAATAGAATAAAGATATTTTTTTTTAAATAGTACAGTCACCAGCAATAGTGTCTTCCGACACGAAGACCGCATAAATATGTGACACGCTCTTATAGCCTTACAAATAAGAGTGTGTCACATATTTTTGCAGCCTTCGTGTAGCAAAATACTATTGCCGGTGACTGTACCTACCTAAGCAGGTAGTTACGGATACGATATACTTATGTATGTACCAACGTTATTCTACTGATATCATGAAAGATAAGCAGTTTTATTTCTGAAACATGGACCGTAGAATGGTCAAATGTACATACATAACGATATAAATCTGATTTTAAAGTCACGAAATTCTTTAAATTGTATAAAGACCGCAAAATATGCAAGCATTACATTGCAAGTCTTCTAAATATATAGTGAAGATGTAGGGAGGGCGTAGCAAAATTTGTGTCACGTTTTTAGAAAAGGTACCATTTGGCGCTTACTTTATACGTTGTATAGATTAAATATTGGATTCGAGCAATAAAAGCATAAGCGCCACGCTAATGGTACCTGTTCATCTAAACTATCACATTTGTCTATCCCTTTTATCGGAGCACTCAATCGTCTAATATTTAGGCACGCCGATGGGAATATAATCCTATTGACACCCTGCCACTGCTAAAGAGTTAACTTGACGATTAACAGAATTAATCAGAAACAATTATTTTAACATTAAAGACATGGCCCCTTCTTGGGTAGAGGCCTCCTAAAAATGTTCCAGCCTTTCCGTTTTTGTTGCCGTCTCTCTGTCCCGGCAGTTTTTTTAATGTCGTCGACCCAGCGGTCTTTTGGTGTTCCTGGCCTTCTTTTGTCGCTAGGTCCCATCCATTTAGTGACGACGTTTTGTCCATCTATCATCTGTAATCCGGGCAATGTGCCCTGCCCATTTCCATTTCAACCTTTACGTGTGTTGTACTGCATCGATTATTTCAGTTTTTCTTTTTATATTCTCGCCTTTTTGTTTATCTCTGAGCTTGATTCCTAGGACGCTTCGCTCCATTGCACGCTGACAGGACCGAGCAGAAATTTACATAGGTATAACCCTTCGCCTTCAATAAGGATTTTAGCGCACTTTTATGATACCTATTCAATGGTTCGTTAAATCAAGAGTCGTGTCGCCTGAGGCCCTTTTAAGGTTAAACACTAATTAACACATAGTTACGTTGGTTTTATAAATAGTGTCAAGACTCTACAGATCCCATTATAACAAAATTGTAATTCAAATGCGAAAGGTATTAAGAATATGGTCGTTTTAGGGAAAAGATACCTTAATGCGATAGGCGCTTACGTCATTATTACAGAAATATGTATACAAATATGGTACTTCGCGATGTAAAGATTCTATACAAGGTTTGACGTAAGTGTCTCTTTTCCTTGAGCAGTACACTATTTGAGTATATTTGGATTTAAGACCTTTTTGAGCCGCGCGGAAATCATAGTGTTAACTATGAAATCATAGCAAATACTTATGTAATGGTGTCTGTATTCGTTTGAGTTCGTCTGTTTATTTATTAAACGAATATATTGTTATGTTGAGTAATTTGCTCATAGTCAATTGGTATGTGGTTAGAATAATAATAGTAGGTATATTTACTGCGTATATCTTTGATATACATAATCGCAAAAGGAAACCAGGCGCAGGATTTAAAATTATAAATCGATATCGCAATAAGTATTTTTTAGTTAACTGTTAATTAACACCGACAATTAATTTTTGATTTTTTTTCGAGCAGCAATGTATTGCGTTTACTTACACTTATTTGACACAACACATCGTCAATTGTGACGTTTTAAAGGCAAAGCATTGTCATGAAGGTCCATACACTGCGTGCTGGAAAAATTAATGTCGTAAAATTTTAATAAAACATGAAATTATGTTAATTAGGGTCTATACTAAACTAACTACCATTATCATATATCAAAAATACACGCTGTATGTCGTCACTTTAGGTACCTACCTATATAAAAATATTGCAATATAATATCATACAAAATTAAATACTCTTTATTGCACACCTCGATAAAACAGAACAGTACAGTACAGAGATTAAAAATAGAGGCGGTCAACAGGCGGTCTTATCTAGCGAGAGCGATCTCTTCCAGACAACCTTGGGGTAATATAGTGTTTGCGTTGATTTTATTTCTATTACAATGTTCAGGAATTATACGAGGCAGTAGGTGCTTAAGATACAATACTGTGCGGTACAAAGTAGAAAAAATAAGTAAAACCTTAGAAAAATCAGGCTAGATTAATAGGACCATTAGAAGTATAAAAATAATATAGATTTTTCAAAAATATCGATATTCATACCTAATGATAGTTATCTCTCAGAAGCTAGTGAATCACAGCAAAGGATTTTCCATTGGCAAAAATACCTACTTTAAAGTTACAAACAGTGGTTATCTTACACAATTATTAAATAACGAATTCGTGCTCATCTAAAACTGGTTCTACAATCATGCTACTTACTAACTAACATACTTGGAATCACTAAGTTCCTTCGCAAATATTGTTGAGATTTTCGTTTAGACTTCGTCCGTGTTAACTTATTTTGAACTGTATTGTACAGACCATAAGGTCCAATGATCAGCCAAAGAAGTCAGTAAGGTGTTGTTGTACGTTGACACAGTTATTAGGCCTTTCTTGATCCTTATTTACAAATGAATAAGGCTTATCTATGGTTACTGAAGTGTGTTATCAGTACAGTCGACATCAAATATAAGTTTACACTTTTGCACTGTATCACAAAGGTGTAAGGGGCAACATTGTGGGCATATTTTTGAAGTCGATGCAATATATTTAAGGTAATTTTATGCAGTTGGCAATAGCAAAAAGTTACTTCAGATGTAGCTGATTTAAATAATCTTTAGAAATATAAAAGTTGCGTGATTAAGTGTATTTTTACTTAACATAATAGATTTGATCGAATAATCTACATAAATTATAATAATTGACCGAGCGAGAACGAAGCGTCCCCGTTTTGGCTTTGGGAAAATAGTCTCTGTTTCTCCGGATGCCGGGATGGATGAATAGGAATTTTGTGGTCAATTATTTGTCAATGGGGAAAGCAACTGTCAAAGTAACATCTCAAACATTGGTTCTTAGAAAAGCTAAACTTGTATGGCGGGAAGTAGTTTTTATTGATTTTCGCCAAAATGATTCAACGTTTTGTCTCGAATTGCTCCGAAATAGAAATCCATCAGTTTCCGAAATACTGTAAAATTAAAATCTTGTAGATTAACGCCACAGGGAAGGGTTTTGCCTATGAAAAGCTTTTTGACTGTATACCAGTATATACGGTCTTCGTACTTCCGTCTCTTTCTTTTTCCCTCGCGCCCTCTACAAAAAGTTTTCACTGGCCTTCCCTATTAGTTCAAAATGGCGGAAATATGGGGAGTTGAAAACTTATAGTAGTTTATGTAACTGTTACGTTTTAAGGCCTAATTACGTACAGTTGCATACACTGCTTTATCTACACACATATTAAAAATCCTAAATGATGTGTTCGGAAACCAGTAGAATGACCGCCATTGCACCGCCATGACCAACTCGATTGTGTCGGCAGTCGCGCGGGCGCGTGCCGGCGCTCGGGGAGAGTTCGGATCTTGGTAACGTTACCGTGGGTAATGAATTTTCATACGTTTTTATGACACTGTCAGAGATGTTACGTTACTGGTTGCAATAATGGTGGTACTTACATACGGTTTCCGAATGCGGAATAGAGGATTTATGATATTGGTGTAGATATAAAAAAACATGTTTCAGCCATTTCTCTTACTCAACTCGCAAGGTCTACGACTCAGAGCTATTAGTATGTAAAAATACGATAATGTGTGTACCTAAGTACAAAGTATCAGTATGAATACACGAACACACGCAAAAAGGAAGGTTTTTTTTGCGTGAAGCGGTTGTTTGTGTCATTCTCATTAAGAGAAAAAATAAAAACACTGATTTGTTTTGGGTCATGTCATGTCAGTAGGGAAGTATTGCAAAAAATAATAAAATTATCAAGATTGCATTCCGTGGCTGTCAAAGAGGAATAAACAACCGTGTTTGGTCATGTTATTTAGTATAATTATATGAAGGTTAAAAGTATTCTGACCTTTTGATGCAAAAACAGTACCTGCTTGATGTAAAAAGGGCAGTTAAACCATTAAAGTAGGTATCATGTGTCGCCCCTCAAGTGTCCCTCAAAATAAAATAAAAACATATCCAAAAACTAAAATAAATACAAAAAGCTTTTTGATTCTTAGTGATTTACTACTTTTCTTCCCTCGAACAACTAGGCTATTTAATTAATTGAACGATATGTCCGATGTAGACTAGTTTCATAATGTTAAAAATATAATTAGTTAAAGGTACCCGACATAATTTTGGGTTCATAGTTTCTGACCTGAATACTATATAGTGTAATATCTTGCTATTTACCCCGTTCAGTCTAAAAAGTAAGCATAGCCGAAATGCTTGAGGCCCATGGGAAGTTTTCGACTACTAATATTATTCTACCATGGTTATAGGTAGTACCAAAACCTAATGTTATTTTAATTGACCATTGTTTAGGTTTAATTGTTATCCCCACGTTGATAACAACGTTATATTATATCACTACAAATATTACTTGGATTAGAACAAGGTTAATCACTTCACTGACCTATGATCATGGCAGGACTGTTTATATTATATAGTAGATATAACTTTATACAGGGTGTCATAGAATTTGTACAGCTGTAGTGTTATATTATTTTTATTTTACTTTTCGAAGTTTGAATAAACAGAAACAGACATAAAACGCTGCACTTAACAATTACGATGACCATGTGCTTTTTATTATTACACACTTTGGTAAATGTCGGCAAAACCTAACTAAGTATCATCTCCTAAGTTGTAGGTATTTTTATGAAGAAATATTCAAATTTGAATTATATCGATCGATACAATACTACTTTTAGTGGAGTTACAACGACATGTCACATTATATTTTTGAATTTCCAGTATCAAAAAACGTAAACTTATCGATATGATACTAATACACGTTTATGTTTACATTGTTTACCAATCAATAAATATCTTCAAATACATCATAAATTAAAAATATAAGTGATAACGGAATTATTAGATTTAATTTTGATTTATTAGGAACAATTTTAAAATTAATTAAACTCTTTAATTATCGCATGGAGATGATTCGACCCCATACTAGAATGCCTTGGTTGTAACAGGCACGTGTTTTGAAACATCCTGTGCAACATGGGAGTGTACAGTGTACATCAGATGCACCGATGACGTTATAGTGCAAGGACGACCAGCGTACGCGCAGGAATAAGTTCTATGACACTTTAGTACAAAGTCATTCCTTAATACGATGACGCAAGCATAGCAATTTAATAAATAATGAATTTAATAATCGATCAAAAATCAGTATTTAAAAAAATCGAGTAAGTAACCAAGACATTGATTAAGTGTAGATTTATTATGTATATTCAAAGTATTCAAACCGATAAGGGTCATAATTTATAACAGAATTTCAAAACTGGATTGATATTTACTATAGAGTTTTTTTAGGTAGGTACAGGAGTCTAGATTTCCATAAAGTCAAGGTTTTTTAAGCGTGAACTATTGGAATCTGGTTTCATCAGTGTTTTTATAGCACAAATTATCAAAATATAGGTAATAAATCCTTTTAAATCTGCATAATGCATATTTACGAGTAGGTATCTAAAAGATACGGAAATATTTAGTCGCGTATAAAACGATTGATATAAGTGAAACAAGAATTTGTACGAATATTTTGTGTTACTTATAATTATGTCTCTCCTGAAGTCCTGACTCTCCGCTCGATGCGTTTTTGTACTATAAAGTGTTTTACTACTACTAAATTTATATATTAGTTAAGCTGTTTGAGCAACAATATAAAGAAGGTACAGATTCAAACAAGATTTACTGAAAATATGGCTCGTGAAAATTTGTAACCGGCCAGTCTTATCTATAAATATATAAAAGAAGAAACTGACTGACTGACTGACTGACTGACTGACATATCAACGCACAGCCCTAACCGCTGGTTCTAGAGATTCCAAATTTGGCACGTAGGTTCCTTATAAGGTCTAGGGATGCACTAAGAAAGGATTTTTCAAAATTCACCCCCTAAGGGGGTAAAATGTGGGTCCAAAGTTTGTATGGCGAATCAAGATTTGTTAGACAATTTTATTCGAAACTTCACAGGAGTATTCCTAACGATAAATGAGTAAACAAGTGTTTCAGGTTTTTTGAAAATTCAACCCCTAAAAGGGGCAAATGTGGTCACAAAGTTTGAAAATCAACATGGGTATCGTATCCTTTTTGAGTACTTATAGTACGCGGGCGAAGCCGCGGGAAAAGGCTAGTACCGTAATAAGACTGTCAGAGAAACTGCTGCAGGAGTCGTTCTTACAGCACTATTGTGGGACTATTTTTGGGGCTGATTGTGTATCCCTAGTCTTATATGATCGGTGGTTGAGCTGGACAAAAATGCATCTTATGTACTTATGTCTTATAATAATAAATAAGGAATATACGGGAAATTCTCAATTACTTTCAAATATCAAGTTGTGACGACTACAATTATCATTTTCGGAATTTCCTGACGGAATTTATTCGACTTTAGGTTCAGGTTATTCCGAATGGAAAAAACATGTAGATGATTAAGGAAAAAAGATTCACATTATGATGGAACACGGGTGGTTTTTTGAGTGATTTTTGAGGCATTTCACATCTCTACCAGTCAACAAAATTAAAATGATCCGAGTACGGTTTATGCATCTCTACATTACTTTTCCGGTACAAAAGATTGCAGGTAATGTAGTATTTCCTAGCCTTTCATTATGCGGTTGTCTGCTTCCGAGAAAATGGTTACATATGCAGCACAGATAGCACAATTTGTGCCATATGAAACGAGACAAAAGAAAATGACGCAAATACGCAGTGATATTCTATTGTAGACCAAAAGATTCTTGCGTTTTATTATACTTAAGACAGAACTATATAGTTAATAAGCCTGAATCACCAATCTGCTATTGACTTGATTTGTTTTAATAAAGAAATAAAAAATTGGGATGAGCAAAAATAAGCAGTCTCGAACTCGCGACTCGGGGATTCCACATCACCGCCCCCGAAAATCTCATAATTTCGTCACGCCAGGGCCCATTGTCAGACCAGTATGGTGTTCAAGTATACAAAGTGTACATGTAACAAAAATAGTGGGGATCTGTTTAAGGGCATAATTGGTATTGTAATATTGCGATTAAGAAAAGGAAGGAATTTATTATTATTTTGTATGGGACACGTCATCTCTACCGGCCGACCCCCCATACAAAACAAATATTTTTTATGCGTGAAATTTTTTTTTCTTATTTTTTCATAATTAGAATATGATACCAATTATGCCCTTAAACGGATCAATAGCATTTTTGTTACACCTTGTATGGTGCTGTATGGGACATTGTCACGTCCAAGTCGATGCATGCAAACGTAGCATAGATGGACTATAGGAAGTTTTAAAATAGAATGATAGGATATACATTAATACGACTGGCTGCTCATCACTGAAGAAAGTGGCCTTCTTTCCGCCAATTATGCCTGTGCACTACAAAAAGTGGCTTCGAAAGTAAAACTACGCTTTTACTTCATTATATAAAGTGCATTTGCATATGTTAGATACAGTGTGTATGTACACTGAATTTAAAACCATCGCGTTCCGATTAAAACATAATGTAAGTAAGATTGGATTAGTGAATGCCTCAAAAAATTTTCGATGTAGATTTATAAATTAGTTATTTTTTACAGTAACAATAGATTTCCCAGGTTGGAGCATTCCAGAGCGGGTTAGGGACTTCATATAAATCTTTAAATGTTTAAAAAGTTTGCAACTCATGCTTAGCTAAGAATTATTTTTGGAAGGCATTAGTTTTGCGAAGCGTGGAAAAAGTTTAGTTGATAGGAATATTCTGTAAGAATACATGCTACTAATTATATGACTGTCAAGCCACAGTTAGGTAAACACTTTATATAATGATAACTAAGCTATACCCATACTATAAGCGTTTTCAGCAGTACTATTGTGGCTACACGTACACAACGCGTTAACAGTCATACACATGTAACAATAATGCCACATTGATAAATAAAACATCGTACTTAGTAACATCATCTTTGTTATAATATGCATGTAATAGGTATTTTATTATATCAAAACAAGTAAGAATTACATGTCGTTTTCTTCATTTTTAAATTACCTGCTGCCCGAAGATTATTTGGAAGAAATCGCTTGATAGTCGTAAGACCGTCTGTTGTTATCATTTGGTTGTAATTATTATTATATATACATATCTATTCGTACCAACTTTAGTAGCAACGTAAGACTACTACTAGATATTATGTTCATAAAGAATAGTAGCTATACCTTGTTCTCGTGTACGAGAAAATGCCATGAAAAATGTTTAAAGGTCTATTAGATATGTATCTCTTAAGATCGTCAAGTCACGAATTCTTAAGTTTATATTTTTGTACTTATATACGCAAACTTAGTTAATATTTATAAAGAATTATAAAGTTAGATAATATTACTGAGAAGACTTACGCATTTATAATTAATTTATTGCAATTTTATGACCAACTTGGCCTCCAAAGTTAGCAAGAGTACTTAGTAATTTGAAGGCCTTTTATAAACCAGCAAATAAAGATTAATTTAGTGATAAAAAGATAATTAGCTATTATTAGGTACACTATTTATAAGAAAAATTGGTATTTGAGTGTTTAATTTAACAAAACACACCAAATTAATAATATCGAACTGTAATGTATTTAAGGCAGGTGTCTAAGGCAAGGAACGAAGATGAATTAGACACCTTCCTTAACAACTGGGCGGAAGAGGCGCAAAATCGGGAGGCATTGAGATCCAATCCAGGGGAGAGGCCTTTGCCCAGCAGTTGGACAATCAAATAGACTAAATAAAATACGGTGTCCTAATTGTCTATTAAATTGTTCAATTGTTCAAAAACAATGTACATTCAAAAACAATGTTTATTTATTAAAATGCCTTAGGTAGGTTTAATCTCCACCTTTGGGGATCAGTGTTACTCTGCGTCCGTAGGAAACACCTTAGACAACCCTACACGTGATCCATGGGTGGTGCTAAAAGAGTAACAAACTTGGCCGCTGCACTGTCCCATCTGGGCCTCGCAGCACTCACTGGATTTTCTTTATCATCTGCTTTCCCACTACTACTACCTCAGGGAAGAAATGCCTATCTATATCCAGTGACTTGTAGCCATACGATAAATAAAATCTCCACTTTTAATCTACGATTTTTTTTTGTGCAAAGAGTAAATAAATAAAGAAAACAAGCCTTGGGAAAAAGCAACAACAGCCTTTAAATAATAAAATAAAAACAATTGACGTAAACACCGCTCATTCTGCCGATACAAATCCAATAAAGAAACGTAAACATTACCCTGTTTATTTATTTATACTTTATTGCACAAATTAAAACTTAACGTACACAAGGCTGACTTAAAGCCATGACATAATATCTGCCAAATAATATTTTTTAAATTTATTGTTAAATATTAAAGAAATAAACACTGAACTCACCTAAGATACTGGCCAGTAAAAGAATCTCCGGTTCGAGAAAAAGTAAACGCGCGACAGTGTAGGGTAAAGCACTTGATTGAAAAAAGAACGCGCACTAGTTTGAAAAAAGAACGCTAGCGTACCGCGGTGCGCGTGCGACAGGTGTGCTACACGTGGGATGCGCCGGCGCAGACGCTGCGGCTCCCCACCATGCACAGACCAGCTCAACTACTAGACGAAGCATTTGAAATAACTCGCGGTCACTACCACTATATGTTGTAGAATTCGTACCAACTTTAGTAGTTCCTTGCGTTGCCGTCTATTTCAGTTTCGTCAACGCTTATCTTCTAGTGAGGGTTTCCGCGATCGAAATTTTCACTAGGTGGCAGCACCGTGGCGAGAGGTCTAGCTGTCAAAATCCACCAATCATGTTTATGTTTTTTTTTACTAGCTTTTGCCCGCGGCTTCGCTCGCGTTAAATTCGGGGTAACACGGTTCCCCTTTGCCCTCCGTAATGCTCCATACAAACTTCCACCCCCCATTTTAGGGAAGTGGGGGGTTAGAAAGAGACAAAAAGTAGCCTATGTCACTCTCCATCCCTTCAACTATCTCCACTTAAAAAATCACGTCAATTCGTCGCCCCGTTTTGTCGTGAAAGACGGACAAACAAACAAACAAACACACACACTTTCCCATTTATAATATTAGTATGGATTGGTGGATTTTGACAGCTGCTGACAAAAAGACCTCTCGCCACGGTGCTGCTTCTAGTGAAAAACTCGATCGTGGAAAACCTTATTGTGAAGGTACTCGTGTAAATTAAAGATATTTATAAGAATCGAGCTTTATTGGTGAACCTAGTTTACACTGTGTTCCTACAATCCTAGAGTATAGCTGATAGCTATCGCGAGTGATTGCAATCTTCGGCCGAAGGGTTGGGTATTTCGACGGTTCCGGGGGATTTCGCAAAATCCTACTACGTATACTAAACAGGCGACGCAACAGAAAACTGTGCTGTCTTCGTAATAGTAATTCTTAATTTTTGTGAATAATATCGCATGTATGTTGGTCTGTAAAGCCTAAGTGCCTTAGTTGCATGAAATGAAATGGCATTTGTTTTGATTGGAATTTTGACAGCAATTTTGTAAACTTTTACAAAGTTTGTAACCGCTTCATAATGTGGCGCCTGAGTAGTCTGTGCCACCAGTACACTGATTGCGTATAATGATCGCTATCGTTATTATTGCCATCAGATATTTCTTTATTATGGTTATTCATTTATTATTTATGCCCGGATATGAAGATTTGTTTAAGGATCTTGTATAAAATTAATGGAAGTAGGTAAGTATCTAATTGATACACTGTATGTTTCAGTAGTATTCATTCGACCTTGTTTTGGAATTTATAAATACTTACATCGTTTAATTAATCGTACGGATGTAATGTGATTCAATGTATATGTGTACCTACTTAAAAAGGAGCATTTCATGATTATATCTATACGTGTTATTCTTATATACAGGTATATGTCACTTAATCATGCATTTTCAGCTTAAAGGTCTGTCTTTAGTTCTTTTTGTCTGTTTTTGTTTTTTTTTTTGTTTGTTTTCATTGTTATTGTCTCTCAATGTTCATGTATTAAGCGTCACAAATAAATATTTTTATTCTTATTCTTATTCTGTATAATTTATTAATTATTTTTGTTGTTTCGCATTTTTATACAAAGTAAACGTAAACCAATATAATTTTTTGAATGTTATAAAATCTTACACTGTATATATAATGTATGAAGTTTGTGTTTGGAACATTTCCAAAGTAATGACGTCTCATAGCAATCGCTTACGTAATTAGACAAATCTTAAGGAAAATTTCTGTCGCATGTTTTTGTGGCACGACGTAAAGTACCAACAGCAACTTAACTAAACGTGTAGACCTTATATCCTTGAAATAAGGTTTAGATTTCAGTTAAACGTGTCAAAGATACTGATGTCATGTCGATTAATTTATGTATGAACGTGCCGTCAACTGGCATTGTTTACATGGGATAAATCGATGAATCTATCATTAGATTTATTAGGATGTTTATATTAATGGCTTTTAGATTCACATAATAACGTGCTTCAAAATAAAATATGACGATTAAGTAGTAGTTAAGTAAGTACTTATTAAATAGTAATTACAGTAACATGTAATTACAATAAAGAACAAAATGTGTTATTTGCCAAATGTGTTTTTCAACCGACTTCAAAATTTCGAGGAAGTTATCAATTCATCGGGATCTTTGTTTTTGCTTCCGTACCTCGAAAGTAAAAAACGGAACCCTTATAGGATCACTCTGTTGT
Organism: Pammene aurita; assembly: GCA_947086415.1. NCBI lineage: Eukaryota > Metazoa > Arthropoda > Insecta > Lepidoptera > Tortricidae > Pammene > Pammene aurita. Next base: position 3,089,617 of record OX352296.1, read on the forward strand.
CCGTCTGTCTGTCTGTCTGTCTGTCTGTCTGTCTGTCTGTCAAGACCATTTTTCTCAAGAACGCGTGGAGGTATCAAGCCGAAATTTATATCAAATACTCAAGTTTATTGACCTTTGGAGCTGTGAAAAAATCAAACTTAAAAGCCAACGCAATCAAAAGATACAGTCGTTTATGCTGCAAATTTTAGAGTTTTTCGGCACTCGCAAAACCTACGGGGTACTTCCCGTGAACTCAGAAACTTGAAATTTGGCACAAAGCAACGTCATATAGCATAGACAATGGAAGAGTTACAAAAAGTAGATATTTTTAGTAAAATCATACAAAAAAATATTTTTACAAAATTTTAAACTTACTGCCTTTTTTCTCGTAAACTCGTGGACATATTAAATTGAAATTCATGTCAAATACTCAGGGCTATAGGACCTTTCAGATGTAGCAAAACCAAACTTTTATATCAACGCAATCAAAAGAAATAGCAATTTAAGTCGCATATTATGAAACTGAGTACTCGCAAGAAACTCAAAACCTAAAGGGTACTTCCCGTAAACTCAGAAACTTGAAACTTGGCACGAAGAAACTTCATATAGCACAAACAAAGAAAAATTACGAAAAGTAGACATTTTCAGTAAAATCATACAAAAAATATTTTTTTAAATTTTAAACTTACTACCTTTTTCCTCGTAAACGAGTGGAGGTATTCAATTTAAATTCATGTCAAATACTCAGAGCTATAGGACCTTTCAGATGTAGCAAAACCAAACTTTTTTGTCAACGCAATCCAAAGGAATAGCAATTTAAGTCGCATATTTTGAAACTGATTACTCGCAAGAAACTCAAAACCTAAAGGGTACTTCCCGTAAACTCAGAAACTTGAAACTTGTCACGAAGAAACTTCAAACAAAGGAAAAATTACGATAAGTAGACATTTTCAGTAAAATCATACAACATTTTTTTTTAAATTTTAAACTTACTACCTTTTTCCTCGTAAACGCGTAGAGGTATTAAATTGTAATTTTAGTAATAAACATACTACAACTTTTGCTTGTCATAGGTTTGTACGGAACCCTCGGTGCGCGAGGCCGACTCGCACTTGGCCGGTTTTTTATTTATTTATGTATGTTCACCGATTATTCGAAGACGGCTGAACCGATTTAGAAAATTGTTTTTTAGTTTAAAAGAGTATACTTCACAATTGGTCCCATTGTTACCAGGTCAGGGTCTGATGATGGGATCCTGGAGAAATCCAGGGCACTTTTCAACTATTATAGGCACACCATAGTGATTGGAGTATTTTTTACAGCAGCTCGAGCATTTGCTTATTGAAAGGTGGAGGCTAAGTGAAGTCGGTTCTTTTTTGTTTAAAATAATTTAATAAAACAGTAAATACTTTTTGTAAAAAAGCTTTTTTTAAAGGTGTTTAGTTGGTGTTGTTTTTATTTATGGATATTAAAGGTAAAACAAGACTACAAGACGTAACAAAAATGCTTTTAAAGGCATACATTGCGCATAATTGGTATCGTATTCCAATTATGAAAAACCAAGAAAGAGAATTTTCGCGTGAAAAAGAAAATTGGTTTTGTGTATGGCGGGTTGGCCGGCTGCAGCTGGGACCACGTGTCCCATAAAAAAATACTTCTTCTTAGTCGCCATACGATACCAATTAAGCCCTTAAACGGATTCCCAGTATTTTTGTTACACGCTGTTTATCATAGAGTTCAGCATGTTCGCGATACAACATGTTAATGAGATCACAAAGCCGACAAAAATCTTTAAAATCCTTGGAAATCTGGGAATATTCCTACTGGATGTAGCTTCTTGAGTGGAGACCGCGTCTCGGCAAACGTAGTGTAGGTCGCCCCCCGGCCAAGGTGGGATGACAATCTGCGAAAGACTGCTGGCAGATGCTGGATGCGGCAAGTTGAAGACAGGGCGCTATGGCGCTCATTAGGGGAGGCCTATGTCCAGCAGTGGACTAGTATAGGCTGATGATGATGATTATGATGATGATGATGATGATGATGATGTAGCTACAGGATCCAAACAAGCTGAAATACCTGGCATTTAAGAAAAAAAATATACTATGATTTTGAATTATCATAGAATAACTCAACTTATTCAAGATCATATGTTATTCTATTTTAAACTTTCTTTTATAAGTTGTTTTTCGGTTTTAAATAAAAACTTTCTCATAGTTATGTTGTTACTGAGCTGACCCGAAGGAAATACATATTCTTGATTTAATTTTTTTTTTAATACCACGACGGTGGCAAACAAGCATACGGCCCGTCTGATGGTAAGCAGCTACCATAGCCTATGGACGCCTGCATTTCCAGATGTGTCACATGAGCGTTGCCGACCCTTTACAAAAAGGAGGATTCACTATGTTGACGGCTAAAGGCAGGCATCACACTGGGTCTTCTTTGAACTCTTTGGCAAACTTACTCACCAGCAGGAACACAACACTATGAGCAAAATTATGGTAAATCTACTAGTTAAGGTAATATTACTGCAATTTTAAATTATCGGCATGCGAAAGATCTTTTCGCTTCAACTCTTCTTCACAAAACTTCGGTCACAAAAAAAATAAGCCAAGAAACAGTAGGTATTTCCCATCAGAATTTCGTGAATCACCTTGACAATGACTTAATGACTCTTTGTCACAATTCGCGACCATATAGAATCGTGCCTATTAGCAGCTTTGATCGATTAGTATTCGAAGGACGACTGTCATTGTCCATCAACTTGGCTAACTGATACATGCTACCTTACCAAGCTTAACAGTTGTAAAAACCGTTGGGAAATTAATTCAATTTTCAACCGTTTTCTTGAGACTTAAGTTCCAAATTAAAACTGTGTATATGGTTGTTCCGTGTAGTGATTTAACTGGACTGCTGGACGTATTGTGGAGCTCTGAATAAGGAATGTTATGAGATTGTTTTGGGTAATGAGTTTACTTTGCCTTTTGAAATATTCAGGGCATTATAGTCTATAAGTAGGCTGCAGTTTGTTTATTAGTTGTATTTTTTATGAAAGTAATACCTAAAAACATAACAAGCTCCTCTGCTCCATGTAAAAAATATAATATGCAGATAATTATGATCTGCGTACACGACTTGACGTCTCATACTTAAACTCTTAAGGGTAAATTCCATTTATTAAGTTGTATGCTTTGAGCATTAAAGAAAAACTTGTCATCAAACATTTATGAACTGAAATTGATGTAATACTAAGGAAAAAGTGTCTTCAGCTTTCTATGCTAACTCTAGGTCAGGTTAAACCTAGGCCACCCAGTCGTGGCGAAACCCGTCGAAATTCCTCAAGTATATGAAATCTCTGAACGGTTAGTCGTAAAACAATATATAAGTACATAGATTTAAAATTATTATCAAAATCCATACTAATATTATAAATGGGAAAGTGTATGTGTGTGTTTGTTTGTTTGTCCGTCTTTCACGGCAAAACGGGGCGACGAATTGACGTGATTTTTTAAGTGGAGATAGTTGAAGGGATGGAGAGTGACATAGGCTACTTTTTGTCTCTTTCTAACCCCGCACTTCCCTAAAATGGGGGGTGGAAGTTTGTATGAAGCATTCCGGGGGGCAATCAGGAAAGGGGAACCGTGTTACCCCGAATTTAACGCGAGCGAAGCCGCGGGCAAAAGCTAGTATTAAATAAAATGTGACGTTTTCAAGTACATTGTCGGTTGTCGATAAAGCACTACTGTCATGAAAATTCATTTAAATATAAACCTTATCAACAACTAATAATTTTAGTTGAAAACGTCACAAATTATTTTATTTATTCTAAATAGTAGGTTTGCCATCGAGGTTTGAGATGGGCTCTACAAAATTTTAAGAATATAAACGGTTTATAATGATTGACTAATTTAAGCATGTACATACATATATATATGGATAACAAGTCCAAAATAAACAGTTTCATTCATTTATAATTGTGTATGTGTCATTGTCATGTATTGTTCAGTATTAAACACTGTATATTCTAAATACGCCTAGTTAGTATATTAGTATAATATTGTATTGTCTTTGGTATAAGTTACGCCGATTCCACAGGCATCAATTAGTGCACTGATTCTAAATTCGCCACGCACAACAATTGACCTTATAACAAAGATAAAAAACGTTATAATGAACAAAGAATCACTTTGTTCACGTCATGTGAAGGTTTTCAATTAGCTGTATCGCAGACTAGCTATCGTGCTTTGCTTGTATCTTGGCGTCATGTCAAAATCCGAAGATCCATGATCATAATGGTAAAGTGAATGATAGCATGAGTCTTTTTTAGTTGTCTCAAGGACAACATAATACCTGGACTGCATGGATCTGGTCTATATCTACAAAATCCCATTCCTCAAAATTTTAGGTGTCATTAACGGAACAAGAGTTAGAGGCGGGGTTCAGTTAGTTCATTCATACATTTTATACTTGCGTTGTGCTTAGTAACAAATTTAACAACTCGCGCTAAACACTAATCAATGTGTAAACAGGCCATAAAATACGGATACGCGATTTTGTACAAACATGGCAGTCCACGTACGTAATGGCCCTTGGTTGTCTTTAGCTGTTAGTTACCTTTTGGCAGGAGCCCTGGGATACCAGCTATTGTTACCGCAACCGGTGCGGTTTCAGAAGAATTTCCTCTTGCAAATGCTGCAACTGGGGAAACAGCTGGCTTTCGAAGGTTTCTCGATGGACTAAATACGAGAACAGTTTGGGGTGCTTAAGGAGGTCCTAAATTCCGATCAAGTTTATCCACCGCGCAATTACCTATAAATAAACAATGAATGGAATACAACGCATAAACAATTTTTTAACAGGATCCGGTCTTTTGGCGTCTCGTCAAAATCGGATAATGTCCTGCCAAGAATACTAACATGCTCTTTAAACGACTTTTCAAAACAATTATCTTTATTTTCATACTTACTAAAATCAGAACCTTAATGTCATTAATTTAGAGTTCAATTTGTAGCGATGTTCCAGGAGAACTCAGTTTCTTTTGTCATTGTGTTTTGTATGCAGCGAATTTTCGAAGACGTATCTTCCTTTGTCCGTTATTAGATTCTGAATCTCATCTCCATATCATAAGGTCGAATTTTAAACGTCAATGATAGAGTAGATATGACCTTATGTAAGGTTAATATTCACTTGAGATCCTAGCTCTGCATCCGCGATGCATAATGTAATGATGCTATCTCGCGTTTATGCATGTGAATGTCTTCGCCCTGTGTGTTTCCTTATTAATGTATTGTTGTATTAATTGTTTGATTATCTGACTGCCGGATAAGGGAAAGCAATAGAGTAGTGTAGTTTATGTACTTGTAGGTTGATGTGTCATAGATATGTTGATATGTCAAGTAGATAAGAAATAAACAGTTTGTTGTTCCAATTCATAAACCAAGAATTATTAAATTCATTTGCTTCATTAATTCATTCATTTATATACCTACTTCAAATATATCTATAAAAGAGATGTTTTTCTTATTACAGAATAAAAGACGGACGATACTTGAAAAGAGGTAAGAAAAAATAGATATTATTTTTGTTTTTTTATTAACGCACAGGATAGATAATACATGTATTAGATGTCGTTGAAGTCTTTTGTACGTAGTGTCTCAATTACAAAGGAATGGAAGTAAAAAACGTCTCACTGTCCACTAAAAAAGGATTGTGTCTCATATTTCACTGTCAAAATAAGCCCCGATCTTCAACAGTGTCAGATAACTTCCGTCTGCCAAGGACACGATGTTGGATCGTGTTACTTCGAAATACTTGGTTGGACCACAGTATAAACTTTACGTGCAGTACAAACAGATTTTTATAATAGCAGTTTTGATCTTTGTAAATGCTACTTTCGATAAGGATGCGATGGAAAAACATTATTCAATTGCGATGACAAAAAGGTTTATAGGTGCTATTACAACATGTTTGTTCGTTATAATTTTTTTCACCTCACTGGCTCGGAAAGATCTTTTTCATTCTTTAAAAACAGATAGCAAAACTGCATTTTATTCACAAGAGTGCAAAGAATATTTCAAAATTCGAACGTGATATTAATCACTTTTTTAAACATAATAACATGTAAAGGCCACTCCAGATAGGGCAATCTTCGCCCATCTGATTAAATTGTCTGATCAAATCAGGTGCTGTGGACGCAAAAATTATTTTATATTTAATTGTATTCAATTGAAAACATTTAGTGTAAACAATTTTGTTTCATGATTTTACTATAAAACGCTTTAAATATTCGATCGATCCATATTTTAATTGATGAACTACCTGTCTCAGAATAATTCGAAAATTGTGCATTGTTTTTGTTTTATCTGTGGCATGTAACTTTTTAATTTTAAAAAGTTAGTTTTGTTTCCTTATATTTTTAAGTTTCAGATTGCGTTTTTTTATTATTTATTAATGTAATATCTGCCACCACCTTTCAATAAATGTATTAAATCAACGCAAAGACCAGCTGAGATATTTATGTCGGTACTTACGACAGGTGTAATACATTTTTCGTGATATATGTGACTTTGAGGTTATGTAGAGTTTTGTATCGAATTATCATTTCAAGTTCTTTCTTTCAGTGTAAAATCGAATAATTGAAGCGAGAACTAGTGCAAAATGAAGTGCAAGATCGTTTGTTGCATAGGAGCAAGTGCTGCATATTGTCACAAAGCAAGAAAACACTACAATTTAACAGGTTTAAGCACCTAGCATCCCGCTACCTACAACAGACTTTTATCAAGCCTTTGAAATGTTTTCCTTTATGTACCTACCTAAGCTATGTATAAAATAAATAAACACCAAAACCTCACATGCGTTTATTGATTATTCAATTATACAATTCGTACATTAGATTAAATAAGTGCCTACCTAAAATAGTCGTCAACGAAATGATAAAAGGAAATTATAATAAATAAGTAGGAGTATACTGAGTGATAGGTATAATATATGTAAATTAACATGACTCTCTTATTCATACAGATAATGAAGCTAATCCTGTTCCATAACTGAAAAGTTGTATTTTCTGGTAGATATAGGTAGTTACTCGTTTCCCTCGACTGGCCTTATGATTTTAGCAATCATTGTAACTATCAATGTTTCATTCCTTCCTGGATGTCAACTATTGTATTTTGACCGCATAATCTTCTGTAATTTTTATGTTGTTATTTTAATTTCTTTGCACCTTCTTTTTCATTTTAAAGTCATAAATATATCACAATTATCAATTATTTTATTATTAAATGCAGAATTACAATTTTCGAAACGACGTAGGTACAAAAGCGCGACAGGCGTCCAAAAAATACTAAGTTTTGTTTGATGTACCGCTACTGCGTTCGTTGGCTGGCCAGACTATATTTTCCTCGCTTTAGTGAGGTGAATAGATTTGTGTTACACACGGCTGCAAAGTTATTTTTACGTCTCGTGTGTTGCAACACTTGCTACGCTCAGGATTCTATTTTTGAACTACTCGCTTCGCTCAGGATTCTATTTTCGAACCACTCGCTTCGCTCGCGGTTCAACCATAGAATCCATTCGCTACCTCGCAGTTCAACCCTAGAATCCATTCGCAAGCTCGTGCTTCAATTCCACACTCGCGGTTAAAATACAACTTTGCACCCTTGTATAACAAATAACTACTGAATGTCTGTAGTGTGATTTTTTGTTCACATTTGTATAATTCCAGCAACCCATTGCGTATTTTCCAGACCAAAAATTTCGAAACCTTTACACCAGTGATTTTCTACTTGAATTTTTTTTTAAATATAAATCAATCTGGGGATGTATGTATGCCTGGTACAAATCACACGTTAACACTTAAAAAACCGGCCAAGAGCGTGTCGGGCCACGCTCAGTCCAGGGTTCCGTAGTTTTCCGTCCGTCACAGTAAGTGTCCCCACTTAAGAGTTTTTGAAAGCACGTTATTTATTGTGATTTTGTAGAAATTACAGGTACAATAAACACCTGCTTATACGGTTAAATTACAAACTTAGTCCAGAAATTATTTTCTAATTTTTTTTCAAAAACTATTCAACCTATTAAGTTCAAAATAATTTTCCTAGAAAGTTTTTATAAAGTTCTACTTTTGAGATTTTTTTCATATTTTTAAAACTTATGGTTCAAAAGTTAGAGGGGCGGGGGGGGGGGGGGACACATTTTTTTAAACTTCTGGAGCGATTATTTCCGAAAATATTTACATTATCAAAAAATTATTTTAGTAAACTCCTATTCATTTTTAAATACCTATCCAACAATATATCACACGTTAGGGTTGAAATGAAAAAAAAAAACACTCTCCACTTTACGTATAGGGTACGGAACCCTAAAAAAATAAATAAATTGCCAGTGTAACTGCCTGCCAATCTTGTTAAGGTTCATTGCATTTTGGATACTCATTTAAATTATTAGGTTCTTACAGAAATCATAGATGAAAATCTTAAAATTATTTTAGTTGGTCACAGATACCTATGTATTATTTGACAAAAAAAACTATTAAATTCATTTACTGTGCAAAAAAGCAAAGCAGTGTTAATTTTTTTCCCCAAGAAGAAAAGACTTATAAGCGTCTTAGGCGGGTATTACTAGTTAAAATACTGCGGGGAATTACACAAAACCCACACGGAAGGCTACATAACATAATGTAATATGTAGTGTGGGAATTGTCGCCCGAGCTTTAGGTAATCTGTTCCGCAATTACACATTTTTTTGGTAATTAATTAAGATATTGTGTGATTGCAGTTCCGTCTCAACGCGACTACAAAAGAGCAAAATTATTTTTATTGCATACATGAGTACAGATCGTATAAGCAGAGAGTATGCATTAAATAGAGCAGCACAGTCTTAATAAATGTTTGTGCTCCAAGTTCGATACGGCGCGTACGGCCCCCATACATTATACGGTAACTGAAACCTCATCTGAACCGGAGCAAATCGTCGTCGTATTTTTTCTGCTACAACTGCCACTAATAAACAATCCATAAGAATAATATCGGTACACTTGTCAAACAAATACGAGGTATCACATCGATGACTCCACTCAGAGATTGATCGATATAGCGTGACTTAAAACAATAATTCCAACGAAGACACGTGAGGCAACGTAATACAAAAGAACGTTACCTAATTGAGCGACTTGAAATGAGCTATAGCATTGGGATGTCATCATTAGTGCTAAGTAATTACGAAAATGTCAATTCAATGCTAGTTCTATACGTTTAATATATGTGTAACATTTATTAGTTACAGTCAGAAGTAGAAGTACCTAAGCGGGAATGATGTTTATAATGAAATTAATGAATTTGACACGACTTGAGACGAAACAAAAACAAATGAAGATCATTTTGAAAACATTCATCTTCTATCTACTTCTAACTATCACTTATGTTGTTGATTTTACATATTTTCAACCGACTTCAAGATTTCGAGGGAGGAGGTTATCAATTGGTCGGGATCTTTGTTTTTGCTATTTTTTTATGTATGTATGTTCGAAAACGGCTGAACCGATTTGTAAAATACTTTTTTCGTTTGAAAGAGTACGAGTATAATTCACAGTTCGTTCCATTTTCACCAGGTGAGGATCTGATGATGGGATCCTGGAGATTTTGAGGGAACTCTTTAAATAATATAGGCACACCTATAGTGATTTGAGTATTTTTACAGTAGTTCGGGCATTTGCCTTTGGCAAGGTGGAGGCTAAGTGAAGTCGGTTATTCTTTGTTTAAAATTATATTTGACATTTTGCTTTGCAATTCAAAGTCTTCAATTATGCGTTTCCGGTATTGTTAATATTGTCTCAGATGTATCTGTTGACTTATTCAAACGCTTGATCCTGATTCCTGACGCAACTGTACGAGCTGTCATTTCTGGAGAGCCTCTGTTATCTTGCATTAACCCCACAAGATGGCCAAGGCAGAGGTAGTCCAAAATGAGATAGCGAGACTACCTGGACCCATTTTGTGGTGACTGACATAGAGTTGTGCCGTTTTCGAGAACGTTCTCCGTGTTGAATGGGTTCTGCATGTTCTCGTTTGAGAATATTTTCCAATAGTAAACGGAGAACGTCCTCGAGAACGATACAATTCTAGACTGGCAGGTGCATGTATTGAGCAGTGACGGGTGGCAAAAAAACAGGGTAGGCCTTTGTTGATTAGTGGAACACAAAATAGGGTATAAAAATAAATAAGATGCATGGCCCAAACCAGAAACTACTACAAAATCATCTAACATTTAGAGGACACAGTTCAGATAGAAAACATATCAAACGTTTTGTGAAGCAGTCAGATGTGGTTTTTATTTTATTTTTAATTAAACAATAGGTACATTGTCTGTCTCTAAAGCTGTTTTGATATGTCTTATTATAGAAATACGCATTATTGTGTATCTTTAAGATCTAATGTATTACTGTTTTGAAAAAATAAGTCCCGCCGAGTTTCTTGCCGGTCGTAATACTTCTCGGGTCAGAGGTGTAGGGTTAGAACCCGTGGTAGTTTTTTTCTCTCTGACGTTCATAAGTGCATTGTAATGTACCTAAATTGAAATATATTTTATCTTTTTTATGTTTTAATAATTGCAAGACTAACCTCAGGTTGCGGCTGCACTCTCGCCGGCAGTGCTCGCGCGATCTCGGGCGACGCCGATCGCTCTCTCTCGCGCATCTCGCTCGCTAGTGCCGCTGCGCGCGCTGCTCTCGCTGCTACCTCTAGAGAGCCGCTGGATTTACTCCTGAAAGAAAGAGATTACGTCAATAATAGAAACTACACTGTGTGTAATGGACACATCATCATCAAGTACACAGTATTCTGGTTGGAATGGAAGCGGGTTGTCAATCGCTCGTCGGGGTTATTCAGCCCATGCAGCATCTGACAGTTGCCAGGTAAAAAATACAAAAAGCTTGGCAACCCTGAGTTTTGAACAATATTTTAGCTATAGCATCTTAAGTGCCAAGGTATGGAAATCGGGTCAAGCTCAAGGTGTTATATAACTTTACGGTTTTTTAGTACTTTGATACTCGTAAACAATTTCTGTAATTCTGGCTTCAGTCGCGTTCATAGCCAAAACTTTAAGAAAATTTCTGACGTTTAGTTGGTAACCTTACCTGACGGGCCTATCAATAGGGCCCAGCATAGACAGTGGCTGGGACGTCCCGGAAGGAGCAGGAGGTAGGTACATGACGTGTCCTCCCCAGGAGAGGTAGTTGATGCCCGGCCGCCAGGGTATAGATTCCTCCTGGTAAAATAAATAATGCTCATCATTAAATGTTGGTTCATATTTATTAGGTACTGGTTCAAGTGTCTTCTTAGGGTACTCACAATGTATAGTCACGGACTTTTCATTATTGAGCCATTAAGGTTCAAGCTATTTTCTTTTATTTCATACTTATGCTATGAAATTTACAATTTAAAGTGAGCCTTAAATGGCTAAGCAATTAAAGTCCATGGCTGTACCATGCACAGTATCTCTATTAGTTAACTTCTTAGATCAATAGTGTCTGTCTGTCTGTCAATTCATTAGCTGTATCTCAAAACTCTTAATAGCAGAAAGTTGAAATTTTGAGTGTGTTCACAATAAGCACCTCCTAATAAGTACCTCCACCTTACAGAAAACCACAGCCAAATAACACTAGACCCTACTCAGAGTGTTGTGTTCCTGCTGGTGAGTAAGGTTGCCAAAGAGCTCAAAGAGGACCCAGTGTGTTGACGATGAGGGACTTTCTTGTTCCTTTAGCCGTCAACACAGTGAATCCTCCTTTTTGTAAAGGGTCGGCAACGCGGATGTGACTCCTTTGGAGTTGCAGGCGTTCATAGGTTACGGTAGCTGCTTACCATCAGGCGGGCCGTATGCTTGTTTGCCACCGTCGTGGTATAAAAAAATATGTCAAAATTTGGCGATATTTTCGTTCCGCCATAGCTAAAGAAATCAGATGTTCTACTCGTAATATATTTTTCCAAGCAGAAATGAAGAAGTTGAAAGTATGTAAAATACTTTAAAGATCTATTCAGGTCGTCGACGGAAAGGAGATCATATCTTACCTTTTCTGACGGCGGCAAAGAATTCTCCTCCTTAATATCATCTTCGACCTTAGCTTTCGCAGGCGGCTGATACAGTAGCGGGTTGCTCAATGAATTCGGTGCAGACTTCGTCAGAAACCAATTCTGCTCAGGCTCTTGCAGCATCGGCTCATGTTCCAAATCGAATCTTCTCGAACCTAAGGCCGCTCCTAAAGCTCCCGACACGGATTTCCGTAATTTTTGGAGACTGTTAAAACCTTGTTGGAGCTGCTTGCCCTGGAAACATTCGTAGAAGCAAGACATCCCTTTTAACTGTGCGGGAATGGAGGTGTTCTTTACGGTAATAATGAGCTGATGAGGAATAAAGGTTTGAGGAATATTTAAAAAGAATAAGAGAGATCAAGATCAAGAAATGAAAAACTGAAGAAAGTAATCGGTTGTGGAACTCTCTTTTGTCCTGTAATTGTGAATATAAAAATAATAGGAGGTTAGGATCAGTTATATAATAATGGAGAATTGTATAAAGAAGTGTAGTACGAGTGCTTAAGTTGTTAGACAATAGGTACCTATATATAAAACAGATGAATCGGTGATGTAAGAGATATTAGTACGAGTAGAATGGAAGTGAGTTAGCAGTAGTTACTTTGATTAGTATGATGAAATTGGTGATAATTACGAGCAAAGAATTAGTTGTGAGTGATACGTGCCTTTACTCCTCCTCAGCGAGTACGCGAGAGTTCAGGGTCGTTTAAGGCCAATATTAGTCTGTTAATAACGATGTTAGTGTAAATTTAGAAATATGATCATTTCGAGTGTTAGAGATGGTTTTGACTTTGTTTGGACTAGACATTGTGAATTTCATAGGTGCCGAAATGTATGAAATGATTATTGCTTCTAGTCCTGCTATAATATCACCTAATTTATAAAAATAATATGTTTGATTAAGACCGTATTAAATAGTTTCCCTTTCGATTTATTTTTAACTGACCCACTTGGAACTTTGAAACCGATAGGCATTCTGCAAAACTCGTAGTGACCCAAACAAATAGCAAACGACGTACAGTCTAGTAACCAATATCTGAATCATCACAAATTGTTGCATTCAAAAGGTTCACTTTTAAAATTTCTAAGAGTGCTAAGAAATACGAGCAATACTCATTGGTCAAATCATCAGATAAAATAAGCTTCCTATAATTTCCAGTCTTTTCATAAACATGAGCAGCTTTTATCAAGCAACACTAGCGAAAAAGACGTCGACGCGTCGGAAGGCGTCGGCCGAGCCGATCCAAGCCGAACCGTGCCTTGTTAGCTCTTATTGAGGATATAAAGCTTTTTTTCCACCGGATTTTGCCGAATCTGCGTCGATATATGTGGAATATGTGGAAACCCTTACTCGTCCAACCAAAGTCACCACCTCCCCCTCCTCCCGCGTACTCCCTTCCTCCTGGGCGCTCACCTTGTCGTGCGCGTCCCTGGGCAGGCTGAGGCTGAAGGGCTGCGCGCCCGGGCTGTAGGTGGCCAGGCCGGAGGCGCGCGGGGCGGGCGCGGGCGCGCCGCTCACGCCGTCCGAGCTGCTGTCGCCGAGGTCCTGCTGCGGCGTCCAGGCTGGCGTCGTTTCGGGGACCTGTGCACACAATTTAAGAAAAAGATCTTTGTTTATAATAATTGTCTTCTGTTGCTGCGGTAATTATTCATAATGATATTAAAATTAGGTAAACGGATTATATCGCGTGTTTGTGTTTTAATTCTTATAATATTTATTTTATTATCTAGAGTCAAGAACTTATTCTTCAATTTAGGCACATTACAATGCACGGTTTACGAACATCGGAATAAACTAGGTACCACCGGTACTAACACCTCTGACACGAGAAGAATTATGATCGGCTAGAAATTCGCCGGGACATTATAAATTAATATCCAACGTAAAAGTTTAAAGCGTAAAGTGTTCAGACTTTATTATCATTAACAAAATAATAAATAAGTGTCCAATATTTTTTGATAATCTAACTTGCGAACTTGTTATATTTTAAGAACACACGCCCAATTAGGCTTTTAAAATGTAACAGCTTAAATCGAAATGCCAAATGCTTGTCTACCACCAATGTGGTGTGAAGAAAGATACATTTATAAACTTATATAGATGTCATATACAAAGGAAAAAGTGACCTAGGCCTCCGGTACCCAGGGCTGGGATCGAACCAGAATGACTGGGCAAAATGCGCCTTAGCATTTACAAAGATTGCATATACACGGGAATATTCGAACGGTGTCGCTGTGACTCGGGTAGCCAAGGGGTTAGGGCGTCTGCCGCGAATGCAGAAGACGCTGGTTCAATCCCAGCCCTGGGCACCGGAGGCCAAGGTCACTTTTTCCTTTGTATATGACATCTATATAATTTTATAATTTATATATAGTAGTGTGTTTACTTAAATTAAACCAATCAAAATATTTATTAAAAATAATTTGATTTGTTCTTCAAGTTATAGATACATTTATTAAGCTTACATGTCTCGACGGAGACTCGATCCGCTGATCGCTGTGAGCGTGGTCTCCCGATATACCGGAGTCGCCCGACTTGTCGGCCGACTGATCCGACCGCGGCGACGACTCGGCAGAAATATCGGCAACTTTCGTCTCCACTGCTAGTGGTTGCGTTTCTGTTGAAAAATGCAGGATAAGTTGGTCGCGTGATCGGTAGCTTGTCGTAAATTGAGTAAAATACTTTTAAAAAGTACTACTTTCGGTAATAAAGAGTACGGCTAAGCAAAATGATAGGTCGGTCCATTAACTGTATGAACTGTATCGTGAATGCCATTTATGCAGGAAAGAAAAAGTAATTATAAACACGATGTGTAGTAAATCATAAAAAAGCCAGCCAAGTGCGTGTCGGACCACGCATAATGGAGGGTTCCGTACCTTTGATGAAATAAGAACCAAACTAATACCAAAACGTCATATCTGATGCCTATGGAAGAAGTTTAAAAAAAAAAACAAAAATGGCTGGACAGATAAAGTTCAAAACAATTTTCGTAGAAAGCATATGATAACGCGCATCTTCTCAATTTCATACATATTTTTTTGACTTACGGTTCAAAGGTTACAGCGCGTTATTGTTCCGAAATTCCAAGCGATTATTTCTGAAACTAGTCACCTAATCTCAAAATGTTCCAAAAAACCTCAATGTTATTTTTAAAGACCTATCGATTTATGTGCAACATGTTGATATTTAGTAATTTTTTTTAAAATTTAGTTACATGTATGGAGCGCCCCCTCTGATTATATTTTTTTCTGCAATTTCACTACATAACTAAATAGCGGTATACAAAATACACCTAATGTCTAAATTTTATTAAGATACATCTTATAGTTTCGACATATAGACATGATCAAAACTATAAGGGTTCCGTTTTTGCCATTCTGGCTACGGAACCCTAAAAATGACTGTGGTGATGGGTCACATTGACCCTGTAGTAGACAGAAGAGAACAAGTAGAAGCTGAACCTGGTCTGCATTGGAAGGGCATAATGTCCCGACCCTCAGCACTTATGATGATGAGGAAACAACTGATAATGAGACGTACCTGCAGCTAGATGAGCATCGAGCGTCGCCAGCTGCCTCCAAGCGGCTGCGGGCGAGAACCGCGGCACGGTACGTTGTTTCTTGGGTAAGGTGGGACGCAGGCGCAGCGCTATGCCCAACGAGCCGTCAGAGTCTGACGCGTCAGAGGAGAGCGCGGATTCTGACGACACTGGAACAAGGTAACATTTGTTAAAAGTTTACGTAGCATTAGGGTTAACAAGTTTCCGTAAATTTACCATTCTCTCTGTGACTTCCTTAGACAAGGATGCCTTTCCCTGTAGAAAAGTGGCTTGGATGTTATTTTCAAAAAAGACGTCTTTTTTATACTACGATGGTGGTAAATAAGCATACAGTCCAGCTGACGGTAAGCAGCTTTCGTAGTCTATAGACGCCTACAACTTTAGAGGTGTCACATGCGCGTTGCCGACCCTGAAATACTTCGTTAATCATATGCCTAAGTATACATATGGAATGAGCCCTACTTTTTTACGAAATATTCTTAACACAACGGTGTATTCCATAAGTTGTTCATTCCCATTTGAAAAATAAAAATATATGAAATAAAACAATTAAAAACGGATTTTATCGCGTGTATTGAGCTTAAATTACATCCCGACGTTTCGAACACTTTACAGCGTTCGTGGTCAACGGGTCGACACCAACGCTGACCACGAACGCTGTAAAGTGTTCGAAACGTCGGGATGTAATTTAAGCTCAATACACGCGATAAAATCCGTTTTTAATTTTTTTATTTCATGAATAACTATCGCGGCAACCGAAGACAATATTAAAAATATATGGTAAAAAAAAAGAATTAGTTAAAAGTTTTCGTTTATCCTGATAGCATTAGGGTTAACAAGATTCCATAAAGTTTACATGCCAACAATATTATTTAAACACACTACATACTCTTTGTGACCAGCAACGGTCAACATCTTTAAAACCAGCAGGAAACATCCTCATGAGACTTACAGTTCTTAACCTTGCAGTCTTCCTTCAGCTTGGCATTGAACTCTTCAAACTCAGCATCTTCAGCATGGTAGCCTAGCAGCTTTTGCTCAATAGCATGGAAGTTGCTGATCTCCTCAATAATGGGGCTGCCGAGGCCAGGGAAGTCTTTAAGGTGGTCCTGAACCTCGAATTGCTTGCTCTCAATCATGCCGAAGTAGAATTGTTTAGATGGAGCAGGTGCATGCCTGGAAAGTAATCAATCATTTGTTTTAATCATGTTTTAAACAAAAATGAGGTAGAAATTCATATAAGATTAGCTGATTAGTTTAAATTCGCAGTGGTTGTGCATTCGCATATTTTGTATATGCCATCTAAGTCAACATAAGTATAATTGTGGCCACGACCGTATTATGAGTATTATGACCTAGTTCCTTAAACCTAATCAGCAATTCGAAAGTGCTTATTCCTAGGCCTACTTCAATACCTAAACGAAATTTTGAATTTGAATTTGTCAAAACATTATAATTTATGAAAGATGCTTAATACTTACTTCTCCTTGGAAACAAAATGATTCGATGTGATCTTTCTCGCTGGAGAAATCTTCCTAATCGGAGAGATCTTTCTCGTAGGTGAGTGCTCAGGAGTGGACTCTTTCCCTGACGCCTGTCCTCTGTCAGGTATCGCTCTTCCTTTGTCTTTACTCATTTTATCTCCATTTGTTACATTTGGTTTAACATTAATTTTATTCTGAGTTGCCGTTGACTTGATTTTACTCTCAATTACTCTGGTTAGCGGTCTTCTACTAACAACTGCTTTAGTTTCTGGTTTGCTAACATTCGTTTTAAGACTAGACTCTTTGACTTTGCTCGGTGTTTTCGTTGGGTTTGGTTTCTGCGTCGTTTTGTTCTGACTAGTTTTATTTTCACTTACATTAATTTTAGCCCCTAATTCGTTTCTTATTCTACTTGTCGCCTTCTTCAGTTCCGCTTGAAATTCATCTTTTTCTTCATTATTTTTGGGTAATAGTGAAGGAAGAGATTTTCTCAAAGGCTCATTCGGGTGAATTCTAGATGCCTTCAGTTGTTCTCCTATCGCTTTCATTCTGCTTTCGTGCGTTGTTCTTGGAGATTCGCTGTCTCGTTCACTCGAGATTAGCGTGTCGAAAGTCTTTTCTCTCCTTAATACGGGTTGTTCTGTCTCAACCTTCTTAAATCGTTCTGAATGTCGAAAGTTTCTGTTTAGTAATGGTGTTTTCCATGCTTCGCTGTCGTTTGTCTTGGATGTTTTCGCTCTACATCCGCTGACTCTATCTATTCTCTTTCTATAATCATGCTTTTGTATTAAATGTTCTTCTCTCTTCAAAGACGAGTTACTCTGGATCATGTCTTGAGTATCAGGATATTTAAAGTGTTGTTCTTTGTCCTTGCAAGGTGACCTGTACCGTCGTTCAAAGGACTGGTCAATGTCCAAGGACTTGTAAGCTGTGTAGGAGTTCCTGACGACTTCAGGCTCATGACTGAGCTTCTTGGTCTCATGCCTGGTTCTGAAGAGCCGGAGCTTCCTTTGCGGTTCAGGTCTCGCATTCCCTTCGCTGGAATCTGGCGATGAACCCTCCCGATGCTGGAAAGGGATAAAAAGTATGTAAGTAGGTCGATATTAAACTTAAATAACTCCATAAAATGTAAGATAACCTAGATCTTAATTTTGCTACTAGGTAGGTAATTAATTAAAATATTTAGGTAACTTACATCGTTTGCAGGTGGTTGCGGTGCTCTGTACTTCTTCCTAAAATGCCTCTTGCATTTTTGTTTCGGTTCCTCTTCTCGTAGATCAGGTTCTGAACCAAATCTTTTATTTAAACCGCTATCTGGAATTATAGATATAAATTATTAGCCGAAATTAGTGCAGAGAGTTATATTAGTGGCCTCAGTGTGAGTGCGTGTGTTATAGGGTTTTTATAATGAAAAACCCTTATCTTATTTTTATAATAACTTAAAGAAAGGAAACGATTATAAACGGAAGGTAGAGATTAGAATAAGCGCGTCCGAGTCTATATGCTTCGTACGATGTTCGGAATAGTAGCAGTGAACGACAACTTTTTATACTTAAGGTCTAAAGTCGTATCTCTTGCGGAAAAAAAGTTTTTTGTCGCTTGTGGCTGTTTCTTGGGCCTGGTATTGCAGAAGGGTGTTCTCCCGGTACTCGTTCTCTATACAATCCAGTACCGGACCCGGATCTTGGCAAACAACATCGGTACCAGGAGCACTCAATCAATGATATTATAGTTAAAATCGAGATATGTGTAAGTGGGGTGAAGCAGGTTCTTTTCTCTAGCTTGAACCTCACTGTCGTTTGCGGCAGTTTTAGCTGCTTATCGGGACACTGGTAAGGTTCGAAAATATGCTCACTCTCGTTGTGCCTAAGGTCGAGATTTGTGTAAGACCGGTGGAGCGGATCCCTCTCCCGGGCTCTCAGCTCGCTGTCGCTGGTGGCTCCTGCTGACCTTGATCGGTATGCGTTGGTGTGCTGAAACATAAAGCATGGCATTGTAATAATAAAATTTAAATCAGAGAATAGTGCCCCTCATAAGTGCATCTATGCTAAAAATACTGGGTGTAAACTTGTCACTTTCTTATGGCAAATGGTCCATGAACTTTCAGGTCTGGTCGTTCAGGGAATATACTTGTAGTCATGAGGTAAATAAAAGCTTTAAAGTGAACGCCCTTGTACATCTAGGGGGTAGGGTGAAAAGCACATCATACTGCGAGAGTAGATTTGCTGATAGAACTGATCTCTTTTGAAGTAGAACCAAGTAAAGTAAGTTCAAATTTGTACAAAAAAAACAGTTAAGCGTCAAAGATATGTTTTACTATATTATGCTGTTTACTATATTATAAAAAGAACGTAAACATTATTTGTTATCGACTGTACACTTGTAAGGGTATTATAACAATTTCCGCTCTATTAACACCTAAAATAAGCATATTCCTTACCACTGAAGGAAGCGGTAATTTTTTGTGAAGTGTTGCATGCAAACATCTTATAAGGGATTCACAATATAAATTTCAATTGTTTCTACTGAAGCGCAAGTTGACTTTACAGATTAAAATTTAACATAAAAGTAGGAAAAAAAGCTTGTTATAAGTCTCACAGTTAAACATTAGGCTACTTTCTTTATCCTGGTACTACTACGAGTAATCTCTCTGAAACGCCTCTAGGTCATTTTTCTTGGAGATACCAGTAAGATTTTTTTAGAATTATGTGATGTTACCGGTGGTCTCTGGGACTGGCTGTGGGTGGTGGGTGGTCTATAGAAGCTAGTCATCGTCCGCTGACGGTACCCCTGACGTATAGGATGGCTTCGTTCTGTATACTTACAGTTATTTTAATAGAAAAGAAGAAACATCTCTCACCACATGTCCATGAGACGTCCTGGTGGTTTCTGGGACTATGGAAGCCGGTCGTCGTCCGCTGATGGTGCCGCCCGAGTGTAGAATGGCGCCGTTGTCCGTAGTGCGCAGCCGCGGCGACTCCGTTAGCGACGGGAGCACCTTGAAGTTGGAAAAATGATGGTCTTTACTTTACTAACTAGAAAATTTAGGGACAATGGCTAATATCATTGTTAGCAGATTAATGACTCGTAAACCACATACGTGTTCCGAAATAGTTTAAATAGTTTAGGTTTAGATGTTGAGAACGGCATTGAACGGTTTACATGTGACAGGAGAATAATAGTTTATCGCTTAGGAAAGGTTATCTCTGGGAAAAAAATTCTGGGAGTAGAAGGAGATTCTGAGAGCGTAATATCCCTTTATTTTTAGTTGTAGGTTAGTTATTGAAATTCGTATATTATACAAGGTGTAATAAAAATGCTGGTGATTCTTTTAGGGCATAATTGAGTTTTTGTTACATTCTGTATTTGTATGTTATTTTTCTTATAATTCATATTAATATATTATGTCATTTTATTTTGTGGCTGCCCGCTTGTCATGTCACATGTCACTACCAGCAGCTGTCAACAACATTACCTTAGGAGCGTGTCGCAGCGGCTCGTGGGACAGCGTGTGCGCACGGTGCGCGCTAGGGAATGCTCCTGGTTCTGATTTTGTATGGCCAGAACCGGGAATTCCCGGTTCCGTTACTGGATTTGTATATAAAACGAGTACCGGGAGCAAACCCTAGTGCGCGCGCGGCGGCGCGTGCTGCTGGCTGCCCGCTTGTCATGTCACATGTCACTACTCTACCAGCAGCTGTCAACATCATTACCTTAGGAGCGTGTCGCAGCGGCTCGTGGGGCAGCGTGTGCGCACGGTGCGCGCGCGGCGGCGCGTGCTGCTGGCTGCCCGCTTGCCCCATAGCGCTATTTCACCAGCATCTGAAATAAGGAGATGATTTTTAATTAACAAATAGATCCCTACTCATAGTGTTGTGTTCCTGCTGGTGAGTAAGGTTGCCAAAGAGCTCAAAGAGGACCCAGTGTGTTGACGATGAGGGACCTTCTTGTTCCTTTAGTCGTCAACACAGTGAATCCTCCTTTTTGTAAAGGGTCGGCAACGCGCATGTGACGCCTTTGGAGTTGCAGGCGTCCATAGGTTACGGTAGCTGCTTACCATCAGGCGGGCCGTATGCTTGTTTGCCACCGTCGTGGTATAAAAAAAAAAAAAAAAAAAAAAAAGATCATGTTTATGTTTACACATGTTGTTTATGATTATCTTAAATTGTTCGAAACATGTCGTTGCCGAGTAACAATCGACATATTTAAATTACGTGACATTGACGACCACCTAAGGAAGAAAGGTGTAAAGTAGTAGTATAATACTTTATTGTACAACAAAAAGAATATATAATATTTGTACAAAGGCGGACTTATCCCTAACTTCGTCAAATTCACCTTTAACGATGCGACCGATTGACACTGTCGAAGAGGAGACGGCAAAGAATTCCATAACTTAACAGAGTATACTGTAAAGGATTTGTTAAATGATCGCTGATAGTGAGGTGGGATGGAGAGAGAGAGATCCGCACTGGAACGAAGCCGGTGACCGCTGCCCCCGTCTGCTAAAAACTTAAATATCTCCGAGAGATGAGATGAGAGATGAGAGTGGAGAAGAAGGAAGGAACAGAACTTTAAATAAAAGGGAAAGAACATGGATGTCTCTACGTCGGCGGATAGGCAGCCATTGGAGTTGAGAGCGGAAATACGAAATACGGTCAAATTTACAAAGGCCGTAAATGTATCTGATGCAAACATTTTGCAAACGATCAAGCTTGTCAAGCAGTTCCTCCGTCAGGTCCAGAAAGGCAATGTCCGCGTAATCCAGAAGGTGAATTAGAAGAGAACGGGCAAGCATGACTTTCGTGTGGAAAGGAAGGAAATACTAGAGACTGGCTGTAAATCCTCTAGAAAATGCTGGTCATACTCAAATCAATGCAATTATGTTGACTATTAGTTTCGGAATTTGGAATAAATACTCCGAAACATATGCCATCAGAGTTAGAACTGAAATCATCCAATCGGAGTCAATAGGAGACATTTTCCTCATGTCATGCTATACTTTGATTATCTATAGTCGCAAAACATGTGCGTTTTCACGTTTTCTTCTTCAGGAAATAAAACATTCTACGCTAAAGATATAAGGCTAGTTTGAATGGCCGTCAAATACATTATTATGCGAACAGGTGGCGTAGCTGCGCAGAAACATGTTGATTACAGTGATTACTTATACAAGCATCTATGTCAAGTGCGGGTGGATTACTCAATTCTACAAATTATATTGTGTAGGTACATACTATTCGAAGTTTATATTTGAAAAGTTTGTTAAGGACATAGGGTGTCGGTTAAGAGAAAGGGGCTGAGACCCTTCGTCTGGTTCTTTTCTGGTCCAACGAACTGGTTCGCTGGCTGTTCAGCGAGGTAATGCTGCCAGTATTTTAAGTACGTTTGAGCAGAGTGAGTGTCGGGGTGGGGTCTAATGGAGTAAACTTTTATTTATAATTCGATTTAGTGAGTATGGTTGTGTGGTTGACGAAACCTGTTGTGGATTTGTACTGTGAATTTGACGAATCATGTTGCAGATGTTTTTGTGTTGGGAATCTGGACGAAGCTTGCGCTGTGGATATATATTATTATTATTGTATCTTTCAGTTTATATATAAGTACCTAAGAAATTTATCTGCTTCTCTTCTTCCTCCTAGCGTTTCTCCCGGCTTGACAACCTAATCCCATGAATTTGCGTAGGCACTAGATTTTACGAAAGCGACTGCCATCTGACCTTCCAACCCAGAGGGGAACTAGGTCCAGTTTCCTTACGATGTTTTCCTTCACCGAAAAGCGACTGGTTAATATCAAATGATATTCCGTACGTAAGTTCCAAAAAACTCAGTGGTACGAGCCGGGGTTTGAACCCGAGACCTCCGGATTGAAAGCCGGACGTCTTCGTCAGGCTACCAGCGCTCGGGAAAGGTGTTAAAAATATCCTTCACACGCTCTTATTCTCTTAACAACAAAGTCGTGTCCAGCTCATTTTGAACACCTCAGCCGTTTAGCTACTTCTGCTGCTGACTGTACCTAACTATCTCAATACCTTTAAGTCTAAATATTTTTATCTACACTCACATTGTAAGTCCTCTCAAACGTGTTCAAAAACGGTAGGCAATGGCTAGCTAATGCTCCACATCCGCATGGTAATCCACAACCGATTTTACTATGATAAGCTTTTTATCTGTGGCAGTAACGTAATTTTAACTTTACATGCTCATATATGGATACGTTATGAGTTTCAAATTCCGAAAATCGAATTTGATAACATAATGTAAATCCTGTCCACCTTCCCGACCAACGGCACGCGCCCGCGCGACCGCCGGCACAGTCGAGTTGGCCATGGCGGTGCAATGGCGGTCATTCTATGGTTTCCGAACACTTCATTTAGGATATATAATATGAGTGTAGATAAAGCAGTGTATGCAACTGTACGTAATTAGGCCTTTACGTAACAATTACATAAACTACTATTAATTTTATAGTCTGACTAACTAAATTTGTCTGTAACATTAGGATAGAAGAAACTTAACTTATGGGTATAGTGAAAAATCTTTTTCCACAGGCCAGGTAAAAATCAATCTTAAATCAATGGCATAAACACTTTGTCATAGAAAAACATTTCTCACTGTTACTATACTTTACTGGCTTTTTTTAATGCGACTACATGTTCTCTAAATATTTTCTGTCAAACGAACGGGAAAGAAGCTATAAATAATAATTAAGTAATCGTTCATTAACAAAAGTGACCTTTGAAACTTTTACGAGGACCCTTAAATATTATGACGCCTCTAAATCTTGGAATCTATTGCCGGGTCATATTTCTCGATGCTGCACCCTAGGAGGGCAATTAGTAGGGATTCACTTTCTCTAAACGATTAGAAATTTTGGAATTTACAATACAGGATGATCCAGGAGACGTGAGCAGGACTACGGATGCAATTAATAACAAGCTATTGTTTGATACCAGTATTAGCGTGTTTAGCGCAAAAAATGTAAAGTAAAAAAATATTTTTTTAAATTATTTACGACACGCATGGTCACTCAACAATTAGAATACTCCGTCGAATACTGATACTCCCTTGTTTTTCTATGATATGTGTCAAATTAATGAGTAATGACTGGTTACTTGGGAAACATCGTATCTTACTTAATTTGACAGTTTTTTTTTCATATTCAAAGTGCTGTTATAATTGTTAAAGAGGTTGGATCTTTATTGGTTTGTTTATGTAGGATGACCATGATTACAGAGAATAAAATTTGTACGTTACAAAAAGGTAAAAAAAAAGCATTATTGTTTCACTTAAACATGATGGCGGACGATTCATTATAGTGATCTAAGTGAAGAGTGAAGTGAAGTGAGGTTAGCTGGAAAAGATCCCTTAAAGGGTTGTACACACTAACTATATTTTTGTTGGTCATGTACTTGTTTTGTGCAATAAAGCGTTTTACTACTGCTATTACAACTACTATATAATACTAAGTGTGTGTAAGGTTGTTCCTGCTTTCGTCTCCTGAATCACCTGTATAGCCCGGTATACAGTCGAGCGTAAGATTGACTATTTTTACTACTCTTTACCTATTATTTTCATAGTATTTTTTCCATAAATCTTGAAACCTTGTAACTCACGTCAATTTGTTGTCTCATAAAAGTAGGACTAATAGGTTCTTATTTCGACTTTTGAAAATTCCTTAATGATACTTTTGTACTAAGATTTATTTACATTTACTAAGGAAAAACTCCGAAATTTGCAATTTACTAAGTGTTGACTAATTCCAATATACATGGAATACGTTTTTGCCCGATTTCGAGGTAAAGTAAAGTAAAAAATGTTTTATTGACCAAAATATATTTTTAAAGAGTTTTGGGAGTCGCCGATAAACTGTTAACTGTAACAGTTTATCGGCGACTCCCACACTAGGCAAAGCAGTTAAAAACATTACATCGATTACCAAAAAACATTATCATCATCGCCGGTTATAAAACCGGATATAACTGACCTCACCCAACCAAATATTAAAATTAAAATCACTCCGAACGAAGCTATCTACCACATTTGCATACTAATCCCTGGTTTATGAAAATCCTTTCAAAGGTTTCGATTAGGTACCGTTATGTAAACCAAAAATAAACATCTTTCTTTAAAGCTTTCTTTACATTCTCTATGAATGGACGCAATAACTTTGTTGTAGTTATTTTTAATTATAACCTCGTAAGCCTAATTAATTTTAAGGAAAATAGTTGAATTTGTGGGCTGTAGTTTTAATTAAACGGTTTTATTTAGCTTGACCCCGTATATTTATTTATTTATTTGTTTGTATATTTATACGCATCAAATCTTGCAATCGATTTTTCGACCATTTCTACTTAACAGATTTCGATGAAATTTGGTATGCGTATCAGGTCTCCGTGGCAATAACTTTTAATAATATTTTCAACCTTTGATCTTCAAATCCTGATGCTGCAGAGATACTGCTTACCTTAACCGAGAGTCGTACACATCTGCTAATTTAACTATATTATTGTTGCTAGTAAATAAATCCTTAGTGACTTAATATTGACCATCAACTCTTCAGTTCTGATGCTGCATAGTTACTGCCTGCCATAACTGACCGGGTGGAGACTCTCTCAATTTAATAATAGTGCTCTAGATTTAGGTAGAAATATTTACGTTTCAAATTGACCTCCAACTCCTCGGTCGTGATGATGCAAGGTTACAGCCTGCCATAACTGAAAGGGTGGAGAATGTGTCAATTTAATAATAGTGTTCTAGTTTTAGGAAGACGCATTTACGTTACATATTGATCTCCAACTCCTCAGTCGTGATGATGCAAGGTTACAGCCTGCCATTACTGACCGGTTGGAGAATGTGTCAATTTAATAATAGTGTTCTAGTTTTAGGAAGACGCATTTACGTTACATATTGATCTCCAACTCCTCAGTCGTGATGATGCAAGGTTACAGCCTGCCATTACTGACCGGTTGGAGAATGTGTCAATTTAATAATAGTGTTCTAGTTTTAGGTAGACGCATTTACGTTACATATTGATCTCCAACTCCTCAGTCGTGATGATGCAAGGTTACAGCCTGCCATTACTGACCGATTGGAGAATGTGTCAATTCAATAGTAGTGCTCTAGTTTTAGGTAGAGGCATTTACATTTCATATTGATCTCCAACTCCGATGTCTCAGTTCTGATGCTGTATGGCAGTAACCTTCCGTAACTGACCGGTTCCAGAATGTGTCAATTTAAAAATAGTGCATTAGTTTTAGCTAGAGACATTTACGTTACGTTTGATCTCCAACTCCTCAGTCGTAATGCTGCTAGGCTACTGGCTGCCATAAAGGACCAGTTGGAGAATGTATGCATTTAGTGTTCTAGTTTTAGGTATAGGCGTTTACGTTTTTTATTGATCTCCAACTCCTGAGTCGTGACCGCTAGGACACTTAATTATTAGGTTTTGTCCGGTCCATGTCATGCTGCTACTGAAGCAATTCTCGTTGTGATGTTCCGATCGTATGCAATACGCGGTGCTCGGCCTTTTAGCTTCGCATAGATTGCGGCTCACCCTCGGGCCTTCGGCCCTCGGGCTCGCTAAGACACTTGACCATTGAGTTTTATCAAGTCCATGTCATGCTGCTGCTGAAGCAATTCTCGCCGTGACGTACTCGACCTTTTAGCGTCGCATAGATTGCGACTCACCTCCGGGCCTTCGGACTTCGGGCTCGCTTGACACTTGACCGTTGAATTTTATCAAATCTATGTCATGCTGCTGCTGAAGCAATTCTTGCCGTTACGTAACGGCCGAGTACGTACTCGGCCTTTTAGATTCGCATAGATAGTGGCACACCCTCGGGTCTTCGGCCCTCGCGCTCGCTAAGACACTTGACCATTGAGATCTGTCCAGTCTATATCATGCTGCTGCTGAAGCAATTCTCGCCCATACGTACTCGGCCTTTTAGATTCGCATAGATAGTGGCACACCCTCGGGCCTTCGGCCCTCGGGCTCGCTAAGCCACTTGACCGTTGAGTTTTATCAAGTCCATGTCATGCTGCTGCTGAAGCAATTCTCGTTGTGATGTTCCTATCGTATGCAATACGTGGTACCCGGCCTTTTAGCTTCGCATAGATTGCGGCTCACTCTCGGGCCTTCGGCCCTCGAGCTCGCTAAGGCACTTGACCATTGAGATTTGTCCAGTCCATGTCATGCTGCGGCTGAAGCGATTCTCGCCGTCACGTACTCGGCCATTTAGCTTTGCATAGATTGCGGCTCACCCTCGGGTCTTCGGCCCTCGGGCTCGCTAAGACACTTGACCATTGAGATCTGTCCAGTCCATGTCATGCTGCGGCTGAAGCAATTCTCGCCGTGACGTACTCGGCCTTTTAGCTTCGCATAGATTTTTAAAATAAAAGAATGTCCTTTACGTAAATTAAGCTATTTCAAGGATTTAGTTCCCCTCCAGGACACATAGATTTTTCCCACACTGCATACATACTCGTATATATACCCTATAATATACGTAGGTACCCAACTACCCAACTTAATGTAGGTACCCTCTACTTTAAACACACGAAAGGTCACATACAATTAATATAATACCACTTGAGCTGTCATCCATCACATATAGTTTTCCCACCACATACTACGGTCAATAGGGCTGATTACAAGTACAAAAATTTTACTAAAAACTTAAAAATAAATTAACGTAAAAAAGTTTTAAGTTAAACGATTTTATTTCAATCAAATATTGTACCAAAAACTAGAAAATAAAATTTTATACGAATTTTATACCCACATACATTGCTTCCTGGAGAGTAATCATGTAAGACGGATAACAGAATAGGCATCTCGAGTCGGATGCTAAAGGCCCTATTTGTCTCTATATCAGTGGATTGAGTCATAATCGGAAGCTTTTAACAGACTAAAATAAAAACGTGGGGCGTTGGTACGACAAAAAAATTTGGTAGGCAGGTATTGCTCCAAATGAACGAAAATCCTGTGATTCAAAATCGTAATTACATGGTAAAACAATAATAGAGAAAATTATAAAACCTAAAAATCATGAAAATCAAGTGGACAGCAGTGGAGGGCACTCAAGTCGACTAGTAAATAAAAAATAAATAAGAATAGCTAATAGCTAGCCCTTATACAATTTAACTCACCATATTTACTTAATTTCACATTTCATTTCGCAAACTAAATACCTAAAGTAATTGACCCATTTTATATTTACATATTTTTAATACTACTCGTAATAGTCTATATTACATACTTTACCCACTCTACCTTATATTAGACGCCCCACGTTTTTATTTTAGTCTGATAAAAGCTTCTGATTATGACTCAATCCACTGATATAGAGACAAATAGGGCCTTTAGCATCCGACTCGAGATGCCTATTCTGTTATCCGTCTTACATGATTACTGTCCAGGAAGCAATGTATGTGGGTATAAAATTCGTATAAAATTTTATTTTCTAGTTTTTGGTACAATATTTGATTGAAATAAAACCGTTTAACTTAAAACTTTTTACGTTAATTTATTTTATGACTACATTATAGTCGTCCTAAAAATAGGCCTTATGAGCTTAAGATGAATAACTTTCTATTGTAATAAATAAAGTTAGAATTGTAATTATAATTATAAAAGTGTAGAAACTAACGGTGTTAGGAATGTTGCGTGAGTGTCTCCGCCCTTCACACGTGGTTCGGTCAAACCAAGTAGTAAGTACATACACAGTTATGTTAATTTTCGTTTACTTTTCTAATTTACTATATTCTAATTTCTGATACATACTAGTAAAATAAAATTTTATATTAGAAATAAGAACGCCAGAATCAAATGAGCATAGTTTTATTATGTTCTATCATGTAACATTAATTCACTCTCATTTGTAGTCAATGGTAGTTTCTTCAGATTTTTTTGTCAAGTTCTTAATAAATAATATTTTCTTTATCTCATTTTCTTCGGCTACCTAGATGCTTTATATGGATGTAAAAGTAAAATACAACATAAAAAAAAAACAAGTTAATAATCATTTTATCAAAAACTAACCTAGGGTGATACAGTGTACAGGATAATCCTCTTCTGCATTTGAGCATTGTAGTTTATTTCCTTTGGTCTGGAGAAGATCAAAGGCGGAGATGAAGCAGTGGATAAATTATTATTTCACTTAGAAAGGTACACATATTGACGATCTAGATACAGACGCAATAGAAAATTTCGAAAATAACTCTACGTGTCTAGCGTATCAGAAGTGCAAGAACTTTTACAACAGCCAGTATAATAATCTCGACTCATTATACAATGACTATGTAAATGTAAATACTCGGTAGAATTACACTAGCGCGTGTAAATTCGGCATACATCAGCATAAAGAAAGCCGCGTCTGCTGCGCCCGCGCCATTTCTCTCGAGAAAATCATGCGCGCGCATGCACTTTTGCCTTCGACGCGCAGGGCTGCCAACGGGTGACTTACTGGCATAGAATAATACATATGTTTGATGAATAGGTAGTAACATCGTTTTATATTAAAAATACACTAAAATACCTTTTTTTTAAAATAATCGAACATGATTGTTTAAGTTTTATATAAATTAAGTACAGTTACTTTGTGTGAAAATGGAAAAAAGAAAATAATGAATATACCTGCTAATGGTGTGCTTGATTTCAAGTACTATTAATGTAGAGATTATAAAACGAATCTGCCATTGCATTTCAATGAGGATAACTGTTATAGATTGAGAAGAATTTCGAGACTTTTTACCATAGTTTGGATTTGACATATTCAAATCGCTAATCGCTTTACTATTCACTTTTATCCTCATTCTACCGTGACCCATTCTACGTTTTACTAGAGGGTACTGTAAGTACATGAAAATTTGCAACGTGACAACCCTACGTAAGAAGCTAAAAAAATCAAAAATCAAATATAAATAAGTAGGCACCAATAAATAAATAAATTCCGAATTTTTCGTCAACCCTAGCAATATCACTTGTGGCGAGCCCATGCATCTCGACTAATAACGGCCTTCGACGGCTTACATACGGAGAAAATACTTTCCTCCACACACGTTTGCGAATGGTAAAA
Source organism: Pammene aurita (assembly GCA_947086415.1). NCBI lineage: Eukaryota > Metazoa > Arthropoda > Insecta > Lepidoptera > Tortricidae > Pammene > Pammene aurita. The sequence goes on from OX352296.1 coordinate 3,119,804, forward strand.
AGAGAGACGTCTATAGTCGTCCATTTACACAATTTCGTATTTAAGATTTTCGCATTTAAGAGGAAGAAATACCTTTAGTGCTGACACATCATAGCAAGCCTCTTGTCCCTTTAAGGGATCTCTTCCAGTTCGGTCAGATAAATATCGGTCGTTAAATGTTGAAATTTGTAAGCTGTACATCGTAAGCTGTAGTAAACGTAAACTCTAAAACATAACCCTCCTTCGGCAATCGTGTAGATACAAAATATTTGACTGTATACTATACGTCTTGCCACAAATTGGAAATAGATGTCCATTACAATGAAAAAGTCAGCTGTGAAGAACTCTGAAACATCGCGAGATCATCATGTACTGCAATAGTATCTTCCTACACGAAGGCCGCAAAGATATATTATGTGACGCTCTTATGGCCCTACAAATACGAGCGTGTCACATATTTTTGCAGCCTTCGTGTAGGAAGATACTATTGCCAGTGACTGTACATACGTCTTTTTTCGAATGGGGATAAAAATGATTTAATTATTACTTATTACAGAGGGCGCTTTGAGGGATAAGTTTCAAGTAACAAGTTGTTGGCTGTTTACGATGGATTCTGGTTACGATAGCAAACAAAGACAGAGAATAGTCTATATTATGTTTAAGTATATCTACTATTAGAAACGGGCTGTTATGTATAATTACCCATTGAATTAAAAACTTTCGAGAGACATAAATATAAATACTTACCCACGAATTTTTACGCGTGGGTTGATTCATAAACTTTTATATGTAATGAGTTGCAATGTTAATTACCATGTTAAGGGGTTTTTATTCGTAAAATGAAATGTATCTCAGTGATAGCCATAAAAATAACTGCAACTACGATCATCTTTTCTTATCCATATCAGACTTAGAGTAGGCCGTTAGTAACCCTACCTCATCGAGAAGCATTAATTCGGATTTTTTTTGGCACTTCTCGATGAATTTCTATCAAATGTGCCTCGTGCCCATTTGCAACTAATAGATGAGGTAGAATTTTCCAGAAAAATAGGGCCATGTACAAAATGCTCCAAGTTAAGCTCCGGCTACCCGGTACGTAACGTTTTACGGTTGGGGACAAATATTACTCTGCGTCCGTAGGAAACACCTTAGACAACCCTACATGTGATCCCTGGGTGGTGCTAAAAGAGTAACAAACTTGGCAGCTGCACTGTCCCATGTGGACCTCGCAGCACTCACTGGAGTTTCTTTATCATCTACTTTCCCACTACTACTACTCTAGGGAAGAAATGCCTATCTATATCCAGTGACATGTAGCCATACGATAAATAAATAGATATAATATTTATTTATTTTAATTTTAAACCGTAAGTGAGAGAAAGGGAGATATTTCGCGGAGTGAATACCTACCTATAATACATATAAATATGTACAACACCCCAGGAAAGAAATGCCTAACTATATCCAGTGACATGTAGCCATATGATAAATAAATAACCATTGCATTGGTCTAGCTAGATAGACCGAATCCTGCTATTCGATGAGGTAGGGTTGCCAACGGTCATCTCTTAGTCTATATTACTTTACATTCCACAACCATCGATACCACGGTTGACTAAAACACATTAGCCTGGAATCCAATACCTATTGTAATTAAACGTGTGGCGATCTCAGAACGGTCTCAACGGTCCAGCGCATAGGCATTCTAGTATTTTACACCATTGGAATATCAACTTTGTGACTCAGCAAAACGATTCAAATTGCAACGTTGACTGTTTTAAGCTAGAATTCTGGATTCATAAGGACTCAACATTGGAATATGGACTTTACAGCTTAGTGAAAAGGTTGGAAATGGAATGGTTTTGGTTAAAGAGCGTTCAATTATTGCGCTTCAGTGGGGATGGCTGCTTCCTGGTTGAAAAAATGGTGTAACGCCTTCTCCCAAGTAACACATCAAAGCAGTATAACGGCCTTCTTACAGCATATCTGTATGCTTTTAGCATTTTGAGTTCGTTTTCTAGTAGCATTATAAACGTTTATAGTGCTGATATAGGTCTTAAATGGGCACAAATTACCCAGCTTGAGATCCTATACAGGTCATTTAATAGCATTGCAGGCGCATTATGTCTGCGCTATTAGCATTATCGTTGTCATGGAAAGTGCCAATCGCCTCAAAGAAGCATTAGTACGCTCTATTAAGTTGCCGACTGCATTAAAGAAGCCTTAATACGGCCAAAAAACTTGCTAATCGCAGTAAAGAAGCATAAGTACTCTCGATTAACTTGCCAATCGCAATACAAAAGCATTATACTAGCATAAGAGTGTAGTAAAATAAACCTTACGTCAATGCAAAAACGTCTCTAACACCGACGCAACAAATGTTATAATACAATGAACGTTGTGATTTAACTACTTTGTCCCGCAATATAAAATGGACGAAGACGGTACAAAAAACTGAATGAGTGACACGTCATATTTGTTTGCATCCTAACAAAATTTATAAAAGTTTTTGACTCTTTTACGTTATTATATCCTTCAAATATTACTGCGCAATGTAGTTTACTGTAAATGTGTATATACGTTTCATTGAAAATTTTCACGCGCCTTTGATTTATTGTGGTTTTGCTATAAAATATTATAAAAAGATATGCGTCAAATAAACAAAACAATTGTGTAATCCTCGTATAGAACGAGTTTTGCATTATTAACATAATAGTGTTGGTTGAGCAGTCTTAAATTAAGTAATTTCATTATTATATAGGTATTTTCCTTGTATAAATAGGTCCGCATGATTTTATTTTTAGGTTATAAATTATTTACAAAATGGCGTTGGTCTATATAGACGGAGAGCTAGCCACGTCGGATATGACACAATAATGAGAGCAACCAAACCCCTCTAGTCAGTTTGGTATACTATGCTTATTTCTAGATCTGGACATCTGGCAGCTTTAAAGTGGTGGAGGTCAAAGAATGCAAACCATTTCAAGAAAATAAATCCTAGAGATCTGGGTTTGATGCAATATTATGAGAAACTATACAAATACTATACAATATTAAGAGAAATTATACAAAAGTTTATGTTGGGAGAAAGTAGTGCCAAACGATGTATAATAAAATATAGTTCATAGTTTGTCGCCTACTGTTTTTGTTTCCGTAATAATCATACATCGGGGTTTTCGGTGCGGGAACGATTTGAGAAAGAGTAGAGATAAACAGATAGGTTGAGAGTTAGTCTGAGAAAATATCATATTATGCCTAATGAATAACTACCTCTCTGTGAATAGCTTACACACTATGATACGAGCTTTTTTTCTTAGAGGCATGTTTGTATTGACTATTATATATTTAGTATTTATTAACTAGATCTACCTAAGACAAAGACACGGTATAATAAGTATCAAATATTAATCTTGACGTCCGATATTTATGAACTATTTGATTAACTGAAGAGGTTGACAATGATCAGTCATTACATGAATTAATAAAAATATACTTGAAAAAATCATAGGTATATGTACCTACAATATATATACATAATAGTCAGCTATTACATATAAATTGTATATACCTATGATTTTTTTTATTCATTAGGTAGAAACGTGCCAGAGTACATTCTGTTTTTTAAGTTAATGCCTACTCTTTGGCTAATGTCAAACATTCCCGCACCGAAAACCCCGATGTATGGTAATAATACACAATATTTTTGGTCTCAGATTTTTTTTTAATCGATTTTTGACCAGTTTTGAGTCGATATTCCAACATATTCACTATAGATAGAATTATAAGGCAAACGACTATCGGTTTTTGAATCTTTTATCTCCATTCTGTAGAGCCGGATCTTGAAATAAATGAGCCGTTATTTTTTAATGATATTTTTAAAATATGGTCTAAAAAAACACTTTTATCGATATTCGAATGGTGTAAAGAATCTTACATATACGTAATCTACATATTAGGGTTCCTCTTTGATGTCTCTAAAAACTGTAGAGAGATTTTAATTTTTAAATAATTAAAACAAAATTTATGACCATAAAACCACTTTTTTAGCCTAAACCGGTTCGACTTTGATGTCAAATATCTCGAAGACAATGAATATTGAAGTAAATATAGGATACTATATTGTTTAAAGCCGTTACTGATAATATGATAAGCTATATAAATCATTAGAAAACTAAGGGAATCAGATCTAAGGTCGTTGGCGCCAGGGAGCCCCTTAAAATATAGGCCCTGTCCTTTATAACTGAGACAACTTCGGCAATTTTTACCTAGTTTGGTATTACTATTTTTCAATTAAAACATTTTGCTAGTCTGTCACTGTGACCTTCACCCATTAAAAGCTGCCAGATGCCAGGATCTAGCAATAAGAATAGTATAGCAATCTAACCAGACGGGTTTTGTTGCTTTCATTATTGTGTCATAATCTGACGTGGCTAGCTCTTAGTCCAATAGCAGCTCAGTGACCCTTAAAAAATGCCTTATTTATGCCTATAGCATTACACGTGAATAATTATGCTATTAAACAACATTAAGCATTTATTTATGCTATTGTAGAACCTAAGGCACTAAAACCGCTAAAAGCTGTATAGGGGCTGTTCATAAATTACGTCATCAATTTTTGATGATTTTTACCCCCCCCCCCTAAAATCATCCAACCCTCCCCCTGCCAAATAGAGTGACGTCATTAAAAAAAATGCGTTTTAAGCTTAATTGTAAAATAAAAAACTATTTAGTAGATAATATTTTATAGCATTAAAAGTTTATAGAAGCACGACTTTCATTCCTTTTTTTACACATTGATTAGGTGATCTTCGGAATGACCGCCCCCCCCCCCTCCTACGTCATGCTACCATCATCCGATGTCCAGACCCCCCCCGCATTTGAAATGACGTAATTTATGAACAGCCCCTTATAGTGAATTACTTGGCTTTATAATGGTACATATTATTGCTATTGTACTGCATTAGGAACGTATTACCTACTTATAAATGTACACCCTAAGGCATTAAAAATAGCTGAAAGCTGTATAGCGAATTTACGTGGCATTATAATGGCTAATATTCATGCTCTTAAACAGCATTAAGCATTAATTTATGCTATTGTAGAACCTAAGGCACTAAACCAAACCGAAGCATTAGTGTAGCAAACCAAAACGCAACTGTACAGCATTCATCTGTACAGTTGCATGTTGTTCGCTGCACTAAAACTAATGGCTAAACAAAAGCATTTACATATGCCATTATACAACCGTTATACAGCGTAAAGCATCATAAAATGCTATTGTAGAACCTAAAGCACTAAAAACAGCTGAAAGCTGTATACCGGATTTACGTGGCATTATAATCGCTAATATTCATGCTCATAAACAGCATTAAGCATTTATTTATGCTATTGTAGAACCTAAGGCACTAAACCACACCGAAGCATTAGTGTAGCAAACCAAAACGCAACTGTACAGCATTCAGCTGTACAGTTGCATTTTGGTTCGCTGCACTAAAACTAAAGGCTTTAAGAAAGCCTTTATACATGCCATTATACAACCGTTATACATCTTAAAGCATTATATAATGCTATTGTAGAACCTAAAGCACTTAAGTGCTTTTAAACAGTCGAAAGCTGTACAGTTGCGTTGTGGTTTGCTGCACTAAAGCTAAAGGCTTTACAAAAGCATTTAGATATGCCATTATACAACCGTTATACAGCTCAAAGCATCATATAATGCGACATGTTGCTCGGTGAACGTATATAAGAGTTTATACGGTCCTTAAGTTCGAAATAAGTTAACTATTCATATGTTATAATGCTTCCTGTGTTACTTGGGCTGATTGCTTGGTTGTTCAGTCGGTACTATGGAATCTAGAAAATTTGTAAGATTTGACTTGATGGGCTGCAAGCTACTTGGTTGACTTAAGTTTGTAAATTGCCTTAACGCGTCTATATATCTATGTAATCTTAGTATTCTTATGATCATTATTATATAATTAGTAAATTTCTGTTTGACATAATTAATCATAATTTGACAGTATAATTGGAAAGAATTTAAATGTAATAATAATTTTACATAAAATAATAATATGGACGCTAAGAAATTGAAAAATGACTGCATGATATAAGTTTGTTTATACCTATGAAATACCTTATATTTTAATTGCGAGAAATAAAAGGCTTTTTTATTTTTATTTTATTTTTATATCTATGTAAACAAGAAATATAACTTTTATTTGAATGGTACCTTCTTCTTCTTTCTGATTAACTTTGTCAAATTCATATACTTGGGTACTTACTTTGTGACAAATAAAATATCTATCTAATATTATCACATACAACACAACTCAGATAATATACACGGTGGGGCCTGTAACTAAAGCAAAAAATTAAAATGTACATTCTTCTCCTCAAACTACGCAACGTTTGTTTGACGACTTTGAAAAAAAACTTGCGGTTTGAATTTTATTACATTTTAAAGTTAATTCGAACACGCAATGTACTATGAAATTGATTATGTCTGTAGAGTGACTAGACTGACAGGCGATGTCAATTAGACGGAGTTTTAAGTACATTGAAAATACTATTTACTTTGTTTGAAAAAATAACAATCTAAAAACTTTATGATTTTAAAAAGTTGCTACACAAAAGTTGTCTAGTTTGAGGACTAGAATCTACGTTTTAATTTTTCGCTTTAGTTACAGGCCCCACCCTATATGAAATAATATTAAAAGCATTTATGTTACATATTTTTGCGTCCTTTGACTATCATCGCAACATTTAAAACTGTTTTTTTTCCTCCTATCGTAAGCCCCAGCTTTTTGCTGAATTGGGCCTGGGGTCCGCTCGGCAACCTTATCCCAGGAATTGGCGTAGGCACTAGTTTTTCCGAAAGCGACTGCCATCCGACCTTCCAACCCAGAGGGGAAACTAGGCCTTATTGGGATTATCCTTCACTGAAAAGCGACTGGTAAATATCAAATGATACTTCGCACCTAAGTTCCGAAAAACTCAGTGGTAGGAGTCGGGTGTTGAACCCGCGATCTTCGAATTGAAAGCGACGCATTACCGCCAGGCCACCAGCGCTTTTTCGTTTTTTTGTCAACTGTGTCTTTAGTTAAAAGAAATAATAATTTATTTTTATTTTTTCATGCTACACTCTCAATAAGCGTGCACAACTCGCACTTGACCAAATTACTAAAGGCATACACATTGATTAGTGTCAAGTGCGAGTCCATACATATTCTTCTTGTGTTAAGGCCCATTTACACATTGATTAGTGTTTAGTGCGAGTTCATATGGACTCGCACTTAACACTAATCAATGTGTAAAAGGGCCTTAAGACCCATTTACACATTGACTAGTGTTAAGTGCGAGTTTATACATTTGTTACTAAACACAAGCAGAAAATGTATGGACTCGCACTTAACACTAATCAATGTGTAAATGGGCCTTAAAATAAACCCATTCGTTACACTTATTTTCTACTAACTTTATATAATTTACTCCTACCCAGTTGACCTAACAGGCCTATTCTTTATAAGGCCCATCATCTGCTAAGCTCCCCGGGCCGTGACAATTATCTCGTCTGATTTATATCGCGCTGGAATGCGATAAATAAGTATTAGGCCGATATGATTTATCGACGCGACATGTGAACTGCTAATCGAGCCTGCGGGGTGTAAAGGCAATATACAGGGTGGAATAGAAAATATACAGGATGGAAATAAACAATATTGTCGTCACTAGTTAGGTTAAGTATGGTTTTTAAGTTATGATTGCCCTGTAAATCAGCGTTGTAGCTACCCTGCCATGACTCATGCTGAGTGGCAACCATTTTGGTGATTTTTGTATTTTTTTTAAATTATATTTTTTATTTTTATTTTATATTATGATTCTCTTCTCTTTGCACCAAATAAATATTTTTCATTACATTTCAAATAAATTCATCAACATCATCATCCTCCAAGCGTTTCTCCCGGATTGTTGCCACAGCTGAATAAAGCTTGGGGTCCACTTGCTTTTAAAATGGGTCACTATAATAATATAATTTGTTGTTATGCTACAGTCACTTATTTCGCGATATAAGTAGATAAATATACATGTTGTAACAAAAATAATGGAGATTTATTTAAGTGCTTGATTGGTATCGTGTTCCGATTGGGAAATAATTTTAACCAAAAAAGAACCGCCTTCCTTTAGCCTCCACCTAACCAAAAGCATATGTATACTTGAAGAGTTCCCTCGATTTCTCCAGGATCCCATTATCAGATCCTGAACTGTAAAGTGTACTCTTTATCACAAAAACAATCCATATCGGTATATAATCGGTGAACATCGTGAAAATACATAAAAAATAAAAAAGTAGCAAAAACAAAGATCCCGACGAATTGAGAACGTAATAGAAATAAAAAAGTATTTACCTACTTGTTTTTTGATGCCATTTTTTTTAATAGGGGATGGTTGTATTGTATGACTATTAAAAAAAAAATGGCACACACTATTTTTGTTATATCCAGTGGAAGTCACAATACAAATATAAAAATCAAGAACCAAATAAAGTTTCACCTAGCCAAGTCTATCTTGTCGTACAAATTATTAAAATTTACTCAAATAACATAGTTACCTAATGATAAATATTCCATATAATATTATTACCGATACCGTGCATTATCATATTTCTCAAAATACTACGTAACGCTGTATTTTTATGATCTCATTATTTTGGTCTGCAATGATGCAATCTGCATGTCATTCTCAAGTTTATACTTACTTCACACACTATTCACAAATGATTGCAGACCACTTATAAATGCGGAATGTCAGAAATAAGCATATTTTTATACTTGACTAGATGCATTCCTTGTTTACATGTTTCCTGTAATTATATCCACACATGGTTTATTATTAGAAAACAAAACAATTGCTATAGTGAATAATATATTATTTTCTAAACATAAACAAATGGATTTCACTTCTTTACTCATTTTCCGCTTGGTTTATTTTTCTATTCCATGGTAAGTCATGAACACATGATTTCTAGATCATAATCGTTGCAAGGAAACTAAATACATTATTTATCAATGGTTTAATTTACGGAGATCACGCTACAAATACCGTAACTCCTGCAACATATTTGGCTTCTTCTTAATATTCTTCTTCCTAGCGTCTGTCCCAGATTTTTGCTCAATTGAGTCTGGGGTCCGCTCGGCAACCCAATCCCAGGAATTGGCACCTAATTCCAAGAGTTTTACGAAAGCTACGGCCATCTGACCTTTCAACCCAGAGGGGAAATTAGGCCTTGTTGGGATTAGATCCGGTTTCCTCACGATGTTTTCCTCCACCGAAAAGCGACTGGTAAACATCAAATAATATTTCGTACCATCGGGTTCATAATTGCATACCCAGTTTATCAATGAATTCATTCATAAATTGGGTATGCAATTATGAACCCGATAGTACATTAGTTTCGAAAAACTCATTGGTACGGGGTTTGAACCCACGACCTTCGGATTGAAAATCTGACGTCTTACCGCCAAGCAACCAGCGCTTTTTCTGCAACATATTTGGCATTTGCGTTTTATTATAAAGACACATTTTATTTTATTTTACTTCAATATTGCATCCTCCAGATTTAATTATACCATGTAGTCCGTTCTTCGACATACTGCATCGTCACACATTTTTAGATGTATAAAATAATTAAAAAAATTATTTCTATCATTCGGTTACTCATTCAGTTACCGATCCCGGTCCGCCGCCATCTTTAATGTTCATTCGTTTTTCGTGTGCAGCATCGTCAACATCGTTCTTGAACTATATAATTACAAATTAGAATTTAAACATCAAAAAGTGCACAAAACATGGGAAAACGCAAGCAAAAACACAGTGATAAGGATATTCGTCGCAAGATACGACGTTTGGAAGAAAAATTGCGGCATAATAAGCGCAAAGGTAAATCTACCCGTTATTTCAACTATTTGATTTCGTACGTGTTTTTTTTCTATGCAGTTGCTTTTCCTGTGAATAAAGTTAGTGTGATATGTAACACCTACTGTCTTAACACTGTAAAACGAGATTTTATGCTGACAGTTGTAATGTTATTTGTTCCTTGAAGTAGTAATACGAGATATTGCTCTGGAACAAAATTGTACCTATTATTTGATCCTTGATGTGGTGATACAAGATATTGCCCTGGAACAAATCTTTTTTACTTTCTTGACGTGATGTTACTGTGATATCATCCTGAAAGTAATAAAATCTAATTATTATTTTAGGTTGGGACCGAAGATCTGATGCCTCGACGTCAAGCTCGTCACATAGCCCTTACAGCTGACAAAACGATATTGACGATTCGGTTGCCGGACGTCAGACCGACAACATCTCCAGCAGCTCCTGAGGATGCCTCGTAGAGAGGCGAAACACGTGTCGAGTTTTGGTATTATTGGTGGTGGTTTGTTGTATTTGTTTGCGTATTTGTTTTTGCGGCGGGAGGTAGGGAACATTAATGCATGCAAAAAATACGCAAATAAGTATAACGGGTAGTCACTAATCAACTAGCACGTTATTATACCGCGGAATAGCAAAGCAATATTATTGTACTTGATTTTTTGCTTTACCATTGTCACAAAGTATTGAGCTAAATAATCCTCCAATTTCAAAAAGGCAAATGGATGCAGCTATATCAAAATTAATTAAATTGGGGGCTATTACGCAATGCAATAAAAATACTCCTGGGCAAATTATTTCACCTGTATTTTTAACGCCTAAAAGTAACGGCGGGTTTCGGTTTATTCTGAACTTAAAAACACTAAATAAATCAGTTTATTCGCACCATTTCAAAATGGAGGATATTCGTACAGCAGTTAAGTTGATATCTAAAGATGCCTACATGGCTACAATTGATCTGAAGGAGGCCTATTTTTTAGTTCCAATACACCCTTCACATAGAAAGTTTCTAAGGTTTAGATATGATCACTTATATGAGTTTAATTGTTTACCAAATGCTTTGGCTTCGGCTCCTCTTGTCTTCACCAAGCTATTAAAACCGCTCCTATCATTATTGTGAAGTCAAGGGCATATATTAGTAGCCTACCTTGATGACATTTTATGTATCGGAAATACTCGTGAATCTTGCAAACACACTGTATATGTTTTAATAGAAAATTTGGAAAAACTAGGTTTTGTAATCAACTTCGAGAAAAGTAAATTCAACCCTTCTCAAATTTGTAAGTTTTTAGGTCTAGAGATTAACACTAAGGATATGCAATTACAGCTGCCTCAGGAAAAAATACTAAAAGTTATAAAAATTACAAAAAACATGCAAAGTAGAACTTATACAAGTATACGTGAGTTTGCAAAGTCCATAGGTACTCTTACAGCCGCTTGTCCTGCAGTGGCGCATGGTTGGGCGCATACCAAGCTTTTTGAAAGGGAGAAATTTTTAGCTCTTCAAAAATCTAACGAGGATTACGATTGTAGAATGGTTCTAAAATCATTTTTACTTGATGATTTTAAATGGTGGTCTAATATTAAATATAATGCTAAGAATGATATTCAGAAGGGCACTTACCAGTTCGAAATATTTACTGACTCGTCTCTATTGGGCTGGGGAGCCGCGTGTAATGGCGAAATTACTAGAGGACACTGGTCAGCTGACGAAGTTCAACATCACATTAATTACCTTGAACTTTTGGCAGCCTTTTTGGGTTTACAGTCATTTTGTAAATATAGTCGTAATTTAAATGTTTTACTTAGAATCGATAACACCACTGCCATATCCTACATCAATAGAATGGGTGGTATTCAATACCCCCATCTAAATAAAATAACGAGGACGATATGGGAGTGGTGCGAGCAGAGACGTATTTTTGTCTTTGCGTCTTACATTAAGTCATGTGATAACACCGACGCTGACCAAGCCTCAAGAAACGCCAACATTGACACAGAATGGGACCTTAACCATGAAAGTTTTCAAGTAATTACTGATCACTTAGGTGTTCCTGACATAGATCTGTTCGCATCTCGCTTGAACAACAAATGCCCAAGATATGTGTCTTGGAAACGAGACCCTAGTGCCTATGAAATTGACGCTTTTACTTTTTCATGGCGTAATTACTTTTTTTACGCCTTTCCACCATTTGCACTCACTCTCAAATGCCTTCGTAAAATAGTTGAGGATAAAGCCACGGGCATCCTCGTTGTCCCATATTGGCCGGGACAGCCATGGTTTCCGTTGTTTTTGTCGTTAGTGAAGTCAGAAATCATCTATCTTAATCCTATTAAGAATCTTTTACTTTCCCCTTCCAGAGAATGCCATCCTCTTTGGCGCAGCCTTACCCTGGCGTGTGCAGTGTTATACGGCAAGCCTACATAAAACACGCCATACCAGATGATTGTATTGACATAATGTTGCAGTCTTTATCTAAAAATACTCTTAATCAGTATAATGGTTTGCATGCACCAATTAAAACAATGGTTTGCATTCTGCCAAATTAATAATATTGACATGTACTTATAATGCTTCGGTTAGTGAGATTTTAAAGTTTCTTACAGAAAAGTTTCATGCAAATGCTAGCTATGGAACTTTAAATTGTTTTCGTTCCAGTTTATCTCTGATTCTAGGCAAGGATCTTTGTAATAACGATTGTATTTCGAGATTCCTTAAGGGCGTATTTAAAAGTAAGCCATGTTTCCCGAAATATAATTCTATATGGGACCCTAATTTAGTCCTGGATTATCTTTCTAACCATGTTCCAAACGAGTCGATAACAATGGAAAATTTGACTAAGAAATTGGTAACTCTGCTCGCGTTGTCTACAGGACAACGTGTGCAGACGTTGTCATTAATTAATGTTAGAGATATTCAGATACATGAGTCTCGTATCGTTATAGGCATAACTGATATCATTAAAACTTCCGCGCCTAACAGACATACTCCAAGACTAATTATCCCCTTTTTCAAAGAAAAGCCTACTATTTGCCCAGCATTGGCGCTGTCCTGTTACGTTGAAAGGACTAGTAACTTTAGATCCGCTATAAATTCAAACAAATTGTTCCTTACAATCAAAAAACCTATCCATAATGCTACTTCGCAAACAATTAGTCGCTGGATAAAGCAAACGCTAAGTAGCAGTGGAGTAGACACCAATACGTTCACAGCCCACAGTACCCGCCACGCCTCGACATCGTCGGCTGGCAGATCGGGTATTTCCACAGATATCATTAAAAGAACAGCGGGCTGGTCGGGAAATTCTCTTTGTTTTGCCCGTTTTTAGGGTTCCGTAGTCAACTAGGAACCCTTATAGTTTCGCCATGTCTGCCCGTCCGTCCGTCCGTCCGTCCGCGGATAATCTCAGTGACCGTTAGCACTAGAAAGCTGAAATTTGGTACTAATATGTATATCAATCACGCCGACAAAGTGGTAAAATAAAAAGTGGAATTTTTTTTTTATTAGGGTACCTCCCCTATACGTAAAGTGGGGAGTGATTTTTTTTTTCATTTCAACCCTAACGTGTGATATATTATTGGATAGGTATTTAAAAATGAATAGGGGTTTCCCAAAATCATTTTTCGATAATGTAAATATTTTCGGAAATAATCGCTCCAGAAGTAAAAAAATATGCGTCCCCCCCCTCTAACTTTTGAACCATAAGTTTTAAAAATATGAAAAAAATCTCAAAAGTAGAACTTTATAAAAACTTTCTAGGAAAATTATTTTGAACTTGATAGGATGAATAGTTTTTGAAAAAAAAATACAAAATAATTTCTGAACTAAGTTTGTAATTTAACCGTATAAGCAGGTGTTTATTGTACCTGTAATTTCTACAAAATTACAATGAAATGACGTGCTTTCAAATAAAGTAAAAACGGTAAAAATCGGTTCACGCAATAAAGAATTATCCCATAAAAATCATCTTCCATACTTTATGCTCGCGCGCAATAGTTTACTTAATTTGCCGATAGATGTCGCTGTACGTGGAACTCTCATATCATATCCTACATAGCGGTGTTATTAACTCTTAAGTGGGGACACTTACTGTGACGGACGGAAAACTACGGAACCCTACAGTGAGCGTGGCCCGACACGCTCTTGGCCGGTTTTTTTTATAATTAACCTTTAATCGATATTGAAGAAGACTGTTCTTTTGCTCGGGCTATAATTAATAGTTGATAAAAGTAATAGAATAATAATTTATGTGCCTTACTTTCATACCAAAATTAATTCAATACTAGTTTGCTTTTCATTCTGCAACCAGCGCTAAACATCTACATGGTATAATTAAATCTGGAGGATGCAATATTGAATTAAAATTTATGGTTAAAAGAACTTACCTTAAGTGAATTTCAACCATAATTTTACGAAATATTGCATCCGAGAGATTTAATATCCCGCCCAACCCTGATAGGTACATATTTACATTATTTACAGTCCCCTATGTTGCAGAATAAAAGTCTTGACAATTAGCTCTAAAACAAATGAACATTAAAGATGGCGGCGGACCGGGATCGGTAACTGAATGAGTAACCGAATGATAGAAATTAATTTTTTAATTATTTTATACATCTAAAAATGTGTGACGATGCAGTATGTCGCAGAACGGACTACATGGTATAATTAAATTTCTCGGATGCAATATTTCGTAAAATTATGGTTGAAATTCACTTAAGGTAAGTTCTTTTAACCATAAATAATTAGTGGCTCTATAGCTAGTATACCTCTAGACTCCACTTATACAGAATGTTTTGTTCAACAATTAGCCATATTGTACAAGGTGATTAGTTAGATTATTCTGAACAATATTTTCTATGGGACTAATCCCGAAATCCCAAATAAAAACCATTGAAAACGTCGCTATTTCATGAGCCAAAAAGTATCAAACAGCCAAAAAACTTCGGAGTTGATCCCATAGAAAAAAATATTCAGTATGGCCTACCAGTTTTAGAAATGACCTCGCACAATATGGCTAGTTGTTGAAAAAACGCCCTGTGTAGTTCTACTCATTATTAAAAGATGTAAATATAAAAAAATGCGTGAACTGTGTTGTTACATTATCCCTAATGGCGCTAACTTTCCCTAAGTCCTTCGCGCCATTTTCATCGGACACCATGCGAACGATTGTTTGCCCTAGCTAGCTGAAACTTAGATACTTTGCTCGTTTCCCTCGTTAGGTCAATATGCCTAAAAAAATACTTTTCACTTCTCTTATTCAAAAAAATGTCTTTTCTACCTCGTTTAGAGGGAGCAAAAACGACTTTTGCTCCCTCTACATTTTTTTTAAAACTTTTATTTCTGCCCTGACAACAGGGAGCAAAATTCAATTTTGCTCCCTGCTGTTAAGTTCCTTACTTGACAAAACCGCATAAACAAGAAACTTTAAAAGACGTCACAATCAATTCATCAGCCAGCCAGAGACACCATAGAAAAAAAAAATTATACAATTTTTAGTAGCGTGTTTAAGGAGACAGTTTCAGTAAGCGTTCAAAAACCATCCATTATTTCTGCATAACACGTTTATGGCTTCATTAGTCGTCTCCTTCAACGCGCTACTGAATAACATATGATATACTTATTACATCAAACTGAAGTTTAAAACGTGATTTTAATAATACACCTTATATTAATAAGTGTGAATAGGTCAACATTTTTCATTAATTAGTATTTATGATTATATTTTAAATAATAGTTACACTCATAAAATGTATTAAAAAAAAAACACCATACATTATGAAGCGCGCGAACACACGTACTTTTTTAAATTAAAAAAATACGTTCTGGAGAAAATATTGATATTGAATCTGTATTTTCGAGATATTTTCCTTGACTAATAATAACCGAATTATTCACAATGAATTCAACGAGTTCTTCCAGCGAAAACGAAATCTTAACACCTGAATGTGTGAAAATAGAAGCGAACAACGTAATTAACAATTTACTACCTACGAAGTCCAGAGGAAAATATATAATAGCTTACGAACGTTTTGCTATTTGGAAAAATGGTAAAGGTGCGAAGTCTTTCTCTGAGACAGTGTTTTTAGCATACTTTCAAGAATGGGCTAAAACTAGGCAGCCTTCTACTCTTTGGAGTATTTACTCCATGTTAAAAGCGACCGTAAGTAACAACAATGACGTACAGATTAATACATATGCAAGATTAATGGCATTCCTGAAGAGGCAGTCTGAAGGTCATAAAGCGAAAAAGTCAAAAGTATTGTCTGCCGAAAATATTAATACTTTTTTGAATGAGGCACCTGACTACAACTTTCTCGCCGTAAAAGTAAGTAAATATATAAATTAATAAACACTTTAAATTGATTGTTTTTCTGTCTACTAGCTATGAAAAGAAAACATGCTTTTATTTATATGGACATTGTTTTTTTTTCAGGTGGCGTTAATTTTCGGGGTCACTGGCGCTTGTCGCGGACAGGAGTTATTAAATGTCACAATAGACGACGTACAAAAACACTCCGAATCATTAATACTAGTTAATTTAACAGATACGAAAACCAAAATAGACAGATCTTTTGTGGTTCGAGATGATTACGTGAAAGTAGTAGAAAAATATCAGTCTTCACGGCCTTCTGGTATGAGTAATAAAAGATTTTTCGTTGCCTACCACAACGGTAAATGCACAAAGCAGGTTATTGGGAAAAATAAGATAAGTCAGATGCCAAAAGAAATCGCACGTTACTTAAACCTCTCAAGTCCGGAGCAATATACAGGACATTGCTTCAGAAGAACCTCTGCGACTATTTTGGCTGATTCTGGAGCCAATTTAACTAGTATTAAACGCCTAGGGGGCTGGAAATCGTCGACAGTGGCAGAAGGCTATATTGACGAATCTGTAGAAAATAAAGCCGCATTGAGCCGACGCATAGCACAAACCATCCGCCGCCACCGTCCACTGTCACCGCAGCCCGGAACGTCTGCTCAGGCACGTACTGAACAGATAACCCAAAGGATGATGACTGATCAAGATACTGCTGTGGAGCCGAGCCCGACTTTTACAACACAAGATAATCAAACACATAATGAACCTGTTAATCCTGAAAACATTCATACTATCAGCCAAACTTTTACAGAATCCTCGGTGCAAAATACTCAAATAAATAGAACGAATGTCTCAGTGCCAAACAAACACGTAACATTAACATTTGAAAATTGTACAAATTTTACTATTAATTTTTAATTATATTTCTTTATTGTATGTGTATTTTAGTTAGGCTTCATAAACGTATGATTGGTGAAGTGCTGAAGTTTTATTTACTTACAAGACGATTATTTTTTCTCATAAGAGAAGTGAAAAGCAGAGTGTATTACTCGGTAGCAAAATTATTTCTATCTCGGGCTTGGCGCTTTGAATCCCTCACTACGCTCAGGATTCCACGTTAGAATCCCTCACTACGTTCGGGATTCTATTCTGGAATCCTTCGCTTCGTTCGGGATTCAAAGCGCTAACCCTCGGTGAAATATAGCATTTTGCTCCCTTGTAATACAATCTACTATTCTATGGTGCCGTCAAAAAATATTGGATATGTAGTGTTAAAATGCCAAGTTTACTATTTATAACTACCTACTTTGGCGACCCTGTATAACGTATCTTGCTAGCGGGATTCGCGTGCCCTTTGATCAGACGTTAATTTATATCGCTCGAACAATTTGGTCCTATTTCATGTATCTACAATGTATGTGGTATGTACATTACAAGTAGGTATGTATGTTGTTCGGACATTGTACATAGTACTACCTTTGGTGCTATTAGAAATTAGAAAAGTATTTTTACATAAGTATATAACTTAGAATGTGCGTTGTGTTGTAAACAAAATTATATTTTATATTTAAACAAAAACAGTCTAACTACGTCATCTTCAGAGTTAAAACTTTGGCGTATTCTTTACTGAAAACTGCAAACAAATAAGCCTCGTTTTTGAGATAAATGGGAATATTTAGTATATAACAAACGTAGGGACACACAAAGAAAAAACAGCGTTCTCCGTTTCGCCGTTTCGATTAATGGTATAATATATTATATAAAAAGACACATGTACAAAGTTTTGTTTTGTTATGATTATCTATCTAAAAAGCTTACATCATTATTTACAGTTTCACTAGTTTCAGTAGGTACTTGAGAGATCCCTTACAGGGATAAGTTCGCCTTTGTACGTTGTATTTTCTTTTGTTATGACTGTATTTTGTCCTGTTTTATGTACAATAAAGTGTTTACATACATACATACATACATACTTGAATAGGCATTGTACCATCTTAAAAGAAACAACAATTATGACTTCTCTAAACCGGCATTATGCCTGCTATCTGCGCAAGCGCATTCAACGCATCCTCAAGAATAATGACGCGTTCTCCCATGATCGAGGATTGCCAGAGATTTCACACGTTTATAAACCAACACTTACTTACACAACCTCATATCTGACTTGTACACCTTCCTTTGAAATGTACCATAGGCTCTTCACAATAAAGCTCATTTTGAAATGATGGGTGGGTATATTGAAGTGGTTTTGAAAAGAAGGTTTCGCCTGTCGTTCATCCAGGAAGCAGCTAATGTGTTTGGAACATGCTCATTTGCTTAGTTGATAATTCTTTAATATTCTATTTGAAAATTAATCATTTAAAAGCATCTAAAATTACCTTACGTTTTAAATTCACAGGTTATTTGTTATTTATTTGTATTAGGTAACTATCCTACCGCGAAGTTCGAAATTCGACATTTCGTTATCTTCGTCTCTACCGCTCTTGCAAATTGGAAAGAGAGTGATGCGAATAGACGATTCGACGAACGAAGTGGTTCGAGGTTATAGGCCAAATGAGTGACATAGGTACTACTACGACTACTAAGACAGCCACTATAAGACAAAGTCCAACTTTGTATAGGTGCACCACCTATCTCCGGTTGGTAAGTTAAAACGCAGTTATTTTTCTAAAATAGTGCCTTCGTTTTGGAACTAAATAATCATTTTTTTTTCATAATCATAATGGACGATGGGAGACCCTTGTCCCTTTAGCTGTCAACAGAGTGAATCTTTCTTTATAATAAAGAGTTGTCAACGCGCATGTGACACTTCTGATAGAAAAAAAGGTGGGGCAGTTACCTCCCTTTTCTCGAACGGCATCGCTTCATCCGTTTTACCATTTGGTATTTGGTGCAATTTCACGTTTCTTGCATTTGCATACTGTTTTAGATCCTATAAAACTTTTGTTAAAATACGAAGACTAGACAACAGTATCTGAGCTATCTCGGCTGCTGATGAGAGCATCTCTGCCCGCAGCGATTCCGTTAGGGTTATCACTTGCAAAGCAGACATTTATTTCTAGTACCACCAACTTCGTAGGTACTTTTAACCCAGGGGTCGTCAAACCGCGCCTCGCGAGCCGCATGCGGCTCTTTGAAGGGTCAGCTGTGGCTCTTCGAGTTCCCCTCATTTAAAAAAAATCAAATATTACAGTAAAAAACATAAAACAGACAACTGTGGCTCAATGAGCTTCCGAAAATTCCATATTTTTCCGCCATCGGGCTCTTTGTCAAAAAAGTTTGCCGACCCCTGTTTTAACCAAACTGGGCTGAGCAGCTCGCCAAACATTAAATTCCTTATCTATAACACCTTATGTTTAACAGTGGTTTGTTAAGTGACTCAACAAACCACTATTAAATATTCTCTCTTCCAACGAACACATTTATGAGTAAAACCCTCCTCAAACCTGGCCATCTTCAAAAAAAAAGTAACTACAGGTTTTAAAAAATGATATTTTACACCCCTGTAATGCAGCGTTCATAGGATACAGCGACTGCTTAACATCAAGCGTACTATTTGCGAATGACGTGATAAAAAAATGGAATTATAAAACAATTAGTAATAGTCTCACGGCGTGTGGCAGCCCTGAGGACGGAAGCGCTGCGCGAATAATTTTCCGCGTCCGTGCGCGCAATCGTTCTGTTAATGGATGCGCGGGAGTCGCGAGAATTGTTCTAGGGGTAAGATCGAGGGGGTAGGGTTGGCACATTATTTTAGCGAGAACAAATCAAATTATATAATACCTTAATTATATACCAGATCTTATCGCAATATAGCTTAGTTCTGTCTCGTTTAATTCAAACGACAGATAGCTAGGAGTAGCTTTCGTAAAAAGTGGCGCCTACGCCAATTCTTGGGACTAGGTTGCGAAGTGGATACCAAGCTCCGTTTGCGAGCCGTGAATAAAAATCCAGAACAAACACTAAGAACATAATGACTGAAACAAAAAGTAAACAAGGCCCTGATTCTCTGGAATTAATCGGCCATCGGCGGACCGTATGCTTGTTTGCAACCGTCGCAGTATAAAAAAATGTACAAACGTTCTGTTCTGCATTCATTTGTCCAACGATCTATTATGGCCCAATCCCATAAAACTATTCCATGGCAATCCATTGAAAACGAAATATACTTTTAGAACAATCGATTTTGATTGCAAAATAGACTGTTACCATAGAACACGAAGGTCGAACACTATTCCATTCAGTAATGTTCCCACATAGTAATTACGATATTACCATAACAGTTATGTACTAAATCAGTACCTACGTGCTATTAAATCAGTATCGGCATTAAAATGTCTGAATTCATTAACTAACAAAACAATGGAATAATATTTTGTTATTAAATCAAATACGAACATTGAAAACATTGAAAAAATAATCAACCCAGCAGGATATGAACCTGCATCGATACGTCTTGCCGGGGCTCGATCGCTTTACCAATTAAGCTATGGGTCAAGTTACTTAAGTGCCTTCAATCATCTTTTTGCGTTTATTTTGATTTACATCGGCTTTACAGCAGCCGTAAGCGACATCTAGGTGCTAACTACTAGATTTAGATACCTCTAATATGGTCTGATTTTTA
Organism: Pammene aurita; assembly: GCA_947086415.1. Taxonomy (NCBI): domain Eukaryota; kingdom Metazoa; phylum Arthropoda; class Insecta; order Lepidoptera; family Tortricidae; genus Pammene; species Pammene aurita. Next base: position 3,140,660 of record OX352296.1, read on the forward strand.
TCTCCTGTCACCATAGCTGTCACGTTCTAACAAGTACGTAAGTGCGAAAGGTGATGCATGACGTGATAGACGATAAAATGACAACCATGATACGTGGTTTGATGGGTTGATTCTTTTTTCAATGTTTTCAATGTTTGTATTTGATTTAATAACAAACTATTGTATGAGTGGAATGTCCGACCTTAAAAGACATGTAAAAATAATTAATGTAATGTAATGTAAAAACTCTTTATTGTACAAAAACCAGTCAAAAACAATACAATATGTAGCATGACGCTACGTATCGTACGACATCTGTCGACTTTCTTTAGAACTTCTGAACTTCTGTGTCTAAGGGAGGTCTAAGGCTAGGTCACGGTTGATATATAAAAAGCGTACATTGTGATTCACGGCATTACAGTTAGATGGCGCTTATATCGGTCCGCATTTTGTAATACGTCTGGCAGTTATAAAATTTAGATAATACTCGCGCTAATTTTAAATGTGATTTTTTGAGGTATTCCAGATTGTCAAAAAGAAAAAAGTTGATTTTTGATTGAGTGTGTCAGAGCGACGGGAGATTTTTAAAGAAAAACAGATATTCTTGTTTTGTCTGAGAGTTTTGCTGTAATTTGCTTAGTTGCATCGAGTTGAAGTGCGATCTATTTCTGTAGATCTTTGCGCTCAAACATTATATAGCAAGTGCTAATACATTATTAAATACAAATTTTTAAAAACCAAATACGTCGCCGGACAAAAAGGCAACCAGAGGGACCGCCTGAGCCGGAAGGATTCCGGAAGGCACTTGTGGGTGCCGGACCGGCGAGACGGTCTGCAACTGCCGCGTTTTACGCGGGTTTCTTCACCATTCATCGGAGAACTAGAGTCCGCATCCAGCGGGCTCTCTAAGTGAGAAAAGGAGTTCAGCGAGCTATTGGGTCCGCCTAAATCAAAGCGGACACTTGCCCACGAACTCTTTTTAATTTAAAACAACAGCTTTAGCCATCCTGCTTTCGAGAATATCAAATTATTTACATTTTTTTAAAAACGTTATAAATCCGATTCCTTTTCTTTGTATCCAGTATTTTTGTGCCATAATAGTTTTTTTTGTTGTTTTGCTAAATTTCCCCAAATTCCAATTGCCTCGTTTGACGGGCATATAAAGACCTGGCTCTTTAATTTAGGCTACGTTCAGCCAGCGAATCATCTGTCACCATCCATATCACCCGCCTCATTAACCCATTATTTTCCTGCAGCCAAATTATTACCAGCCGAGTCTTTATTTTTACTTACCAGTTTTGCTAACTATTGAATGTGAAATATCCTTATATAGGGACAGTTGTCTTCATTTTTAAGTGAAGTGCTAATATTAAATATTTTTATTATTGTAATTTAATTACATTCTGGTTGTTGAATGTGAATGTGAAATAGGTACATTTGTCTTCATTTTTAAGTGAAGTGCTAATTTTAAATATTTTTATTATTGTAATTTAATTGCATTCTGACCACTAGGGAAGTTATTGAATGTGAAATATCCTTATATAGATGCCGTTATTGTGATTTTTACGTGAAATGCTAAATTTTAAATAATTGACTATTTTTGCTAATCTTAAATATTTTTACTTTGTCTTCAAAATTAAACGTGTTAATGCAATTATAGAAGTGTTTTACTGCAAATAATAGGAAAACGTAAGTACAAAGGCTACAATTAAAAGGAATAATAGTACAGGCGAAGACGGAGATATTTTTAGGCTGCGTTTCCTCCAGAGATGAGTGAGGGTGCGTTGCGAGGAATGTGTTTGTTAAGAACCAATCCTAGAGCTACACTGTGCGTGGATAGGTAAATGAAGTGATTCTATTGGTTCTTAAAAACAGATTCCTCGCAACACAGCCTCGCTCATCTCTGGAGGAAACGCAGCCTTAGGCTCGAGTTTACAATTTAAGTAAGCGTTTTTCATTAGCGAAAAAAACAAAGTTACTCGTAGGTAACTCGTTATTATAAAGAAATAAATCTTAAATACGGTGAAATTGCAGATGGTCGTCCGTCACTCTCACTCTGTTTTATCTTGGATAAACAGATGGACCATTTTAGCATAGTTACGATGGATTATTTTGTAATGTTTTAAACTATTGCAATTTAATTATTGAAATCATATTAACTACAAGATAAATAAATTATAAACGACAATTAGTTTTAATTTAAAACTAATTAGTTTTAATCTTAAACGGACCGATACGACCTTCAAACCTTCAAGAAAAGAGTATATTCCCATCTTTAAGGCCGGCAACGCGCTTGTGACCCCTCTGGTGTTGCAGGCGTCCATGGGCGGCGTTAATTACTTACCATCAGGCGATTGGTCTGCTCGTTTGCCTCCTATTTCATAAAAAAAAACTCTTAACGTGATTTGAAACAAATAGGTATTTGACTATTTTTTTGTTAGATACACGAGAATTAAAACTTTTTAACTTTTAACGTAAATTAAGCCACACATACATACACACACAGATAACACACTGATGAAACATCGACCGGCCCTAAGTCGACGTTTGTCTCGCCATCATTTCATAACAATCACAACGAAGCCGATACGGCAAGGCCGACGAGTCACCTGTTCTGCACATGCCATAGGGTTAATCAGAGCATGTGCTTGTGTTTTCGCTCAATTTCTGCACCTATTATAATACTCGTGTTATTATCAGATAAAAAATATAATGCAAAATACAAAAAATAGTAAACATAAACATAATAGAAAACATTATAGAATCCTAACCTAGGTTGCCACCGGTAACGGGCCAAGACCCATGTTGCCGGTGGTTAGGGCCGCAGAAGCAACCGGGCGACTATGCACGACGTGTCCAGGATTACTTTTGAATCTGACCCTTGATTACATTTTATAGGTACCTATTGTAAAATATGCACCTAAAAAAACCGGTGCTACTGAATAATTTTTTGATACCCATTAAATAAATTAACTCTGGGCCGTTACTATACCGCGAATATAAATGGGTGAAGGCCTGGCCTGCGGGCCTACCGGAGAAGAGAACATCGAAAATCTAAATTTCGTTAACTCCCTCTCTACCGCTCTTGCATATTCGAAAGACAGAAAGACAGTGGAAATAGACGAACGAACGAAGTGGTTCGTGGGATCAGGCCCTGTTGCCAAGATAACAATCGTTTGCAGAAAACGAAACGAAACGCTACACGCTCCCGCTCACTCTTCCATATTAGTGCGATAGAGAGACGGATAGCGTTTCGACTAGTTTTCTGCAAACGATTGTCATCTTGGCTAAGCCAGGCCTGGTTTAGAAGCCGCTCGCCTCGAAGTTCTTCGCGATATGATTTCAAAACTGCGTCGATAATGTCGATATTAGCAAGGCCAAGCTACCTGTACGGTGCGGCATGCCATACGGTGCCGGTTGCTAATCAGAGCATGATTTGCTCTCAAATACATTTAATTACTTCAACAGCGTTGTATCAACAGATACTTCACTTGCCTATGACTGAGCCGGCATCATTGTTTTTAAATTCATTATTTTTGCTGTAAATATTAGGTCTTATTATAGTAGTACCATTATGCCCGCTCTGCTACGTTGCAGGTTAATATTTTTTGTGTGGAACTTATACTGCTAAAAAGTGTAACATTATAGCAGATTGTTACTGGCGCCCCCTGTTTGGAGGAAATGTTTCAAGAGGGTGGAAGAGATATGAGCTGGTATCCAGGAGTCGAAAGTTCCAGTCTCTTTGAGCCAGCGGTTGTTTTTCAGGTATCCTTTATTTCTAAACTTTGGGTTGCTTTATTATAAACTAGCCTTTTCCCGCGTACTATAAGTACTCAAAAAGGATACGATACCCATGTTGATTTTCAGACTTTGTGACCACATTTGCCCCTTTTAGGGGTTGAATTTTCAAAAAACCTGAAACACGTGTTTACTCATTTATCGTTAGGAATACTCCTGTGAAGTTTCGAATAAAATAATCTAACAAATCTTGATTCGCCATACAAACTTTGGACCCCCATTTTACCCCCTTAGGGGGTGAATTTTGAAAAATCCTTTCTTAGTGCACCCCTAGACCTTATAAGGAATCTACGTGCCAAATTTGGAATCTATAGAACCAGCGGTTTGGGCTGTGCGTTGATATGTCAGTCAGTCAGTCAGTCAATCAATCAGTCAGTCAGTCAGTCAGTTTCTTCTTTTATATATTTAGATATACCTAAATGTAGGTACCTAAGATCTAGGAGGTGTTATTAACAGTACGTCATTGAATCTATGTATGTAGTAACTACGAGAAACTACACTAAACAACAAAGTCTTAAGTGAACAAAAGAGTAAATGAGTAAATTAAATATGTACAACAAAGAACTGACATATGGCGACTACTGGTCATATAGCCCACTGAGCCATATGACCAGTGAGGTATCTGTGTAGGCCAGTGCTATGCAGCCGTACATCCGAACAATGTTAGCATTGTTTTATAGATGCTATCAGATTGTGAAAATAAAAACAAAGCGGGAAAGCGAAAGTTGGTCAGTGGAGCCGATTATGTGAATTATATGCGGGTTTTAAATTCGCAAAAGGGTTAACAGGGCGATTGGAGGATAAAAAACAAAAAGTAAAACAAATGATTGTTTTAGGGTTACCGGGTAACCAAAATGATACTTCCGTAGGAGTTGAGTCATTTGATCCTAAGTTTTGTTCTGAAAAAAAAAACCATAATAGAATAGGAGAATGCCTTTTTGACGACCTGTATTTGAGGCTAATCAGGAATATATTTCCTTTTTTATTTGTTAGTATGATGTTTATATTTATTTCCAATTTTTACCACCTTTCTTTGTACCTTTCTTATTAGTTTTCCTGAACTTCTGTGATTTTTCGCGCAGAAATAGTAAAAGTGGTCCTTTTCTTATTATTGTTGAAAGACGGAGTAAGAAGACAAGCTGAGTTTCAGAGGAACTATCAATCTAATTTCTAATAAGATGTAACCACGCAAAACTTCGCAGAACCAAAACGTCGCAATGGGGAAGACCGGTGAAAACTTTTTATAGAGGGCGCTGTTACAGATGTCATACAAAGCACTGTAAAGTAATGTCTATATTTGATAAAATTAAGATGTCGATAATCCTGGATGAGTATGATAAAATAAAATTATTAGTAAAAAAATGTAGGCATATAAAATTGCGTAACACAGTTCACCAACCTCGATATATTCTACCTAGGCAAATTAATGAGTACGGCAAAAGGACGTGGGAATACATCTTACCTAGCATACTTAATGATTTACCAGAAGATATATATAGTTATATATACGAATACCCTTAAAAATAAAAATACATGTAAAACGCATTTAAGAAAGTATTTGTTTACAAAAAGGATGACGTTGTGTGATGGGTGATGACGCTGTCATAATTTATTTAAATTGTTGCAAGCGATGCGATGCATTTGCATCACGCATAAACCTTAAAAGGGTCAGTGGCGCATCTTAGTTAAGGTTTATTTTCTGTATTTCCTTAAATTAAAAAAAAAAGAGAAAGCGACACAAAATGAGAGAAAGAGACAGATAATTAATGGTTCTTAACTAGTATGTAGTCGAAAAGCTTTTCTTAGGCAAAAACCTTCCCTATGGCATTAATCTACAGCATTTTAATTTTAGTGTACATATTTCAGAAACCGTTGGATTTCAATTTCGGAGCAATTCCAGACAAAACATTGAGTCAATTTCGCGAAAATAAATAAAAACTACTTCGCGCCATACAAAAGAGGATGGGCAGATTTGTATGGACTCTGGCCTAGAAACGAATAATGACAAGCCATATATCATTGGAAAGGTTTTTCATTATCTACAACTTTTTGTATGGCGGAAAATCTCGAATCGCTGTGTGATAAGTGAACCATGATGACACACAATTGCATAAAAACGCTTAAAAAACAAAAATATGACACATAATCATCGACAGTTATAAAACCTTCATAATCTGTAGAGCGATACAAGAACTTAGTATCAAAAACCGGCCAAGTGCGTGTCGGACCACGCATAGGAGGGTTCCGTACCTTCAATGGAATAAGAACCAAACTAATAACAAAAGGTCGTATCTGATGCCTATGGAAGAAGTTTTTTGGCGATAACTCAAAAATGGCTGAACCAATAATGTTCAAAACAATTTTCGTTGAAAGTATATGATAAGGCGCATCTAATCAAATTTTTTCATATTTTTTGAACTTACGGTTCAAAAGTTACAAGGGGGGCTACACAACTTTTCTGACTTTCGAAGCGATTATTTCAGAAAATATTCACTTAATCACAAAATAGTCAAAGAAACCTCAATGTTATTTTGAAAGACCTATCGATTGATGTGTCACATGTTGATATTTGGTTAAATTTTTAATTTTTAATTTAGTTACCTGTATGGAGCGCCCCCCTAAAACTTTTTTTTTTTCAAATTTAACTACATAACTAAGTAGCTGCATACAAAATACACCTTATGTGTAAATTTTATTTAGATACGTCGTATAGTTTCCGAGTAAAATGCCTGTGACATACGGACGGACAGACAGACAGACAGACATACAGACATGACGAATCCATAAGGGTTCCGTTTTTTGCCATTTGGCTACGGAACCCTAAAAAACCTACATATTAATAACGTTTCAGCTTAAACTACTTTTATGACTCGTTAACTTTTTTGACACTAAGATTTGGGGCTACCTGTCATAGTAAAAGTTTTAGATATGGATGGTATCGGAAGGATGGAACTCTCTAATAGGAAAACGGTCGAAAAAGTGTCCAGCGGTAAGCACTAAACAATAGTTCCAAATATCTCCGGGTATCGCTAGGTATCGTTCAGCATTTGAAATGAATTACCGATATTTAATACTTACATGACTTTCTAAATAAAATTAATATTCAGAGTGATTTCATCTCCGCAAATAATTATTTTGGATTAAATTTTTTTAAATTTCAAAATTAATTTAATCAAATTTAATATCATTGTGGCGCCATCAGTTTATCGCCTTTTGACGGACACTTTTGTAACATAGAGATTTATATCCTTCTTGTACCATCCATAGTTTTAGAACTTAGAATAAGCTATCCAGTGACATATCGCTTGACCTTATTGGTCATATAGGCCAATTTGCCCACCCTCCTTTAGCTTTTCTAAGGACCAATGTTGGAGATGTCACTTTGACAGTTACCTTCCCCATTACATAAGCTTTACAATGTTTATATACACTGTTAGTACCATCGCTCACACCGTTAACTGCCCATCAGTGGATCTTAAGCCTTTTATAATAAGGTCCACCGATGTACAGTTAAGAGTGTTGCTGTTTGTACACTCAGCTTTTCACTCAGCATCTCCAACTCACCACTGGTCTAACCATAACGCCTCTCATTATCTAATTGCGGCACCATTCGCTGTATCAACATCTCAACATGTACACACATTTCTATCTTACTCCATTACAATAAAGGCGAAAAGTTTATACTTATATTTGACGTGGACAGAGATAAAGGCAACACTTAACTGATCATAAGTGGACCTTAAGTCTGTGGTAATAAGGTTTAGAAATAGTTTTTAATGTGGCCGATATTGCCAGTGCCTAAGGATGTGAAACCACGTCCGTCGCCATCTTTGGATTATTTTCTATTGCGTTTAATTTAATTACGACTATAATTACTATTAGAGAGTAAGTATTAATGAGTTACGTCGAAATTAATGTTATGGATATTGAAATGTGCGTGATATTTTTGTAAATCAAGTTTTCGAAATATAAAGTAAGTGGCTAGACTAGATGTATTCAAGGAGGATCAGATGATTGTGATGACAGTTATATTATATTTTAACCTTTAGCATACCAATGGGGAAGGCAACTGTCAAAGTGACATCTCCAACATGGGCCCTTAGAAAAGCTAAATTTGTATGGCGCGAAGTAGTTTTTATTTATTTTCGCGAAAATAACTCAATATTTTGTCTCAAATTGCTCCGAAATTGAAATCCACTGGTTTCTGAAATACACTTAAATTAAATTGCTATAGATTAACGCCATGAGAAGGTTTTAGCCTAAGAAAAGCTTTTTGACTGCATACTAGTTAAGGACCATTAATCTTCTGTCTCTTTCTCTCGTTGTATGTGTCTCTTTCTCTTATTGTATGGAATCTGGAACAGCGCCCTCTACAAAAAGTTTTCCTCGGCCTTCCCCATTGTAAAATTTAGTTTATATTTCTTTTGATTCCATGACGGCGAAAAACTGATACCGAAACCTGTAAGTAGATACCGAAGCTCATAGATGCTACCGTCAACTCTAAACGTTTGCTAACATGTTTTAAATGAAGGCACCTAATAATTACGGTTCTTTAACTGCAAATCAATAGGAAAAGCTATAAAAATCGACTAAGTTCGAGTTACTTACTCTTCAAACATTTTCTAATCCAACTAAATAACCGAACATGAGCCAATAGTGAGAGCAAACAGACAGACGGACAGTCAACAGTGAGATTCGAGTCAATAGCTAGATGTGCCAGTGTGCCACAAGGTCGCGTTCTTTGGCGTGATTATTTAATCAATAGGAAGTCTAGTGTAAGTTAAGGTATGGTTTCTGAACAAACTATCAAAGATGCCAAAGATCAATGTTAAAATTAGCTCCCTTATTTTTTTTAAATATTTTTTATACCACGACGGTGGCAAACAAGCATTCCCGCCTGATGGTAAACAGCTACCGTAACCTATGGAAGCCTGCAACTCCAAAGGAGTGACATTCGCGTTGCCGACCCTTTACAAAAAGGAGAATTCACTGTGTTGACGGTTAAAGGAACAAGAAGGTCCCTCATCGTCAACACACTGGGTCCTCTTTGAGTTCTTTGGCAACCTTACTCACCAGCACAGGAACACAACACTATGAGTAGGGTCTAGTGCTACTTGGCAGTGGTTTTCTGTAAGGTCGAGTGGAGGTACTTCCCCAGTCGGGCTCTGCTCCAGATTCGCTGAAGATGACGTTCGCTGCACGTGCCCTACCACACTTAGCGAGATGCCATTCGCAGTGCCCATACCTCTCTTTCTTATTTTTTTAAAGGTATTTATACTCTGCCTATTTTGATCACTGACATCACTATTACATACTAAATATTCTTATAATAAATACGCCATATACAGTAAGTGCACCTTTCATATAATTTAACCACAAAAATGCGTCTACGACTCTTCATCACATATTACGTACTCATAACAAACGGTTGATTACAGCCTGTCTATCTGTCAGACAGCACGCTTAATCTAATTTGGAGTAGATCATTCATTATGATTGCGTAAGATCTATAGATCTTTACACTGACATCAACGCATTATCTGTCAGGGTGATAATGGTGTTATGAACTATTCGGGAGTGTTTTTTCATGTTTAATTTTGTTTATTTAGGTCGAGGTAAAATCTTGTTGATAGATTATTGTCCGATGTTTTTCAGTACCGCAAGTACCGTCGATGATAAGTATCCTTAATATTTTTAAAGCTTTAATTAGTTTTAAAGATTTTAAGTTTTATTTACCTTACAAAACTCTTAAATAACATATTTGAAAAAGCTGACTAAAGATTAGATATGATAGATTTATATGTATTTAAATTCATGCTCATGTCCACATTCTTTTATTTTTATTTGCTACCTATAGGTATAGGAATCATACGCTTCTTAGTCACATTATTAATTCTCATAACGATAGACTTGTGTTTAGTTGACTTTAAACACCTCGCTAGGCACTTTCCGCTGCCTGCACTTTACATTCAATGCTCTTCCAAAACCACATCTTCACCAAAGGGCCCTCAGAACGAGACCACGTGTGACATACTTACATACAGGTTCATAATTTAGCGCAATATTAGCGGTATGCCTAGCTTTTACCTTACCGGAGCCCTATTCGAGGTTAAAAATCTCAACTGGATTCGTTAACGATCTGGTAAGAATTTCACAAGACAGTGGAAAACAAGTATTCGGCCCGCCTGATGGTAAGAAGCGTGCAGCTTCAGAGGTGTCAAATGTGTGTCTAATAATTTATGTTATGTATATAGGAGGACTCACTGTGTTGACGGCTAAAGGGATAAGAAGGTCCCGCCGCCGTCGACAACACAATGCATCGTCTATGAGCTCTCTGGCAACCGTTCTCACAACAGACTGAAAATTTCACGTTTTCCATATACTTATTATGACAATGTCATTCTCAAAACGTCGACGGTCATTTTCAAAATTTGCGCGGTCAAGTTCCGTTGTCATCATAGTAATGTCATGAATTCATGATCATGAACAAATCAAGCTGTAGGTCACTTTTCCTTTGTATATAACATCTATATACAAAGTATTGTAACGGCCTCCTAGCCTAGTCGGTAGTGACCCTGCCTACGAAGCAGGAGGTCCCGGGTTCGAATCCTGGTCAGGGCATTTATTTGTGAGTTCATCACAGATATTTGGATGTTCTCTATGTATTTAAGTATTTATCTAAATATATAAAAGAAGAAACTGACTGACTGACTGACTGACTGACTGACTGACATATCAACGCACAGCCCAAACCGCTGGTTCTAGAAATTCCAAATTTGGCACGTAGGCTTCTTATAAGGTCTAGGGATGCGCTAAGAAAGGATTTTTCATCATTCACCCCCTAAGGGGGTACAATGGGGGTCCAAAGTTTGTATGGCGAATCAAGATTTGTTAGACTATTTTATTCGAAACTTCACAGGAGTATTCCTAACGATAAATGTGGTCACAAAGTCTGAAAATCAACATGGGTGTTGAATCCTTTTTGAGTACTTATAGTACGCGGGCGAAGCCGCGGGAATATGCTAGTCTATTATATATATCGTCGTCTAGTACCCATAACACAAGCCTTATTGGGTTTACTGTGGGCCTAGGTCGAGTTGTGTAAGGTTGTCCTATAATATTTATATTTATTTATTTATTTATATAAGTTTATAAATCAAGCTGTGCTGCTAAACTTAGAACTTGCCTCCTTTTACTGTCCCTGCCCTTTGTCAAACAGGTTGGCGAGATTTATAACTGTATTAACACCATTGCGGGTTTGACATATGTAAATGGTAATGCCTTTTTAATTTTATGTTGTAGTAATTGAATAGTGATGGCTGCATATTTGCATAAATAACTGCAACTTCCTTTCCACAAGAGTGCTGAAGTGAATATTTTTCTTTTACACCTTATTTAAATGAAAGAGGATTTTCTAATTTTAATTTTATGTAGGATTTTTGGAACGAAGTTCCTTATCGGACGGCTAGGCGAAAAAAAGTGTAAGATTTGACCGTCACGAAAACCCGTAACAACCCATACGATTCAGAAAGGTGTAATGTAAAGAAATATGTAAAAAAAAACTTAAATTTAATAAAATAGCTACCAACCGAGTGTTCCACGACACTCACGCATTTCAAAATAGAACCGTTTTTCCCAGAAGAGAACGGGAAGGGTAAAGGGTAAACGGTTCTATTTTGAAAAGCTTTATCTCGGAAAATATTGGGTCTACAGAGACAATTCTAGTTTTATATTGTAGAAAATTTAGTCTTGTTTAAAAAAATCCTGAGAAGCTACTATCAAAAACCAGTTCTTTAGGGTCATAATCGCAAGAGTCTGAAAAAAATAGATTTTTAGATTTTTGACAAAGTTGCGTTCGGCGCTCGAGGTCCCAAACTTGGATTATTAATTGGGCCAACATAATTAACAAGTCTGTAAAAAAATCAGAACTGCCAGGTTTGACGCACAGTACCCCGTACTTTCAGGCGACAAGGTTCCTGGATTATTTACTTACATTTAAAAATTGTCCAAAATCTTTAATTTTCCTTTCAAAACTTGATCATGAGTATATCGGCGAACAAGGCGGTTTCCCACAAAATCTCAAAGCCCTCATAAGATAATGGGCCGTTAACAAATTGCCGTGATTTGGGCCCATTTGTTAGGTACCCTAATTTCGAGTGAGGTGCGCCCGCGCCCGCGGCTATGGGGCAGGATTTCGGCGCGTGAGACCTGCGCCTGCGCCTTCGAATACTTGTGTCCATTGAATTTATCTTTAGCATGATTTTCAACACACTTGTTCGTAACGAGGCTTTTATTACACCGCTTTTAGGCTCATAGTCCTAGATTTTAAATACACGTGTTTTTTCATTACATTCCAAAACTTTGTACGTTTGTACTCTAATATTTGTATCTGAATATTAAATTAATCTTTAGGATAACTGACTGACCAGACTGACAACTTAGATATACCTAGGAGACGGTAAGTAAATTAATTAAATGTTACTAGTTGAAAATCGCATAGTTATATTATTGTTATATCAAAAAATATTGTATCTATACTTAGAATGTCGTGTAATTACACCCTGTATAATTTAAACTTAAGTGGGTAGGCTACTCAAACCTTTTTGACCGACGATTTACGATATTTCATCTTAGCTACTCTAGAATATCTTGATAATCATCTCGTTCTGTTTACCTGTAACAAAAGAGTTATCATAAGTTATGATATTATTTTACTTATACTTATACTTATGTAGTAAGGTATATTGAAAACATCAGGAAGGAAGAGCGTTATCCGAGTTTGCAAATTGATATAACATACATATATGTACTAATGTTGAAATGAAAAGTGTCGAGTATGTATTTTAAAGGAATTTATGTGCAAATCATAGCAGTGAGAATTATTTAAGAACCTATCATCCCAACTTATATAATTTTTAAAAGCTATTTCGTTGCGGTATTATTGTGCTAATATTATTTTTCTTACATTTCTTCATAATTTATTTAATACCCGACATACAAGATAAGCATCTGGCTGTACTTCTAAATATATACAGTACTGTACTCCTCACAAATGTAAGTATGTACAGTCACCGGCAATAGTATCTTCCTACACGAAGTATCTTCCTAGCCGCAAAAATATGTGACCCTCTCTTTTTTTTTATACCACGACGGTGGCAAACAAGCATACATGCGCGTTGCCGACCCTTTACCAAAAGGAGGACTCACTGTGCTGACGGCTAAAGGAACAAGAGGGTACCTCATCGTCAACACACTGGGTCCTCTTTGAGTTCTTTGGCAACCTCACTCACCAGCAGGAACACAACACTGAGTAAGGTCTAGTGCTATTTAGCTGTGGTTTTCTTATTTGTAGGGCCATAAGAGTGTGTCACATATTTTTGTGGCCTTCGTGTAGGAAGATACTATTGCCGGTATTGTACCTACATACTAATCACTCTATTCTCCACCATCTCAATAACACAAAATACACATTTCATAACACTCAATTCAATTTAACGATTGTACGAACAGCCTTCATGCTAATCGCCGTATTAATCAGTCGACGCATCATTTATTGTTCAGTAATTACCATGAGAACCCACGGCTTTAGCACAATGTAATTAAGTTTTATTAAACAATGAAATTGATACGTACCAAGTTCATCAGATTAATATAAATGCAAATTTAAATGCAGTGGAAAAGTGTTAATTGAATGCATTTGTTTTATATTAATTAAGTGCATGTGTTTGTTTAAAGTTACAATATGAAATTAACGATATGATTAATTAATGAAAAATTTAACAAGTATGATGTATTTAAGTAAAAGTCAGGCAGAATAAATTGTGAAAAGTGCTAATCATTGTGTGCAAACAATAGCAAACAATAGGTGTATTTACTTTCTAACAATGAATATGTACTTTAATTGCTATTTGTCTTTTAAAAAACAAGCCCTTCTACGATTTTTTCACCATTCATATGTACCTGCCTATTTGTACGAAAAAAGAGACCTACCCGGCTATTTAAGTAAACTAATGTGGCCAAAAATACAAAAAAAAATGCAAAATTGTCGCCTGATGTTGTGTACCTAAACTATTGGAATAATTGTTAGAATTAAAACTATTTGATAAACTATATATATGTAGGTACATGTCACCACAAACATTAAAAATAACAAACGACAATCCACACCTGTCCTAACCCTACTCCGCTACCAACTTCGACTCTATCTCTTAAAGTTTTTGACTGATATTCCAATGACAAGAAATATGTAGTTAAGATCTTTCAAACAGTAACCGTCAGATGTTTCACACATTTAGAAAAAGTTGGAAAAGAAAAGCCGACCGCAGCGTCCAAGTAATGATCACCGATAATGATGATGACGAGAAATTCGCTCCAGATACTTGGGCACTATTGGCTTTCCATTGACATGTGTCTTTTAAAACTTAAAGATCATCAGACATAGAGACGTAATGTTAGATCGTGGATTCTTTGCATAGTTAGTGTTTTCTGAAATGATTGATAGTCATAAATGTCTTATTAGAATTTGCAAGCATTACTTTACGAGTATGAATGGGTCTAATCTATTGTCTTAACATTATGCATAGGTAGTAAGCATAAGTATCTATTCATGTACAACGATAGAACAAATTAAATTATTTTTAATAAATATTTTGATTAGTAGTCACAGTACAATATCATCACTACATATAGGTAGTATAAAACAAAGTCGCTTTCCGCTGTCTGTCCTTTATTGTCCTTTATGTATGCTTAGATCTTTAAACTATGCAACGGATTTTGATACGGTTTTTTTATTAGATAGAGTGAGAGGAAGGTTCATATGTATAATACATGCATAATATACTAGAGAAACACTGATAATTTTAGAGGTTTCTAATGTGATGTAGTAAATAAACATTTTTTTTGCGCTTACATTGCAAACGCTGGCTGAACCCTACGAGATAGATCAAAATAATGTACTACAGTATAGTACGAGTACACCTTAAAAAGGTCTACAAAAAGTCAGCAATGGTATATGCCTATCTCTTAGGGATAACCCACAATAACCATTTTTTACCCCGTGCGAAGCCGGGGCGAGTCGTTAGTAAATTATAAACTTATATAGATGTCAACAATAAAAAGGATATTTTTAAATCGAAAATGGCTACGAATACTAAAAAACATTTTATTAAATCCTACATCTGGAGCATCGCTTTGTACGCCTGCGAAACGTGGACACTGACACAAAGAGATAGAGAAAGATTGGAAAGCTTCGAAATGTGGTGTTGGCGGAGAATGGAAGGGATCAGTTGGACAGAAAAATATCAAATGTTAGGGTTCTGGAAAGAGTTAAAGAAAAAATAAATATAATAGAGACAATAGAAAACAGAAGAGGAGTATTAATAGGACATCTGCTACGACACGACCTGTTCCTTACGAACATCATAGAAGGAAAAATAGAGGGAAAGAGAAGAAGAGGAAGACCGAGAATAAATTATTTCAACCAAATAAAAGAAAAGGTTCAGGTCGTGTCATACCAGAAGGTTAAAGAGTTGGCAGAGGACCGGATGAGTTGGAGATTGCTCCACCGACTAGAGCACAGCTCTTAAATGTAAAGAAGAGAAATAGATGTCATATACAAAGGAAAAAGTGACCTAGGCCACTGGTACCCACTGTACCCAGCGTCTTCTGCATTCGCGGCAGACGCCCTAACCTAACCACTAGGCTACCCAGGTCAAGGTCACAGCGGCACCGGTCGAATTTTTCCGTGTATATGTAATCAAATCATTACTTAGACGATTTGTATGAAAGTGATAGTGAACTCTTCGTATCGAGGTATCGAGGAATGTTTCCACTATGGCAAAAATTTGGCTCCGAAGTATAAACATATGGTATAAACGTAAAAGAAGTATCGAATCTTGACTTTTCATTTTTCATTTTGGCGTTTTTCTTTACCGTTAACCCAAAAACAAAATAGGCTATTATCAAACAAAACTAAGAAATACCGCGGGCCACACATATAAATCAAAAGCCTACTGTTAACGTTCCTTTTATTGTGCTTGAACCACTCAAGCTACCTACTTAATCAAAACATTTGGAAATCCTTTACAGTCCACCTGTCACCATTGGGTGCCAGCTTAGTTGGAAGTTGGAATGTTTGGACATGGAGTCGCCCCTGACATTATAGTGGGCAATGCCCGATTGGGATCTTTGAGCTTGGTAGGCGGTATTAACTTCAACAAGAATTAAGTTATGGCTAGGCAGATTTATACTAATGATCTTTTTGGTTTATCTTTTTTTTTTTTATGGTGCTGATTTGTGCATAAAATAGAGCATTTTATATAAACTGAAAAAAGGCACAAATCATAATAAGGTCTGAAGAACAAAATAATAAATGAACGCGTTAATAGTAACTTAACTGACAACTGTTTGGATATTTTGGTAAGCGAGTCCACTTGCTATTTGGAATGTTTAGGACGTTTGCCCAGACCATGACATTATAGCAATTCCGATAGCGATCTCTTGGTAGCTGAAAGTAACCGACATCCGTATTTAATACGGTAGAAATTAGATTATCGGGCTATGAAACTAAATTAGTTTCATAGCCCGATAATCTAATTTCTACCTAATTGTCAACCTTGAACTTTGAAGAGGTTGAGGTATTCGTAGATACGAAGATTAGATTTTTGATAGGTATCGAAAGCGATGATGTCGAAAATTCAAATAATATACTGTTATAAATAAACAAACACAACAGGGCTTTAAGGTTTTTCTACGTCCTTTGCATGAATTATTTTTTCACATCAGTAAGTTTTTTGGGAATTTCTCTAAGTAGGTTTTTTGGGAATTTGTTGAGCTTTATTAATACTTAGATCGTATTTTCATAGAGTGCGTAGTTTTTTTTTACAATTATTTAGAGACATATTTTCTAGGAAAATAGCGGTTTTTCTGGGTCCCTAAACGTCTAATCGTTTGGACATGAAAACGGGACTTATGTAGTACCTATGTGGTACCTATGTAGGTACTTACCAAGTTCTCGAGGTTTGGACCTTTGTCCCATCTTGATTGTATTATAAGAAGTACCTCAAGTACCGTTGCAGAATTTTTTTTTATTTTTTTTTATTAATTCTGTTTATTTAAAATTTCTTATCTAAGTTACAATTATTTCAAAACTTAGTTAAAATCTTTAACATTTAAGATTATTATTACTAAGTTAATATTGAGATCAGTCTATAGTTAACTTATATTATAGTACGTTTATAATATGTATCTATGCATACATGTAATTAAATATCTATATTTAATGTTTTGATCCTTGGTAACTTAATATTATTACATTTTGCTATTGACTACGCGGCTTGTATACAGGGTATAACAAAAATACTATTGATCTGTTTAAGGGCATAATTGGTATCGTAATGAGATTAAGAAAAAGTAGGAGGAAATTTTTTTCGGCACCAAAAAAAAGTTTATTTTTTTGTACGGGACACGTTTTCCCAGCTGGCCAACCCTCCATACAAAGAATTTACCTATGAAAGAATTGAGCTTACTGAGGGATTAGGTCAATTTGTTATTGTTCCGTAAAATTTGAATTTATTTATATTTTACTGTAAATTTCAATTTTGCAGTATATCAGTATCAAATATACCTGTTAGGCCGTACCCGCAGCTACCATGATGGATAGATTTAGGAAAGGGCCATTAACGGCGCCGGCGCACCTTCCCAAACTGCGCCCACGCGAGGCAAGTGAATTGCATTCCATTTGAAACCAGTGGAATCGAACCTGCAGTGTGATTCTGTGATTGCGAAATCCGCCGTCAATCCGATTTGGCGGACTTGATATAAGGTATGTTTTGATCGAAGCAGACGGCCTCGTCTTCTTATTTAAAATGCTACAAAATTACGTAAACTTGTGACTTCTTCTTCTATTTGTAAAATATTGGAAAGCTTTGGCATGTGTTTTTATTTAACGTAATCAGTCGTCCATTTATTGGCTATTAGAAAGTCCAGTGGCTATTAGAAAATGCTTTTTTTTTATTCTAAATCCGAGTAGATTTTTCACAATTATCATTTTTAGGCCGAAAGACGGGTTTATTGTAGAAACTAAAACATCAAATAACTTGAAAACCAAAGAGTTTTGACCCCTGGTTAACTGGACTTAAATTGTTATAAATCAGCTATATGTAAATTAAACCCCTTTCAAGGAATACGGCGAATCACCAACCTGAATAGTTACCTACTAATAAATAATAATTAGTGTTCCAAGTACCAAAACACTCATTTAATACAGCAATAAGCGACACAATCCTGATTTGTGGTGGTCCCGACATGATAGCCAACAGATTGTCACAATAATAGGCCATAAGCTTTTAGTTATTCAAACTAAAATCGTGTGTAAACAATAAGCGATTTATCTTGCTGTCTTTTAAACTCACGAAACATATTCCTACATCAACATGTACGTCAGTCACCGCCAATAATGTTGAACCTTATTACAATGGAGTAAGGTGCTAAAGTGTATACATATTTTTGGTGTTGACTGTACCTACACACTATACAGTAAGTAAGTACTACAAACCCCCCACATATAAAAAATATAGACCGAGAGCTCAAGCTAGCCCCGATAACTATGACACAATAACGAGAGCAACGAAACCGCTATATTTAGTTTGCTATCCTTATTTCATATCCGGGCATTTGGCAGCTTTTCCTCGGTGGAGGTGCACACATGTACATCGTGTAAGTACAGACCGATAATCGTCAACGCCGTTTTAAACAAAAATCTTCAAACTTTTTTAGCTTTGTTTCTGATTCCATGTACTTCTTAAATTGCGAGATCTATACAACAACTACGCGAATGCGAAAACGAATAACATCTACTGATCGTCCCTGGATCCCTGAATCCTTTATAAAGAACAAAATATAAAATACATTTTTATGATTTATTAAATAATACAGTTAAAAAAACACCAGTTTTAGAACCTTGTCTTATTTCCAAAACTTAAAATTACATTTTATAATTTGTTATTAAATTTAAACTTTCGTGAGACATACTATCACTATAAAATATAACTATATAATTTATACTGAAAATAGATGTCATATACTTAAGAAAAAGTGACCAAACCCTCCGGTGTTCGAGGCCAGATTTGAACTGGCGTCTTCAGCTTTCGCGGCTGACGTCCTGACCACTAGACCACCCGGTCACGGCGGAACTTGACAAATTTTCTCATGTATATGCAATCTCTGAATTTGAAACGGCTAGGCGCCGTTGACCATACTCTAAGGGCATGCGCAGTACGTGCTTGCACCTCCTATCCGAATCTCTTACGTGATTCTGGTATAGCGAGAGAGATGGTGCTGCCATCTATGAATCTTGAAGCAAATCAAATTATTTTGTTTAATATTTTTTGATTTGCAATTTTTAAGTAGTTACACTACTATATATAAACTGAAAATAGATGTCATATACTTAAGAAAAAGTGACCAAACCCTCCGGTGTTCGAGGCCAGATTTGAACTGGCGTCTTCAGCTTTCGCGGCTGACGTCCTGACCACTAGACCACCCGGTCACGGCGGAACTTGACAAATTTTCTCATGTATATGCAATCTCTGAATTTGAAACGGCTAGGCGCCGTTGACCATACTCTAAGGGCATGCGCAGTACGTGCTTGCACCTCCTATCCGAATCTCTTACGTGATTCTGGTATAGCGAGAGAGATGGTGCTGCCATCTATGAATCTTGAAGCAAATCAAATTATTTTGTTTAATATTTTTTGATTTGCAATTTTTAAGTAGTTACACTACTATATATAAACTGAAAATAGATGTCATATACTTAAGAAAAAGTGACCAAACCCTCCGGTGTTCGAGGCCAGATTTGAACTGGCGTCTTCAGCTTTCGCGGCTGACGTCCTGACCACTAAACCACCCGGTCACGGCGGAACTTGACAAATTTTCTCATGTATATGCAATCTCTGAATTTGAAACGGCTAGGCGCCGTTGACCATACTCTAAGGGCATGCGCAGTACGTGCTTGCACCTCCTATCCGAATCTCTTACGTGATTCTGGTATAGCGAGAGAGATGGTGCTGCCATCTATGAATCTTGAAGCAAATCAAATTATTTTGTTTAATATTTTTTTGATTTGCAATTTTTAAGTAGTTACACTACTATATATAAACTGAAAATAGATGTCATATACTTAAGAAAAAGTGACCAAACCCTCCGGTGTTCGAGGCCAGATTTGAACTGGCGTCTTCAGCTTTCGCGGCTGACGTCCTGACCACTAGACCACCCGGTCACGGCGGAACTTGACAAATTTTCTCATGTATATGCAATCTCTGAATTTGAAACGGCTAGGCGCCGTTGACCATACTCTAAGGGCATGCGCAGTACGTGCTTGCACCTCCTATCCGAATCTCTTACGTGATTCTGGTATAGCGAGAGAGATGGTGCTGCCATCTATGAATCTTGAAGCAAATCAAATTATTTTGTTTAATATTTTTTGATTTGCAATTTTTAAGTAGTTACACTACTATATATAAACTGAAAATAGATGTCATATACTTAAGAAAAAGTGACCAAACCCTCCGGTGTTCGAGGCCAGATTTGAACTGGCGTCTTCAGCTTTCGCGGCTGAAACGGCGATTGTGATCATTTTATACGTGTGTTTATATTTGCGCAATCCTATTAAAAAGGCATGGGAATTTCATTTAATACCTACTCTCGTTTTCAATGGGCTGTCAGGAGATACGAATTAGGTTTTCAATAGATACGGTGAATGTTAGTGCAATGGAGGCCACATTGGCGACACAACATGACATGAACATAAAACGAAGTGAGCTATTTTTATTGTCCTTCAGTATAATTTTAAAATGAATTTAGACCATAATATTTTTATTTCATTTATTTTACAAAATCAGTGCTACTGCGTTACTTACGTTATTTATATACAGAAAAAAAAACTTAATTATAACTTGAAGTTGTATTTGCTAAAATAAATAATTTCTAATGTGGATTGTTTATACCTGATATAATTCGGTTACACTTAGAAACATGATCGTTTCATTTGCAAGATATTTAAATATTGGCCACAGAAAAGTCCTGTTATTGCATTCCGTGAATTTTCCCAGCGTTTTAGCATGCATACTTTTAAAGAAATCTACATAAAAATTGCGGTTGCTGTTTAGCAAAATCAACAAATCTACCTTCTAATATTTAATCTAATTTCGCCATACTTATAGGATTAGCGCCAATTCGGTTGGAATTTAACCAAATTGGTCAGATTACTAAAATACTAATAAAGGCAAACTGTTTCCATCTACAGACAGTAATCGCTCGATCTGCCGCACCCACATCACAGTATAGATATTGTAAACAGTTGATTAATCTAGTCTTGCACATAACACCAATTGACTCTATGGAATCAGGAAGAGCAGTGAATGATTTCATAATAGTACAGGTCATACCAATTTTTTTTACTCGAACCGCCGTGGTCTGATATATATAAACATAGATAAAAATATTCAATGTAATTTACTTTTGATTTTCATTATAAGTAGAGGATTAATTGTTTTATTTGAAAATTTGCTTAACATACAAATTATTTTAAGTTTGATTAAGTAGGTACCTATTACTGTTAGGCCTACTTGACAGAATTACTTAAAATTGAAAAAAAAATACTGTAATAGTCTTATTTTCCACTCATGAAAAAAGTGAGAAATGATTAATGAATATAGCAAAAGGCCCTTTCCTTATATAGCAGTAGAGTATCCGCACCAGCGCGAGATCACCAAAAAGCCTCACAGTACATGTAGTCTAGTTTCGTTAAGTTATCATACTGCTTGTGATTGTTAAACCCTGAATGCGCTTGCGCATGTCCCGGTGTGGGAACAAGTGCGGCGCGTGACCTCCCCGGCCTTGCGCTCGCCGACGCTACTGCGTCGCTAGAATTGGTATCCAGTGCCGGGTTACTGGCACCCGGTGATTTATGCGCACGGTAGGGCACGGTGTATAGCTACCCGATACTTGAAATTCACACTCGTGCGATTTTTTTAGCAACTAGTGATTTCATAATTCATAAAAGAAGGTAGTCAAAAAATCTCTATTGTCGACGAATCAGCACGATAAGGTGTGTTAGTCTATTTTAAACACAGGGTATTTAAAATTGATGCTTGCTCTATCGGGAAAACAGTATCTATCATATGCTCGTAGGTCCCCACTTTACGGAAAGTTGACACATAGCTATGGGTAAATTAGGTAATTTAACTTTAACAACTGTCGCTTAGATATGCCTTAATAAATATTTACAATGGTACAATTAATAACAAAATAGCTTTAGAAAAAATATAACACATTTTACGAATAATTTAAATGAATAACCCGCTCCCTGCCGTTCCCGGTGCAAAGGTGCCCATAAGGCTTGCTGCATTTCCACGCTGGATTACTATGCCTTAATTAACTTTGTATCAGGTGTCAGATTGGTTGGAATCGTCTTTATAATAGATTTTAGTGCAAATACTGAACTGTAATATTTAATTGCGGACTGTACTTAGCATTAGATTCTATCTGTATGATAAGAATAAATTTTTGTCGACTCGACTATACCATTAAAACTACTCACTTTTATCTTAATTTAAACGATTTCAAACCAAAAAGGCAAAAATTATAGTTTCATATTGATCTACGTTTAAAACCTCTTATCTAATGTTTTATGAGATTGCAGAAAAATAAACCTAAAGTGTTAAAAATTATGATTCATTTTTGAAAAACTCGCATGTAAGGTGCAAGAGAGTAATTGCAATGGCTTACTAAACTAGTCGTAGGCATTTAGGCAACCACTATGTGTTATACGGTTTGGCATAGTTCTTATCTTACGTTGCTCAAATGAGTCTTATAGCGGAGCTTTTTGTTTCAATATAACAACGAGGTTACTATCATCTGTACAGATGAGTTCTCATATTCTTTGAACAGGTAGTTAGTCAGACGTGATTCTGAATAGTTAGAAAGACTTATGATCAGTAGTATTATGGAAAAACAGAAGAACTATAATATTTCATGATATGAGTTTCAAAATTACCAGAACGAAAGTACAGGTGACCATGCAAAAGGCAATATACAAAAAAATATGAAGGGTTACTTGGATCAGGAGGATCCTAGCCAGGTACCGCAAATCATTTCGTTGTTTTGTCAATTATCCCCTCAGTCGTTCGAACATATTATCCATCAGTGGTCGAGGGAGTTGCCAACAATAGTTGTGAGATTTTTTATGATCCCGGGCTCAAATTACTCTGGCGTTGGGAACTCGCCTCGACAGCGCCGGCGCAGCTCACAGGCCAGGTTTACTATAACCGTTTGTCCAGAGGTGTTTATGATGCCATTTGAGAGCATCCGAGAGTAAAAATAAGAGGCGCAGTTTGCATAAAACAGATGAGGCAAAGTAATTAACATCTTGAATATCATTTTATATATAGCTATAATTAAGCTGCTAATAATATGTATTTGCTTTTACAAATAAATAGAATTAAGAGGTTAGTCAAATTATTTTTGGCTTATTTATATATACAGGGTGGAATTTTGTAATGCCACCTGAAGGGGAAGTACTCTTAATATTGTAGATAGAAAATTTTACTCAAAGAAAACATTCCTTTATTTTTTTAAAGAAAGAAAACTGCATTCAAAGATTTTTAAAAATTCGCTTGCCGCACCCGGTAATCGAATTGACTAAAATCTCTAAAAGTTGCATCCTGTACTTATTAATTCAATGGATCAAGTTAAAGCACTTTTTACTCAAAGATCCATCTGTTTACTTATGTTATTAATTAATAATTATCATTGACGTCATTTATCCATTAAAATGACGTATTACTTTTTAGATAAGACGATTGCAATTTGCACGTGTTTGTAATGCAGACTCCTTTCTTAGATGCGACATAACTCCGTGTGTGACGTAGTTTAAATATGGAATGTTACATTTGAAAATAGATTTTCATCTGTTATTCACATTTGATTGTTTTTTTTTTGTGGGGATATGTAAAAAATCTAATTTACATTAAATCTTATGAGAATGTAAACGAGTTGAGAGTTGAAGTTCAGAATACGATTTATAACATACACCACAACACGTTATTAAAGGTTACTAGAAATGAATTCCTTAGAAGAATAAATTTGTGTAACCAAAAAGGAGGAGCCCATTTCGAACAATTAATTAGTTAGTTTACCATTTTTTGTAAATAATTAAAATAATTTAAGATTTCATTGTTTTCCTTTCATTTAATTTATGAAGTTTGTTAAAGAGATTTCATTCTTATAATTGACCCTAACGATCGATGCAATAAAAGTACAGGGTGCAACTTTTAAGATTTTAGTCGGTTCGATTACCGGGTGCGACAAGCGAATTTTTAAAAATCTTTGAATGCAGTTTTCTTTCTTTTAAAAAATAAAGGAATGTTTTCTTTGAGTAAAATTGTCTATCTACAGTATTAAGAGTATTTCCCCTTCAGGTGGCATTACAAAATTCCATCCTGTATAACTACATACAAGTATCAGATACTAGATACTAAGTAAATTCAATCACAAGCGATTACTTATAAATATATTCAATATTTGAAGATTTTCAATTTTAGAAATAGCTACTTCGTGCCATTTGTACATCTATGTGTGTATATATATAGTACATATATATTACGACTTAGAAAGCATATTGTACAATTACAATTTAGATCAAAAGTCCACTAAATGTCAATTTCAATAAATTGTCAAGTATCAGAGCATTCGCTTTCGTTATGAAACTTATGAATAATTTAAATATATTTTTTATGTTTTGCTAATTTGAATAAATATTAATTTTATGACAATGCCTGAAAATAATGACTCTTAGCAAAAGGTTACAAGTCAGTAAATCAAGTAAGCGATCTAAAACTAAAATATAAGTATGATATTAAAGCCCCATGACGGTTTACAAAAATAGATAATTTGTATGTTAACCACTAAAATGGTATTTTATTAAGTACATTAATATTTTACTCTTGTACTTGTTGTATTGTGCCTGGTCTTAAAAAGTATCATATTCAACAATTTAATCATTCATATGCCACTGACTTCACATGACACCTGTATAACTCTAGCAAATTACACTTCATTATTTTACCACACAATCTTCATTCGCAATCATCACTGGAATCTTTTTCACTCACTTTAAACACTTATTATCCTTGATCTAGCTGTCCGACTACAAAAAGCACACTAGGCCCGCTAATGGTAGTTAAATGAGGGCAAATTTATCGTTTTATTGTCCTTTATATATGACACGGGGTAAAAAATAATTGTCCGCAAGTTAACACTGAAAAGACTTATGTGAGAGCAATTTCTAGAGTACTTATGCTTTGTAAAGTATCATTTTGTAAGCAATTATAGTTTTTTTGGTTTTAACTGAGACGTTGCATTTCTGTTAAATTGCGTATGAGACTGTGATTTTGCTTGTTCTGTTTAAATTATGACTTGTGTTTTAACTTTTTGTGTCAAGGTCCGAGTTAACTATTAAATAGGTTTTAGCGGCATTGTTTCAAGATATAAAAAATATTTTTTTCACATTATTTACTATTTTAATATTATTCTGAGCAACTGAAAGTTAGTCAATACCGATTTATGTTTCACAAAAAAAGGCAATTATAATGACATTGGAGAAAATGAATTATATTTCGAAACAAACATTCGCCTTTGTAAACCTTAAACTGTAATTCATTAAATCCTAAAAATGATAAACATGAGTGTAAAGTACATTAGTTACATTACTGATAAAAAATACCTTAATACTTATCATCGGAATTTGGTTATTAAGTAAATGTTAGTTATTTTAAATGGAGAGTGGAACGTCAAATTCAATTATTGACAGACAATGTGCACGTCAAATAACGATTTGTGTGCTTCGAGGTCCATTCAAATACAAATGTTACGTCATGTTATTTGTATGGTCAATACTCGTAATGTCACGCGACTTGCATCAGTTGATTACATTTCATAAGGTCGTATTTTTTTTTTTTTTATACTACGACGGTGGCATACAAGCATACGGCCTGCCTGATGGTAAGCAGCTACCGTAGCCTATGGACGCCTGTAACTCCACAGGAGTCACATGCGCGTTGCCGACCCTTTACAAAAAGGAGGATTCACTGTGTTGACGGCTAAAGGAACAAGAGGGTCCCTCATCGTCAACACACTGGGTCCTCTTTGAGCTCTTTGGCAACCTTACTCACCAGCAGGAACACAACACTATGAGTAGGGTCTAGTGCTATTTGGCTGTGGTTTTCTGTAAGGTGGAGGTACTTCCCCAGTCGGGCTCTGCTCCAGATTTGAGCGAGATGACATTCACTGAACGTGCCCTACCACACTAAGCGAGATGCCCTTCGCAGTGCCCATGCCTCTCTTTTTGGCATAGTTTAAGGACATACCCAAGTCCGGACGTAGTTTAAGGACATACCCCGGGTCGTATGTTCTCTACTGTCTGTTTATAATAGTACTTATACGATTTTGTTTGTATAATCATTGATTGGAGAGTGCAAGAAGCGCGCTTGCAGTTGCGTCATAGTAGTTACTTAACTTCAAAATACTTATACTTTTAAACGATCTCATTGTTGAAAAAAGCTCGTTGGGTTTTATAGGCTAGGGCTTAGAGAATTCAACCCGGATGGTGTAGCCATGTCTATCATTTCCGATACAAAAAAAGTCTGCCGATTTTTGCGGGGGAGGGGAACGTCAAATGTATGGCTATTCGTACGTAACGTACAAATGTTTTCGGCAGAGGGGAACGCCTGTCAATAGCAACTCCGGTTGGTTGAGTTGAGGCTGTGTTTTCAATGTATATATATATATACTTAACTTTTTACCATGGAATATTGTGGATGTTACATAAGTATGTTTCTCTCAAAGAATTTGCGGTTTTCGGCAAAGGTGCGGCTTTACAAAGAAACAGTTTGTCATATTATATAAATTTATTTTATTAACATGTTTACATTTGTGAGTAAATACATCTCCGACGAAGCCACGAAGGTGCGGCAAGTGGTTAATATTTGTTTGTATGTTGCGTAACTTCGTTTGATGAAGGTGTCATTGATGATTCACGATTTAACAAAGACGTGACATGTTTATAGCTATGAGATAATTATTGTATTATATTGTAATACGGGTAGGTTTCCGCAACTCGACGGCTAGCGGCAACTTGATAATTACATGAGATAATGATTTCATGCAAATAAAACTTTGGTTTCTCGCACACTGGAACTTGAATGATCTTTTTTCTACTCGTCGACTATACATATATAATGCTTGAATTGAGACTTGGTAGACCGAACTACTAGCGGACCTGTCCGAAGGACGAAACCGTCAATGTGTAGGGGTTTTATTTGCGGTTAATTGGGTAGTTTTACGGTACTTAATCGCGTACACTTACTTTTATTATTTTCCTGACGTTTCGAGCGTGCCGTAACGCGTAGACTAAGTCCCGCTTTTGTCAAAATAATGAGTGAAAAATCGTGTAAGTTTAAATCAGTTTTACGGCAGTTAGGTTAATTAAAATAAATAAAATCTAAGCCCACGGCTAGTTTTATTTATTTTACTTTAAAATAGCACCTCAGAAATACTGTCGCCCAGAAATGTGACGTGGTCAGTGAAAGGTACATCATTGCCGGTTAATAGAGTTTATTTCTAAATAAATTTGTATGTTCGTTACGCCTTAACAACCGATAATGATGTACCTTTGACTTGAAAACGACATAAATTATCCATTATCCGTCCCTTAACACATTAGTGCACTTGAACTTAAGAAAGTGGCACACTGGGTGCGGCTACTCACACGCCGTATACAGTCAAGTTATGTAACGCTTTCACTGTGCCGCAGGCTTAATGTGTCATGTTGAACCTGTTAATGCGTCAGCTTTTAGAAAACAGAAATAAATAAAAAAGCTAATATTAGAAACCCCTTGAGGTGAATAAGACAACGACCGGCATTTTCTATACCTCATACATCGTTATCACGGGAGCAAAAACAAATGTGTTGAAGAATATATATAACCGAACGTCCGTGTAATATAAAAAGAATATTCTACCTATACGTCTTAGCCTCTAAGAAGTTCTTCAAATCTAGCACAATGTTTTTGCTAGATATGATCAATCAAACTCGCCATGCTCCTTTTCTACGTTCGTTAAAGTACGTCTTTTTGAGTTGAAATTTCGTTTCACAGAAGAAATTTTTTTATGAAAATACGAGTAACGTTGATGAAAAACATTTTTCGTAGTTCTAAAATAATCCTTCAAGTCCACACAAATCGATCACGAATGAAAAATATTTTGAATAACGGGTGACCGAAGAGGTTGTTGTTATAGGATTGCGTGGCTAATTTTTTTAAGTATGTTGTACATATATAATCTAGTCGAGTATGAAGGTTAGATATTAGGAAAAAACATTAATGAAATTTGAACTCCTACGTACAAACGTCTTGATAATACTGTCACTTCTGTTATTTGTCATAACTCATAATCTTTGAGTACTGTCAAATCGTTTTTTCCCGCGATAACGACGTACCTGACAACTGACAATGAGGATAAACGCGCAAGGTTCTGCGCAGATGGCGACGCAATCGCAAAAAAAATATAGTCTTATTGGTTATATTTCATTGGTTATAAAAAATACTTATATTTCAAAACTATACACTCAATGATACTAAGTCTCTAGACCTCAAGTATAGTATTATGTATAATATTCGTACTATAAACAGTAAACACTCACGTCAATAACGATTACACTCACGTCACTTTGGTCACTTCGCGGGACATAATTGGGTACTTTCCTGGGTAAAAAAAACATAATTCTATTTAGTCCGTCAGTTAGATTATCAAAAAATATTGGATACGTATTTTTTATTTTGTCAATCAAACAAAAAATTGTGAAGATATAGCCCGTTAAAGTTCCGCGTGACGTCATATTATATTAAAAATTGTACTGAAATATGACGTCACGCGGAACTTTAACAGGCTATATCTTCACCATTTTTTGTTTGATTGACAAAATAAAAAATACGTGTCCAATATTTTTTGATAATCTAACTGACGGACTAAATATATTTTTTTAGGAAAGTAGCCAATTGGTATCGTAACGCGACTGAGAAAAAGTAGGAGAACAATTATTTGGACGTGAATTTTTTTGTGGTCCCAGCCGGCCGGCCCTCCATACAAAACCAATAGCGCGCAAAAAAATTTTTTTCTTAGTTTTTCATAATTAGAATACGATACCAATTATGCCGTTAAATGGATCACCGGCATTTTTGTTACACCCTGTATTTTATAGTGTTAAGTATGTCTCACGAAAGTTTAAATAGTAGTCGTGATAGAAGTCACGGTGCTTAAATAAGCACCTATGGCTTTTCATCCTCATCCATGTTAGTATTTTATACAATCGTGACATATGAAGAGCTTTTCAGTCGAGTACCATGTTTAGGCCACGAAGCTTGCTGAGTGGCCTAAGTAAGGTACGAGATTGAGTCCCCTAGCTAAATAACCCTCTCTTTCGGCCTCAGTTTGTGACCGAAGAGTATACTCCAGTTTAATATGACTGACCAGTTTAAACTTCAAGTCTAAGAGGCGGTCAACAATATAGATTGCACTTTTCCTTTAAACTTTGAAACAGTATGAGGTTCTTCAAAAAAGGAGTGTATAGGTTCCTAAAGGGTAGGCAACGCGCATGTAAATCCTCTGGGGTTGCAGGCGTCCATAGGCTACGGTAACTGCTTACCACCAGGCGGGCCGTATGCTTGTTTGCCACCGTCGTGGTATAAAAAAAAAAAAAAACTCTCAACACAATAAATCATTTATTTATGGAAAGTAAAAATATAACTTACAATGATCGCCTCAAAACGTCGACCCCATAAAGCTCTATAAATGGAGTACGCTTCGCCTCATCTTTCCAAACAAAAAAGTCTGCCAAAATCTGAGGGGGGCGAGGTAGCACGCATGTGATGTTTTCTAGTCAAAGGTACATCATTGTCGGTTGTTAATACAGTTTATTTCTAAATGCATTTTTATGGCAGCAACGCTTTATTGACAACCGACAAAGATGTACCTTTGACTTGAAAACACCAAACATATTTGACATATTCTTTTTATACTTCATAACACTAAATGGAGCAATAGATAGTCGACTGTACATATGTTAACATATGGTTCATTATTGGATGCAGTCTTTGCAAATGTCAAACAAAAAAGCCAAGGATCATTTTTGATTGTATTTTTAAACAAAATATAGAAGACAGCAATCCTTAAGCGCGTTAAATATGGAGAAATGTCAAACGTCAAATAGTTACTGCCCGTCAGAAAGAAAACGATTGTCTTTGAATCGATTCTGTAAACGAAGCTTGATTTTCGATTTAGGATAAATCTTTTATTACGAAAGTAATGATAAATAAAGTAAAACTTTACTTACATCTGAAATGGTATTTCATCTTTTTGTAAACTAGACGAAATATAACATTTTTTACATCCAAAAACAGCGCATAAGGGCATTTTCACGGAGCTTGTTATCCATCGACAGCGATGACGAAAGTGCGTGACATCGATTATTAAAATAGTTTTTATAGATGTACTAGATTTTCCTGCCAATACTTTTGACAGAGGGGAAATGATACCTAAGGCCTCTCCTGGTTTAGAACTCTCTGGTCGACCCTCATGTTTATCGTATGTCATAAACAATTGGACTTGTTAAGTAATACGCAATTAAATAGAATTGTGAAACTCATAAAAATACGCATGTTTATGGCGTGGAGGCAGAAACAAGTCCTTAATTTGGCCAAGGCGAGCGCCGTCTGCCGACAAATACATCAACATTGGTACAGTTTAAGTATCAATCGGCTTTGTGCAGTATTTTAAACTACTCGGTGTAAAGTGTAAGTCGGACTCGCGCATGGATGGATGTGCAACCAACACATCGTTAATAAATAACATTAATATATATTTAGGGACAATGATACACAGATCAATCGATACCAAAACTATCTATACACTTGCAATATTGATACTAGATGATGAGAGCGGCGATAAATATTCGTGATAAACGTACAAATAAATGCCTTTACTGGGATTGGAACCCAGGACCTCCAGCTTCGTAGGCATTATAACTGCCAACTATTAAGGCTACAGAGGCCGTTTTAAATGGAATTTTATTAGTCTTGTGTTTTTTTCTTACAAAAATATGCATAAAATAATACTAGGATACCACAAGTTTTTAAAAGTTTTAACTGAGCTTCTTGACGTAAAAATAGCTAAAATTCCGGTCCCTTAATATTTACCAAAAACAACTGAATCAAAAATTTAACTAATTAGTATTAATAAAGAAATGTAGGTATTGAACAATTCATTTATGAACAATAATATATGTGAGAAACTCAATAAAATAAATTTGAGGACCACATACTGACTTAATTAATCTAGTTCTAAAATATCGATCCAAATAATGGACAAAATATGCAAAAAACTACATATATTTTCAAGGGCATTAAGGCGTTAATTTTTTTCCCTCTGTCAATTTGTAAAACATCGCTCGATCAGCATCAAGTCAATAAACTGGTTCGAATACTTTATCTGCGTACTTGAGTACATTGACATGATTCATTAACAACTCGTGGTTATTGAGTACAACCTACATGAATTAAATTCTTGGCAACGCGAGTTTCTTAATGAATTCCCATCTCGCAACTTAAATTTAACTTACATATTGAGCGGAAAAGATCTTTGCAAAGATAATGATAATGGGATTTTTATATATGCAAATTCATGGATATTTTTAAACAACTTCCATAGAAGGTGTGTCGGGCAAGTTTGAGTTTTCTGTATCTGCAAATACCCATAAATATTTAGCAAAACCACAGATCAACGACGAGAAAAATGGTTTTTTTGACAAAAATTCTGAAACAGTTACGCGAAATACAACAACGAACGAGGTGCACTGGTCGTGGTAGCCGTTTGTATCATAAGTATCAATAACAAAGTTGAGATTTCTTAGAAAAATATTCTAATCCTTTTTTTATGCAGTTTAAAAAGAAACAATCTTTTAAAATATGTATAACAATTAATAGAAGTCTTGATAGTTACTGCAAACTGGTACCAAAAAGTTAAGCGAAATCGAAAAAAAAACGTTACCAGAATGTTGACAAAGTTAATAGACATGTTCCTTCCGTGCAAACGATTACAACTGTGTTATATGTCTTTGTTGTTACTTACTATGAACATTAATAGAAACTTGAGTCATTACTATTGTTTCTAATTCTACTAAGTTTTCCTTTGAATTTCCTAAGCATTGTATGAAAAATATTAAAACATTGTTTTTCTCAACGCAGCCATTTCCTAGTTTTTCCGGCTCATTCACGATTAGCTAGGCGACAATATAACATTACTATGTAAGTAACAATAAGTCGTAACGGGTTAGAAACCTAGGACAAAAAACAAATGGCCTAAGGTACTAGGCTTGGGAGTAACGGCTGGAAAGCGGTTAGAAACGGTCAAAACTGGCTGAGCACTGCATTTTCATATATGTAAAACTTCAAAGATGTAGTTATAGTTATCGTCAAATAAAATGGCCACTGCCGGAGTGGCTTTGATTTTTAAGTTCGAGTCATATACGATAGTTTTGTTACGAAAATGAAGGATAACTGGAACAAATTTTAAAGAAATTTTTAAAGAGTAAATCCGCTTAGTAAGAATATTTTCTGTTAGTTCTATTGCTCCTATTGCCCCCCCTGTATCCGCGCCTGGTACAATCATGTGTGTTCTGCTGCTAAACTACTACTAATATCCCTATAAATGTTAAGAAAACGAGAATGAAAGTAAATTTATACGCGGACGATCTCATGAGGGGACAATCTCATAATTGTTAGCATGCAATATAGGTAGGCGGGTGGCGCAGGACCGGTCATTGTGGCACTCTTTGGGGGAGGCCTATGTCCAGCAGTGGACGTTTTTCGGCTGATATGATGATGATGATGATGAATATAGGTATTTTTTGTATGGGCAATCCCGGAATTCTGTTATGGGCCCTTACAAAAAAACACCAGTGTTGGATGCCCTAATAGGTACAATCGACTACAAAGAGATATATCCACTTTAGGACCTTATTACAACGCAATAAGGTAAAAAAATGGATACATCTCTTTGTAGTCGACTGTACCTTAGCAACACGTAAAAGTCCTGTCCCTCTAACCTTCTACAGCAATGCAATTGCGTAATAGCATGAGCAAAGCGGGGTCTGCGGTTACCACGTTCCTCCGTAATGAAGTTCACACACATTCAGTTTGATCTACACCCAATGAGATTGAACGGTCGAACTGGGAAACGGGTTCCATTGGGAAAAGGATTTCGAAACCATATTACGTACAGTCGCCATTAGATATATCGGAGCGGCCAAGGTAGTCACAAATATCTGAAAAACGTCTCTATTGTCAAGTTGGTAAAGTCCATGTTCAGATATTTTTGAGTACCCTAGCCGCTCTGATATATTTGGTGGCGACTGTATTCTGCGCGGACGCTATGCTGCTAAATGATATAAATGCTGACTCTTTATGTCACCTGCAAAGTCTGGAAAGTTGTGAGATTCTAACATTACTTATTCAAGCGTTTTAATAACAATAACTTGTCAATAATAAAAATTAAAACCCCTGAAACGGTTGAACCGATTTTGATAAAATATGTCTAGGATCACTAGCTGGAAGACATACTCTAAAATAAAAAAAAACCGCATTTAAATCGGTTCAACCGTGTTAACGCTACGATGCCAAACACAGACACACATTAGTTAAACTTATAACTCCCCTTTTTAAGCGTCGCGGTTTAAAAATGAACTTTTTAAAGATCAACGTTTTAAAGTTGATTTGGTTTTGATACTGTCAACTTAAGTGGTGATTTCATCACGGTAATTATAGCTCATGGAGGTAAAACGGGGAAAAAAGTTACTATCGAAGTGTTAATTCTACGCATACAAACACAAAGGCAGAAGGTCATTTTATACAACAAATATTTTTTATTGGGCTACATAAAAGCTTATCTCATCATTCGGAGCATTGATCCAACATAGTAATCATCCCAGTGCACTATGGCATGACTGGCCAGTTTGGTAATGACGCGTCATTCCGCGTCATCAAATCACACTCAGCATGTAGGAAGTGTTCCCACGATGACGTTACTAAGGTGTATGACGTTTTACATAATTTTATTTTACCTAATGTATTGTTGATGTATGTTGGACATACGAGCTTTTCGGATATTTGTAGTTACATATTTGCAAGAACACAACATTAGATATCATCGCGCTGTCATGCGATTTTTTTTATAAGTGTCAAGAAAAGTTAAGCACGTTTGAGTAGATCTTTGCAAGAGGAGATCGTTTGAGGACATTTTTATGTAGAATAAATCCATACCGGTAAAGTTTACCGGGATTCAATCAAGGACCTTCAGCTGAAAAGCTATTTAATAATTTTGTAACTTATTACGGTGTAATTTTTCGTTTATTTTCTAAGATTTGATTAATCTGAACAGAAGTTTTTTTTCTGTTTCTCAGCTATACGGCAAACGTAAAATTTTCACTTACTTGAATATAAATCTTGTAATATAATCAATTAGGATCAAGCTCACTATCATCAAATCCTCGTCGCGCAATCCCTATTGAAGCATTCATTTAATTTATTTCCTCCATAAATCATAATTATCTCGCCATCTGTAATGTAGACAGAGAAACCAATAAAAGGGAAAGGTGTTGTGGCGGCGACATAAGAATTCTAACGCCTACGTTTTATAAATTAAATTATAAATTTATTGTATCGTCCGACAATCTTATAGTTAAGCGCTGAGCAGACGACCAAGCGTGACATGCACGTAGGCTACACCATGTGCCGTATTCTAATTTTAAAATACATTAAAAACACAATCTCAAACTTAGCTCCAACCATTGATGTATTATGTATTCTACTAGATGAGCTATCTAGAAGAAATTTTGTGCGCCATCTTTGGCGGTTGACAGCTGTCACTGAATCAAAGAGTAGCTTTAACAAAAAAGACGTGACACTGTTTTGACATAATTCATATTCTGCCTAAACAAATTTTGTAAGGAAACGTAATGAACTAAATAATTGTTTTATTTGTATCTAATGTTTATTTTGCTCCTTACCCTAGAGTTTAAGGAACGAATGGAGAAAAATTCAATTTTTGCCGACAAGCGCCTTTCAATACGAACTTTGAGGGTTAATGATCCTTGATATTTACTTAAAATGGCATTGATTTCCTCGCACGGATAAAAAAACATTGTGTAAGTAGGTATAACATGGATGATATTTAGATATTTAAGTTTTAAATTCAAATCATAAAAAATCTTTGCTATGTATTTTACTCGCATTAACAATTTTAGCAAATTCGCCCTTGTTGTAAAATATAATATGTTTAATGAACTAAAACCTACCGTACTTATTTAAAATATGTTTATTACGTAAATATGTTTATGCTGAGTACTACTAAACAAATAATGTAGGTAAATCAAGTGTAGGCACATATGTTGTTACTTCTGCGACATTAATCCGTGCGCCAAGGAATATGGCGTCGCAACGCCAACATTAATATTTTAAATTAGTGTAACACCAATCTTTGCCCTTACTTACCTATGAAATGTAATTCCATGGCTTTTATTACTCTATTTTTAGAATTATTTTTACAGTTTGTTATCATGCAAAAAGCCTTTACGTTTAGTATTTGATTTTTTAAAATGTTTGACACTTGCGTGTCATCATGTCAGTGGTCCAAGAGCCAATGTCAGACTTGTAGTGATTTTCACTAAAACTCATGGTACAAATAATTTCTTAGGGATGTCATCTCCTGTTACTCAATGGCTCCAACACACAACAAATAATCAACCAATATTGAGGTTGTATTGGAGTTGCATCGGAATAAATTTCAAGCAAATTCTGATATTTTGTTTCAGGCATTTAGGAGCTAGCTGCATGTATTGCGTATAGTTAAGGCATTGGAGTTATATCAAGTGCAGATACGTGAACTTTAATCACGCTTCAAGAAAAATTTTGACGTCAATCGTTTGATTGTTTTACTATGATGGTTTAATTAAAGTAAGGGCGAAACATTGTTTTGAATCAATTGCGCTTATCAAGCACGTAAATCACGTGTCTTTTACGTTGTACAGTACTAGTACTTGTCCAACATGCGGGATCGCCTGTACCATTTGGCATTTACACAATTTGGGTCTCTTTCTTCAATTCGTGCCTAATAAATAACTGGATCTATTGGTGATATTTTATACGAGTTTTGTCGACAGGAAATCGAATTATATGTTTTTGTGTAGATTTTTTATTTAGATAATTAGTTACAGTTAATTATGTATGTATGTATGCATGCGTGCATTATCATTAGAAAATCGTTGGTATTTTGCAACTATTTGCTCCGTCTAATGTTGATACTCCATGTTACGGGCCTAATTAATCATAAAATAATGTAACAAACATTTCACGCCAACTTATTTCGCTATACACATTCAAGATAATTATATAAATCAAGATTACACAGCTGTCATACCTATATAATCTATAACTTAAGTTATAATTTATAACCATGCAAAGGCTTTCATCATCGAACTTGATTGCTCATACGAATTCCTGATATTATTTAATATAGTTAATAGGTAATTGATGTAATTATTGTATGATCGCAGCAGTGTTTCATCATAGTTCATTGAACTAAACCAATAAAAAAAAGTTTTTGAACAAAACTGATCGCAAATACGAGCTACGGATTTTCAGACACAGATGGGAATAGATTTTTCATAGTAATCACTAATCATTCTCATTTGTCTCCTTTGCGATGGGGAGTGGAAACAGATTAGAATGCCGATGAAACACCGTTGAAGCCATAGAAACCGCAATAACGCATCGATCAATAATTCTAGGGCTACAATATCATTCCAAAAAATGGTCACACAATACTGCTGCAAGAACGACTCGTACAGCAGTTTCTCTGACAGTCTTATTACGGTATAAGACTGCCCGGTTACACATTTTCACAAGCCATATTTTTAGTAAATCTTGTTTGAGTCTGTACAGTCGCCATCAGATATATAGGAGCGGCCAAGGTGGTCACAAATATCTGAACAACGCCTCTATTGTCAAGGTGATAAAGTGCATGTTCCGATATATTTGATGGCGACTGTACCTTCTTTATATTGTTGATCGTTGGGAAAATCGGTTTTCGTGACATTGAATATTATGACTCAGAAACGAAGATTTAATGTGACACAGAAAACTTATAGCTCCAAAGATATGTTCAAGTTTCTAGCTTATTATGTCAGCAGAGTGGGGTTGCTTCATATCATAGTGCATTGACCTCAACCAAATAACAGGTGTGTATCATAATTATTATGGAATTTGAAGATTACACGAATGAAGGCGTGAGATTCGGTACCATAAAGCTTAGTGGTTAAAGTACCTTCTGGAAATTTATCAACTTAGTAATATTGAGTAAATAAAAGTTCCAAATTCGAAAACTAAACGATTGTTTGGGGATCCCATTAGGTGAAGATAGATCTGGCCCTGTAGCCAAGCCCTCGCTACATGCCCTCGCTCACTCTTCCATATTAGAGCGATACTCCATTTTACGATAGCGTTTCGATTCGTTTTCTACAAACGATTGTCATCTTGGCTAAGGCCCCATGTTAGATTAGTTAGAGATTACAGATTAGAGAGATAAGATAGATAGATCTCGTTCTTTGGAACATTTCCAGACCAGCCTTAGGCTTCCAAAAACATTCCAAGCCCACTATTAAGCTCCAATGTATGTCACACCTAATCGGCAAGCTAATGACACACATGACTCGCGGCCAGTTTCCCGGGTTGCCTCACCGGCGGAGGTTGCAACCACTGCAACTGCAACTCGATATACGCTTCCACGGATAGTGCGCAATTTGATTGATAGATTGAAATGAATGGCCTAGGTTTTTACTTGTGTTTCCTTAAGAGTATTATTAGTTTCGAGACCTGTACATAAAATGCAACATAAAAAAATGTATAATTACAAGATAATGGAAATGCATACAGTCGTGATACAGCAATATTAAACTAACGATCAGTATTATACCTAGTTACTATTTACGGTGCTATGAAATCCAGGGACCCGCCCACCCCTTCCCAGAAAAAAGCCTTTGAACGGCTAGTCGTTCGTTTAACAGCCCAAATCACTTGCTGTCCGATATCGATTGAATGCCCATTCATTTTACTTAGCCGTATGAAGGGGTTTCCCTTACGAGACTACCTCTACTGATAGAAAAACCCTTTCGAAAGGCTATTTTTAAGCGCTTGGAAAAGGTATCTGATATTCTTTAAGGGAACCGCTTACCCGTATTTAAAGCGCTATAAGGTGATACATGACTGAGGTTGTGCTCAGCAGATTTAAATTTTACTTTCAAGAATGATTTACGACTTGTGGGAGGAAAACACGATTGGCTACAATTTCCTCGAGAGTTTTATTTTTCAAAGTCAGGTCTTATTTTAACCTAAAACTGATTTTATTGCTCAATTATAAAGACAATAAGGATAAAATTGTATTAACTAGTTCTTTAGGATTGTAGGATGGAAATTTAATTCGTTGCTTACTTTCACCTTGAGATGGCATAAAGTGATATGACGCTTACGACATTTCATAAACGCGCTTCCAGACTAGCCCTCGCTCCTTCCAGGAGGCGCCACGAATTACCTTGGCGCTATCCTTTGCTACATTTGATCAGTCTGTAAGCCGCCACTGCCAACGATGGATTATTGTTTGTCGGCGTCAGCGCTTATTTTTATAAAAATAAAGTGCTTTTAATTATTTATTACACTATTTGCAGATCTGTTTACAACAACGTTTTTTGCGTTGATCAAACCTGTATCTCCATACAAAAATACTCGTATAATATGTAGTTTACTTTTAGAGTAGTCGTTTGAACTACAGAATAAACAACAGTAAGTTCACTCCAACTATACTTGCGAGACACGCCGGTTTTGTACCTACTTATATTATAACATAAAACATGCGAATCATGCGATAAACTATTAAAAGATACTTAAGTCAATAATATTATTATTATTGCAAGATAATTAATTGCGTAAACAATAGAGATTTTTTATTTTAATTTTTTACCTTATGGAGTTTGTCTAAATAAAGAAGTGTCGTGGTTTATATGAGAGCTCATACATTCTACGACACTTCTCTTTCCGGACAGATTCTATCTCAGTGTAAACAACTTCTATTCAGTACAGTGGACGTATTTCGGCCTTTTCCTGGGCAACCTTAGGAGCCACGTCAGAAATGACACAATAATGAGAGCAACGAAACTCCTCTAGTCAGTTTGCTATATACTATGCTTATTTCTAGATCTGGACACCTGGCAGCTGTAAAGTGGTGGAGGTCAAAGAAAGCAAACCACTTCAAGAAAACCAATCCTAGAGTTCTGGGTTTCATGCAATATTATGAGAAATTATACAAGTAATTAGATTATATCATTGCCAAAAGTTTCTGTTGTAGGAAGTAGTGCCAAACGACGTATAATGTAATTCATAGTTTGTCGCCTACTGTTTTTGTTTCCGTGATAATACACAATGTTTTTTATTCTAATGTTAAAATATAGGCCCTGTCCTTTATATTATAACTGAGACAAATTCGGCAGATTTTACCTATTTTGGTATTACTATTTTCTCTGACCTCCACCAATTAAAAGCACCCAGATGCCCGGATCTTTTTTTTTTTAATAAATAATACATTTATTCACGAAACAATCCTTAGTTTACAAACTTATCTTCTGCCAAACTGCAGGACAGTTTGTTGGCAGTAAGCAATAAGGATAGTATAGCAATCTAACCAGACGGATATTGTTGCTCTCATTATTGTGTCATATCTGACGTGACCAGCTCTTAGTCCAAAAGGGAGCGGAGGAGAAAACATGTGCAATTTTCATACAAATTGCGCAGCATATTTTGAGGGGTGTCAAACAGGGACTGAAAGGCTACCTTTATAAACGGTTTTTAAAAAGACTGTTTTTAAGGCAGCTTTACTCTTTTTTCTCAAAAATCATCATGGTAGAGTCCTTATCAGCTAATTAGGGGGTGTAGATTCCGAAAATGTGGTCTGTTTTTAAATTCAAGATGGCGGATACACTCTGTTTTCTCAAAAATCGTTATGGTCTCGTTTTCGGCTAATTAGGGGATACAGATTTCGAAAATTATGTGTGTCTAAAATCCAAGATCGCTGTTGTACACATCTTTATGAAAAATCGTCATGGTAGTAATTTCCGGCTAATTAGGGCGTGAAGATTTCTTAACTTATGTCTGTTTTAAAATCTAAGGTATAATACTATACGCGGTAATACACTCTTTTCTGAAACCTACATACTACCTACTGGATCTCAGGATTGGAGAAACAGAGTCATGCAGTTTTGGCTCAAATCGCTCGACGTAATGAGCAGTTGAAAACAGAGTCACTCTAAAGACCTCAATCTTTTTACATTTCACTATAATAGTTATTGTAGCGTCATTAAACCAAAGTTTAGGTAGGTATATTTCACATTTATCTACAATATTTAGTACAGCGCCATCTATTTAACTTAAGTTACCTACTTCCTTTTGGGTCAGTTGAGATTTTATATTTTTTTTAAACCGGGTTGGTATGGCAAAGAAGTTATATTATCGAACCCATTTTGTCAACTTAATGACCTGGTTTAGACATTTCATCTAATCGCTAAACCAGTTTAGTGAAATGACAAATCTAGTTTTACTCATTCATTTTACTCAGATTTAGTTAGATTACTAGAGAAATGATGGAATGGGTAAACCATTTTGTCATCCTGCGCGATTTTATGATATCTCTTAGCCATTTTAATTTAAATTGCAGTTTGAATTCCGAATATAATCCGTTTTAAGTTGTTCGGGTTGGTTGAGGGTCACAGTTCTAACCTAACCTAGCCCACTCTTTGAGCAGCCGTTCGGGTTTATTGTGGGTTAGAGCTCTAACCTTACTTAACTCACTTTTTAGCAGATTCTTGATAGATTGTGGACATATAAATACTAAGTAAAGCTTAAAATTCAGGTAGGAGAATCTGCTGTACTTGTACTATTAATTATTCTGTACTATAACCGCCATCTTCATTCATCCTGCGCTATCATACTATCATCATATCATACGGCCTACGAAACGCTCTCTTCACCATCTTAAGGAATTTTGACTTCCCCAACATGATCAACATGGTTCAGGTTGCGACAGGGGAGAGCATAATGGTGGTGCGTGTCGAGGGGGAACTTACTGACGACTTCACAGTAGTGACGGGGGACTCAAGCAGGGCGATGCCTTGTCACCTATGCTCTTCAACTTAGTCTTAGAATATGTCCTAAGGCAAGTTTTAACACTGGAGGGATGGCTAGAACTGAGTTGAAGGCACAAGATGATAGGATACGCAGATGATCTGGCCATCTATATACCAGGTGCGGGAGTCCGTAAGGGTCCTTGCAGATCGAAGATCGGCCTAAGGATATCCCACGAAAAAACAGAGGAGTATCTCCACATGAAACGATACAAAAACACTCGTATTCAACCGTAGGATCTGCATTTCGGAGATACTACTTACAGAGGCATGGAGAAATTCAGGTACTTAGGCTGCACCATCACAAATATAAACACTCGCAGCGAAGAAAAAAAAATCCGAGTGCAATACACCTTGCGATGCAGTGCTGCCCTTCACAAAGTGTTAGCGTTTAAACTGCTGACCAGATCCGCTAAAATCCGTATTTATAAAACCATTCGGCCAATCCTTATGCACGGTTGTGAGGCATGGACACTGACACTTGGAGAGAAAAATATGCTGCTAGTCGCAGAAAGAAAGGTACTTCGCAAGATCCTCGGGCCGAAACAACGACTGGATGGAAGCTGGAGAGTTCTAAAGAACGCGGAAATAGAAGACCTGGTGGCTGAACCTAATATTATAGGAGAGACCAAAGCTCACAGACTTCGCTGGCTTGACCACCTCTAGAGGATGGGGGAAGATTGAAAAGTGAAGAACGCATTCCATGGTTGTCCGAAAGGGCGACGCCCTGTTGGACAACCACGGTATCGCTGGAAAGACATGATCGAGGCGGATCTGAGCGAACTCCGAATCTGAA
This sequence comes from Pammene aurita, assembly GCA_947086415.1. Taxonomy (NCBI): domain Eukaryota; kingdom Metazoa; phylum Arthropoda; class Insecta; order Lepidoptera; family Tortricidae; genus Pammene; species Pammene aurita. Next base: position 3,182,625 of record OX352296.1, read on the forward strand.
ATTGGCAAGAGCTAGCGCAGGATCGAGGAAAGTGGCACACCCTCGTATCGGAGGCCAAGATTCACTTTGGGTCGCTGAGCCAACGGAGTAAGTAAGTAAGTAGTAAGTACAACCGCCATCTTCGATTTTAAAACAGATAATTTTCAAAATCTACACCCCCTAATTAGCCGGCAACGATAGATAGATCTGTGTATCTGGCAGTGTTTAATGGGTGGAGGTCAGAGTGATTCACCAACAAAAAAATTCTGTTGGAAAAAAGTAATACCAAAATAGGTAAAAACTGCCCAAGTTTTCTCATTTATAGAGGATAGAACGACAAACGACAAACTATGAATGATGAAGGCCAGTGAAAACTTTTTGTAGAGGGCGCTGTTCCGGATTCCATACAACTGCATACAGTGAGAGAAGATGAATGGTCCTTAACAATGTACTGAAACTATATACAGTCAGAAGGCTTTTCTTAGGGGAAATCTTCCCTGTCGTTTTATTCTACAGCATTTTAATTGTAGAGTATTTTGGAAACTTTAGAATTTCACTTAGGGACCAATTCGAGATGAAACAGTTAATATTCGCTAAAATAAATAAAAACTACTTCCCACCATACAAATTTTGCTTTTCTAACGACCATTGTTGGAAATTTCATTTTGACAGTTCCCCATTATATATATTATGACGTCGTATGGCACTATTTTTTTCCAACAAAAACTTTAGGCAATGATATAATCTAATTATTTGCATAATTTATTATCATATAGAATTAAGAAAATATATTAAACTTAGAACGCTAGGATTTGTCTTTTCGAAGTGGTTTACCTAGTTGGTCACTAAGTTCTGTTACCAGATTTCTGACTGATAAAATATAAAATAAAGTTTAAAATAAAAATTTAAAGTAATTATTTAATAGCCTAATTTGTAATGAACATAATATGGTATAATAATATACAAATCAGATGGGAAATTTGAAATCCTTGTAAAGCACAAGATTGCCTGAAGACGCAAACACGCGGTAAATTTAAGAAAATGACACTTTACAAAAGCACATCAAATAAATATTGCACCTTTGTTTAGAAGGTTCCATTGCTTATTTGTAAGAAACCTGTTTATTAGAGGTAATTGCGTGACCACCATTTAATTTTCTTGCGATTTTATCCCACAGATATTCCCATTTGAAACATTGCCTATTTTTAAGTTTTGCACAAAAGACATAGATTTAGACTGCTATGGAACAAGCAGACTTGCAACGTATAGTCTAGTATTTTATCGGATAGACCCACGTGAACTATACATACACCAAATTGAAGCTAAAGAATATAGCTACCGAATTGTCCAAGACTGATGCGTCTTAAACGTGATTAAAAATAAATAGGATTTAAAATCAACATGAACAAGGAGCGTACTTTTGACGTATATTTTTCACGCCTTTTTCCGAGTGTTATAAAGAATTCTGAAAAACTGCGACAATAGTTTTTAATTCAATATATTGTAATCTATTGACTGTTAAATAAGCTTTAAATTTATGTACATGAAAAATTAAAATTTTGCTACTTATTCCTATTTATTTAGTGAAAACTCTAGTAACAGAACTTAGTAACCGACTAGGTACATTCTTTGACCTCTACCAATGAACAGCTGCCAGATTTCCGGAGCTAGAAAAAAGCATAGGATAGCAAACTAACTAGGTTTCGTTGCTCTCATTATTGTGTCATATCTGACGTAGCCAGCTCTCCGTCGTCTTTATTGATAACTATCATTAATGTTTATTTAAAAACGTGTATATACGATCATATAATATATAATAGTGCCTACACGTTTTTGTACGATATGATGTACATGTTCGAGTGAATCTGGCTCCTCGTCGTTTTGTCGTTTGTTCCAAGTGAACTATCTTTAAGCCTTTAGTCTGAGCGAACTACCACATGACGGCGTTCGCAAGGAGGCGGGACTACGCGATGATTAATTCACCCACAATCGAGGTACGTGTATTTTCTGGTACTCGTCTAAAAAGCCAAATGAATGGCTTTTGAGAGGCAACGGCTTTGGAAAGCAAATCCTTACGAAAACCCTTCAATTCAATGTTGACACCGTGGTGTTAGCGACAGAAATGGCACAAATAATGAATATTCACACCGATACTTCGTAAGAACTATTATATAATCTGTGCCGATACATAAATAAAAACAAATACAGTTCCAAACTTCCCAAAACGATGCGTCGCACGCGCTCCAAATTCTTCCGCCCCTTCGCCACACAAAAGGTAACCGTATTACAATGCAATAAGGTACTTCTTAACCGCAAGCAGCGGCAACTTGGCGGCTTTGTCAAAGACGCCGCCGCTTTGACACCGCGCTAGACGTATGGTCGTCTAACGTAAATTTACAATTTTGCTCTTATTGTCATTAGGAAAAGGATAAAAATTGCATGAGCGTAGAAAGGCAAACCCCTTCAAGAGCTACCAATGCTACCCTTTCGAAAGGCTTTTTTAAGCGCTTGAGAAGGTATCTGATATTCGTTAGGGGAACTCCTTACCCTTATTTAAAGCGCTTTAAATAGCTAAATGAATGGGTATTGAGAAGCAAGGGCTTTGGTGAGCAAAGCCTTACGAAAAACCCTTTCAAAAACCCTCGAAGGGGATACCGTATTTATAGCGCTTTAATAGCCAAATGAATGGGTTTTGAGGAGCATCGGCTTTGGTAAGCAAAGCCTTACGAAAAACCCTTTCAAAAACCCTCGAAGGGGATACCGGGCGGGTCCCTGATGAAATCTGATAAAAATATTACATAAAAAAAGATTTAAAAAAATTCACTTTCTACTATAAATAAAATAACCAGCTTGTTTTATTTGTCAGATTTTAGTTTGTAATTTCAAATTGTAATTTTCTTATCTTATATCAACTATAATAGACACAAAAAACAAAAGACATACGGTTGAACTAACTTATACAGCATTATTTTATTTTCAACCTAGCTTTTAAATGTTCATTGCAAAGTACGTACGGAACGTTTCGTGTAAAAAGTTTAAAACAAACAGAGCATAATTACCTACACATCGTCCTCCGGTATAATCGTTGGAACAATGGGAACTTGGTGTAATTGTAATGACATTACGCGTAAAGCTGTCCGTGTAACTAGTTTCGAGAATGTGGTTACATTTTGTTACAATTACAATGTTAAATATGATGGGTTGGTTTTAATTGTCAGAACTTTTTTTTCATGTCTCCGCTATACCAGAAATCCTAAGCGATTGTTTACAATAAACAATCTATTCAATTTTCCAAGAGTTAATTCACCCTAATACCTCCTATCCGAATCGCTTAGGAATTCTGGTATAGCGGAGACATAAAAAAAAAGTTCTGACAATTAAAACCAACCCATCATATTTAACATTTTATCTAAATGTTTGTTAAGTCAGACTAGCAAGCCAACACTTTAGTGTATATAAGTTGACCATTTTATTTATTTTTCAATGTTAAGAAATAAAGGAAAAGTAGTAAAACCCACTGTCTAAAGCAAGACTCGAACTCGCTACTCTGGGATACATTTATTTATTTACTAGCTGTGCCCGCGGCTCCGCCCGCGTCGAATTCGGTCTGTGTCAGTAAGCGGCTAATTCACCCCTAATTTCTCTCCCGCTACCCTCAACTTGAAGTAAAGTTGACAGATGACGCTAGAGGACAGTAGTCCTAATAAAATATTTTACAATTACCACTACATGAAACTACACTCAAAAATGAATACTTTTAGGGTTCCGTACCTCGAAAGGAAAAAACGGAACCCTTATAGGATCACTTTGTTGTCCGTCTGTCTGTCTGTCTGTCTGTCTGTCTGTCTGTCAAGACCATTTTTCTCAGGAACGCGTGGAGGTATCAAGCTGAAATTTATATCAAATACTCAGGTCTACTGTCCCTTGGAGCTGTGAAAAAATCAGACTTCAAAGCCAACGCAATATGCCGCAAATTTCCGCAAATATTCGCTCGCAAGGGAATCAAAACCTACAGGGTACTTCCCGTGAACTCAGAATCTTGAAATTTGGTACGAAGCAACGTCTTATAGCACAGATAAAGGGAAAATTGCGAAAACCGTAAATTATTAGTTACATCATATAATAAAAATATTTTAAAGTTACTACCCCTATATACCTACAGGTTTGTACGGAACCCTCGGTGCGCGAGTCCGACTCGCACTTGGCCGGTTTTTTTTTTTATCATATAATTTTTTTTTGGCATGATTTAAACGACATAGAGTAGTGGGTGTATATCGGACGATACAGGACCACTTTTGTATTTATACGTTCATGTCCACGGCAAATATCATCCAAATCGATCCTCCCGTCAAATCAGTCTAACCATGAAAGGTAAGAACAGGCGCGGTTGAAATTGGGGAGGGTGGGGGTCACAAATGCAGAAATGATTGTTTTCTATTTGAGGTGCACTTGGAGGGCGGAGGGGGTCCATGACCCATGCAAATTTAACTCAATCGAGTGTAGTGGCTACCCCTCCCCCCTTTTAGACGTTGAATTTGAGCATGATGAGATGAGAAACGGCCAAGAGCATGTCGGGCGATGCTCAGTGTAGAGTTTCGTAGAGGTCGCCCTGTTACAAAACATCCGTTCAAAAGGTCGTTTATTAGTGGATATTTGGCGGCGCTTACGTCATTTTACTATTCGGCACTTCCTTTCACTATGCGTTTTTGACTGATAATTCAAAAACGGCTGAACCGATTTTATTCAATATAGTTTTTATTGAAAGTTCTTATCAGGCCTCACCAAATTTCAGCTTTCTAGTGCGAACGGTAACTGAGCTAGACCGCGGACAGACGGACGGACATGGCGAAACTATAGGTAAGGGTTCCTAGTTGACTACGGAACCCTAAAAAGAGATAAATAGTAATTTATGTAACTGTTACGTAATAAGGCCCAATTATGTACAGAAGCATACACTGCTTTACCTACACACATATTAAAAATCCAGGGGGGGGGGGGGGCGTGCCGGCGGTCGGGGGTAATGAATTTTTATCACACTGTCACAGATAAATCAAGATATTTATTCTTCAATGTAAGCACATTACAATGCAATAATTAACGTCAGAGAAAAATAAAATACGTGAGTCTCGTGAAACACGCGATTGGAACGAAGTTGTTATTTAATTTTATTTTATTTTTGAATTTTTTTTGGAAATTTAATTTTTTTTGTATTTTTTTTTAAATTGTTTTTGTTGAAATTGTTGATATTTTTGAAATTTATGAAATTCTTAATTTTTTGTTTTTTTTTTTAATTTATGAAATTTTTAATTTTTTTTTTTTTGAAATTTTTGAATTTTTTGAAATTTTTGAAATTTTTGAAATTTTGGAAATTTTTGAAATTTATGAAATTTTTGTGATTTTTGAAATTTTTGAAATTTTTGAAACTTGATATTTTTGAAATTTTAAATTTTTGAAAATTTTTGAAAATTTTGCCAATTTTTACTTTTAGGTTCTCGACTTTTTCAGTTTTTTCACTTTGTCACTTCTCACTAACTTTTCACTACACTTCACTTCACTTCACTTTATTCTATTTTTTATTTCATTCCATTTTACATGTTTCTCAATCGTATGGGTGTCGCGTTTTCGTGACGTGACGCTTTTTCGTGACGGTCACGTGACTTTTTTTCGCCTAGCCTCCCATCCGCGAACCGTCCGATAAGGAACTTCGTTCCAAAACTACCACCGGTTCTAACCCTACACCTCTGGCCCAAGAAGTATTATGACATTTATGACCGAAAAGAATCTCAACGGGACCTTTTTTTTCAAAACAGTACATACAACAACAACAGTATACATTATTAGATCTTAAAGATACAAAATAATGCGTAGTTCTTCAAGAAGACATCAAAACAGCTTGAGAGACAGATAATGTACCCATTGTTTAATTATAAAGAATAATAAATCCTAATGTGACTGCTTCACAAAACGTTTGATATGTTTTTCTACCTAAACGGTGTCCTATAAATGTTAGATGAATTTGTAGTAGTTTTTTGGTTTGGGCCATGCATCTTTGTCCGTCATATATAGTCCTCGAACCTGGAATAACCCTTTGACATTCATGACATTTTCAAATATTTCTTAAGAGCGGGTAAAGGTAAATTTAAAGCATCGACGGGTAACATGTTATAAATATGAACACCTTGACCAAAAAATTACAAATTATTTCAATACCAAATTTCATCTAAATACGTACAGCGGTTATTGGTTGTTTCTTACCCATGTAAACTTCCACCCCTTTTGCATCCGCTCAAGGGATAATTTCCGAGATAAAACTATTTTATTTCCTTTTCCAGAGCTCAAATTATCTCCATACCAAATTTTATCTAAATCGATTCTGCGGTTAATAATTCCCTGTACAAATTTCCAACTCCCTTTTCACCCCTTTAGGGTTGATTTTGGGGTAAAAACTATCCTTTGTCTTTTCTCGAGACTCATACTATCTCTATACACATTTACATCTAAATCAGTTCAGCGGTAAAAAATTCCTCATACCAACTTCCAACCCCCTTTTCACCCCCACAAGGGTTTGAAAACTGTCCTATGTCCATACTCATTTCTATCTAAATCGTTTCAGCGGTTAAAAATTCTCCTTACAAACTTTCAACCCCATTTTCACCCCCACCAGGGTTGATTTTTGGGATTAAAACTATATATTATCCTTTCCCGGGACTCAAACTATCTCTATACAAAATGTCATCAAAATCCGTTCAGCCGTTTTCACGTGATGCGCGGTCAAATAAACAGACAAACAGATAAACAGACAAACAGACAAACGGACAAAAATTCTAAAAATTGTTGTAACGTGTTCTGTTATCGATTCTAAGTATCCCCAGCCAACTTTTTTTCGAATATCTTCCATGTACAGACTTTCGACCCTCTTCAGCTTTATTATATGTATAGATGTATAGATTTTATTTATGCATCTGAGCACGTTCTTGAAATGTTTTGTATTTTTCCTCGTGTATACGCACGACATTTACACATACAACTCGTGGACGAGCCGTGAGTGGTTCAAACGTCAAAAGTCGGTGTGTGTACACGAGACCGCGGCTTATTATGGAATCACAGCTTTATCCTCGTGGGATTACGTCTTCTTATTTTACATATCTATGGTCTATAGAATAAAATTGTGCCTGTATGTTTAATTACGAAAAAAGTACAAAGAATGTAGCTTAGGATTAATAATTAACTGTAAGCTTTTATAAGTTGCACATGCATGAAATGCAAGTAATCCTCAGTATTATACCACACAAAATGCATTCAGGCATTTACAACAATCAATGAAGTAGATAATTAAAATGAACCCAAGTGTAATTTTCCTTACAAAAGAAATCGATTACTCACTGAAACAACGTTTAAAACAACATAAAGAGATTCCAATTGAAAACTTTAAAGTCATAGCAATAAAGATCAATATCGCTCTTCAGAGATAAAAGAAGTGACGATGCAAGAGTTAAACAAAAGCTGACATCTAAAACTATTATACCTTGACCTCTAAGGACGAACTGATTTAGAAAACCTCTCAAGAAACATCAAACAAACTAGTATAAGGAAGAGACCAACGAATCTTGGTCATGATGCGGTTATATTTGATGAAAGTGCCAATATTTAACCAATTAAATTGCAATCCAGAGTAGGCTATTCGCATGGTGGGCTTTTTGCCTGTTCTTTATGAATGAGTTTGCAATCGATAGCCAATTCCAATAAAAAAGTCATCGTTTTATTTCATGATGTGCAATTTCGGTGTGACTGACATTTGATATAACTTTTTGTGGCCTAATGTAGTGTTACACATTATAGTTATGACTATTCGTAATTATGATGAAAATTTCTTTAGATCAAATAGCTATGTTAACGTTTTGAATAATTTTAAGCTAATAGTTTTAGGAAAACGATAATATTAACGTAAATATCGGAGTGATTTACCATTGCACCATTAGCTACACCATTAAATCTTATTTTTCAATACTTACAGTGTTAAAAGTCGCTTTGAGCCGTTATTTAGCTTTGCAGAAAGTTTAATAGTTGCAGAATTACAATACCGATTTATGAAAAAAATAATTCATAATGTGGATATCCATTTTGTCCTTGCATTATAATGCACTATTATGGTGATAAAGGTGAGAAACCATGCTTAGAATTACGCTGTGTAGACATGTTTTCATTAGATAAAATTGTACATAGGTCCAGTATGAGCACATATTTTTGAAGAAACCTACTGGATCTATGTACGTTTTTTAAGATAAAAAAAAGATACAAGATATTTATTCTTCAATTTAGGCACATTACAGTGCACTTATGAGCGCCAGAGAAAGGAAAACTACCAGCAGTTCTAACCTTACACCCGTGAAGTATTATAACATTTATAACCGGCAACAACTCGGCGGGACTATTCTTTTTTTCAAAACAGTAATACATTAATAAGATCTTAATGATCAGAGCTCGGATTTTTCACGGCAAAACAAAACACTAGCGTAATTTAGCCAGTGCTTGAAATATTATTTTATCGATATCGATAATTCAGAACTAGAAGAAATAAAAGTCACCAAATAAAATTAATATGTAATAAAACTAATAAAAACATTTGTATAAAGTTACTATATATTAGAAACAGACGCAATTTCTTCTTCAAAATCTATGTCAGTACACACAGCAGCACAAGACATTTTATTTGGGTAATAGTGATAGGAGTAGATGATCATTATCTTTTCAACATTCTCTGGGAGTAAACAGTTGCGTTTATCACTATAAATCCATTTATGTACACTAAATGTACGTTCAACTTCAGTTGACGTCAAGGGAGCAAATTTATAGAATTCATTATCAGTTCGGGTAATATTTTCAGATATGTCTCTTAAAATTTCGTAATCAGGATTTCGTTCGAGCACGGCTTCAAATTTACGTATCACTGGTAAAAGTTTACTCCAGTTTACGTAGCAACGAACAGTATCCAGAATGAGGAAGGATTGCGCAATGGATAAAGTCGAACATTGCAATTGTTCTATTGAAGAGGCTATTACTTCGTAGTTGTCGCGAATGAAATTTAACTCCAGTCGTAGTTTGCGTGTTTGAAAACATTTTTTTGCAGCTCTTATAGCTGCCGAGTCATTAGCAAGTATGGAGACGACATCACGTATTTGCTCATAGTATTGAGCGTAATATACCGCAGCAGATATCCAAGTTCCCCATCTGGTGATAATTGGCTCGGGAGGTAGGGGAATGGACGGATATTTTGCCTTAAAAAGGCGTACACGCTCTGGAGATTTTAGGAATATCTTTTTGACATTCGATATCAACCCATCCACACCTTTGAAATTATCTCGCACTTCTTCGGCAACCCGGTGCAGACCATGAGCTAAACACGTAATGTGTTTCATACGAGGAAACGTTGCTTTTAAAATACGACCGGCTTTAAGCATATATGCGGCACTATCTGTGCAAAGTAAAAGCAAATTGTTTACGTTATCATTGAAAGAATTTTGAAACAAAAATTTTAATTGGTTTATTATTAGGTTTGCTATTGTTTCCCCATTTACCTTCTCTAAAACCTTCGACACCAAAAGATAAAATTGCTTAGAACAATTTTTTTGCAAAGACCGAATCACCACGTTTGTCACACATTTTCCCATGAAATCTGGTGTTTCGTCTATAGATATCCACAAATAATTGGTTTTGTTTACCTCTCTTATACCCTGTATAGTTTTTTTGTACACGAGATTTAAATAAATTTTTCTCAGGGTCGATTCGTCCGGTAAAGAAGTCATAGAGCAGTCGCAACATAAATACTTGTTAAAAAAAAGACGAAAATTATTGTTGTTGACTGTTGCCCATGGTATGTTGCATGAAATAAGTAAAATAATTAAATCGAAATAAAATTGATGTTTCCTATTTGGTTGCCCCGAACGGTAATTGTGGCGGTTGCTTTTCACATGATTCTCAATATTGCATTTCTTCAGTTTTAGATGCATATCGCACATAGAGCAGTATATAGTGGAGGTCACTTCATTATAGACTAACTCAGGGTGATTTTCAATCCACGTTTTGATCCGATCTTGTACATTACTCATTTTTGTATTAATTGATACCTTGCAATATTAAGTTATTATACGTATATCCAACACGTCGGATTCAATGCGTTGCGAAATAAATAATACCTAGATGCAATTTACGTTTTATACGTAATGAAATGACAGTTAAAGTGTGAATGTCATATGTCATGTGAGATGAAATTTGCAGTCGTTTCTATCATTTTAAATGAGGTGGTATAGTTACTTCGTTATAAGTTGTACATGCAGACCTACCTCTTTGTTGCTCGACTATGGCAAAGCTAAAATGAAAAGTTATTTTATTACTTATACAGGATGTCCGGTAATTAATGCACAACCTTCTAACCCCCAGTAGGTCACCTTAGACTGGTCAAAAATATTGATTTTGAGCTCTAGTAAGTCTCCTGTTTTTCGAAATTTTCGCACGTTTGTTAGTTTTTAAATTTTGACATTCACACTGATAGGTGTACCATCGAATAAAAAAAGAAAAAATGTACTGAGGCATTACCTGTCATATACTCTAGTAAGACTCGATAGGTGTCGATAAAATAATATTTCAAGCACTGGCTAAATTACGCTAGTGTTTTGTTTTGCCGTGAAAAATCCGAGCTCTGTTAATGATACACAATAATGCGTAGTTCTTCAAGAAGACATATCAAAACAGCTTGAGAGACAGAGACCGAGTTTTTTTTAATGGCAAATTTTTCTTTCTTAGCATCAAGTGGCATCAACTTAGGCATCTTACAAAGCCGCGGTGCACCCTAGCTGGCCGGTGGTCTGTAGTCGTTTTTGGAGCCGACAGCGCTGTGAAACAATGGTTGGTATCTGGCATCGCTATATTGTTAGCTAATGGGCAATGGTCGTTCGTGATCCTACACTTATGCCTATTAAATTGTGAGCTTGTCATTATGACAACAATGCTAGTAATAAAAATAAATCAAGAATTACATAGAAAAAGAAATAATCTAAATCGGAGCAGTGAAAACGTGCATCATAAACGTCTGAGTGTCGTTTTCGCAAATAGGTCTGATAGTAGAGTGCTTTTAATAAACAAAATGCAATCATTTTATGGTCTTCCACGGAAGTCTCATTTCACAAGTTTCCTCGACTTTTTCATCATGAGGACTTGATGACTAGACTTGAAAAATCATAATCAACTCAGCCGTAGTCGTCTTTATGAAATGGGGAAACGTAGATACACATGACAAAGATCCCGACGAATTCAAAGCCTCCATCTTTTTTTAAAGAGTTAAAAAGTAAGTAAAACACTTAGTTTCATTGTATTCAATATGGTCGTTCGAAGTAAAATGTAGTGAACGAAGTATCATTACGAAACTTGTATTAAAAAATACGATCAATGGGTTGGTAAGCAGTATTGCCCTTCGTAAAAGCGAATAGCCCTTTCCAAAGTGTACGTGAGCTGGTTTTTATCGGGCTACATAAGTTTTAAGTTTCTATTTCAAAATCACTGTGTTGTCATAGGATTACGTGATACGATTTTTTGAAGACTGTTGGGTTAGCGACTTGGTACACATTATACTACTTCCTCCTAGCGTGTGTTCCAGCTTTTTGCTTTATTGAGCCTGGGGTCCGCTCGGCAACCTAATCCCAATGGCGTAGGCACTAGTTTTGACGAAAGCGACTGCCATCTGACCTTTCAACCCAGAGGGGAAACTAGGCTCCTTGTTGGAATTAGATCCGGTCTCCTCACGATGTTTTCCTTCACCGAAAAGCGACTGGTAAATATCAAATGATATTTCGTACATAAGTTCCGAAAAAACTCAGTGGTACGAGCCGGGGTTTGAACCCGAGACCTTCGGATTGAAAGTCTTATCGCCAGGCCACCAGCGCTGCTCCTGCGCCGCCAGGTACACATTACACTACAACAAAAAAACACCACGAAGAAAGAGGTACTGCTGATGAAGACCGTATAATCAACTGAAACTGTATCTTAATATACTTATAAATGCCTATGTCTTGACTGACTGACTGACTGATCCACGTAGAGCCGAAACTACCGAAGCTAGAAAGTTGAAAATTTCAGATCTGATAAAATTTATAATGTGTAGAAGTAATAAGAAGCGATTTTGAAAAATTCAACCCCTAAGGAGGTAAAAAGGGGGTTGCAAATTTAATAAAACACTACATCCTTGCCTTGTTCGTTATGAAATGTACTGTGGCCATAAAATTAGTTTAATGGCATTTTTAATACGAAAAAGGTCTTCAACGCCCGGGGCTGAAAAGAAACTATGGCGTCTTCTGCAATTGAGGCAAATACCATAACCCTTACGCCACCCGGATCACGGCAGTACCCGTCCAAATTTTCTCGGTTATACATAGTTAGAATTGAGACCAAAAAGGAGATGGCGGGACGGCTTGGACGCATTTTACACAGAATGGTGGCAAAATTCAAACGACCGGGTCGAATGGAGAAAAAAAGGGGAGTCCTTTGCCCAGCAGTGGGACACTAAAACAAGCTAATAAAAAATAAAAATAAAAAAGATAGAATTTTCTAAGGTGGCCGAATTGTAGGAAGATGTCGTTAGGAACATCTTGGCATTTAAAAATCTTACTATATGTTATTTATGTTAAAGCATTGTAATGTTTCGTTTAATGCTTAATATAATAAATTGTATATAAGGTAGCAATATATCGCGTGTACAAGCTTGAAGCTTGACATAGCTTATAACTTATAAATATGGCGGGGATAGAGTTACAGAGTAATGTGCAGGGCAGGACAGGTGTGAGTGATCAATTAAAGACGATCGATGGACCAGATTAGCGGCGCGTGCGCTGCGTGGTGCAAGGGACTAGCGTTTAGCGTTTCTGCACGGATAGAAATGGTATCTATCTTGTCCTGGTTCTATCGCCTATCACTTCATGCGTCACTGTCGCGTTTATATACTTGTTAGAACGTGATAGATATAGTGACAGGTGATAAAAACTCGACCATATTAGGCTAGCTTTACCCATGGTTTTAAGCGTGAGGGGAGACCTCTGTTTAGCAGTGGGCTGCAACGTTTATTTATAGGGTAGGCTAATATATGTGAGACGATGGATGCTAGGTGCTCAACAGTTCCAATTTAATTTGTCAATGTTATATTATTGTTGCTGTAATTGTTAATATGTACTTAAAATTATTATTGCTTTTAGTCTAAGTTTCGTGACGCATTGGTTTAGCTGTAATGTCATGTAAACATTTTTATCAATAAATAATAAAAATAATAAATATGAGAGGATGTGGCAGGAAAGGTGGATCTTTAATTGACTACTAATAAAAATAAATAATTATTTATTTTAACTGAAGACACAGTTTTAAAATGCTTTAAAAAACGAAAAGCGCTGGTGGGCTGGCGGTAATGCGTCAAAATTTTTAATTCGGAGATCTCGGGTTCAAACCCCTGCTCGTACCACTGAGTTTCGGCACTTACGTACAAAATATCATTTGATATTTATCAGTCGCTTTTCGGTGAAGGAAAACATCGTGAGGAAACCGGATTTAATCCCAACAAGGCCAAGTTTCCCCTCTGGGTTGGAAGGTCAGATGGCAGCCGCTTTCGTAAAAACTAGTGCCTACGCCAATACCCGTGATTAGGTTGCCAAGCGGACCCCAGGCTCAAATAAGCAAAAAGCTAGAACAAACACTAGAAGGAAAAAGAAGTCAAGTAAAGATTGAAATGGACTAGACAAAGAGATTCCAGTTTCTGAAAAAAAAGAAAAAGTAAACGTCATAAGAAAATGTGCATATAACTTCGACTCTATTTAACGGAGACCTGCCGTAACTTGTGCCACACGCAATATATTCAAGACTATTGCAATCATCCTAAGCCTGAGTGGTATAGATCGCTCCCGGCGATAAGTCCGCACAAATAAACGAGCCGAAATGGATCTGCCAACCTCTGTTGACAAAGCCATTGCCTGTCATGTCTATCAATTGACATATCAGAGTAAATATTTTAGTAGCGTTATTATCTGATGATGACTATGTTTATTTAGTTTATGTTATGAGCATCTGAGTATCTGCTTAAGCCTTATTGATGGTGCGCTGATGTAAAAAAAAATAGATGAAATTAAACAAAACGATGATTTTTAAACGACTTCAAGATTTCGAAGGAGGAGGAGGTTAAATATCAATGTGTTCACCGATTAGTCGAAGACGGTTGGAACGTTTTGGAAAATTCTTTTTTTGTTTGAAAGAGTATACTTTACAGTTGCTCCCATTGTAACCAGGTCAGGATCTGATGATGGGATCCTGGAGAAATCGAGGGAACTCTCAAATATTATATAACCTATAGTGATTTGAGTGTTTTTTACAGTAGCTCGAGCATTTGTTTTTGGAAGGGTGGAGGCTAAGTGAAGTCGGTTATTTTTTGTTTAAAATTATATTATATGAAATACACTTACTTAATAGACTTTTTATCTACATGTAAGGTTTTTTGAAATGAAAGTTTAAGGTTTTTTGAAATGAAAAGGAGGAATTTGAAACAGCAGATAAAGAGAAACATTATAATTAAAGTTTCCGATTTTTTTCTTATAAGTACATAAAGTGTTGAGGAATCTTAAAACTTTGTAATATGACTTTTATCTTCCTTAGAGTCGCGAGCTTAAGTCTCATTTGTAGCTGTAAATTTTTCTTCTTTTATATCATAATTTTAGTGGAGCTTTGGTTAGAATATAAAACTAACTAGTTATTGTTTTATGCGTACGGACCGAATTTCATTGTTGAATGATTTTATAGTAGTAATAGTAGTTTATGTAACTGTTACGTAATAAGGGTCCTTAAAACATGAGTGTGGTTTTATGAAATGAGCCGCAGGCGAATTTCATAATAAGATCACACGAGTGTTTTAAGGCCTAATTACGTACAGTTGCATACACTGCTTTATCTACACTCATATTATATATATTAAATTAATTGTTCGGAAACTATAGAATGACCGCCATTTTATCGTCATGGCCTACTCGATTGTGCCGGCGCTCGCGCGTGTTATGTGCGCGTGTTATGTGCGTGTGTGGGCGAATGTGAAGTGCTAGCATTAAGTAAAAGACAAAGCAGTTCGAACCTAACTTCGGTCGCTCTCGCTCCATTGTCGGGACAATTTATGTAACTCTTAGTAATTAAAAAACGTGTAACCTTCAATCAAGTTTTATTGAAAATTCACATTAAAACACAAAGAACTATAAGTGGCGCAGTCTTATAAAGGATAACTAGAGCTTTTCCACTTCAAAAGCCTAGTCACCGGACCTCCGGAGCCGAAAATGCTGTTTGCCGTCGCCATACTGTGAGTCCTTTCCATTTTCCAGTGTATTTTTGTACATTACAGAAATTCATAAAATCTGCATTTCTGTGTATCAAATCGTTGATTGTACAAGTTTTGTCTAGTTTTTGCGAATTTGTAATATTTTTTGTGTACGATTTTTTTTTGTGATTGTTTATAATGGCAGAAGATAATAATAATATTAACCAATTAAATATAGCTCTTAATGTTATACCAGAATACAATGGGAGTCCAAATCAGTTGCACAGATTCACCACTACGTGCGAAACCGTTTTGGCCCAATATTATGACGTAGCACAACCCAATAATTTCAATAATCAAATATTGCTGCATAGTATCCTTAATAAATTGAAAGGGAAAGCTGAAGAGGTCGTTACTATAAATGGTGTCACATCATGGATTGAGATAAAACAGGTTTTATTAAAAAATTTCGCTGACCAACGGGACGAAAACTGCCTTAATAGGGACTTAATTAATTTACGTCAAGAGAATGAGACACCCCAGGAATTTTATAACCGCTGCATGCATTTACTCAGTACTATAATAAATTACGTGAATTTACACGAAATTGACGCAAACAAGAAAGCTTGCAAGCGAGAGTTCTTTGCAACTCAAACCTTGAAAGCTTTCCTGACTGGCCTTAAGGACCCTCTGGGTGTAACAATCAGAACCATGCGTCCTACGGACATGCCGACAGCCTTACAATTTATTAAAGAGGAACAAAACATACATTATCTTCAAAAAAGACAGGTACCCCAAACTAATTTCCAAAAACCGTTAGACCTCAACAAGTTTGCTCCGCACAACTTGCCCCCACGACCAGTGCCCTTCGCAAATTTAAATAAACCACTGTTTCCACAACGACAAAACATGTCCCCCTATCAAAATAACTACAACAGACCTTTTTACCCCAATCCGTATAAAAATAACCAGTGGAACAGACCCCAATTCAGACCCCAATATCCTTACAATCCATCAAAACAATTTTCTGGATATCAATCTGGCAATAAATTAGAACCACCGAAACCTATGAGCGGAATTTCATATAGATCAGCCCAGGTACCTCTCAGGCCATACATGCCAGCTGTAAATAACCCTTTAAATAATTATACCTGCCAGACTATGTATCAACAACAGTGTCCGGCGCCCGATGCACTTATTGCTGACGCTGACTACGATAACGCGGCCATCGCCGGTGGCCACAGTACTGAGAACGTGCAGTACGAGTGCAACAATATATACACAGACTACTTAGCCCACCAGCAGTTCTATGAGAACTATGAGCCTACTTTTACCGGAAATGAAATTAATCAGGATTTTCCCCAGGATTCGGATACGAACGACAACCCATGATCTTAGAGATTAATGCTCACTTAAAAAAACGGCTACCCTATGTCGAAATTAAAGAACCTCCCCTGAAGCTACTTATTGATACCGGAGCTAATCAATCCTTTTTATCACCGGACGTTTTCGAAACTCATTTCGAGAACCACCCGCTACTGTTTGAACCATTTACTGTGAATTCTGAATACACTGTTAATAATTATGCTGTGGAAATACCTTCATTCCCCGAACTGAAGGAGAAAACATTGTCGAAATATTACATCTACAAGTTTCATAATGTATTCGACGGATTAATTGGTTTCGAAATGTTAGAGAATTTAGGAGCTAAAGTTGACCTGGAAAATAAATTACTTATTACACGAAATGCTGAAATACCAATAAAAGTTTTGACAACCGGATCAAAATCTTTATTTGAAGCCCTTATAAGATCAAACTCAACAAAGGATATAAAGGTTCCAGTTGACATCCGTCACGGTGATATCTACATCCCACGCACCGATGTAAACAATTGTTACATTCTCGGGACTGTAACCCGAGCAGAGTCAGGCTATGCCCACCTGCAAATAACAAATCCCACTAATAATGACATCATCGTGTTTTTATCATCGCCTCTTAAGGCGCAGGAGTTAAATAATAATTATGAAACTTATAACTTAGAAACGACTTGCAAGAAAAACGATAATGCGCTCTCATTTCTTAGAACGGATCATCTTAACATAGAAGAAAAATGTAATCTTTTAAACTTATGCGAAGCCTATAGTGATGTTTTTTATACAGAAAACACACCGCTTACGTTTACAAATCAGATTAAACACCGAATAAATACAACGGATGAAATTCCGATCTATACGCGTTCTTATAGATATCCCCAAATACACAAAGCGGAAGTGGACAGGCAAATTCAATCAATGCTTGAACAAAACATTATTCGACCCTCTAATAGCCCATGTTCGTCTCCCATCTGGATTGTCCCAAAGAAACAAGACGCGACAGGTCAAACTAAGTGGAGATTAGTAGTCGACTATAGAAAACTAAACGAAAAAACAATCGGTGACAAGTATCCAATTCCTAATATCAATGATATTTTAGACAAATTAGGAAGATGCCAATACTTCACAACATTGGACCTTGCATCCGGATTCCACCAAATAGAAATGCATCCCGATGACATAGAGAAAACGGCATTTAGTGTAGACACGGCAAATGAAGGATACCGAGGGCATTATGCCTATCTCCGTATGCCATTTGGTTTAAAAAATGCGCCGTCAACGTTTCAACGGGTTATGGACAACGTGCTACGCGGTTTGAAGAACATAATGGTATACATGGATGATATAATCGTTTACAGCACTTCCCTCCAAGAACACATTCAAAATTTAGAAGATGTCTTCCAAAGACTCCGGGAATCGAATTTCAAGATACAGCTAAATAAATCCGAGTTTATGAAACGCGAAACCCCTTTCTTAGGACACGTAGTAACTACAGAAGGTATTAAACCTGACCCTAATAAAATCAAAGCAGTTCAGCAATTCCCCATTCCAAAAACAACCAAAGAAATAAAATCATTTCTAGGATTACTAGGCTATTATCGAAAATTTATCCCACAATTCGCGAAATTGACCAAACCATTGACATCATGCCTAAAAAAAGGTGCAAAAATAGAATTAAACCCAGAGTATATAAATTGTTTTAAACACTGTCAAAATTTGCTAACAAATGACCCAATTTTACAATACCCTGATTTTGAAAAACCTTTTAACTTGCGCACTGACGCCTCAAATCATGCTATAGGTGCTGTACTTTCGCAAGGGCCAATAGGATCCGATCTTCCAATTGCCTATGCTTCTCGAACGCTTAACGAAAGTGAAACGAAATATAGCACAATAGAGAAAGAGTTATTATCAATAGTTTGGGCTACAAAATACTTCCGCCCTTACCTGTACGGTAGGACATTCAATATAATTACTGACCACAAACCCCTGCAATACCTTATGAACGTAAAGGAACCAAATAGCCGATTGACAAGATGGCGCTTACGTCTAGAAGAATACGATTACACTATCACGTATGTAAAAGGAAAACTAAATTCGAACGCCGACGCGCTGTCACGAATAGAGTTGCAAAACAACGAGATTAATTCAAACACTAATAATCCTGATGAGGACCCAGATGATGTGCCGATGTCCATGGTTGTAAATCATTCAGGAACCGAAAGCGACGAAGAAGACAATTTACCTTTAGCAACCTTGGCACGTCATATGGCTCTCCCCGAAAGCGATTCATCGGATGAAGATGACTTACCTTTAGTAGAATTAAAAAATCGAGAAACAACTAACCGTGCACCTGCTCAGCCGCAAAGTACTCTGCATTCTCAACTAGAAAATCCCGTACTAGAAATACCCATTACAGACAAACAAATAAATATTTTTAATAATCAGCTTTTCTTGAATTTTGTCTATCACTCTCCAACGAAACCGAAATTAATCAAAATTTTCCCAACTAAAAATAGAATATTAGCTCAAATAAATACAAACAACATCCAATCCGATATAATTAAACTATTCCAAGAATTTATAAAACCTCAAATCAAATATGGCATCTTCTTGCCCAACGAATTCATTCCCATTGTTACCTCAATACTACAAGGCACCTTCAAAAATTCGGCATATAACTTAACTTTCTGCAAAACCCACGTCCAGGACGTAACTGATCGTGAAAAACAAATCGAAATCATACAACACATTCATGACGGTCCAACTAACCATCGAGGAATTCAGGAAACCGAACAAAGAATAAAATTACAATACTATTGGCCAAATATAAATAACAGTGTAACTGAATTTATAAACAACTGTGATATATGCCAAACCAGCAAATATGAGAGACACCCAAATAAACAATTATATCAAGTTGTACCCGTAGCCACAAAACCATTTGAAATACTTCATATAGATACATTCACAGTTAACAGGCAAAAGTTTCTTACTACCATCGACATATTTTCTAAATATGCACAAGCTTATCCCTTACAATCCTGTACCGGACTGAGTGTATTAAACGCTCTTTCAATATATATGTCCCATCATGGCTTACCTTTGTGTATCACCGCTGACCAAGGTACAGAGTTCAAAAATCAGTTAATAAAAGAACTGGCTAAACTACACAAAATTAAACTTCATTTTATCAGTGTAAACAACCCTGAATCGAATGGGGCCATAGAAAGGTTCCATTCTACCATTCTAGAACATATTCGAATCATAAGCAAAAAACAGTCAGAGCTCACAATTAATGAGCTCATGGTTTATGCAATTATTGGTTACAACAACAGTATCCATTCGACAACCAAGAAAAAACCTATTGAAATTATTAACGGGCACTTTAACGATCGCGATCTATTTGACATAAATATTGAAGATGTGTATGTACAAAATTATATAAATAGGCATAAAGACGTAACAAAAGAATTATACGCAAACCTTAACAAATCCCTTTTAGAGTACCAAGAAAAGTCAAATTCAAATGCTAACAGGGATAGATCTGAACCTCCCAAATACGAGGAGAACCGAGCCGTATATGTGAAAAATCCCGCGGCTGCTCGTCAAAAGACGAAGCCCCGCTATTTAGGTCGTAGAATTAAGAAAAACTTAGAATTAAAAATTATAGACGATAAGGATATCAGTCATCATAAAAGGACGTTAAGAGTGCCATTAACTCAACAAAGACCATTGTTCCAGGACCCTCCTGATAGGAGTGACCCAAGGGCGTCAAGTGACCCTCACGGAGCTGGATAACAACCCCGGTGTCCTGCCATTTAAACTAGGCACTGCTAAAATTCAGATGACTGAACACGTATTTTTACATTATTACGAATTAGGTAGCATTAAGGATAGTATTAATAATGTAGAGAGTTATATCGGTATCTACTTAGATTATCTTAAATCTGCGGACCCCCTTTATTTTAGAGATACCTCAGTAATGACCACTCAAATTTTCCTAAACGACCTTAACACAATTTATGGTAAATTCAATGCTTTGTACACTGTTCATTCTAAACAAAAACGCGGTCTAATTAATGGGTTGGGCTCTATCATAAAAAGTATCACTGGTAATTTGGATCACGACGACGCACACCATTATAATCAAGCCATACAAACTTTACAGAAAAATCAAAATATCATTGGAAATAAATTGAATTCTGGAATAAGCATTAACAAACAAATGTTAGAATCATTCAATGTCACTCTGTCCACTATAATTTCCAACGAATATAAAATCCATACAACTTTGAACGAAATAATAACTGATGTTAATATGACCAATTATCACTTGTCTGATTACATCAAAATTAACTGTTTATGTAACATGATAAAAAGTAATTTACGGAATATTTTTGACTTTGTTACCATGCTCGAAAATGCAATTGCTTTCTCTAAATTAGGAATTACCCACCATAGTGTAATAGGTTCCGAAAATATTATGTTCATGATAAATGTTTTGTCTAAGCTTTATCATAAACAAGAAATGCTTATTAATGAAAATACTGAGTTACGAGATTACTATGATATTATTACTTGTGGCTCCTTTTATGCAGATAATAGAATTATATTCGCTTTAAAGTTTCCGATAATGTACAAGAATACATACACCTACTACCATCTATTCCCCACTCCCACTTACAATTCAACCATTCTGATCCCTCCTAAACCCTATATGGCAATGAACGACGAAAAACACCAGTACATGGAGGAAGAATGCAAACAATTTCAAGAAACATACTACTGCGAAGAAACCTCTTTTACTCTGGCGTCAAGGTCTGACGATTGCATCTACTCGTTAATGCTAAAACACGAAATTTCTACTAGCTGCCAATATACTGCCTTTACAAGTGATTTCGAGTTGCTTCAGAAATTGGATGACTACCATTACGCGATAACGTGTCCGCAACGAACTAAATCACAACTCTTATGCGACAACGAAGAAATTAGATTTATCCAAGGAACATACCTGATCGAAGTCCCGGAAGGCTGTAGTTTCACCACCGCAAGCTCATCTGTTAAAAACTACAGAAATGATATTAAAGGACAGGCAATCAAACTGATATCCTTTCAATTGTCGAATATAACAATCCGAAATATTGCACAACCGTTGAAACTGGAAAAGATTCCATTAGAACAATTGTATAAACTCGAAGCTCTATTAGAAAAGGAGGAACTTCAACAGATACAACCATTTGATTCTAAAGATAATAGTCACCTATTGTGGACCATACCCTTATACGTGCTGGCTGTTGTAACCGCCGGAATACTGATGTGGAGGAAGATTCAATTACGCCGGTCAACCACGATTCCAAGGACCCAGGACGTCGAGTTGGCCCCAACTGTTCAGCCCTTCTTCACGGGAAGGTCTTCTGAGTGATAAGGGGGGTGTTATGTGCGCGTGTTATGTGCGTGTGTGGGCGAATGTGAAGTGCTAGCATTAAGTAAAAGACAAAGCAGTTCGAACCTAACTTCGGTCGCTCTCGCTCCATTGTCGGGACAATTTATGTAACTCTTAGTAATTAAAAAACGTGTAACCTTCAATCAAGTTTTATTGAAAATTCACATTAAAACACAAAGAACTATAAGTCGCGGGACCAATCGAGTTGGCCATGGCGGTAACATTATGTTATCAAATTCGATGTTCCAAATTTGAAACTCATTGCTTAACAATATTTGAGCATGCATAGTTAAAATTACGTTACTGCCGCAGATAAGAAAGTTATCATAGTTAAATCGTTTGTTGTACTGCTTGTCATTGTATACGGTTTTTGAACGCATTTTAGAGTACTTACAGTATGAGTGTAGATAAAGTGAATAACGGCTCTAATTATGAGACCCATAGCTGAGTTTACCAGTAAGTGCATGATTTACTTTGTACTATGAAACAATGTTATAATTACATACTTGCAAATACCGCATACCACGACAATACAATTTACATTTTAATTATCGATTTTACATAAACTTGCTCATTTATAATCTGATTAAATATTAAAATTGAATGCCATTAACGTGCCAATTGCATACACGGAATGTTACGGAGGGTTTCAGTTCATCATTTGCCAAAGGGTATGATTTAACCGATCACCAAATAAATATGATAATAGGATTGGCCACTAAAATAATAGATCTGCCACCAAAATCGTATCACCAAATAACATCAACACGATTACAAAAAAAACACAATAAGTATTTCTGATATTACACATTCTGATACAACATATCTGATAGCAAAATCGGATCCCCAAACAATATGAAAACGATTACGGTGCATTCGGATAATTTCGTAATTCGGAAAATTCCGAAAACTACAAATTTCTACTAAACGCGGCATTTTAATACGCGCTAGCAACAGTCTTGACGCTCATTTAACTGCCCATGCCCCCCCCGCATCCGTCAGAACGGAACGCCATCGATGGAATCACGTGAGTTGCGCGCCATTTTTGTGAGCGAGTGCTATTTCCCGCGTTTTTGATCTTTCGGAATTAGCCGCACATCAGTAAATCGGAATTTTGGTAAGTAAATGGTTTTAATCCTTTTGTATTTAATAGATTTTCGATTTTAATTACTATTCATTGGACTAAGAACCTTCTAGTTTGAAATTTTTGATTTTTTCGGATTAACCCGCATTGGGAAATTCCGAATCAAATAGTGTTTCGGAATAACCCGACTTTATTACTCCATAGTATTAGCCAATGGTTCTCAAACAATCAATTGTACTATACTATGAATATGAATTTTCGTAAATATTCTAGCCTGTTAGTAGTTCACTATTTATAAGCATACCTGTGCTAACTCGGGTCAAGTTCTAGGGATTTGATATCGATAAAAAAGATATCGATATATATTAATACATATGCTAATTGAAAATCCTCGATTACTAACTATAACAAAGATAGAGGCCTCGTAAGATAATAAAATTATGCGGGTGTCATTTCAATAAAAAATGAGATAATTTTCTGTCAGTACCATTCATATGCTAGAGTAAGAATAATATATGAGGTAATATTCCGCTACGGTTGCTACGAAGAAAATAAATAATATTTATTTATGTTGACTAGCATCTAGATGTTCACAGTAACTTCAATATAATATTTTGCTACATCACTTTAGTACTGGTGCACACGCATAAGTAGAAATCGGTCAACTCACAAATTCACTAATGTTTCCGGTGTCTGTATGTGATGAAGAACAAGCATTCTAATTTTCAAGCGGTTGCCTGACATTTTTTTTGCCAGTCCAACCAGGAGGGATGGCATTAAAATTTTGTTATATAACCAGCATACATTCTTTCAGGCAACCGCTGTTTCAATCGGTTGCCTCTCGATAGTTATTTTTTGCAATGCATGTATTCAACTGTACGTAATTAGGCCTTAAAACACTCGTGTGATCTTATTATGAAACTCGCCTGCGGCTCTTTTCATAAAACCACACTCGTATTTTAAGGACCCTTATTACGTAACAGTAGCATAAACTACTATTGTGATACTTGTATCATTAAAGTTTGAGAACCACTATTAACTTCATATCAAAGTTGGAGACATTTGATGGTCACAGATATTATTTGCTGAAGGCAGATATTATAATTCGGGGATACTAATTAGTGGCAAATCTAAATTTTGGTGGCAGAAAATATAGTTCTCTTTGCAAAATAGTAAGAAATAATCTTGCATACAGGTTAGTAAGTGCTTAGAAATAATAATAGAGTAAAATGCCCGCGCTGACTATACTCGAAGTAAATTACATTTACCTACAGGGATACATTCCCCATATTGTATCCAACAAAGCGATGTATCCGTCCTTTATTTCCATTTGCAATGACCTTACGCAATAGGTTTCACAAGACTACATACGAGCTAGACAATAGAGGTTCCCAGCACTTATGTTCCCATTTATAACGACAAAGTCGTAACTAGTATGCAGCGCGTACGAAGTTAGCACCGTTGTCACTTAGGATGGTTCCCCGATACAGGTGGTTCCACAAGACACGAATGTGATCTAGATCGTTTCTGATGTGAAATTGGTGATGGGTGTAGGGTTTGCAATCCGAATAATCCGAATATTCAATTATCCGAATATCCGCCGAAAATAATATTCAAAATTATCCGAATACTAAACCGCGAATTATCCGAATAAACGGATATTTTGAAAACACTAATAAAATCATTTATAAGCAGGAAAAATTCAAAAAAATTACGAGAAAAAACACTAATGACTAATGACGTTTTATGTCCATCTGTATTGCCCAAATAAGGTGTTTAGATAAATGTTCCATATTAAGTATTATAACGAAAATATAATTTATATAATATTATAAAAATATATTATTAGGTATATAACGATATTAATGTTACTATTAAATGAGCAACGAAAACACTTGCAGATAAGGCGGATTTTCTACCTGTCACTAAAATAATTATTGGTATGTGCAATTGTTCATAATTAGTATAATTACTAACATCTTAGTTCATAGGTAAACTAACAAAAAATGGATCTCTTGTTATCTGAAAAATAAATAAATTAATTAATTAATTACCTACCTACTCTGAACCGATCGAACACCGAACCCATTCGCTCAGTCAGTCAGTCAGTCTGTATCTAGTACGTACGAAGGTAGGTTGTCTGTTATTGTTTCGCGTCGCGTCACGCGTGGTATTTAAAAAAAGTGATACTTAAAGTTGATTAGTTTTATCTCGAAATTTTATGTGATTTATTATTATGTAATTATATTAAGCTAAGTATCCTAGTTTCCAATTAATAAAACTTTTCTCAGTGTTAAGTTGTATTATAAAAATTACGTGGTGCGATAATGACAACTCATAAAATGATTATAAAAGCATGTTGTATTTTTAATTTTCAGGTTTTTTGTTACTTGACTTGTTGATTTTACGCATTACACACCTTTAAATACGCTAATTTTGTTTTATTTTATAAAATACCAAAATTATCCGAAATTATTCAAATATCCGAATATTCGGATAATAAATATTGAAGTATTAAATTATCCGAATATTAAAAAACTGGGCGGATATTGCAAACCCTAGATGGGTGAGATGGGTCAGCATTGGAATGATAATTATCGTGTGTGGTATTGTGTAAATTGATGTGATATGGTGCGATATTTTATTGCGTATTTCAACTCTTGTGGGTAATATTAGCACTACAATAGTTTAAAGATCCTATTTGCTGAGGGCGACATCTTTTGAAGAGTGTAAAACACTGAGAGTGCTGAGAAAAGTTCGCATTGGTGCTGCATCGAAAATACTCCAATATAAGATTGGTGAGGGTTTGGAAATTAGGATTGTTTTGAAACATGTCGCACGTAAAAAAAAGTGGATGTAAGTAATCATAATCAGTTATTGTTTGCAGGTGTGCGATTTAAATTTATTTCTACAAATGGTAACTTACCTCGCTGCAGCTCACATGCGCGTGCGTCTCGACACTCCGACACCCGCTCTGTAACAATAAAAATACTAAATAACTAAACAATTTAATTACTAAATTAGACCCAGTATCAAAATAGACGATCTTTTTGGAACTATAAGAAGCGATCCTCTAGCACGGAGGTCTCCAAACTACGGCCCGCAATCGAGCCAATCAGGCCAGAGAAAATAACTAAATTCTCTACTAGAAAAGCTGAAGCCGTGACTCTCGGATAAAAAAGTTTTGAGACCTCTGAATTCTAGCATGAAGAACTAATGCTAGCTTTGGTTGAAAACGTTGAGTATTTCAATTTTCCTTTACCAGCACACATTGAGCTTTCTCTCCTTATGTGGCGATTCAATAGTTGATAACTTATTGAAAATCGAGAGTACCTAAATTAATTAAAAAAAAACATTTTGTTCCACGAGAAAGTTTTAGCACAGACTAGGCTTCATATATTGGGTTAGATTTGCATTAAGCAATATAAATAAATATACACTCAAATTCATTACCTCCAATTTATTTGGAAAACATATTTCAAAATTAAATTGTTAATACTCGCAGTATTTTTACGAAATATCGTATTTTTAATAGAGCAGCCTAATTAAAACTACGTCCTTTCACTAAATAAGGAGCCGTTTGCCGAAGTTGCGCAAGAGTCGATTCAGGACCGGTTTCAAAAAGCGTAAGTTCTGTGTTTCATAATGTGCGTGTGAGCAAGCTTTTTGGGACATGTGAAAATCATAACATTTAAACACGACAGAGGTATTTATAATATAATCAAGGCCAGTTGGTAAAGCGGGACTCTCAAGTCTCAATTACGGATGTCATGAATCTCATTTTTCGCACATTTCACACATTCGCATCCTGAATGCGAATGTTCGAATGCGAATGCGAACACGAATGTTACGGAGTAGGTTTAAAAAATTCAATCTTGGTCATCATTTTTTTATAGCTCTGTAACTAGTTCTAAAATACAGAAACCGACATGTGACCAGTTCTATATTATTGATCAAAAGGATTCAAAAGATACCGTCGTTTTCACGTCCTGTGTATTCGCAAGCGTATGACCAGCGGCCGGGTCACGCGGTCAAAACACAACGCGTTTAAAAACGTTTGCATTCGCAAAATATTCGCATATTTGATCCGAATGCAAATATTCGTGACATCCCTATTCTCCATGTCCAGCGAACAGTAAACATATGGTGCAGACAAATTATAGTTAATATAATTAAAATAAATAATATAATTAAGAATCCTACTAAATCCTTAAAAGGGAAAAAATGTTGGCCTTAACGATTAATATTTACTACTTAGTTTCGAGTAGACAAAGACTGGTGGCCTGACGGTAAGACGTCAGACTTTAAATCCGAAGGTCTCGAATTCAAACCCCAGCTCGTACGAAATATCATTTGATATTTACCAGTCAATTTTCGATGAAGGAAAACACCGTGAGGAAACCGGATCTAATCCCAACAAGGCCTAGTTTCCCCTCTGGCTTGGAAGGTCAGATGGCAGTCGCGTTCGTAAAAACTAGTGCCTACGCCAATTCCTGGGATTAGGTTGCCGAGTGGACCCTAAGGTTCTATAGAGCAAAAAGCTGAGGAAAAAAAACTTAGTTACCAGTAGGTTTCAGTCAGCTGCAGAAAAAAAGGCACACGCTGCATACAAATACAATCAGTTATATTACTTATATTATAAGTTATTGTTTAGAAGGATTACTTAAATAAAATTATAGCAATAATACGTGAGATATTATAGAAATTAGGGAAGTAGGGTAAATCGCCAGTTACTGGCCACTGTCCAATAACTGGCCACCTGATACTCGTACTAAAAATGAACTCTGTTTACCTACAAACAAAGCTGAAGTAGAAACTGAAGGGTTTCAATAGCTGGCCACGTTATACTAAAATGAATTTTGTTTGTAGGTACGCAGAGTTCGTTTTTAGTATGAGGTGGCCAGTTATTGGACAGTGGCCAGTAACTGGCGATTTACCCTAGGTACTATGTAATTAAATGAAAACACTTTTTGAAGTCCACCTACTAGTAAGATGTTCCAAGTCAGCTTTCCATTGCCAAATATTTAGAGAAATTAGAACCTAGCTCTCCATAAATCGTGTATATATTCACAGATAACTGAGCATATGTGCACCTTAATAGAATGATGTAAGACCTGTTATCGCTTAATTAAGTCCAGCGTGAGAAACGTCGCAACTTTGGAAAGCCGATAGCAAATAAATTAATTAACATTCCGCGGTGCGTCCGCGCATCGAGAGTGAAATTTCGAACTTGGAACGTAATAGGTCGTTGACCGCAGATAAGGAAGCTTTAGAGCTTTGTCTTGGAGGCGAGTTCGGATAATTGAAATAGGATACTAATTTTATATTAAGGACAGTACACTGTTGATCCGTTAAAGAGCATAATTGATATCATATTCTAATTATAACAAAAACAGTTTTTTTCGTATTGAGGGTTGGCCGGCTGGGACGACGTGTCCCATACAAAAAAACCGGCCAAGTGCGTGTCGGACCACGCATTCAGGAGGGTTCCGTACCTTCAATGTAATAAGAACCAAACAATTCACCTTTATTATAATTCTTTAACATGTTACGTAAATTAAATTTAAATATAAAACACTAGTAAAAACTAAACTAAACTAAAAACTACTCAAAGAGCCCCCCTCGAGCTGTACCAGACGCGAAGGTGCCCATCACACTGGCAGCGTTGCCACGTTGGATGGCGATGGACAACCTAATACTAATACCAAAAGGTCGTATCTGATGCCTATGGAAGAAGTTTTTTGGAGATAACTCAAAAATGGCTGAACCGATAATGTTCAAAATAATTTTCGTAGAAAGTATATGATAAGGCACATCGCCTCAAATTGTTTCATATTTTTTGGACTTACGGTTCAAAAGTTACAGGGGGGGGGGGGGCACAATTTTTCTGACTTTCGAAGCGATTATTTCAGAAAATATTCACTTAATCACAAAATAGCCAAAGAAACCTCAATGTTATTTTTAAAGACCTATCGATTGATGTGCCACACGTTGATATTTGGTTAAAAAACATTTTTTGAAATTTAGTTACATCTATGGAGCGCCCCCCTAAAAATATTTTTTTTCAAACTTAACTCCATAACTAAGTAGCGGCATACAAAAAACACCTTATGTATAAATTTTATTCAGATACGTCGTATAGTTTCCGAGTAAAATGGCTGTGACATACGGACGGAAAGACAGACAGACAGACAGACATGACGAATCCATAAGGGTTCCGTTTTTGCCATTTGGCTACGGAACCCTAAAAATACTTTTTTTCGCGTCGAAAAAATTTATCTTCTACTTTTTATTAGTTGCAGTACGATACCAATTATTCCCTTAAATGGATCACCGGTATGTTTGTGACACCCTGTATTAAGTTTCGTGCTTTGTGCAAATGAACAAATAGGATTGTTTAATGTAAGGTAAACGTATTAGTGCTCGACACGCTAATGCCTAATAGTTGACTCCTCACTACCAAGTTTATTGCTAATCACTTAAGTTTAAAGAGGACGTGACTAGGACAGTCACGGGCACTTGGACATTTACCCAATCTATTTCTCAAAATGTATGTACTGAGCCAAAAATTTAATTTAATTTAATTTATTGTATCACCTAGTATTTTTTACAGGTAATATAATAATTTCACATTTTAAGTTATGTATTTTAGTCACTATTGTGTTGTGAGACATATTTTGGAAATCTTAAGAGCTAGAGTGCTGTGCTGAAACTGGTTGAGGAGTCAGTGATATTTAAAAAGATAAGATAAAAGATATTTATTCTTCAATTTAGGCACATTACAATGCACTTATGAACGTCAGAGAGAAAATAAAAAACTACCTCCGGTTCTAACCCTACACCTCTGACCCGAGAAGTATTATTTATGACCGGCAAGAAACTCGGCGGGACTTATTTTTTCAAAACAGTAATACAGTAATATTACATCTTAAAGATACACAATAATGCGTAGTTCTATAAGAAGGCATATCAAAACAGCTTGAGAGACATACAATGTACCTACGTATTGTTTAATTAAAATAAAATAATAATAATAAAATCCAAATCTGATTGCTTCACAAAACGTTTGATATGCTTTCCTATCTGAACTGTGTCCTCTAAATGTTAGATGATTTTGTAGTAGTTTCTGGTTTGGGCCATGCATCTTTGTCCGTCATATAGTCCTCGACCCTGTAATAACCCTTTGACATTAAACTTTTTTTCAAATATTTCTTAAGAGCGGGAAATGATAAATTTAAAGCATCGACGGGTAACTTGTTATAAATGTGAATACCTTGACCAAAAAATGACTTATATGCTTTGCGGATACGACTACTTCTGATAGCAAGCTTGTTTTTATTTCTAGTGTTATAGCTGTGGATGTCAGAAATTTTTTTGAATGTATGTATATTCTTTACAACAAAAATAATATTGTCATAGATATATTGGGAAGCAACAGTTAAAATATTAATTTCTTTAAATAGTTCTCTTACTGATACACCTGCCTTTAAGTTATACAGAAAGCGGATGGCTCTTTTTTGTAAAACAAATATAGTCTGTATGTCAGCTGCTTTGCCCCAAACTAGAATACCATATGACATTACACTATGAAAATAACTGTGATAAACTAAGTGAGCTGTGTCAATATTCGTTAATTGTCTAATTCTCCTAACGGCATGAGCGGCCGAGCTTAATCGAAGAGCGAGTTTTCTTATAATTATAATATAATACTATTTTCAAATTTAGAACGCTTGTACGAGTAGGTACAAATGTTAATTGTTTTTTATATCTACGAGCGAACTATTAAATTATAAATATTTGCGACTTGCGTTACATAAAAAAACTTTAAATAATCTATCTAATCACCTGATCCTTATAGGTACCTACTTGTAACACGCTTATCACTCTGGTAGCATAATGCATAACATGTTCAGTTAAAATAACGGGAACGACATTAACGGAGATTATCCGAGATAATCCGTCGCGCCCAGAATCCTGCGCTTTGGGCTACAAAACTCGGCTTTGGCTTCTTTGAACTACGATTAAGTAATGATAGGAAGTACCTCGGGCATATTCCATCAAGATTTTACGGACGTATACCATTTTTAAAAAAACCACAAAAAACATTGTTTAATAAGGTTATAACTTACATATTGGCCTATACACAGTATACACACATATTTACATATACATACAACACACATATTGGTAAAGGTCGCGGGAGTCCGCTGGATGCGGGTAGCGCATCAAGGACCGGTAATTGTGGCACTTTTTTGGGGAGGCCTATGTTCAGCAGTGGACGTCTTTCGGTTTGTTAATGATGATTATCAGACTCCTCTTGCGATTTTTGTTAGCGTGGGAGTCGTCCAAATCTTTCAACTACTTTTTATCCCCTTAGATTTTTTAAATTGTTTTAAAACGCCGCCCATGCTTAACATAAACTTTTTTTTCCTTATTAATTACAAGTAAAACTATATTGTTTGCAATAATTATAAAATATCATCATATCACACAGCAATTATCAATAAAGCCGGCGCCCGCGCAGTGAAAGTGCCACGTGCTGTTACATAACAGCAGCGGTCAGTCAGGGTTGTTGACATGTCCGCAGTGTGTCATTTATCGGTCAGGAGGAAACCATGACAAATAGGGCTGTCAATACTTCAGGGGTGTTATACGAGTAAGTAAACTTTTCTATTACGGTGCTGTTCCTTAATAGTGTCAGAGTATTTTTTTTATATTAATGAAAAAAAAAGTCAGTTGCTGCTTTATCCAACTCATCAGTATGTAAGCTGCTTTTATGAAAATGTATATCCCGTTTCTTTTTTGCTGAAAAACTATTACCTGTTGGCAAGGGGGTTTCACTATGTATCTCTGCGTTGTACCCGTTTTTGTCGATGCGCTCACCGCATATGAGGGAAGGGTTGGCACACATCACTTATTACCTTATGGGTGCGTTCGAGAATTATATAATTTTAGCCAGTGTTTTGTATGCGTATCACATATCTCAAGCACAGCACGGATATATGAAACGTTGAAAACCCCATTTTATCTTTTTAAAAGCGCGTGACAGCTAAAGTTTTCATCTCTGTAGTTAAATTTCAAATTGAGGAAGAAGAATCTTCTGTATTTGTACTATTACTTATTCTGTGATAGTACTGAAATCCGACCCTGCTAACGGTGCATGATTTTTGCAGCAGCGAAATGTGGAACTGTCACCAACGACATAATATAGTTTCGTAAAACAAAGGTTTATTCCATGTTTCATGCGTGCAGAGTGGGCTTGGCCAAATTCTAGCCTTAAGAATCACTAATTTATTAAGATACATTTGTCAAGCAATCATTACATGAGATGGCTAAACTTACCTCCATACAGGGTGAGCAATCCAAATGGATCAGTAGGGAGAAGTTAGAAACTGTGAGAAATAGCGATGGCTGCGATTTTAGATTTAATGGGGAAATTTTACCGGGAATCGAACCTGGTCAATTTATACCTAACATTGTTTACAGATACTTCGACCAGGTTCAATTCCGGTTATGTATGAAGTTTAAAAAAAAGTTTAAATGTCATTATTATTAAATCTAAAATCGACGCCATGGTTCCTAAGAACAAATTTCGCTATCGCTCATAGTTTCTGACTTCTCCATACTGACCCATTTGGATTGATAGCCCTGTATAGCGATACGAGTCTTATTCAGAAGAACTACAGATACCTGTTTAATAAGTTAAACCTAAACTGTAACTGTATCATTAAAGTCTACAATTAGAAACCTCGATTAAACGACTAAAGGCGTCATCAAATGGTACGAGTATGAATGATGTATGAACAATTATCATCAGATCAATTTGTAGTCGTCAATGACATGTGAAATGTATGTCGGTCGAATAGTAATTGAAGCTATTATTATCGTTATAGAAATTCGCCTAAGGATAATTTGAAATTGGAAAGCGGATTTAATGATAAATTCGCAATGCTAAAGGCGATCACATATTGCGAGTTTTATCATCGGGAAATCATGGCTAATGTCTATCATTATCAGCATCACCATATCAGTGGATATAAGCTCATTGCTGGACAGAAGCCTCTCTCGAGATACGTCCTTAAGAATGTCAATGAATACAGGATCTTCTTCTTTTTAGGGTTCCGGACCTCTAAAGGAAAAAACGGAACCCTTATAGGATCACTTTGTTGTCCGTCCGTCCTTCCGTCCGTCCGCCCGTCCGTCCGTCCGTCCGTCTATCAAGACACTTTTTCTCAGGAACGCGTGGAGGTATCAAGCTGAATTTTATATCAAATACTCAGGCCTACTGTGCCTTGGAGCTGTGAAAAAAACAAACTTCTAAGCCAACGCAATCAAAAGATACAGCCGTTTATGCCGCAAATTTACGAAAACTCGCAAGGGAATCAAAAACAGGGTGACCCGTGAACTCAGATCTTGAAATTTGGTATGAACCAACATCTTATAGATGAAGGAAAAATTGCGAAAAAGTTACTACCCCTATCTACAGGTTTGTACGGAACCCTCGGTGCGCGAGTCTGACTCGCACTTGGCCGGTTTTTTTCTTCTCAGCATAGTCGCGTCCTCTGCTTCTTTCTTGAATTACCATGTTGTACTTGATGCGGCGGTTCTGTACCAGGTCTTTTTTATCTGACCATCTGGCTCGTGGCTTCCCATCATCTCGTTATAAAGGATCGTCATAATGAAAGATATTATGAATATTATCTGTCCAATCGGGTAAGAGTCAACCCGAACCGACGAGCCAATTGTGTTGCAGAGTGAAGGCTTGAACGTCTCGACTAAATTGTTAAGTAAGTATATTTTCTTTGTGATATATGTTATTTTTAATGATATTGTTTGAATAAAAAAACATTACATTTATTTGGTAAATTGGTAAGCAAGTTGGTAGAGCCTTGGGCTGGTGCTTTAATGTCACGAGGTCGAATATCACCCGCTGTGGTAAAATTTTAAGTTTTATTATTTCAATTTACTTAGTAATTAATTTCATAAAGGCCGAATATAAGCACAGTCGCCATCAAATATGTTGCAGCGGCCTAGGTACTGAAAAATATCTGAACATGCACTTTATTTCCTTGGCAATGGAGGCGTTGTTCAGATATTTGTGGCCACCATGGCCACTTCGATAAATATGATGGCGACTGTACAAAAAAAGCACGCTAAATGGTAGACACCTTGTCAAATTAGTAACGGAGCTAATTCATTATAAAATATACAAATTAATAATTTTACAACTCGATGAACCAATCCAATCACGCGCTTTCGTAGTTTCGTACCACCCGCCATTGATCGCAGTTTTTGCGCGCGCGCATAATCGTAAGCGCGTGCGCGTGGCGCGTTACGTCTAAAGATGGTCTTTAGACGCACGATACGGGGCAGGGAACTTGAAATATGGAAGCACGGTCGAACTCCTGGGTAGTAAATCAAAATATATAAAATTGTCGTGTTACCCAAAGATTGACAGACAGACAATGCACAATCTAAACTATTGAACGTAGAATTAGTATTATTTGATCGGTGGGTAGAATAGAACGTTTAAATTTTTGAATAATACAGTTTGTACATAGGCTGCTATTTATATATCCGGAAACCGGGATTACAATCTTCTTAAATAGCATATTTGACCTCCATGGTAAAATTTGAACTTTTTTAAGTACTGGCCGGTATATTTTTTCTTTCTTATTAACGCTCGTGTTTTGTTTTTGACGGGTTTTAAATGTCATCTCGCAGCAAGAATGGAACTCACTCGTGAAAATATTCGTGCTATGATTTATTATGATTTTCGGCGTGGTTTAACGCAACAACAGTGCATAGATCAACTAACTTCAACTTTTGGTGATGAAGCCCCATCTAAAACTACTGTGTATCACTGGTTTAGTGAGTTCAATCGTGGACGTAGTATGCTTACGGACGAAGTTAAGGCAGGTCGCCCGAAATCGGTCGTTGTACAACAAAATATCGAGGCTGTGCGAAAACTTATAATGGACGACCGACATGTTACGTACTGCGAGATAGAGGCGACTCTGGGTATTTCTATGACCAGCATTAATAGCATATTACATAATTATTTGGCTGTAAAAAAAAATTATTCGCGTTGGATACCCCACAACTTAACAAAAGAGCAAAAAGATGCTCGCGTCGAATGGTGCAATAAAATGTTAAAAAAATATAACCGTGGTGACTCAAAAGCCGTTTATAACATCTATACAGGTGACGAATCCTGGATCTATGCATACGATCCCGAAACGAAGCAACAATCAACGGTATGGGTGTTTCAAAATGAGCCGAACCCTACGAAAGTTACTCGTGCAAAAAGTACATTGAAACAGATGTTGGCCTGCTTCTTCGGTATTAATGGCCATGTAGCTACAGTGCCACTAGAAAACCGTAGAATGGTTAATTCAGAGTGGTACACGACCATTTGCTTACCGGAAGTATTTGAACAAATTCGTAAAACTAACCAGCGACGAAGAATCATTCTTCATCATGACAATGCCAGCTGTCATACGTCACGCGAAACAACTCTATTTTTGGAGGGTCAAAATGTGGAATTAACGGGTCATCCGCCGTACAGCCCTGACTTGGCACCCAACGATTTTTATTTATTTCCAAATATAAAGAATAAATTACGCGGTCAACGATTTTCGACCGCTGAAGATGCTGTCGACGCATTCAAACAACACGTTATGGAGGTACCTCAGGCGGAGTGGCAGAAGTGCTTTAAAAATTGGTTCACGCGAATGCAAAAGTGCATAGATCATCAAGGGGAATACTTTGAAAAACAATAAAACCATTTTCAGCCGTGTACGTTTGTTTGTTTTTTTGTTTCCGGATATATAAGTAGCAACCCTCGTAACTGTGTAAATCGGAATTGACAGTTTTCATGACTTCTACGTGACGAAGCACTTGGAAGGCTTTATTTAGTAAATAAACACCTATGTTAAAACTGGCTATGCAAACGGACATTGCAGTTGAATTCATGATTCAAAATAAAAATATACTTAATAGGTTTTTTTAGGAAAGCTACACAGAATCTCACTACATATTTTGGCCAGACATCTAATAGCTGTTATAAATTACCTAATGCTTAAACAGAAAAGCATAAAAGCGAAATGAAAAGCATTCCTCATACAAATATTTATCTTGCTTAGCATAATCTGCTCTATAACTTATCTGATGTTGCAAAATATTTGCCCCATACATAATGTATGAGTGCATATTCGTATGGCGTGAATATTAAACATGGCTCTGACATTGACCAAGAGATTTCTAACAGGATCCTAAATAAAGATATGGTAAAATATGATGAAAACTAGTTTCTTACACGGCTAATAAAGCAGTGCGTGTCAATATATTATGACTGCAGTGATCGGATTTTAGGGTGCAACACGGTTTTACTTTAGTTACATCAAATACATTTCAATAACATTTTTACGTTTTAACCACTATATTCGCATAATAAGTATATGTATTCCGCCGTGTTGCACCGTAAAATCCGATCACTTATTATGAGATAGGCATATTTTTGTGTAATTCCGGTAATTTAGGTTTATCCAAAGTTAAAATTATAGCAGAATGATCCGATAAAACTGCGATTTCATGACAAGCCGATTTTCTTGAATATACCGCACACATTGAGGGCTGGTGCCGTATTTTAATTTTAAAATACATAAACAATATATTAATAACACAATCGATCACAAACATAGGTTAATATTGAAGTTGTATTAGAATAGCATCGGAATAATTTTTAAACAAATTCTGATATTTCTGATTCAGAGGTTCAGTCGTTCAGGCGCTAGCTGTATTGTGTAGTTAATGCATTGGAGTTGTATTGAAGTTGTGTCATGTTAACAATGTTGTTGTATTAAAGTTTGAATACGGCCCCTGAGCGGCGAATGAGTGAATCCTGAAAGTGAGTAAGTGTGTGTGCACAATCGTTTTATTAGAAAATCATAACTAGACCCCGGACTTTGGTGGTAATGACGTCACAATAGGGTGATTTGGGGAGTAAACGGAACGGTGTTATGAAATACGGTTAAAAACTCGGTTGTTAACCGAATACATAATTAGACATTTTTAACAATATTACTTAGTAAGTTGATCAATACTATCGTTTGCATTACTTGCAAACCATGCATTTGTACGTTATACTGGCATTGGTTTTGTCGGTCACTCACTCTTTGTTCGTCACAACTGTCAAGCCTGTTTAACGTACAGTATGGTTTAAATATAAATAAATAAATATTATGGGACAATCTTACACAAATCGACCTAGGCCCACAGTAAACTCAATAGGGCTTGTGTTATGGGTACTAGACGACGATATATATAATAGATAAT
Organism: Pammene aurita; assembly: GCA_947086415.1. Taxonomy (NCBI): domain Eukaryota; kingdom Metazoa; phylum Arthropoda; class Insecta; order Lepidoptera; family Tortricidae; genus Pammene; species Pammene aurita. The sequence continues at coordinate 3,220,169 of OX352296.1, forward strand.
ATGGATAAATACTTAAATACATAGAAAACATCCATAACTCAGGAACAAATATCTGTGATCAACACACAAATAAATGCCCTTACTAGGATTCGAACCCGGGACCTCCTGCTTCGTAGGCAGGGTCACTACCGACTGGGCTAGGAGGCCAATAAAAACACTAACATATATTAAATATTATCAAATAAATTAAATATCAGAATAATGGTGGTTTTGTCTGTATTAACTATTATTCAGTTACCACATATTTTCTTCTTGACAGAGCCTGAAGACGAAAGTAGGTATGGAGCCGAGACGTGGACACTGACTGTGCTGATCCATAAACTTAAAAGTCGCTCAACGTGCTATGGAAAGAGCTATGCTTGGAGTCTCGCTGAAGGACAAAATTCGGAACAAAGTGATCCGCCAGAGAACTAAGGTGACCGACATAGCTCTCAAAGTTAGTAGGTTGAAGTTGCAATGGGCTGGCCACATATGTCGCAGAACCGATAATCGCTGAAGTAAGCGTGTTCTGGAGTGGAGACCACGGCTGGGCAAACGTAGCATGGGACGCCCTCTGGCCAGATGACGGGATGACTTACATAAGACGGCCGGCAGCGACTGGATGCGTAAAGCAGCAGACCGGGCTCTGTGGCGTACCTTGGGAGACGTCTATGTCCAGCAGTGGACTGCAACGAGCTGATGATGATGATGATTAGGCAGTGAAAGGATTAGGCAGTATAATTATGTATTTACTTAATATAGTTTTTGTTATGAGAAACCTACTAAAATTAGCAAGTTGGTTCCGTAAACGAACGACTTAGCAACGAGCACCCTTTCACACTTGACCACTTTACTTCATACTTAAACACGTGGGCTGATTTAATTTAAACCCTCAGCCAATGCTTTCTATTCCACCTAACTATTAATAAGGCTAAGGAACTGGTCCCACCGGCGGCGAGTAATCGAGTAAAGTTAAGCGAGTAGCATTACATCGCGGGCCTTGAAAGGTCGATCGATCACTCTATACCTGGACAAACCGCAATGTAATGCTACTCGCTTAACTTTACTCGCTTACTCGCTCTTGGTGGGACCAGTGCCTTAAGCGCATACATGTTTTAAACTATTCTATTTCACCGTTTGACGCCCTAGGGCTGCCATCGGAGGACCTTATACCTTTTGAAATAAGGTTTATAATGTTTGTGTTATTAATAGTAGACGCTGGTACGGTTATTCAATTTTCGTGTCGGAATTCAGTTTAATTGCTAACCTTGAGGTACTTCATCGTTTACTATTATCGTGCTAAGATATATAATTATCGTACACGTGTTGAGTATCACGGAGAGTGTTACACCCTATGAAGAGAAAAAGAAAACTGATGATACATGTGTAAGTATTAGTTATAAATATTTCTAATTTACTGTCAAAAAGCAAGAATTAAACTTTATTTTAAGAAATAGAGTTGCAAATCAATAAGCTAGGCTCGGCCCGTGACGCCATCCGAGGAGAAGTCGTTGAAACCGACATACATTTTAACCCTTAAAGAGAATGAAGTTCCAAAAATCCTTCTAAGTGGACTATTTTGTCTGCATATAATTTATATGCTACGAGTGTGACATGAAGAAAATATGTTGCAAATATCAAGGTTTTACCTTAAACGTTTGTTTACCTGTGAATTGTCTTATTTGTCTCGTAGTCTCTAATTTTATTTACCTATACTTCTATTCTAGCACTGTACAGTCAACCAATTGGATTCCTAGGCCACTCTAGAACCTTGTCACAATAGCTAGTTTGGAGCGAATTGGTTACGTTTATACGTATCCACGAGCAACTGTCATTACGAAGGTTCTACAGTGGCCTAGGAATCAAATTGGTTGACCGTACTTAGAAATCTTAGAATATCACATGTTTATGATCACGAAGTCACATAAAATAAAACAAAACATGATAAAGTTACCTAACACCCCTTTTAAATCAATATCCATATCGGATACGCTTTAACATTAAACAAACACCCTCAATGTTTACCTCCTTCTATCGAAATCGAACGTCGTATAAAAACTTGTTGAGTGTTTGATATTTTTTATCACTAAATAAAGTTTGAACAACTTTCTCTTACACTTGGTGTCACGATAGGTTACGTACGTGCCGCGATAAAAACCGAAATTGATGACATTGTTAACGTTTTTATTTACTTTGAATTTGAATGGTTGAATGCAAACAAATGTGACTTTTTCAAGTCAAAGGTGCATCATTGTCGGTTTTTCATAGAGTTTATTTGTAAAAGATTTTTATTGCAGTAACGTCTTCTTGAAAAGTAGAAAAATCCACTACCTAAGGCGAGACTCGAACTCGCGACTCGGGATACATGCCCATCGCTCTGACCAACTGAGCTACTGAGACACACCTGATGGCTGCGAATTTCTCCACTATATCCTTTATGCATTTTTTTATTGAGGAATCCCGAAATACCGAGTTTCACTATAAAAATATACTAGTCGTACAAAGCTCTTCATCTGAAACAGTTATAGGTATAAATTATTACTCGTAGTAAATAATAAAATAAATTATTAGTAAAATACTTTTGTTTACAATTTAAACGAAACATAGAGTAAAACTTAAACGAATACCTAGTTTTAATGGAATAGATTTTATATTTTATTTTTACAGCATGACTAAGAAACATTAAATTTAACCCTGACTAACTATCAATACCTAGTTGAAAACTATAACTTCAGTATATTTATTTTATTTTACTATTCAAATAAATTACACAGCATTACATAATACCTAACAACATTTTGACTTATTAATCTTATTATGCAGTAAAGGATTAAATAACATTTTCTAGAACATACGTACTCATACACCTACACATATTTATAGACACGTCTTAATCTGGTGACTTAACGACTATATCATTAATTATTCTTAAAAGTTTACAGTTTCAGAAAAACCTTTCTATGAAACATATTATTTAATAACAAATTATCTATCTACTGCCTATATTTACACAATATTACATGTAGCTTCTTTCATAATTGTCTGATGTTTATTTCAAATGGTTCTTGAACATTTTTAATATTTAATAGAACGTAAACCAAGACGGCATCAACCTAAAGATACGATAAATACCGCACTACACGTTACTATTGCTCATACGCAATCCAAAAGCACCAATTACACTCATATTTCCGATAACTACCACGAAATTCGATCAAATCGAGATTCAATGGCAAATTGGGTAAGCAACTACGTCTGCCGTATAAGGTGAATACTCCAATAAACGTATCGTTTAGCTTTCGCAAGCTTTGGTCAATGTGGACAAACATATTTTGGCCTTTCACCAGCCAAGTGGTTACTTGGGAGGAGCGAGGAGTGAGCGGAAAGCGGATATGTCTAATTTATAATGGTATGGGATGACCCTTGAACTGAAGAGTTCTCTTTAATTAGTTGCTTTTAGTAATAACGCGCTGACAGTGGTTGAGTGATCAATGATCATATTTTATAATCAGTGACTTGATCATTTTATAAGGTGTATTAGTTATGTAGATACTATAAAACAAGAAACCGCATAATAATCAATGGAAAACTCAAAAAGTCGCTCGATAGACTGACATAGCTTATCCAGTCATTATCAGGCCGAAAACAACGTCCATTATAGTCCCGCAGTCAGGTATCACTAACATGGAACATAATAGTAATATGTAATACTGATAATGATAGCCTTTATTCTGATATATTTTTACAGTTATTACTTCGAACTTAAACAGAGTCATCTGTTGTGCTTGTGCTTACATCAGCTTGTCCTTAGGCAAAGGCCGCCCCCAAAATATCCATATTTTTCTGTCCGACGTTTTTCTCCTCCACGTTGTCCCAAAGACAGAAATTAGGGCAAAATAAAAAAAAAGAGATGGGAAGATAAGCTTCGAAAGGTTGGTTGAACAACGTGATAATATGTAGGTAGTAACCGGCAATCTTCTCTGAACTAGCCGGCCCAAACATATTAATGAGTGTCGTAACCGTCTCACTCGATGCCCTTAGAGCACCAGCTTCTCTGATTGTGCTACATGACATGACCAACCATGTCTTAAAAAGTCTCATTTTTCAATGCTTATCGAAACGGAATCCGGATCAAGTAAGCAGGAAAATCTACTACCAACAGTACCAACTACCGCATCACTTATTCACCGAACCTAAAATATAACAAAATGAGGACTATGACTTTTGATTATGATTAGATTACTTCGGTGGACTTAATGTCACCAGCTTTCAATGGGGAAGGCCGGTGAAAATTTTTCGTAGAGGGCGCTGTTCCAGATTCCATATAATAAGAGAAAGAGACACATACAATGAGAGAAAGAGAGAGAAGATTAATTAATGGTCCTTAACTAGTTTGCAGTCAAAAAGCTTTTCTTAGGCAAAAACCTTCCCTATGGCGTTAATCAACTGCATTATAATTTTAGTGTTTTTTAGAAACCGGTGGATTTCAATTTCAGAGCAATTCAAGACAAAACATTGAGTAATTTTCAATAAAATAAATAAAAATTACTTCGCCCCATACAAATTTAGCTTTTCTAAGCACCAATGTTGGAGATATCACTTTGACAGTTGCCTTCCCCATTTTAACGCTTTATTCTTGTGTTCCCATTCCCAACAACCCAGCCTTTAAGCATTTTCATAAGTAAGTAGTTAGGTAAAAAGAGACTGGAGCTCTATAAATTGCTCATCTTCAATCAACGTTACAAACTTTTCCCGGATCTAGTAAAAATAATAGCAAACTACTTGTGGAGATGCGGGTTTCATTTCTCTCAAAATTGTACAACATTTTGACGGGCTAGGTCTAATCTTAGTCTAACATAGCCTTTTCCCGCGGCTTCGCCCGCGTACTATAAGTACTCAAAAAGGATACGATACCCATGTTGATTTTCAGACTTTGTGACCACATTTGCCCCTCTTAGGGGTTGAATTTTCAAAAAAACTGAAACACTCATTTATCGTTAGGAATACTCCTGTGAAGTTTCGAATAAAATAGTCTGAAATCTTGATTCCTCATACAAACTTTGGACCCCCATTTTACCCCCTTAGGGGGTAAATTTTGAAAAGTCCTTTCTTAGTGCACCCCTAGACCTTATAAGGAACCTACGTGCCAAATTTGGAATCTCTAGAACCAGCGATTTGGGCTGTGCGTTGATATGTCAGTCAGTCAATCAGTCAGTCAGTCAGTCAGTTTCTTCTTTTATATATTTAGATGACAAGTGCAAAACACGAAACAAACAATGTCCATAACTTAAAGTCTTAAACCATCACTTGCCAACCCAATTCTGTCAACCCTAATTCTTAGTTCTTCCTCTGTCATTATTTCTACGAACTACAAGGAGCAAGTTACTATTATAGGATTGGTTCACAAGTTGTCATGTTATAACTGCATAATGTGTAGTTATGAAAGTGACAGGTAGCTGCCCCACTATAAGGGCCGTAAGTAAATTGGACAGTCAGTTTGAATCTGGAATTTATTGCAACGGAATATGGGTAATAATTCAATGGGTTTTTCAATGGTTGTTATGGCGTAGTGGGGGAAGTAGTAGCGCTTTGTTCGGTATGGGTATTTTGTATTGTGGGTTTACGGTGATACTTACATTTACAATGCCTTATTGGTGTGTAAATATGCGTAAATGTAGGTGATGTTGCAATTACGTTGTGTTTCTTTGGGAATTGGTAGAAAGGAGATCGTCAATTTTTGTTAGGTGATCTGGCCCAGATTATTTAGAACCGTTTAGGAATGGTTCTTACTTTTAAAGAGTCGTCATAATTTCTAGATCAGGATGGTGGTAAAAATATTGCGAAATCTAATGGGAAAACTGAAAAATCATGAATTTAAAACTTGAATCTGACAAGGACAATATTTGAAAGCTTGCTTGCCTATGATTTATTTATTAATGTAAAAAAAGTACCGATTATTTAAAGATAATGTACAAAAGCGGACTTGAAAACAAAACGGGAATCATGATGAAATAATAAAAAGTCATATTTTGATCGTATTTATAGTTCCTGTATTTCGGTAAACAAAGACTGCTGTCAAACCATCGTTGATACTATTAACTGAACATTCCTAACACCTATTGCGAAGGGATAAGGTTTACCACCGTTCAGTGCGATAGCACTAGTATCTGACATTACAAGAGTGAAAAAAAGATGCGTTTCGTTATCGAACGAGCATGATATTATGCCATTATGAAACCCACTTTTAATATTCAAACTACGGTCAAAAATGCAAAAATACGCATTTTCAATCTTTAGGCGTTTTAATACAGTCGATTTCTAATTTAAACTTCCATATTCGTAGGCTTAGATACTATTTTAATATTACAATGTTCTAACTTACCGAACAGTATCAAAACGCAGATTATGTATAACGGTATACATTGACAGTGTCAAATCAAAAAACAATCCCGTTTCAGGCCAGGGTGAAGTTAAACTTTATGTCAATGCCATAAGGACGTTAACAACTTGTCTTGCTGTATTTTAATCGCGGAAAAATCAACATAATGTTTATTTATTTAGTATTTCTAATTCCCGTTTCAATTTTTTGCAATATTTTGTCTACTTTAGTAATAAAATGAGTATTTATTTTACATCGCAGTAAAAACTGTATACGGTTTATATCAGGTGGCCCAAAATTGACGATCTCCTTTAGGTTCGCAACTTCGCATTCGTAAATTGCATTGAAAATGTGTATGTTATTCTAGTGAATCGCAACGTATTTGTACATAGATGACATAGTTTCGGCCAAGATATCCTAGTTTAAAATCCACAGATTATAAAAATTCTAACTGTTCCAGCTATCTGTCAAACAAAACTTTGTTGGTATCTCATCTATGGGTAATAACGATTTTCATATTTGGTACTTCGAATAAAATGCTTTTTTAAACGATTACCGAACCATCTGTTGTGTTGTTGTTTCGCATTTTTAATTCAAATTTAGCCTTCATAAAAAAGTATTTATTTAAATATACTTAAGCTTGACGACTGAAGTTGTAAAGTGATTCGAAATAAATCAACTAAATTGATAGGGAAATAAAAGAAAAACAAACAAAACAAGTTGATTATCCTAACGCGCAGCTGCAGGCGCGAACAATCCACTCATGCGCATAATCCATTACATAACCTTCTTTTTGTTGATCTAGCCGATTACGGAGGTCACTGCGCATCCTTGAATGCAGGTCAACTGATGAAAAACTATCGTCATGCCCGTTATACATTGCTGGTTTTACACTACTGCTTTAATGTTTGATGAAGTAGACGGTTCGATGTAACGAGCGCCTAGTCGAGTGCATCGAAATGTATAATTTTAATAGTCAGTTTACTGTTATTGGAATGCAATATTTTAATGTTATTAAGTTTTTGTTTAACTTTTTCGTAGTTCGTGGACTTGTCTTGTTGAATATGTTATTGATTTACGATATATTTTTTGTTGGTTTTTTTAATATTTTAATTAGTCTAGTTAGCAGTTTTCTATTAAAACAAATGATTAATTATTGATTGTGACTTGTCTAGAATCAGAACTCGAAGTAAACGTCTGCTCAAGTCATAGACAATCTCTTCTTCTCCTTCTTTCGTGTCGAAGTTCCTAAATTATGGATGCCCAAACTTAATACGGAGCGTATAGTTTTTTAGTATTCGGTAAGTATTATTATTTAACGTCAACGATGGTCCATTCTTTTTATTGATAGTAATAAGTACCTTATTACGTTCGCTTTAGGACCAGGTTCGCCAGAGCTCAAAGAAGATGCAGTGTATTGACGAGACGGATGACCTTGTTGTAGGACTCGAGGTGCCTTTAGGTGTTAACACACAGTGCAACCTCTTTTCTAAATGGTTGGAAACGTACTTGTGACACCTCTGGAGTTGCAGACGTCTATAGGCTACGGTAGCTTCTTACCATCAGACGGGCAGTCTATTGTTTGCCACAGCCATGGTATACAAAAATAAAAACCGGCCAAGTGCGAGTCCAACTCGCGCACCGAGGGTTCCGTAAACACCTATAACAAGCAAAAACCTCTACGCGTTTACGAGGAAAAAGGTAGTAAGTTAAAAATTTTAAAAAATATTTTTTGTATGATTTTACTAAAAATGTCTACTTGTCGTAATTTTTCCTTTGTCTGTGCTATGTGAAGTTTCTTCATGCCAAGTTTCAAGTTTCTGAGTTTACGGGAAGTACCCTTTAGGTTTTGAGTTTCTTGCGAGTACTCAGTTTCAAAATATGCGACTTAAATTGCTATTTCTTTTAATTGCGTTCACATAAAAGTTTGGTTTTGCTACATCGGAAAGGTCCTATAGCCCTGAGTATTTAACATGAATTTCAATTTAATACCTCCACGCGTTTACGAGGAAAAAGGTAGTAAGTTTAAAATTTCAAAAAATATTTTTTGTATGATTTTACTAAAAATGTCTACTTTTCGTAATTTTTCCTTTGTCTGTGATATATGAAGTTTTTTCGTGCCAAGTTTCTAGTTTCTGAGTTTACGGGAAGTACCCTTTAGGTTTTGAGTTTCTTGCGAGTACTCAGTTTCAAAATATGCGACTTAAATTGCTATTTCTTTTGATTGCGTTGACATAAAAGTTTGGTTTTCCTACATCTGAAAGGTCCTATAGCCCTGAGTATTTGACATGAATTTCAATTTAATACCTCTACGCGTTTACGAGGAAAAAGGTAGTCAGTTTAAAATTTTATAAAATATTTTTTTGTATGATTTTACTAAAAATGTCTGCTTTTTGTAATTTTTCCATTGTCTATGCTATATGACGTTGCTTCGTGCCAAATTTCAAGTTTCTGAGTTCACGGGAAGTACCCCGTAGGTTTTGCGAGTGCCGAAAAACTCTAAAATTTGCAGCATAAACGACTGTATCTTTTGATTGCGTTGGTTTTTAAGTTTGATTTTTTCACAGCTGCAAGGGACAATAGACTTGAGTATTTAATATAAATTTCAGCTTGATACCTCCACGCGTTCCTGAGAAAAATGGTCTTGTCAGACAGACAGACAGAAAGACAGACAGACAGACAGACAGACAGACGGACAACAAAGTGATCCTATAAGGGTTCTGTTTTTTTCCTTTCGAGGTACAGAACCCTAAAAACTGCTGGACACTCTTATGCTCATAATTTTTTTTGTTAAAATCATTTTAAATATTTCGCCGTTTACCAACTTCTGCTGCTAACTGTATGTGTAATTGTGTATAATAATATTGAAACAGCAATAATCTTAAGGAACTTATTTGCAAGTAGGATACCTATATTTATTCCGGTTATTCGATTAAGTTATTTGTCAACATCGATATAAACAAGACTTACACAAGTTGCACCACTCAGTTGCAAAAACATGCTACAATTTACATAATGCTGGTCCGGTTTTGTACTACAAGTGTCTTCTACTTATTAAATTGATTAGCTATTTACTTTCTATTTTATGTTCCCACACATGAAGCTAAATATAAATTAACGTGAGAAAATTGACTAGCAATAAGCTTGTTAAACAAGCTATGAAAACAGATTACAAAAAAGAAATTCGAGTACGCGTAACAATACAATATGCACTTTATAAACATTATGTGTAACTAAGTAAGTCTAAATTGCCGAAAAAATGCACGCTCGTTTGTCGGGCACGAAGTCGTTACCATATTGTAAATAGTTTGTCGGGCACGAAGTTGTTACCATATTGTAAATAGTTTGTCGGGCACGAAGTTGTTACCATATTGTAAATAGTTTGTCGGGCACGAAGTTGTTACCATATTGTAAATAGTTTGTCGGGCACGAAGTTGTTACCATATCTATACATATAATAAAGCTGAAGAGGGTCGAAAGTCTGTACATGGAATATATTCGAAAAAAAATTGGCTGGGGATACTTAGAATCGATAACAGAACACGTTCCAACAATTTTTTGAATTTTTGTCTGTTTGTCTGTTTATCTGTTTGTCTGTTTATTTGACCGCGCATCACGTGAAAGCGGCTGAACGGATTTTGATGAAATTTTGTATAGAGATAGTTTGAGTCCCGGGAAAGGATAATAGATAGTTTTAATCCCGAAAATCAACCCTGGAGGGGGTGAAAAGGGGGTTGAAAGTTTGTATGGAGAATTTTTAATAGAAATTAGTATGGAGATAATTCCCGATTCCCAGTTGCACGCACCATCATCACGGAGTAACTCAAAAATCCGTGATGATGGTGCATGCAACTGCGCCGAAATATCCCGTTTCAAATAATATTTATAATCTGAATGACCATGTGAGTTTGAAATCATATAACTACTATTTATCTCTTTTTAGGGTTCCGTAGTCAACTAGGAACCCTTATACTTTCGCCATGTCCGTCCGTCTGTCTGTCCGTCTGTCCGCAGTCTAGCTCAGTGACCGTTCGCACTAGAAATATGAAATTTGGTATCAGTATGTGCATTAATCACGCCGCCAAAGTAATAGAATAAAAACTAAAAAAAATATTTTTATTAGGGTACACATAAAACGGGTGGGGTAAATTTTTTTTCACTCCAACCCTATTGTGTTGGGTATTATTGAATAGGTCTTTCAAAAAGAATAGAGGTCTTCTAATACATGTTTTGGATGAAACTGATAGTTTCGTAAATATTAGATCTGAAAGTTCAAAAAAGGGCGTCTCCTCCATCTAATTTTTGAACCGTGGGTCCAAAAAAATAGAAAAAAATAATGGAAGTGAGGCCTGATAAGAAGATTCAATAAAAACTATGTTGAATAAAATCGGTTCAGCCGTTTTTGAATTATTAGTCAAAAACGCATAGTGAAAGGAAGTACCGGATAGTAAAATGACGTAAGCGCCGCCAAATATCCCTTAATAAACGACCTTTTGAACGGATGTTTTGTAACGGGGCGGCAACTACGAAACTCCACACTGAGCATCGCCCGACATGCCGGTTTTTTTTGCATTTTTGCATTGTTATCCCAGAAATCACCCGTTAAGTATTACTAATTCCAATTCAAGAAAATCCCAAGCCAGGTTATACGTAGCCTATATAAATGCAACGTCTAAAAGGGGGGGGGGGGGTAGCCAATACACTCGTTTGAGTTAATTTGCATGGATCATGGACCCCCCCCCCAGCCAAGTACACTTTCATGCTTAGACTGATTTGACGGGAGGATCGATTTGGATGATATTTGCTGTGGACATGAACATATACATACAAAAGTGGTCCTGTATCGTCCGATATACACCTACTACTCCATGTCGTTTATCATGCCAAAAAAATTTATAAAAATAGTTTCATTTAGTGGTAATTGTAAAATATTTTATCAGGACTACTATCCTCTAGCGTATCCATCTGTCAACTTTACTTCAAGACATTCAAGTTCCGCCTCCGGGGTAGCGGGAGAGACATTAGGGGTGAATTAGCCGCTTACTGACACACACCGAATTCAACGCGGGCGGAGCCGCGGGCACAGCTAGTAATATAATAAATAAAGGAGGATTCACTGTGATTTTTGGGGTTACACTACATTATCCGCACCGGGTGCCATCCATGCCACTGTCTATCCTACATCCGATATCGGATCGGATAATGTGAAAGAGTAGCGTCGCGCGCGGTACGACGTGCGTTCAGTAAGCGCGTTGGTAACCCACTGACTTTAGCTCCCTCGGCGAAGGCGCAAAATGTAGGTATATAACTCGCTGGCGCGGGCATGATTCATAGGCCTGGTTCGGGGATTAACAAAAGTTAGTTAAGAAGATAAAATTGGATATGAAACTCCATATGAGGAACCGTGGTATTATACGTGGACGAAGTCGCGGGCGGAAAGCTAGTTGTAAATATTTTGATGTAGCAATCAATTAATGAGGGTTTCCGCGATCGAGATTTTCAATAGATGGCAGCACCGTGGCGAGGAGTCTAGCTGTCATAATCCACCAATCATGTTTAATCTTTTTTTTTTATTGGTAGATTTTGACAGCTGCTGTCAAAAAGGCCTCTCGCCACGGTGCTACCATTTTGTGAATGTCTCGATCGCAGTAACTGTTGGTCATGCGACTCTCAAAACTGACTGTTATTGATTGATCTCTGACCCGTCATTTCAGAACTGCATAGACTTTTCTTGTCAGATCTCTTCGAAAAACACGACATCGTGAATAAAAACTGTAGATACCCAAGATTTAAAAGCTTAGCATTTAAGTTTTAATTGATGTGGTGTTGATGAAGTTTATTCTTTATATTTGTTTTTTCTTTATATCTTTCTTTCCAACATCAGTGAAAAGGCATATCCTACATTCTCCCAACATGGTAGCCTTCACGGAAAAAAAGGTTATCTTCAGCCAAGAATACTACTTATATGCGAGAATATTATTGTTTAAACTTAAGTTAATATTGTCTTGGACTAATTATATCTTTAGCCCAAGATATTTTACTTGAATAAAGACATTTTACTCAAAAACAAATACAAATAATTTATTGTACGAAAGTGAGTATTGATAATGATATTGTTTTACATGTAGTGCGTCACTATCAGCCAGTGTTTGGCGTACAATTAGTTGTTTCTATTGCATGTCATTGAATATCTAGTATGTCAACACAGTGAATCCTCCTTTTTGTAAAGGGTCGGCAACGCGCATGTGACTCCTTTGGAGTAGCAGGCGTCCATAGGTTACGGTAGCTGCTTACCATCAGGCGGGCCGTATGCTTGTTTGCCACCGTCGTGGTATAAAAAAAAAAAAAAAAAAAAACTGAGACCACTTTCTAGGCAAAATGTTTCCACCTATATACGAAACAATAATAAATGTCTTGACCAAGAGGATTTGCCTTGGATGAAGATACTTTTTTCTGTGTTGGTACATCTCACACTCCTGTACAAGGAAAGGCCTGTGTCCAGTACCTTCTGGTGATGCTGACTAAGAAAACAGAACCAGCCCTTTCCGCGAACGCTGGGCTAGGTCGTGAAATGTCAGCCCTTCACATTTTGCTCCAAATCGCCGCGTGAGTTGGTGATTATAGTAATACTGTTTTTTAGCGCATTGCTATAGATCGGTTTCCGGGATATTAATCAGGATTATAAGCAATTTTAAAGCATTTCTTTATTTTATAAAACTCTAAATATAACATACATAAACATAAATATACACTTTATTGCACGCCTCAAAACTGAAGACTTAAAATACAAGTTACAAACAGTAAAAGCAGAGGTAAAACAATTGGCGATCTTATCGCTAAAAAGCGACTCTTCCAGGCAAGCCAATCATTAGGTAGGTTCTTCAATATTTAGGTAGGTAGGTACATAAATTTGTTTTCCTGTTTAACTTTAAGTTATAACACTGCTTTGCCAGTCTGTTGGTTGCACCATATAGCACTAAGAGTACTTACAGACCGTCTATATTAATTACACTCATTCATATTTTAAGTCATGACTCATGAGATATAAAAAGCTAGAGTCTATCCGGAAAGAGAAGTGTCGTAGAATGTAAGAGCTCCCATATAAACCTTGACACTTCTCTTTCCGGGCAAACTCTATTCAATATTTGGTACTTCAATATCGGCATTTTAGTGGAAGAAAAAAATGGTTCCTCATTAAAATTTTAGGTTTGCAAAAAAAAAACTTACTTAGTTAAAAAATAAACGCAGTTTAATTTACCTGTATGCACTGGTTTTCATGCAAAAAGCATACGAGTAGCAATGTAATTAGTACGGCGGCGGCGTCTTTTTGTCATCGCAAACGTATTATCATTTGACCACACTTTCACGTCATGATCGTCCAAACAAAGAACAATGAATCCTTGTTCTGTGAAAGTACATGAAGATCGTGATATAAAAATACATTCGATTTTAAGCAAATATCTTCCTAATATCTTCTCTGTTAACATCTATTATTCCTTGGAACCTGTGATGCCTCAATCAATAGATAAAGGGAAAGTAAACATTATTTGTTTGTAAAGTTTATTGAGTCCGGTTAAGTTTTTTTTATTGTTTTATCAATGTTTGTCCACATCGCTCGTGTGTCGTTTTTGTCGGGGCTAAAGCAATAAATATATAAAAAGGTGGATTCTAGAGTCTGTCCGGAAACTCCGGAAAGAGAAGTGTCGTAGAATGTATGAGCTCCCATATAAACTACGACGCTTCTCTTTCCGGACAAACTATAATAATAATAAAGCACTAGTGTTCCAAAGAACTGATGCTCTGGCTAACCTACTCGTAGATACCTACCCGCGATAACATGAAAAAATTAGGTAATATTTAGAAAATTAAATGCGTAAATGGTAACTATTATGGGGATTGTACGTAGATAGGTAACACATTGTCCCTAAAATAGAAGACATAGATAACTATTTGATACGCTTCTCTTGGCCTTCAAAATGGTTTCACTTTCCGTCCCAGGCGTGGGCGTGGGAGCCCAGCGCAGAGACAGCTTTAAGCTAATATTGGTTTAACTTTTACCAGGACCAAGTAAAAAAGAAAACAAGTCATTGTCGATACATCAGTAAGTATTCCGCTTACACTCAATGGCATTGAAAATGGGTATTTTTATGGAATCTGCCGAAAGTTAAAATAATGTAGTGAACATTAATGAAATAGTTTCTTTTTTGCGTATTCGTCTCTATGACTGACATCACTGTGTTTTCGTAGTTATTATTTTGATATGGTTTGGTAAATACTAATAGGCAATTTACTCGTAGGCATGACGAATTTTTTTCATGTATAGTATCAATCGATTAGTTTAGTTGTGAGGATCAAATTTCTGTATAGGGTCAATTGCGTTAAAGCAACACATAAGTCAGAAATGAGAGTCAAAGTCTGACACTCGCACTTGTTTCTCAAAACGCTCTTTACAAAATGATTTGCAACCATGACGTCACGGTCGCCCTCTTTCTTTCTGGAAAAAAATATGAAATTGCTATTTTGACAGTGAAATATTGCGTTTATGTATATAGTTGCTTTACAATTTATTATACAGTAAAATGTGAGAAATAGAATGGTATCATTGTATTTTTTTTTAATTTCGTACTTTAAAAAAAAACGTAAAATTTTGACATTTTGAATCCTGATTGATATCTTTGAACCGTTTCAATGGATTTTTTGAATTTTCACTTTATTATGATATATTGCTCATTTTGTATCCATTTAACTAAAGGAAATCGTCAATTTTTGTTAGGTGATCTGGCCCGGATTATTTAGGACCGTTTAGGAATGGTTCTGAGCTTTAAAGAATCGTCATAATTTCTATGTCTGGATGGTGGTAAAAATATTGCGAAATCTAATGGGAAAACTGAAAAATCATGCATTTAAAACTTGAATATGACAAGGACAATATTTGAAAGCGTGTATGATTTATATATGAATGTAAAAAAAAGTACCGATTTTATAAAGATAATGTACAAAAGCGGACTTGAAAACAAAACGGGAATCATGATGAAAAAATAAAAAGTCATATTTTGATCGTATTTATAGTTCCTGTATTACGGTAAACAAAAACGGCTGTCAAACCATCGTTGATACTATTAACTGAACATTCCTAACACCTATTGCGAAGGGATAAGGTTTACTACCGTTAAGTGCGATAGCAGTAGTATCTGACATTACACAATTGAAAAAAAGATGCGTTTCGTTATGGAAGGAGCATGATATTATGCCATTATGAAACCCACTTTTAATATTCAAACTCCGATCAAAAATGCAAAAATACGCATTTTCAATCTTTAGGCGTTTTAATACAGTCGATTTCTAATTTAAACTTCCGTATTCGTAGGCTTAGATACTATTTTAATATTACAATGTTCTAACTTACCGAACAGTATCAAAACGCAGATTATGTATAACGGTATACATTGACAGTGTCAAACAAAAAAACAATCCCGTTTCAGGCCAGGGTGAAGTTAAACTTTATGTCAATGCCATAAGGACGTTAACGACTTGTCTTGCTGTATTTTAATCGCGGAAAAATAAACATAATGTTTATTTATTTAGTATTTCTAATTCCCGTTTCATTTTTTTGCAATATTTTGTCTACTTTAGTAATAAAATGAGTATTTATTTTACATTGCAGTACAAACTGTATACGGTTTATATCAGGTGGCCCAGAATTGACGATCTCCTTTCATAACAAAATTAATTATGTGTTATCATCCCTATTATCCGATTATTTTACTCATAAATATTGCATCGTCATCAGACCCGCATAAGAGTGCCAAATATGATGTTAATATGTTAACTTTTAACTGGGTTGAAGTTTGTCATTGACCTAAACACACATATCGGTTTCGAACTGACGTGCAAAAATACACATTTTTTTCAAGCACACACACATTTTGTTGGTCAGGTTTAAGTTAAACATTTTGAGACTGCATAGATGTATGGGTACTATGGATGTGTTACTTTATATGCCCAAACACACACATTGGACCTAAATCGGTCAATCTAAAAGACGCTAACTAAATTGAAACTCGTCTACGATGGTACGCCCACACTCAAAGAAGAGGCAAAGACCACATCGTAAACATTGCGTTAAAACTTCCCGAACGCCCTAGAGGAAGACACAAAATAATTTATTTCCAATTTTAAAACCATGAGCATCTTTTAAATTTGGTCTGACAAAAATTGTAGGAAAATCACCAAATTCTGCAGGGGAGCAGAGCAGAGAAAACAAAAATTAGAAGCAAAAAAACCTTGATTTTGTTGCACGATTTTTTTCTAAGTGACACAGCGATATCAGCAAGCTTCGTGGCCTCAACACGGTACTCGAATGAAAAACTATCGTCACGACACTAAATCCACATTGTGGTCCTATATTAGTAACGACCTGAAAAACCTGAACATCGAACAAGAGATAGCCCAGAATCGATCACTCTTGCGCAAACTGACAAGGAGACCCGACCCCACATAGGTGAGACAAGGGAAGGAAGAAGAAGGTGAGCGTGTTATTTCCGTGTACCCTTCATTTGTAGTTTTAAGAGATTTTTTTTTAAGTCATGACAAACAGACCGTTCACTAACCTCACTCATCTGCATATTTATGTTATTTACCATGAACTTGGCCAAGCCTTTGCATAACGCCGTTTGGGTGGTTTCGCTTTCTATCCGTAGGAAACATTAATGCTGTCATCAATTCACTATTCATGCTAATTTTTGTATAACATTCTGGTTTGACAGGTGATAAACTTTTATTTTCATTAGAAAAGTAACTTGTTTTGAGTTAATTGCATGTTAAATAATAACAGCCTTTTATATATCCGCTTTTATTTTTTAAATTAACAAGTTTTTATACCACGACGGTGGCAAACAAGCTTACCTGGAACCACCAGATACCTTTCCTTCAATTTGTACCTACCCTCATTTTTTGAAGAATCTGTCACTTAACCCAAACTTGATTCACCAAATCTGTAATAAATCAATGACTATGCTATGGTATATAATAATGACAGATGGGTTATGCACGCTCAAAAAGTGAAGCTCTTAAAATGAGTGAATTCAAACAATTTTCTCTAGGCGCGCATCGACAAGCGAGAGATACGGACGTGCCAATGGGATCCCGTCACCCACGTGAGAAAGAGACAAACTGTAATTTTCTAACAATGAGAGTGACAAAGATGTAATGATTGTCAACCTAGATAAACATAACAGAATTATTGTTAGATTATGAAATAACTTTAGAAGTATTTTTTGTGCTTATTTTGTTTGGGTATAACCCATCCATAGGAAATATCATTGTGGCCCGGTTCGTTATTTGTAAGTGTACAAGATTGGATCCTTTTGGGTAAGTATAGTTCAAAACTCCAGGGTAACTCAGGGTTTCCGCGAGAGGTCTAGCTGGCATGTCATAATCCAACAATCATGTTTAATCTTTTTTTTTATTGGTGGATTTTGACAGCTGCTGTCAAAAAGAGCTCTCGCCACGGTGCTGCCATCTAGTGAGAAACTCGATCGCAGAAACCCTCATTGGTATATCTGAGTTCTAAAACGTGATGGAACTTTCTGGTAAGTATTAGTTGATACACTATCCTATAACTGAACTATTCATGTCATGACTCTAGACTAACTTATCGCTAATGAATCTCACTTTCAACACTTTAAATGTAAATAATTTAACGTTACTCCTAAGACAAGAATCTCTGGTATTTAATAAAACAAACAAATCCAATCCGTCTGGAGAAATCTAACATCCAAGTCCTTGAAAACATGCACGCAATCCTATGACATAAGTTCAAAGCCATTAGTCACAGAATTGCGTGAAAAACTAAGACACGAGTCATTTAGTTCTTGCAGAAATGTCGATATTTACGACTTCCTGCGCCATCTGTCGGGAAAGCGCATTATCGTAATATCTAGGCTAGATGCTACCTGCTCGCATATTTGTACCTACCCACGCACAGGTACAGGCTAGTTATGTATTAAATTTATAGCATCTGAACGTTATACTAAACGCGAACATGTTTACCCTATGAGGCTTATCTTGATGATATTGTATAAGTACCTACAAAATATTTCTTACTTCCAATTTTAAAACCATGAGCATCTTTTAAACTAGATCTGACAAAAATTGTAGGAAAATCACCAATATTCAAATTCCGGAAGGAGCAGAGCGGCGAAAACAAGATTAGAAGCTAAAAACCTTGATCTTGTTAGACGATTTTTTTCTAAGTTACAGAGCTTTAGCGATATCGGAAAGTTTCGTGGCCTAAACACGGTACTCGAATGAAAAACTATCGTCACGACTGCATAAAATACTATTAGTTATATGCTTCTTGCAAGCTCCATACGTTCAAATCACAGGAAAATACAAATGCACCTCTCCGCCCATCCGAGGGTGCGTTCAACGGTCCCAGTGTACCCATATAAGCACAGGCAACTCGGCCCATCTCAGCCCAGTCCTTTTATGAACCTCGAGAAAGTTTCACTTTCTGCACCGTAAATTAAACTGATGCCATGCATCAAGTTTCTAAAGTGTAATAACATGATTATATTCGCTTACGGCTTAAGCTTTTCACCATACGTTATGTGGGTACAACTGTTTGAATCGATAGAAAACACATTGGAAGTGACGAATGATGAGAAATTGAAGAAAGTGCGCTGTAGGTGTAGTTTGAACAGTTTGGAAAATAAAACGTTTTCCATGCGAAGTTAAATGTTCTTCCAAAGGATTCCATTAATATATTTAAGCTGGGTAAAAAATAATACCTTCAGGCTAATTCGGCAATCGCGCAAAAAAATTTTCTCAGAGAAAATCCTGACATTGAGTTGTAAAATGTAACTTTTTTCACTACTTTGAAATTGCTCCCTTTTCGGTAGAACGAACGTTGAAAACACATCGTGTATAAAATGTTAAAAACATTAGACGATTACGTGACAATATATTACTGGTAAAGTTTTATAAACCTTTCAGGTCATCGTCCGCTATTAATCCATATCTCCTCCATATTTTCCTATTACGGCACTATTTTCACTATCTATAACGAGTTGAACACGCCCCTGTGATTATAAATAAAGCACACATAGCAATAAAGACTAGATTGCTTTAGCAAGATTATGTGTTGTCCAGAACTTTCAAATGTAGACAATCGGTTTTTGTGCGGGAAAAGTGATGGGGACTGGTTTTCACAGGTCTTTACACTCGAGTGTATCTGATGACTGTATCTTATCCCTTCCATGGGTATAGGTTACATGGTTATATATGCGTTGATATATTGTTTGTCTGTGTCTAATAGCAAATAAAGCGTATAAATAAATACTTAAATCTAGGTTTTTCACATTGGAAATAAACGTTATAATTGAATGTGTTTTTGATCGTTTCTCAAGACCTGTACTATCCGTAGAAAGGAATGCACACCGGTTAAAAAGTTGCAAAAAAATATCGGTATATCGGTTAATTACCGGCAAAGAGGATAGATTACCGGTAAGTCTCACATTACGGGTTACATATCCTATATAATCCGTAGGCACTATACAATTTTAATTTGTTAAGATATGAGTATGTATGTTATTCTCTCTTCTTAGTCGTGCACTCATGGCAGAGTGATCGTGGTCATGTCTAGGTTGAGTCTTTCGCCACCACTTCCTTGATGATGCGACGCCATGTAGCTCTATGTTTGGAGGAGTGAGAATTCTCGTTTATGCTGCAGTGTGTGACTTGATGAGGTCTGTCCATCGCGTTGGAGAGCGCCCACGAGATCTTTTGCCCTCGACTTTCCCTTGCACCACCGGTCGTTCCATAGCGTCCACATTGCGGGAGATGTGCGCGAAGAACTTGAGGATTCGTATTTAATTATGTAACCCCAATCCCCATTAGTCCTTAAGCTAGTATGGGGACATTGGGGACTGTACTATAAACTAGTTAAAGTGCTTAATATTGACTTAAGTAATAAGTCCTGTAACCACTGTTCAGATCAGAAGAACATGTAATCAAACGTCTGAATTAAGTGATAAGCTAACATTAGCATGTAAGTGTATTAAACGAGTGATCTAGTTGCGAAGTGAACGTCCATATGCGCCGGCGCAGGAAATGGAGCGCAGCATCTGTGCGCTACCGTCGCGCGCTGCTGGTTTATGATGGCGCTTGGCAAGTGTACTCGTAAGTTAGTGTGGCAAACGATTTGGCAGTAGAATTAGTAGAAAACAAAATTCAAAATGACTGCGGTAAATCCAGCCCTCTAGTAATTTGCGGCTTAATTTTACAGACTTTGTTTGCCATGGCGATATATATACAAAAATAGTGGTGGTTAGTTTAAGGTGGTCAGTAGTAAGAGCCATTGATAATATTATTAAAAATAGTGGTGATCAGTTTAAGAGCATTGGTCAGGTGCATCAGCATTTTTGTTACACCTTATAGAGACCGGTCTTATTCAAAGCGACAGGACTTCTCAATTTGCCCGTATCGTAATATACTGGTATAATATACTCAACAAGACTTGAGTTGAGACTTGAGTTCGTTCTGACTAGGAGGTCCTAGGCTCGAATCTCCGCAGTATTTCTTGTGTTTATCACGATTTGACCTTGAATTATGGACATTATTTTTCTCATGTCGACTGGTATCCCTAGTACCTACCTAGATCTGAAATTCAGAAGAACATGAGTCAGTTTTACAAGACTCGGTAACGCTTTAAAACCTTTCTATTGTAGTCTTTTTGGAACTGGAATCCATAGACTTTGAATAAGGCCTTTGATAAAATTATGCTATTGCCAAGGCCTCCCCTTTTTTGCAATTCCTAGTTACTCGTTTTTTTCACTCTAAACGTTGTTTTTTTTACGTGCATATACAAAAACAACCTATTCTTGAGGCACTGCAGAATCGGTCCTAAAGGGCATCGCAAGCGTAGGAAATAGAGCACATCGTCTCACTTCCCTTGTAAAAGGGCTTAAACGACAGTAAAACTTATATCGAATTCCGTCTTTTTACCGCCGCGTGGTTTAAGCTTCATTCCAATCGCTTAAAAACATACGCAAGTTGATGACTAAGGTGAACCAGTTATTCACTTTTAGGTATATTTTATGATATTTATGCTAATTTGACGGGTTTGTATCTATAGGCCCTTAGTAGCCTGGACATAAAAAATTTTCATTTCTTTATTCACCTATTATGTTATGAAGACATCTATCTATATTTGTCAAAATGTACTAGTATTAAAACGTTACATGCTGTCGCCGCGTGTTCGCATCTCGCAGACAAGAGCTTTCCAGTCTTCAATTATTATTGATCTAAAGGTCGGGATACACTGGTTGTACCCAGTAATATACTTGCATGCGCTCGCGCAAGCGAAGCAAATGCGCGGATGCGGTTGGCTGCGCGCGAAAGATGCTGCGGCTACTTACGCTTCTGGTTCTAACATTGCACGGAGTCACTGGCGCGGTTTACTTGTTACAATGTGATATTTAGCAAAATACACTGTGAAAGTGAATTTTTGATGGAAATTATAATTCTGCATGTAAATTCCAAATACAACGATTAATTAAGATATTTTTAATGTTCATCTCGCATGAGTGAAGATCTTATGCCCAGCAGTGGGAAGGATATCATATCATATATCAACTCGACACCGAGAATGAGGTTAATTATTTTGTGATTGGAGTCCACAGGTCGTTTAATCTGTGAGACTTATTCGTGTTCTGTTCAGTGTGTTTTAAAAGCAGGCACCAATGATACATAATATTTTTTTCCTAATTGTACACTTCTGCGTTTTAAATATTTATATTAATCCGAGATGATATTCCTCTAAACCCAATATGTTGATAAGAGATATCTAACATATTATATGGGGGACGTTTTAACTATGCCTTGAATCGAACTTGGATTCAAAGTTACAGCGGACTTTTTATGGAAGCGGATACGTAAACCATATCAATAGTTTGTAAAGAAAAAAATAACCGAGTTCAATTAGGCTACACCTTAAGAAGAGCAAATCCCCGAGCTACTGTAAAATACTAAATCACTATATGTAGGTGTGCCTATAATGTTTGAAGAGTTCCCTCGATTTCTCCAGGATCCCATCCTCAGATCCTGCCCTGATGACAATGGGATCAATTGTCAAGTATACCCTGTCAAACAAAAAAGAGAATTATACCAATCGGTCCAACAGACTTCGAATATTCGGTAAATATACATAAAAAATTGCTAAGAAAATCAACAAACAAAGATCCCGATGAATTGAAAACCTTCTTTTAATATTCGGTGAACATACCTACATAAAATTAGCTAAGACAAGCAGCAAACAAAGATCCCGATGAATCGAGAACCTTCTTCGGATGTTCGGTGAACATACCTAAATAAAAAATAGTTAAGACAAGCAGCAAAAATCCCGATGAATTGAGAACCTTCTTTGAATATTTAGTGAACATACATAAAAAATAGCTAAGACAAGCAACAAACAAAGATCCCGATGAATTGAGAACCTTCTTCGAATATACATAAAAAATAGCTAAGACAAGCAACAAACAAAGATCCCGATGAATTGAGAACCTTCTTTGAATATTCAGTGAATATACATAAAAAATAGCTAAGACAAGCAACAAACAAAGATCCCGATGAATTGAGAACCTTCTTCGAATATTCAGTGAATATACATAAAAAATAGCTAAGACAAGCAACAAACAAAGATCTCGATGAATTGAGAACCTTCTTCTAATATTCAGTGAATACACATAAAAAATAGCTAAGACAAGCAACAAACAAAGATCCCGATGACTTGAGAACCTTCTTCTAATATTCGGTGAACATACCTACATTAAAAATATTTAAGACAAGCAACAAAGATCCCGATGAATTAAGAACCTCCTTAGAAATCTTGAAATCGGTCGAAAAATGACGATTGCTCCTTGTTAATATCGATAACCGTGCCTATCATTGCTGGATCCATTCCCATCAGCCACCGGTTCCTATTTAGTCATTTGATCCCATTCGGCATCCGCGTGGGAACGTCCAGTACGTGGTGCTATCCGACCGATTATCCGGACGCTACGGAATGCTGATGAGACGTCTTTACACGTCTAGCACAGGAAGTAGCTGAGCGGGTGTAGTGGTCAAAATGAGCTACACGACTTTGTTAAGAGAGCAAGAAGTGCAGATTTTGGTAGATTATTGCTGACTGTGAATAAATGTGACACTTTTGGAATTGGTATAACCCATTATACCATTTGGTGGAAGCCGGATACGTTGTAGATTGTATAGATTATATTTTATTTTAGCAATAAAAGCGTAAGCTGGTCGCCTATTGGTTCCTTTTGGTCTAGACTATAACAAATATATTGAGGCATTTCACGAGCTGTCCCGTACAAGCGCCTGTGTATCTCTGTCATTCATTAGAGTTATCTTTGCAATTTTGACTATAGTGTCGCAGAAAAACCTACAAACTTTCTGAAAATTCATGTTCGTACGGGACTATTACGGCAGATTTTGCTGTGGAATGCTCCATTGATGTGAACTTATGTAAGAATTTTACCTAAGAACTCTCGCCTATAAGGCTCGGCCTAGTTTGGAGACCACTATCATATGTAGCTACCTCTGAATTTTATTCTTTATGTCCATTTAACTCGCTTAAAGATCTTCGACGATCCGTCTATTAGTGGAGTACGGGAACGCCTTTTTAACCTATAAAAATGACATAAATCACAAGTCCGATTTTATTTTGTGACCTGTTAGAACACGTTAAGTACTAATAATAAAAAATATTTTCTAACATTTGTTAGAATTGCGCTATACCTAGCGCATAACACATATTATATTATATTTAGCGCACATATTATATTTAGCGCAATACATGTATTTGTTTGCTACACATAGAAAAGATTATGTAAGTTTTTTTTCTTCGCCTAGCTATCGCTTTTTACTATTGCAACATAACTTCACATTTTATAACCGTTTTGTCAAGAGCATATGTCGTCTTAGCCGTTTGTAATTCGTTTAGAATTCAAGGTCATTTATATTTTGACGAATTGTTTTCGATTATGCTCACATAATCTATTGACCAAACTGTTATAAAATGACTGATGATGTTGAAATAGATGAATGCAATAATATGGTAAAGGAAAATATATTTTGTATAATCTTTTCTTGTTGTTATTAACAAATATCTATATAATACTTAGCGCGACGTCAAAAACTGTTAGAAAATATTTTTTAATATAAGTAATCATATCATATTCTCTAACTAAAAAAGAAAATCGCACTTCTGAGTTATCGAAGCTCAAAACTGTTCGCTGTTACTGTACTATATTAGACAAGTTTATTGAACAAGTATTCTATCGTCGAACGGCAATCTTCACTGATTGTTTGATTAAAAAGATAAGTAAGATAAGGTTTTATAATTTTTATAATAATAACCCGTGAGAGCAATAGGCAAGAAATTTAAATAAGATGCTAGAGAAAATTTAAGGGCGAAACTCAACTTCCAACCCCATTTTCAACCTCTTTAAGGGGTTGAATTCCATAATAATTATTTCTCAGTGGAAATCCATGATTTGAAGAATATACATTTAAAATTTCAAAGTCCTTTCTTCAACAGTCTAGGATCATCACCGCCACAATTATAAGTAATTGATAAACATGAAAATCTAGAAGAACTACTTCAATTAGGTAGGTACTTAAACAACCCCTTATGATTACAACAAGATTCAATTACCTCAATTTAAAATTGAGCGAGTTGCGGCTTCAGACATAAAAGACAAATTGGTAATAATCATTTCGAAGTGTAAAAAACGCCCTTGGCCGTCCTCTTCATTATGTGGTATCGATCACACAGACATTGTAGTTGTTGTAGTAAAGACTAAGAAGTAATAAAGTCTGCTGATCTTTGTATGGTCAGGAGTGATGATGACGATGATGATATCCTGTTGTCCCTCATCAGTGACATAGGGCTCTTAGAAGGGATTTCCATTGGTCACGGTCCTCCAGCTCCGTCCAACCAAGGCCAGTTGATGCAGCTTCCTTACGCACGTCTCAGTACGGTCAGGAGTAGAAGAGGCAAAGCGGTTGAAGTGTCAAACTGATCGTGATACGCCCTAGCTTGTTCTCTTATCAATAAAGCGTAGGGACCGATATCGGTATAGGTAACTAAAAATCGAAATAACACCTTGCATTTGCAATATTTTACCCGATATTCTCAATTATAATTTAGGTAAGGACAATAAATTATCAGATTATTCAGGATAAACTAAAAAAATATATATTAACAACCGAGATTTTGTGAGGCGCTGTATTTAGCGCGGGCTCAACAGCTACCCTTCTAAGGAATTTGTAACTGATATAGCAGATCAGTCTTCACTGTTTCCTAGTCTCTGGTGTTGACGTTTATCATAACTGTCTGGTGCGCGGACGCAAAAAGCGAGCGAGCGGAAGCGACGCCGGCGCGGCTCGCGCCCGCTTCCGTCAGGGATGCGCAGGGTTACCGACGGGCATAATCCGAACTTTAGTGGCTAGTTGACTCATAAAACGCGGCATTTAACGCAAGTATAGGTATTCTGCAATTGTACAGTAATAGATATTCCCTAGGGAGCTAGCTTTTTCTTACCCTGTATGGCCTGTATGTATATATTTTTTGTCTTAAAATTTTGTTTTTTTCCGTGGAAGTGTGTGATGAAAAACATTGTATATAATTTGGGGGGTGAAAAAATTGCTAATTTCTGCTATAGAAGCATTTGGCCCACGAGCTTCTATTAAACTCTTATCCGCAATATTTTTGTGACCAAGAAGCTGGTAGTTGATTGCGTATGCGCAATTTACTATCACATGTCTCCAACGAAAGTACTCTTCAGTATTCTTCTGGCTTCCTAACCCACGCCAAAGGTCTAAATACCTCACTCTTACCAAAGGTCATCATTTCAAATAGTACCTATATGAAGTGGGAGCTACCATCCACAAAACGCCAACATCACATCGCTCAGCTTTGCGATGTGATGTTGGCGTTTTGGCTATTAAATCTTAAAGATTAAAGGAGCGACAACCCTCTCATTACGACATTTGATTACTGTTCATGGCTCTATCTCCGTAGTCTTTTCGTTTTAGAAAATTCCACATCCAGGATGGTAATCAACACTGTTATAGTCTGTCCGGAAAGAGAAGTGTCGTGCTTTATATGGGAGCTCATACATTGTACGACACTTCGCTTTCCGGACAGACTGCAGATTGGCTATGATGACTGAACTTATTGCATTGGATTTGTACGTTAAAAATACGTTTCAGTTTATGATGACAAAACTCATTGCACTCAATCAATCAATCAATCATGATTTACTTCAAGCAAAGCCCATAAAAGTGTTAGTATGTACAAAACAAAATATAACTTACAGAAGTAGGGCCGTATTCTAACTTTAAAACACGTTTTTTAGACCAATCAATATTGGTCAGAAATATCAGAATTTGCTTGAAATTATTCTGATGCAACTCCAATATAACTTCAATATTGGTTGTGTGTTGGAGTTATGAAGGGGATATATTGTGTTTTAAAGTATTGTTTATGTATTTAAAAGTTGTACGGCACCGACTGTTCATAAATATAACTAAACAAACAAAGCATACGAGTCATATAACCGGATGAGCATTTCAATTTTGAAATGTTAGATAATATATTTGGTTTGTTTCCAAATTATCAGTTGACTTCAGTAATGAGAGAATAACAATACAATTACGACGAAATACAAACATGTAAAAAATTAAATTAATGTTGAAATATGTGGACGGAGTACAAACATGGCTCCAATGATATTTACTATGGATGGGTTATACTATAACAAAATTAACACAATAAATACTTCCAGAGTTATTTCATAACCTAGCAACGATTCTGTTATGTTTATCTATTTTGACAATCATTACATCTTTGTCACTCTCATTGTTAAAATATTACAGTTTGTCTCTTTCTCACGCGGGTGACAGGAGCTCATTGGCACGTCCGCATCTCTCGCTTGCCGATGCGCGACTAGCGACAATTGTTTGAATTCACTCATTTTAAGTGCTTCACTTTTGGAACGCGTATAACCCATCTGTCATTATTATATATAATAGCTGGTATTCCCCAGACACGTATCCCTTAAACCCCTGTCTTCACCCTCTTTCCTGGTTTTTAATATGACCCAATACGTGTTTTCCCGCTATTTAAAAATAGTTGTGATTAGTCAATTAAAGTTTTCATAGTCTAAAATAAAATTTTATGCGCAAACGTTATGCGTACCCACAAAAACGTACTGATTGAACTAGATTTCTCTATATAATAAGTACCTACTAAATACATGCGTTTTAATTTCCTGTACTTTCACGATAGGTAAGTACAGGCCTTTGTGCTGGCATATGTAAGTAGGTCAGGTAATTAAAAAAGTACTAGGTTCCTGATGTATTACCGCTCTTGAATTTGCTATGAGTATTTTTATGTGTAGGTAATAAAATAAAATAAAAATAAATGTTTATTCACGAAACGGCTTACAATTTTTCTACAACAGTTCTTCTGCCAAACCACAGTGTGGTTTGTTGGCAGACGAGGCTCCAGTTTACAAATTCTATAGTAAGCTATATATATATTACATTATATTTCCACCACCACCAACAAACAGTAACACCCGACCATTGATAGACCCTATCCCAATAATTTACGCTCTTATTGTCTTAACAATGAAGTCGTGTCTAGCTAATTTTGAACTTCTCACCCGTTTACTTCTGCTGCAGACTGTATGTCGAACAAAAACGTATCTCGTCTTGATAGCCAGTGATCTGTATGAGCATCGACATGGATTGTGGAAAAAATAGAGCATAATTACACTGGACGGATGTGACGCAGTGTAGCTAGAAGAAGTATATTGACTGCATGATTGACTAGTTACTGAGAACCCACACCTAGTGCACACAGTAAATCAATTCTTGTACTAAGCAACTCTACCGCGAAATAGTTTTTTTTTTGTTTTTTTCTAGAATGATTAAATTTAAAAAAAAATAGGATTTCATTTTTACTACGTATATAGAGGACAAATAAAAATGAACTACTAAATTAAAGCACAATACACCATAATTACATCAATTGCAGCTATGATGATATACATACGCACGAATTTATCCGCCGCGTCGGATCTATCTCGAGAACGTGTCCGAAGGACAAATCCGTTAATGTATGGTGCTATTCAAAAGTGTCCGCAGACATATCCGTGCCCAATTCCCACCACACATCCGTCAGTATTTTTCCTTCGTACATGTCCATCAGACAGATACGGTGCACAAATCCGTGCTTATATGGCTAGCTAAAATCAATGATAATTTTTTCAATCATAATATTGATAGAATTAGAGATGGATATGAGATATGACGAATGATCACGCTGTAGTCCGTAATAATTTTAAACAAAAAAGAACAGACTTCACTTAGCCTCCACCTTTCCAAAAGCAAATGTTCGAGCTGCGGTGAAAAATACTTAAATCACTATTAGGTGTGCCTATAATAGTTGAAGAGTTCCCTCGATTTCTCCAGGACCTAACCTGACGACAATGGTCCAGCCGTCTTTGAATAATCGGTGAACATAAAAACAAACATACCAACGAATTGAGAACCTCCTCCTTCGAAATCTTGAAGTCGGTTGAAAAGGTAATAGTGGTAGCCGTACAAGCCCAATTTTAAAGAAACACTGCAAATCGATGTACAGTTTAGCCGTTTGGCACACGCATACTAGAGCTCAAAACACATTTTTTGACCCGCAGTTTTTAAAAAAAATTCCCTTAGGAGGGGAGTGCTGAGACATTTTTTTATTTGTATGGAAAAAAAAATTTTTTTCAGATACCTATCGTGTGTGGTATCTTATGAAAGGGCATTTTGAGGCGATTCTAAAAATATACAACATCATAACATTTCATCCATTTTTTTTTAATTAGCACAAAAATAATTATTTCATTATAAAAACGGAACGGAAAAATAATTAGTTCATTATTTGTCCGTCCTTTTATCCTAGTGTTTTTTTAAGTAGTACCTTCAAACATCGATTTCATAAATAAAAAATTTAATAAAAAACTATTAAAAACATTGTATAATAACAAATTATCATATGATCGTGTTAAAAAGTCGTAGTAAGTTTTCATTTTAAATTAATGTTCTTTTTAACTTATTGAATAATCAGCATTTTTTGCATTCAGCAAAAAGTCAAAATACTGCGCTCAATAATTAGACCAAGATTGTTTTGATGAATGTTTATTAACTTAATTGTGTGTTAGTTTTATCTCGTTAGCCGACTCAGAAGCTGAGATATGTAATTTTAGAGTTTTTGTACAGATTTAACAGACAAATAAAAAAACAAGAAACAGTAATTAATCTTAAGACAGAAAAACAGACCAATAAACATAGATACGGTAGAAGTACTTACAGTTATATTTGGATTCCAATGTCTCACAATAGTTGTACACAACTGGAACAAAAAAAGAAAAAATTAGACTAACTTATTTCTTATAAATATGAATATTCCCAAACCTCACATCTATCGTATACTCGTAGATAAGTTATAATAGAACAAAACTACTTCTTGATTGTTTTGTCACATGATTATTAAGTACGCGAAATTATTATGTCACGCAGGGGTTTTCAAAGTGGGGGACGTGACCACATTTTAAGGGGGGCGCGGGGCCTTGGGAAATTCGAACAGGGCTAGCTAGACCACTTACGTCCGTTTCCTTGCATCGAAGCAAGGGGGGCGTGGGAATTTCATTTTAGGTAGCAGGGGGGCGTGCCTAAAAAAAGTTTGGTGATGATGTAACGTAACGTAAATAACGAACATAGCAAAATCTTTAACACAAATAATTATGTTACTTTTATACAGAACAACGCGACGTATAAATCAAAGCCTTGAAATAAAA
The DNA here is from genome assembly GCA_947086415.1 of Pammene aurita. NCBI lineage: Eukaryota > Metazoa > Arthropoda > Insecta > Lepidoptera > Tortricidae > Pammene > Pammene aurita. The sequence continues at coordinate 3,250,445 of OX352296.1, forward strand.
ACAATCCTAAACATATAAGAAATAACATCATAAATATGAACATCGATAACCACGATGAAGGGGATCAATGTTACTCTGCGTCCGTACCTTACACCTTAGACAACCCTACACGTGATCCCTGGGTGGTGCTAAAAGAGTAACAAACTTGGCAGCTGCACTGTCCCATCTGGACCTCGCAGCACTCACTGGATTTTCTTCATCATCTGCTTTCCCACTACTACTACCCCAGGGAATAAATGCCTATCTATATCCAGTGACATGTAGCCATACGATAAATAAACCACGATGAAAATGTTAAAGCTCACTTGTTACCTATTAACAAGTCACAATTCTATTCCAAAAATAGAGGTCAGACCCCATTGGTCATGGTAAAAAGCTTGATACTGACCAGTCAATCTATTCTCACATTGCATTATATTTTAGACTTTTGTGCTCATAGAATAGAGACCAATTTAGCATGCGACTTTTTCAAAAAGCTTGAATATTGCATAACTTTATAATAGTACACGTACAAGTTTTTTTTCAACCGGGTATTGGTGAAAGTGTTCAAGTGTGGTCGATTAGAAATTATTTGTGTATTCGATCAGCTATTACATTTTAATTGCGTATGAGATCGTAATTGCAGAGTTGAGATATGGTGATTAATAAGAAAAAATGTATTGAGGTTAGTTGTCTTATTTAGGTCCTTGTTTTGCTATACACGTAGTACTAGTGTACAAGTACCTAATAGTAGGCAAGTAGTTCATATTATCAAATTTTAACGGCCTCCTAGCCTAGTCGGTAGTGACCCTGCCTACGAAGCAGGAGGTCCCGGGTTCGAATCCTGGTCAGGGCATTGATTTGTGTGTTTATCACAGATATTTGTTCCTGAGTTATGGATGTTTTCTATATATTTAAGTATTTATCTATTATATATATCGTCGTCTAGTACCCACAACACAAGCCTTAATGAGCTTACTGTGGGACTAGGTCGATTTGTGTAAGATTATCCAATAATATTTATTTATTTATTTATCAAATATATCCTCCTGAAACCCTCAATCTTTTGTTTTGTTTTTGAGTTTGAAACCTTTTCGATTTTAATAATAGTTTATACTAGCTTTTGCCCGCGGCTTCGCTCGCGTTAAATTCGGGGTAACACGGTTCCCCTTTGCCCCCCGGAATGCTCCATACAAACTTCCACCCCCCACATTTTAGGGAAGTGGGGGGTTAGAAAGAGACAAAAAGTAGCCTATGTCACTCTCCATCCCTTCAACTATCTCCACTTAAAAAATCACATCAATTCGTCGCCCCGTTTTGCCGTGAAAGACGGACAAACAAACAAACAAACAAACACATACACTTTCCCATTTATAATATTAGTATGGATTATTTTGCAATTTTTTAAAGGCCTATAGTAAGACATACACATTTATTGATTTGTGACTTACTTTTAAATATTAAAATTTTCGTGTCTTTCATCTTTATTTGTGAGGGAAAAATTAAGTTTCAAGATAAAATGTGTACCTGTCTAACAAAGAATGACAACATATGTAATTTAAAAAAAATCATCTCTCCCTAGGGAATTAAGTAAATACTGTAACTTCCGCTAGTACGGCTGTGTGGAATGCCATGCTTTAAGTGTCATAACTGATAAAAATACTTTACTCTATCTAATAGTTCTGAACTGAATATCAGTTCTATAAGTATAATAAACACACATGAATTGAAACACGTGGATTCTAATTGGACGTCTCCGGGCAATAGGCAACGCTTGTTAACTGCTCAGATTTATGTTCTAACTAGGGCAATAACATCTACACATTCATCCCAGAACATCAAATTATAACCTTGTTACTTATAGTTAAGGTCGAGGTTCGATTGGGGTTTGTTTCTATGATAATTCCTAATAGGGAGGGATATGGGGCACATTTATGGTGAACGAGTTTGGAGTAATAGAAAAGCATGCACTGTTAAATAAATAAATGTTTTAGAACATATAAAGTTGTTGATGCCTTATTGCCTCGATAAAGCCTAACATTTATAATATACTGATGATGGTTTATGGTACAGTCACCCGCAATAGTATCTTCCTACACGAAGGCCGCAAAAATATGTGACAGACTCTTATTTGTAGGACCATAAGAGTGTGTCACATACTTTTGCGGTCTTCATGTAGGAAGATACTAGTGCCGGTCACTGTACACTCAGCTGCAGAGATAGTGGACAGACTGGACAGTGGACCCTACATAGAAAGTTTGTATGCAGGGAGGATCCACTAACTCTGCAGATGATTCTGCATATCCGACAGTGCAACGGCTGCGCGTCAAAATTTTTCGTATGGAGCAATTTTTGGCTTTATACAAGTGTAACAAAAATGCTAATGATCCGTTTAAGGGCATAATTAATTAATTAGTATCGATTTCTAATTAAGAAAAACTAAGAAAAAAAAATTTGACGCGAAAAAATGAATAGGTTTTGTATGGGGGGTTGGCCGGCTGGGACGACGGGTCACATACAAAAAAACTTATTTTTTCGCGTTCAAAATTTTTTTCCCAATGTCTTTCTTAGTCTCAATACGATACCAATTATACCCTTAACGGACCACCAGTATTTTTGTTAAAGTTTAAGCTTTAAAAAAGTATTGAACGATACGTAACTTTGTAGAGGTTTCTATGTCTTGTCGAAACGGTTTGGAATAGGTTTTTTGTCAGGTCCTTTTATCCCCGCTATACCACTAGCACGTTTGCACTAACAAATTATAGGTAGTATTCACTAAGCACTCTAATCCATATTATACTATATACTAATATTATAAATGAGAAAGTGTATGTGTGTGTTTGTTTGTCCGTCTTTTACGGCAAAACCGGGCGACGAATTGACGTGATTTTTTAAGTGGAGTTAGTTGAAGGGATGGAGAGTGATATAGGCTACTTTTTATCTCTTTCTAACCCCCCACTTCCCTAAAATGGGGGGTGGAAGTTTATATGGAGCACTCCGGGGGGCAATCAGGAAAGGGGAACCGTGTTACCCCGAATTTAACGCGAGCGAAGCCGCGGGCAAAAGCTAGTTTTGACATAAATTTGACATGAACTTGATAAAAAAACAATATATTAGGTTGATCTGAATTCGCTAATCGCCACGTTTGACAGGTCCAATCAAAGCAGTGACAACATATATTCTTCGAATAGGCCTCCAGTAGTCTTCTGTTTTATAAACACTTAACTGTTTATCCTATTAAACTCGTAATTTGCGGAAGCCTGTCACCAAACAGCCATTATTATTCAGTTTCCCTAAAGCCTGAGAACGTGTAGTTATTGTTCTAAACAATTAGTTTGGGCGTTGCGTCAGTTTATGTTAGAAAGCGGGAAAATTATGAGAATCGGACATTGTTAAGAGGAGAGTATGTGACAGTGATAATGGTATTAAGATAGGAAGGGCGTCATTGTTCATTAATGATAATACACGAAAGGGGTTATATGTAAATACCTACTTACTAGTTTTACCTACCTTACCTTACCTAGGACCTATTTTAGTTATACAGTCTTCTGTGTCGTATGTAAGCCACGAATTTTAGTTAGAGTGTATTGTTTAGTGCTATGTTTCACGTGTCTGCCGTTGACGCTGGCGCTAGTAGCTAAGAATTATAATGTTAGGCCAAGGCATTTCTGATCAGATACGTGGTCACCTGATTGTTCCGTTGTAGTTATTATAATTTTTCTTTTATTCAGTTTTCCATTTCTATTGTCCTCTTTGAGTTTATTACTGATGTGTTTTATTGCCTTTTTGTTATCATAGATTGTACTCGCTACATATGTTTATTTTTCACCGGATCGGATGGTCTTTTCGGAAGATCAGCGCTGGCTAATGCTAGCAACATGCTGAGAAGAGAGCATTTCGTGACGCTTGTCTTATCTGTTATTTATTTATTATTTCTGTAATGTCACGAATAAAGATATTTCTATTTAAATTTCTAAAAATATTATCTTGCAAAGTTAATCAAAGTACAAAAGGTACCAGGAGACATTTTTTAGTTCTCCACCAGTTCTAAATCTGAATAAACAGATATAAAAAGTTAATACACCTATATGTTATGGGATATTATTTTAACATAGTTCGACCCAGTTTCTCCACCACTGATCATCTCCACACTCTAAACCAAATAATTGAAAAGTCCAACGAGTTCAACGTGCCCCTGTACCTTGCTTTTGTAGATTATAGTAAGGCATTCGACAGCGTCAAACACTCCGCTATATTTTCCGCTATGCAGAAGCAGGGTATAGACCCTGTATACGTTGAACTCGTTGGAACTATTTACAACAATAGTAGAGCCAGCATTAAATTACACGCACCCGGTCCCGCATTCAACATAGAAAAAGGAGTTAAACAGGGAGATCCGTTATCCCCAAAATTGTTCACCAGTTGCCTGCAAGAAATATTTCTAAAGCTGGCGGTCTCATGGGAGACGATGGGCATTGACGTTGGCGGCAAAAGGTTAACAAACCTGCGCTTTGCTGACGACATAGTTCTTTTCTCCCATACGGCACCCCATCTACAACAAATGCTGCAAGACCTCAGCACAGCGAGCCTTGAGGTTGGACTCACAATGAATAAAGAGAAAACCAAGTTAATGACCAATCAAACTAAACGTAGGGTAGTGGTAGATGGGCAGGATTTACAATATGTCGATGAGTATGTTTACTTGGGCCAGATAGCGTCCTTCGAGAACAGGCAGTCTTTCGAAATCGATAGACGTATCGAAAACGCCTGGAAGAGCTTCTGGTCCATGAAAGCGCTAATGAAGGGAAACCTTCCTCTATGTCTTAAGCGCAAACTCCTCGACGTGTGCATCCTGCCTATCCTAACCTACGGTACTCAAACCTGGTCATTAACTGAGGCTCTAAAGTCCAAACTCAAGGTTTGCCAGCGAGCGATGGAGCGCAGTATATTAGGTGATCGCAGAACAGATCAAACCAGAAATACGGAACTGCGCTCCAAAACTCGTGTTGAAGATATGGGTGTCAAGACCGCTAAGCTAAAGTGGGATTGGGCTGGGCATATCTGCCGCATGCACCCGGAACGGTGGGCCAGAATGGCTACAGAGTGGGACCCACGAGACACCATCGACGGCTGCCGGGGTAGAGGCAGACCGAAAAGGAGATGGCGGGACGACCTGGACGCATTCTTTGCGGAATGGAGGGGCAGCACTGTGAACAGGACTGAATGGAGGAGAAGAGGGGAGGCCTTTGCCCAGCAGTGGGACACTAATACAGGCTAATAAAAAAATAAAAAAAATAGTTACTCGGACAACACACAGTGCCAGGTGTCATAAAATCGTACCAAACATTGTAAACTTGCATTTTTTATTCAATTTCCGACGAACTCGGCTGTCACTTTACTTAAGCTACCTTGTATCATAACATAAATGGTGTAGTTTATGTAAACTTTTAAATAATACGAAATTTCAAGTACAAATCGCTTTACAGTTGCGTGTGTTGAGGTCAAAAGTCATATCGCATTGTTATCAATTTCAATTAATTCTTGCAAGACATCCTTGGGCGTTATAGGTACCTACTCGGATTGGTACTTGCCATCACATAGATTGCGTGGGCGCATACAAGCCGATTTCTGAACAGACCAGTGTAATGTGACCTCAAAAGATCCGTAAATCCGTCCAGACCTAGCTAATGCGCCACCAGTGGGCACTGTACAAATTGCACAATATACATATTTGCTTTCTTATTGTGGGATTATTTAGCGCAACTTATGCAAAGACATCGCGCAATCTAAACTATAAAGAAAACTTGAGTGTATTGTCGTGGCACATTGCCTAAATCTGGACGCAGTTTTACGTAGCTATTCGAATAGTGCACTTCCTGGAGATGTTAAAAAAGATAGGAATTGGAGAATACTTTAGGTTTTAGTCCTATCACGAAACGAGCATATCAAGAAGAGCATAAGTATTAGGTATATTTAAGTCTACAGACTGGACTGGACTGGGTTACTGACCTATCAGTAAGTTTGTGGGGAATATAGCGAGAGACAGATCGTTAATCGAAGTTCAAAGATAGCCTCTAGTCTCTTGCAAGACGACACAAGATAATCGAATTTTCAACTCCGACTGTCACACAGGATCTAGCGTGGCAGCAGTGGCAGGGCAGGTTATTATACTTCTTAGTCTTCTTACATAATATGCACATACTAATTTGTCTTAGGTTTTGAAGTTGGACTCGTTCGTCGATAAGGTATTGGAACAATATGCTGCACTGGTGTTTGGTGTCGAAACTCAGGAGCGATTGTGGCTGGTCAGCCGTGGGAGAGTTTTGTGAAGAGGGAGCACAAGGCAAGAGAAATGTACGGTTTTCAAGGCAACCGAGGAAGGTTGTGGGAGTTCTTTTGACAAAAACAACAAGAGTGGAAATTATAATGAAATGGTGTGATTTGTTTCATGCGACTTCTATATAGCGACCTTAAAGTTATATAATTGGACCTAATGATGATTATGATTGAGAGCCGACCTTCAATTAACATACGATTAGGCCAGGGTAAGATGGTTTATCGAGGTAGAATGTGTGCGATCCCACGATGTCCCCCTTAACAGTAGAGAAGGTAACGCCGCAGGGTTTTTTAGTGGGTATTCTCCGATATGAACGAGCGAGTCCCCCATACCACCCCCCCTGTGGGCTACCCTAGCCCCGGGGTGAAATGCGTAAATGCATTTCTTCCCTGCGTCAAAATAAAGAAAAGGGTAAGAAGGTTTGTTGATTTTTCGAAGGAACATAGGTAATTAATAGTAGGTATCTACGATACGAATCATGACAATTGAATTGCCGAAACTGCTAGCCTAATATGGTCGGATTTTCATCGCCTGTCACCATAGCTGTCACACTCTAACAAGTATGTAAGTGCGAAAGTGATGCATGACGTTATAGGCGATAAAATGACAACCATGATATGCTTTCTGTAAAGGATATATGAAGGGTACACGGAAAGAACCTGTCTAGTCACATTGACAACATTTTGAGTTAAAGCGCCTTTAAAATTTGGAACGATTCAATTTACCATACTATTTTTTAAGCTAGATGGTTTTTATGAGTTAAGAAGTGAAAGTACGTTAATATTTTCATCTGTAACAGAAGTTGTTACTAATAGTTCATTGCAAGCTCTACATTTTGATATAAAAATCTCATTCTACAAAAAAAGTAACTAGACATGTTCTTTCCGTGTACCATTCATATGGATCAAGTAAAGGAAAAAGTAAACATCGTGCCGTGCTGTAAAAGAGAAGGCAAAGGACAGACATATAATATAAAAAATAAATCAATAAATAATATTATTGGACAATCTGTGTAGACGGCTAAAGAGACAAGAGGGTACCCCGTGGTCAACACACTGCATCCTCTTTGAGCTTTCTGGCAGCCTTACTCACCAGCAGGAATACAACACTATGAGTATTAGGGTATAGAGGCGTAGAGGTAAGATGGGGTTTCGGGTACTTATCATCACAAGTTGAAGCATACCAATGTAAAATCGCCCGAGGACGTGTCTTGCACCGACAGCCGTTTTACGCAAGCGGCGCACGCGACGGTCCCACAGACGGAATTCGCATTCACCCACCGGCTCAAATTCACCGCCAATTTGTAATTGCAGATGGTTGGTGGATTTCAAGTTTTGCGCATGCCTATTTAGTCTTGCAAATTGCATGAGTATTTATATTTAATCTTACATAGCATAGGGATTATGTATATGACCTTCTGGACCCATATGAAGCTGAAGCTCGATTTTTTTTTTTCTCATTATTTTTTAATACCTCGACGGTGTCAAATAACCATACGGCCCGCCTCATGCGAAGCAGCTACCGTAGCCTATGGACGTCTGCAACTTCAGAGGTGTCACATGCGCGTTGTCGACCCTTTAATAAAAGCTACGCATCCAAGCTTAATCAAATCGTTAATGGTTACATCATGTACGCGGCTATAAACAAAGACGCAAACTACGAAACACGATACTGACAAAAACCATAATTGATGATACACATTTGTCAAAACAGTTCAAAGGTGTTGGTAATAATTGCGCAGACGCGGCTTACGACACCGCCATAGTGATGCCACGATCAATAGAAACAGTACATTCATCTTTCTTGTTTGTCTTGGCTTTTTGTCACGGCTCAATAGGGAAGACGCAGCTATAATATTTACCATTATTTTGATCAAAATTTATGTGATCAAAATGTTGAAAAAACATCAAATAATAGCTATTGAAACGTTTTTACTTCAGTTTATACTAATTTCAAATAATAATTACGATTTGAAGTAATGTGAAACGAAACGTATTTTAATCCACCAATCAGCGTCTGGTAGCGTCACTCTTGTTATGACAACAAATGGGGTTGGCAACAGTCTATGGGATTTGGCTTAAAGGGCTAACATCCAGGGCAAAAATAAAAAATAAATAAACAAGAATTTGACACTGGACGAACAAATATGGCGAGTGACACACATGAGTGACGTCACAGGTATTGTAGATCATCGTTTAGGCGCGAAAATTTAAATTGTCAGTTTGTAACACCAATTTTTAACTATAAATTATAGTATTTTAATTTTTTATCTTCACTCACATTGTAAGTTCTCTAAAACGTGTTCGAAAACGGTAGGCAATGGCTAGCATTACCACAACCGATTTGACTATGATAAGCTTTTTATCTGTGGCAGTAACGTAATTTTAACTTTACATGCTCAAATATTGATGTGTTATGAGTTTTGATAACATAATGTACACCTGCACACTCCCGCGCGGCCGCCAACACGCGCCCGCGCGACCGCCGACACAATCGAGTTGGCCATGGCGGTGCAATGGCGGCCATTCTATGGTTTCCGAATAATGCATTTAGGATAAATAATATGAGTGTAGATAAAGCAGTGTATGCAACTGTACGTAATTAGGCCTTAAAACACTCGTGTGATCTTATTATGAAACTCCACTCATGTTTTAAGGACCCTTATTACGTAACAGTTACATAAACTACTATCAATACACTCATGGTCTATTCTACGTGCAATTCTTTCAAATGAAAGCATTTATGCATATATAAATATTGCATCTTGCCTATTGAAGCTGGGCTTCATTCAGCAACCCCATAATTTGGCGTAAGAAATATAGTGGCTTATGAAATCAAAAAACAATGCATTACAATTGAAAGACAAATATATTATTAAATTAAAATTAAAATGAATGACAAAGGTAATTATTAAGTTCCGAAAAACTCAGTGGTAGTACTTTTTAACCGACGAAAAAAACGGAGGAGGTTCTCAAGTCGACGCGTATATATATATATATATATATATATTTTTTTTTTTTTATGTATGACCACGCATAACTTTTTACAGAGTAGCTCGATTTTGATAATTATTCTTTTATTGGAAAGGGTATACCCCGAAATAGGTCCCATATAAATTTGGAAAAAAAAATCCAACCTTAAGGGTAGGAAAATAGGGGATGATTGATTTTTCACTCACCGATTGTAACGTATGACCACGGATAACTTTTTACAGAGTAGTCCGATTTTTTGGAAAAAAATCCTACCCTAAGTGTGGGAAAATAGGGGTAATTTATTGTTCACTCACAGATTTTAAAGCAGAGTATTTACAAAAAAAAACCTCACGAGTTTTGACAATATCTTTTTCGCATTCGAGCAGAATTTTTTGTAGGCCTACCCATGTTGGTATATAAATCCTGTTCTTTTTAAAGTATTTATATTACAGAACAAAATAATAGTTCAAGTAGGATTATTGATATAACAGTTAATAGCTAAAGCAAGGTAAGCTAGCTAATTAAGCATGTAATAATTTGTATAAATTATAGCCACGGAAAATTATAAAATAAAAACTTTTTAACAAAAAAATTTAACCGCCGAAAAAAAACTTAAAGTCAAAAAAAACCAGCACTAACACGAAATGAATCGACCAACAAAAAACAATAGCGCACTGAAAAGAAAAAAATAATAATTTGGTCTTCAATAACGCAAGTGAATACCTACCCTACAATTACAATTATAATCTTTTTTTTTGTATACACTTTCTATATACCTAATACAATCGCTAGGCTTATATCAATTTAATTACATCTAGAAAGTATGAACTATATGCATATTTCTGAAATCAATCACACAAATCTGCGTATTTATATATTTACAATCAGTTATTTTTTGCAGTCGGTGCCAGCCTCAAACAAACTTGAGCACCTTAGTGAAGAGTTGAACGCAACACAAATTTTAATTAGGTAGGTTAAGTATTTTCACAGCTTTCAAATCACGCATCAACAGATTCAGTCCCGTAATAGAAATAAATCTATTCGTACGAAACGTAAATTTGTAGTTTATTTATACGTCAATTCATAAGTAGCAAATCTGATCTACAAAAAAAAATTAGACAACTACTCATAAACACAAACAACATAAAGAGACTATTATATCAATCATAAACAGGTATTTACAATACAAATGTTAATGGCAAAGGTAGTACCTAATACACGAAATAGATAAACGTCTTAAGATTACTCATCCATTAGCCTGACCAAGTAAGATTTGCGCATTGAAAATTCAATATTTTGACACGACCGTCAATGACGTCTGCCCTCACGCGTCTGCCCGCGTTCTGGTCACGCACTCCACAGCGTGCCCCTCCCCTCGCTCCGCCCGCACGTAAGCAGCGCCGCCGTGTATTGGGCGCTTGGCGGAGGTTGCAGTTTTGGAATATGTTGCGTTCAACTCTTCACTAAGGTGCTCAAGTTTGTTTGAGGCTGGCACCGACTCCAAAAATAACTGATTGTAAATATATAAATACGCAGATTTGTGTGATTGATTTCAGAAATATGCATATAGTTCATACTTTCTATGTATCATTCATATGGATCAAGTAAAGGAAAAAGTAAACATCGTGCCGTGCTGTAAAAGAGAAGGCAAAGGACAGACATATAATATAAAAAATAAATCAATAAATAATATTATTGGACAATCTGTGTAGACGGCTAAAGAGACAAGAGGGTACCCCGTGGTCAACACACTGCATCCTCTTTGAGCTTTCTGGCAGCCTTACTCACCAGCAGGAATACAACACTATGAGTATTAGGGTATAGAGGCGTAGAGGTAAGATGGGGTTTCGGGTACTTATCATCACAAGTTGAAGCATACCAATGTAAAATCGCCCGAGGACGTGTCTTGCACCGACAGCCGTTTTACGCAAGCGGCGCACGCGACGGTCCCACAGACGGAATTCGCATTCACCCACCGGCTCAAATTCACCGCCAATTTGTAATTGCAGATGGTTGGTGGATTTCAAGTTTTGCGCATGCCTATTTAGTCTTGCAAATTGCATGAGTATTTATATTTAATCTTACATAGCATAGGGATTATGTATATGACCTTCTGGACCCATATGAAGCTGAAGCTCGATTTTTTTTTTTCTCATTATTTTTTAATACCTCGACGGTGTCAAATAACCATACGGCCCGCCTCATGCGAAGCAGCTACCGTAGCCTATGGACGTCTGCAACTTCAGAGGTGTCACATGCGCGTTGTCGACCCTTTAATAAAAGCTACGCATCCAAGCTTAATCAAATCGTTAATGGTTACATCATGTACGCGGCTATAAACAAAGACGCAAACTACGAAACACGATACTGACAAAAACCATAATTGATGATACACATTTGTCAAAACAGTTCAAAGGTGTTGGTAATAATTGCGCAGACGCGGCTTACGACACCGCCATAGTGATGCCACGATCAATAGAAACAGTACATTCATCTTTCTTGTTTGTCTTGGCTTTTTGTCACGGCTCAATAGGGAAGACGCAGCTATAATATTTACCATTATTTTGATCAAAATTTATGTGATCAAAATGTTGAAAAAACATCAAATAATAGCTATTGAAACGTTTTTACTTCAGTTTATACTAATTTCAAATAATAATTACGATTTGAAGTAATGTGAAACGAAACGTATTTTAATCCACCAATCAGCGTCTGGTAGCGTCACTCTTGTTATGACAACAAATGGGGTTGGCAACAGTCTATGGGATTTGGCTTAAAGGGCTAACATCCAGGGCAAAAATAAAAAATAAATAAACAAGAATTTGACACTGGACGAACAAATATGGCGAGTGACACACATGAGTGACGTCACAGGTATTGTAGATCATCGTTTAGGCGCGAAAATTTAAATTGTCAGTTTGTAACACCAATTTTTAACTATAAATTATAGTATTTTAATTTTTTATCTTCACTCACATTGTAAGTTCTCTAAAACGTGTTCGAAAACGGTAGGCAATGGCTAGCATTACCACAACCGATTTGACTATGATAAGCTTTTTATCTGTGGCAGTAACGTAATTTTAACTTTACATGCTCAAATATTGATGTGTTATGAGTTTTGATAACATAATGTACACCTGCACACTCCCGCGCGGCCGCCAACACGCGCCCGCGCGACCGCCGACACAATCGAGTTGGCCATGGCGGTGCAATGGCGGCCATTCTATGGTTTCCGAATAATGCATTTAGGATAAATAATATGAGTGTAGATAAAGCAGTGTATGCAACTGTACGTAATTAGGCCTTAAAACACTCGTGTGATCTTATTATGAAACTCCACTCATGTTTTAAGGACCCTTATTACGTAACAGTTACATAAACTACTATCAATACACTCATGGTCTATTCTACGTGCAATTCTTTCAAATGAAAGCATTTATGCATATATAAATATTGCATCTTGCCTATTGAAGCTGGGCTTCATTCAGCAACCCCATAATTTGGCGTAAGAAATATAGTGGCTTATGAAATCAAAAAACAATGCATTACAATTGAAAGACAAATTATATATATATATATTTTTTTTTTTTATGTATGACCACGCATAACTTTTTACAGAGTAGCTCGATTTTGATAATTATTCTTTTATTGGAAAGGGTATACCCCGAAATAGGTCCCATATAAATTTGGAAAAAAAAATCCAACCTTAAGGGTAGGAAAATAGGGGATGATTGATTTTTCACTCACCGATTGTAACGTATGACCACGGATAACTTTTTACAGAGTAGTCCGATTTTTTGGAAAAAAATCCTACCCTAAGTGTGGGAAAATAGGGGTAATTTATTGTTCACTCACAGATTTTAAAGCAGAGTATTTACAAAAAAAAACCTCACGAGTTTTGACAATATCTTTTTCGCATTCGAGCAGAATTTTTTGTAGGCCTACCCATGTTGGTATATAAATCCTGTTCTTTTTAAAGTATTTATATTACAGAACAAAATAATAGTTCAAGTAGGATTATTGATATAACAGTTAATAGCTAAAGCAAGGTAAGCTAGCTAATTAAGCATGTAATAATTTGTATAAATTATAGCCACGGAAAATTATAAAATAAAAACTTTTTAACAAAAAAATTTAACCGCCGAAAAAAAACTTAAAGTCAAAAAAAACCAGCACTAACACGAAATGAATCGACCAACAAAAAACAATAGCGCACTGAAAAGAAAAAAATAATAATTTGGTCTTCAATAACGCAAGTGAATACCTACCCTACAATTACAATTATAATCTTTTTTTTTGTATACACTTTCTATATACCTAATACAATCGCTAGGCTTATATCAATTTAATTACATCTAGAAAGTATGAACTATATGCATATTTCTGAAATCAATCACACAAATCTGCGTATTTATATATTTACAATCAGTTATTTTTTGCAGTCGGTGCCAGCCTCAAACAAACTTGAGCACCTTAGTGAAGAGTTGAACGCAACACAAATTTTAATTAGGTAGGTTAAGTATTTTCACAGCTTTCAAATCACGCATCAACAGATTCAGTCCCGTAATAGAAATAAATCTATTCGTACGAAACGTAAATTTGTAGTTTATTTATACGTCAATTCATAAGTAGCAAATCTGATCTACAAAAAAAAATTAGACAACTACTCATAAACACAAACAACATAAAGAGACTATTATATCAATCATAAACAGGTATTTACAATACAAATGTTAATGGCAAAGGTAGTACCTAATACACGAAATAGATAAACGTCTTAAGATTACTCATCCATTAGCCTGACCAAGTAAGATTTGCGCATTGAAAATTCAATATTTTGACACGACCGTCAATGACGTCTGCCCTCACGCGTCTGCCCGCGTTCTGGTCACGCACTCCACAGCGTGCCCCTCCCCTCGCTCCGCCCGCACGTAAGCAGCGCCGCCGTGTATTGGGCGCTTGGCGGAGGTTGCAGTTTTGGAATATGTTGCGTTCAACTCTTCACTAAGGTGCTCAAGTTTGTTTGAGGCTGGCACCGACTCCAAAAATAACTGATTGTAAATATATAAATACGCAGATTTGTGTGATTGATTTCAGAAATATGCATATAGTTCATACTTTCTAGATGTAATTAAATTGATATAAGCCTAGCGATTGTATTAGGTATATAGAAAGTGTATACAAAAAAAAAGATTATAATTGTAATTGTAGGGTAGGTATTCACTTGCGTTATTGAAGACCAAATTATTATTTTTTTCTTTTCAGTGCGCTATTGTTTTTTGTTGGTCGATTCATTTCGTGTTAGTGCTGGTTTTTTAGTGACTTTTAGTTTTTTTTCGGCGGTAAAATTTTTTTTACGGGACAACCGAAAATGACCAACGCAGTTGGTCGGGTCATTTACATCGGGTCGCTCTTTATTTAAACTCTTGTATAAATATGGCTACTGCTTATACACCGAATTTTTTGATGTACGGCCGCGAGTTGTCAATGATTCGTGAACGTGTTGAGAATCAGGTTGTGGACCAAGATGTGGGACTCAGCCGGATGGAACGCGCTTCGAATCTTCAGACGCTTCGTGAGGTGTACGATAAAGTTTCTGATTCGATGGCTTTAGCCTTTCATCGTAACGCCGCCAAGTTCAACACGAACCGTTCTTCGCCAAGAATCGTTGGTGACCAAATCGTTTGGCGCCGGAATTTCCAGCGTGGATCCGCTGATCCTTTTCGAGGCGGTAAATTCGCTCCACGTTTCGTTCGGTGCCGTGTGGTTAGACGGGTGTCTCCACAGGTATATGTACTGGCTGATACCGATTCCGAGCATGTCGGTACCTATCATATTAAAGATATCTTGAAATAGTTTCTTCTTTCGGCCCGTTCAGTTTTCTCAAAATTCTAAAATGCGCTTTAGTCCGCCATTCCCTTATCGGTAATCCTTGCTTGATTCGTTTCTTATCGTTTTTTTGTTTTCGTTTGAGCGTTTCCTTGCTCCTTTTTCCAGATTTGACCTTTTTTTTTACCGTTGGTGCTTAAGGCTTCGTTTATCTTTCCCGGTCTATGATAGCCTGGTTGTATAATTTGATGACTCGATGTGAGGGATTAAGATCTGTGGCCAGGTGCAGTTTCTGTCCTATCCCGGCCGTCACGTCTTGGACCGCGCGACGCGTTGGTTGGCGTTTTGTCATCTTGTTAATCTATTAGGTTAGTCTTTAGGGGTAATGTTAATAACTGGTTGGTTTTGTTTTTTTTGGAATTCGTTTAGGGTTCTCTTGTTGTACCTTTTTTGGCCTTAGCATTAAGTTGTGTTTTTTTTGTTGCTTGGGGTTAGTTTTCTTGTGTTTTCTTGTGTTGTTGTTCGTTTGTTTCTTTGTTTGGTAGGGAGATGCTGTAGCATGGCGCTACGTATCGTACGACATCTGTCGACTTTCTTTAGAACTTCTGAACTTCTGTGTCTAAGGGAGGTCTAAGGCTAGGTCACGGTTGATATATAAAAAAGCGTACATTGTGATTCACGGCATGACAGGTAGATGGCGCTTATATCAGTCCGCATTTTGTAATACGACTGGCAGTTATAAAATTGAGATAATACTCGCGCTAATTTTGAATGTGAATATTTGAGGTATTCCAGATTGTCAAAAAGAAAAAAGTTGATTTTTGATTGAGTGTGTCAGAGCTACGGGGAGATTTTTAAAGAAAAACAGATATTCTGGTTTTGTCTGGGGGTTTTGCTATAATTTGCTTAGTTGCATCGTGGTGAAGTGCGATTTATTTCTCTAGATCTTTGCATTCAAACATTATATAGCAAGTGCTATTAATACATTATTGGAGCAAAAACAAAACCACGTCCCCGGACCGCCTGAGCCGGAAGGATTCCGGAAGACACTTGTGGGTGCCGGACCGGCGAGACACTGCCGCGTTTTCCGCGGGATTCTTCACCATCGTCGGAGAATTAGAGTCCGCATCCAGCGGGCTCTCCAAGTGAGAAAAGGAGTTCAGCGAGCTATTGGGTCCGCCTAAACCAAAGCGGACACTTGCCCACGAACTCTTTTCAATTTAAAACTACAGCTTTAGCCATTCTGTCTTTCGAGAATATCATATTATTTACATTTTTTTAAAAACGTTATAAATCCGATTCCTTTTCTTTGTATCCAGTATTTTTATGCCATAATAGTCTTTTTTGTTGTTTTGCTAAATTTCCCAAAATTTCAATTGCCTCGTTTGACGGGCGTATACAGACCTGGCTCTTTAATTTAGGCTACGTTCAGCCAGCGAATCATCTGTCACCATCCATATCACCCGCCTCATTAACCCATTATTTTCCTGCAGCCAAATTATTACCAGCCGAGTCTTTATTTTTACTTACCAGTTTTGCTAACTATTGAATGTGAAATATCCTTATATAGGTACAGTTATCTTCATTTTTAAGTGACGTGCTAATATTAAATATTCTGATTATTGTAATTTAATTACATTCTAACCACTAAGGTAACTATTGAATGTGAAATATCCTTATATAGGTACAGTTATCTTCATTTTTAAGTGAAGTGCTAATTTTAAATATTTTTATTATTGTAATTTAATTATATTCTGACCACTAAGGAAGTTATTGAATGTGAAATATCTTTATATAGATACCGTTATCGTAATTTTTACGTGAAATGCTAAATTTTAAATAATCTGACTATTGTTGCTAATTTTAAATAATTTACTTTGTCTTCAAAATTAAACGTGTTAATGCAATTATAGAAGTGTTTTACTGCACTACATATAATAAATACAGATATTCGTATCACTAAATGCGGTCCAGACACTGTCAGTAATAATGTCATTATTTCTGTACCCGTCCTTTTCTACGTATATGAAGAATGAGTAGAGAAATAATGTCATTATTACTGACAGTGTCTGGTCAGCTAAAATATTACTGCCTATATGTCAGTCATCTAACCTACTTACTCAATAAGGAAAGCTTAAATGGTAGGTACCTTATGATCAAAACCAACGTACTGTATCAAATATTTATATTGTGCTCGGAATGACAGATACAAATCACATCTACCGAGTTACTTTAATTCGGTTATGTGGGGCAGATCCACAGAGGTCGAAAATGGCCACAGTCTGCTCACAACATAAAGTTATATACTCGTACAAGGAGAACGCTTCGCCTCATCTTTCCAAACCAAACAAAAAACCGAACCCGGGACCTCCTGCTTCGTTGGCAGGGACACTACCGACTAGGCGGTCGTTTGTCAAACTTTACGTTTATGACGCAAGTTATTACCGACGACTTATTGTCTTTACTTTTTATAAAATACTTATACCAGTCATCTACTACTACTGAGCTGAAACGTATTGAACTGGCGTTGATATTTTAAAATATAGTAGGCCTGTTATATCAACTTACTCTTTTATTTCAAAAGAATTAATTACAAAATATATGAAAATTAATAACATTACGTTTAATGAACTGTCCAACGGAACGTGACATTCTTGTATTTGTCAACTTTATCTTTCAAAACATGTAAAATATACGAAAGTAAACCCTATCCTATACAAAATAAGAATGTATACGAGCTCAATGTACTTGCTGGTTTGTCAAATTACTTTTTACGACAATGCACCTGAGCTGTACAAAAATGAACTTTAATTTGTAGCGGGTATGAATCACTCTGAGTGCAAACTAATGTTTACCTACATTCAATTTGCAATGCTAGCCGCTATGAAATTTGCCCCATTTCTTTTAATATTGCATTGATTTCAATTCCCCGTATTTTTTATCATGCGGTTAGATTAGGTTTCATAAGTAATTTCAAATTGTATACCTAAATTACCTAACGGTACAATAGTTAACGTTTAAGATTGCAAACGACAAAATGTGCTAGTTTAATTTTAAGTTAAGCAGAGAGGTCTGCTAACAATACAACAATGTTTAGAAATAGGTAGGTAGGTAGGTAGAGCGGTGGACTAGTATCCCGGAGTCATTAGTTCGGATCTCGTCCGAGGCAGTTCTATAGGTCCGTTTTTCATAACAAAGTGTGCCTGCATAATCAAAAACACCAAATTCAAATGTTTTCACATTTATATACCTATTAGTCATCATTTATAATTAAGAGCTCTTGTCGGTGGAGCAATTTCCATACATTTCTGTCATTCGCCTTTTCTTTTACAACCTGACACGACACGTAGTTTACTTTTTCATTTACTTGATCCGTGTACGCTTTTCTTGGCTTTCCTGACTTCCTCTCTACTTCAACACTACATTCTATCATGTTCTTTATAAATTCGTTGTAGCAGGTATCCAAGCATCTTCCCTGCTCCTCTTATCTCTTATAGTTCTCAACAAACTTCTTTTTTCTTTTATTGGTTTTGTTTTATTTCCAACTGATCTTTTCCATGCGACGCCAACACCACAACTCAAAAGTCTGCATAGCTGCAGCCTCTCCCTAGTAGATGAAGGTTTACAACCTTGAGCCAACTTTAAAGAC
This sequence comes from Pammene aurita, assembly GCA_947086415.1. Taxonomy (NCBI): domain Eukaryota; kingdom Metazoa; phylum Arthropoda; class Insecta; order Lepidoptera; family Tortricidae; genus Pammene; species Pammene aurita. Next base: position 3,269,211 of record OX352296.1, read on the forward strand.
AAGCAGTATTTTTCGGTTGGTATTTGAAAATCGCTTTTTATGGCAGGTGAAGTTACTGTAAGGTTTTTGATAGAGATGCACAAAACGCTTCACTGAATTGAATTGATTCATATCTTTCGATCGAGGAGATATGTATGAATGAATGAATGAATAAATGCTTTATTGCACACCTCAAAAAAAACAGCACAGTGGAAAAAAAAATCATGATAAAAAGAGGCAAACAACGGGCGATCTTATCGCTAATGAGCGATCTCTCCCAGACAAACTTTGGGTAGCGGTGAAGATAATGCAGATATTGTATCACTCGTTTCGCTCGGTGGATCTGTTCGCATATTCGCCTCAATCGCATCGTGTCACTCGTTTGACTCGGCCGGCTCATTCGAATCATGAGTGAGAAAGAGCGAGCAAGTAACACTGTAATCACTGAGATAGGTGAGTTACTGAGCGAGTTAAATTTTTAGTGAGTAGAAGAGTGAGTTCTTTTAAATCACTCACTCGTGAACGAGCCATGTCTACCGGGTTAGCATTACGTCTTAATGCCCGTCTAATCACCGCAATAACATTGGCAGAGGGTACGACATGCGCTGGCCATCAAGTGAGCTGTAGGGTTGTCTGCCACCAACGCGCTATAATCACAGACTTCCTTTCGTCTATAATTCACAGCTATATAGCTGTGAACACCATATGGTGTAAACTGTAGAATCAACTGCAAGCAAGTTAGGCGTAGTAGGCAAATTTGTGCGAATTGAATGTAAAGTTTTTGATAGCTCGTAGTTAAGGTCCTGCCGGGATAGCATTACGTCTTAATGCCCGCCTAATCACCGCAGTAACGGTGGCAGAGTCGACGACCTGCGCGCACGCAGCTGCTCTGGCGATTTGTCCGCAATTAGCTGAGGGATTAGTACTGTTTAGTTCTTGTATTCCGTGACATTTTGTTGACAAGTTGGTGTAACTTTAGACACTGGTCGTCTTAACAGGAAATAGTTTGTAATAGTTACTTACAGGTACAACAATGTTCTTCATAAAATAATTGCACAGGCTCTGAGGGTTCGGCAATGTACATCTACGTTTTCTACTTTTTATTAGGCGGACCGTATGCTAGTTTGCCACCAATATGATATTTAAAAAAAGCCACTGAAATGCAGATGAAATATGAGACATAATGTTCAATTGGTCATATGTATCTACTAAAGAAATAACCTATTATAAAGCTTATAGGTACCATCAGGTTCAAAATTGCATGGTCAATTTATCAATGAATTAATTCATAAATTGGCCATGCAATTCTGAACCCGATAGTACACAGTAAGTGTACCTACGTAAACTACTTACGGTAATTTACTACAACAGAGATTTATAACTTATTCAATAAGATATTACTCTTATCTAATCGCATATCACCTCTCAATAAGTACAAGCCTTAACGAGAGATCTTGCGTGACAATATTTCGATACGCGAGCGCAGCAAAATATCTGCGTAAACAAAAATGACGGAGCGTTACAAAGAATTCTCAAGAGTTAGGACCTTCTCGATGTGGGGAGAATACACGTACGCAGCGGTTTGAAGAAATGCAGTCACGTTCTTACAAATAAGTGAGTTATGTCATGATTTAGGTTTGGCGAATTTAAATACATAAATAAAAGAGTCGCGGTAACTAAAGACTGACAGACAACCCACAGCCTATAAACCATTGAAAGTAGAAACCATGAAATTTAACGGAACCCTTATAGGATCACTTTGTTGTCCGTTCTTCCGTCCGTCCGTCTGTTTGTCTGTCAAGACCCTTTTTCTCAGGAACGCGTGGAAGTATCAAGCTGAAATTCATATCAAATACTCAGGTCTACTGTCCCTTGGAGCTGTGAAAAAATCAAACTTCTAAGCCAACGCAATCAAAAGATACAGCCGCTTATGCCGCAAATTGCCGCAAATTTTCGAAACTCGCAAGGGAATCAAAACCTACAGGGTACTTCCCGTGAACTCAGAATCTTGAAATTTGGTACGAAGCAACGTCTTATAGCACAGATAAAGGAAAAATTGCGAAAACCGTATTTTTTTAGTTATATCATATAATAAAAATATTTTTAATAATTTTAAAGTGGGTAGTAACTTTCCGTAGAAGTATTAAATTGAAATTCATATCAAACCTGCAGGTTTGTACGGAACCCTCGGTGCGCGAGTCCGACTCGACTTGACCGGTTTTTTTTGTTGGCGTCAATTTTATTAATGGTGGTAATTAAGGTGCTTTTTCGTAATCAGAACAGATACGATGCCATTTATGCCCTTAAAGGCATCACCAGCATTTTTGTAACACTTTGTATTCTTTAAATGACATTTAGCATTTGGCATTTTTGAGCTTAACTAAGATTTTTGAAGATCCAATCTATGGGTGAAAAGGGAGTTTAAATATTAAACGACTTCCATGCGAACGAAGGCGCAGATTGAGGCTAGTAGATGAGAAGTTGAGAACTGCAAAGTGGTGGAATTTAATCTGACAACCGTGACGAAGATAAATATATTACAAAATGTTATTGAGTAGGTACCTATATAACCTAACTAATATAGTTTTAAACAAAAAAGAACCGACTTCACTTAGCATCCACCTTTCCAAAAGCAAATGCTCGAGATGCTGTAAAAAATACTCAAATCACTATAGGTGTGCCTATAATAGTTGAAGAGTTCCCTCGATTTCTCCAGGATCCCATCATCAGATCCTGACCTGGTTACAATGGGACCAACTGTGAAGTATACTCTTCCAAACAAAAAAAGAATTTTCCAAATCGGTCTAGCCGTCTTGGAATAATCGGTGAACACACATAAAAAAAATAGCAAAAACAAAGATCCCGACGAATTGATAACCTCCTCCTTCAAAATCTTAAAGTCGGTTGAAAATAGCAAACAATATTATTTCTTCCGTAGGTACGTACCTACTAACCAAAGACGATTATTCTGATTTAAAAAAGTCTGTCAAAAAATGGTGTCAAAGGGAAAGCCTTTGAATGTGTTTGCATAACTTGAGTTTATTATATCCCATTAGATACCTAAGCATCTTTTACTTCTAGCTACAATGAATAGTAAGATAGCAATTAACATGGTTCACACTCGAAGCTACAAGTTAACACACTAGAAGATGAATTAATAAAAAAAAGTTTGCCTACTTAATACATTTATGGGTTTACATAATGTTCCTTTTTCTGCCACTCCCACGGCCTGGTTCACGCATGCATTGTGTATGGGAACAATTATCCTAGGACACGCAATGGATCGGTTTTGTGGCATTATCTAATGTGACCCTATAGTTTAGTCGATCGTGCAATCTCAGCATAGCGCGGTTTGCCGCAAGGGTCCATGCTGGGTACAGTTCTCTTGAGTACTAAAATTGATTTAAGTATGCAGAAAGCTTCTGATTAGAATCAAACATGCACTTGTTTATCTAATTGGTTAAAGTCTGATGCGACAAATGACACTTTGATAAGCGACACGCGAACAGTTTCAGCAGACTATAGCAGCTATTTAGTAGTAGCAAGACGTATGAATGTAAACACTTTATTGTAGGTACATAAAAAAGGAACAATACAAACTTTATAAAAAAAAATAAGCAAAGTACAAAGGCGAACTTATTCCTGTAAGGGATCTCTTCTTCGCAAGATGTAAATTACGCTGCTAAAGGCGCTGTCAGACAAATTGTTGTATTTTTCGTAGAAGTGTATCTATCTCTTACAAATTTCTTGTAAATTCATTTCTAAACGACTTCCTAAAGGGTTGTGATTATGATTTTAAGATCTATCAATGTTTGTATGAATACCATGGTAACCAGTCAATTTTTCAACCTCCAAAGGTCGATTTACGAAAGCTGGCGAGGGATTTGTATCGAACTGTCATCTTTTTCTTAACATTCGGAGCCAGCTCTTATGAATTTACCCATTCTCAGTTGTCACAGCCAAATAGGTCGGTGCAAAGTCATGAATTTTATGCATATTTGTGTCTTGTTAACACTGTTTATAGCCGACGTCCTTTAAGGAAGAGGTTTTCAGCGTTTGTAATTTATAGTCGGGTTCTACGACAAGCACCTTAACCTCTTTAGTGCGTCAGGTCTCGCTTCACCCTTTCAGGGTCTCATTAAGTATCTATCCCATCAAAAACATAAATGTGAAAGGCTGCCAAGTTCGATACTATGGGAATGCTTCGCCTATAAAAGAAGTGAGATCTGAATAAGTACCATGTTCCATAAAAATGCCTCAAATCATAAATAGTTATAGGAATGCACACTTGATTTCCAGCAGTTTTTAAGGTACATTTTGAATAAGTATCACGTTACATAGAAATACCTAAAATTATAATAGTCAGAGAAACGCACACCGGTTTTTTTAGCAGTTTCCTGATAACTCATTCATCATTAAAAAGTACTGAAAATAATAAATGTTATCAGGAAACTGCTAAAAAAACCGGTGTGCGTTTCTCTGACTATTATAATTTTAGGTATTTCTATGTAACGTGATACTTATTCAAAATGTACCTTAAAAACTGCTGGAAATCAAGTGTGCATTCCTATAACTATTTATGATTTGAGGTATTTTTATGGAACTTGGTACTTATTCAGATCTCACTTCTTTTATAGGCGAAGCATTCCCATAGTATCGAACTTGGCAACCTTTCACATTTATGTTTTTGATGGGATTTTATTTATTTTTGTTAGGTGTGGGTTCTTTATTATTTTTTTATCACTTTTGCTTTAGGAAATGTCTCATTCCACTTAGGTATGTACTTTATACTATACCCTTTATACTAGGCGTCTAATTCTATTTTACTATTTATTTATAGGTGATTTTTACAAATAAACTGGCTCCCTACACCTCTAAAATGTACCTACTTACATATAATTACATACATCAATAACGTACTTTATTCTGTTTGTAAGTACGCTACCTACATAGATAATTAATAACTTGGTAATACCTACCTACCAGTAGGTATTATAATTGGTGGCCTATTATGTAGCCCTAGAAGTGCACCGTCCCATCTCATCCCGTGGCGTATCGGAGGGTGAGATGGGCAGTAGTATATATAATTCCATCTTAGAGTATATATGATTTCCATGTTCTTGAATCTGCGATTTTATTAGTTGTAAAATTAGAAATTATTTAGACTATGCGAGAAAAAATAGTCTTTTCATTTTTGTTTGACTGATTTAGCGCACCTAGTGTACCTAGTGACCTGCTTTGTACTTCGTAAATCGTGGGTTCGGTTCCCGCAACAGACACACACAGAGTGGTGAACAATTTTATTGTTCTTGTCTTTAAGACAAACATGTATTGTCTTAAATTGGTATGTATCTAAATTTAAATAAGTCTTATCTCAGTGTATCTAAATTTTTTGACGTCAATATCTCAAGAACTACTATAGGTAGAATAATGAAATTTTGTATTCTAGACAATTAAGGGGATGTCAACAGACACTCGAAATTTCATATGCGTAGATAAAATATGTTTTGAGTTATAGGGTGGTCGAAATTGGCCCGAAATGGTTCGTGTAATATAACCCACGGCCGGTGTGTCGCTTTTTTTTGCTCGAACTTGGCGGACACACTGCCGTGTGTCTAGATTACGGGTTCTAGCTGTTTAGAAATATATGATTCTTGTTTTATTTCACTTTTATGCGTAGGCAATAGCAAAAGGGATCCGTTATCGTCTTCGTGCACCTCAAATACATCTGTGTATGTTCAGCTGGTGAAAACTTCACATTGAAAAACCAACATGGCGGCTATCACGCGCGTCTCAGCGCCGGCGTTTCCGGTTATTGTGCTTTTCTTCCGGACTCGTTAGACGGAACGGACTTTGGACGCCATACGTCAGTTATTTTACGGCCCGCCTGATGTTAAGCTGTTGTTCTACAGTTGGAAGTTGTTAGTATAGTAATATCGCACGCGCGTTGCCGAGTTTTCCACTATGCAAGGATTTACTGTCATGGGCGCCTATAACAAGATAGCAAGAGGGCGGGATGCGGAAAGCTATGTCAATAAAGAAAACCAATCATCATAACATAACATACTTAACATAAATACTATTCATTGCACATCTCAAAATAAAGAGACACACAAAATATAGGTAAGTTACCTTCCTTGAACTTTAAAAAAAACATGAAAACTTTATTTTTTACCTAAAGTCTTTCGAAAGCTTGAAAAGTTAGGAAGCTCTGGGGCTCGTGTCTCAAAAGCTTGTAATTTGTGAAACAAGAGGAGGTCCTTTTCTAATAAAAGTGTCAAAAATAGACTTCCTCTAGTATTATTACCTACAAGTTGCAAGCTTTTGAGAAAAAAAACGGGCCCCTGGTATCAATTAAATAATATCAAATATAGTCAATCACCTTCGACAAGATAATGTGAAATTTTTCATAGACAGACGAGCACCAAAAACAGAAGCTTACAAAAACTTCGTTAAGTGTCAATTACAATGACTTTTCATTTAGCATTGATTCACTAACGTCTGAAAAACCGGCAAATCTTACAAGAAAACATAATGAAACACGACAGGTCTCCCGCGAGCGATTCTGTGTGAAAACCGATTGTTTACTCGTGAACTAACATTTGTTATCAATAAACATCTATCAATGTTTAAGAGTCATACGTAAGATAAAAGTTCTAGTGCTCGACATGTTATTGCCCAATAGTTGACACCCAGTTGTCATCTCTATTACTAATGCCATGACTTTTAAAAAAATACATGAATACGAACTTACCTATGTATTAATTAAGTACCAAACTTGCATTTCAAATCTCACGGAAAGATTGTACACCGGCAATAGTATCTCCCTACACGAAGGCCACAAAAATGTGTGACACGCTCTTATTTATATTGTTATAAGAGCGTGTCACATATTTTTTGCGGCCTTCGTGTAGGAAGATACTATTGCCGGTGACTGTACTTAAACAAACACAACAAAACAAACTTGTCACAAGTTTTGTAATAAAATCCCCTTAGGCTTTCCCCACATCTATCGACGCGGATTCGGAAAAATCCGGTGGAAAAAAGCTTTAGGTCCACGCAATAAGAGCTAACAAGTAAAGGTGCGACCACACCGCTGCTTAAAATACGGGCCAACTGGACTTGAACCAGCATCGATTCGATACGCCTCACCGGGAGTAACTGAGCTGACGAAAATTTCAATGCCTACGATCATCTTTTTTTAAGTATATAGTATTTTTATTCTATTGATACTATCAAAATTGATTTACCAGACAAATGCTAATAATAAACTACCTACGTAAAAGTTTCGTCTTCACAAAACAATATCACCTAAGGGTCTCCCCTCATCTATCGACGGGGATTCGCCAAAATCCGGTGGAAAAAAGCTTTATGTCCACGCAATAAGAGCGAAACAGACGGCGACGCGTCGGCAGGCGTCGGCCGATCCGATCCGAGCCGAACCGTGCCTTGTTAGCTCTTATTGCGTGGACATAAAGCTTTTTTCCACCGGATTTTGCCGAATCCCCGTCGATAGATGAGGGGAGACCCTAAGGCGATTATCACACCGTAGCCGCAACCGGGTGCGGCGACGGAGTGCAAGCGTGACAACGCTATACACATGCAGAGCGCTATCTCGCTCGCGCACCGGCACTCGGAAACCGCAGCAGTGTGAAAGCCAAACCCCTCATTAAGTTAAATAACACTCTCGGAATAATTGCAATCAATCGGAATGAGAATGGCGGCAATCGGGACAAAGCTCTCGACCTTTGTGCGTTATAAAAACAATTTATTGTATACAACCTGTATTGTTTAGTAGTAGGGCATAGTATAGTGTGGGACAGAGGTTCACTTGGAATTTATAAGAAATCACTTTGAGTTTTGATTACGTTTCTGGTTATCTGGTACAAATATAGAACCTCCATCATACATAGCAGGACCATGCATTATCCTGTAATGGAGTGAGAAAGATAGATATTAGACAGGAAAAATACAGTACCGGCCAATAACATATTACCTTTGTGTTCTTTTTTGTATGAGCATGTGTACAGTAAACAATGTACCTACATATTATGAATAAGTTAGTTTGTAGATTGCATATTTTACTAGTTATTTTATACAAATATATGATGAATACTGCAATGAAATACTGTGAATTTACAATAGGAGACTCAACAATTATTAAAAAAGCTAATAAAAAAATCAGGTTGACTACATAATTTTAAAAAAATGTGTGAAAAAAACCATTACTGAGATCAATTGCTCTCACAAAAGACTACGACTACACTCGTAAAGTAAGAAAGTGGAAATCACTTGCAAATATAAAAAAAAGTTCTACCGTAAAACATGGCGGTGATATATTATTGGCCGGTCCTATTTGAAGCAGTAGGAACAAATTTTAATTTATAACTTTTTCTACCATTGCACTTATTTTACAGGCCGCCTTTAGAAAATTATAAGTTTCGTTCATCTATCCATACTAATATTATAAATGGGAAAGTGTATGTGTGTGTTTGTTTGTTTGTTTGTCCGTCTTTCACGGCAAAACGGGGCGACGAATTGACGTGATTTTTTAAGTGGAGATAGTTGAAGGGATGAAGAGTGACATAGGCTACTTTATGTCTCTTTCTAACCCCCCACTTCCCTAAAATGGGGGGTGGAAGTTTGTATGGTTTGCTACCCCGAATTTAACGCGAGCGAAGCCGCGGGCAAAAGCTAGTAACTTAAAAGTGTAGATATACATATTTTCCTTGATTTCTGTGTTGCGAGTCTATATGTTAGGTTTTCGACTGTATTATCCATTGGTAATCCATAAAAAATCACTCACATATATAAAAATGCAATTAGATACTTATATCCCTTTAGGAAAGTTCATAGCGCTATTGCTTAACTACATTGAAACAGGGATCGTATACCGGTATTATTTTAATACAAATATACCGGTGTTCAATTTCGGTATCTCGATTGTAAATCAATATTTTTTCGACCAAATAATCTAATAATTTACTGTCCTTACCTAAATTACGTTTGAGAATCGTCATCATCATCATTTCAGCCGAAAGACGTTCACTGCTGGACAAAAGTTGACTGTAATTCAAAATTTGACACAACTATTTGCTATATTTGCTATATATTATAAAACTTAGTTTAGAAATAAGTTTCAATAACCTGTTTATTCAATTCACTGCTGACATTAAATTTTTAATCTAAAACTCATGTATGCAATATCCTCAAGACATGTTGACATTGTTTAGATGCTTGTAAAAAGTATAATTAAGTACCTATTGTCTATATAAACTTTATAGGTTAGTATGTAAGAACTATTGTGTGCCCTGACAGGGTGTCATGAACTATCTCAAAATTATAACACCTTATTATGTACATGACAAGCACAGCCTCCCCCAAGGATCTACAGAACTAACGGTCATTCGCCGCCCTTAACCAGCTGTTTCCCGCGACTCTAACCAGATCATCGATCCACCTAGTCTAAGGCCCCACACTGCGTCTGATGCGTCTGCGTCTGTTTGAGAATATCGGATAAATATATTTCAATGTTTCAGTGGGCGGGGCACATTGCACGAAGATCCGATGGCCGTTGAGGCGGAATGGTTCTTGAGTGGCGACCACGAACCGGAAGGCGCAGCGTCGGTAGACCCCCCACAAGGTGGACTGATGACCTGGTAAAGGTCGCGGGAGTCCGCTGGATGAGGGTGGCGCAGGACCGGTCATTGTGGCACTCTTTGGGGGAGGCCTATGTTCAACAGTGGACGTCTTTCGGCTGATATGATGATGATGATGATGATATTTCAATCCCTGCTTTGAAACCACTGCATCATTCTGTGCTGTGCATAGACGCAAGCCCCAACCCATTGTTCTTTGGAGAAAAATCATTCGCGAAAATGATTCTTTGTTTCGTCCAACAATACGACGATGCGATGGTGGCCGGTCGTTAGCTCGGGTTTGTAGTATACTCGATGACAATGAAAACAGGTCACTTCGTTTAGAAATTTTCATACAACGTGACCCCTTTTCGTTGTACGTGAGTGTATACATATAGTTAACGTTTAAACGCTGTTTGCATCCTAGTACCTATTAGCTTCGTTACAAAGGGTTTATATTCCTCTTAATTTTCTATTTTCTGCAGTTGACTGCTGATTGCTCTGCATGGTGGAATTCGGACGAAATATAACTATTATTAGTATTATTAGTATTGGGGCTATTTTTTACCTTCAACAGTTTGAGAAATAAACAAGTCGATGAGATACAAGTTCTATAGATACAATGCCACTGCGGTGTTGTACACTTGTCTCTTAGGTACCTTTTTTAAAACATTTTTCATAACTCATAATTATTTTTGCATGTTTTTAAAGTGGGGCATTCCACTCATACAATAGATTGTTATTAAATCAAATACAAACATTGACAAAATATTCAACCCAGCAGGACTTGAACCTGCATTTTGTTCATAAGTTTGAGAGAAGAAATAATTGGATTTAGGTATACTTATCCTTAAGTTTTAACTAGTTTTGCCTTGGAAATTCTTCTTTTTTTCCCCTCTCGCCCTCTTGCTTAGTATTTCGGTACTTTGCACCGCCAAATGTTCTCCTTAGGGTGTTAATTTCCGGATAAAAAATATTTTAAATTCCTCTTTCATTTTAATCTTCGTTCAGCTGTTTTTGCCTTATGGATGAAGAAAATCCAAATAACTAAAAAAACTTTTTGTTTTTTTCTTTTGTTAATACATAATTAGTAAGCGGCTGCCGCGTACCACGAGATCCAATAATCTGTAGTTTGTTTGGTAATTTTTCAAGCTTAGATAATAACGAAAAACGCATACGTAAATTTATTTTATACATATTAAATTGTCTTGCTACATTTGTGTCTCACTGTAGTGCAGCGTGTCAATTAATTTGGTGGTTCCCTATCAGTATTACTTACACTAACTAACATACAATAAATACTATATCAACATAGCCATGTAATTACTTCACTGGAAATTAAATTAAAATCTCACAATCAAACGCGACCGCGGGAAAGGCAGGTAATAACCAAGAAGTTCTAAGCTAATCGGCCATCTTTAATGGTCCATCTCCCTCCCACAGGCGTCCTAAATTCTTCGCGAACTGAGATTTTTCCAGTGTTTCCACGGCCCCGGAGTGACAATTGGCACTTAAGTGCGTGTATGTACGTTTAAGAAGTTTGAAAAAGATACGATCTGCTAAAAGAGCTGGCGCTCTATTAAACCTATAAAGGTCAAAATTCCATTTTCAAAATTATTTGTTTTTGTGAGAGCGCAAAATGTCACCACAAGTTTATTATTTATTTGCGGTCTTATATCAAAAAGGATTTCTTCCAGAAAATATTTATTAATATTTTAATTTCTTAATCAATTTAATATTTCAAGGTATTTAACGATTACTGTTTAACTATAATTATTTAGTTATTTTGTTTGTACCGTTAAATAATGCGTATTTTAAATATTGTGTATTTTTAAATAATTAAATAAATAAATATGGGACAATCTTACACAAATCAACCTAGTCCCACGGTAAGCTCAATGAGGCTTGTGTTGAGGGTACTAGGTGACGATATAGATAAATACTTAAATACATAGAAAACATCCATAACTCAGGCACAAATATCCGTAATGAGCACACAAATAAATGCCCTGACCAGGATTCGAACCCGGGACCTCCTGCTTCATAGGCAGGCTCACTACCGACTAGGCTAGAAGGCCGTTATATAATTCTTAAGCATTTCAACACTGAGAATTTTTACTGTAAATTGGCTTTACGAATAAATTTATCTTATCTTATCTATTACTAAATATTACCAATACTGTATTATCATGTATGGGACTAGATTAAGTTCTTTGAATTAACTGCAAAGTATTAATTAGTTAATAAGTAACATGTCACCAAAAAAGTAGACCAAAGCTCACTTGCATAACCATCAAAACTCCCAATCTGTATTTATCAGCTGTCTCATCAGCATTTAAACGACGGTTAGCGTTAACCGTTACTTAAGTGACGGCTGGCCGGAAACGAAGAACGTGATAAGTGAGTTAACAGATTTAACGTAAAGGAGCTTTTACACTATCAAACATCGTACGATCGTCAACCGAGCTTTTCTGTTTTACAAAATATCTGCTTGAAACCTTGCATCAGATTGATTGATCAATAATTCGTCTTCTCTCTCCTTCTTTGTTGTTACACTCTTTACAGAATGGTCGTGGCCAACATGTTGGATTCTGAGTGACCCGTTTCACGACTCGCCGCCACTTTTCCCGTAGAGCCGCTTTTCGGGAGCATTCGTTTAAGGTGATCGACGTGCTGGCTTTGATCTGGTCGGTCCACCTCACCGGGGACCTGCCTCTACCTCTTGAGCCTTCTACTCTTCCTTGCACGACAAGACGCTCTACGGACGTTCCGTCTCGCCGAGATACATGTCCAAAGAAGTTGAGGATCCGAGTCTTCAAATTGGAGAGCAGGCGCTGTTTTATTCCAAGCTCCTCAAGGGTGGATATGTTGGTATGGTCGTCTTCTACCGCTTTAATATGTGCAAGAGCAAGTTACAATATCCTCCCAGAAAATCGACACAAACGCCTACATTAAAATAATTTTACAAAAAAAAAGAACCGACTTCAATTAGACTCCAATCATATTTGAAGAGTTCCCTTAGTGTAGTGTATTACTGGCTTAGCGCTATGCTAACGGTTTAAAGTTTAATATGTCTATCAAGACATTATATTTGAATTTATTTTCAATGCATGCGTTTTTGTTTTACATAATATGTGTCGGCTAATAACTGTTGTCCAACATGTTACCTCAGCGGGATAGTGTAACGTATATATTATGTTATGATTATAATATTAATAGTCATGTTTGATACACATTGCTTGTTTGTTTAACGGAGTTACACTAGTATAGATAAATTAACGAGAGCATGGAATTGCAAATGTAGTAGTATTGTATGTTTACAGGCATTCTATATTTGAATTTTCTATTTTCTCGTACTATCAGCATAAAAAGAGGTTTGTTATATATTGAAGAAGTAAATACCAAAATAATGTCAGTGTCACATTGTTAATATTATTTACGTTGTGCATATATTTTTACGTCTGGTTTTATTGTATTCTCACAATTATCAGAATAATTTTGTGTCAGCCCGTACGACTAAGTGTAAGTTACATAATTTTCAAAAAATATGGCAGTGAGTAATTTTGGTCCGATTGAGAGTCAAAGTAAGCAAATTATTTTTAACTGTTATAAATATTTTGAACTTGAACTGAAGAAAAATTTAAATTCCCCTTACACCGCTGCCCAGTTAGTTGAAAAAACTACAGGTGTTTGTCTCTCTACTGTTTATAACATTGTGTCTGAGAGCAATAGTGAGAAATTCGCAACAACAAAGAAATTCACCTCCCCGAGAAATAAAAAGTTACGTACTTGTCCGTCATCAGCAGTAGACGATTTTGATCAGGAAGTCATCCGGAGAACTATATACAATTTTCATCTGTCCCATAAGCAATTTCCAACCTTAAAGGCATTCCACTCTGTGTTAAAATCCGATATAGTTTACAAATTTGGCATTTCCACCTTACGAAAACAAAAACAAAAATTAGTATTTAAATGGAAAAAGACCGAGGACAACCGGAAAATATTAATGTAAAGACACAACATACGACTGCTAAGAATAAATTACCTTACCAAAATTGCGGAATATCGGTCTGAAGATAGACCACTAGTTTATACTGATGAAGCCTACATCCACACTTCACATGTGTCCGGAGAGGCTTGGACCGATGGAACAGAATTTGGTGTAAAAAAACAAATCAGTACAGGCCAGCGGTTAATAATAGTGCACGCAGGAGGAAAAGATGGTTTTATTCACAACGCTTTGTTAATGTTTAAGGCAAACCAAAAAACGGGAGATCACCATGACCAGATGAACTTTGTCAACTACGAAAAATGGTAAAAAAAAAATTAATACCGAACCTTAAACCGAATAGCGTAATTATCGTAGATAATGCGTCCTATCACAACAAACTTTTGAATCGGGCTCCAACGTCAAATTCTCATAAACAAGAAATGATGGATTGGTTGACAGAACACAACATTTCGTATAGCCCGTTGATGTACAAAACCAGTTTGTATGATTTAATTAAAAAACTAAAGAGCGGTTTCGTGAGTACCACATAGATGCAATTTTAAAAGAACATGGCCACTCCGTTTTACGATTGCCACCGTATCACCCGACATTCAATCCGATCGAAAATATTTGGTCCATGGTAAAAGGATATGTAGCGAAAAGAAACGTTTCATTAAACATGCAAGGCATTATGAGTTTAGCAACTGAACGAATGAATACTATTACTGCTGAGGACTGGGAAAATATTTGTCGCCATGTCGAAAGTGAAGAAAATAAATATCGATGTCAGGAAGGGGAAATAGATCGAATTTCAAACAATCTTATTATCAATACTTGTGACAGCTCAGATGAAGAACATGATAGCGACTAAAAGCAAAAAAACAGAGGACTACTACTTATTCCATTTCTTAAGGGTATGTAATTTTATTAAATTAAGAGAAAATTATTCTCCTTTTGTTGCAAACGGTACAACCACTACAAATGCAATTCCATGATCTCGATAATTCATCATAATATTCACTAATAGAGCTTCAAAAATACAAATACAATTATAAAAACAAAAGTTATAAGGCATGGAGCAAAACTTTGAAACATTTATATAAAATAAGGAACGACCACACCAAGACCAATCTAAGAATAATTGTGGCATTATTTTGGTATTCAATCTGTACAATTTGTACAAAAAATGGTAACCAAATAATGGTACAATTTTTTGTAACTTGCAAGTATCAAGAGCCTTTTTACTCTTGCATGTTTCACTAATCGTAATAGAAAAAAATGTTATGTTGGTACGCACCAGTGACCTTACGACAGGTGTTATAAGGGGAAGTTTTTGGGCATCCTTGTCATGCCATCTGGGCAAGGGTAGGTAACTCGACGACATAAGAGATGCGGCCTTGGATAGGGATAGTACAGTCAAGTGTAAAAATATGGGTGTACTCATCTTACTCAAAAATATGTCCCATAGTATCTTATTCCGTTGTAATAAGTGCGTAGTCCATATTTATGAGACGATTTTTTCGATACGTATTTTTGCACTTGACTGTACAGTACCCGATACTTTTTTGTGGTTTGCAAAATCCCACTCGTTTATTTGCGCGACGGTCATTATTATTATTATTATTAGTACTTACTAAAATAACACTTTGATTGGGCAATTATGTAATAATCTGATATTTATCTAGTTTTATATAAAATCACTGATGGATTAGGTAGATTGAGGCAGATTGGGGTAGGTCTAGCTATAATTGCTTACTTGTCAACCCTAGAAAGTCTAAAAACAAAATATTATGGAGGCGTCATGAGTCATCATTCATATGTCAAAATGCTGTCAAACTTTGTTTTTGTAGGAAGATAAGCTTCTGTACGTAGTATTACGAGTATCAAACTATTCTCTGATCTGGTTTCGTCATAAGTAGCTACTTATTAGTCCTCTTCGTCAGTTTCGAAGAATACAACTAGGGTTGTCTTACTAGGATTGTTACTAGGGTAGGTCCAAGTAACTCACAAGCATGATATCAGTACTAATTTAACTCATTACACAGCTAAGAGTTGAGTGACGTATTAAAGCTATTGATATAACTTTTTTTTTTAATATACACAATGTTTAACTTAAAAACTATTACATTGTCCCACAAAACTATGATAATGGTTTGAATGTGGGATCCGCAGTCTCATTTAAAACAAATATTCATAAAGTTAACAATCTATAAAGCTATATCTAGGAAATGTTCTTTCCTTTTAATCTTTTCTTAAATAAAGCATTTTTTTTTTGCGTCGAATGGCTTCCGGTAAACTGTTGAGTACATATGGGATGCGTTTTTTACGCGTTCTGTCCCCATAATAGTTAATAACTCTCGGAACGAATAGTTTACCAGAAGTCATGGATTTAGTAGGGGAAGGTGAGGTAATACGATCCCTGGAGGTCAAATGATCCCCCGCCGTAAATCTGAGACAACTAGTGTCATCTATCCAAATGCGCATGAAACATGTGTCCCGCACCCCTGCCAGTTGCCTCTTCCAGTGTCATGGCGGTGCGAGCGCTTGGCGTGATTTTATTAAAAAAATATCAAAAAGTGTGGCTCTGATCTAAGGTAAGTCTGTTTTTGAACTTTTATTACTTTTGACATGTTCGTGTTCATTGAAATGTTATTTTATTTGCGGGTATTAATAGCAGTTAGCTAATATTTAAGCAATGTTCGATCTCCGCATGCGGTATTTGAAGGTTATGTTTTGATCGATATCTTAGAATTTGGTGTTTGGGGCGAAATGATCCCTTTCTGTGTGTTTAAAATGATCCCTGGAATCATTTTACCCCATTAGTATTTGTTGTTTTTACAGATCATGCCGAGAATTTATATTTACCTATATAAGAGGAAGCCAAAAAGAAAACAGATATAGAACAAAAGAAAGCCCTTCAGAAAGCGAATAAAATAAAAAAAACGGTGACCAACAAACAGAATGATGAAGGAAAAGGTGGTGGGAAAGGAAAACGAGTCGGGAAAGGAAAAGGAGGCGGAAAGGGAAAAGGCAAAAAAAGTAAAACAGATCAGATTCTTCGGAAGAGGAGAATGATACCGAATGCCTCTTCTGTACTGAAAGCTACACCAAAGACAATAAAGGCGAAGGGTAGATTAGGTGCGTTGTGTGTCTTAAATGGGGACATGAGGCCTGTGCGGGAGTAGATAGTGACGATTAAGGCGACTTTACTTGCGATATTTGCCTTTCTAGTAACAAATTTGATAGTGTGAAAAAAAAATAAGGCTATAGGTCTATTTCTAAGTTCCTTATAAGAAAATTATTATTTTTTAAATGAAGAGTTGATTTTTCTATTGCATTTTGACATCGATAAAAAACCTTTGATCCCTATCATATTTAATGAGTATAATTTGTGTTTTTTTTATTTAGAAGAAGAGTTTATTTGTTTACCTACCTTGATTAGGTATGTTGTTAATTTTACAAACCTTTTAAAAGTTTGTTGCAATGTTTAATGTTTAGTTTTGTTGGTTGAGTAGTAGTATCTCTAATGAAACTAAAATACTGGAAAAGTTTTGTGTAACTTGCTTATATACTGAAATTGTTATGAACAATACATATGATTAAAATAAACAGATGAGTGTTTTATTTCACTGATATTTATTAAGTTATGGTATAAAATGATCCCTGGGATTATTTTACCCCTACCCCAGGGATCGTTTTATACATAGGTGTGTATAAAATGATCCTTTACTAAACTTTAACAAAAACCTCTTGTACAAAAAAACTACATACATATAATAAAAAATAAGTATGCAGTTACAAAGTTAAGTAAATTCACTACCTCTAACAATAGAAATCTTGCGATTTTGCTTTAATCTTTAGCCACAGTTAAGTTTTTCCCTTAAGGGGATCATTATACCTCACCTTCCCCTACTATTGTATGATCGGGAGGTTTCAATGTAAAATTGTCTGAATTATGATCAAGGTAGTAAATATAGTTTTAAGCTTACAGGTAATATTTTGCAAATTTGAAATAGTTGTCTATAGTTATTTTTGTATTTGTGTTTTTTTTTTTTAATCTAAGTTGCATATTTTCTAGTCTATCGATATTAGTTTTGGTTGTAAGTCCATAGCTATCGAGACCATAATTCAGTATATAATCTACTAATGACAGATACAAACATGTTAAAGTGCTAGTAGGAACTCTGAAACTTAAGTGGAAAAATTTGCCTAAAAGAACTCTATGTTTATCAAAAATATAGTTTATATGGTATGACCAGGAAAAATGTTCATCTACTTGCATACCTAAGTATGTAATACATTTGACTCTTTCTATAGGTTCACTTAAGTCTGCATTACGTTGTGCTGTACCCTTTATAATTCTTTAAGCTGAGTAAAGTCTGTGTTGTATTTTCTTGTATAGTGCTATAGCAACTAATTGCTTTTTGTTATTTATATTAACCCTTATATGTCTGGCCAGGCCAAACTTGGTGCTAAATCCTCTTGAGTGTACATATTCTATTGAAATTGTTGTTAATTTATTGACAAGAGTCAACACTATAACCCTTTTAAAAACACCACTTCATCTAACGCTGATTAGAGCTGCATTCAATTAATTCATTTCTTGGATTAGGTAACCAGACGGAAGCTCTGTTATATCACGTGTTACGCTTGAAACAATATGCAATAATTGTGGTTAGTAAAGATATCAACTTGGTCATTTTAGTACCTGTAACGTAACAGTGGTTGGTACCTATTACTTACCTATAGGTCTTTGTTGTAATGGAAAGTTAGGTGCGAGTAAGTTCCTTATTAGTTAATTGCCGTAAGATACGTTTTCTTATGTACGAGGGTTGCTACTTATATATCCGGAAACAAAAAAACAAACAAACGTACACGGCTGAAAATGGTTTTATTCTTTTTCAAAGTATTCCCCTTGATGATCTATGCACTTTTGCATTCGCGTGAACCAATTTTTAAAACACTTCTGCCACTCCGCCTGAGGTACCTCCATAACGTGTTGTTTGAATGCGTCGACAGCATCTTCAGCGGTCGAAAATCGTTGACCGCGTAATTTATTCTTTATATTTGGAAATAAATAAAAATCGTTGGGTGCCAAGTCAGGGCTGTACGGCGGATGACCCGTTAATTCCACATTTTGACCCTCCAAAAATAGAGTTGTTTCGCGTGACGTATGACAGCTGGCATTGTCATGATGAAGAATGATTCTTCGTCGCTGGTTAGTTTTACGAATTTGTTCAAATACTTCCGGTAAGCAAATGGTCGTGTACCACTCTGAATTAACCGTTCTACGGTTTTCTAGTGGCACTGTAGCTACATGGCCATTAATACCGAAGAAGCAGGCCACCATTTGTTTCAATGTACTTTTTGCACGAGTAACTTTCGTAGGGTTCGGCTCATTTTGAAACACCCATACCGTTGATTGTTGCTTCGTTTCGGGATCGTATGCATAGATCCAGGATTCGTCACCTGTATAGATGTTATAAACGGCTTTTGAGTCACCACGGTTATATTTTTTTAACATTTTATTGCACCATTCGACCCGAGCATCTTTTTGCTCTTTTGTTAAGTTGTGGGGTATCCAACGCGAACAAATTTTTTTTACAGCCAAATAATTATGTAATATGCTATTAATGCTGGTCATAGAAATACCCAGAGTCGCCTCTATCTCGCGGTACGTAACATGTCGGTCGTCCATTATAAGTTTTCGCACAGCCTCGATATTTTGTTGTACAACGACCGATTTCGGGCGACCTGCCTTAACTTCGTCCGTAAGCATACTACGTCCACGATTGAACTCACTAAACCAGTGATACACAGTAGTTTTAGAAGGGGCTTCATCACCAAAAGTTGAAGTTAGTTGATCTATGCACTGTTGTTGCGTTAAACCACGCCGAAAATCATAATAAATCATAGCACGAATATTTTCACGAGTGAGTTCCATTCTTGCTGCGAGATGACATTTAAAACCCGGCAAAAACAAAACACGAGCGTTAATAAGAAAGAAAAAATATACCGGTCAGTACTTAAAAAAGTTCAAATTTTACCATGGAGGTCAAATATGCTATTTAAGAAGATTGTAATCCCGGTTTCCGGATATATAAATAGCAGCCCTCGTACAATATGCGTACAGAGATAGTGACAAATGGTTTTCCATCGTATTTTCTCGGAAAAGTTCGTTTTTATCGTGCTCTCTCAATTTGCTTCAGTACATCTACTGAAGCTAATTGAAAGATCACGATAAATACGAACTTTTCCGA
Source organism: Pammene aurita (assembly GCA_947086415.1). Lineage (NCBI taxonomy): Eukaryota > Metazoa > Arthropoda > Insecta > Lepidoptera > Tortricidae > Pammene > Pammene aurita. The sequence continues at coordinate 3,289,079 of OX352296.1, forward strand.
AAAATTACGAAGTAAAATAATTTCTCAATATATCTGTAATAAATAGATAAAAAACTTATGTAAGGTCAGCCGGGAAAATTGCATATTTTGTGGTTAGTCATTGTTTTTATTAGAATTACAAGAAGATGGAAGCTGATAAGAGTGAATGCAGTTGTACCAAAGGCGGGCTTTTATTAGCGATGTACCTTTCTACAAAAGTGGCTTAAATTCGACCCTTAATATCATAAACTACATATATTTCAGCTAAATGTTTAGTTTAAACGCATTCACCTCAAAATATGCAAGTTTCCCGTTAAATAAATATATATTATTGACACTAAATTTTGTTATTTTGAAATTGCACTTATAATTACTAAAATACTTATAGCATTTCAATACTTAGTACTTTAGTACTAAATAAGTATTTCATTATTAATACATTTGGATCTAAGTTTAGTGGATAAAAGGTGCTTAATTGTCAAGATCAACTTGGTCATTACTTATGAATGCTATGATTAAATCAAACTATACTTTATTAAATAGTTCCAACTATATAAGTAAGTATTGTTTTAAAAAACCTCATAGTTCTTGTTGGAATTCATACAATATGGAGAAGACACGCAATAATCGAATCATAATATGTTCAGATGTGTAATTAGGCCTAGTTTGCGTGTATGTACAGCTGTGTATGACGAACACTCTTGTATATTATATACTCTTGTATACATTGAAATCTTATAATTAACATTATTATTTTTGTATTGTTATCTAATGTAGATTTGCAAAGAAACCTTATTAATATCTATTCAATGTACAAAATGCATGTCAAGTCTTCGAAGGTTCTCAGTGACAACAATATAAAATTACTTAACAGATACAGAACGTAGTCACAGTTGAGGCATTAGCAAGGTACCTATTACGAAAAATACAGAGGTCCTTATTTGATAAATAAAATATTATATTAGACTTATATGTATATTATTATATCTGTTCCTACTTACTTACAATGTACTATAGTTGTGGTATACCAATATCCACCAATGTAATTACCTATTTATATTTGTAGTCTAACTAGTCTACCTTATAAATAATAAGAAATATATAATTACCTATATATATTTATAGGTAAGTAAGTAATTTTTATCGAGGTAATTGACAGTCACACAACTAATTTTTATTATGTTTTGTCAGCATCAGCTATTGCTTAAGTAGCTTAGCTGTAAATATCTAATTAATACCTGCAATATCGTATTGGCATTATTTATTGTTTAAAATGAAACGAAATAAAACAAAAAATCTGTGTAGGAGTAGGAACCTAGAGTGGTGGTCCTTCGAACCAGATATGCAAAATTATGACATTTCAAAATCATAAATGATGTCATCATTTCAATTCATCTTCACTACTATTATTCACTTCTAATTCATTTCACAAATCGTTCCATCAAATCAGAAGCAATCAACGCAAACTCAATCCAAATGTGTTCAGCCATAACGGCGTTACTGAGCTAGAACCGAACAGATAGACGAACATAACGGCATCTCGCGCCGCAATTAAACAAATTAAACTCCATTTTTCAACAAATACACTTAGAAAGTACCGCAAATAAAATTAAACAAGTAAACTCATCACGATTACTAAGTGCGAAGAAAATTTTACTAAACTTGCAAATAACTTTGCCGCGTAAAAACAAAACACCGTCGAATCACCGATTACTAAAAAATAAAACACAATCGCTCACCCTAAATAAAAAGCACAAGAAGATTGCTTAGCGTATAACACACTCACCCGAATAGGCAAAAGGCACAGGGCACAAACAAAACACAACACAGCACAGTTAAATTCACAGCACTCACTCGCGCGTGCGTCCGCGGCGGTCGGCGCGCCGTTATGCGCGCGCGCAGCGCACGGTGGAAAGCGGAGAAAGAGGCGATGATCGCGCGGCTAGATGGTGCATGTAGTCACCACAGGTTTCCCAAACTACACTACAGGAAGATAACATACTTAATTATGTATATCAAATCAAATAGTTTACTTAATTATTATTCATAAATTGTATTTTTGATTTAGTTTTCTTAACGATCATAGCTTGATACGTATTTATATTATTAGATATTCATCTAGACCTCGCTTTACTATGTAGGGGGTATAGAACGCCTTAAGCGTGACATTGACAGTAGCTGTCAATTTAGGCGGGAACACGGTAGAACTGTCACTTATCCTTACGACGCTACGCGTGGGTGGACTTTTCTTTATCTTGTAAATTAGTTAATTCGAGCCGATTGCCTGATATTATTGTAAAACCTTTGATTATATAACCCAAGTTTGATCTGGAAGTGTTTTATTTCCAACAATATAGTAATAAATAAATCTAAAACAATTAACATGTCATTTACAATCTATATAAATTATAAAGCTCATAGCAAGTTAATAAATTGCTCACGGTTACCATATATTGTTGCGACCCAGATCTGATAGATTACATCAACAAAAAGATGCTCTTCACCAACACTCTCCAAGCCGCTGGAAATGGAGTCTAAGGGAATTAATCTGTGGGAAGAAATGAGACGATTGATGCGGAGCTTTGGCTCTATGATAATGCTAATTGTATATTGTCAGTGTTTAGGAAATAGAGACATTTATTTTAGTTGGCTCACCGCAAATGCAATGAAATTTAGTTTAGAATTATGATTTGGTAATAGCAAAATGTTCTCTGAAAAATTAACCATTTTTTTTAATATTTCCAAATGGAGAACATGTGTAAAAAATATTTAATTGAATTTGTTCAATAAATACATTCAAAGACCCCAAATTAATATAAATAAGTGGAAATCCGTAATAATTTTTAACAGTTTTTTTTAAGATATTGCGGTTTGAAAATGTAATATTTTAGGCATTTTTTTTAATACCTCAACTGTATTTACGAAACCTCAGTTCGATTAATTATGTTCTAACAAGAAAAAAAATGTATGACAACTATATGAATGTATGAGGTCGGTGACGTCACAAACCTTTTTGTATGGGGCGTTTTGACGCGCGGCGCAGACGCCTAATGTATTTTCACATTTTTGACGTTTCAGGGCTATCATAGATAGTAGGTTTATTAGAGACATTTGAATCTACAGGGAAATAGAATCGAATGACATCTTCCAAAAAAATAATGCATGTTCCTAATTAGCAATACAAAATTAATCAGTCAGTTTCGTGACAGTCCATACAGAATGTGCCTAATGCCTATGTAAAAATGCGTCACAAAATTGACAATAAAATTGGGACACTTTTCTATTATTTAAATCGATATTACTCGTGATTCTGAATAGAAATAACCCATTTTGTTTCGTTTTAGTGTTATTTTAGTTTAGCCTACGTGATGATGATGATGATGATGCCACGGAAGACAAGCGTCAAGGTACCTCAAAGGTACCTTGACATAATGCTGAGTGAAGACCATTTCAGTGACGTCTTTAAAACTGTTTTTATTAATTTGTGTATTAGTTTTAAGTTTATAGTTTTAATGTTGTAGCGTCTCGAATAAATTTATTTTATTACAATACAATACAATAATGTAACACACAAAACCAAAAACAAATATAAAGATTATATTATTATTTTTATTCCTTTCTTTATTTTTTTCTTTCCATCTTTCTTTCACCTGTCTGGTTTGTCAAAAAAAAGTAAATAGTACACTTTTTTCTATATAAAATGTTTATAATACATAATCAATCATTCATTTAAATTTAAATAACACTTAAGTAAACAGTAACTAAAACAAATTAATTACATACTAAATCTTTAACATACCTACTGAGTATGTACCTAGTTATACATAGTTAAATTTTCAGGAATAACCATTCGTAGTAACATAAAAATTAAATTTTTAGGTTGTCTTGTGATACTTTACAATAATAATAAAAACACCCCTTGTCACCTTTCTTCCCCCATTAGCTTTAGACATATTTCTAACTCGCCGGACTAAAAAGCTACAAAAATTCTGCTAATATTTTCACAACCCTAAGCTTAAGTTATCAATGAAGACTCACTCGACGCGTTATCGTACGATCTGGGGAAAGTGTCTTTTGGCCACGGGTCGGAGGTCCACGGCTCACTATGGACAGACCAGTTACAGTTTCGCAGCTGGCCTACCAGGACAACTGGTAAACTGGCTGGTCGCCTAAATGGTATAGCTTAATGTTGGGAGTTAATTTAAAACGAAATTAAATATTTGATCATACTACGTATTTTACAACTTAACCTAATTCCATCTCGGGTTACTCGGGTTAGTGTTTTACTGTATAGCCACTTTTCATATTTTATTCCAATACAAACAGTTTTATGGAATTCATAGTATAAGTAACGGTTTCAGAATCTTTTTTTTTTTGCCAACCGTTGACAACATTGAACATTGACCAGGTTAAATAGCCTGTGCCATTTTTCTAGCCTAAAAATAGTTTACATGATGCACCAAGAGATGGCGCCACAAGCAGAGCGCGCGATGTGTATCGTGGTTTTTATTAAATATCTTTTAAAGTGCCTTGAATTATTGCCCAAAAATTTTCTTATATTGGCTTAATTATGTTTATCAAGCGATATAAATCCTTATCCCAAATATATTTTCCAATTTTCATAACAAATTCCGCCAATAATCTACAACGCGCTATAGAAGTTTTTCATTCTGTCGGTATATATACTCTCGCTGCATCAATTCTCCCGGAGGTGTGTTCTTTAGTGTGATGCCACTACTGATCATATAGATCGCCTACTAGTTAGAAGATCTTATCAGCTCGTGACGTCACGCGCTGGTTACCTGGCTGGCTCCTTGTAACGTGCGCTGCGGACGCTCGCCCGCGCGGCTGCGACGTTTCACGGCGCATGTTCCTCGGGCGGCCAATACTTACGCGGTATTAGTTACACGTTAGCTTAGCTCCGATTAAATTAAACGAGCACTTCCATATACCATGGCGGCGAGGAAACTCGATTGCCAGCTTTTTGTCGAATTTAACATTGATTGAGTCAATTGCATATTTGTTGTAACACGTGACCACGAACGCTGCAAAGTGTTCAAAACAAAACACAGATTTGCACACATTTTTCTGTGGTTTAAAACGTCGGGATGTACTCGTAATTTAAAGCAGTATACGCGTTAATGGATGATGGATGGAGGACGCTTTTTAAAAGAAAAATGTGGTTAATAATTAAAGGATTTATTCATTTATTTATTATACGCGTTAAATCCGTTTATTTCATTTCATGAATAACTATCGAGGGAACCGAAGACAATATTATGATTATTATTACTCATTTTAGTCACGGAAATTAGCCATATATAATATACATACATTTATTGACAAACACCACGTGTAACCTTCTTATCCCTGCTTAGACATATTTTTAAATCGCGTGACTAAAAAGCGACAAAACTTGGATACTTACAAAAAAATTACCCTACATAATTATTTTTCAACCGACTTCAAGATTTCGAACGAGGAGGGTCTCAATTCGTTGGGATCTTTGTTTTTGCTTTTTTATGTTCGAAGACGGCTGGACCGATTAGGAAAATTATTTTTTCATAATTATTTTTGCATGTTTTTAAATTGGGGCAATTCCACTCATACAATATTTTACAATATTTATTTTTTGTTTGAAAGAGTAGGTATACTTCACAGTTATCCTATTGTAACCAGGTCAGGATCTGATGATAGGATCCTGGAGAATTCGAGGGAGCTCTACAACTATTATAGGCACACCTATAGTGTCTTCAGTATTTTTTACAGCAGCTCGAGCATTTACATTTGCTTTTGGAAAGGTGGATAGGCTAAGTGAAGTCGGTTATTTTTTGTTTAAAATTATTATTGGTACCGACTGACCTACATATATCTTTAAATCAAGACTCTCACATATACAGCCTTGGCCAGAAGTGTTGAGCACCCTTGCGATTTTCATACAAAACTCGAAAGTTTAGATCGGCGTTTCTAGCTTTTTTAAAGTTATTTTATCAATTAATTGACACTGAACAGGCATGTTTTGTTGAAGTGAGTAGTAAGTAACTGCATAGAATATTTGCAAAACCGACCTAAATTCGTATTTTTGGGACCTCCACTTTTCATATTTTATAGGTACCTTGAAAGTGTTATTAAGTGAAGTTTTCTAGATATATCAATAAAATATAACATTTTACGTCATCGTACATTGTTATGATAGGGAATTAATACTTAACATCAAAATTGTAAACAAAAAAGAGCTATGCTCGACACTTCTGGCCAAGGTTGTACTTATGTGCTTCTTCTCAGACACGCGCTAGTCATGAATGAAGAAGTTCCGTCTACATTAGCATGATTGTGCACAGCCACTGAATACCAAGTGGGGGAGAACGTCCTTAGCCTCTAGCACGACCATTCCATGGAGTTGTTTATCATTGTCCCGTACAAACCGAACTCTCTGTAGGTATAGGGAATCATATTCTGTGCCAAAAAAATAAAAACATGTACCTACATGTGATTTAATATTGAATATCGGAGCGGGCAAGGTGGTAACAAATATATGAACAACGCCTCTATTGTCAAGGCGATAAAGTGCATATTAAGATGTTTATGAGTACCTTGGCCGCTCCGACATATTTGATGGCGACTGTACCTACCTAGCGACTGTACACCTATTAAATATTAAAGCACCAGCGTTAGCACGTCACCTATTGAATGCTCCATGTACCATCGGGTACATAATTGTATAAGTACCCAATTTATCAATGAATTCATTCATAATTAATCTCGTAATTAAATTTTATTGTTTACCAATTTTTTATTTAAGGAAAACTTAGACAGGGACAGGTGTTTTAAATGGTTGGTAAAGCGCATGTTTGTTTGTCACCAATGATGGCAATGATGTATTAAAAACCACTTAAAATTATGGTCGAATTATGCTAGCTTTATATGTAGTGATGTAAAGGCCAATAGAGAGTATGGTAATGCAGTGATTCACCGAGAGAACGATAAACAGTATAAGCAAATGGTCAACCAACGATACCCCAGTCCCCAACGATAGCGTTGGAGCGAATAAAAACTCACCCACCACTTCATGTGTACGGGAAACTATACTAAAATATTTTTCCAGTTTTTATACTACCACTTTGTCGGCGTGATTAGATTCGCCCTAAAGCTGTAATGTAATCATTATTTTATTACTGACAGTGTCGGGTCAGCAACCATGTTTTAGTGTTTTAGAAACAATGTAATTTATTTATCTACCCATCCTTACAAATACAAATACAATAGTAGTTTATGTAACTGTTACGTAATAAGCTCAAACTCAAACTCAAACTCAAACATTTATTCAGTAAGTAGGCCACAAGGGCACTTTTACACGTCAAAGTAAAAGAGAGAGAAAAAAATCAAACTACACCGGTTCTAACCCTACACCTCTGACCCGAGAAGAATTATGTCCGGCAAGAAACTCGGCGGGACTTATTTTTTCAAAACAACAGTACATCAAAACTAAACAATACATATAAGTGCGTTGTTCTATAAGAAAACATATCAAACCAAGGTTAGATTAACCAACAATAGGTTATAGTTTAAGAAAAATACCAAAGAAAAAAGATGAGTCCAAATCTGACTATTGAAAATAAATTACATACAAGTTTGATATACTTTCTTACCTGAACTGTGTCTTCTACATAAATTTCCAAATTATAATAATCCATCATCAACAGTTAGAAACAAACTTTGAATTTAAATAATATAAAAAAAAGTACTTAAGTGATTCTAGTATACAATAAACATACTATTTCTAAATTATACTTAGAGATGTATAAGGTCTCCAAGTGTCTTGATCTATATATTCTATATAATAAAAAAATATGGATAATCAAGCACCGAATGTTGTGTCTAAAGCCAATTAAACTAAAATTAAATATGATTAATAAAAAGTTACGTAAATGTGTTGCCCCAGTTAGCCTAAACAGACCGGTCTCCACAAACAGCACCCGTTCACGAGTATGACGCATATCTCAGCCATCGCCTCCCTCAACCTTTCTTCGGGAAAGTGGCGACCCGATCAACGACGCCACCATAAGCAGAGCCTTTTAAGCGAGCATGACATGTTCAAGCTGGCGGGCTTTATTAATTAATAAAAACTAGCCATGTTTAGTCTGGTGAGAAACAATATTCTGTGCTCGTATTTGACATGCGTGAACTAAATTACAATATAAAAGTGACATAGAGATGTACATGTCTCTAAGCGTCAGGATCATTAAATATATATCTATACATATAAATATTTGCGAATGCAAGACTTAGAGATGTATAACGTCTCTAAGTGTCCAAATACTAAATAAAAACAAAATAAAATAAAAATGAAAAACAGGTAATACTGGACACTAGTAAAGCTGCTTCATAGAGTAATGTACCTAATAATTTCTCAATTTGTATTGTACTAACTATATCAAGCTACAGGCTTAAAGGCATCGTTATCCTCAATGAATTCCTTTAAAGTATAGTACTCTCTCCTCAACAAATAGCGCTTAACATAAGACTTGAATTTATTTAGTGGCAAATTCACTACATCAGCGGGGACTTTGTTATAAAAACGTGTACAGTTCCCAGCAAAAGACGTACGAACCTTACCGAGGCGGTGGCCAGGCTCAGCAATCTTATCTTTATTTCTAGTGTTATAGTTATGGATATCACTGTTGAGCTTGAATTTATGGATGTTTTTCCGCACATACATAATGTTTTCAAGTACGTATTGAGATGCTACGGTAAGAATATTTGCCTCTTCAAATTTTCCTCTTACGGATGCTCGACCGCGCATTTTATAAATGCCACGTACAGCTCGTTTTTGTAGCACAAATATGGTCCCAATATCAGCTGCTTTACCCCACAACAGAATTCCATACGACATAACACTGTGAAAGTAACTGAAGTATACCAGCCTGGCAGTTTCACTGTTTGTTAGATGGCTGATTCGCCTCACGGCATAGGCTGCAGAGCTAAGTTTCCCAGCTAGGATAGCTATATGTGGATGCCATTGTAATTTCGAGTCTAAAGTGACTCCTAAGAAAACAGTTTGATTTTCGAATTCCATTATTTCATCATTTATTATAATCTTGCTGCTGTTAATCTGCTTGACGTAAGGGTCCTTAAAACATGAGTGCGGTTTTATGAAATGAGCCGCAGGCGAATTTCATAATAAGATCACACGAGTGTTTTAAGGCCTAATTACGTACAGTTGCATACACTGCTTTATCTACACTCATATTATTTATTCTAAATGCCTTATTTGGAAACCATAGAATGGCCGCCATCGCACCGCCACCATGGCCAACTCGATTGTGCCGGCGGTCTTGCGGGCGCTTGTCGGGCTGTCGGCGGATCCCCGGGAGGGTGCAGGTGTACATTATGTTATCAAAACTCATAGCACATCAATAATTGAGCATGAAAAGTTAAAATTACGTTACTGCTACGGATAAAAAGCTTATCATAGTAAAATCGGTCGTGGTAATGCTAGCCATTGCCTACCGTTTTCGAACACGTTTTAGAGAACTTACAATATGAGTGTAGATAAAATTATTTATTTGCATGAATACGGTACAATAAAATTACAGATCTTAAAATTTAAAATAGGTCCATCATATTCAACCTGCATGCAGGTGTGCAAATAGTACATGCAATGTGCTGCTGAGAGCATCGCACGGTAGTACTATTATTTATTCTGTGGCATCGCTTACTTACTAAATACAATTCCTCATTCTCCATATAAGTATATGAAGTACCCGTCCTAATAATAATGTCCGTAGAAATAATGACATTATTACCGACATACTGACAGTGTCTGGTTAGCTAAACATGTCAAAGCATGGTCATTCATGCTACTCATGCTCGCCTCCGCAGCTGTACGATTGTCTGCCCCCGACGGGGTGTGTTAAAATTAAAACTTAAAATAAATCCTACAATTATGGTATGGTCGAATGTATTATGCTAGCCGTATACGAGTATATATATATGTATTGATGTGAAGGATCAAGGCCAATAGAGAGTATGGTAATCGCTGATTCACCGAGAGATCGGTACACTACACAGTATAAACCAGCGGCCATCTTTAACCGACTGTGACGAGAAAGGAAAGTTATGAATGCGTGTTGAAATCAATATTTATCATAATATTGATATAGATAGCTCAACCATCGAGATAGTATTTGATTCGATGTAAGTTTGATGATAAATGATAAAGGATCATAATATAATAATATTAATATTTAAAAAAATAGTTAGAATATAGCTTTAAATACCTACTTACTGACCTATTATATGAATATAGAAAGCCTGACCAGAAATATATGATTATTGTCGACAGGGCGCTATTATTCTCATTTAAATGGCAACAGTTCAAAATGGTCAAAAAGTATATTATGATGTATGTAGTATTCTCTATGATGGTGTGGTGACATCTTGATTTGTTTATAGTTCAAAATCTGTAAGAATGAACTTTTGACACTTCAGTATTGACGTTATTAGTGATGGGGCTAAGACGTATCGTTAGTCAAATTTAGCGATTATTTATGAATTTTTTTAATGGATTTTACTACAACCGATTTTTTCTTGTTATATGCCTATATATTTTGTATCACAAATCTTCTCAAATTATAATAATAAGAATAAGAGAATAAGAATATTGTTTATTTTCACTGAAAGGAAACATTCTTTAATTTTTTTAAAGGGAAATAACTGCATTTACAAAATTTTGGAAGAAAGTACAGTTCAATAAAAACTATTTATTTTGTAATTTTTACCAAAAACAATTTTTATGACAATTGATGCCAATCGATCCTATTTCCAATAAGGATAAAAATTTCTTAATACCAACCAAGTTTAGGACACAAGAGAAGCCATAAATAATAATAAAAACCGGCTAAGTGCGTGTCGGACCACGCATAATGGAGGGTTCCGTAGCCAGAATGGCAAAAACGGAACCCTTATAGTTTTGGTCATGTCCGTCTGTCCGTCCGTCCGTATGTCACAGCCATTTTACTCGGAAACTATAAGACGTATCTTAATAAAATTTAGACATAAGGTGTAGTTTGTATGCCGCTACTTAGTTATGTAGTGAAATTGCAGAAAAAAATGTTTTCATGGGGAGCGCTCCTTACATGTAACTAAATTTCAAAAAAAAAATCTTCTTTAAAAATAACATTGAAGTTTCTTTGATCATTTTGTGATTAAGTGAATAGTTTCAGAAATAATCGCTTCGAAAGTCGGAAAAATAGCGCCCCGCCGGAAAGTCGGAAAAATACCGTAAGTCCAAAAAATGTGAAAAAATTTGAGAAGATGCGCGTTATCATATAATTTCTACGAAAATTGTTTTGAACATTATCGGTTTAGCCATTTTTGAGTTATTTCCAAAAAACTTCTTCCATAGGCATCAGATACGACCTTTTGGTATTAGTTTGGTTCTTATTCCATTGAAGGTACGGAACCCTCCATTATGCGTGGTCCGACACGCACTTAGCCGGTTTTTTTGGAATTGGACTCGTACACCGTCCACTACTACTAATAATACAGGTAATCAAAATATGACAAAGCTCCAAATATCTCGAACAGTTCTGAAATTTGGTACGTAGGTTATAGATGTATCTGATGATACGACCTTTTGGCATTAGTCTGGTTCTTATTCCATTGAAGCTACGGAACCCTCCATTATGCGTGGTCCGGCACGCACTTGGCCGGTTTTTTCACATCGTACTTCATTTTATTTTGGTTTTTATTATTATATATTGTCTATTGCTTACATAATCGATTTTATCGACTTACGGAAATGTTATATGAATCGGAACAGCAGACATGGTCACAACACTAAATTTAAAAAAAAGGAGGCGTAGACCGTAACTGTTTGCATGCTAAATTGTTATCGTAAAATATTCAGTAACTAAGATATTAAAAAATGTAACATTAATTAAGTTATGTTTATTAAAAGTGAAATATTGTGTTTACGTACATGACAAGCTGTAAAATCGTTATGGGATTTTGTTTATAATTTCAAAGTGTCTTGCGCGTTTACGTTCTACGGGCGTTGCGATGTGTCAAAAGTTCATTCTTACAGATTTTGAACTATAGGTACCTGTCAGCTGTTGATGTTAATTTGAAAATGTTTCGTAGCGAAATAGTTTCATTTCCCGATCGTTTTATTTCCTGCAGTTTATTATATACAATATTCACAATGTTTCACTCGTGAGTATGAATAGTTTTCGCCATTTTATGTCGTTTATTATTTAATATTCAACGCGTTACTATTATTCAAGTAAACCGTCGTAATGACACTGACAACTGTGCCAATCTATCATTAAAATTATTGCCAGTGTAAGAAATCAGTTCCAATGAAATTCCACAACATGGCGCATGATTAGATATTTCTGGTCAGGCTATACCTATTTATTAAAAATAAAAACTACAACTAAATACTTAGTAATATAATAAATAAAACTAACTAAATCTAATATAAATCTAAATAATTAACTCAAAGAATAAAATTAACCTAAAACAAAAATATATCTAAAAGGGCCCCTACGTCATATGGTATCGAATGCACCATGGTATTAAACTTCATTTTAAAAAATCCACCCCTTGGGGATAGAGATGATAGGGAGCACTCAGCAGACCGAACCCTACGCAAGTAAAGCCGCGGGCACTGCTTGTAAACTGTGATCCTCTTACCGCTCTTGACCTTCGACTAAACTATTTTCTTCGTTTATGCCACTCTTATCTCAACAAGGTACACAACACAACTTTAAAACGCGACTTTATTACTACTTTTAAACTTTGATTAAAGCTTTTAAAGGAAATTATAATAAAGTGATACGAAAATGGACAGATATGACTACGCCGTGTGCCACAAACATATTTCAAACACTTTAGCATTACTACAAAGTAACATCTGATTAATTTTGAGCTAAGGCTCAATATATATAACCTTGTAATAAGTTACAAGGTTATAAGGTCTTCTAATTTGAATTGTTTATATCGTCCGTTAACCCTTTAACTGTTATTTTTGTTAAGAGGCTGACAACACCCGATGACCTTCAAATTGACTTTACTCAAACAGTTTTTTAGCTGTAACTCCTTGTTTTGAGAAAGTAAAAAAAAAATATTATTCGTTATATTTCGAAGAACTTCGTTGATTCCGATACACGATTGGACGAAATCGGCTTGATAGAAAATAATTCCAAAGTTACATCTTAAAATTTGCTTTAAACAGTCGTATGTCTTTAGTTTCTTGACTTATACATCTGTAACTAAGGAAATGATTCCTTGTACATAAACTACTATTAAATCCGTTGAAATAATTAATAAACAATAGAAATACAAATCATGCTTATGATCTTGCAATCGCCAGCACATGGTTTCAGAAAAGAGTGGAACATCTAATCACTTATAAAAGTGGAAACCATGCAACACAGATTGATTATTTCCTTGTAAAAAGGAATAAAATCAACTGTGTCAAAGACAGTAAAATAATCCCAGGGGAACATCTGGTTTCACAGCATAGGCTGCTAGTAATCGACGTGAATATTAAGGTCCAAACAAATACCCGAAAAGAAGTGCGACCAGCAAAGATAAAATGGCATATGCTAGAGAAGAATGAATGCGCAAATAAATTCAAAGAACGTGTGTTTGATAAAATGATAGAAATGAAGGATATGGAATGAATGTTGGAACAATATGGCCAACTGTATTCGGAATGCCGCAAAGGATATTTTAGGGCAATCAAAAGGAAAATATGCAATAGATAAAGAAACGTGGTGGTGGAATGAGGAGGTGCAGGAAAGATTAAAGAAAAAGAAACAAGCATTTAAAGAATGGCAAAGTGTTGACAGTAGACGGGAGAGTGAAGAAGAAGGGAAGAGAAATGTGTATAAGGAATGTAAGAAGATGGCAAGGCGAGCAGTTGCTATTGCCAGAGCAGCAGCACAGGACAAATTGTACGACTCGTTAGATAGTCCTAAAGGCGAAAAGCAGCTGTACCGCCTAGCCAAAGCGAGAGAAAATAATTCTAGGGATATATCTCATGTAAAATGTGTGAAAGATGATGCAGGAAAGGTACTGACTAATGATGAAGGTATAAAAGAGTGTTGGAAACAATACTTTGGAAGGCTAATGAATAAAGAGAATGATTGGAATAGGATTCTAAACAACAAGACTGAGAATATGGGTGTAGTGAAAGAGATAGGGATGGATGAAGTGAGAAAGGCTGTGCGCAGTATGAAAAATGGCAAATCTGTAGGACCGCATGATATACCTGGAGAGGTTTGGAAGTTACTGATTGAGAACGGATGTAAGTGGCTAACTTTATTCTTCAATAAGTTGTTGTATGAAGAAACTATCCCTGACGAATGGTGCGACAGTTTACTGGTGCCCATTTTCAAGAACAAAGGGGATGTCCAGGATTGCAACAATTATAGAGGAATAAAGCTTATTTCACATAGTATGAAAATATGGGAGAAAATAATTGAGAGACGCCTGAGAGATAAGAGTGATATAACACAAAACCAGTTCGGGTTTATGCCGGGAAAAGATACAACAGACGCCATCTTTGCACTTCGCCAATTGTGCGAAAAGTACAGGCACGCAAAAAAGAACCTGCATATGGCGTTTGTTGACCTAGAGAAGGCGTATGACCGAGTACCCCGAGAGGTTTTGTGGTGGGCCCTGAGAGAGAAAAGCGTGCCTGGAAAGTATGTGAAGCTAATTCGGTCAATGTATAACAGATGTTGTACACGTGTCCGGTCAGCGGCTGGCGCCACCGACAGGTTCAGTGTCACGGCAGGCTTGCATCAGGGTTCGGCTCTAAGCCCCTACCTCTTCCTGCTTGTTATGGACACTCTGTCGTCGAACATACAGGAAGAGGCACCCTGGTGTATGCTTGCGGACTCGAGGTACAGAGCAGACTCGAGAAGTGGCGGCAAAGACTGGAGAGTGTTGGCCTGAAGATCAGCAGATCGAAAACAGAACACATGTTCTGCGATTTTGGCGGTCTCTCCAGTTCTGCAGCCATAGAACTCGATGGCGTTTTATTGCCGATCTGCTCCGACTTCAAATACCTCGGTTCGCTCGTGCAGTGCGATGGCGATATTGACCGGGACGTCAAAAACCGGATTAGCGTAGGATGGATGAAATGGCGACACAGGTCACGGGAACCATTTGCGACGCCCGAATGCCCCTTCGCCTGAAGGGGAAAAATCTATAAATCCATTATAAGACATGTCGTCATGTATGGATCAGAGTGTTGGGCCCTAAAGGTGATGGATGAAAAGAGATTGCATGCAACGGAGATTAGAATGTTAAGGTGGATGTGTGGAGTGACGAGAATGGATCGGATAAGGAATGAATATATAAGAGGATGCCTGAAAGTCGCACCCATAACTGACAAATTAAGGGCTAATCGCCTAGCGTGGTACGGGCATGCTATGTGGAGGGATGAAAGTCATGTTACGAGAAAGGTATTGAGAGTGATTGTGGAAGGATGTAGGAGAAGAGGCAAACCTAGGAAAAGGTGGATGGACTGTGTGAGAGATGATATGAAAAGAAAGGATGTGAGTGATGAGATGACGGGTGATAGAGATGTGTGGAAGAAAAAGACACGCTGCGCCGACCCCAAGTAAATGGGATAAGGGCAAGAGGATGGTGAGACATATCATAAATACGGCATACGGGATATATACTTTAACGGCCTCCTAGCCCAGTCGGTAGTTACCCTGCCTACGAAGCAGGAGGTCCCGGGTTCGAATCCTGGTCAGGGCATTTATTTGTGTGTTTATCACAGATATTTGTACCTGAGTTATGGATGTTTTCTATGTATTTAAGTATTTATCTATATCTATCTATTATATATATCGTCGTCTAGTACCCACAACACAAGCCTTATTGAGCTTACTGTGGGACTAAGTCGGTTTGTGTAAGATTGTCCTATAATATTGCGTTAATATGTTATTAATATGTGCGAGGAATCTTTAATACATGTGATGGAAGTTTTGTCCCCATAAATTCCATAACATCACTATTACGTAGGACAAATGGAAACCCTATCCCCGAGCTTCATAGTTACACAATCCGCCAGTTACCTAACTTAGGACAAAAGTGTTATTAACATTGCAAAGTGTAAGCGAGTCGAAAACTCAGAGGAATCAGTATAACGCCGCCTTAACAGTCGGCCCCTTAGTTAAGGCCCATTTAATTTACACATTGATTAGTGTTAAGTCCGAGTCCATACATTTTCTACTTGTGTTTAGTAAAAAATGTATGCACTCGAACTAAACACTAATCAATGTGTAAATGGACCCTTATAGAGGTAAAATCGTGAAAATGGATCAGCCAAATGTCACTTCTGGTATTCAATCCTGTTTAATTTTATGAATTAATTTTATGTGTAATGCTATTATTATTATTTTTATTGACATTGACATTTAATTTTAGTTATTTTTTTGTTTTGTTTTGTTTTAATTTATAATATGTTCTAAAATGCTATGGATCATGGTTATCTGGGAATAAATGACTATTTATTTTATTTAATACTTATAATAATACAATACAATACAATTTAATACAAATACTCTTTATACACCTCAATAAAATAGGACAGTACAGTACACAGATTAAAAGTAGAGGCAGCAACAGGCGATCTTATAGCTAGAGAACGATCTCTTCCAGACAACAGACAACCTCTCGGAAATCTAGTCGAAAATATAACATTAAAACCATACCAATTACATATTATATTATTCGAATTATATCTATGACACTTATGTCTCCAGGTTCTTTCAAGAATTGGACTCGCATGCGCCGGCGCAACAAGGCAGCACGGTCAGAAGTTATCATTTTACGGAGGTGTGAAGCTACACCGGGATCTGATTAGGATCAGTTTCAAGTTACTTTGAATTATTAACAGGAAAGCAGTCTGATACGTGTCTACTAAATCTTAAGATACTTCTATTATAGCATAGTTCGTAAAGCCGCATTGGCACTTAATCTTATCTTGATCTTATCTTCTTCTCTTCTTCTTCTTCCTAGCGTTTTCCCAGCTTTTTGCTCTATTGAGCCTGCATGGGGTCCGCTCGGCAACCTAATCCCAGGATTGGCGTAGGCAATAGTTTTGACGAAAGCGACTGCCAGCTGACCTTTCAACCCAGAGGGGAAACTAGGCCTTGTTGGGATCAGATCCGGTTTCCTCACGTTTTCCTTCACCGAAAAGCGACTGGTAAATATCAAATGATATTTCGTACATAAGTTCCGAAAAACTCAGTGGCACGAGCCGGGGTTTAAAACCCAAGACCTTCTTCGGATTGAAAGTCTGACGTCTTACCGCCAGGCTACCAGCGCTTCTCTCTTCATTTGCAGCATTAACCTATAAGTTTTAGCATTCTGAACCAGTGCCCCAGAAGGCAGAAGAATCATATCAATTGAGCTACCGAAGCCTGCTAAGGTTCCTGAACGTCCGTGAGTCACATAAGTATCGAAACACTCTGCGTTCGTAGGAAACACCTTAGACAACCCTAATACACGTGATCCCTGGGTGGTGCTAAAAGAGTAACAAACTTGGCAGCTGCACTGTCCCATCTAGACCTCGCAGCACTCACTGGATTTTCTTTTATCGTATGCTTTCCCGCTACTACTACCCCAGGGAAGAAATGCCTATCAATATCCAGTGACATGTAGCCATACGATAAATAATAAGTATCGAAAAATTTCATTGATACGGGCTGGAGTTTCAACCTACGACCAATGTGTGTATCAATGTGTAAATTAAATGGGCCTTAACTAAGGGGCCGGCGTTATACTGATTCCTCTGAGTTTTCGACTCGCTTACACTTTGCAATGTTAATAACACTTTTGTCCTAAGTTAGGTAACTGGCGTCTTAAGCGTTCGTGGAAACGTACATTTACCTTATATCCTTTTCTAAGGTGATAAAATAAGGTTTTTAAGGAGGATATAGGAGGATTATATTCTTTCTAAGGAGGTAATTAAGGTTTTTAAAGAGGATATAGAAGGCAAGAAGAAGTTTTTTGACAATTTCGGAGTCGCGTGCGGAAGTTAGTCCTCTTTATATGTGTATCAATGGTTCTTAAAAGCATCTCGCAGGATGACATCACAGCTTGTTATTTCCGTACTTAGATAAAGTCGCAACGCCTACATCGCGTCTAAATGCGTCCACTTGGTGACAAACATATTGAAATGATTGCGAACTTAGCCTTCGATATTCACGTAGGTTCTGATATCGTCGCGACATTTATTTTAAGTAGGTACTAAGAGAATTCTTGCATTTAGGAAGTCTTTTTGGTCGTAGGTTGAAACTCCAGCCCGTATCAATGAAATTTACGTGTACATGTACGTTTCATTTTTAATAAGGTCTGGCATTTTCATACGATTATTGTCAATACTATACAGGTAACTTAGATACATTTGTAATAATTTTATTGCACTTAGAAATTATTTGTAAGGTTACACATATAAAAAAAAATATTTTTAAGGTTTTTAGACCGCCTACCTTGATTTGTACCATTAAGAGAACTAAGAAACATGATTTGCATATATTACCGAATCCGGTGACCACTTTACCGAACCAGAAGAAAAATGTATGGGAATATGGTATTGAGCGATTCTCAAACTTAAACTGCCTAACTATTTAGATAATGCTATCTAACTGCGCTAAATTTGCGTCTCCAGACATTACTGAATTACTTCATACAAAACAAAAGCAACCCTAATTATTTTTATAATTAGTCATATACCTAAGTATTAAGTTTTTGACAAAACAACTTCAATATAAAAAAATACCAACATTTTTTCTGGAATACTCAACTATCTTTGTATTATATTTTAAAATTCATCGACTTAAAAAAAAATTACATAACATCATTATCGTTTTTTGGGGTGTTAACGTAACAGAAGTTTTTATAATATGAATTTAAAAGTTAAATTTTATCTAAAAATATAAAAAACACCATTTAATATTTTATTTTATCATTATAAAATTACTCTTTATACAAACCGGCCCATCAACAGCAGTCCCAGGAACATGTTTAAATGTTTAGAAGCGCTGGCCTTTTTAAACAGGCAGACAAAATAATACATTTTAATGTCGACCTATCTGTGAGAGAAATAAGGATGATTTTCTAATGTCTATCGAATACAAACGAGGCCGAGGCAGATACGAATTCGGTAGCGGAGACTATGGACACGATTTACCGAACGTGTGTTCGGTAAATAAACCATGCAAAATATGTCAAACTTAATACGCGAACAAATTTTGAAAACAGTACCTAAATTGCAACAATTGTGACATAACCACAAATTTAACATTGAAACTTATAATTAGAAGGATTACGAATCCCTTCATGTATTTAGTGTTTACTGATGTTGCTGTAAAATAACTATAAAACTTAATTAAAGATAACTTTGTCGAAAGGCTTATTTTTAACTCAAAAAGTCGTAAAACTATAAGATTTCAAACGCGGATTTACTATAGTATTTGCTGTCTACAGACGTTCGGTAAATGCTAATAAAATTACAAATACTTTTCATTATTTGAAAAGTCAAGATGTTTATATTAATAGTTTATAATAATTCAGTAAAGAAATAATTTCAAAAACATACGCTTTCCCTGATTTCGTACGCTGTTCGGTTAAACCATCCAGTCAAAAAGTTGGGTCACACATCACCGGATTCACATTTATCTCAAATTCTGAGAATATAACTGCACTAAATTCACTTAAAATACTAAAATACATAAACTTATTAAATAACAACACTCTAAATCCACCATTAAGAACCCACATATAGTTTTAAACGATTCTATGATCTTAAGAAGCGCACGCGATTTCTTAACGATTTTGTTAAGGGCGCCCATACAAACTGGCACTCGACCGACTAGATCAGTTGTCGTGTTGCAACACTTGCAACTGAGCCCCAAAATGGCCGTCTCTGACGCGTATTCGTAGGGGACGTATGTAGCTCACAGAAAAAAATATCACAACGTAGTATCTGCTGTAAGTAATTGACATATAGCTTAAAATGGAATATATTCGGCGATACAGCACGTTCGCTGAAGCGTACATTTACCTTAAGTAATCAGAAACGCTGGTAGCCTTGCGGTAAGACGTCCCGGAGGTCTCGTGTTAACCCCGGCTCGTACCACTGAGTTTTTCGGAACTTATGTACGGAATATCATTTGATATTTACAAGTCGTTTTTCGATGAAGGAAAACGTAAGGAAACCGGACCTAATCCTAAAAAGGCCTAGTTACTTCTCTGGGTTGGCAATCGCTTTCGTAAAAACTAGTGTCTACGCCAATTCATGGGATTAGGTTGTCAAGCGGACCCCAAGCCGGGACAAACGCCAGGAGGAAAAAGAAAAGGATATAATCGTAGTTCTGTTTCTGTGGTACGAGTATTAGGCAACTGTTTTATATTTAAGTTTACCTATGCAGGTATTTTTACTAACTAGATAAATCTGACAAAAACAAAACAAAACATGCAAATACCTGTAAACTTTTCGCATCCATTATTAGAACCCCAATTATTTTCACAAACCGCGCCATAAAATCTTTGCTAGGAATTTCCCGAGAATTTTACCTTCGCTGTTAATACCAGCGCTAAAATTAGATAAAGTTATGGTAAACAAGTTAAACTCAGCTAATTTAATACGGACAAAAGAATTCCAAAACAAACAGGTTTTAATTCCACGTTTTACTACCACAAGGGTGTAAGTAACTAAGAAAAATCAAGAAGATAAGTCTTTTGTGTTATAATAGGTAAAAATTCTTAAGGGACAATTATATTTATGAAGCTGGTGGAACAAAGGGTTGATAATCTGCGCAGGAGTGGGTAAACGGACGAATTAAATTGTTAAAGGGGGGAATGCCTGCGTGGGTATGGGCGCGATGTAAGGCTGAGAAATTAGATGCTATTTTGTGTTTTAAATTACTTTTATAATAAGCAGAACTCTGTGATAAAAGGACTTATTTCAAACTACTAATTTTGAAATTAAAAACTGCATATCCGCCTGAACTCGTTTTTCAAATCTCACGGAAAGAATGACACAAGTTTGACACAAGTTTTCTTCGACATCCTTCCATGACAATTTGACAGTAAGGGGATTTCAATAGAATCCAATACTGATTCTAAAAAGGTATTGTACTTACAGAGTAAAAACCAAAGTTTTATCCCAAATCAGCTCAGAATTATATTGTAAAGTCCTTCACTTCGTTCATGATTCAATGTACGCCCTCGTATCAACTATGTAATTTTTCTCCCTACTCAAATTAGGATGTAAAACAGTCACCGCAACGCGTATGCGCACAGATAATCGCGCCATCTAGCGTCAAAACCTTGCATGCTAATTGGACGCCGCTTCAAATATTTTGATCCCATCGGTGCGGCATTTTTATCATAGGCATTTATTTAGATTCTGAGCTTTAATGAAACAATGAAAATATCGACATAAAACGGGCCTATGCAAAGTAGGTAATTACTTTTTAATTAACTTGAAGTTATTGAAGAGTTGCAGAGTTTAAGTAAATATTTAAATTCTGACATCTCTTCTTCATTAACTTAACAATTTAATATAATAAAAAACCCGGAAGGGTAATAAAAATCTATCATGATTTAGGTACTTACAAAAGCTGCGAGTTTCGTAGCCATAAATTTATTACTCCCTTGAGAGTAAAATCAGCTTATTAATCCATGAAAACATTAAGTACGTAGCATAAAATTTTAAAAGTAAGTAGATATGTATATTGAAAGATTACATAGTGTTTTTTTTCTAAGATGTTAAGTTAAAATGGTACATACTAAAAGATCTCTTCATAACATTTGTACTTCTTAAAAAACTACTAGGTAGATTGGTATTTACTATTTAGAAAATAGCGATTTATCAAATAAGTACAGAAAGCATCTAACTCTAATTTTCCCCTTGTTTTCAGCCCGTACTTCCTGGTTGAGATGATCGATGCTCGCCTCGCCAGGGAAGCGCGGACAGATAAACGGGGCGTTTGTTATTGTTAGGCGAGGTGCATACCGTCTTCTTTCCAGCTTCCCGGCTTTTCTGCCAATCAATGCCTACAGGCCTATAACCGCGAACCTCTTCGTCTTTTTGCATCTCTGTCTTTCGAATATGCAAGAGCGATAGAGACGGAGATACTGAAATTTCTATTTTCGACGTTCGCGGGAGTCCCGCAGGCTCTGCATTCATAATTCATCAGTAATTTGACAGCATTACATATTACATTTGACTTTGTATTCCAGGATCTGTCAAATTACTACTAGGTACATACCTTAGATCATTGATCTATTTTGTATTCTACTGTCTACTAGATAGGCTATCTAGAACAAATTTTATTCACTGTGTTAGGCGGTTGACAGCTGTCACTGAATCTGACTTTTAGTAATTTTTCTCTATAACTGTCACTGACTTTTAGTGATTTTTCTCTATAACTCATAGCGCAAAGAATTTCATCTCCTGCTATCTATCTATCTATACATATAATAAAGCTGAAGAGGGTCGAAAGTCTGTACATGGAAGATAATCGAAAAAAAGTTGGCTGGGGATACTTAGAATCGATAACAGAACACGTTACAACAATTTTTAGAATTTTTGTCTGTTTGTCTGTTTATCTGTTTGTCTGTTTATTTGACCGCGCATCACGTGAAAACGGCTGAACGGATTTTGATGAAATTTTGTATAGAGATAGTTTGAGTCCCGGGAAAGGATAATATATAGTTTTAATCCCGAAAATCAACCCTGGTGGGGCTGAAAATGGGGTTGAAAGTTTGTATGGAGAATTTTTAACCGCTGAAACGATTTAGATAGAAATGAGTATGAAGATAATTTGAGTCTCGAGAAACGTCATAGGATAGTTTTCAAACCCTTCTGGGGGTGAAAAGGGGGTTGGAAGTTGGTATGAGGAATTTTTTACCGCTGAACTGATGTAGATGGAAATGTGTATAGAGATAGCATGGGTCTCGAGAAAGGCAGTGTAGTTAGTTTAGGACCTTTTGGAGTGCCTTCACAGGGTTGTGTTGGAACATGTAATTCATAAGACCAAATGTACACACAAAGCAAGAAATAAATGAATATTAATATGAAAAGACAAAGGATAGTTACATCTTCAAAAAAGGGCACCCCCCCCTCATTTTACTTTTGAACCATAGGTCCAAAAAATTTGAAAAAAATAATGGAAGTGAAGTTTGAACGGTACTTTTAATAAAAACTATATTGAATAGCATCGGTTGAGCTGTTTGTGAGTTGTCAGTCAAAAACACATAGTGAAAGGACGTAAGTGCCGGATAGTAAAATGGCAGAAGCGCTGCCAAATATCCCTTAATAAACGACCTTTTGAATGGATGTTTTTTAACAGGGTGGCAATTACGGAACCCTACACTGAACATGGCCTGACATGCTCTTGGCCGGTTTTTTTTGCGTTGTTATCCCAGAAGTCACCCCTTAAGGATTACTAATTCCAATTGTCAAGAAAATCCCCGGCCAGGTATAGGTGGGCTATAAAAATTCAACCTCTAAAAGGGGGTAGCCACTACACTCGATTGAGTTAATTTTGCACCTGAATCTTATGGCGCTACTTAGGAAGGAGGTGTAAACTTTTTTTCCAAATATGTCCTAAGACTAACGAGTACCCTGCATAACTAACAGATGGCGCTGAAATTAATACGTTGTGACATGAATAAGCCACTTAGGAAGGATTTTGCCAAATCAACTCTAAGTTTAGAAGTGGGGGTACATATGTCATCATATTTAAATGAAGTATTGACTTAATGGAACAACAAAATTCAACGACAATAAATTAATTGCCACACATTGCACAGTGCATGTAAATACTCAGCCTCACGATTTTGATATCTATTCTCCTTTTCTCTACTCTTACTTCTAAGTCTTCTAACTAATATTAGACCAAAATTCGTTGTTAGTATATTAGTTAATAAGTTGTTAGGTTATGATATGAAGTATGGATTTTTGGATGTATGGATTTTTGGAAGGCGAAGCCATACTTCACTTTGCGTCTACGTACGATCTCGTCATCGTTAACACCTTCTTCACTAAACCACAACAACACCTCATCACCTACAAAAGTGGCGGAAATCAAACACAAATAGATTTCATCCTAGCAAATCGCCCTTATCTCAAAAAATGTAGAGACTGCAAGGTAATTCCCGGGGAACCCTTGACCACACAGCATAGACTTTTGGTTGCAGAATTTCAAATGGCAAAGGCTGTAAAAGTGAAGAAAGACAAAACACCCAAAATTCGCTGGCACAGGTTAGAGCGCGAGGAGGGTTCACAACTGTGTAATGATATCTCAAATCACTGTCAAGAGGTTAACACCAATGGCAACCCTAACATCACATGGCAACAGTTCCAAGCATTCTGCAACCAACAAGCCACTACTTACCTCGGAGTATCAAAAGGACCATTGTGTGGAGGCAAAGACCCGAAGTGGTGGAAAGAGGAGGTAAAAGAGAAAATAGAGCACAAAAAACTCCTATTTAAGCTGTGGCAGCAAACCAACGACGATGAAGATAAAATAGCCTATAAGGAAGCAAAAAAAGACGCAAAGAGAACCGTAGCACAAGCAAAAGCCAGTTCGGATAACAATTGCTACACCAAACTCGAAGCAGCCAAAAACGACCGTGAAGTCTTCAAAATAGCGAAATCCAGACATAATAACACCAAAGACGTAAAGACCATAAAATACATCAAAAATGAAAGCGGCCAGTTACTTACATCTAACAAAGAAATCCGGGACAGGTGGAAGGAATACTACTCAAAGCTACTAAATGAAACATATCCTAGCATAGACCATCCTGAACCACCGCTTCCCATCGCGGGCCCTATACCATGTATAACACCAGAAGAGACGCAAACCGCCATCCGAGCAATGGCTAATAACAAAGCGACAGGACCGGACAGTATACCCGCTGAACTATGGAAGAAACTAGGGGCGGATGCAGTGGTATTTCTGACAAACCTCTTCAATAGAATTCTTACTGATGGTATGCCGAACGAATGGAGGAACAGTATTTTGGTCCCGTTCTATAAGAGCAAAGGAGATGTCAGACTTTGCGAAAACTATAGGGCAATAAAACTAATCCCACATACTTTAAAGATATGGGAACGCGTCATATGCAACAGACTGCTTCAGCTCACAGAAATCACAGAAAACCAGTGCGGTTTTGTTGCAGGAAAGTCGACCACTGACGCTATCCACACAGTCAGAATCCTAATGGAACAGTATAGACATAACAAATCAGATCTACATATGGTCTTCATCGACTTGGAAAAAGCTTTTGACCGTGTTCCGCGAAAGTTAATCTGGCAAGCCATGCAAGCACACGACATACCAGAGCATTATGTCAACATTGTAAGAGACATGTACCAAAATGCTAAAACTAAAGTTCGCTGCCCCGCCGGAACGAGCGATGAATTTGAAGTACAGGTCGGTGTACACCAAGGATCAACATTGAGTCCCTTCCTATTCAACTTGGTTATGAACCATCTTACTGCCAGTCTGCAGCAAGCACCACCATGGAATCTCCTCTACGCAGACGACATCATTTTAATAAGCGAGAACGCCAACGACCTGCAAATAACTTTGGAAAAATGGAGGTCAACACTAGAAACAACTGGGCTTCGAATCAGTAGGTCAAAAACGGAATACCTTCACTGTAACTTTAGCGGCGTTGCTAGCCTAGACACCGTTCATTTACAGCACACCCCATTGAAAAAGGTGGACAGCTTCAAATACCTTGGCTCAGTCATTACCAGCGACGGAACTATAGATGCCGATATAACCCACCGAATAAACACAGGATGGATGAAGTGGAAAGAGCTGTCGGGAGTGCTGTGTGACAAAAGAATGCCGGTGCATATTAAGGGTAAAGTGTACAAGGCAGCAGTGCGTCCAGCTATGATGTATGGTGCGGAGTGTTGGCCTCTAAAGAAACAACAGGAGGACAAGCTACATACTGCGGAAATGAGAATGTTGCGATGGGCGGGTGGTGTAACATTAATGGACCGTGTACAAAACATACACATACGAGGTAGCTTTAGAGTAAAACCTATCCCTGAGAAATTAAGAAAGCCGACTCAGATGGTATGGACACGTCATGCGGCGACCATCTGACCACATGACTAGGAAAGTGTTGCATACATATCCGCCGGTGCCGCGGCCAGGAAGACCCCGATAAACATGGATGGCCACTATAAATAGAGACTTGAATAAGGCAAAAATACCAGCTGAGACGACCCGGGACAGGAAGTCCTGGAGAATAATTACTAGGAGAGCCGACCCCAAATGATGGGATTAAGGCTAGGAAAAGAAGATGAAGTATGGATTTTTATGCATATATTTCTTACCCAGGCGCGGTCCGATACCCCCCCCCCCTCCCCAAATCGTACACGTCAAATAGAAAAATTCATTTTTCTGATTTGACCGGAGGATCGATTTGGATGATATTTGCCATGCACATGATATGAATAGGTACAGTCAAGGACGTATAAATACAAAAGTGGTACTATATCGTTCGATATACACCTACTTACTATTCTATGTCGTTTAAATCATGTCAAAAATTTTAATAAGGACGAAAAAAAGGGTTAACGAAAAAATTGGTTTTGGAGTGTAGTTTTATTTAGTGGTAATTGTAAAATATTTTATCTGGACTACTGTCCTCTAGCGTATCCATCTGTCAACTTTACTTCAAGACCTTCAAGTTCCGCCTCCAGGGGGAGGGAGTACAGATGTGCAAGTTGCGGAAACTTTCCAAATAATTGGAAATGTTCTCAGAAATTTCTCGAAAATTTCATATGAAATATAGGAAATTGGAAATTTAAGAAATGGAAAGTTTCAAATCCCATACAAAATTGTGAGAATTTTCCGAAATTTTCATATGTGGAAAATTTCGCAATTTTGGAAACTTTCCAACGGCACATCAGTAGGAGGGAGAGAAATTAGGGGCGAATTAGCCGCTTACTGACAAAGACCGAATTCCACGCGGGCGGAGCCGCGGGCACAGCTAGTAATAAATAATTTCAATTGAGCTTATCCACTTAGTGTCTTATCTTTTGTGTGTAAACCGCAGGCGCATGTGGCAGTATGAAAAAAAACCGGCCAAGAGCGTGTCGGGCCACGCTCAGTGTAGGGTTCCGTAGTTTTCCGTCCGTCACAGTAAGTGTCCCCACTTAAGAGTTAAAATAACACCGCCATGTAGGATATGATATGAGCGTTCCACGTACAGCGACATCTATCGGCAAATTAAGTAAACTATTGCGCGCGAGCTTAAAGTATAGAAGATGATTTTTATGGGATAATCCTTTATTGCGTGAACCGATTTTCACCGTTTTTACTTTATTTGAAAGCACGTCATTTCATTGTGATTTTTGTAGAAATTACAGGTACAATAAACACCTGCTTATACGGTTAAATTACAAACTTAGTTCAGAAATTATTTTGTAATATTTTTCAAAAACTATTCAGCCTATCAAGTTCAAAATAATTTTCAAAATACAAATACAAATACAAATACAAATGCGTTTATTTCATTACTTTTTACAGTACACAGTGTTTACAGGTATCGAGGTTAGGCAAGTAAGTAGTCTATGTTAGTTATGAAAAGTTAGGTAACAATTTAAGGATATGAATCATATTTAATTAAAATCATGTAATGAAAAAGGTGCGGGTACAGCTTGCTGGATTTAAACCCGCCCTTGGTCAGCTAATTGGAGAGGTATTAATTTACATTACAAATTGTATTGTTAAAGTGAAATGAAAACCATAGAAAAGAACAATAATGAATAGTTTCCTTAGAAGTAGTTATTAAGTACACACAAGAACAGAATAACAAGTAACTTACATCTACTGACATGACCTAAAAGTTAACTTTATGAACGTGTCAGATTTACTTAATAAAAGACAAAATATAATTTATTTCATTTATTCAACATTGAATAGATTAAAGGAGAGAGTCCATTTTATAAATATAAAATGTTAAGAACGACCATGGTAAATGCAATGATGTTTATTAAAGAATATTACTTATAGTAATTCCGAATAATTTAATCAATGTTGCAATACTGCCATCACCACTAAGTAAGTCAAGATATAAAACAAAGGATCTTAAATCCATTCTAATTCCTCAACCATTACTACAAGTATCCCGTAAGGCCATTAATCATAATATTCTGCACATAATATATTCAACACTTGTAGCAAAAACAGAGTAATATATATATAATCTCATGTAATCAAAAAGGCTAAATTATTTCCAATATAAGGTTGGTGTGTACGTTGTACCATGCACCAACTTGAAATACAGTATTACACGTTTATATATTTGAATACATTATTAGGTACACGGTAACAAGGTACACACCAATACATTTTATTCAATTAACCCTCGATACTATTTAGAGGTGAGTAATCAATATTACACTTAACTTGGTTCTTGCTGGTTAGCTCTCCAATCACCAATGTGTCCCACAACTGCCAGACACTTGTTTATAAGGGCTTACCCATTACCCCTTCTACTACCTGGCAGGACAAAAATTCTATATTACCGGCACATCCGGTTATCGAAATAATTGGAAATAGTATAATAGTAAATATATTTGCTTAGTTCAAAATAGATGAAAATATAATTTAAAAATGATAATAAGTTATTATTTACTAAACCATCAATATTTAGTATCGTTTACTTAATCATAATGTGACAGCAATACAGGATATCCGCTTCGCAAAATACGTAAAGGTTCAAGTAATATATTTACTCCTTGTAAATAACTTCAAGTGAATAATAATTAGCAATGCTAAATTATTACACTTGACGAGATTATTTACTTGTACAATTATTCGATTATTGTCAACTCGACTATAATAATTGAATGCAGGATATCCAGATACGTAATATTTAAGTTAGCAAGCATATTTACTAATTTCAATCCAAATAATCTAATAAGGATTAACGGAAACGAATAGAAATCAAACTGCAATTATCTCTGATATAATTCGATAGTTGCATTATTTGCATTCTGGCAGTCACGGTCACATAACAATACATTAAGGGTAGTTGCGGTATTTGAAGGCTAGTCACATGTATATTTTCGAACTCCTTTTGATGGTTGATGTACCACTTTTTTAGCCTAAATTTGAACTGTTGGATATTCTTTGCTTCACGCACCGGTGGGGGTATGTCATTCCAACACTTGGTGGCAGCGTAGCGAAAGGATCCCCTGAACGCGGCAGTGTGGCACTCGGGTGGCACCAGCAGCAGCGCGTAGAGGGCTCTGCGCGGGCGAGCGGAGTCGGAGTCGCCCGCGCGCCGCAGCTTGTCGGCCAGCGTGCGCGACGCCTGCTGCGCTAACACGCGGAACGTCGCGCATGCGAGGTGGAGCCCCCGCCGCAAGGACATTTTCAACGAATTTAATTGATTAAGCGCTGGAGTTATACGGTCGCGACGCCTAAGCCGCTCACTAAATCTCGCGCAAGAGTTTTGAACTTTTTGTATACGTTGACTAGTTTTCCGTAATACTCGTATACACGGGCCGTAGACTGTATCACAATAATTAAATTGTGACAGAATTAAAGATTCAACTAACATCCGTTTTACTTCAGCGCTGAGGAACTCATTAATTTTATACAACGACTTCAGTTTGTACATCGCAGTTTTTACCTTCAAATTTATATGTTTCTCGAATTTAAGACCCGAATCCATGTACAAACCTAGGTTCCTAGCACAATCCACAAAGGTATGTCTGTACCGTGTAGCTGTATGGGAAGGCCAAGCGACAGCACACTTTTGACAGCATTCTTTGGCCCAAACATGATAGCGTTGGTATTCCCCGAGTTGAGGCAGAGCGCGTTGTCTCGCGCCCACTCCCACACCCTCTGCAGGTCATCGTTGAGCTGGCGCACGGCGCGCGCGGCATCCGCCGGCGCGAACGACGGGAGCAGCTGCGTGTCGTCCGCGAACATCTCGCAGCGCGCGTGCTGCGCGGCGCGCGGCAGCTCCGCCGTGTACACTGCGTATAGCAGGGGGGAGATACACGCTCCCTAAGGGCACCCACGGGTCACAGGCGCGAAACAAGAGTAGGTGGATCTTCCGTCTTTATTCAGACACTTTACCATCTGCTTCCGGCCTGTTAAGTAGTTCTTCATGAGCCTCAGTGCCACGATGTCTAAACCATAATAACTAAGTTTGCAGAGTAAAAGCTCTATATCTAAAGAATCGAAAGCTCTTGAAAAATCTAATAACACCAATACAGATACTAACCCTTTGTCTGTGGCATGAAGTATCTCGTCTGTGACACTTAACAGGGTAGTCTCAGGACTGCGCCCTGCTCGGAAACCTGATTGATTACCCGGAATTACACCAGCTCCCTCAAAGTACGAAGATAATTGCCGGGTCATTGCTTTCTCTAATATTTTCGACATCGCTGGTAAGATACTAATCGGCCGGAGATCACAGTAATCGTTAACTTTATCTTTTTTTGGTAGTGGTGTAACGACCGCTTCCTTCCAACCAGTAGGAAAGCACCCCTAAAGTAGACAAGTGTTAATAATATGAAGAAGCACTGGAATTGTTCTAGGAATTGTGAGTTTTAGCATATCTATGGAAACAGCATCTGTTCCCTCGGCGTTAGTTTTTATTGCTCGCAAGATGTTCAGCAGCTCCTTCTCGTTAATATCCCTGAATGAGAACTTATTACCATTTGCACCGTCCGACAGGGTAAAATGCTCCAACAGCTGTTTAGGTACTGGCGATGTAGGCGGTAGTTTGAGAAAACTGTCGTTTATTCTGTCTGGATCGTTGAGAAACTGCGGTATTCAATTACTAGCCTTTTTGTTAGCAATGCATTTTCGCACGCCGTTCCACATTCTTTTTGAATTAGTAATATGCGAGTTAATCTCATGTGTGAACGCCGCCTGCTTCTCCGCTCTCACCATCTCGGTGACGTGGTTCCTCAGCTGCCGGTAGTAGCGGTGCGGAGCGGAGTCGCGTGGCAGGGCGGCGGCGCGCGCACCGGCTCGCTCGCGCAGCAGCATGGCGCGCCGCACGGTACCAGTGAGCCAGGGCCGCGGCGCCGCTTTTCCTAGAAAGTTTTTATAAAGTTCTACATTTGAGATTTTTTTCATATTTTTAAAACGTATGGTTCAAAAGTTAGAGGGGGGCACATTTTTTTTTACTTCTGGAGCGATTATTTCCGAAAATATTTACATTATCAAAAAATGATTTCAGTAAACCCCTATTCATTTTTAAATACCTATCCAACAATATATCACACGTTAGGGTTGAAATGAAAAAAAAAAATCACTCCCCACTTTACGTATAGGGGAGGTACCCTAATAAAACATTTTTTTCCACTTTTTATTTTACCACTTTGTCGGCGTGATTGATATACATATTAGTACCAAATTTCAGCTTTCTAGTGCTAACGGTCACTGAGATTATCCGCGGACGGACGGACGGACGGACGGACGGGCAGACATGGCGAAACTATAAGGGTTCCTAGTTGACTACGGAACCCTAAAAAGGGTTTGCTATGTTATGGACCATGCAATAAGATTCAATTCAATTTTTTTATAGTCAGACTTAGATACAAAATTTTACGAATGCGACTGCCAGGGGATTAGGTTCTGTTTCCTCACGATAGATATTCTCCTTCGCCGGAAAGTGACTGGTAATGGTGGAATGATATTTCGTACGTAAGCTATGAAAAACTAATTAGTACGAGCTGGGGTTTGAACTCTAGACCTCCGGATTGAAAGTCAGACGGTTGCCACCATTTACATATACATAGGAGCTCTCAATAAAAACTGAAGAACCAGCAGACTTCGCCAGCGATGTATCCCACATCGTCCCTTTTTTAGAGACTTGCTATGTACCACAAACACGGAATCAATTGAAGATGGAGGAGGCCTTATCCAGAAGCGAGAGATAACAGGCCAACGTTTCCACCATTCGATTAAGCAGTAGTAGTTCATAGGGAAAGTTTCCGAAAGTTTCTTCGTTGTGTTGTGTGTGGGGAATATTTCCAAATTTAAACAAATCGATCCTAGAGCCCCGTTACACTTTACTTTTTTTAGTATCCTAACTTTTTCAATAGTAAATTTACTTGCTAAATGCGGTTAGACTTTTCTAAATTTAGAAACTAAATCATTTAGGAAGCTAACTAGGACAAGTGTAACAGGTCTTTTAGTTATAATTTTGGTTGATCGCTCGTTCCTCGGTGTGTACTAGGTTTTACACGGTTGCGTTTAGGTGCACCTACCGTGTGACCGGCTAATTAAATTGGCTCGTAATAACATCTCACCCAATAAATCGCGTTTCGTTCGACCACAGATATCGGCTAGAACGTGCCCGGTCTTTTTAATTTGATTTTCTATGGTGCAAGGAACTGCTATTTCAATTGTTTTGTTGATATTTTGTTCTTGACCTTTGAGTGTTGTATTACTTATATTATAGTAACAGGCAATAGCCCAATGGCTACCCAAGTAACACAGGAAGCATTATAACATATGAATAGTTAACTTATTTCGAACTTAAGGACCGTATAAACTCTTATTTATATACGTTCACCGAGCAACTTGTCGTATTATATGATGCTTTGAGCTGTATAACGGTTGTATAATGGCATATCTAAATGCTTTTGTAAAGCCTTTAGCTTTAGTGCAGCAAACCACAACGCAACTGTACAGCTTTCAGCTGTTTAAAAGCACTTAAGTGCTTCAGGTTCTACAATAGCATTATATAATGCTATAAGCTGTATAGCGGTTGTATAATGGCATATGTAAATGCTTTTTTAAAGCCTTTAGTTTTAGTGCAGCAAACCAAAATGTACGAAACGCAACTGTACAGCTGAATGCTGTACAGTTGCGTTTTGGTTTGCTACACTAATGCTTCGGTGTGGTTTAGTGCCTTAGGTTCTACAATAGCATAAATAAATGCTTAATGCTATTTAAGAGCATGAATATTAGCCATTATAATGCCACGTAAATTCGCTATACAGCTTTAAGCTATTTTTATTGCCTTAACCCGTACAATAGCATTTATAAGTAGGTAATACATTCCTAAGCAATAATATAAACCATTATAAAGCCAAGTAATTCACTATAAGGGGCTGTTCATAAATTACGTAATTTTAAATGTGGGGGGGGGGGTCTGGACATCGGATGATGGTAGCATGACGTAGGAGTGGGGGGGCGGTCATTCCGAAGATCACATCATCTCTCGCATCTTTAAAAAGTGCTTCAATGTGTAAAAAAGGAATGAAATTCCTGTTTCTATAAACTTTTAATGCTATAAAATATTATCTACTAAATAGTTTTTTATTTTACAATTAAGCTACAAACGCATTTTTTTTAAATGACGTCACTTTATTTGGCAAGGGGAGTGTTGGATTATTTTAGGGGGGGGGGGGGGGGAATCATCAAAAATTATTGACGTAATTTATGAACAGCCCCCATACAGCTTTTAGCTGTTTTAGTACCTTAGGGTCTACAATAGCAATTTTAAGTAGTATATAATGCTTAATGTTGTTTAATAGCATAATTTTTTAAGGGTCACTGAGCTGCTATTGGACTAAGAGCTAGCCACGTCAGATATGACACAATAATGAGAGCAACAACACCCGTCTGGTTATATTGCTATACTATTCTTATTGCTAGATCCTGGCATCTGGCAGCTTTTAATGGGTGGAGGTCACATTGAAATTTTTTTAATTGGAAAATATTAATACCAAACTAGGTAAAAACTGCCGAAGTTGTCTCAGTTATAAAGGACAGGGCCTATATTTTAAGGGGCTCCCTGGCGCCCACGACCTTAGATCTGATTCACTTAGTTTTCTAAAGATTTATACAGGGTGCAATTTTTTACGTGATACAAAACTAGTGTTTCATATACTTCTCCCCACTACTAACAGGCCTTACAAGGGTCTCGATTTGTTAACTTGCTTTATTTAGATTTTATTTCAGTCGCAAGATATCCTCTTTTTTTTGCATGTGAATGGTCACCCTACTTCTTTCAAGATAGAGCAAAAAGTTTGGTATCAAATTTGCAGTAAATACTCTAGAGTGATACCATAATAATTTAAAACAAGTAATTTTGACAACTGTCAACGTGACATGACTTGTCACAACAATCAATCTAACTCATATCAAAAATTTTGCCAAGTTTTAAAAATGCCTCCTCCTTATCCTTTTACGCATATTGAGCGTTCGGATATGGTGTCGTTTTATTTTACGACGCGTAGTACGGTGTAAACTCAGATATTGTTCCATGAAAAATATCCGGAACTTCCAATCCCGACACGTCGTCTTATAAACAGCACTGTCCATAATTTAAGGACTTATGGACAGTTTACGGTCCCAGAACATGCCCGAGGTAGAGGATGACGAGCACGGTACTCGGAAGCGTTCCGTACTCAAGTAGTGCAGTACTTCCACCGCCACCCACAAGCCAGCACAAGGCAAGCCGCGGCTCGATTTGGAACACCCCATTTTTTTATGTGGAAACTGTTGAATGCTCAAGGGAAACATCCTTTCCACTTTCAGCGTGTGCAGGATATTGTTCTCGCGGATTACGGCAAAAGGATGCAGTTTTGCCAATGGCTACTAGGTCACTTACATCTCAACATCTTGTGGTCAGATGAAGTGACCTTTACAAGAATAGGATTGTTCAACGTCCACAATGAACACTGGTGGAGTGATGTAAACCCACATCTCACACGTACGTTCCAAAGTCGCTTTTCGCTTAATGTGTGGGCAGGCATTCTCAATAATTGCGTAATAGGGCCGCATTTTATTGAAGGTACACTAAATGGGCCTAAATACGAGGATCTGCTAAGAAACGTATTACCAAGATTATTGATGGGAGTTCCTGATGAAAATCTAGAGAACTTATACTTTCAGCAAGACGGAGCTCCTGTACACTTTTCACTACGGGTTCGAAACTACTTAGATCAGGAGTTCCCCGACCGATGGATTGGACGCAATGGCCCCATCGCTTGGCCACCTCGTAGCCCTGATCTCACCCCACTAGACTTCTTTTTATGGGGTGAGATTAAAAGGCAAGTTTATGAGCGAGAATCGCATACTGTCGCAGAGCTTCGCCAAAAAATTGTACAGGCGTTTGATGTTGTGAGAGCCAAGGAGTATGTACTTCGCAAACTTATAGACAATTTAAGACGGCGTGCGGAGTTTGCCGGCAGGAAGGTGGCGGACATTTTGAACATTTATTAAAATACGTTTGAAATAAACTGTTTTTTTGGAAATAAATTTTGTCTACTTACTTCGTTTATTATTTACCGTCTTTATGTAGAGATACAAAATCACCACACGGTAATTTACAGCCACTCGCAAATGTTCACAACTTGGCTGTGTAATACATTCGGGCATTGCATTTGTGTGTAGTCAAGAACGACCGCTGATACCCCATGTTGTGTTACAATACGCAATTTACAAGACGCTTAAAATTGTGATTTATGTAAAAAAAATGTCTTCCTTTACGTAAAACCAATTAGGCGACAGATTTGTTTCGAGTTTTTTTTTCTGGGTGACGCTAGATGTCGCTGTCCCTAGTGAAAACTGGGTAACGCTAGTCCCTCTAAGATTCCTTAAGAGAAAATTATTAAACTTGAAAAGGGTTTTTGAATCGGTAGTTACGTACGGAAACTATCTACTAGATCTCAATTACAGTGATAAGATAATTGATAAAACTCGTGAAGTGTCATTGTCATAGACTGTAGGGTGTCCATACTTTGAGTTTGTGATTAAATTATTTGTTAGAAAAATATCACTAATTAAATAAGACTAATTAAAACAATTGACTAAATGCATTATATTCTCCAGCATAAGCGGAACTAGATACACTATTTTTGTATCACGTAAAAGATTGCACCCTGTATAGCTTATCATATTATCAGTAACGGCTGTAAACAAGTAAATATAGTATCCTATATTTATTTCAATATTCATTGTCTTCGAGATATTTGACATCAAAGTCGAACCGGTTTAGGCTAAAAAAGTGGTTTTATGGTCATAAATTTTGTGTTAATTAGTTAAAAATTAAAATCTCTCTACAGTTTTTAGAGACATCAAAGAGGAACCCTGATATGTAGATTACGTATATGTAAGATTCTTTACACTATTCGAATATCGATAAAAGTGTTTTTATAGACCATATTTTAAAATATCATAAAAAAATAACGGCCCATTTATTTCAAGATCCGGCTCTATATAATGGAGATAAAAGATTCAAGAACCGATAGGCGTTTGCCTTATAATTCTACCTGTAGTGAATATGTTGGAATATTGACTCAAAACTGATCAAAAATGGATAAAAAACGTTAGACCAAAAAATATTGTGTATTATTACGGAAACAAAAACAGTAGGCGACAAACTATGTACTATATTATACATTGTTTGGCACTACTTTCCCCTAACATAAACTTTTGTATAATTTCTCTTAATATTGTATAGTATTTGTATAGTTTCTCATAATATTGCATCAAACCCAGATTTCTAGGATTTGTTTTCTTGAAATGGTTTGCATTCTTTGACCTCCACCACTTTAAAGCTGCCAGATGTCCAGATCTAGAAATAAGCATAGTATACCAAACTGACTAGAGGGGTTTGGTTGCTCTCATTATTGTGTCATATCTGACGTGGCTAGCTCTCCGTCTATATAGACCAACGCCATTTTGTAAATAATTTATAACCTAAAAATAAAATCATGCGGACCTATTTATACAAGGAAAATACCTATATTATAATGATATAACTTAATTTAAGACTGCTCAACCAACACTATTATGTTAATAATGCAAAACTCGTTCTATACGAGGATTACACAATTGTTTTGTTTATTTGACGCATATCTTTTTATAATATTTTATAGCAAAACTACAATAAATCAAAGGCGCGTGAAAATTTTCAATGAAACTTATATACACATTTACAGTAAACTACATTGCGCAGTAATATTTGAAGGATATAATAACGTAAAAGAGTCGAAAACTTTTATAAATTTAGTTACGATGCAAACAAATATGACGTGTCACTCATTCAGTTTTTTTACCGTCTTCGTCCATTTTATATTGCGAGACAAAGTAGTTAAATCACAACGTTCATTGTATTATAACATTTGTTCCTTCGGTATTAGAGACGTTTTTGCATTAACGTAAGGTTTATTTTACTACACTCTTATGCGAGTATAATGCTTTTGTATTACGATTGGCAAGTTAATCGAAAGTACTAATGCTTCTTTACTGCGATTAGCAAGTTTTTTGGCCGTATTAATGCTTCTTTAATGCGCTTGGCAACTTAATAGAGCGTACTAATGCTTCTTTAATGCGATTGGCACTTTCCATGACAACGATAATGCTAATAGCGCAGACATAATGCGCCTGTAATGCTATTCAATAACCTATATAGGATCTCAAGCTGGGTAATTTGTGCCCATTTAAGAGCTGTATCAGCACTATAAACGTTTATAATGCTACTATAAAACGAACTCAAAATGCTAAAAGCATACAGATATGCTGTAAGACGGCCGTTATACTGCTTTGATGTGTTACTTGGGTAGCCCTTCGGTGTAATATTTTGGAGAAACGAAACTTCGCACTTAAATGGCTTTACTATCCTTATAAATCAGTATACCACGGATTACCAAAATAGTATTAGGACCCTATTCGACATGGCAAACTGTGACACGTGGATATCATAGTTGAATCGCTACTGGATAGAGTGGAATCCATTTGTCAACCACGAAGTTATCATTTTAAACTGGAGTACCTATACTCTTCGGTCACAAAGTGAGGCCGAAAGGGAGGGTTATCTAGGGGACTGTGTCTCGTTTTGACTAAGGAGATACCTACTGACGTCATCACACAATCAAAATGTCAATACCTATGTGTCAAATGTCAAATGTGACAATTTTGTAACGAGTGCGAGTGAGATACCGCCCCCTACGTACATTATGCTCTCTGTCGGACCGTTTTTACTACTTTTTACTAGTTACCTATGAACGAGTGTTTTGCTCGGTAATAAGGTTCAACTGTGTTTAGGGTAATAGAGTTAGGGCTTGTTTCACAATCTCCAGATAAACTTATCTGCCAGTTAAAATTATTGCTATCGTTTTCTCCAATCATATAAAAGAAAAGGACAGCAAACATTTATCTGACAGATGTATGCTTTAACTGGAGATTGTGTAACAGGCCATAAGAGTAATATCCGGTTTCTCTCTTGGGTGTACGGCAAACTGAACCTGGACGGGAAGCAGACATAACTACCCTATCAATTCCAATCTTGGTGTTGGTTTTGTCTAAAGTTTTTATTCATTTATGAACATATTTGCCTAAGAACTGCATTATTTACTTATACCTATAGTTAGAAGTATTAGTAACGCCTAGACTAAGATATTCGAGGTTAATTTTGGACCATAGTTGAGAGCTTTTGGACTAAGTATTACTTAGTTACATAGGTAGTTTTACGCTAGAGTAGATCTTCAACCGTTCTTGGTCCTCGAAAGTACTTTTAAAGAGCTTCAGGGGAAACTTGTCTACATTGGTGTGTACATTTGATTAGTGTACATTATGCACGCTCTCTTCACCATGTGACACATATTACACAACTACAGCTACCGCCAAATCAAACGGCATTCCTCCACTTTCACTCGGTTTTGAGGAGACTAGTAAGTTATAAAGACTGACGTACAATTCCTTTACCGCCTTTATATTTATTTATTTTGCAAATGCGCATATTTGACGCGGGTTTACCATGATTGCTTGTGATTGGCATAAGGTCATACAGACCGTTTCCTTTCATGCCTAATTTAAACATTAGGCCAACGTAGGCTAATCTGAGGGACGCAGCTGTACGACAGAATGAGATCGCAATATCCTTTGCTCCCTCTAAGGCATAGCTGCGTCTCTTTGATTTGCCCACGTTGGCCCAGTGTTTGGATCAGGCATCAGATTGCGCACCGACTTAAGGGTGCAAGTTTCATACAAAGCACGCAATGTAGGTAAACTAGACATGCGCGCGAGAAGCAGGGCGCATTCGCGGAAAATGGACGCAACCTGGCCACCAGACACTGTCAGTAATAATGACATTATTTCTCTACTCGTCCTTCCCATCCTTCATATACTCGTACATAGAGAAGGACGGGTACCTACATAAATAATGACATTATTTCTCTACTCGTCCTTCTCATCTTTCATATACTCGTACATAGAGAAGGACGGATACCTACAGAAATAATGACATTATTTCTCTACTCGTCCTTTTCATCCTTCATATACTCGTACATAGAGAAGGACGGGTACCTACAGAAATAATGACATTATTTCTCTACTCGTCCTTTTCATCCTTCATATACTCGTACATAGAGAAGGACGGGTACCTACAGAAATAATGACATTATTCTTGATAGTGTCTGGTGGCCTTGCCCACGAAGCGACGATCATAGGAGTCTATCGCAAATGATTAGTTGGGTAATTCCACGAGACTGTAACGTCAGTTACCAATTCTTTCTTGTGTTTTTGATTAATTCAGCGAATGTAAGTGTTCACATAATCTTCCCTATGCCTACTGGTAGATATATGAACACTTACATTTGCTGAATTAATCAAAGAACACACGAAAAAATTGGTAACTGACGTTACAGTCTCGTGGGCTCACCAAGTTTGTTATGACGTATGATAGACCGCCTGTTGATTGCATCTACTTTTAATCTGTGTACTGTACTGCTCTATTTTATAGAAGTGTGCAATAATAGTAGATTGTACACCAAGGGGATAAAGCACTGTTTTATGACACGGGCGCAATATTGAATCCTGAACGTAACGAAGGACTCCAGATTTTACTCCCGAGCGCAGCGAGGGGGTTATGAGTTAATTCCCGAGCGAAGCGAGGGAATTAAGACTGAGTCCTGAGTGCAGTGAGGGGTTCAAGCGCGCCCGTGACAAAAACAGCATTATCCCCGAGGAGTATACTCTACTTTTCTCACCTCTTGCGAGACAATAAAATAGCTAAGGCTACTAGAAACGGATTTTTATTAAAGTAAATCAAAAGTAAAAACCGGCCAAGTGCGTGTCGGACCACACATAGCAGGATTCCGTACCTTCAATGGAATAAGAACCAAACTAATACCAAAAGGTCGTATCTGATGCCTATGGAAGAAGTTTTTTGGAAATAACTCAAAAATGGCTAAACCGATAATGTTCAAAAAAAAATTCGTAGAAAGTATATGACAAGGCGCATCTCCTCAAATTTTTTCATATTTTTTGGACTTACGGTTCAAAAGTTACAGGGGGGGACACAATTTTTCTGACTTTCGAAGCGATTATTTCACAAAATATTCACTTAATCACAAAATGGTCAAAAAACTTCAATGTTATTTATATATTTTTTTTTTCAAATTTAACTACATGACTAAGTAGCGGCATACAAAATACACCTTATGTGTAAATTTTATTCAGATACGTCGTATAGTTTCCGAGTAAAATGGCTGGGACATACGGATGGACAGACATACAGACAGACATGACGAATCCATAAGGGTTCTGTTTTTTTCCATTTGGCTACGGAACCCTAAAAATTGATTCTTGATACATTAGTCCATTTTATTCGAATTTTATCTCCAATTTTTATAGAACCTGCAGTTTTACTCCGTATACTGCAGCGTCTTATGACACTCGCGGCATTTGTTTTAGGTATTTAAAAAAGGTGGCCAGCACGATTTTCCAAATAAATTCGATTTTCAAATCAGTTCGACGCGGGGGCGCGGGCCCCGGGTGGCGTCGCGGGGCTGTGCACCGTGCGGACTTTACCAAATTAGACTTTAAGCACATAACAATAAGAACTATGGGAAGTGAAATCACATTATTAACCAGCGGGTTATAATGAGATTTAGTTCAACATTATAACCCGGCTAAAGCCAAGGGCTATAATGATTTGCTTTCGGTGAGGTTTGCATGATAT
Source organism: Pammene aurita (assembly GCA_947086415.1). NCBI lineage: Eukaryota > Metazoa > Arthropoda > Insecta > Lepidoptera > Tortricidae > Pammene > Pammene aurita. Next base: position 3,330,083 of record OX352296.1, read on the forward strand.
ATAATTTGGCATTGTCGAGCAGGTGGTGTGAAAAGAGTATTTGTACTGTATTGTTATATGTTTCGAGGCTCCGCGGGTTTTATATTGCGATTATTTGGATCCTAGCAAAAAAGCAAAACTGGTGGACCTATCGTAATAGGTATCCAGCCTTTATGCACTAAGAAATGATATTGTACGGTTGTAGATGTAACAAATTCAAACCCGGTGCATACTGGTATGCATACTGAGTTTTTACAAATACAAATGCGTTTATTTCATTACTTTTTACAGTTGTTCTTAAGGTATCGAGTTTAGGCACGTAAGTAGTCTATGTTAGTTATAAAAAGTTAGGTAACAAATTTAAGGATATGAATCATATTTAATTAAAATCATGTAATGAAAAAGATGCGGGTACAGCTTGCTGGATTTAAACCCGCCCTTGGTCAGCTAATTGGAGAGGTAGGTATTAAATTTACATTACAAATTGAATTTACATAGAAAAGAACAATAATTAATAGTTTCCTTAGGGGGTAGGTATTAAGTACACACAAGAACAGAATAATAAGTAACTTACGTCTATTGACATGACCTAAAAGTTAACTTTATGAACTGACCGCATCCTTTACCGGGCTAGTCACATGTCTATTTTCGAACTCCTTTTGATGGTTGATGTACTTACCACCACTTTTTTAGCCTAAATTTGAACTGTGAGATATTCTTTAAAACACGGGATTTCTGTTGGAAGCCATTGGAAGCTTCCAATGGCTTCCAATGCTTATCCTCCTGGCCTATAACCGCGAATCACTTCGTTCGTTTATCTATATATTTGCTTTAACTCTTTCGAATATGCAACAGCGATAGAGAGAGAGAGAGAGAAAGACAACGAAAATTTGATTTTGTATTGATTGTACATTGATTCCTTGGACAGAAGTTCTGGCGCTCACAAACTGTATGCCATAAAATACACGTCTTTATTATTTAACTGTCTATAACTTTGAAATACACTGCTATTCCCCTATAACTTTAAAGTCTTTAAACATGATCTCTACTTATGTGTGATTGTTACGGAAGACGATGCCATGATTGCACTGGTTTTTCCTAGTGTTCTAGAACAGTCGTTCTGCCTTTTGGGTTTGATAGTTGGGCTATAAAGCTAGTAGGGAAGTTGGTCATAGACTCGTAGATTTAATAGCTTTCTGATAGGGAAAGTATAAATTCAGTCTAATTTATGGAAGACGTAAGAGATCTAATTTAACAAGATGATTGATGTAGTTAGCAGCAGAATTAGCGAAGCGGATAAAGTGTTCAAAATTATCTTAGCACAACTTTATTGTTAAAGGAATAAGGGCGTGTGAAGATTTGTTTGAATAATTAGGTATCTCTGCTGCTGGATATAGTAAAAGGAAATACCTAAGTAATAGGTACTTTTACCAGTTTAGTAGGAAGGTTTTGTTCATATTATTTAGTGTTTTCTGCCGGCTTAAATTGCTATAAAACTGATTTAAGAACGGCACAAAACATCCACAAAAGCATCAGTTTTTCTACAAAAAGGCGACTTATTTTAAGACCTAACCCTAGGGTCAGGGAGGGAACAGTCGCTAGGATTTTTTCAACAGGCTGTTGCATGAAAAATATAAATCCCTGAACTAATTATTGCAAGCACACAGCACAGTGAATTATTAAACTTTCATATGTAGCAAACATATTTGCTGTTACTTTCACCAAAAAAGATTTATCCATTCTTTTTTAGATATCGGGAATCGAGCCACTGTGTACCGGTTGCTGTACACAGTGACTAGGAGCTGCTAGTACACAGTGGTTCTAACAGTACTCAGTGGCTCGAGTCACTGTGTACTATGCCCTGTACACAGTGGTTCTAACAGTACACAATGGCTAGGTACGTAGGAATCGAACCTAAATTATATAACAAATAACATTTTTGTTGAATAAAACGGTATTGAGAATAGGTAAGCCCAGTTCCGGAATAATCGTTCCTGTTTCATTCTTCATTTAAAATAGGTACCTACATGTCGCATGATTTATCCACTTTCATTTTATTAAAAAAAAGAGTGCAAGTATTATTTTTAATAATCACAGAATTTTTATTCTTATTCATATTCAAGTAAATATTAGCCCAACTCTGTAAGGTGCACAGTGGTTCGCGAGCCACCGTGTACTTTTCCAAAACGAACGACTGTTGACCTTGGCGTTATTTTGTATTTTATTTCCAATTAAAAACAAATACAAACATCTAGGGCCTTGAATTCTCAGCCAATACTAAGTAGATTAGACACACTCTTCGATGATAACATTAGTAATTAAAAATCTCGTACGAGTTAAAAAAAAGAGGAGTGAAACTTATCATGAAATGTAATTTAGATAGCATTAAACACAAAAACGCACCATAACACATTCGCATGGCGTCGGAGCGCCTCACTAACTAGTTCGTACATGGTCGGGTACGGAACGCTTCCGATTGATGTTGAGCACAGACATAAAGCTCTTTCCGGTTCTCGCACAGCACATTCGAGCCACTGTTCCCACCGAGCGACTGTTCCCTCCCTGACCCTACACCAATTTCAGTGACTAACTCTTAGCTTAAAATTATAGCATTTATCTATAAATTGGACTCTGTTAAGTCACTCACGGTATTTTAATTGAATTCGCTTGACATGTTTCAATCAGTGGACAAGTGATGTAGTGAGTGTCGATGTCGTATGCAACCCGGATAAGTTAATCCGCTCCGCCGCTGCCGCTGCCTGATTGCCACAGCCACAGAGAAGAGAGCGCGTCTTCTTTAATACTTTCGTGGGTATTTTTTATTGATTTATTTAAACTTTATTGCACAACAAGTAATAATGTACAAATGGCGGACTTAATGCCAAATGGCATTCTCTACCAGTCAACCATTGGGCCAAACAGAGACTTGTAAGTTGGTGCAGGAAGAAAATTTTATAGTTAGATAATAGTTATCATAAAGCAAAACTTATTAAACATATATTTACAATAAATAAAAGCTTACATATATATGGTTACAAACTAATACTTATATAATATACAACAAGATAAACTAATACATATGAATACAATAAATATGATGGAAAATTGGAGAACAGAAAAAAAAGAATGGAAAATTAAACAAATTCTTCAGAGAGAAGATGCTTGCGAAGCAGTCTCTTGAATACGAGCTTGCTTCGGGCCTGTCGTATAGGGAGAGGGAGCGAATTCCAGAGACGGATAACCTGAACGGCGAAAGAGTTCGAAACGAAACCTGTATGGTGAGAGGGAAGCGAGAGTTTAAGTGATCGGGAGGAACGAAGTTCACAGCCCGGACGGACGGGGAGCGACAAAAGCAAACTTGCGATTCAGATAATCCGGAGCAGAAGGATCAAACAATAGAAAATAATGTGCTCAGAATGCGAAAGGACCTACGACGACGGATGGACAGCCAGTTGAGCTGACGGCGAAAGAGAGACACATGGTCGTATTTACGTAAGCCGAAGATAAAACGTATGCCATTATTGAGAAGATGGTCAAGCTTATTGAGGTGCTCTTGTGAAATATAAGTGAAACACACGTCCGCATAATCAATAACAGGCAATACTATAAAAAAAAAAGTTTGCACGAGAAGTTTTTTGGTGCCTACTGGGAGAAAATTTTTAAATTTATAGAGATTACGCAGTGTCCAAGAAACTTTCCGACTTATTTCAGACACTTGACCATTCCAAGTGAGGTTAGAATCTCAAATAAGAACAAGATCCTTTACTTTATTGGATGGTAATTAACTAAGTGCTACTTTAATAATATTGATTACCTAAGTACTATATCAAACTAAAACTACTATTAAAATAAACTAACTAAAACTAAAAACCTAACTTAAATAAATTATTAAAAACTTACCACTAAACCGGGACCCTTTGGCATCCCTGCCCATCACGCAGGCAGCATTCCTGCACTGTATTGCAATGGCAATCCTTTGTGCGAGAAAGCTGCCCGCGCGAGTGTCGCCTGTTACGTCTCTCAGGCGTTTACTGAGCTCCTTGTGAAGCCAGAGTGCACTCTTGCCCCAAGGTCCGAGTGTCTTGACGACATCTTCTTATCATAGTTATTTTCATAGTGTAATTTCATATGGTATTCTGGTTTGGGGCAAAGCAGCTGACATATAGATTATATTTGTTTTACAAAAAAGAGCCATTCGCTTTCTGTATAACTTAAAGGCAGGTGCATCAGTTAAAGAACTATTTAAATAAATTAATGTTTTAACTGTTGCTTCCCAATATATCTATGACAATATTATTTTTGTTGTAAAAAATATACATACATTAAAAAAAATATCTGATATCCACATCTATAACACTAGAAATAAAAACAAGCTTGCTATCAGAAGTAGCCGTATCCGCAAAGCGCATAGCTGGGCACCGTTAATCAAATAGTTAACTTCGTTAATCGTTAATCCGCTACAAAAAAAGTTAGCTTCGTTAAACGTTAAAGCGTTACATTCCGGAAGAATTAACGCAAGTTCACGTTAATCGTTAATCCGTTAATATGTGTAAAATTGCTAAGTAATGAAATAATCAAACGAAACAAATCTCTTCGCAGTTTTCTCACTCGCACGCGCCGGCAAAATATATCTAGTTTTGTTTTTGTTTCACTCGCTGCCACGCGCCGCCCGGCACTTGTCGTTCATTTCATACTTGTCTGAACCTGTTTTTCGCGCCGCGCCGCGGTACCGTGCGGTAAATAGTAGGCATTGGATTAACGATTAACGGACTTCTGCATATTAACGGAAGTTAACGTGTCCGTTAACATTTTTAAAAGTTAACTTAAAAGTTAATCCGTTAATCAAAATGTTAACTTCGTTAATTAACGATTAACGGATTAACGAGTTAATGCCCAGCTATGGCAAAGCATATACTTAAGTCATTTTTTGGTCAAGGTATACATTTATAACAAGTTACCCGTCGATGCTTTAAATTTATCATTTCCCGCTCTTAAGAAATATTTGAAAAAAACTTTAATGTCAAAGGGTTACTACAGCGTCGAGGACTATATGACGGACAAAGATGCATGGCCCAAACTACTACAAAGTCATCTAACATTTAGAGGACACAGTTCAGATAGGAAAGCATATCAAACGTTTTGTGAAAATTGTGAAACAATCAGATTTGGATTTTATTATTGATATTTCATTTTATTTTTATTAAACAATACGTACATTGTATGTCTCTCAAGCTGTTTTGATATGTCTTCTTATAGAACTACGCAGTATTGTGTATCTTTAAGATATAATATTACTGTAATACTTACTGGCATTACTGTTTTGAAAAAATAAGTCTCGCTGAGTTTCTTGCCGGTCATAAGTAATACTTCTTTTCTCGGGTCAGGGGTGTAGGGTTAGAACCGGTGGTAGTTTTTTTTTCTGACGTTCATAAGTGCATTGTAATGTGCCTAAATTAAAGAATAAATATCTTTTTTATTATTATATTTTATTTTTATTAAACAATACGTACATTGTATGTCTCTCAAGCTGTTTTGATATGTCTTCTTATAGGACTACGCATTATTGTGTATCTTTAAGATATAATATTACTGTATTACTGTTTTGAAAAAATAAGTCACGCCGAGTTTCTTGCCGGTCATGATACTTTTTGGGTCAGAGGTGTAGGGTTAGAACCGGTGGTAGTTTTTTTTCTCTGACATTCATAAGTGCATTGTAATGTGCCTAAATTGCAAAATAAATATCTTTTATCTTTTTAGGGTTCCGTAGTCAACTATAGCCCACCTAATGAAGGAAAACTAAGAGGAAATAATTCGTGTATAGCCAAATTTTGGTGTAGTTGTAGGCAAAGGTATCTTACACAACATACTAAAAGTACCGGTGGATGGGGGTGCCGCTAGCGGAAAGGGGGGGGTGTAAAGGTCCCTAATTTTGGTTTTTCGTAAATAACTCGGTAACGGTGGCTCATACGAAAAAATGTTCTATTGCTGAATTCATCCACATCAAATTTTCTATAAAAAAGATTATTTGCAATTTTTTGCTAGGATCAATGTTTAATGAGATATCGAGGAAATACGATAAACACTTTTTTAAACTTTCGGAGCCAATATTTACGAAAGTATTAGTTTTATCCAAAAGTGGTTTCAAAATACCCTTATTGTTTTAAAAAGACCTATCTAATGATACCCCACACATTAGGGTTGGAGTAAAAAAAATATTTACCCCCCACTCCATGTGTACGGGAGGTACCCGAAAGAATAATATTTTTTCACATTTTGTTTTAAAACTTTGTCTGCGTAATTAAAACACATACTTATACGAAATTTCATTTCTCTAGTACTAGCCATCACTGAGCAGGGTGAGGAGGGGTCCTACCCTTGGAGTTTCGGCATGTCCGTCTGTCCCCGTCTGTCCGTCCACGGCTTTGCTCAGTGATGTTTAGTACTAGACATCTAGACGGACAGATGGGGTCAGACGGACATGGCGAAACTATAAGGGTAGGAAGTGAGGTAGCAGGGTGAGCAGCCTGCTCAGTGATGGTTAGTATTAGAAAATAAAAAAATCGTGTGAGTATGTACTTTAATCACGCCGGCAAAGTTTTAAAACAAAATGTGAAAAAATATTATTTTTTCGGGTACCTCCCGTACACATGGAGTGGGGGGGTAAATATTATTTTTACTCCAACCCTAATGTGTGGGGTATCGTTGGATAGGTCTTTTTAAAACAATAAGGGTATTCTGAAACAATTTTTGGACAAAACTAATACTTTCGTAAATATTAGCTCCGAAAGTTTAAAAAAGTGTTTATCGTATTTCCTCGATATCTCATTAAACATTGATCCTAGCAAAAAATTGCAAAGAATATTTTTTATAGAAATTTAGATGTAGATGAATTAAGCAATAAAACATTTTTTCGTATGAGCTACCGTTACCGAGTTATTTACGAAAAACCAAAATAAGGGACCTTTACACCCCCCTCTCCCCGCTAGCGGCGCCCCCATCCACCGGTACTTTTAGTATGTTGTGTAAGATACCTTTGCCTACAACTACACCAAAATTCAGCTATACACGAATTACTTCCCCTATCAGGCAGTTAAGCGTCTTCGTTTGGTGAGCTACTAGGAACCCTTATAGTTTCGCCATGTCTGCCCGTCCGACCGTCCGTCCGCGGATAATCTCAGTGACCGTTAGCACTAGAAAGTTGAAATTTGGTATTAATATGTATATCAATCACGCCGACAAAGTGGTAAAATAAAAAGTGGAAAAAAATGTTTTATTAGGGTGCCTCCCCTATACGTAAAGTGGGGAGTCATTTTTTTTTCATTTCAACCCTAATGTGTGATATATTGTTTGATAGGTATTTAAAAATGAATAGGGGTTTACTAAAATCATGTTTTGATAATGTAAATATGTTCGGAAATAATCGCTCCAGAAGTAAAAAAAAAATGTGTCCCCCCTCTAACTTTTGAACCATAAGTTTTAAAAATATGAAAAAAATCTCAAAAGTAGAACTTTATAAAAACTTTCTAGAAAAATTATTTTGAACTTGATTGGTTGAATAGTTTTTGAAAAAAAATTACAAAATAATTTCTGAACTAAGTTTGTAATTTAACCATATAAGCAGGTGTTTATTGTACCTGTAATTTCTACAAAATCACAATGAAATTACGTGCTTTCAAATAAAGTAAAAAGGGGTGAAAATCGGTTCACGCAATAAACTATTATCCCATAAAAATCATCTTCCATACTTTAAGCTCGCGCGCAATAGTTTACTTAATTTGCCGATAGATGTCGCTGTACGTGGAACGCTCATATCATATCCAACATGGCGGTGTTATTTTAACTCTTAAGTGGGAACACTTACTGTGACGGACGGAAAACTACGGAACCCTACACTGAGCGTGGCCCGACATGCTCATGGCCGGTTTTTATCTTTTAGGACGCCGCCAGTGCTACTCCCCTAATACTATAGCATCTGCGTAGAAGGGAACGTTAAGCGTGGTTAGTTAGTTTTCAATAAGCAGCTTTGGCTGCCTCGGCGAAAAGCCGATCTCCCATTAGACTATTTTAAAATAACAATACGGGTCAATGTATAACATCCAATCAAAAACGAGTATCAAGTGACTTTTTGACACACGTCACATTGATAGTAGTCGAGAACAATCATGATAAAATAAATAGGATTATTAGACAAAGCATAGTACGGTTTTTGTACTTTATTGTTTTTATTAATAATTAACCGAGCTGGATTCGGTGTTATTAGTTAAATCTAGTAATTAGTGTATACTCTATCGTTAAGCTGAAGTAATAACCATGGAAGACATGGATAAATTGAGTTGTAGTAAGTTCTATCATAACCAAACTTGTACCGTTAAGAAAATGTAAAATTAACAAGTTATTTGTAAAATTATGTGTGTTCCGCAGAGGAGGTAATGGATATGAGTGACGTGGATCACTCCGCCACAGACGACCATAAGGAAATGGATGAGAAACCCAAGAAAAAGAAAAGAAGACGTCGTGAGATTGATATGGTATGTGTCAGCAGAATTCTAGTGGAATTATCTGTGAAATTAAGTGTCTTGCTGGTGTTTTTACATTTGTGCTTGCTGGGAACAGATCGGAAAAGGGTTTCGTAGGAATCGTTCCTAGTTGTTCCCATCATAGCATGCAGCCAAAGTAGTCACAAATGAAAATACGCCATCGTACTTAATGCTCATGTTTTGATTTGATCTATTGTGTCTAAAAACTCAATATGTTAACAAATAATTTAATTGTTTTGCTATAATTTACTAAGCTACGTGATGAAGAAAGGACTCTCTTGCATAAAATTCAAATCACATGTTGCTTAGGAATCATTTCCAGTTGTACCCACCATAGCTGTACTAAAACTAAATGCGGCCAAAGCAGTCACAAATTAATAAACACTGTCTTACTTAATGCTCATGTTTTACTTTGATGAGTTGTGTTTAAAAACTATCAATATGTCAACAAATAACTGAACTGTTTTGCTAAAATTTTATGTACATATGGTAAGAAAAGGCTCCGTTTAGTAAAATTAAAATCAATTCGTTTGTAATTTTAGGCTGACTATTAGAAATTTCTAAAGCAAATTTTACCTGAGGCACTGAACAATCTGTTTTTATAATTAAATCATGTTGTAAAGTCACTTTCTGCAATGCAATGTCTGCTACAGATCAAGCTTTCGGACGATGATGAGACTGACGATGAGGGCCTGGCCAAGAAGGTGCATCGCAGACTGAGTCCAGGACCCAACTCTAGGGAGCCCCGTACCTGTGTACTTAAGGTAACCTAGTACACTTGCCACAACATATTATTACACAAAAAATACATATATACAAATATAGAAGACTAGCTTTTGCCCGCGGCTTCGCTCGCGTTAAATTCGGGGTAACAATCCATACAAACTTCCACCCCCCATTTTAGGGAAGTGGGGGGTTAGAAAGAGACAAAAAGTAGCCTGTGTCACTCTCCATCCCTTCAACTATCTCCATTTAAAAAAATCACGTCAATTCGTCGCCCCGTTTTGCCGTGAAAGACGGACAAACAAACAAACAAACACACACATACACTTTCCCATTTATAATATTAGTATGGATGTGCATACCAGTAGTAGTAGTATAATACTTTTTTTATGTTTTTTTATTTTATTATATTATACAATAAACATCTTAAATAGAAATACAGAGCCAATTACAGGAACTCACATTTAGAAAACAGGATAAACTAATACACTACGCACTTTGTTACTAAAGCACATGTTATTACAAGCAGTCTTAAATATTACAGAAGGAAATGAGGAATGTTCCGATACAAACAGACTATTTAAACTCAAACACACCCAAAAATTAATGCTATAAATGTATTTGCAACACCGGGCAAGACTATAATAAGATTAGGGACAAAAGTCAATTACTTACACTACAAATTGTATTAATTTTTACACTATAATTATAACTATTTTAATTTAATCGCTACCTCCAACTAGTTAGTTTTCGAAACACCGTTTTTGGCTAGGTTACACTAGGTTGGTTAGGTTATTGTCCTCCTCCTCGCGTCTTGCACCTCATTACTGAGGGTCGTGATTCCCCCAATGGGAGATTAATTTGTCTCTAATGTAATGATGCTCCTCCATCTGTGTCAGGACAACAAAGAAAAATACAACAGGAAAGAATACACAATATTTGTACAAAGGCGGACTTATCCCTTAAGGGTAGTTGAGGGAGAATCACATTGCTAATTAGATAAAACATGGTATTATAATGGAAATTTTTGCTGCAATTGTATGTAGATCCAGAGCTGCGAGTTCATACTAGGGAATCTGGTTGTATTTTGCATGACAAGAACCATCAGTTCTGGTATAGGTTTAGTATACAAAACAAGGTTTAGGGGTAGGTTTCCAGACTAAAGTTAGATCGGTAAGAGCACTCATCTTCCCAATCTTTACGTATGGAGTGGAAACATGGACCATTCTAGCCCGAGAACGACAATGAATAGACGCTTTCGAGATGTGGTGCTGGAGGCGAATGCTCAGGATACCCTGGACGGCCAAACGTACCAATGTGTCTATTCTTTCACAGCTTAACATTAAGACACGACTGTCTGCCGTCTGTTTGAGTCGTATACTTTCATACTTTGGCCACGTCATGAGAAGAGGACGAGAGTGGAAAAACTGGTTGTGGTTGGGGGTATTGAAGGCAAGAGAGCCCATGGCCGTTCACCAACCAGATGGTGTGACCAAGTCAAGGAAGCAACCTCCTCAAGCAAATTCTACCAGGCGGTGAGGGCTACTACGGACCGGGACCGATGGAGACAGATCATCAAGTCAAAAGTGCTTCCTAGTGATCACGATCCTCAGTAATGAGGGACCGACTGAAGAGAGAGAGATACAAAACAAGCATCAGAAGTACACCGTAGTTCTAGTTCATACTTTACTCTATACTCTGTAACCTAATTCAAGTCCAACAATATAACCTCACTCATAATTTTAGCTTGTATTTCTCTGAATAAATGTGAAATTGCTGTTTTACAACAGAATTAAAAACCAGTAAATTCATTATATCACTGAAAGAAAGAATGAAAATACATTTACTTTAACAATGCAAAATAAAATATTCACAAAGCTAGAAACAAAACAGGCACAATGAGACGTTTAAATAGGATCCCTACTCAGCGTAATGCTGCGGCAAGCCGTGGCGTTGGTTTTCAGTACGGAGCTACTTAACCTAACTTAAAACTAGGTCACTGTGGTTTCTTTTTAAAACACATTACATGAAACCGGTGAATAGGTGGATCCACACTGAAAGAGCCGCCTTGCCCGTGCCTCGCCCGTGCCTCGCCCGAGACATTGCGGCCTCGCGTGCGTTTCCCTCGACCGAGGCGTGTCACTGTCCGAGCCGCTTCGCGCGGCAATTTCCTCGCGAGGCAGCTCGTTCAGTGTATACCCGCCTAGTGAGCCTATATTTTTCGACTTGAATTGGTAGAAGAGGCATAGTTTTCACTATGCAAAATAATGTTATATTTCTTCCCCAGGCGTCACAAAAGCGCCGTCCCCTCTCCCGCCTCCTGGAACAACTCCTCCGCAACCTGGAGAAGCGGGACCCTCACCAGTTCTTCGCCTGGCCGGTCAATGACAACTTTGCTCCGGGATACTCGGACATTATCCGGCGGCCCATGGATTTCTCTACTATCAAGCAGAAGATTGATGATAATGAGTACAAGTCACTCAATTGTTTCATTGTAAGTATTTTTTATTAAAAATATCTATTTTGCCTGTTTGGGTCAAATCTTGCACTTAAATAGGCGGGTCTCGGCTAGTGTGGACGTGCCTCGCTCGCCTGCGCGGCAATTTTCTCGCGAGGCGGTGCGTCAGGTGAGGACCAGCCAAATTAATGATATCTAAATATATAAAAGAAGAAACTGACTGACTGACTGACATATCAACGCACAGCCCAAACCGCTGGTTCTGGAGATTTCAAATTTGGCACGTAGGTTCCTTATAAGGTCTAGGGGTGCACTAAGAAAGGATTTTTCAAAATTCACCCCCTAAGGGGGTAAAATGGGGGTCCAAAGTTTGTATGGCGAAACAAGATTAGACTATTTTATTCGAAACTTCACAAAAGTATTCCTAACGATAAATGAGTAAACACATGTTTCAGGTTTTTTGAAAATTCAACCCCTAATAGGGGCAAATGTGGTCACAAAGTCTGAAAATCAACACGGGTATCGTATCCTTTCTGAGTACTTATAGTACGCGGGCGAAGCCGCGGGAAAAGGCTAGTTATTGATATTGTAAGTCGTAACTGTAAATAATTCCTACTATATAGAAAAATCCTCTATAACTCGAAAAAATCTGAACTTGAATTTTTTTTTTTTTTATACCACGACGGTGGCAAACAAGCATACGGCCCGCCTGATGGTAAGCAGTTACCGTAGCCTATGGACGCCTGCAACTCCAGAGGATTCGCATGCGCGTTGCCTACCCTTTAAGAACCTATACACTCCTTTTTTGAAGAACCTCATACTGTAGCCCGCTGGGAAAACCTCGGCAGGGAGTTCATTCCACAGTCGCAGCGTTCGTGGGAGGAAATTCCTCTTAAACCGTACAGTGCGCGACCCCTTAGGCTCCAGGGTGTGAGGATGAACACCCTTGAATTATTGGAATGTTATAAAAGCTCTATGTAGAAAAAAGAATGTTTAAAAACCTCCTTCAACTAGTTCTTCCACTATTTTGTTTCTTGTTATCCAAGTTCCAGTCTAAAGGCATTCAATAAATCGCCTTTCACAGAGCGACTTCAAGCTAATGTGCAACAACGCCATGAAATACAACAAGACGGGCACCGTCTACCACAAAGCAGCCCGGAGGCTTCTCCACACCGGACTCAAGCAGCTCACTCCGCAGAAGCTGAGGCCCATGGGCGATCTGCTCACCTACATGTACGAGATACCCATCAGGGAGCTGGGATTTGATATCGGGAAGATGGATGTGGTATGTTATTTTAAAATTCCTAGATGTTGTTATTTGTGACAGTGTTTTGGTGAAGGTACCGTTTGGCGGCGCTCACGTCGTACGTTGTACGACCATCAAATGTTGGTGTTGGGTGTTGTTCAGATATTTGTGACCACCTTAGCCGCTCCGATATATCTGATGGCGACTGTACAGATTCAATATTGAATTCGAGGTATAAAAGCGTAACGCCGGCTGCCAAAGTACCACAATTATGTTACATTTTATGCTACAATCTTCCAGATAAAGTCTGGTAACCTTACCCTCCCAAGTTGTGAACTCCAACAGTGTTAATCAGTTTAAAAATAGACTCGACAAACAATTATTTAATTTAAACTTTCGTGACGTTTCTATCACTATAAAATATAACGGTTACACTCACGTCACTTTAGTCACTTCGCGCGACATGTTTCGGAGAGCTTAACTCTCCATCTTCAAGCACTAAGAGTGCTATTTTGAACCGGCCCGTAGCGCGCTGTTGCACGACTCTGCGTCCCGCTCGCCGCGCAGCTCGTGTCGCCCGCTCTGACAAAATAACGAAAGATGATGATGATCTGAAGATGGAGACCTAAGCTCTCCGAAACATGTCGCGCGAAGGGACTAAAGTGACGTGAGTGTAACCGTTATATTTTATAGAGACTCGACAAATTATATAAAGCAGTGAATTAGTGCTTAGTGAACATGATTTAGACTCATCAGCGCGAGCTGCCTGTCTAAAACGATATAATTATTATTATTTGTCCATTTCTATGGGTCGCCTACTTGTATAACATTCTAATATGGCACCTTATTATTGACAGAAATGATTGGCCGGGCTGCCATAAAATATTATGATCATAGGTCATAATAATTTTAAACAAAAAAGAACCGACTTCACTTAGCATTCACCTTTCCAAAAGCAAATACTCGAGCTGCTGAAAAAATACTCAAATCACTATAGGTGTGCCTGTAATAGTTGAAGAGTTCCCTGGATTTCTCCAGGATCCTATGATCAGATCCCGACCTGGTTACAATGGGACCAACTGTGAAGACTCTTTCAAACAAAAAAAGAATTTTCCTAATCAGTCCAGCCGTCTTCGAATAATCGGTGAACATACATAAAAAAAAATAGCAAAAAAACAAAGATCCCGACGAATTAATAACCTCCTCCTTCGAAATCTTGAAGTCGGTTGAAAACAAAAAAAAATTGGTTGCATCTTTTTTTAGGGTAGGACTTGCATATTATAAAATCGAATCCTGGAATGATGTCAGACAAAGCATGTTAATATAAAACTGGTATGCAAGTCGTTCCAATTCACGCGGGCATTAACAAAGCAACATACCTTACTCAATACAATTTTTTTAAGAGTGGGTAGATAGATAAAATGTAAACAATTGTCAGAAATTTAACCCAAATACTCGTGAGTTTTCAAATTTTACGCCGCGCAACGGCTAAAGTATTCGAAATGTGAAATAATAATTTAAACTGCTAGTGGGGGTGAGTGGTAGTGCCATGGATTCCGTGTTTAAAACGCCGACTCCTCGATTAGTGAGTGTTTTATGGAGTATTTGAGGGGTTTATTTTTTTTAGAAAGACCATGGACCATTGTGCATAAAGTTCTTTCTCTTTGACGTTTTTTTCTAATATTGGGAGCTACGTTCTAAGAAATATCACATTTGAACTTGTCTATTCTGCTTAATGATTATCCATTTAAATATTGTTTAGGAATAACTTAATAACAGATGGCGTTCTTACTTTTATACAAAATTAGTGGTTTTTTTATGTTTTTTGGAACTAAATAAGTTAACTAGTACAACGGTTTTTATGTCAAAATAAATCTAGATATTCCAATATATAGTACTGGAAGTCTAATTAAATTGAATACCAATTATTTGTATCAAATATTATATGAACATTTCGGGAACTAAGTGCTCGTCGCTATTGAAGTCTTTTTACTATAATTCGTGGGTTGTTTACATTTTTAAAATACGTTTTTAATTTGAAAAGTCTTTTATTTGATAACTTTCTGCCACGCAGCCTCTTAGGACGTACGGGCGAAAGGTGAATGTCTTCACATTTAGTAGTGGATATACATTTTTACTAACCCTATTCCAGCCGCTCTAAGATATAATAAAACATTAATACTATTTTTAATTTATTATGTATATTTATACTTATCAGTCGAATCGATAATATGGACTGAGAGTTGGCCACGTCAGATATGACACAATAATGAGAGCAATGAAACCTGTCTAGTTATATTGCTTTACCATCCTTATTTCTAGATCCATCTGCCAGCTTTTAATGGGTGGAGGTCAGAGTGACAGACTAACAAAGTTTTTAAGTTGGAAAAAAGTAATACCAAAATAGTTACAAACTGCCGAAGCTATGTCATTTATAGAAGACAGGGCCTATTTTTAACATTAGAATGAGAAACATTTGGTATAAGTGCGGAATTAAAAACAGTAGGCGACTAACTATAAAATGCATTAAACATCATTTGGCACTACTTTTTCCCAACAGAAACTTTTGGCTTTGATATAATCTAATTCATTACATAATTTACCATAATATTACATCAAACCCAGAACTCTAGGATTTGTTTTCTTCAAGTTATATGCATTCTTTAACCTCCACCACTCTACAGCTGCCAGATGTCTGGATCTAGAAATAAGCATATTATAGCAAACTAATTAGGGGGGGTTAAGAGGGGTTTCGTCGCTCCCATTATTGTGTCATATGTGACGTGGCTAGCTCTCCGTCTAATACAATAAACATACCTTGCCCTATAAAAAAAACTGTATATCTGTCAGGTACTATTATAGAAGACACAAAATAAGTCCAATAAGTTGTTTGAGACATGCCTCATTAGGCGGGCCACACTAGCCGAGCTGCCTCACGCGGCAATTTCCTCGCGAGGCGGTGCGTCAGGTGCGGACCCGCCTATTGGAATTAATTATATCATTTGGCAATATTATGTTAGTATTGTATCTTTGAGTGACTGGAACACACAAGCCTAGAAGTGATAGTTAGTTTTGTTTTGCTTCATCGTGTTCACGTGATGCGCAATATAATATTGCATGGTGAAGTGTTAGGAGACGCTTTCCGGGTTGGTTGTGGTTACTATGCTTTAAAAAAAAGATAAAACATATTTATTCTTCAATTTAGCCACATTACAATGCACTTATGAACGACAGAGAAAAAAAACTACCACCGGTTCTAACCCTACACCTCTGACCCGAGATGTATTATGACCAGCAAGAAACTCGGCGGGATTTATTTTTTCAAAACAGTAATACATTAGATCTTAAAGATACACAACAATTTATACTAGAATATTAATTTTAGAATCGCAATGTTCTGTAATAAAGATATTTTATTAATCTATACATATGAAACAAAGTCGTGTCGGTTACACCATTATAACTGAACCTACTTTAATGATGTTTGATTGTTTGGATTTATCTCCGTCCCAGAATAACTATTAATATATTCGATGAATTAAAAGAGATGTAGTTGGCGGTGCGAAGTTCGCCGGGTCAGCTAGTAAGAAATATTCGGTAAAACCGATAAAGGTATTGTGAAATAAATAATTCACTTAATTTTACCTTTTCGGCTTATTCAAAACCAGATGTGGAAAGTTCTTTTGATTCGATCTTGGTTCAAATACAAGCAAATATTTCATATAATTACTCGTTTGTATCCAATTTATACATAACATAACATAAACACTCTTTACTCCACACCTCACAAAAAAGAAACACATAAAATACAAGTTACAAACAGAATAATCAGAGGTAAAACAATTGGCGGTCTTATCGCTAAAAAGCTATCTCTTCCAGACAAAGATGGAAGCGGAAACCATTGAAAATAATCAGAAATTCGTAGGTGTTGCAAATAAAAATCAACTAGCTAAACAATAATAAACTTACGCATATAAAATAAAAATAATTTATATATCATACATATATAAATAATAGTACATTACTTACCTAGGGCTGTAAAAAAAAGAAAGCCCGAAATCGCAGGTATTTGGGACCCGAGCCGCAGGCGAGGGTTGTAAATATGCGATAGAGGGCTTTCTTTTTTACTGCCCGTGGTGAGTACACAATTTTACGTCCCCACCTGGCCATAATGCGAGTTTTACCGTAAGCGTAGCGAGCGGTAAAACTCACATTATGGCCAGGTGTGACGTAAAAATACTTGTATGATCAAGAAACTATAAAGTAAAGTGCAATTGTAACGGGCGGTCTTATCGCTAATAAGCTAACTCTACTGTAAAAATGAGTGCTTTTTAAGAATAAAACGTTTCTCACCTTATCTCTTATCGTATCCTAAATCTTGTCGGTCTAATATTAAGTGCTATTTCAAGAACAGACCACAGCCAACCCAAGGCGTACAGCATGCCCTAGCCACCCCCCCCTAGCCCTGGCTAACCCCCCTCACCCACAGAAGGTGCTGAAGCGCTCCAGCCCCATCAAGTCCGGGGGCTCCGAGGCCGAGGTCGTGTCGGACGGGGCCGAGAGGCCGGACGGGGACAGCGTCAAGTTGCAGATGGAGGCCGCTAGGGAGCAGCACCGGCGAAGGTTGGCTAAGAAA
The DNA here is from genome assembly GCA_947086415.1 of Pammene aurita. Classification (NCBI taxonomy): domain Eukaryota; kingdom Metazoa; phylum Arthropoda; class Insecta; order Lepidoptera; family Tortricidae; genus Pammene; species Pammene aurita. The sequence continues at coordinate 3,347,662 of OX352296.1, forward strand.
GGTATGATTTTATTAGTAGACCCCGTTATCGGAGGTGCAATTTGGTAGCTTGACGTTCTTAGGGATGGGTAATAGTAGTTTATGTAACTGTTACGTAATAAGGGTCCTTAAAACATGAGTGCGGTTTTATGAAATGAGCCGCAGGCGAATTTCATAATAAGATCACACGAGTGTTTTAAGGCCTAATTACGTACAGTTGCATACACTGCTTTATCTACACTCATATTATATATATTAAATTAAGTGTTCGGAAACCATAGAATGACCGCCATTGTACCGTCATGGCCAACTCGATTGTACCGGCGCTCGCGCGGGACCGATCGAGTTGGCCATGGCGGTAACATTATGTTATCAAATTCGATGTTCCAAATTTGAAACTCATTGCTTAACAATATTTGAGCATGCAACGTTAAAATTACGTTACTGCCGCAGATAAGAAACTTATCATAGTTAAATCGTTTGTTGTAATGCTTGTCATTGTCTACGGTTTTTGAACGCATTTTAGAGTACTTACAGTATGAGTGTAGATAAAAACATTTATGATGTCGATATCGATAACTCTTCCTTTTTCTTGGCAATTAGTTTCATATACAACTAGCTTTTGCCCGCGGCTTCGCTCGCGTTAAATTCGGGGTAACACGGTTCCCCTTTCCTGATTGCCCCCCGGAATGCTCCATACAAACTTCCACCCCCCATTTTAGGGAAGTGGGGGGTTAGATTAGAAAGAAACAAAAAGTAGCCTATGTCACTCTCCATCCCTTCAACTATCTCCACTTAAAAAATCACGTCAATTCGTCGCCCCGTTTTGCCGTGAAAGACGGACAAACAAACAAACACACACATACACTTTCCCATTTATAATATTAGTATGGATTTGTAGACTAAAATTATACATGTTTTTTTTTGTCACCCATGATAATCACTGTCATCAGAAGTAGAAACTATTATCAGTAGAACAATAACGATATGGTTGCTATTTTACTTATCCAATATTTCGAGTTGCAGGGCCAAACCTTACCCATAGATAATACTGGCCACCTATACTGAAAATAAATTATTTACGTCAATATATAGCCAATGTCAACACAACAATATTTCCGATTATTTAGTTGTATTTACGAGCATATTTTATTCGTATATAATATTTAATAATATTGAAAATACAGTCACTTCTCGCAGAATACCCTAAACTCCAAAAAAAATTAAGATTGTAAATTGTTGAAAATAGATGTCATATACTTCAGAAAAAGTGACCAAACCCTCCGGTGTCCGAGGCCAGATTTGAACTGGCGTCTTCAACTTTCGCGGCTGACATCCTGACCACTAGACCACCCGGTGACCGGAGAGTTTGGTCACTTTTTCTGAAGTATATGACATCTATTTTCAGTTTATATATAGTAGTGTAACTATTTATAAATTGCAAATAAAATAAAAAATATATTAAACAAAAATAATTTGATTTGCTTGAAGATTCATTGTAAATTGTTATTTATAAAAATGAAAAATGTTGGTAAGTATTCTTTTCAATCAAATACAAACATTGAAAACATTGAAAAAAATAATCAACCCAGTTGGACTTGAACCAACTTCGATACGCCTTACCTACTACCTTAATTATAAGTATTCTTTTTTTTTATTAGACATGTTTTACAAAATAAACACGTTCAATTAAAGTCTTAGATTCTCATTATGGAAAAGAAAAATATCGACATACAGCTAGTATTTCAAAATATTTTTACCCGTCCCTAAGGATGTCAAGCTACCAAATTGCACCTCCGATAACGGGGTCTATTTATTAGTACTGCATTGACCTTTGTTTACTTTTCATTTGAAATACTGAACTACGACTAGTAGTCTGAATCAAGATGAAATAAAAAACTGTTATTGTGGGTTATCCCTAACAGGTAGACATATACTATCACGGACTTTTTTGTAGACCTTTTTAAGGTGTACAATACAGTAGTACATTATTTTGATGTGTTTATTTTCGACATCACATTAGAAACCTCTAAAATTATCAGTGTTTCTCTACTATATTATGATTATGAATGTATTATACATATTAACCTTCCTCTTGAATCACTCTATCTATTTAAAACAAACCGCATCAAAATTCGTTGCGTAGTTTTAAAGATCTAAGCATACATAGGGATAGACAGAGAGCGGAAAGCCACTTTGTTTTATACTATAGTAGTGATTATAATTATGTGGCCATATATTCTTGCAAACAAGTTGAACTGTATGTGTATAACAAGACAATGATTATCGCTTTACAACCACGTCGGTTGAGTTGAGATAAATATTTTTGTGATTAATATATGAGCAGATTAATCACAAAAATATTTATCTCAACTACGCTTTTATCAAACTATATATGAATTTATAACAATTGTGTTAAAGTTATACCAGAACAAATAATCAAAAATCCAAAATTCTTTGAAATGCAGGGACGTACCGCTAGCCAGGTGACAGAAGTTAAATGTAAAACCTCACTTCTCCACGCTCGTTCGTAAATGTCATTTGTTATGTTGCCTATTTTTGGATTTTAATATTTTAAAGTAATAAAGTTTTTACGATATATTTAAGAGCTTGTACCTCGAACCTATATTAAAATATTTTCAGCCTTCCCGAACATGGACGCCGAGGGCAAAACGACGCTCAATTTGGTGACGAACACAGTGGACCCGGCCACGCCTGCGGATGAGAGACCCATCACACTGGGCCAGTACATCGGCAAGCTCACGCAGGGCAGCGGCACGCTGTATGGTAAGACTTGGCTTTATAGTTTGGTGACGAACACAGTGGACCCGGCCACGCCTGCTGATGAGAGACCCATCACACTGGGCCAGTACATCGGCAAGCTCACGCAGGGCAGCGGCACGCTGTATGGTAAGACTTGGCTTTATAGTTTGGTGACGAACACAGTGGACCCGGCCACGCCTGCTGATGAGAGACCCATCACACTGGGCCAGTACATCGGCAAGCTCACGCAGGGCAGCGGCGCGCTGTATGGTATGACTTGGCTTTATAGTTTGGTGACGAACACAGTGGACCCGGCCACGCCTGCTGATGAGAGACCCATCACACTGGGCCAGTACATCAGCAAGCTCACGCAGGGCAGCGGCACGCTGTATGGTAAGACTTGGCTTTATAGTTTGGTGACGAACACAGTGGACCCGGCCACGCCTGCTGATGAGAGACCCATCACACTGGGCCAGTACATCGGCAAGCTCACGCAGGGCAGCGGCGCGCTGTATGGTAAGACTTGGCTTTATAGTTTGGTGACGAACACAGTGGACCCGGCCACGCCTGCTGATGAGAGACCCATCACACTGGGCCAGTACATCAGCAAGCTCACGCAGGGCAGCGGCACGCTGTATGGTAAGACTTGGCTTTATAGTTTGGTGAAGAACACAGTGGACCCGGCCACACCTGCTGATGAGAGACCCATCACACTGGGCCAGTACATCGGCAAGCTCACGCAGGGCAGCGGCGCGCTGTATGGTATGACTTGGCTTTATAGTTTGGTGACGAACACAGTGGACCCGGCCACGCCTGCTGATGAGAGACCCATCACACTGGGCCAGTACATCAGCAAGCTCACGCAGGGCAGCGGCACGCTGTATGGTAAGACTTGGCTTTATAGTTTGGTGACGAACACAGTGGACCCGGCCACGCCTGCTGATGAGAGACCCATCACACTGGGCCAGTACATCGGCAAGCTCACGCAGGGCAGCGGCGCGCTGTATGGTAAGACTTGGCTTTATAGTTTGGTGACGAACACAGTGGACCCGGCCACGCCTGCTGATGAGAGACCCATCACACTGGGCCAGTACATCAGCAAGCTCACGCAGGGCAGCGGCACGCTGTATGGTAAGACTTGGCTTTATAGTTTGGTGACGAACACAGTGGACCCGGCCACGCCTGCTGATGAGAGACCCATCACACTGGGCCAGTACATCGGCAAGCTCACGCAGGGCAGCGGCGCGCTGTATGGTATGACTTGGCTTTATAGTTTGGTGACGAACACAGTGGACCCGGCCACGCCTGCTGATGAGAGACCCATCACACTGGGCCAGTACATCAGCAAGCTCACGCAGGGCAGCGGCACGCTGTATGGTAAGACTTGGCTTTATAGTTTGGTGACGAACACAGTGGACCCGGCCACGCCTGCTGATGAGAGACCCATCACACTGGGCCAGTATATCGGCAAGCTCACGCAGCGCAGCGGCACGCTGTATGGTAAGACTTGGCTTTATAGTTTGGTGACGAACACAGTGGACCCGGCCACGCCTGCTGATGAGAGACCCATCACACTGGGCCAGTACATCGGCAAGCTCACGCAGGGCAGCGGCACGCTGTATGGTAAGACTTGGCTTTATAGTTTGGTGACGAACACAGTGGACCCGGCCACGCCTGCTGATGAGAGACCCATCACACTGGGCCAGTACATCGGCAAGCTCACGCAGGGCAGCGGCGCGCTGTATGGTAAGACTTGGCTTTATAGTTTGGTGACGAACACAGTGGACCCGGCCACGCCTGCTGATGAGAGACCCATCACACTGGGCCAGTACATCGGCAAGCTCACGCAGGGCAGCGGCACGCTGTATGGTAAGACTTGGCTTTATAGTTTGGTGACGAACACAGTGGACCCGGCCACGCCTGCTGATGAGAGACCCATCACACTGGGCCAGTACATCGGCAAGCTCACGCAGGGCAGCGGCGCGCTGTATGGTAAGACTTGGCTTTATAGTTTGGTGACGAACACAGTGGACCCGGCCACGCCTGCTGATGAGAGACCCATCACACTGGGCCAGTACATCGGCAAGCTCACGCAGGGCAGCGGCACGCGGTATGGTAAGACTTGGCTTTATAGTTTGGTGACGAACACAGTGGATCCGGCCACGCCTGCTGATGAGAGACCCATCACACTGGGCCAGTACATCGGCAAGCTCACGCAGGGCAGCGGCGCGCTGTATGGTAAGACTTGGCTTTATAGTTTGGTGACGAACACAGTGGACCCGGCCACGCCTGCTGATGAGAGACCCATCACACTGGGCCAGTACATCGGCAAGCTCACGCAGGGCAGCGGCACGCGGTATGGTAAGACTTGGCTTTATAGTTTGGTGACGAACACAGTGGATCCGGCCACGCCTGCTGATGAGAGACCCATCACACTGGGCCAGTACATCGGCAAGCTCACGCAGGGCAGCGGCACGCTGTATGGTAAGACTTGGCTTTATAGTTTGGTGACGAACACAGTGGACCCGGCCACGCCTGCTGATGAGAGACCCATCACACTGGGCCAGTACATCGGCAAGCTCACGCAGGGCAGCGGCACGCTGTATGGTAAGACTTGGCTTTATAGTTTGGTGACGAACACAGTGGACCCGGCCACGCCTGCTGATGAGAGACCCATCACACTGGGCCAGTACATCGGCAAGCTCACGCAGGGCAGCGGCGCGTTGTATGGTAAACACTTTTTACAATTTATTTGGGACAAAAAACCGTAACACACGAGATTATGGCTAATAGGTAACAAAAATTACAAAGTGTGAGACCAACGACAATGTCCACAGATTACTAGATTATGAATCTATAATATTACTTGGTAACAATGCAAATAGTATAATAAAGTATTATACTTACTTATACTTATAATTATTGTAATGTATACAAGATAATTTCTTATTAATTTCGGTGTAGTATTTTATGCACGTTTTTTATACACATTCTCAGACATCATAAATATATCAATATCGTTAAAGAGCATATTGTATGATTTAACCAGCCTATACAGTGGATCACGTTCCCGGGCATTCTTCTTTGGAAAAATAATAGAACATTTCGCGACGTGAATAGGGTAAGATAAATATTACAAACAAGATTTTAATAGTACCGCGATGACAAATAAGAGGGCCTTTATGTCACAAGTTTGTAATTCTTACCTTGATGATTATACGTTTTTTCGTTACACTTGCAAATAAATAAAACTCAAATACTTTGTACATGGTCATAAACCGACTATTTTACTCCCTTAGCAATTCATTATTACTATGTATAATTTCCTGGTAGGTCTGCATGAAATGCCTCGTGCAAGTGTAATGAAAAAAAAAGTAAGTTAAACTACCTTAACGACTTAAATCTTTAATCAAAATGTTTTGTTCTCAGCCCCACGGGAGGACCGGAGGAACCTGGTGAAGGGCGTGAAACCGCTCAACTACGGGCCTTTCAGCTCGTTCGCGCCCTCCTACGACGGAACCTTCGCCACGCTCACCAAGGAGGAGTCTCATCTGCTCTACCACACTTTACGTAAGTCCTATAGTCCTAAAACCAAGGCACCAGACCGCGCGGCAATCCACCTATGCGCTGGACAGACCAAGTTAAGTCTGCAGTAGGGCACTGCTATACGAGACAGTCTGCAGTAGGGCACTGCTATGCGAGACAGTCTGCAGTAGGGCACTGCTATGCGAGACAGTCTGCAGTAGGGCACTGCTATGCGAGACAGTCTGCAGTAGGGCACTGCTATGCGAAACAGTCTGCAGTAGGGCACTGCTATGCCAGACAGTCTGCAGTAGGGCACTGCTATGCGAGACAGTCTGCAGTAGGGCACTGCTATGCCAGACAGTCTGCAGTAGGGCACTGCTATGCGAGACAGTCTGCAGTAGGGCACTGCTATGCGAGACAGTCTGCAGTAGGGCACTGCTATGCGAGACAGTCTGCAGTAGGGCACTGCTATGCCAGACAGTCTGCAGTAGGGCACTGCTATGCCAGACAGTCTGCAGTAGGGCACTGCTATGCCAGACAGTCTGCAGTAGGGCACTGCTATGCCAGACAGCCTGCAGTAGGGCACTGCTATGCCAGACAGTCTGCAGTAGGGCACTGCTATGCCAGACAGCCTGCAGTAGGGCACTGCTATGCCAGACAGCCTGCAGTAGGGCACTGCTATGCCAGACAGTCTGCAATAGGGCACTGCTATGCCAGACAGTCTGCAGTAGGGCACTGCTATGCCAGACAGTCTGCAGTAGGGCACTGCTATGCCAGACAGTCTGCAGTAGGGCACTGCTATGCCAGACAGTCTGCAGTAGGGCACTGCTATGCCAGACAGCCTGCAGTAGGGCACTGCTATGCCAGACAGTCTGCAGTAGGGCACTGCTATGCCAGACAGCCTGCAGTAGGGCACTGCTATGCCAGACAGCCTGCGGTAGGGCACTGCTATGCCAGACAGTCTGCAATAGGGCACTGCTATGCCAGACAGTCTGCAGTAGGGCACTGCTATGCCAGACAGCCTGCAGTAGGGCACTGCTCAGACAGTCTGCAGTAGGGCACTGCTATGCCAGACGGCCTGCAGTAGGGCACTGCTATGCCAGACAGCCTGCAGTAGGGCACTGCTATGCCAGACAGCCTGCAGTAGGGCACTGCTATGCCAGACAGCCTGCAGTAGGGAACTGCTATGCCAGACAGTCTGCAGTAGGGCACTGCTATGCCAGACAGTCTGCAGTAGGGCACTGCTATGCCAGACAACCTGCAGTAGGGCACTGCTATGCCAGACAGCCTGCAGTAGGGCACTGCTATGCCAGACAGTCTGCAGTAGGGCACTGCTATGCCAGACAGCCTGCAGTAGGGCACTGCTATGCCAGACAGTCTGCAGTAGGGCACTGCTATGCCAGACAGCCTGCAGTAGGGCACTGCTATGCCAGACAGCCTGCAGTAGGGCACTGCTATGCCAGACAGTCTGCAGTAGGGCACTGCTATGCCAGACAGTCTGCAGTAGGGCACTGCTATGCCAGACAGTCTGCAGTAGGGCACTGCTATGCCAGACAGTCTGCAGTAGGGCACTGCTATGCCAGACAGCCTGCAGTAGGGCACTGCTATGCCAGACAGTCTGCAGTAGGGCACTGCTATGCCAGACAGCCTGCAGTAGGGCACTGCTATGCCAGACAGCCTGCAGTAGGGCACTGCTATGCCAGACAGTCTGCAATAGGGCACTGCTATGCCAGACAGTCTGCAGTAGGGCACTGCTATGCCAGACAGCCTGCAGTAGGGCACTGCTCAGACAGTCTGCAGTAGGGCACTGCTATGCCAGACGGCCTGCAGTAGGGCACTGCTATGCCAGACAGCCTGCAGTAGGGCACTGCTATGCCAGACAGCCTGCAGTAGGGCACTGCTATGCCAGACAGCCTGCAGTAGGGAACTGCTATGCCAGACAGTCTGCAGTAGGGCACTGCTATGCCAGACAGTCTGCAGTAGGGCACTGCTATGCCAGACAGCCTGCAGTAGGGCACTGCTATGCCAGACAGCCTGCAGTAGGGCACTGCTATGCCAGACAGCCTGCAGTAGGGCACTGCTATGCCAGACAGTCTGCAGTAGGGCACTGCTATGCCAGACAGCCTGCAGTAGGGCACTGCTATGCCAGACAGTCTGCAATAGGGCACTGCTATGCCAGACAGACTGCAGTAGGGCACTGCTATGCCAGACAGCCTGCAGTAGGGCACTGCTCAGACAGTCTGCAGTAGGGCACTGCTCAGACAGTCTGCAGTAGGGCACTGCTATGCCAGACAGTCTGCAGTAGGGCACTGCTATGCCAGACAGTCTGCAGTAGGGAACTGCTATGCCAGACAGTCTGCAATAGGGCACTGCTATGCCAGACAGCCTGCCAGCAGAGAGAGATGGCAGCAGATCGTGCGCAGAGCTGTGTCCGTGACCACGACCGCTCTGGCAAGAGCGAAACGACAGAGAAGAAGAAATAGTCTCAAAGCACTTGCACTACTGTTATGGAACCCGGTAAAGGTGCGACCACACCGCTGCTTAAAATACGCTGACGGTACGGAATCGCAATGATAAACGCCGCTGCTCGAAATACGGAGGGCATGCGGTAAAGTCGTGACGTTTACGGCACGTCATTGCGATTCCGTACCGTCAGCGTATTTTAAGCAGCGGTGTGGTCGCACCTTTAAACGAGTCAAGACACTACGGGCCTATTTTTAGAATGTAATACACCTGCTGGAACCCATTCACGGGTACATCATATTACGGCGTGGTATCCATAGTGCCGATCACTGATTATGACGTGCGGTCACGGACATTAATTGTTGAGCCATTTAGCTCACTTTGCATTGGAAAATTCATGGAGTTAAGCACTAAACAAAAACTTTTTTTAATACCACGACGGTGGCGAACAAGCATACGGCCCGCCTGATGGTAAGCAGCTACCGTAGGCTATGGACGCCTGCAATGCCAGAGGTGTCGCATGCGCGTTGCCGACTGTGATATATGAGAAAAAGATCCGAAATTAATTAATATAATCACTTTATTTCTCAAGTTATAACGAGATGTTTTACATGTGTCCGCCATTAATCGTCTATTCATAACGAGAGAGCGAGACAGCTGGCGGTGCGAGTAGGAGCCATTTTGGATGCATTCACTACAGATGCATTCTCACACCGATCCATTACACAAAGCAGGATTCACTGCGTTGACGGCTAAAGGAACAAGATGGTACCACGTCGTTAACACACTGGGTCCACACAGCAGAAACACAACACTATGAGTAGGGTCTAGTGCTATTTGGCTGTGGTTTTCTGTAAGGTGGAGGTACTTCCCCAGTCGGGCTCTGCTCCAGATTTGAGCGAGATGACATTCGCTGTGCTGTGCCCTACCACACATAGCGAGATGACATTCGCAGTACCCATACCTCTCTTTTGGACGTTATTTAACACATTAACTGTGTCAGGTTGATATTATTTAGGCTAGGTTTTGATAACCTAGAACTATGCCACAGCTTACTTTTCCTGAACACAATTAAATAAATTATTATTAAATCACTAAATCAAATGTTGATGTCGCAAGGGTCTTGCTCTATGCAGGGCTGGTGTGAAATTAAACAAGTGGATACTGTACTAAATCTTTATTTCCTATTCTTGCTTTTGAAAATAACTTGTTAAAATCGAAACACTGGATAAATCTCTCTTTTCGTTTAAGTTCGACACCAACTAAAATTTTTAGGAGCTCAGCGGTTAAGCTAGATCGTTAACAAGGTTCGAAGGTTGAGATTGATTCAGGTTTCTCTCTAAATTCTTAACAACTTAGGTTAGTCCCTATGGTTTTATATATCAGAGATTTCTAAATTTAAATACTTAATGTTGGTTCTCAAAACTACTGATATTTACTTTTCCACAGAATTCCTACTGCCATTTAAAATTAATAAAGGACTGAACCGACCTCAAAAGCTGTTCTTCGCCAGTCGCTGATGTGCAAGAAGCTTGCCACATCGCAAAACTACAGGACGCTGTCCGGAAACTGCTCACACAGACTTTGCAGCGGGGCACCGACTTCCGAGAAGCTCAGACCGCTTGGCCGGAACAAGGTGGTGATGAAGCGAATGGAGAAGCAGCTGCTCGATCCATTAATGATATGAGAGTACAATTTAAGTCTTCACTATAATACATTTGTACTACATTGTACAATGGTTGCAAGATACAACATCATTGTACGATGGTTGAAAAATACAACACCCGACTCCTGCAAGGAACAATATATTATCTGCATTAGTCGACTGAACTACAGCCCTGATAAATTGTCAAAACTGAAGAAAGAAACCTTACCGGAGAATGGAAAATATTCCTATAACATCTCTACAGAGCACGCCCTCCCTCAGGCAAGTTCAAATCTGAAAACCAAAAGCATGGTCAAAATAGCTAGAACACGTTTCACGCCGTGATAGCCAAAAACCCTATTAATCTTTACTTACGATTCTCCTTTGCAGATAACCGAGGATTATTGAACCGCCACCTTCGCTGCCACCAAGGGCAAAATTTCAGAAGGCTGCTTGAGCCCGCCCTTGCACAAGGCCGCAAATCAAATGACCGAGTCATTCCTAGTGACTCCCAATTAGGGGGAACCAGAGGGCAGAGGACCCAATTCAGGGTGGCAATTGAATAAATATAAATCCCTCTAATTATTGTTGATTGATTCCAGCGAAACAACTTTCCTATCAATAGGTCAAAGACATGATATTAAATAACCAAATACTTTACTTCAGAACCCGCTTTCAGGATTTCCAGATACATTTTCTTTGACTACATTTCATTTACTAATTTTCCAAAATATCTATTTATGAAACGCCAATGTTATTAAAAATGACAAAAGAAAAACCCATAATTTAGGCTAAATTTATTAGATGACAACCCCATACAGATAAACACAAGGTGCATTCGAACGGTTCTGTTTGAAGCATTGTTATAACCGATCGAATCGAAGGTGTTCAAATTGATTGATAAGAAACTATTCTAATTAGAACCAAAAGACAATGTAACAACGTTACAACTGCCAGACGAAAAATGACGTCCTACTTAAAAAACCGGGCGTCCATAGCTACGTACAAAACAACCCGCCCAGCGAGTTGTCCGACATCTGAGCAAAGTTTATGAGCGCCCACGCGGCGGGTTCTTGGCAGCAAATGTGTTAATAGATGGAGAGCTGGCCACGTCAGATATGACACAATAATGAGAGCGACGAAACCCCTCTAGTTAGTTTGCTATACTATGCTTATTTCTAGATCCTATATTTCTAGATAGTGGATGTCAAAGAATGCAAATAACTCCAAGAAAATAAATCCTAGAGTTCTGGGTTTGATGCAATATTATGGGAAATGTAATTAATTATGGTTTTTAATCTAATGTGAAAATATAGGCCCTGTCCTCTATATGTGACACAACTTTGGCAGTTTTTACCTATTTTGGTATTACTTTGTTCCAACTTAAAAACTTTGTTGGTCTGTCACTCTGACCTCCACTCATTAAAAGCTGCCAGATGCCCGGATCTAGCAATAAGGATGGTAAAGTAGTCTAACAAGACAGATTTCATTGCTTTAATTATTGTGTCATATCTGACGTGGCTAGCTGTTAGACCATAAGGACATACCCGTGTCCGGACGTAGTTTAAGGACATAGCCGGATCCAAAAAACTCCGGGAGCTTGAACCGTAAATGGCTTAACACATTCATTGCCACCCAGCCAAACAAGACATCCGCGCCAGGCCACAAAAATTTCGTCATATAAAGCTGTAGTACCACGATCCCGACTATCGGGTCCGGCCTGGGAACGAAATCATCAAATACCCGATAGTCGGGTTTTCGGCACTGAATGTGTTAACAATTAAAGACTGACTGTACCATCACCATCGCCCACACACTTAGGTTAGAGTGTATTGTTTAGTGCTATGTTTCACGTGTCTGCCGTTGACGGCGTTGACGCTGGCGCTAGTGGCTAAGAGTTATAATGTTAGGCCACGGCATGTCCGGTCAGATGCGTGGTCACTAGATTGTTGCGTTGTAGTTATAAGTAGAGAGCGGATTTGAAGTAGCGATCTCAATATTAATATGGATATGACTACTGCAATTTGTTAAATACATGTCATGTTGTTTATATAAGGTCTTACAGTCTATTATTATTACACCGCACACCGCAATCTTAGCTAAATAATCAGATTAAATGAATGTTATTTTTGCAACCAACTACATTTAATGAAAAGTATTTTATTCTAAATAAAGAAGTTTTTATACAAGGATTTACTTTTTTATTCCGATAAGTTACATTATTTTTGTGTGTAGAAGAAAATAATAAAATATACCAGTCATATCCATATTAATATTGAGATCGCTACTTCAAATCCGCTCTCTAGTTACCTATATGTTACTATTATTTTTCATTTGTTAAGTTTTCCATTTCTATTGTTCTCTTGAAGTTTATTACTGATGTTTTTTATTGCCTTTTTGTTATCATAGATTGTACTCGCTAAATATATTTGTTACCTGCCGTGAATTTTTCACCGGATGGTCTTTTCGGAAGATCAGCGCTGGCTAACGCTACCAACATACTGAGAAGAGGCCATTTCGTGACAATTGTTTTACTCTATAATTATTTGTAATTTATTTGTTCTGTCTGTCATGTCACGAATAAAGATATTTTTGTTTCTATTTCTACTTACACACCCTGTTAACTGCACATCGGTGGACCTTATGCCTATTGTAAGGTCCACCGATGTACAGTTAAGAGTGTTGCGGTTTGTACACGACAAATGTCCTCTTAACGGTAAACATAACTTTCATATTTCCAGCATCAGAAACGGGGCAGGGAAACGAAGAGATGCTCCGCTTCGCTCCCGACTCCCCTTGGAACCTGTTCTACGACATGGAGGCGCTGTTTCCTGACAGAAAGAAGGAGGCGGAGCAGCCATCTCAAGAGGAGAAGGTATTACTTTATTTTTATTTAAACTTTCGTGAGACATACTAACACTATAACGGATAACGGTTACACTTATGTCACTTTAGTCACTTCGCGCGACATGTTTCGGAGAGCTTAGGTCTTCAAGCACTAAGAGTGCTATTTGCTTGCAATACAAGCTCTGTCTGAGCGCGCGACACGCGCGGCACGCCGACTGCCGGACGTAGCCCGGCAGTCGGCAACGCGACGTGCAATAGTGCGCTACGGGCCGGGTCAAATAGCACTCTTAGTGCTTGAAGATGGAGACCTAAGCTCTCCGCACGAATAAGATGTTTACATGTTATTCCTGAAATAAGAGAAAGATGGCCAATTATTAAGAATCATCACTATCACTACATAGTATAAAACAAAGTTGCTTTCCGCTGTCTGTCCCTATGTATGCTTAGATCTTTAAATGCTGTTAATTATGATGCTGTTTTTAATAGATAGAGTGATTCAAGAGGAAGGTTAATATGTATGATACATGCATAATATAGTAAAAACACTGATAATTTTATAGGTTTCTAATGTGATCTCATAAACACATTTTTTGGCGCTTACATTGCAAACTCTGGCTGAACCCTAGGGAACGTACCCATACTACGTGACCCGTTTAGGGGAGGGGGGAGGGGGGGGGGGTCGTCAAAATACTACTCTTGGTCACATGGGGTAGGGGGGGTTTAGGTTTACGTCACGTAATCAATAATTATTATAATTATGCTCTAGGGAAATCTCGCGCAATTTTTTTTTTCACTTTTTAATTATGGTTTGCACGCACCTTGAGGCGTTACGCGGCAACCGCCGTTTTAATAAATACAAATATGCGCCAAATTATGATATTTTTACTTTCTGTTTGCAAAAAAGCAATATTAAGAATTACTACGTGACAACCAGAGGGGGGGGGGGGGGGATCTTGGCATATACTACGGCTGGTCACCGAGGGGGGGAGGGGGTGAAAATTGTAAAAAAATTGGTCACGTAGTATGGGTACGTTCCCCTACGAGATAGATCAAAATAATGTACTACAGTATTGTACACCTTAAAAAGGTCTACATAAAAGTCCGCGATGGTATATGTCTATCTCTTAGGGATAACCAACAATAACCATTTTTTTTATTCCGTGCGAAGCCGGGGCGGGTCGCTAGTTAAATTTATGTGGTAGCAGTTGTAGGCAATATGGCAGCAGTTGACGTTTTTATCATCTCTTTGTATTCAGTGTCATTCATAAAACTTCCTGTTTGTAAAAAAATATAATTTAATTTATTAAGTCTTATCACTCCATTCACCAATTTAACATTTAGAGGACACAGTTCAGATAGGATGTTTTGTGAAGCAATCAGATTATTTATAATTTTTTTCTTTTTAATTAAACAATAGGTACATTGTCTGTCTCTCAAGGTGTTTTAATATGTGTTCTTATAGAACTACGCATTATTGTGTATCTTTAAGATCGAATGTATTACTGTTTTGAAATATAAGTACAGCCGAGTTTCTTGCCGGTCATAATACTTCTCGGGTCAGAGGTGTAGGGTTAGAACCGGTGGTAGATTATTTTGCTCTCTGACGTTCATAAGTGCATTGTAATGTGCCTAAATTGAAGAATAATTTTTATCTTTTTTTAGTTTTTAAATCAATCAACTTATTTCCAGGACATAGCGTCAGTGAAAGTGGACGTGGAACAACTGAAGACCCTCTCCTCGCTCGGCATCGACGTGGAGTTCCTGAACGACGTGGAGGAGGACATCGCGGCCTCGCAACACGACTACGGCATCGCCACCGCCTTGAAGCACACATGCGAGTTGCTGCAGAAACTTGAGAAGGAACAGAGAGATCGGTAAGTTTTGCTGTGTTACTGATTTTATACCTAAACGAGGTAAGGCTTGGCAAAATTACACTCGTGTGATGTTATTATGAAACTCGCCTGTCGGCTCATTTAATAAACTACAATTAATATAAATTACAATGGGGAAGGCCGGTAAAAACTTTTGTAGTGGGCGCTGTTCCAGATTCCATACAATGCGAGAAAGAGACGCATATATTGTATGCGTCTCTTTCTCGCAGACGTATGCAGTCAAAAAGCTTTTCTTAGGCAAAAACCTTCCATATAGCTTTAATCTACAGCATTTTAATTTGAGTGTATTTCACAAACCGGTGGATTTCAATTTCGGAGCAATTCGAGGCAAATTTTTTAATCATTTTCGCGAAAATAAATAAAAATTAGGTACTTCGCGCCATACAAATTTAGCTTTTCTAAGGACCAATGTTGGAGATGTCACTTTGACAGTTGCCTTCCCCATTGAAAAGTGCCACGCACCACAGCTACGCATCACAGCTAAATGTCACCACGTTTGAATCTAGACTATGGTATCTATGTTTTGAACCTTACTCCAAGGTTATAAAGGCTACCAAGGGTCAATAGCTATTACTAAGTATCTGGTACTGTCAGCGCCAAAATTATGTATACATTTCTTTTTAATACCACGACGGTGGCAAACAAGCATACGGCCCGCCTGATGGTAAGCAGCTACCGTAGCCTTAATTATAGTATTTTTTACTATAAATTATAGTATTTTAATTTACACTCGTGGTCTATTCTACGTGCAATTCATTCAAATGACTTTCCTATTGGCGTGGCCACAGAATAAGTAATAGTACCAGTGCAGAAGATTACTTTTCCTCAATTTGACATTTAGCATTTAGCTATGCGCTCTTAAAAAAATAGGATTTTCAACGTTCTTCATATATCCATGCAGGTTTGAGAAATGCCATAAACACTGGCTGGAATGGATATGTAACATTTTCAATCAAAGGTTGGTAGGTCATTGTCGGTTGTCAATAAGACGTTAACTGCCATGAAATAGTACATTATGATACAAGTGTGCTAAGTTGATCATTACATACGAAGCGATATTGTGCGCACGAACGCATGTGAGTGCGCATAAGGAAGCTGAGCTGAGCTTTATATATTTATGTAATTTTTCAACACACTTGCGAGGAAATAACAGAATAGTATAATTAATAACTTTAGATAAATACATTAATTGTCAGAATGTTTACAGGATAGAGGTACTTACGAACCTAAGATAATTAAATTTAACTAACCTTTTTTGTGATGTTATTGAGTATCTGGAACTCTTATTCAAATCATTTCATAAAATTTTCACATTTACTGTGCAATAAATTATAGTATTTTTTTCTTACGTATTGCTCACTAGTTTTTTATGATGACATTTTACTAGTAAGAATCACAATTTTTGAAATATATCCAGAGGTTAAATTAACGCTAAAGTTATCTTCTTATTAATTGAAAATATAATTTGTTTAAATTAATAAAACACGACGAGAAAAATCTAACAAATAAACAATGATTTGAGGTTAACTTATAAATGGCGCGCTATTTTCTGTTTTGGATGTGCGTGCAGCTTGAGGCGAAGGCGCGGACGTATAATGCCAAACAGCCAATATTAAAACAGATAATTCGTGTTTAAAACGTAATTTATTGTGTATTACGAGTAATATAATAAGTTGAAATGATTCTTATTCACAATCAGGATTGTATAATTTGTATTCTATCGTAAATGTGTATATTTTAAATATATTTACTTTTTTTGAATGTAAACTCATAAAGAGTTAAAAAAAAGTAAAGGTAATACCCGACTAAATTATAACGATTCGTCTGCGTACGTACAACTTGGTACTACAGTACAAACGTCACTTGATCGGATTATTAAATAATTCCACTAGTTGGATAATTATTGTGAAATGCACGCGTGTTTAATATCTAGGATTATGAGCATAAAAGCGGTGGAATAAGAACCTCGTTACGAGCAGGTGTGTTGAAAAATAATTTAAACTATTAACAACCGACAATGATGTATGACTTGAAAAGATCACATATTCTCGAACGCTATGGGTGCGATAATAGGTGTAGGCAGAGCTGCGCGGGGGTGAGCTACTTGCCTTATAAAATGACGTAAGACTTGTCAAATTACCCCCGTCGACCTCTGGTGACAAGCGATGTGCCGACCCTCCCTATACAGGTTCTTCAAACAGGAGATATCTGTACGATTACTTAATTCTTTGGTTTGGTCAAGAGTGATGTTATTGTAAATTTTTCATTCCAATGTGGTATTCGATAGATGGTTCACAGTTTTAATTTATAAAAAATGTTCTTGCAGATTATCAGCAACCCCACCTTGGCATTTAGCGCTCGCAGCGCGCGCCAGCGGCAACGAGCGGGAACTAGCGCGACAAACCGCCGGCTGGCTCCGCGGCATGGCGGCCAGGGTCCCTCCTGCTGGCCTGGCACCGCTGCACCGGATACGGAAGGCTATGGGCGTTACACTGGATCATTTGGGTGAGTGAGACCACATGAATGCTATAGGAGTATTCCACGGAAAAGTCCACCGTTGTCCCGAATGAGCGGGGCGTAAGCTATACGAAGTTCTTACAGACAACTTCGGACACAACAGAATTATCAGCTGGCTACCTAGATGTTAATTTTAATAACGACCGACCGAGTAGACCGCGATAACTTTAGCGACGTTTTTCTGATCTCTATGGAATTTGTTGGGATTGTAGCAGATACCAATACAATTTAAGAGTTCGTATATGAGCAGGATCGATCCAGGGGTTATGGAGCTAGAAGGCGCGAAACAATCATCAGAAGGGTTTTGTTATAATGGTCAACTTGTTTGCAAGTAACTAGCGAGTTCTCAGTCCGAGGCGGACTACTAGCATAATATGTAAAATTTCTAGATTTTGAAGTAATAAATACTTTTACGTCACACCTGGCCATAATGTGAGTATTACCGCACGCTACGCGTACGGTAAAACTCGCATATATGGCCAGGTGGAGACGTAAAATTGTGTATTCACCACGGGCAGTAAGAAGAAAGCCCTCAATCGCTTATTTACAACCCTCGCCTGCGGCTCGGGTCACAAACACCTGCGATTTCGGGCTTTCTTTCTTTTACAGTCCTTGGTAAGTACGAGTAATGTACTACTCTAACTAATGTGGCCCGGGTTTCAGCAGAATTATCAGTGCTTTGCTCGAAAGAGTGAAGCGTAAAGCTGAGCTGTGAACCCTTTTGTTTTGCTGCAACGCACACAACCATTCTTACTACCTCATCTCATGTTTTGTTACATTTTATTTTTACTTTTTCAAATGATTCTTTGTGTTATTGTTGTACTTTGCTGTTGTGTGTTGCAGAATTCAAATAAATCTTTTATCTATCTATCTATCTATCTATCTATCTACTCGTATTTGTTAACAGACACGCCGATGGCCGTCGACGACTTCGAGTCGGAGCTCGAGCACGGCTCCGACCCGGACTCGCGCTCGTCCCACGACAAGTGACTCTCGTACGTATAGCTGGACCGCGCACACTGTGTACCGACTTTGCAACCGCTCATATTGAGCCTGGGGTCCGCTTAGCAACCTAATCCCATGATTCGTTTTTACGGAAGCGACTGCCGTCCCAGAGGGGAAACTAGGCCTTGTTGAAATTAGGTCCGGTGTCCTCGCGATGTTGTCTCTCACCGAAAAGCGACTGGTAAATTTCGGGGTTTGAACTGATACCTTTGGGTTGAAAGTTAGACATCTTACCGCCAAGCTTGCAGCGCCACCCAAGAAAAATTTCAAATGAGCAGATAAAAAAATTAAATAGCAGTTTTAAATTTTGCTACTGCGCGCTGTAACCCATGCAAACTTAGATTAGACGGACTCTAGCATGACTAGCTTAAACCGTAAATTACAAGTCACGCCAGACGGCGCTTTCCGTCTCTTTCGCAGAGTACTAAGGTTTAAAGGAAGCGGGGACTATATCTCAGATACATGTGCTAGATGGCAAGACAGATAGACACAATTTCAGACGGGTTTTTTTATTATATTTCTAACTTTGGTTATTGTACTGACTGAATAAAACAAAATAACGTTTCGTTGAAAATGTATATCTTGATTTGTGATTTGTTATATTTTCAACAATAGTCTTAATAAACTAATCGCTTTCATTATGTTGATCGTATCGATTATAAAATTTATAAATTACATAGTATTACTGAATAAAATACATAAATAAAAAAGTTTGGTGTTTTTGTTTTACAATACTACTATATTAACCGATTCGTTGCGTCTTCCATTTTCGAAAACTTTTGGCTGTGGCGGCGAACAATTATTTCATGACACGACAGGCGTGCCATACGCCATAGAATATGATGGCACGCCTATCGTGTCATCAGCCATGCGTAAAAAATATTTACTTTTTTGGTTTTTTTCACTGATTTAGACTTGATTGAGTTCATTCCAAATCAAACCAAGGAAGTAAACTGATTAAAACGTTGTTTTAAATTTTTAGTAGCATTTAAACTACCTGTTTTACTTGAAATGGATGGTAAGTGACTTTAAAGATTCAGGTATCACAAACATTTTCTACTATGTACAATTTTTATACATATATGTATAGTAGGCTAAGTTAGCCCGGCTAACGGAATGGGTAAATATAAAATTTTTACAGTGCGACGCGATTTAAAACTATGCATTCAATATTTTCATGATTTCTCTTTGAATTATTTATTCGAGCCATATAGATAACAAATAATTTGTCTTGATTCACAAAAAGTAAAATCTTCATTCTAATATTTTTGATATATCCCTTACAGCACCGGCTGATACGATCGTGCGTTCAACTTTAAAAAAATCTAGTTTGAAAAATAATCATCATCATAATAATGCATTCGATTATTTATTATTCATTTTAAACCCGCGTGCGTTTAGTTAGGGGGCCAGTCGTCGGCGCGGTGAGCGTCAAGCAGGTACTATCGGGTTCAGAATTGCATGGCCAATTTATGAATGAATTCATTGATAAATTGACCATGCAATTTTGAACCCGATGGTACGTGTACGAGACGGACGACCAGGTCAGAAGTAGGTATTCACAATTTTTTTTAATTTGTGATTTTTAAATGTGTTAAATTCGTTTTTTATTAAATTAAACGTTCTTCTGTCGTATAATGTAGATAATTAAAAGTTTAACCAGAAATTTTAGTCATTTTTTTGTGCCTAAAGTTATAACGCACGATCGTGCGGGTCAGGACGCAAGTCGACAAATTTAAATTGTGTTGACTATGATAAATTGAAAATATGATCAATCAAAAGCGTTTTTTTTAATCATTTTATGTAAAACATGTTGGAAATCTAAAATTTTATTAATAAATATTTATTAACTCCTTTGAACTCTAGGGTAGGCAACGCGCATGTGAATCCTCTGGAGTTGCAGGCGTCCATAGGCTACGGTAACTGCTTACCATCAGGCGGGCCGTATGCTTGTTTGCCACCGTCGTGGTATAAAAAAAAAACTGTAATTTACCCTTATATTTCAAAAAAAAAAAATAACTTTACTAGGGGTCGCTACGAAATGAAACGATAGTGCGAGTGGGTTTTCACAAAATTTTTGGGGGGAGATTTTTTTTTGTATTTTTTTGTCTTTTTATGGGCCTTAAATGCACCGAAAAATGCAACTTCAAACCAAAAATCCAAAAAAAAAATCTCGTGCTGTGAGGAGTATACTAGGCATACATTTTTATTTTATAATAAAATATTTAAAGACGGTAAATAGGTAAATAGTTCTGGTGTCTATGACATTAGGCCGTATTCGCAAGCTAAGAGATAGAATGATACACACAACCAATGTTTATATCTCCGTTTGCCCTACAGTTTAGAATGACCATTCCATATCGGACAATGTACACGCGGCTTTAATAATTGCCATTGGCTGTTTGCATTGATATTTCGTAGTCAAAAGGAATATTTAAAAGGTAAAAAACAATACATTAATGGATTGTAGTACAGTTTGTGCGTAAAAAGAAGTGTTATGGTTTATATGAGAATTCATACGAACTATGTCACTTCCCTTTCCGCATAGATTTCAACTTTGCGTCCGTTAAAACGGTACAACAATGAAAATCATTTTAAGGGTTCCGTACCAAATCGGTAAATAACGAACTCTGTCTGTCTGCCTGCCACAAAGCCAATTTTCTCAGAAACTACTAGACCGATTGAGCAAAAATTTTGTACACATATGTAAGTCAGCAACCTGACTTACATATGTGTACAAATTTTTTTGCGTACATTATGTATGGGTTACCAACGCCAGTCTATAAATATTAAATATGGGGGGCATTTGTGGGGTAAATGAGAAATAAATAAAAATTTGCAAAACTATAGTGTATGACATATCAAATAAAACGGCTTAATATGAGGATCTCAAATATATTTGTTGTATAATTTTAACGTATGTAG
This sequence comes from Pammene aurita, assembly GCA_947086415.1. Classification (NCBI taxonomy): domain Eukaryota; kingdom Metazoa; phylum Arthropoda; class Insecta; order Lepidoptera; family Tortricidae; genus Pammene; species Pammene aurita. The sequence continues at coordinate 3,369,223 of OX352296.1, forward strand.
TTTTGAAGTAATTTAAAAAAAACCGGCCAAGTGCGTGTCGGACTACGCATAATGGGGAGTTCCGTACCTTCAATGGAATAAAAACCAAACGAATACCAAAAGGTCGTATCTGATGCCTATGGAAGAAGTTTTTTGAAGATAACTCAAAAATACCTGAACCTATTATGTTCAAAATATTTTTTGTAGAAAGTATGTGAAAAGACGCATCATTTTCCATTTTTTTCATATTTTATGGATTTACGGTTCAAAAGTTACAGGGGGGAGGACACAATTTTTCTGACTTTCGAAGCGATTATTTCTGAAAATATTCACTTAATCACAAAATGTTAAACCTCGATGTCATTTTTAAAGACCTATCGTTTGATGTGCAACATGTTGATACTGAGCGTTGGGCGCCCTCCCAATTTTTTTTTCTGATATTTATCTACATAACTAAATAGCGGCATACAAAAGACACCTTATGTCTAAATTTCATTAAGATACGTCTTATAGTTTCAGAGTATAAAGGCTGTGACATACGGACGGAAGGACAGACGGAGATGACGAAACTGTAAAATTGACCGACCCCGTCCCCCCTTATATCTGAAACTGCTGGACCGAAAATTTTGAAAAAAAAAAATACTGACATTCGTTATTTACGTATTACAGATACAGATTACAGGAAAAATAATAGGATTCTACACCGTGAGTCGGACTTAAGAAAAAAAATCAAGGCGCGAGTCCGACTCGCACTCGGCCACCCTATAAAATTCTCATGAAATCATGCTGAAACCGTCTTTTTTCACACAATCTATTAAAAATCGGTTGATGTGATAAATAAGTATCCGTCAAATACCAACTTTCGTACGTTAGGTAGTAAAAACTAGTGACACAACTTTCCAAAAGATGATGATGCACCCTGTACGGGAGGGTGGTGTTCGACGTGCGGATTTTCAAATATCATAAGATTGTCATAAAAAAAATTGTTTTATAAGAATGTTTATTTTTCTTTAAAACAACGCAGTAATGCAGTAGTTTTTTTTATACAAGCATTTATGCGACCAATTTCGGAGCGGAAATTTTAGCCCCACTTTGGGGCAAGTTGTGCCACCAGTGGGGCAAATTATTCCGGATAGATTATGCTAAAAGATTGTCATAAATGTCTATGCTCTACACCACAAAGTGCTACCTATGCTTTTTCGGGCGTCATGTTAAAAATAATATTTTTTCTAGTCACCCGTTTTCATTTGATTCTACTCCTTTAGCTAATTTTTTTAAATATTTTACATCTTTTAGTCCTATTTTAGTAGTTTCGCATCGTATCTAATGATCGACCAAAAATTTTTTTTTGTACAATTGAGGTCGATCGAGGTGAGCTGTTTTTGGGAAAAACTTGCCCTTTCAAAAGGGAACATTGAGCCCCAAGTTGGGGATACGGACTAACGCTGGCGTACTGGGTACCGTGTCGATCAATTTAAAAAATAACTAAACAAGAAGATACCCAAAAAATATCATTATAATTTAGGAAAACAACGCTTGAATCGATTCAAAGTGCGCAGATACAGGCCAAATAGGTCAAGCACGAAAAAATCTACAAGTGTATTTTGATAGCTTCTGAATGTTTGCGCACCCATCCACTCAACCGTCAGGATTGGTGGAAATAAAAATGTTGCCAATATGGCGTGTTATCTGAGGCTATAATTGCGCATTTTGACCGTATCGCTATCATTATTTAAAAAGTTATTGAGGTCGGCACAAGAAACCCCCGGCACTTCCAACCCCACTCTCCCCTACGTTCGTTTTCTACTTCGCGGTGTTAAGATTTTTCCTGGAATAATGGGAGAAAAAACGATGTATATGAAGAATACCAGCGAATACTTGCAAGCGTTTATGAAACGTTCGTACGGAACCCTCGGTGCGCGAGTCAGACTCGTACTTGCCCGATTTTTAAAAATTTGTGTTCTGAAGTTTGTCGATAGTGTGGAACTTCACGTATGGAGTTTGCTACAGTACGGCAAACATTTCCGAGCATACTCGAGAAAAAAATATAATTTTATTTCATTAACGTATATTATGTATTTTGGCTGTTTGTATCCTTGCCTTGGTCTAAGAATACTACCGAAACGAGATAAAATAAGGAGTTTATTCTGTCATTTCCGTCTATTTGTTTATAATTTACGTCTCGAAGTAATTGTTAACGGATAAAGCACGCAAAATGATTGTTACGTTTTTATTAATTTAACTAATTTGAAATAAGTATAGATAAAGAGTTTTTGAAAATCATATAATTTGAAGTTAAATTTAAATTTTGTTGTAAGATGTTATTATGATTAGTTATTCAATGAATAATAATATTTAATAAGTAATGTTTAGGCCGTAAAAATAATGCATCTTGAAAAGGTTGTTAACAACTGATTTTGAAAAATTCAAACAATATCTAGAAAATTCCAGAAACGAAGGCTACAAGCTTGTTCTACGTGAGAAACAATAATAATTTTGTTCGGGGTGAACCCTTCTGAAATGTAATTTGAAGAAGTTTTAATCGATTTTAAAATGACACTCCTCCCGTGTCATACGCCACACGTTAAAAACATTGATGACACGCCTGTCGTGTCATCCGCACCCAATCGGTAAGTAATGTTTAAGTCGTAAAAATAGTGCAACTTGAAAAGGTTGTGAACAACTGATTTTGAAATTTTTTATCAATATTTAGAATATTCCAGAAACGAAGGGTACAAGCTTGTTCTACGTGATAAACAATAATAATTTTGTTCGGGGTGAACCCTTCTGAAACTTAATTTGAAGAAGTTTTATTCGATTTTAAAATGACACTCCTCTCGTGTCATACGCCACACGTTAAAAACATTGATGACACGCCTGTCGTGCCATCCGCACTGAATCGGTTAATATGTTACAAATTTAACATAGGATAAGAAAATTTACATACACGTGGGCAATTAAAAATGGAATGCAAAATAAATATAGTTTCATATAAAACAGTATGGAAATATGCGTATGTATATCATTGACGCATGTCGTTTATCGATAAGTACCTAAATATTTTATATTTATTATTTATTACTCTACTTTTTCAGCCTTCACTTTTATAATACATTTTTAGGGTTACGTTAGAAGGAACCCTTTATTATAAATGCCCGTATATCTGCGCGCCTGTCGGCTGTTTAACTTAACCTTTAGACATATACAAGATATCTCTATACTCCGCTTAGCGCGTTATTTCTTTGAAACCTAAGCTGCACAAAAAGAAGGGGTGCGGGAGGGGAACACGCAATGCTAGAGAGGGAACGCGCCATTGTTCCGTGGTGCGTAAGAGAGAGTCACACATTAAAGGTTGCCATGGAGACGTACTAAGTTTACTGTCACTTACAATGAATTGGTGTGTCACTATAGGGTGAAATTACTTCGAGCGTGGCAGCGGGGGTCGCCCGGCTATGCGGGGTCTTGGGTTATTAGTCTATGAATGAATGAAAATATTTATTTCAGACACAAATAGGTATCCATATTTTGTCTACATAACACAAAGAAGTTAGTAGCACAATATCTATGCCTTTAGACCGTCAAGCATAGAAAGGAAAAATCGGTTATATTTTGGACGTGCTATCACGTGCTGGCGCTGAGGGCATGACTTTCCGTGCACGTGATTTTACGCCTTTGGTGGTCAAAGGGGTAATGACTTGGCGCTAGTTTATTTATGTTGGGATGAATACATATAGGTACACTAATAGCATTAATAACGGTTCACTTTGTTTATAAATCCAACAACTCTATACAACTTGAGCTAATTTTCTGTGCCAGCTTTCGTTCTCTAGTTATGTTTCGATGCGTTAAAGCTGGTGCGAGATTTGTATCGAACTATCGACGTTTTCATAGACATTCGCCGCCAGCTTATCCACGGAATCATCTTAATTCATTTGTTCTGTGAGCTTACCTATACAAGCGGCAAAAAATCCCTAACTAACTTTTATGGCAGGCAGATCGCGCTTTCTGGCAACATTTGGCACCAACCACTGGCTACATGGTTTAAAAATCTCTGTTTTCTGCCAAGGTCTCGTGGCAGAGGGCTGTGGTTGTATGCCGTCTGGCCCCAACTTAAGATATGGTTGATATCTGGCAACCCGTGGAAATCTCCCTCAACCACTTTTAGACGGCGCCTTTGGGGAGTAGGTTGGTGGGGAGTTGGTGGGCAGTTAAAGAATCGATTGGTGGGTTGTGGATTCCGTCATTTTGTTCCAAGTTGATGCTCTCATTGTTCTAATACATAATCTGACATTTATCTTTAGGAGTTTTCTGCTTTTTTATTAGCTGGTAATAATGTACAGTCGACTACAAAGAGATGTATCCACTTTTTCACCTTATTGGTGTGATGATACATCTCTTTGTAGTCGACTGTACTATATGTGCCCGACCATCTCCGATACAAAAAGCGATGGGTACAAACATTTATAGTAACCGTGAAGTCTTTTATACAGATAGCGGCCAAATTTCTTTTGGATTCGCTCAATCATTGAAACATATTAAGTGTCATTAGGATCCCATACAACAGCACCGAATTCGAGCCAGCTAACGGATATATGCGTTAAAAAGTATAATCGGAACTTTAGCTGTATTGAATTGTGACGTTATTCTCATTATGAATCCTAGTGTATTTGAAACCGTCTTACATGTGGCCGTTATGTGATGCCTAAAGTCAAGTTGCTAATCTATAGTTAGGACGTCACGTACTGTGTCGGTCTGTATAAGGGGTATGCCGCGAAGGGTGTACTCGGTGGCATTGGGGAGTGGATTCAAGCAAAGGAAATATGTACGCATTTAGAGGCGTTAAACTGCAGTCGATTTTCCTCACTTCATTTATATTACAGTAAAGATACGGTTGCGTCAAACATTAATTTATAATAGCCTGATTATTTATTTTCTTACGGGATTATTATAGATAACTAGACTTTTCCCGCGGCTTCGCCCGCGTACTATAAGTACTCAAAAAGGATTCGATACCCATGTTGATTATCAGACTTTGTGACCACATTTGCCCCTTTTAGGGGTTGAATTTCCAAAAAACCTGAAACACGTGTTTACTCATTTATCGTTAGGAATACTCCTGTGAAGTTTCGAATAAAATAATCTAACAAATCTTGATTCGCCATACAAACTTTGGACCCCCATTTTACCCCCTTAGGGGATGAATTTTGAAAAATCCTTTCTTAGTGCACCCCTAGACCCTAAAAGGAACCTACATGCCAAATTTGGAATCTCTAGACCCAGCGGTTTGGGCTGTGCGTTGATATGTCAGTCAGTCAGTCAGTCAATCAGTCAGTCAGTCAGTCAGTTTCTTCTTTTATATATTTAGATATATGCAAATATCCTACAAACTTTTTACCCGGACGTAGTTAAATAGGTAAAAAAAAATATTATATAATTTTTTTAAATATTTTTATATACAATAATATCAATTATTTTTATTTGTAAACATGACGATATTTAAGTCGTCTTTCTGTTGAAAGGGAAAAACAAGAAACCGTGTCAATGTAAAACCACATAAATAACAAAATGTACGGCGCGGGCGATATATATCCTAATTCGTTAGAAACAAATAGTATTAAGTGGTAGTTTGTTCTTACACATTTCAAAAGACTTAGAAACGATGTATTCATTTAAATCCTACTAGAAAAACGCTTGTAATATGTGTGTACATATTAGTGGCGGTTAGCGAATAACGATATTTTGCAGGATTTCATTGCATAAATAATACTAGTATCATGATATATCCGTTGCACTAAACCTATTAGCTATTATTAATTATTTCCAATTCTCCATACTAGCCACCCGTAAAATGACTGTAGTATTAGCAATTGCGTCTATGTCTCTCTGCAGCTCACTGCTGTACCCTGTCATTATCGTCCTTAACACTGTAAAATAGTTCTATGTCATCCCCGAACAACAAACACTTCGCCGCACTGACGGTAGTTGGCAAATCATTAATCACGATTAAAAATTACCTAGAGTACTACCTTGCCCTATGCCCGAACGAGTTTATACGGCTGAGATTCGTAACCTGAAAGTTTCACATATTGTTTAGGATCTTGTAAATAATTGGGAAAGAAGCGCAAGAGCCTGGGTGTAAAGCCAATATCTGCAAATTTACGCAGTAGGATACCATTATCTACAAGATCGAAGGCGTTGCCAAAATCAAAATGTGCCGCAGCTGCCTGTGTTCGAGCATCCATAGCTTCAGCTATGTAGTCAACCAGAAAAACGTGATTTGTCACCGTCGACCGACCCCGATGAAATATATGCTGAGCATCGTTTAAGTTAATAGCTATCTGTTGATTAACAAAACAAAGATCCTGAAGATTGGGAACCACCTTCTGTATCGTGAAATCGGCCCAAAAAGTGTACCTATTGTTGTGCCTAATTACTAATTACCTACTACTGCTATGGAACCCTATACTGAGTAGGTATGTCCAAACATATACCACTGGTCTGTTTATTACCTATGTCTTACATACTTGTACTTTGAAAAATAACAACGACCAGTGCAGTACATATTCCAACACCACACGCATGCATAATTTTCCACTTGACATAGAGTTGCGGTAGCTAAAGTAAGAATGGCACTTTCTATCTCACTTTGCATATCATTAATTGCTGTTACATTTGTAGCGGCAAAAAATCTTCATCCACTCTCTAACGAGTTCATATCTCATATCAACTCGAAACAAAATTCATGGAAGGCTGGCCGAAACTTTCCTTCGAACACTCCTCTTACTTACATCAAGGGATTATTAGGAGTAAAGAAAAACCCACTCTCACGAAAACTTCCCCCTATAACCCACGACGCTGAATTGATAGCTAGTTTACCAGAGAGTTTTGATCCTAGAGATAAATGGACAAACTGCCCTAGCTTGAGTGAAATCAGAGACCAGGGGTCTTGTGGAAGCTGTTGGGCCTTCGGAGCTGTAGAAGTCATGACTGACAGAGTTTGCACTTACTCTAAAGGCGCAAAGCAGTTCCACTACTCAGCTCAGGACCTGGTAAGTTGCTGTACGGATTGTGGAAATGGCTGTCATGGTGGCCACCCGTCTTATGCGTTTGAATACTGGAACGAAGTTGGCATTGTTTCTGGAGGGCAATATAACTCGTCTCAGGGCTGCAGACCTTATGAGATCGCTGCATGCGAACATCATGTAAACGGATCGAGGCCGAAGTGCCATAAAATAGAACCCACGCCTAAATGCGTTGATAAATGCGAAGCTGGTTATAAAGTAGAGTATGCGAAAGACAAGCATCGCGCTAAAAAAGTTTATTCTGTTAATGGAGAAGACAATATTAAAGCGGAACTGTATAAAAACGGACCTGTTGAAGCCGACTTCAAAGTCTTTGCAGATTTCCCTAATTATAAAAGCGGTGTGTATTCTCACACATCTGGAGATAAGATATGTGGTCACGCTATTAAAATCTTGGGCTGGGGCGTTGAAAATGGCAAGAAGTACTGGCTGTGTGCTAACTCATGGAACAATGACTGGGGAGACAAGGGTCACTTCAAGTTCCTGAGAGGCGAGAACCACTGTGGAATCGAAAACAATATTGTAGCTGGAGAACCTGAATTAGATAATTTGTAAATTGCAGGAGTTCTCCATTGTTTCTAACTATTTTTCGTTCTTTAAATAAAAAAAACTTTGAAATTTCTTTAAGCATTATAAGCACCATCATTGTTTTATTTTCTCCTTGTATTTGTGCACTCTTCTATTCCAAGTATAAACCATTAGTTTTTTTTTTTTTTTTTTTTTATACCACGACGGTGGCAAACAAGCATACGGCCCGCCTGATGGTAAGCAGCTATCGTAACCTATGGACGCCTGTAACTCCAAAGGAGTCACATGCGCGTTGCCGACCCTTTACAAAAAGGAGGATTCACTGTGTTGACGACTAAAGGAACAAGAAGGTCTCTCATCGTCAACACACTGGGTCCTCTTTGAGCTCTTTGGCAACCTTACTCACCAGCAGGAACACAACACTATGAGTAGGGTCTAGTGCTATTTGGCTGTGGTTTTCTGTAAGGTGGAGGTACTTCCCCAGTCGGGCTCTGCTCCAGATTTGAGCGATGACATTCGCTGAACGTGCCCTACCACACTTAGCGAGATCCCATTCGCAGTACCCATACCTCTCTTTTTGGCGTAGTTTAAGGTACACTATAGGGAAAATACCATATCTTCTAACAGTTTATCAAACTGCTGATTAATAACGACAATCGCGAAACATTTCACACCTGCCAATGATGTCCTACGATAAATAACCCCAAATCAATGACAATAGCTTCCTCGTGTCCCCACAAAGCGACCACTAACCGCTTAAGCGTGGTAGGGACATACCTACACTGGTTGATGGCGAGTGATCACGAATACTATCTTGTTCTAGGCCAGGGACGCACGGAGGGCGGTCTGCCCCGGCAAAGATTTGCCTCCTAGTCCCTCCTAGTCTTCAGAAACTCTGGGACTAACCATTGAATCATTCGTGTATGATGACCATTGGCAGGTCATCATCATACACGAATGATTCACTGTGTGTAGAAAGCGGACGCATTTTGCTTTGACACAACATTAGCTTACACAGAGTGATGTTGCATGACCACCTATTAGAAACCAAACCATCAGATATAGATAGAGCCCGCTTGCTTACAATATCCGCAAAAGAGTCAGATTTTTGGCTACACGCGCGCTTTCCCTACCTCTCACTTTGGAAACCGGCACGACTCAAATAGCTTCCGCCTCGCAGTTGGTTTACGTCTTGGGGCTAACCTCACAAGTGCCTCTGTGGGGCAAAAGAAGATCGTTTGGGTCACCACGGCCTTGAATGCTCCAGAAGCGGCGGTCGCCTGTCCTGCCATGCCTGCTTAACGACATCCGTCGGGCTCTAGTCAGCGTCACCGTGCCAGCCACAATGGAGCCCATCGGCTTGGCCCGAGACGACGGTAAAAAGCCTGACGGATTGACCCTCGTACCGTGGCAACAGGGGTGGCCCTTAATGTGGGACGCAACATGCCTCCACACCCTAGCTCCGTCTCACCTTGGTACGACATCGTTAAGGGCAAGCAGTACGGCCGCTACATCACGTCAACGCCCAAGGCAACGGCTAGAAATATTAAGAAGAAGGACCTGAAGGATACAACTACAAAAGAGCCGATATCTCTATAACGTTCAATACATAGCAGTCACCATACGAGTACGACACTTGACTAATATTTTTGTCGATACTCAACATGCACGCAAAGCCCAACTGTGGCTGTCAACACCGCCGCCTACTGGGCATCTCAACTATGAAACTTAAGGGAACCTCGACACGAAAAGAAGAATAATGTTTTTGTGGAACTATATATTCTTCGTTTTACATTATACTGGATTAAGCTGTTGACAAATTATATCTTGTTAAATGACAGCCGATGTTTCAACAATTAAATACGATTACCTTGAATTAACGAGGGGTCTTAACAAATACTACTTTTTACCTAAATCTACGGCAAGATCCGATATATTTTTTATAAGGTACTCTGAGTATTCTAACCAACTAAAAACAATGGCGCTCTTGTGAGTTATCGAAGCTGAATTTGTTCGTGAGTGTTTGACTATCAAAAATCACACTTTTAGAAGATAATTTGGGGAATTAAACTCTATATGAGGAACTGTATTATAGGCGGACGAAGCCGCGGGCGGAAAGTTATAGTTATAGAATAAATATATGTCTTCTTACGCGTTTACGTATATATATATTAAAACAAGCAAACTAAAAAAAGTTACACGTGGGCAATTGAAAATTAAATGCTAAAAAAATATACTTTTACTTATCGGCAAAACAGTACAAAAGTATGCGTATCTAAGTATTTTCATATTATAGTCACTTGTCGTTTGTCGATGCACCTGAATATTTTTTTTTATTACGCGACATTTTAGCCTTAGTTTTCAGGGTTTAAGTAGTCAACAAGACGGCGTTTATTATCGCTTGTCTGTCTATCTGTCTGCGCGTCCGTCCGCCGCTTAACTCGATGGCTTGGCGCTAGGGAACTTGATTTGGGCTCACTTGGCGTACACATAGATACAGTTTGAGCGAAATGTGTATTTTTTGTAATTACTGCTATGGAACCCTACACTGAGTAAGTCGCAATTCAGACATGCCATGGGTCGGTTTATTACTATATGCGTAATATGTGTCACATACCTTGGAAAACAGCAGCGACCGGCGCCCAGTGTATATAAAAACCACACACATGCATAATTATTCACTTGACATCGATTTGCAATTAAGTACTCAAGTAAGTACCCATCTAAATAAAGAATGGCACTTTCCATCTCACTCTGCATATCCTTAATTGCTGCTACATTTGTGGCGGCCAAAAACTTTCATCCACTCTCTGACGAATTCATATCTGACATCAATTCGAAGCAAAATTCTTGGAAGGCTGGCCGAAACTTTCCTTCGAACACTCCTCTTACTTACATCAAGGGATTATTAGGAGTAAAGAAAAACCCTCTGTCACCAAAACTCCCCCCTATAAGCCATGACGCTGAATTGATAGCTAGTTTACCGGAGAGTTTTGATCCTAGAGATAAATGGACAAATTGCCCTAGCTTGAGTGAAATCAGAGACCAGGGGTCTTGTGGAAGCTGTTGGGCTTTCGGAGCTGTAGAAGTCATGACTGACAGAGTTTGCACTTACTCTAAAGGCGCAAAGCAGTTCCACTACTCAGCTCAGGACCTGGTAAGTTGCTGTACGGATTGTGGAAGTGGCTGTTATGGTGGCCAACCGTCTGACGCGTTTAAATACTGGAACGAAGTTGGCATTGTTTCTGGAGGACAATATAACTCGTCTCAAGGCTGCAGACCTTATGAGATCGCTGCATGCGAACATCATGTAAACGGATCGAGGCCGAAGTGCCATAAAATAGAACCCACGCCTAAATGCGTTGATAAATGCGAAGCTGGTTATAAAGTCGAGTATACGAAAGACAAGCATCGCGCTAAAAAAGTTTATTCTGTTAGCGGAGAAGAGAACATTAAAGCGGAATTGTATAAAAACGGACCTGTTGAAGCTGACTTCTTAGTCTATCCAGATTTCTTACATTATAAAAGCGGTGTGTATTCTCACGCATCTGAAGAAACTAATATTGGTCACGCTATTAAAATCTTGGGCTGGGGCGTTGAAAATGGCAAGAAGTACTGGCTGTGTGCTAACTCATGGAACAGTGATTGGGGGGACAAGGGTTACTTCAAGTTCCTGAGAGGCGAGAACAACTGTGAAATCGAAGCCGATATTGTAGCTGGAGAACCTGATTTAGATAATTTGTAAATTGAAGTTCTCCATTGTTTCCAACTATTTTTCGTTCTTTAAATAAAAAAATTTCGAAATTTCCCAAAGCATTGTCAGTACCATCATTGTTTTATTTTCTCCTTGTATTTCTGCACTCTTAATATTCAAAGAATAAACTATTAGTTATTTTCACAATAGTGAAAATACCATATCTTCTAACAGTTTATCAAACTGCTGATTTAATCGATGATCGCGAATCATTTCACACCTGCCAATGATGTCCTACGATAAATCACCCCAAATCAATGACACCTCCTCGTATCCCCACAAAGCGACCATCTAACCGCTTAAGCGTGGTAGGGACATACCTACACTGGTTGATGGTGAGTGATCACGAATAGTATCTTGACCCAGGCCAGGGACGCACGGAGGGCGGTCTGCCCCGGAAAAGATTTGTCTCCTACAAAAACTATTTGAAACAGGGTATTTTACATGTGTATATACCCCGTTTTAAATAGTTTTTGTAATGTTAATGACCGTGTTAGCTTAAAATCGTATAATTGCCTCCTAGTTCACACCTTTAAAAACTCTGGGAGTAGCCCATTGGCAGGTCAGTGCATGACTTTTCAGAAACCAAACCAAGATATTGATAGAGCCCACTTGCTTACAATATCCGCAAAAGAGTCAGGTTTTTGGCTACACTCGCGCTTTCGCTTCCTCTGACTTTGGAAACCCGCTCGACTCAAATAGCTTCCGCTTCGCAGTTGGTTTACGTCTCGGGGCCAACCTAGTAGAACCTAACAAGTGCCTCTGTGGGGAAAAAGTAGATCGTTTGAGTCACCACGGCCTTGCATGCCCCAGAAGCACCGGTCGCCTGCCCCGCCATGCCTGCCTTAACGACATCCGTCGGGCTCTAGTCAACGTCAACGTGCCAGCCACACTGGAGCCCATCGGCTTGGCCCGAGACGACGGTAAAAAGCCGGACGGATTGACCCTCGTACCGTGTGAACAGGAGGTGGCCCTTAATCTGGGACGCAACATGCCTCGACACCCTAGCTCTCACCTTGGTACTACGTCGTTAAGGGCAAGCAGTGCGGCCGCTACATCACGCCAACGCCCAAGGCAACAGCTAGAGATATTAGAAGAAAGACCTGAAGGATACAACGATAAAAGAGCCGATATCTAGAACTTTCAATACAGCAGTCATTATAAAACACTTGACCAATGTTTTTATCGATACTCGACCTGATGCACGCAACGCCCAGGGCTGTCAACACCGCCACCTACTGGGCATCTCAAGTATGAAACTTAAGGGGACCTCGACACGAAAAGAGGGAGAAGAATGTTTTTGTGGAACTATACTATACGCTTTACATTATACTCGTACTGAATTAAGCTGTTGTTATTGGGCATACATATAAACGGCCAATACATCTCGCACTTAAGATCTGCCGATGATATCGTAGAAATCATAATTTGTGGCAGAATCGCTGCAGGAAGTTCAGGAAATGCTGCACAGCCTAAATGGAGCCTCCCAACGAATTGGTCTCCGGATGAACCTGGACAAGACGAAGGTCATGTCCTCGTCGTTCCGGGGCCAGTAATCATCGATGGCACGCCTCTCGAAGTTTTCAAGGAATATGTCTATCTCGGGCGGCTAATGCAGTTGGGTGAATACAACTTCGAAAAGGAAGCCGATAGGAGGATTCAGTTGGGTTGGGCAGCGTTTAGGAATCTGAACCACATATTTTCGTCCGATATACCACAGAGCCTGAAGACGAAAGTTTTCAACCAGTGCGTCTTTCCTGTAATGACGTACGGAGCCGAGACGTGGACACTGACTGTGGGGCTAATCCATTAGCTTAAATTCGCTCAACGTCCTATGGAAAGAGCTATGCTCGGAGTCTCTCTGAAGGACAAAATTCAGAACAAAGTGATCCGCCAGAGAACCAAGGTGACCGACATAGCTCTAAAAGTTAGTAAGTTGAAGTGGCAATGGGCTGGCCACATATGTCGCAGAACCGATAATCGCTGGAGTAAGCGTGATCTGGAGTGGAGACCACGGTTGGGCAAACGTAGCGACTAGCGAGGGCCGCCCTCTGGCCAGATGACGGGATGACCTACATAAGAGGGCCGGCAGCGACTGGATCCGTAAAGCAGCAGACCGGGCTCTGTGGCGTACCTTGGGAGAGGCCTATGTCCAGCAGTGGACTGCAACGGCTGATGATGACACGAAGCTGTTGACAAATTATATGTTGTTAAATGACAGCTGGTGTTCAAACAATTAAATACGATTATGTCATGAAGAAAAATGCCATTTGTATAATCTTACCTTGAATTAAAAAAACCTTTTACCTAAATCTACGGCAAGATCAGTATTATAACCAACTAAAAACAATGGCGCTCTTGTGAGTTATCGAAGCTGAATTTGTTCGTGTGTTTGACTATCAAATATCACACTTTTAGAAGATAATTTGGGGAATTCAACTCCATATGACGAACTGTATTATAGGCGGACGAAGCCGCGGGCGGAAAGCTATAGTTATCGAATAAATATATATCTTCTTACGAGGTTACGTATATTAAAGCAAGCAAACTAAAAAAAAATTCATGTGGGCAATTGAAAATTAAATGCTAAAAAATAATACTTTTTGTTATCGGCAAAACGGTACAAGAATATGCGTATCTAAGTATTTTCATATTATAGTCGTTTGTCGATGCACCTGATTTTTATTTATTACGCGACATTTTAGCCTTAATTTTCAGGGTTTAGTCAACAAGACGGCCTATATTACCGCCATGTCTGTCTATCTGTCTGCGCGTCCGTCCGCTGCGTAACTCGATGGCTTGGCGCTAGGGAACATCATTTGGGCTCACTTAAGTCAAGTACAATAATATTGCTTTGCTATTCCACTATTGCGGTATATACCGCGGAATAGCAAAGCAATATTATTGTACTTGATATTATGGACTTCCGCAAAGTAACGCCTGATTCCATTAATCACTTAAGTCACTTGGCATAGAAAGGATAATACAGTTTGAGTGAAATTTGAATTTTTTTAGGGTTCCGTACCTCGAAAGGAAAAAACGGAACCCTTATAGGATCACTTTGTTGTCACGGAAGGACAGACCGTCCGTTCGTCTGTCAAGACCCTTTTTCTCAGGAACGCGTGGAGGTATCAAGCTGAAATTTATATCAAATACTCAGGTCTACTGTTCCTTGGAGCTGTGAAAAAATCAAACCTCTAAGTCAACGCAATCAAAAGATACAGCCGTTTATGCCGCAAATTTTCGAAACTGGCAAGGGAATCCAAACCTACAGGGTACTTCCCGTGAACTCAGAATCTTGAAATTTGGTACGAAGCAACGTCTTATAGCACCGATAAAGGAAAAATTGCGAAAACCGTAAATTTTTAGTTACATCATATAATAAAAATATTTTTAATAATTTAGTACCCCTTTCCTCATGAACGCGTAGAGGTATTAAATTGAAATTCATACCAAATACTCAGGTCTATTTACCTTTAAGCTGTAAAGGTTTGTACGGAACCCTCTTTGCCCGAGTCCGACTCGCACTTTTTTTGTAATTACTCCTATGGAACCCTACACTGAGTATGGCCCAATTCTGACATGCCATGGATCGGTTTATTACTATGTGCGTAATATGTGTCACATACCTTGGAAAATAGCAGCGACCGGTGCCCAGTGTATATAAACACCACACGCATGCATAATTATTCACTTGACATCGATTTGCAATTAAAGTAAGTACCCAACTAAATAAAGAATGGCACTTTCTATCTCACTCTGCATATCATTAATTGCTGCTACATTTGGTGCGGCCAAAAACCTTCATCCACTCTCTGACGAGTTCATATCTCAAATAAACTCGAAGCAAAATTCATGGAAGGCTGGCCGAAACTTTCCGTCGAACATTCCTCTTAGTTACATCAAGGGATTATTAGGAGTAAAGAAAAACCCACTGTCACCAAAACTCACCCCTATAACCCACGATGCTGAATTGATAGCTAGTTTACCGGAGAGTTTTGATCCTAGAGATAAATGGACAAACTGCCCTAGCTTGAGTGAAATCAGAGACCAGGGGTCTTGTGGAAGCTGTTGGGCCCTCGGAGCTGTAGAGTCATGACTGACAGAGTTTGTACCTACTCTAACGGCGCAAAGCAGTTCCACTACTCAGCTCAGGACCTGGTAAGTTGCTGCGCGCATTGCGGATTCGGCTGTGAGGGTGGCCAACCGTCTGACGCGTTTGTATACTGGAAAAAAGATGGCATTGTTTCTGGAGGACAATATAACTCGTCTCAAGGCTGCAGACCTTATGAGATCCCTGCATGCGAACATCATGTAGACGGATCGAGGCCGAAGTGCCATGAAATAGAACCCACGCCTAAATGCGTGGATAAATGCGAAGCTGGTTATAAAGTAGAGTATGCGAAAGACAAGCATCGCGCTAAAAAAGTTTATTCTGTTAGCGGAGAAGAGAACATTAAAGCGGAATTGTATAAAAATGGACCTGTTGAAGCCGACTTCATAGTCTATCCAGATTTCTTACATTATAAAAGCGGTGTGTATTCTCACGCATCTGAAGATAGTATTGATGGTCACGCTATTAAAATCTTGGGCTGGGGCGTTGAAAATGGCAAGAAGTACTGGCTGTGTGCTAACTCATGGAACAGTGATTGGGGGGACAAGGGTTACTTCAAGTTCCTGAGAGGCGAGAACAACTGTGGAATCGAAGCCGATATTGTAGCTGGAGAACCTGATTTAGATAATTTGTAAATTGAAGGAGTTCTCCATTATTTCTATTATGTTGAATAAAAAAAGTTTGAAATTTCCTGTAAGTACCATTATACTTTAGTACCATCACTGTTTTATTTCCGCCTTGTATTTGTCCACATTTCATATTCCAATATAAATACCGTTTCACAATCTTACAAATACCGTATCTTCTAGTATCTAAACGATTTCTATTTTTATTTATTATCGGACTTTTAAAATGTGGTCGTCAAATCAACAAGCCATCGAGTCTAGCCCCGGCAAGACGTATCGATCGATATTGTTTCAAGTCCAATTAGGAAGATTATTTTTTAATGTTTTCTGTGTTTGAATTTGTTTTAATAACGTACTAAGATTACTAGTCTTGTAAGTAGCGTACGAGTGCACCTATCTATCTAAGTACGGGTAAATTTCCAAACGTCAAATTACTCCGGCATATAAGAGCGGTGACAGGGACTGTGTAAATAATTATAGACCCATCTCTATTCTACCAACGCTATCAAAAATTCTAGAACGCATCATAAATACTCGAATAATAAAATACTTAGAAAGCAAGAATATCTTATCTCCCTCCCAGTTTGGTTTTCGAGCAAAAATATCTACCTCTGACGCCGTACATGAACTAACTGACCACATAGACAAAAAATTTGACAAAAAGCTAAAAACTCTCGGAATATTTCTCGACCTTGCAAAGGCGTTTGACACGGTCTCTGTCCCTATTCTTATATCGAAACTGGACAAAATTGGCATCCGGGGACTTCAGTTGGAACTCATAAAAGATTACTTAACAGATCGCACACAAAGGGTTAAAATAGATAATTACATTAGTGACGAAGCCGAAATAACCCATGGCGTGCCCCAGGGTAGTATTCTTGGACCAACCCTCTTTCTAACGTACATAAATGATTTATGCCAGCTAAAACTAAAAAATAGGAAAATTATTACATTTCCAAATGACACTGCCCTTGTGTTCCACGGGGACTCATGGAAACAGGTTTTCAAAGACTCACAGAATGGTTTTAATGTAGTTTCAGAATGGCTAAAGAAAAATCAACTCACGCTTAATATCGAGAAAACCAAATATATCACATTCTCTATCAGAAACGATAATTACAAGGAGCTTAATCAAAATTCAATAATTTCACACACCTGTTTACACCATTATAAATCAAAATGTAGGTGTTTAAAACTAGAAAACACACCACACGTCAAATATTTGGGTATTATGCTAGATGACAAACATAACTTTCAGGCACATATTGATCTCCTTACAACACGATTACGAAAGTTAATATACATCTTTAAAAACCTCTGACATGTCGCTGACCCCAAGGTCATAAAGACAGTGTACTATTCATTAGGACAATCTGTTCTAACGTACTGCATTAACTCTTGGTGAGTTGCGCACAAAACTCATTGATTGAAATTAGAAAGAGCTCAAAGAGAAATTCTCAAAGTAAGTAACTTTTTACCATTCACTTACCCAACAGAAGACCTTTATAAAAAATGTCAAGTACTGACAGTCAGACAACTCTTTATCTCTCAAACAATACAAAAAAACACTCACAATTGCCATTAGATCCGTCCATCACATTAAACATACGCCGTAACAATAGAGTATGTTCTTCCGAAAAATGGACTAACTTTGCTCACAGATTTTTCTGTTTTCTTGGAGGTTTCCTTTATAACAAAGTAAATAGGGAATTATCAATTTACCCCCTCACAAAAACATCCTGCAAAAAAGTGCTCTCGGAGTGGCTACAAAAACTTCGACTATGATTCTACGGAAAAACTGATGATACCAATACAATGAACTCTAATCACACACACTAATATACACGTACACACACACAAACACACTTGGCTCTTATTTACGTAAGTCTGCTCATTTTAGTTTTTTTTTCTGTTTATTTTATTTTCTTTACGCAATCCGAAATTGTAAATTACTTGGTTATAAGTACATACCTAGTTTAGCGACACTCGAGGGATTGAGGCCTGGTGACTTGACATACAGGTTTTTTCCTAGTTCGGGCACCAGACTTCACCACAAATCAATTGTTAGGTACAATTAATTTGTGGTGAAGTCTCATAAGAAGATTCATAAGCTAGTATTAAAATATATGTAATTACGTAATTATTTGTGGTGAGAAATAAATG
Organism: Pammene aurita; assembly: GCA_947086415.1. Lineage (NCBI taxonomy): Eukaryota > Metazoa > Arthropoda > Insecta > Lepidoptera > Tortricidae > Pammene > Pammene aurita. The sequence continues at coordinate 3,387,469 of OX352296.1, forward strand.
AAAATTATTATTAAAAAAAAAATCTAAAAACATGCAAAAGTGGTAACTATATCCAAGGGCACACTGACATAGACATTTTTTATTTTTATTTAACATCACATGGAATGACAATTTTACAGAGAATGCTACAAAACTAAAAAGACCTTAAAACTAAGATTTAAAAGTACAAAGAATGAGTTTTACATGTAGATGAAAAGTATAAATGTATGATGTTAAAAAGGAGCTCGCCTCAGCATGATATTGTAGCTAGCTTAGCTTACTACAACGCTGGTTTTCAGGCAGACCCTTGGTACATTAACCATTGCTTGCTGTTTGTCGAAAACTGATAGGCTTGGGGTTCTTTTATATGTGTAAATAAATGTGTAATGTAATTATATATGTAAGTATAATTGTGTGTTGAATAAGTAATATAAGAATTACCGTAGTTAAGTATAATATTTAAATTTAAGGACATTATATAAGGACATAGTCTTGCATACGTGACAAGTTGCTAGCGACATCTGTAAGTATTCTGTGTTTAATGGTAGCACATCGGACCAGCAAACCAGAGGTCCGGCAATCGAAACGAGTTCTCTATTCTATGTTCTTCACTTCTCCTGTTTACTTCCTTAACAAAGTATAAATAATACATCCACACGTAAAAAAAAAGGTAGCTCCTAACTATATGACCTTAATAATAATTAACGTACACACTAAGATCACGATTATTTGGAGCGCTTAACCAGTCGAATTAAGGTCAATGACATTATTTTATAACAATTACGAAATATCTTTAAAGAAATTAATTTAAAATGTGTTCAAAATGTTCCAAAATATCAACGACTGGGTGATATTTTTTTAATTTCATTTTACGGGTGTCTTTGCGCTCTTGGAAGTCATGAATCCTGTGTCTGTGAGCTCAACGAGCAGACTGAGAGAGCCGAGCTCACGTCACTTATTATATTGCAAGTTTTTGGTTCAATTTAAGTGCTCTATTTACGAATATTTACTATGGAATGGTATATGTATTTTATATTTTTTGGGTTCATTATAAGCTGAAGTTTACTCTGGAATTCATTTTTTTACAAAAATAATTATGTATGTAGCCAGAAATTGCGGTTTTCCTTCGTGTATTTTTCCGAAAGTTGCCGGATTTAAAATTTATTTTTCTTAACAATTTTGTATGACAATGGTTTAAAAAATATACTTATTCCCTAGAAGACTATCAAATTAATATGACAAAGAAAAAATCATACAAATACGATATCATTAAAATCTCCAAATTGATAACTGACGGAACCACTCCGAGCAAAAGTTGGTAAAACATTTGTTGGGAATAGGCCGATTCTTCCAAATACAATAAAAATATAGAAAAAATATTCCACTTATACCGGGTGTGGCCTTTAATAGGAGCAAAAAATTAAAACGTAGATTCTACTCCTCAAACTAGACAATGTTTGTTCAACGACTTTTGAAAGTTATGTAGATTTTAGATTGTCTCTTTTTCAAACAAACTAAATAGTATTTTCAATGTACATCAAAGTCCGCCTAAATGACATCGCCTGTCAGTCTTGTCACCCTACAGATATTAATCAATGTCGTAATACATTGAACTACAAGTTATTTTTAAAAATTGTTGAACAAACGTTGTCTAGTTTGAGGAGTAGAATATACGTTTTAATTTTTTGCTCTTATTACAGGCCACACCCGGTATAGTTTCTAATGAAATGATCTTTCGATTGGTGTATTAAAACTTGTTCATTTAGTGCTCTTTAATGGTTAAACCATATCAAAAAGTTGAGCGAAATTGGCAAAAACCATTACCGGACGCTTAAGTTAGAAGAATTCGTTGTATGAGCGCTCTGCGTGACCAAGACAAGCAAAATTATTGTGGTTGCCTAGGCAGGCCCCGCACTAGAAGCGACCTCACTCTTTTGAACCAGAATCAGAATTTTATTCATAAAATACATTATTTTACATGTCAGGTTTTACAATATATGTCAAGATATCATTTTTATCCTGATAATAGGTACTTAGTAGGTAAGAAAGTATTTACATGAATGAAGAATTTACATTAAAGAATCAGATACGCAGCCAACTACTAAACCTAACCTAATTACTAAATAAATCTCATCTCCACTTACGTATTCTCTGGCTTCCCGATCGCCCGTGGTGGGCGAGTGGCACCAGCTTCATATCGCCCGGTGGTGGGCGAGTGACTCCACTCCGGTCGCCTGTCCTGGGCGAGTCTCTACTCCTGGTCGCCTGCGATAGACGAGTCTCTGCCTCTATAGTCGTTACTCCTACCTCAACGCCTACTATCCTCTTTATCAATTAAGGACTGCCATAGTGACTTTAATTTTACCGACTAAAAAAATTAAATAAAGAACTCAGCACCTGATTTACCTCTTTTCAACCGACTTCAAGATTTCGAAGGTGGAGGTTATCAATTCGTCGGGTTTTTTGTTTTTGATTTTTTTTTTCAAAATCAAGATCAAAATATATTTATTGAGACTATAGGTGTATAAACAGGTGTTACATTTGTTTGAGATACTAAAACCATAGCCTACCATGTCAATGGTGTACAATAGATCTTAGAGCTAAAGTAATTGTGAGTTCAATGTCAAAAAGATACAATAGTAAATTTTAAATAATATACATGAGTTAAGAAGCTTATCTAATAAGAACATATTTACAAAGAATTTAAATACTTAACTAGGTTTCATAAATGTCATTCAATTCACAAATTGCCTTTATTTTGTAAAAAATCATCAGTCGTGTAAAACATTCTATTTAGTAACCATTCATTAATTTTCTTTTTAAATTTATCATCGTCCAAACTCTTAAATTCATCCGGAATACAATTAAATATTTGAATTGACATAAAATTAATACAATATCTGTAGAAAGCTGTGCATTGGGAATGAACACTGACTAATTTTTTATTGTTTCGAAAATTTCTATTATATTTGGCAAAGGTTTCAAACAAATCTAGGTGTTTTTTAACAAACATTGCCACCTCTTTAATATACAAACATGGTAGAGGTAATATTTTATACCTTATAAATAACGGTCTACAAGAATCGCGCTGTGAAGCACCACAGAGTGCCCTAACACATCGCTTTTGAATTTTGAATGCCTTAAGCCAATCCGTAGAATAACCCCAAAAAATAATACCATAGCAAAGCAATGATTGTACATATCCATAATTTGCCAAGAGGCCTGCCTTTTCTGATGAACTTTGCACCTCTTCTTTCTTGTATCTTTTATGTATGTTCACCGATTATTCGAAGACGGCTGGACCGATTTGGAAAATTATTTTTTTGTTCAAAGAGTATTCTTCACAGTTAGTCACACACCTATAGTGATTTGAGTATTTGTTACAGCAGCTTGAACATTTGCTTTTGGAAAGGTGGAGGTTAAGTGTAGTCGGTTCTTTTTTGTTTAAAATTATTTATTCACCTTCTTTTCCATACATCTAAGTTGGATGAACACGTAACACGACCACGTACCGGAGTTTTACAGTTCCGATATTTGGAGTTTTAGAAGCCCGTGAGTATGGGAAACCGAAATATTAGAACTTAGATATTCTGGAGATATGGGTCTGTAGATTAGAATCTAGGATTCCGGAAATGTATGACACCGGGATCTCGAAACATTAGACATCCAGGTTTCCGGAAATGCAGGACACTTGACTTTTTGGGTCGAGTCCAGGATATCGCAACTTTAAAAAACCGTTGACTGCGCGAGGCCAAGATATTAAATAACATATTTCGGGAATACAAGAAAGTGGGATATATTACCTATACCGAAAGAATAGGTCTATAAATATCCGGGATTGACGGGAAAAAAATTGGTGCGACGAGCGAAGCGAGAAGGAGTGAATTAGTTGAACTTCCCGAGCGAGGGAAGCAAGCGTGCGGCGGCCGCGGCAGTGACCGGCAACCACCAGAACCGAGTAAGGGCGAGCAATTTTTTTTGTGGTCAATATGTTTTTTGTGTTACCGTTCTCATATTGTTTGGTATTTGATATATTATTTTAGTCATACATAATTATAATTTTCCGGAAATGTTAAGTCATTTTTTGGTAATCGTTTTGATATTATTCGGTGGCAGATCACTCGGATTCTTCGGCTTCGGTGGATTCTGAGGACAATCGTATTTATTAGGTCATCGACAACGCATTTATTTCGTGATCGATTAAATCATAACCAATATAAACTAACCTGAATATAAACCAATATAGACTGGTAGAGAATGCCTTATGGCATTAAGTCCGCCTTTTGTACGTTAAGTTTCCTTATGTGCAATAAAGTTTAAATAAATAAAATAAAATAAATAAATCAAATAATAAATGCAGCATCACTACCAACTAGGCTAGGTGGTCGTTAAAAATCCAATGTTAAAACATAACAATCACTATTTCATCGGAAAGTATACGTAATTATATGCTAGATAAGTATGGTATTAACATATCAAAGACACTTGTCGTTCATCGATGCACCTAAATATTTTATTTATTTATTTTTATGACACATTTTTAGGATTAAGTACGTAGTCAAATTCTTTTATTAGCACCATGCCTGTCCATCTGTCTGCGCGTCCGTCCGCTGCTTAACTAATCATCATTCAACTTAAGCGAAATGTGTTTTTTTTTCGTTATTACTGCTACAGAACCCTACACTAAGTATGCCCCAACATACCATGGCTCGGTATATTACTATCTGCGTAATATATGTTACATACTTTAGAAAATAGCACTGCGACCGGTGCTCAGTGTATTTAGACATCACACTCATGCATAATTATTCACTTGACATCGAACTGCGATTGCTTAAGTAAGTTCCCATCTAAATAAAGAATGGCACTTTCTATATCACTTTTCATATCATTAATTGCTGCAACATTGGTAGCGGCAAAAAATCTTCATCCACTCTCTGACGAATTTATATCTCACGTCAATTCGAAGCAAAATTCTTGGAAGGCTGGCCGAAACTTTCCTTCGAACACTCCTCTTACTTACATCAAGGGATTATTAGGAGTAAAGAAAAACCCACTCTCACCAAAACTCCCCCCTATAACCCATGATGCTGAAATGATAGCTAGTTTACCGGAGAGTTTTGATCCTAGAGATAAATGGACGAACTGCCCAAGTTTGAGTGAAATCAGAGACCAGGGGTCTTGTGGAAGCTGTTGGGCCTTCGGAGCTGTAGAAGTCATGACTGACAGAGTTTGCACTTATTCAAACGGCACAGAGCAGTTTCACTATTCAGCTCAGGACCTGGTAAGTTGCTGTACTGATTGCGGCCATGGCTGTCATGGTGGAGACCCGTGTGCAGCGTTTGCATACTGGAAAAAAGTTGGCATTATTTCTGGAGGACAATATAACTCGTCTCAAGGCTGCAGACCTTATGAGATCGCTGCATGCGAACATCATATAAATGGAACGAGACCAAAGTGCCATAAAATAGAACCCACGCCAAAATGCGTTGAGAAATGCAAAACTGGTTATAAAGTCGAGTATGCGAAAGACAAGCATCGCGCTAAAAAAGTTTATTCTGTTAACGGAGAAGACAACATTAAAGCGGAATTGTATAAAAACGGACCCGTTGAAGCTGGCTTCGTAGTCTATACAGATTTCTTTAATTATAAAAGCGGTGTATATTCTCACACATCTGGAGATCGTGTATCTGGTCACGCTATTAAAATCTTGGGCTGGGGCGTTGAAAATGGCAAGAAGTACTGGCTGTGTGCTAACTCATGGAACAATGACTGGGGGGACAAGGGTTACTTCAAGTTCCTGAGAGGCGAGAACCACTGTAAAATCGAACGTTTTGCTTTAGCTGGAGAACCTGATTTAGATAATTTATAAATTGAATGAGTTCTTCATTCTTGAAACTGTTCTTAATTGATAATGTTGTATAAATAGTTATTTTTGAACCATCATAAGTGTTTTATTTTCTCCTTGTATTCGTGCACACATATTCCAAGTAAATAGTTTACTCCTACTTGTACAGTTATTTTTATAATTGTACAAATACAGTTTATCAAACTATTAATTCAATTAATGAAACTATGGTCGCGAATCATTTCACACCTGCCATCGACGTCCCACGATAAATCAATGACAATAGCTTCCTCGTATCCCCACACAGCTGACCCTAAACGCCTCGCGAAATAGACATAAGCGAGGTACGCAGTGGGGTAGTTACTTCGTTTTTGAAGTGATGTAATTTTATAAGATATACTGGGAATATTGTCTTCGGTTGCCGCGATAGTTATTCATGAAATAAAACAATTAAAAACGGATTTTATCGCGTGTATTGATAAAATCCGCGATAAAATCCGTTTTTAATTGTTTTATTTCATATACTGGGAAGTTAAAAGGACATAAGTGTTATTAATACTTACATTATAGTAAAGGTTTTAAATCAAAGTTAGCTGTTTAATCACGAACACTCACTTGCTCAGTTGCCTTGTGTTTTTATCTCACCCTATAAATAAATATAGTTAAATACGTAGAAGGGCATCCCACCCTTGAAAGACTGAATGAGACTGTATGAAAGAAAGAACCAGTATGTTGAATGCAAGTACGAGCAGTACAAAAAGCGAGAAGTAGTATAAATGGAACTTGCAAAAAAACAGACTCCGATCATGGAGGAGCACATGAAAAAAAACCCTCTCAGCCTCGATCTCAGCCACCCAGCCTCAGCCCCTCGACCTCTCAGCCTCTCAGCATCTCAGCCTCAGCCTCTCCCCTAGAGCATGCAATACCAGTATTATTCGTATGGCTAATACCGGAATCCCATACAAAAAACCTATACAAAATCTGTAACTCTTTTAGACAGAATTTTTAGACTCTCAGCCTCTCAGCCCTTCAGCCCCCCAACCTCTCAGCCTCTCAGCTTCCCAGCCTCTCAGCCCCCTCAGCCTCTCAACCCTCTCAGTATCTCAGCCCCTCAGTCTTTCAGCCTCTCAGCCCCTCAGCCTTTCGGCCTCTCAGCTAGGGCATGCTATACCAGTATTATTTGTATGGCTAATACCGGAATCCCATACAAAAAACTCATACAAAATCTGTATCTCGTTAAGACTTAAAATCTTCAGCCTATCAGTCTCTGAGCCTCTTAGCCCCCCTCAGCGTATTAGCCTCAGCCTCTCAGCTAGGGCATGCAATACTAATATTATTTGTTTTGCTAATACCGGACTCCCATAGAAAAAACTCATCACCAAACATTAAAGAAAACACCTAACACTGTAAAAATACAAAAAAAATTGGTGCGATGACGAGCGAAGCGAGGAGGAGGGTGTTAGTTGTACTGCGAACTAACAGTGCGCGAAGCCGAGCGAGGCAAGCAAGCGTGCCGCGGTAGCGGCCGGCAAGCACCAGAACCGACTTCTAAAAGGGCGAGCAAATTTTTTTTTGTGGTCAATATGTTTTTTGGGTTATCGTTCTAATATTGTTTGGTATCTGATATATTATATTTGTCATACATAATTATAATTTTCTGGAAATTTTGAAAAATTTTTTTGGTAATGGGTTGATATTATTTGGTGCTACAATTTTGGGGGCAGATTTATTATTCTGGGGCCAATCTTATTTATTAGGTCATCGACAACGCATTTATTTCGTGATCGATTAAATCATACCCAATATAAATTTAATAATTTTTTAAATTGTTTTACCCCGGTTATTCTGTTTGTAACTTGTATTTTATGTGTTTCTTTATTTTGAGGTGTGCAATAAAAAGTATTTATGTTATTTTATTAAAATAAATAAATCAAATAATAAATGCAGCGTCGCTACCAACTATTTAGGCGAGATGGCCTTTAAAAATGCAATGGTAAAACATAACAATCACTATTTCATCGGAAACTATGCGTATATTAGGTACTAGCTGTACCCGCGGCTTCGCCCGCGTGTGTGGGAGGTTTTGTCATTTTCATTTACTATCCAGGCCATTAGTGTAGAATTTACGCGTTCTACATACAAATATCCATCTAAATTTATTAGTTCATCCGTGATAAAGATAACTGACTAAAAGGCGTGCATCGAGACCTGCAAATGCTAATGGCCAAGTTCCTGCAGGAGAACATGCTTCGAACAGAGGGTCAAACGCTGAAGGTATGAGCGCGAGGTAGCGTGTGAGCGCAACGTCCCAGCGAAAACTGCTTTTGCAGCAGCAGGCCAAATGCAGCAAGAATTGTTTCAGCAGGAGCATGAAAGGGTCCCCACAAAACTCAATGGTCAAGTTTTTCCTTGAACCCGAACGCCGAAGCCGTGACGCGGTTAGCGGCAATATCGCGAAAACCATAGGGCAAGTACCGGAGGACCAAGTACAGGACCCAGGCCCGGAGGATCGCAGCGAGAATTGCTTCAGCAGAAGCAGCATGTCAGGGACTGGACATTACTCAATGCCGAAGTGTCTTAGCGAACTCGAGGGCTGCGGACACGAGGGTGAGCGGAAATGTATGTGAAAGTCAAAGGCCGAGTGCCGCGTAAGGTCCAGGCTCGGAACATCGCAGCGAGAACTTCTTCAGCATCATCATGACAGGGACCGGACATAACTTAAAGGCGAAGTGTCTTAGCGAACCCGAGGGCCGTGGCTCGAGGGTGAGCGGCAACGTCTGAGAAAGCCAAAGGCCGAGTACCGTATAGTGCCCAGGTCAGCAGCAGTACCATGACAGGGACCGGACATATCTCAGTGGTGGTGTCTTAAGGCCCGAGGATGAGTGGCAATATCTGTGAAAGCCATAGGCCGAGTACCGCGTAGGCCCAGGCCCGGAGCGTCGCAGCAAGAATTTATTCAGCAGCAGCAGGCAGCATGACGGAATCCGGACAAAACTCAATGGCGAAGAGTCTTAGCAAATCTGAGGGCCGGAGGCCCGATGGTGAGCGGCAATGTCTGCGAAAGCCATAGGCCGAGTACCGGCCCAGGCCCGGAGCGTCGCAGCGAGCTAGCAGCTAGTAATTTCTAGATTCATGACTACCCTTTTTATTGCAATCAGCTGTTAAAGCGAGATAAAACATGTGGCTTTCAACAAACGGTACAATTTTTGCTGTCGGGTAAATCGAAATGGATAAATCTTAACTACCCGTTTTATTTATTTTTACGTATATTGTAAGTAGGTTTCATGTAGTGAAACAGATTATTTTTACGTTGAGAATAAAGTACTTCCAGGTATTCATGGATCACAATATATGTCCGGATACTTACAATTTCCAAAACGAAGTAACACGTTTTAAAAATATTTAACACGCAATCGTTAAATTGAGAAAGCATTTAAAAATCCATGATTTAAACCTCAGCGGAACGCAACAGACCGGATCGCTTAATTTACTCTAAAGACGTCCTTAAATAATGTTTGTATACAGTATACAGGTGGTACAGCGCCGTCTGTGACCACTTTTGAGAACTATTTTTTTATGAAAATATTTCCGAAAATATTTACATTATCAAAAAATGACTTTAGTAAACCCATATTTATTTTTAAATTTCATTTCATTTCAACTGTATATTCAAACTGACAAAACAATAGAAAAAGTAATAAATAACTATAAACTAAAAACTACCTACAAATAGAATATATCCTCTAAATCGCTGCCAATGGGTAGGGTGCCCAGAAGGCTGGCCGCATTGCCACGTTGTATAGCGATACTTACTCGCTGTGCAAAATATTGGCCAGCCCTCTGGTCACCCGTTGTTTCGATTAAACGCGCCGCTAAATCTTTGTAGATGCGGCGCGCGCTCGGCCCCCATGGCCCCAACGTTTCGACCCCAAACGCCTCAAATATGTAGCCACTGCCGAGGGTGGCGTATTTGCGGCGTTTGAGGTCTTCTGCTGCGGATGCGGCATTGCCAGCATTTTTGCTGGTACCTGGAAGATGGGACGGGGCTAGAGTATCTACACACGTAGCGTCCCATACCAGAGGCCGTCCCATCCTCCAAGGCACCAGCGTCATACCGTCGGGCCTCTTGCCGTCGTCCCTTGCCAAACCAACGGGTTCTAAGATGGCCGGAACTTTGACGCTGACAAGGGCCCTTCGGATGACATCATTTATGCTCGCGTGACGAGGTATACGCCCAGAGCTTCTGATGCAGGAGAGGCCATGGTGACCGAGGCTATCCACCATCGTACCACATTGGCATCGATGTGAAGCGTTTGTTGCTGCCCCTATCCGCAAACTAGTCGCCAGTCTAAAGGTACAGTCATCTAGAAGCGTGCCTATACATGGTGAAGGTAGAGTCTGTAGCCACAGACCCGACTCCCACTCCGCAGTGGCAAGGAGACGAGCTCGATCTGCCGGACCAGTTGACGTGTCAACTAGATTGTTCCGTACTAGTCGGCAGAGCGGCTCGTCCCATTGCCTCTGGGAACAAGGATTGGTAGGCGGGTCAGTATTGGGACAGGTCACTGACCATACATTCTTGGCCTCAGTGCAATGAGTAGCCTCCATGGCCCCGAGAGAAGGGGTTAAAATGCTTTCAACTAAGTTCTGGGCGCTATGCACCGAGGACAAGAAGGCAGGCAGCGATACACTGGTAATTTTGCGTATCCCCAGGCCACCGTGCCGTATAGGTAAAGTGGCCTGGGTCCAAGACCTCTCGTCAAACGGTATGTTGAGGACTGATGATAGGGTTTCTTGTATCAGGGAATCTAGTTTTAGGAGTAGGGTCGGGTGCTTCCAGAGATGGCTGCCACGAAGAACATAAGTAAATTTAGGAACAAAAAGACAGTATCGAATGATTGTGTATGCGGTATGCTTGTTAATGTTTAATAGACGGTCGGAAACAGATTTGAAATTTTGAATTTTATCGTTGATGTATTTGTCGAAAGATTGGTCCAAAATAGGGCAGCCAAGGAGGTGAAGCTGGTTTTCACTGATTATTTTTATTCCGGGTGCTATATTTTCGAAACTTTGTATTATCCGGTCCTTATCAGTACATGAGTCGGAAATAAATAATTCGCATTTTGAAAATTTTAAATATAGCCCTATAGACTCTAGATCAGATGTTAGTTTTTGTAGATCGTCTAAGACTACCTGCATCACCCCCTAGTGTACCGTCGTCTAGGTACCAGACATTTAATTTGTAATTTAGATATTTTATGAATGGATGGATGGCGAGGCTAAAGATGGCTGGGCCTAAAGGATCACCCTGCTGACAACCAACAGAGGAGGCCAAAAGGTTTGATTTATATACAAGTTTTGAGGGGGAACTGTAACACTGCCATAAAAAATGGTAGGTTTCGGGAATTTTTATTTTTATTTGGGTCAGAAGGGGGCCTCGGTCCACAGAGTTGAAGGCGTTCGTCACATCGACTTTCAGCAGCACCTCGCCAGCCTGACGCTCCACAAAGGTACGCACGGCGTGGACAGCGGCTTCGCAGCCACTTTTTGCGCCAAATCCCAATTGGAGAGGCCTGAATTCTGTACTCAATTTTTCTAAGACGGCTCGGCAAGCTATTTTTGCCGTGAGACGACGAAAAGTAGTGCCAACGGCGATCGGTCGTATGCCGCCGTCTTTTTTTAGGAGGGCGCATAAGTTGGCTCCATACAGTATATCGGTCACGTCCGTAGGCACTTCACCTGCTAGCATTAGGTTCACCAGTGATGTTAGATGTTTTGGGAGCTCGTCACGAGTTCCGTTGCAGTCGCTGCTTAAGACGTCTTTTAGGTGTTGTGGCGTAAGGCCATCTAGGCCGCCGGCTGAGCCATTTGGGAACGACATGACGGCTCCCAAAACATCTTCTGGTGTAGCTTGAAGCGGCACGTCAGTGGTCAGCGGAGGGCCAGGCAGGACAGAGTTTGCTGCTGGAAGTGGGTGTTTATTATTAAGAGCCAAAAGTGTATCTGGGTTGTCAGGAGCTATTGCGTCGTTGGAGAAAATTATGCGTGCGGCACCCCTAATATCTCCATCCGCTACTTTGTTTTCTACTATTTTAGATGTATTTCGTTTGGAGGAGTGATGTTGGGGAGTAATCGGACTTACAGAGGAAGTGCGAACGCAGTTCTCTTTTATTTTGGCGGTAAGGGACCTATTACTCTGATCGCCTTTATTAACATGGAGAACTTTGAAAGAAAATGTCAGAAGTTCTTCCCAGGCGCGTTTTGAATTCTCACTCACGGCAGTTTTTATGGTTTCTGCTAAACATTTAGAAACTGCGACGCGGGCGCCCCTGGGTATGCGTTTGAGAGTTGGTAGGGTACTTTTTAAGTTACTAATAGTTTGCCAAAAAGGTAGGTCGGAAGGCACGGTGTGTGGTTGCGAAATGGATGTCGATGGAGGGACAGAGATTACAGGGGCCGAACATGGGACCTGGGGTTTGTGTTTTTTTGCAATATGGATATTTAAACCTTTTGTACCTTTGAAATAACGAATCTGGGGACAATGCGGGCAGCGCACATTAATGTCCAACGACGCAGTAGGCGAAGCGACATTGTTTGCTAATAGGGACATACAGATTCTAATAACTACTTAAGTAATATAAAGAAAAACTTATGCTATAAACAAAAAGGATACAAAATGAGTAAAATATGAAAATAGTAAGGCGATCAGGCACGCCAGTATCGTTATGTACACTATTTTGTCTAAGGATTGTGAGTTGGTACTGTTCAAAATTATTAATGAACACTGATCAACGTGGACGTAACATCAGAAAACATTTAAAAACTGCACTTAGGTTCACTAAACAATCCTAGAGTGTTCAACACTTTAAAATCTTGGATTATTGAAAATAATCATGTCTAATGTTTACAGAATTATAGCATTGACAGGCATTGTCAGCGAATTTGGGGCGTAGTCTCTGGATGCATTCGGGGCCTTCGTGGTGGATTTAGCCAGGCGAACGGCCTTCGGGGGAGGCTTAAGGTCCTGCAAGTTGCCGCTGACCACAATATACAGCGTCGTTTGCGCGTGACGATAGAAAATATGGTCGAGCGAATGACAGGAGAGATATCTGCGCAATTTATTTTCAAAAATATGGTTAATTATTATTTATTATTATAAGAGAGGTATGGGCACTGCGAATGGCATCTCGCTAAGTGTGGTAGGGCACGTTCAGCGAATGTCATCGCTCAAATCTGGAGCAGAGCCCGACTGGGGAAGTACCTCCACCTTACAGAAAACCACAGCCAAATAGCACTAGACCCTACTCATAGTGTTGTGTTCCTGCTGGTGAGTAAGGTTGCCAAAGAGCTCAAAGAGGACCCAGTGTGTTGACGATGAGGGACCTTCTTGTTCCTTTAGTCGTCAACACAGTGAATCCTCCTTTTTGTAAAGGGTCGGCAATGCGCATGTGACGCCTTTGGAGTTGCAGGCGTCCATAGGTTACGGTAGCTGCTTACCATCAGGCGGGCCGTATGCTTGTTTGCCACCGTCGTGGTATAAAAAAAAAAAAAAAATTAGAAACTTTTGAGACATACAATAATTTCATCTGTATTTTTAAGTGTAAATAAGTTTTCTCGGGCACTTTTTGTCACGAAAATGGGTAGCCAAAGGTAAAAATAGATTTTATATTACAGAGTCAAAATTAAGTTGACAGATACGGATGACAATATTTAATAAATATAATTTATGAAAATTATATTTTTAATAAGCAGAATAAAAACTACCCTATATGTTGCTCTACAATATTTGTTGTATACAAAATTTCGTAAAATTCTGTGCAGTAGTTTTTACGTAGTGCGCGGACAAATTTACAGACAGACAGACAAGAATTCCAAAAATCACTGAAATGTATTCAGTCAACGTTTCTAAGACCCCCCGAATAAGTTATTCTAAAATATCTTCAATGTACATTTTTTTTCTCCTTACGCGTTTATTATATGTATAGATATGCTATATAAGTATGGTATTAACATATCAAAGACACTTGTCGTTCATCGATGCACCTAAATATTTTTATTTATTTATTTTGATGACACATTTTTAGGGTTAAGTACGTAGTCAAATCCCTTTATTATCGCCATGCCTGTCCATCTGTCTGCGCGTCCGTCCGCTGCTTAACTCGATAACTTGATTTAGCATAGAAATCATCATTCAACTTAAGCGAAATGTGTTTTTTTTTTGTTATTACTACTACAGAACCCTACACTAAGTATGCCCCAACATACCATGGCTCGGTATATTACTATCTGCGTAATATATGTATGTTACATACTTTAGAAAATAGCACTGCGACCGGTGCCCAGTGTATTTAGACATCACACTCATGCATAATTATTCACTTGACATCGAACTGCGATTGCTTAAGTAAGTTCCTATCTAAATAAAGGATGGCATTTTCTATATCACTTTTCATATCATTAATTGCTGCTACATTGGTAGCGGCAAAAAATCTTCATCCACTCTCTGACGAGTTCATATCTCACATCAATTCGAAGCAAAATTCTTGGAAGGCTGGCCGAAACTTTCCTTCGAACACTCCTCTTACTTACATCAAGGGTTTATTAGGAGTACAGAAAAACCCACTCTCACCAAAACTCCCTCCTATAACACACGACGCTGAATTGATAGCTAGTTTACCGGAGAGTTTTGATCCTAGAGATAAATGGACAAACTGCCCTAGCTTGAGTGAAATCAGAGACCAGGGGTCTTGTGGAAGCTGTTGGGCCTTCGGAGCTGTAGAAGTCATGACTGACAGAGTTTGTACCTACTCTAACGGCGCAAAGCAGTTCCACTACTCAGCTCAGGACCTGGTAAGTTGCTGTACTGATTGCGGACATGGTTGTCATGGTGGAGACCCGATTGCAGCGGTTATATACTGGAGAGAAGTTGGCATTGTTTCTGGAGGACAATATAACTCGTCTCAAGGCTGCAGACCTTATGAGATCGCTGCATGCGAACATCATGTAAACGGATCGAGGCCGAAGTGCCATAAAATAGAACCCACGCCTAAATGCGTTCATAAATGCGAAGCTGGTTATAAAGTCGAGTATGCGAAAGACAAGCATCGCGCTAAAAAAGTTTATTATGTTAAAGGAGAAGACAACATTAAAGCGGAATTGTATAAAAATGGACCTGTTGAAGCTGTCTTCGTAGTCTATACAGATTTCTTTAATTATAAAAGCGGTGTATATTCTTACACATCTGGAAATCGTGTATCTGGTCACGCTATTAAAATCTTGGGATGGGGCGTAGAAAATGGCAAGAAGTACTGGCTGTGTGCTAACTCATGGAACAACGACTGGGGAGACAAGGGTTACTTCAAGTTCCTGAGAAGCGAGAACCACTGTGGGATCGAACGTTATGCTGTTGCTGGAGAACCTGATTTAGATAATTTATAAATTTAATGAGTTCTTTATTGTTTGATACTGTTCTTAATTGATTATGTTGAATAAATAGTTATTTTTGAACCATCATAAGTGTTTTATTTTCTCCTTGTATTCATGCACACATATTCCAAGTAAATAGTTTACACCTACTTGTACCTACAGTTATTTTTATAACTGTACAAATACAGTTTATCAAACTATTAATTCAATTAATGAAACGATGGTCCCGAATAATTTCACACCTGCCATCGACGTCCCACGATAAATCAATGACAATAGCTTCCTCGTACCCCCACACAGCGGACCCTAAACGCCTCGCGAAATAGACATAAGCGACGTACGCGGTAAGTGATGTCATTTTATAAGTGTAGATTATACTGGGAAGTTAAAAGGACATAAGTGTTATTGATACTTACATTATAGTAAAGGTTTTAAATCAAAGTTAGCTGGTTAGTCACGAACACTCACTTACTCCGTTGATATTATTTTGTAAGAGTAAACGATACCTACTTTTTTATAGAATTTTTTAGATGTGATTGTCACAAAAATAAATCAAGTGATTGAGCCCCGGCGAGGCGTATCGATATTGATTCAAGTCCAATTAGATAATTTTTTGTAACAACTGTTTTTTTTATTTTAATATCAATTAAATCATTGCACGAGTGGAATGCCCCACTCAAGAAATATGCAAAAATAATTATGTGTTTGTTGAATAATTGCATACCGAGAGGCACACAATGTCAAGAGGGTACTTAATAAGTTCCAGTAGATACTACTAGTATAGGTAGTAATTTTGTATATCAATTTTAGTCTCTTTTTGGTGCTGTCCGCTTTCTTCTGAGTCTAAAAGAAATATTTAAATATTTTAGCGTGGGGCTACGGGCTTGTCCCCGTTTGACAATTAGCATAGGACGTTTTGGGTCTGACGCGCAACAGGCCGCCTCGTGCGACCCGCTCTGCGCACGCGCTCACACGCGCGACGCACGCGCCGCCGCGCACTGATTATCTGTTAACAGGCTCAAGTGATCTGTGCTATTCATAGCCCACTTTATAAATTGTAATGAGGATAAACGCGCAAAACATTGCGTAGATGGCGCTGCATTCGAAAAAAATGTTGAATGCTTTAAATATGTTATTCTATGGGCGAAAAAATGCAAAATGAAGACATTTTCGATATGTGGCTTTTAATGATTGCTTTGTTATATGAATAACATTTTTCTGAATACATTTGAAACATTGTTTAAAACACTTTTCTCAAAGTTGATTTGCTGTATGCAAATAAAATATTGTGTGTGGTAAATCGTCATGTGTGCCACACATTTATTGATCCTCGAAGAAAACCTTACATTTATATGACACAGGCGGTAATGCCGTTAATTGATGGAGATCTATATCTTAAAATAACGTTAACGTCTATTGCGCTGAAATCTTTCTGATTTAGTAGAAAATAGCTGAAATGGGTTTACAATCCATTAAAATTCAAATATCATGAAATTAATCGCAACTTTTTTCAAAATAATGTAATATTTGAATTTGAGAGATGTGATCCTTATCAAATCAAATGGGGTTCCTTGTCACGACGGGGCTTGAATCAAATAGTACCCATCAGTAAAAAAGTATACCTTCCAATTAGCTAATTTTCTTATTCTGCCTGTCAACAGTGAAAACAAATTTTAGACCCAACTAATGTATCCTAACCCAATCTAGACTGTTTTACGCTAAACTACCTAAGTCCCAGATCTTAGATCGTAATAACGCGCTTAAAAAAACCTAGTTTCGCTTAAGAGCTTCGCAGTGCATTTAACTTTGGTAGTTAAACGATATTTGAGTATAAAAATAAATAAAGAAGGAAAGGGTTAGATTCAGAAGGCGGTTAGGTTTTTTTATTGGTTTTGTGTGTTTTAGATATATTTTTATATTTTACTTTTGTAATAAACCTAACTTAATAATAAAAACCGGCCAAGAGCGTGTCGGGCCACGCTCAGTGTAGGGTTCCGTAGTTTTTCGTCCGTCACAGTAAGTGTCCCCACTTAAGAGTTAAAATAACACTGCCATGTAGGATATGATATGAGCGTTCTACGTACAGCGACATCTATCGGCAAATTAAGTAAACTATTGCGCGCGAGCTTAAAGTATGGAAGATGATTTTTATGGGATAATTCTTTATTGCGTGAACCGATTTTCACCGTTTTTACTTTATTTGAAAGCAAGTCTTTTCATTGTAATTTTGTAGAAATTACAGGTACAATACACACCTGCTTATACGGTTAAATTACAAACTTAGTTCAGAAATTATTTTGTATTTTTTTTTCAAAAACTATTCAACCTATCAAGTTCAAAATAATTTTCCTAGAAAGTTTTTATAAAGGTTTACTTTTCAGATTTTTTTCATATTTTTAAAACTTATGGTTCAAAAGTTAGAGGGGGGGGACACATTTTTTTTACTTCTGGAGTGATTATTTCCGAAAATATTTACATTATCAAAAAATGATTTCAGTAAACCCCTATTCATTTTTAAATACCTATCCAACAATATATCACACGTTAGGGTCGAAATGAAAAAAAAAATCACTCCCCACTTTACGTATAGGGGAGGTACCCTAATAAAACATTTTTTTCCACTTTTTATTTTACCACTTTGTCGGCGTGATTGATATACATATTAGTACCAAATTTCAGCTTTCTAGTGCTAATGGTCACTGAGATTATCCGCGGACGGACGGACGGACGGACGGACGGGCAGACATGGCGAAACTATAAGGGTTCCTAGTTGACTACGGAACCCTAAAAATGAATAAAGGAAATAAAGAAGGATAACATTATAGAGGAAAACCACCTTGACCTCATTTCCTTATTTTAATATATTTTCTGCAATTATTGCCGTCAATCATAATGATATTCATTCCTTGCACCTAAGATTTAATATTGAAGAACTTAAAAAGTTTGAAAAGCCCGACATTCATCGACAGATCAAACGAAACATGATTCACCTCCACTTTACAACAGTAAACACAATGCGTACTCACAATAATTACTCTCATACAAAAAAAGAATCAAAAACGTCACCCTTAAAAAGTTCCACATAGAGAAAATGCTAACTATCATACATTTGTCCTACACTTACGTCCTTTCAATCTACGATGTAATTCCACCCCCATTTCACGTGGGAACTTGTCGGCATTACCACGCTACATAACACAGTCGTACATAACAAAATAAACCTTATTCTGATACTGTTAAGGTTTGATACGAGTGCAGTGATATGTTGGTGAAAGCAACCAAATCCTGGTATTGTCAAATGTTTGCTACGCATTAGGCTACCGGGAGCTAGCTGTTATTGCTGGCTACACTTTCCCACAGACTGTTCATGACTAAGTAAAATGGGATACTTTTCTTTATTACAGCAGCTATACACAAGGCGAGGGTTGTAGTTAGTACTTACAAGGAGAGCTAGAAACGGTGCCTGGGTACCTAATGTTGTAGACTTTGTGTTTGTAGGTCTTCAAGTCATGTCAGCCAACTTCATGAAAAAAATATTTACTTATTTCAACGAAACGCTCTAGTTAGTTTGCTGTGCCGTCTTTATTAATTATTACTTCAGTGACTTAAAATTGGTGTCTGGCTGTTCATCGGTGGAGGTCGCACTAGCGGTTAATTAGTTTTTAATTATTTATTTATTGGAAGACTCATTAACCACTCCTACTATTCGAATTAAAAGTTCAAAGATTTAAAAAAAAACTGTTTTCGTTAAGTTATTTTTGCAATAGCCTATTAAATTGTTTGTTCTCTTTCGCGATCCCAAATAAACATAAACAGCCATTAAACCTCTATAAATGCTTGCTAAGAAAAATCCCTTACCCAACCAATTATTGCTATACAAAATTGAAAAAAAAGCAAACTTAACACCATTAAATTTCGACGATTTACAATTTTACCTTGCGGTTAGAACGAACCGCTTGGGGCAGATTCGACCCCAGAATAAACAGACTTGGCAAATATTGCGTAATGAAATCCTACGTAGCTGTCAGATTAGGTCGGCTTGTATTTTTAGGTCAAGATTAGGAATGGTAGAAAATAAGCCGTAGGTAGCATTGAAAGGCAGAATTAAAATAGGATTTTTATTATTTCGATCATGAAATCCAAAATGGGAATAAGATCTACGTTTCTAACCTAATCAGTGGTTGTCAGGTCGAAACGTTGGATCATGAAACAAAAATTAATTACATTTGCAATATAATTACTATAAATGTTATTAAATATTATTGTTAATGCCTTTGCAATAATAATAAGAAATCAGAATGCAATTTAAAATTTCACTCCTATCAATTCTACAGGATGTAACAAAAATATTGGTGATTCGTTTCAGGGCATAATTGGTAACAACTTCGTTTTTTGTAGAATGGGAACAAATACAGCAGCATCATTAAATTTCATCTGCCGATATTCTCAAGAATTTTAACTTCATTATTCATAATAGACTCTTTTCTGAAATATCGACCTCTTACCCGGTACTTACCCAACTAAGTGACCATACCACCAAAAAACCATGAATCGTACGCTCCCACCGCACTTGTCACCCCACACATTATCACCACCTGTCCGAATCTCCCACTCCCACGGTAGACAACGGGTTAATCTCATGGGCAACCCATACCGTATTGTTGTTTTTTGCGTGTGACTTTGTGGGGTTGAAATTTGCAAATTTTGTAGGGCGTGCGAAATGTATAAATTGTTTATTTTGATAGTTATCGTGGTTTTGGAGTTTGTTATGGCCATCTAATTTATTTCATGGTGGTCCATTGTTATAGAATAGACTATACAGCCATATAGCCATAAAAAAGGGACACTTGGTGCGGAAATTTAAACAGGGAGCTACCCGTTTTCTAAACTTTTTAGTGTAGCGTTTGGTTTACTGCTGCAATTTAGCATCTACGGTTATAGTATAGATTTGTTTGTATGAAGGATTTAAAATGATTGCATAAACATCTGCATCTGCATCTTTTTTTAAATTATTCCTTTTTAAAATTATTCTACTACGTAATTAACATTTACCTTTAATCTCAGTACTTATCGACTGTTAATAACTCGTTCGTTAAGTATATGTGTTCTCATATATCTTATTACAATTTACAATTTATTAGAATTTTTCTGAGTATTTAAGTATATCATAACCTCCTCAAGCTATGTGTTTCTGGGTGCCCGGGAAGTGCAAATAGGCAAGTACCTTCCTAAAAAAAAATCCTAGTTATTCTACTAATAATAAAACTTCGGTTCGAAACTTCGAATACTGGGATCAGGTGTCTGTCTGTTTGGTTTGTTTATTTTGTGGTTTTTGGCTGGTGTCTGACTTACAACTAATGAATGCAATTGTCATGGGTTTTTTTTTATCAAAAGTAAGTTATTAAGGTTAGTAAGTTATTTATTTATACATGTTTATGTAGTAAATTAAAATAGATCACTTAAACACTTTACATATTTAGTTCTTCTTGCGTATCGAGCATTTGTGTGTATTGTACATTCTCATTGTTTTCTTATATTTGTTATGTTTAATCGTTACATAATGTAATCCAATGGATGACTGTTATTGGCCTTATTTTATGTAAGCATTTTATGTCCTAGTTATATTTACGGCTGTTGTTATCCTGAATACCAATTTAAAAAAAACGCGAGATTTGGATGGGTGCCGTCCACTGACCTTTATGTAGGGGACCCAACATATGTAAAACAAAACACATAAAACAATATTCGCCTCGTTTTAACTCAGCGCCATATTCATAAGCAAAAAGAGGTGACGATGACGAGTATATACGTAAAAACCCAATGCGGTCGAAAAATCCGCCATATTGATATATCAGGACGTCAAAACCTATAACACTATAACCTCCATGTTGATATCTCCGATACCTCAAAATCGACACTCGTCTTTCGTTGATGAGGCGCGCCTGTGGTGCCATCGTATCCCGGATGGCCTCTAGGTTTATGGCGTCTGCCACGAATGAAAAATAATCTGGTTCGATCTTGGCTCCGGGGTTGGTGACCATAGTCACTTTTACTTTGTGTACGACATCTCAGTTTTCTTATTTCGCGGACTCGGTAGTAGAGTAGAAAAGATAAGAATGAAGCTTTAGGGTCTCCCCAAACCTATCGACGCGGATTCGGCAAAATTCGGTGGAAAAAAGCTTTATATCTACGCAATAAGAGCGAGAAAGACGTCGACGCGTCGGCAGGCGTCGGCCG
Source organism: Pammene aurita (assembly GCA_947086415.1). Taxonomy (NCBI): domain Eukaryota; kingdom Metazoa; phylum Arthropoda; class Insecta; order Lepidoptera; family Tortricidae; genus Pammene; species Pammene aurita. The sequence goes on from OX352296.1 coordinate 3,408,959, forward strand.
AACCGTGTCAGGAGTCGAACCGTGCATTGTTAGCTCTTATTGCGTGGTCATAAAGCTTTTTTCCACCGGATTTTGCCGAATCCGCGTCGATAGGTTTGGGGAGACCCTTATTTTGTACATATATGTATCTAGTCTGTGTAGGCATTGTGTCTCGTACTGTGTAATTATATTGGAATCCATTCATAATTTCTGAACTATTTATATTTTCGGACAGCCAAGTATCTAAAAATATCTAGACGGAGACCTGGCCACGTCAGATATGACACAATAATGAGAGCAACGAAACCCCTCTAGTTAGTTTGCTATACTATGCTTATTTCTAGATCCGGACATCTGGCAGGTGTAAAGTGGTGGAGGTCAAAGAATGCAAACTACTTCAAGGAAAGCAATCCTCTAGGATTGTTCCAGAACTCTGGTTCTGGGTTTGATGTAATATTATGAGATATTATATCAATAATTAGATTATATCATTGTCAAAAGTTTATGTTGGGGGAAAGTGGTGCCAATGAGGTTTAATGTAATTCATAGTTTGTCGCCTACTGGTTTTGTTTCCGTAATTATACACAATGGTTTTTGTTCTAATGTTACAATATAGGCCCTGTCCTTTATTACTAAGACAACTTCGACAGTTTTTACCTATTTTGGTATTACTTTTTTCCAACTGAAATTTTTTGTTGGTCTGCCACTCTGACCTCCACCCATTTAAGCCTGCCAGATGCCCAGATCTAGCCATAAGGATTGCAAATCTAACTAGAGAGGTTTAATTGCTCTAATTATTGTGTCATATCTGACGTGGCCAGCTCTTAGTCCAATCCGAATGCAGACAATTTCGTTACATTTTTGTATAAATATTTCTTCTGTAATGCCTTGGCGTAGGAGGCGAGTTCGTCTGACCTTTTCCTTGAAATCTGACCGAAATAACTGATTTTTGACAATTATTATTGGGTAACCTTTTGTTGGTGCCCACATCTATTGAATGAAATTTTATTTCTAGGTATTTATTGAAACTCTTACGTAATGAGATTTCTCTCTAGTTCCTACACAATGTGATTAATATGCGTAAATTATACTAGGTAATACATTTTAAAACATGTGTATAGATAGGTACCTACCTAGTATTAGGTAGTTTTATTACTGATGTTTTTGATTGCCTTTTTTTCTATCATAGATTGTACTCACTACATTATGTTTGTTACCTGCCGTGAATGTTTCACCGGATGGTCTTTTCGGCGATCAGCGCTGGCTAACGCTTGCAACACGCTGAGAAGAGACCATTTCGTGACACTTGTCTTATTCCAAATTTTTTTGTAATTGTCTAATGAAGTATGAAAGAAATCTTAAAAAACGAAAGAAACGAGTAGTAGATTCATGCTTACTTCCAACACTCACGTACGGCAGCCAGTCGTGGAAGTATACTAGTAAAGCTAAACGTAAAATTATTACATGTCAGAGAGCCATAGAACGAAGCATATTGAACATAAAATTATACGAAAAAATACGACACGAAAATATAAGGCGAAAAACCAAATGCATAGATGCTCTCGAATACGCTTTACGATCAAAGTGGAAGTGGGCCGGCCATGTCGCAAGAATGCATGAAGAAAAATGGACAAAGATTGTCACACTATGGACTGGACCGAAAGGAAAGAGAAAGAAAGGCAGACCAAGCGCTCGTTGGGTGGACGACATCGCAAAAATACTTAAAAACTGGCCGAAAGTAGCGCAAGACAGAAACAAATGGCATGATTTGGAGGAGGCCTTTACCCGAGAGGGGTCCAAACCTACTTAGTTGAATTTATTTTTTTATATATATATTTTTTTTTTACATGTTAACCTAATCTTAAGTTAGTCTTTGGAATAAACAGGCTTTTTATTTATTTATTTATAATGAAACAAATAAAGATATTTCTATTTCTACCTAAAATTAAAAATGGGGTAGGAATTGGAACTTATTCGTTGTTAAAGATGGTTCCCACTTACGTTATTTAAGTACCTACTACCTTCTCGTTAATGATAATACAAAAAAAAACTTGTATTTACTACATTGATGGTCTTATAAATAGTAGGTACTGTATAATCTTATTTACTTTCGTAAGCTCTAATTAGTTCAATCCTTGAATGGAAAAGATAACTACATAATTTTTAAGAACAGAAAACCGACTTCAACGGGGGAGGCCGGTAAACGATTATTGTAGATGCTGAACCTACACACTACACGGTGCACATTCCATACAATAAGATAACTTGCTTAACAAACAAAGCGAAGAGGATAAATCGCCAAAAGTGATCTATTCTTCGTTGAAGAATTCCATTCTGATCATTATCAGCAGTTCCACTTCATCAAATATTAGTTATTTCAATGTAAATACTTGATTTGTTGATGAAATTACTTAAATGACTATATTTTAAAAGGAGATCGTCAATTTTTGTTAGGTGATCTGGCCCAGATTATTTAGGACCGTTTAGGAATGGTTCTTACCTTTAAAGGATCGTCATAATTTCTAGATCAGGATGGTGGTAAAAATATTGCGAAATCTAATGGGAAAATTGAAAAATCATGCATTTAAAACTTGAATCTGACAAGGACAATATTTGAAAGCGAGCTTGCAAATGATTTATATAAAAGAGTACCGATTTTTTAAAGATAATGTACAAAAGCGGACTTAAAAACAAAACGGGAATAATGATGAAATAATAAAAAGTCATATTTTGATCGTATTTATAGTTCCTGTATTTCGGTAAACAAAGACTGCTGTCAAACCATCGTTGATACTATTAACTGAACATTCCTAATACCTATTGCAAAGGGATAAGGTTTACCACCATTAAGTGCGATAGCACTAGTATCTGACATTACAAAATTGAAAAAAAGATGCGTTTCGGTATCGAAGGAGCATGATATTATGCCATTATGAAACCCACTTTTAATATTCAAACTCCGATCAAAAATGCAAAAATACGCAGTTTCAATCTTTAGGCGTTTTAATACAGTCGATTTCTAATTTAAACTTCCGTATTCGTAGGCTTAGATACTATTTTAATATTACAATGTTCTAACTTACCGAACAGTATCAAAACGCAGATTATGTAACGGTATACATTGACAGTGTCAAACCAAAAAACAATCCAGTTTCAGGCCAAGGTGAAGTTAAACTTTATGTCAATGCCATAAGGACGTTAACGACTTGTCTTGCTGTATTTTAATCGCGGAAAAATCAACATAATGTTTATTTATTTAGTATTTCTAATTCCCGTTTCATTTTTTTTGCAATATTTTGTCTACTTTAGTAATAAAATGAGTATTTATTTTACATTGCAGTACAAACTGTATACGGTTTATATCAGGTGGCCCAGAATTGACGATCTCCTTTGAGGAGTTTCCTCGATTCTTCATGGATCCCATCATCAGAACTCGAGCATGGCAAAAATTTGTCTGGAAAATTAGGTCTGCTTAACAAACACAGCGAAGAGAACAAATCGCCAAACGTGAACTATACTTCGTTGAAGAGTTCCATTCTGATCATTATCAGCAGTTCCACTTCATTAAATATTAGTTCTTTAAATGTAAATACTTGATTTGTTGATGAAAACACAAGAATCACTATATCTATGCCTTTAAGATTGAAGAGTTCCCTCGATTCGTCATGGATCAAATCATCAGAACTGCGTTTTGACAAAAACAAGACCAATCTGTATGTACTTACAATTAAAAAAAGAATTACAAAATCGGTTCAGACATTACGGAGTTATGGAGTAACAAACATATTAAAAAAAACCGGCCAAGAGCGTGTCGGGCCAGGCTCACTGTAGGGTTCCGTAGTTTTCCGTCCGTCACAGTAAGTGTCCCCACTTAAGAGTTAATAACACCGCCATGTAGGATATGATATGAGAGTTCCACGTACAGCGACATCTATCAGCAAATTAAGTAAACTATTGCGCGCGAGCTTAAAGTATGGAAGATGATTTTTATGGGATAATTCTTTATTGCGAGAACCGATTTTCACCGTTTTTACTTTATTTGAAAGCACGTCATTTCATTGTAATTTTGTAGAAATTACAGGTACAATAAACACCTGCTTATACGGTTAAATTACAAACTTAGTTCAGAAATTATTTTGTATTTTTTTTTCAAAAACTATTCATCCTATCAAGTTCAAAATAATTTTCCTAGAAAGTTTTTATAAAGTTCTACTTTTGAGATTTTTTTCATATTTTTAAAACTTATGGTTCAAAAGTTAGAGGGGGGGGGACGCATAGTTTTTTACTTCTGGAGCGATTATTTCCGAAAATATTTACATTATCGAAAAATGATTTTAGAAAACCCCTATTCATTTTTAAATACCTATCTAATAATATATCACACGTTAGGGTTGAAATGAAAAAAAAAATCACTCCCCACTTTACGTATAGGGGAGGTACCCTAAAAAAAAATTCCACTTTTTATTTTACCACTTTGTCGGCGTGATTGATACCAAAATATTAGTACCAAATTTCAGCTTTCTAGTGCTAACGGTCACTGAGATTATCCGCGGACGGACGGACGGACGGACGGACGGGCAGACATGGCGAAACTATAAGGGTTCCTAGTTGACTACGGAACCCTAAAAACCCCCAACCGAATTGAGAACCTCTTTGAAATCGTGAAGTCGATTTGAAATAGAAATTTTCTAGTTATCTTGTAATTAAGCCTTAGTTTTCTCATTTTCGCCGAGAGTCAGTTATACTGCAATCAAACTTTGATAATGAGGGCAGACATATTAATAACAGCTTTATAATAGGTTTGTATCACTACCAATTAATATTTACGTAACTACATATTTGTGAAGCTGCTTTTAGCAAATTCACGTATAAAATAATAATACATATAAATAAGCAAATATTTTTCGACTCGATTTCAAACGAGGTTCTTAAATTATAAGTATAATACTAAATATAAACATTTCATTCAGTAATTTTTATATCACACGTTAAATTCGATATGATAGGTAGATTATAAATACAGGTTGTAACAAAATACTGGTGACCCGTTTAAAGGTGCGACCACACCGCTGCTTAAAATACGGCGACGTTACGGAATCGCAGTGACGCATCGTATCCGCACCGTTTTCATCGCATGCTCCCCACACCGCTGCTTAAAATACGGCGACGTTACGGAATCGCAGTGACGCATCGTATCCGCACCGTTTTAATCGCATGCCCCCCACACCGCTGCTTAAAATACGGCTACATTACGGAATCGCAGTGACGCATCGTATCCGCACCGTTTTAATCGCATGCCCCCCACACCGCTGCTTAAAATACGGCTACATTACGGAATCGCAGTGACGCATCGTATCCGCACCGTTTTAATCGCATGCCCCCCACACCGCTGCTTAAAATACGGCGACGTTACGGAATCGCAGTGACGCATCGTATCCGCACCGTTTTAATCGCATGCCCCCCACACCGCTGCTTAAAATACGGCGACGTTACGGAATCGCAGTGACGCATCGTATACGCACCGTTTTAATCGCATGCCCCCCACACCGCTGCTTAAAATACGGCTACATTACGGAATCGCAGTAACGCATCGTATCCGCACCGTTTTAATCACATGCCCCCCACACCGCTGCTTAAAATACGGCTACATTACGGAATCGCAGTGACGCATCGTATCCGCACCGTTTTAATCGCATGCCCCCCACACCGCTGCTTAAAATACGGCTACATTACGGAATCGCAGTGACGCATCTTATCCGCACCGTTTTAATCGCATGCCCCCCATACCGCTGCTTAAAATACGGCGACGCTACGGAATCGCAGTGACGCATCGTATTCGCACCGTTTTAATCGCATGCTCCCCACACCGCTGCTTAAAATACGGCGACGTTACGGAATCGCAGTGACGCATCGTATCCGCACCGTTTTAATCGCATGCCCCCCACACCGCTGCTTAAAATACGGCGACGTTACGGAATCGCAGTGACGCATCGTATCCGCACCGTTTTAATCGCATGCCCCCTACACCGCTGCTTAAAATACGGCGACGTTACGGAATCGCAGTGACGCATCGTATCCGTACCGTTTTAATCGCATGCCCCCCACACCGCTGCTTAAAATACGGCGACGTTACGGAATCGCAGTGACGCATCGTATCCGTACCGTTTTAATCGCATGCCCTCCACACCGCTGCTCAAAATACGCAGACGCAACGTGTACGCCGTGACGTGCCCCATCTATACATATAATAAAGCTGAAGAGGGTCAAAAGTCTGTACATGGAAGATAATCGAAAAAAAGTTGGCTGGGGATACTTAGAATCGATAACAGAACACGTTCCAACAATTTTTAGAATTTTTGTCTGTTTATCTGTTTGTCTGTTTATCTGTTTATTTGACCGCGCATCACGTGAAAACGGCTGAACGGATTTTGATGAAATTTTGTATAGAGATAGTTTGAGTCCCGGGAAAGGATAATAGATAGTTTTATTCCCGAAAATCAACCCTGGTGGGGGTGAAAACGGGGTTGAAAGTTTGTATGGAGAATTTTTAACCGCTGAAACGATTTAGATAGGAATTAGTATGGAGATAATTTGAGTCCCGAGAAACGTCATAGGATAGTTTTCAATCCCTTGTAGGGGTGAAAAGGGGGTTGAAGTTGATATGAGGAATTTTTGACCGCTGAACTGATTTAGATGAAATTTGGTATAGAGATAGTATGGGTCTCGAGAAAGGACAAAGTATAGTTTCATCTTCAAAAAAGGGTGCCCCCCATCTTACTTTTGAACCATAGGTCCAAAAAAAAAATGGATGTGAAGCCTGAAAGGTACTTTCAATAAAATCGGTTCAGCTTTTTTTGAGTTGTCAGTCAGAAACGCACAGTGAAAAGACGTGAGAGCCGATTGAAAATTAGAACGCCAAACAATTAACCCACCACGCAATTATTAGTTTATGACGGAAGCGCCGTCAAATATCCCTTAATAAACGACCTTTTGAACGGATGTTTTTAACAGGGCGGCAATTACGGAACCCTACACTGAACATGGCCCGACATGCTCTTGGCCGGTTTTTTTTGCATTGTTATCCCAGAAGTCACCCCTTAAGGATTACTAATTCCAATTGTCAAGAAAATCCCCGGCCAGGTATAGGTAGGCTATAAAAATTCAACCTCTAGAAGGGGGGTAGCCACTACACTCGATTGAGTTAATTTTGCACCTGAATCTTATGACGGCGATACTTAGGAAGGAGGTGCAAGTTTTTTTTCTAAATATGTCCTAAGACTAACGACTACCCTGCATAACTAACAGATGGCGCTGAAATTAATACGTTGTGACATGAATAATCCACTTAGGAAAGATTTTGCCAAATTAACTCTAAGTTTAGAAGTGGGGGTACGGATATCAACAAATTTAAATGAATTGTTGACTTAATAGTACTTACAACAAAATTAAACGACAATAAATTAATTGCCACACGTTGCACAGAGCATGTAAATACTCAGCCTCACGATTTTGATATCTATTCTCCTTTTCTCTAATCTTACTTCTATGTCTTCTAACTAATATTGACCTAAATTCGTTGTTAGTATATTCGTTAATAAGTTGTTAAGTTATGATATGAAGTATGGATTTTTATGTGTATATGTTTTAACCCAGGCACGATCCGATCGGTCCGATGGGGTGGGGGGGTTACATGGGATATTTTATCTGGACTACTGTCCTCTAGCGTATCCATCTGTCAACTTTACTTCAAGTCCTTCAAGTTCCGCCTCCAGAGGAAGGGAGAGAAATTAGGGGTGAATTAGCCGCTTACTGACAAAGACCGAATTCCACGCGGGCGGAGCCGCGGGCACAGCTAGTCTATACATATAATAAAGCTGAAGAGGGTCAAAAGTCTGTACATGGAAGATAATCGAAAAAAAGTTGGCTGGGGATACTTAGAATCGATAACAGAACACGTTCCAACAATTTTTAGAATTTTTGTCTGTTTATCTGTTTGTCTGTTTATCTGTTTATTTGACCGCGCATCACGTGAAAACGGCTGAACGGATTTTGATGAAATTTTGTATAGAGATAGTTTGAGTCCCGGGAAAGGATAATAGATAGTTTTATTCCCGAAAATCAACCCTGGTGGGGGTGAAAACGGGGTTGAAAGTTTGTATGGAGAATTTTTAACCGCTGAAACGATTTAGATAGGAATTAGTATGGAGATAATTTGAGTCCCGAGAAACGTCATAGGATAGTTTTCAATCCCTTGTAGGGGTGAAAAGGGGGTTGAAGTTGATATGAGGAATTTTTGACCGCTGAACTGATTTAGATGAAATTTGGTATAGAGATAGTATGGGTCTCGAGAAAGGACAAAGTATAGTTTCATCTTCAAAAAAGGGTGCCCCCCATCTTACTTTTGAACCATAGGTCCAAAAAAAAAATGGATGTGAAGCCTGAAAGGTACTTTCAATAAAATCGGTTCAGCTTTTTTTGAGTTGTCAGTCAGAAACGCACAGTGAAAAGACGTGAGAGCCGATTGAAAATTAGAACGCCAAACAATTAACCCACCACGCAATTATTAGTTTATGACGGAAGCGCCGTCAAATATCCCTTAATAAACGACCTTTTGAACGGATGTTTTTAACAGGGCGGCAATTACGGAACCCTACACTGAACATGGCCCGACATGCTCTTGGCCGGTTTTTTTTGCATTGTTATCCCAGAAGTCACCCCTTAAGGATTACTAATTCCAATTGTCAAGAAAATCCCCGGCCAGGTATAGGTAGGCTATAAAAATTCAACCTCTAGAAGGGGGGTAGCCACTACACTCGATTGAGTTAATTTTGCACCTGAATCTTATGACGGCGATACTTAGGAAGGAGGTGCAAGTTTTTTTTCTAAATATGTCCTAAGACTAACGACTACCCTGCATAACTAACAGATGGCGCTGAAATTAATACGTTGTGACATGAATAATCCACTTAGGAAAGATTTTGCCAAATTAACTCTAAGTTTAGAAGTGGGGGTACGGATATCAACAAATTTAAATGAATTGTTGACTTAATAGTACTTACAACAAAATTAAACGACAATAAATTAATTGCCACACGTTGCACAGAGCATGTAAATACTCAGCCTCACGATTTTGATATCTATTCTCCTTTTCTCTAATCTTACTTCTATGTCTTCTAACTAATATTGACCTAAATTCGTTGTTAGTATATTCGTTAATAAGTTGTTAAGTTATGATATGAAGTATGGATTTTTATGTGTATATGTTTTAACCCAGGCACGATCCGATCGGTCCGATGGGGTGGGGGGGTTACATGGGATATTTTATCTGGACTACTGTCCTCTAGCGTATCCATCTGTCAACTTTACTTCAAGTCCTTCAAGTTCCGCCTCCAGAGGAAGGGAGAGAAATTAGGGGTGAATTAGCCGCTTACTGACAAAGACCGAATTCCACGCGGGCGGAGCCGCGGGCACAGCTAGTACTAAATATTTTGACGCAGCTCAATGTCTGCGTATTTCATGCAGCGGTGTGGAGAGCATGCGTTAAAATCGTGACCATAAATAAAGTAAAGGACCGCCATCTTATATAGGGGAAAGATCGAAAATGTGTCCAGCTGTATGCGTAAACAATAGTTCCAAATCTCTCCGGGTGGCGCTAGGGTATAGTTGAGCGTATGAAATGAACTTTATATTGTAAGTGTCTAAATATGTAAGTATTTAAGAACTGCATTAAATACGCTTACTTATGATATTTTTCAAATTTGAAATTATCGATATATGACGTTCTAAATAAAATTAATATTCAGAGTATTTTTCTTAACCGCAAAGAATTATTTTATAAATATGTATGGATTTTTATTTTCTTAATCTCAAAAATCATAATATATATAATAACAGATATCCGTAAAAAAAAAACAAAAAAATGCCCTTACCGGGATTCGAACCCTCTGCTTCGTAGGCAGGGTCTACTGACCAGGCTAGAAACGTATGCTCATGCTATTTGTGGCGCCATCAGTTTAGCGCCTTTTGACGGACACTTTTGTAACATAGAGATTGCTATCCTTACCTTCTACCATCCATAATCGTGAAGTTTACGGCACGTCATTGCGATTCCGTACCGTCAGCGTATTTTGAGCAGCGGTGTGGAGGGCTTGCGATTAAAACGGTACGAATATGATGCGTCACTGCGATTCCGTAGCGTCACCGTATTTTAAGCAGCGGTGTGGAGGGCATGCGATTAAAACGGTACGAATATGATGCGTCACTGCGATTCCGTAGCGTCACCGTATTTTAAGCAGCGGTGTGGTCGCACCTTAAAGTCATAATTGGTATCATATTGCGACTAATAAAAAGTAGGAAAAAAAATCTTTGGACGCGAAAAATTTTTTTTTGTATGGAACGCGTGGTCCCAGCCGGCCGACTCTCCAAACCATTTTTTCGGGCAATTTTTTTTTTTCTTAGTTTTTGATAATTAGAATAGGACCACCAATTATGACCTTAAAATAATCACCAGCATTATTGTTACACTGTATATTACACTCGAAAAAAAGTATCTTAGAATTCAGGCTTACCATTTTTACACATATGTTTTTAAAGCCTGACCAGACATATATGATTATTGTCAAGAGGGCGCTATTATTCTCATTTATATGGCAACAGTTCAGTTCTCTATGGTATGGTGACATCTTGATTTGTTTACCTGTCAGCTTTGATGTTAATTTGAAAATGTTTCACAGCGAAAAAGTTTCATTTCCCGAGCATATTACTTACAGCAGTTTATTAATTTTATTATGTACACTATCTGCAATGTTCCGCTCTTGACTATGGATAATTTTAGGAATTTTCTGTCGTTTATTATTTAATATTCAACACTTATTTTATTATCATTTAAGTAAACGGACTCAATGACAGTGACAGCCTATCACATGCACTCACACAAGCATATCATTCTGTCATTAAAATTATTGCCAGTGTAAGAAATTAGTTCCAATGAAATTCTGCAACATGGCACATGATCATATATTTCTGGTCAAGCTTTACATTCCTATTTGCGTAACGTGGGTACCTATAGTTTCCAAGATATTTCAATTGTTGACGGACCTAGCTAGCCGACTGCTCAACATACATACCCTTACCTTACCTATGTAGGTATAAATTAAATATCAAATAACGTCCTACGCACGTTTTTGTGTAAGTATCGTAATCCACACCATCGTTTTTATTAAAGCCTTGAACCGATTGAGAGGGGCTCATGTCCTTTATTTCGCCGAAAATCGCATTAAATGTCACAAAAGAACGTTAAGCCTTTATCGTGTGACAATGGATCATGTGGCAGAAGTAATGAGTACGAGATGAGAAATTCGCACAACTATGCAGCACCAAAGTTTACAAAGAGTAGTCTATCTTCATCTTGAAACCAAGGTGGGTACAACAAAGTCAAAAACCAGCGAACTGCGTGTCGGACCACGCATAAAGGAAAACTGTTATGAACATTATCGGTTCAGGATTTTTGAGGTATCTCCAAAAAGCTTCTTCCATAGGCATCAGATACGACCTTTTGGTATTAGTTTGGTTCGTATTCCATTGAAGGTATGGAACCCTCCTTTAAGGATGGTTTCGTGTCCTACACGACACTTCCAATACTTCTTTATGTATTAAATACCGTTCGTAATAGTAGTTTATGTAACTATTACGTAATAAGGGTCCTTAAAATTCGAGTGTGGTTTTACATAATAAGATCACACGAGTGTTTTAAGGCCTAATTATATACGTACAGTTGCATACACTGCTTTATCTGCACACATTTTATAAATCCTAAATGAAGTGTTCGGAAACCATTATAATGACCGCCATTGCACCGCCACGCATGACCACTCACGCATGACTCGATTGTGCCGGCGGTCGGGCGGGCGCGTGCCGGCGGTCGGAGAGGAAGGCAGAAATTCATTACGTTACCGTAGGTAACGAATTTTGTACGTTTTAACCACACTGTCACAGGTAATACACTAATGTTACTAGAAGATTTATGATATTGGTGTAGATAAACTTCTTAGACTGTGCTCCTCTTCAAGAAACATACGTTGAAGGTTCTACCTTCAACGGTGTAGGCTGTGCGTTTCCTGTCAGTTTCTTTTTATCCATATAACGGCACCGAAAAGTTAGAGAAATAATCAACGTTGAATTATTATCACACAAAACTAAATAGGTACCTATGTAATATGACTTCCATACGTATATATGAATTATAAATCAATTTAAAAGTAACACCTTCAGAATAATTTAGACAAAATACACATAAAAGTCGGCTATTTTTGTATCAACATTCTCAGTAATTTTCTTTTACACGCAACAAGGGTTCTAATTTTAGAATATGACGTCATGACTAGCGAGTTAGCGACCCAAATATTCACGTATGGATGTAGGTTTATGGGACGGATTTTCCATATTTATAAAAAAATACTGGTGATCCGTTTAAGGATCCGTATTGCGAGTAAAAAGTAAGACAAAAAAAAATTTTGACGCGAAAAAAAAAATTTTTAAGGGACCTGTCGTCCCATCCTCCATACAAAATAGTTTTTTTCGCAAGATGTATTTTTTTTGTTTTTCATAATTAGAATATGATTTATGCAATTTAAGTATCATTAGCATTTTTGTTCCACCTTGTATTAATATATAATATTCAGTAACTAATCAATTAGTAATAATGATGTGAAAATGATCTTAGAAAACCTTCTCTAACTATTAAATTAACGACGATATTTACAGATTTTTGAAAAGGCGTCCAGTCAACGAGAAAATCGTAATTTTTGCCAAAACGTTTTTGCTTTCACTCGATCCTATTTCTAATAGGGACTGTAGAGTTTTTTTCAGATTTTAACTAGGTAGTTGTTTTAACATTGTTAATAAATAATTAATCAATACCCACTTACTTATGAAAATACAGGCTGTTTAAAAATACTGGTGATCCGTTTATGGGCATAATTGGTATTGTATTGCGACCAGGCGCGGATCCAGGATTTCGTTCAGGGGGGGGCACTTTCCAGAATTTCGTTCAGGGGCGCACTTTCCTTCACAAATAATCTCGCGGTCCGCACCTATGGGCCCTGTAGTATACGAGGTTTGCGTTTCAGGGGGAGGCAATTGCCCCTGTTGCCCCCCCCCCATCACCCCCTGTATCCGCGCGCCTGATTGCGTTGCGACTAAGAAAAAGTAAAGAGAAACATTTTTTTGGTCGCGAAAAATTTTTTTTTGTATGGATCACGTCGTCCCAGGCGGCCAACCCTCCATACATAACCATTTTGTTCTTCGCGTGAAAAAATGTTTTTATTTGTTTTTAATCATTAAAATACGATACCAATTACGCCCTTGAACGTATCACCAAAATTCATGTTAGGTACCTTTTATTACGAAGAAGAACGTTATTAAAATATGAAATTTTGGCCTTACATTTGGCTTTACTGTAAGGCCTTACAGTGTCTTATCGTGGCTTCGATTTTACGCAAGACCTTACTTGAATGGAGTTTTAATAAACCCTCATGACAAGTAAGCCGCTCATCCCGCTTCGTCTCCCAAAAAAAACAAGACAACAAAACGGCTTGGTACAAGTATTTTGACAATAGCCTCGACCTTGTAATCCTGTGCCAAAAGAACTCGATACCCTTCAAGTCAAAAAACCCTTAAAGGCGTCTAGTGACAATGACAACCTCAGATGCACTAACGCAAGATAATGAAGTACGCGAAAGAGAGGCCAATCCTCTATGAAAATTCCACGAGTGTGCACTGTGTGCAAGATACAGACAACAAATCCAAAAACATAGACACTTGAATTTGTTCTAAAATCGAATAAACTCGCTTGATGGCTCTAAAATATAAAGTTGTTTGGCTAAAAAGTACGATAAACTGAATTTGGTAGATGTATTGTGGTTATTGTAGATCTGTATTTCGAATATGAAGGGTACACGGAAAGAATATGTCTAGTCTAGTGTACCCGTCATACATACTCGTGTATGTACTTATACGTACATGTTATAATTTCAAGTTACAGAAGAAAAGAATTAATTCACGCAGTCATCTACCACTTCAGAAACATTTTAGATTCCAATATACCTACTTTAAATGACACTTTAGTTTGATTTTTAAAATAATTATAGCTTATTGTGGAATACGATGTAAATTAAATACATAGGTTTAAATTCGTAAATCCACTCAAAGTTACTAAGATTGAAGTACTGTAAATTAAAAGTCTATTATTTACGCTACGGCCGGCGCTATGAGTATATAGGCAAGTAGAAGACCCGAAACTTTACGGTAGATAAACTATAAATAGGTATTTTAACTTTAAATATACCTTGGTAGTTATCATAACTTCTTCTGCATGAAGTATTTTACACATTGAAATTACAATGAGTATTCAAGACAGTCTCGCCTCGTGAAATAGCCGAATGCCATCACCAGCAGTGAGGCCATAAAAAGTCGCGGTAAGAAAAGTAAGCCATTCATCCCGCGCCGTCTCCCACGCAACAACAAAAAGGCCTTTTACAAGAAAATTCCGACAATACACTCGACTTGTAGTTGTGTCAGAAGGAGTCAATCCAACCCTTATCTCGATCTTTTGTTTGCTAAACTGTGATAGTGATAGTGATCGACAAGATACCATATAACAGAGCTAAAAGTGGATGCGAATGCTCATTCCATTTTAAGACTTAAGACTGCAGCTATAAGTATATAAATCGAGTGTTAAATAAAGTGGATCTAAGTCGTTTTGAAAATTAAGTGAAGATTTGAAGGCATTGTTTGGTTACACTAGGTGGCGTTACGAAAAGGGAGATTATCGGAGGATATTGTATTGCACAAGTATTATTATTTACCTTGTTAAAAATAGCTTCCATTTGGCTTATGGATCACGGAGTTATTAAAAAAATCATATGACACATACAAAATTTTAGAAATCGGCCTAGTTCCACAGAAAGCTCAACAAATAGACTAGGTGTAAAGTGAAAAAGATGTCATATACTTCAGAAAAAGAGACCAAGCCCTCCGGTGTCCGAGGCCAGATTTGAACGGGCGTCATCAGCTTACGCCCTGACCACTAGACGACTTACGCGATTCTGGTACGAGTATAGCGAGAGAGATGGTTTTTGCCATCTATAAATCTTTAAGCAATCAAATTATATTGTTGAATATTTTTTGATTTGCTTAAAGATTCAAATATACTAGTGTTGTAAATAGTGATAGGGTAGAGACGACCCATTTACAACATCTACTATCGGGTTCATAATTGCATAGGTATCCAATTTATCAATGAATACATTCATAAATTCGGTATGCAATTATGAACCCGATGGTACCTACATAAAAAATAATAATACTATTATAAGGTATGCCGAGAACGAATAAGTGTTTATCATACAATTAAGTAAATGCTTTTTACCCGGACTGCAATCTAGAAACATTAGCTTGGCAGGGACACTGCCAACTAACTATGGTACAATAAATAGAGATATGGAGAATCTATCTATAATCCTTAAATACCTACTTATTATTTTTAAGTTTTCTATTCCTATATTCAATAATATTTGTAAAATGTAAATAAATGTAGCAAAATACCTGCTGAAATCTATACCTCCAAATCGACAACATTAAATTATAAATACATAAGCTATATTTAGATACACACGGATTAGCCATTCTGCTTCGGTTAAGTAATCTCAACTCAACTACCGTCTACCATTGTCCTCAAAATAGTTTCCATACTCGTAGAACAAGCAATGCTCCTTGCAACGTGACCGCTCACGCGTCGTCCCATGCCGCACAGAGCTCATGTATTTGACACAAAACGCTTTTGTCTTAACTCTGAAAAGTGAAATAAACTAAACTAGACTTTGCTTTGTCTTAATTTCAAGAAACAGCCAAAACAAAACGAAGCTTGTTTTAACTTTCGGAACAAAATAGATTTGTTTGAACAAGTAAAGATATTATAGTGAGGAATAATCGAGTAAACAAAACACAGTCTTTATAACTTCATACCAAGAAGTTGTTAGTTGAAATGTATATGGAGAATCGGAGCGTGGTTGTTGTAAGCAAGTTATTTTTATCACCATCAGTAATATCATGATTTTTTGGGTATTATCAATAGCAGCTCACCAAACGAAGACGCTTAACTGCCTGATAGGGGAAGTAATTCGTGTATAGCTGAATTTTGGTGTAGTTGTAGGCAAAGGTATCTTACACAACATACTAAAAGTACCGGTGGATGGGGGCGCCGCTAGCGGGGTGAGGGGGGTGTAAAGGTATTCTGAAACAATTTTTGGATAAAACTAATACTTTCGTAAATATTAGCTCCGAAAGTTTAAAAAAGTGTTTATCGTATTTCCTCGATATGTCATTAAACATTGATCCCAGCAAAAAAGTGCAAAGAATATTTTTTATAGAAAATTATATGTGAATGAATTAAGCAATAGAACATTTTTTCGTATGAGCCACCGTTACCGAGTTATTTACGAAAAACCAAAATTAGGGACCCTTACACCCCCCCCCCCTTTCCGCTAGCGGCACCCCCATCCACCGGTACTTTTAGTATGTTGTGTAAGATACCTTTGCCTACAACTACACCAAAATTTGGCTATACACGAATTATTTCCTCTAAGTTTTCCTTCATTGGGTAGGCTACAAGGGTATATACTAGATGTGTTTAACATCTCAACTAAACTTCTTAAGATCGCATTACCCCTCTTAATACACCAATTAATTGTTGGATAGTCTATGCCCCACTTTATATTATCTCCTCATACATGGACACCTTTACATTAACAATAGACACTGGCAACAATTGACCTGTCATTCGTTCACTTCCTTTCTGATCTCGACTCGATATACATTAAAAATCTTTCTCGTAATTAAGTTATATTATATTATTGTGACGATTGTATCAGTGATTGTGTTTATGGTAAATACAAACCTGTATAAGGACGACGTTGTATGATTTCACCATCAACCCACTTCCTTGCACTGCGCTAGGTCAAGAAGAGCGGCTCATTGCAACAGGTGATGGGACCAGCACAACCAAGCAAGAATAATCCAACTGCATCAAGTAAGTGGAAGCTGATTGAGTGACGCTCGACAAGAAATATAGAAAGATATAGCGTCCTAAGACTAGACATAACCTTATTTCATGCACGTTGTAACACGATGGCTGAAAACGTGTCTAGCACTGGTACCATCGTCATGGGTGGCGCACAAATAGAGAAGTTTCATGGCCACAATTATCACACCTGGAAATTTGCGCTTAAAATGATCCTCATTACCGAAGGACTATGGGATATGATTGAACGACAAACGAATACTCCATTGACGAATGCTGATGCCGCGCGCGACCAGCGTGCGTTAGCGCGCATTTGTCTCAATGTGAAGCCTGCGCTGTATCAACATGTTCGTTCTGTAGCTTCTGCCAAAGAAGCTTGGCAAAAGCTGGATATTCGAAGACAAAGGGTTATATCGACGCGTGCTGCTTTTGCGGCAGCTACACAGGGTGGACTTCAATGAACACGCCGACATGTCTGCATACATTGAACATGTGATGTCTCTTGTCCATCAGCTTACCGATATCGGCAGGACAGTCGACGATCAGGAGATCGCCGAGATTCTTTTGAGCGGCCTTCCAGCAGAGTATGATACATTAGTTTCTAACCTCGAGACATACTGCATCTCGTCTGAAGAACTGAAGAGTGATCTTGTACGGGCTCGCCTACTTCAGGAAGCCCAGAGGAAGACTACTGGTGCCTCTACATCGACGACTGCATATGTAACAGGGAAGATACGGTGCACATACTGTAATCGCGCTGGACATACTAAGCCAAAATGCTTGAAGCTCAAGAGGGACAAGCGGCAGAAGGAGTCGAAGTCTACCACTGCAGCCTTCTTCGCTCAAGATCGGACGGATGTTTACATGGACAGCGGTGCTTCTTCACATCTCTCGAACGACAGAAGTCTTCTTACTATTTTGAAAGACACTAAGAAGCAAAGCATAAGCTTGGCAAATAGTGAAACCATGATTAGTTCTGGAGTCGGAGATCTGAATATAGCTATTATTGGACAGGTGAGAACATTTACAAATGTTATGTTTGTCCCCAATTTGTCAGCAAATTTACTTTCTGTCTCTAAACTGTGTAAAGATGGTCATTCTGTTCTCTTCAATAATGATGGGTGTTTTGTTTATGATAAGGGTAATAATCTAATAAAGCACCTGGCAACTATATAGCTACAGCTAAATGTATAAATGGTATTTATAAACTCTCTGGGGATGTGTCTGGGGTTGATAGGTATGAACCTAACAGGATGCACTCTTTGGACCTGCAACCTAGGCAGGTGACACCGAGTGCTGCAGTTGCTGCCTCTTCACCATCGTTGACCGAACTTTGGCATTTCCGCCTTGGTCATTTGAACTCAGGAGCTATGTGTAAGTTACGGGATGCATGCGGTGTGTTGTTTCAGAATGAAGTAAAGAACTGTGAAGCCTGCATTAAGGGGAAGCTTTCGGCCGAGCCTTTCCCAAAGGCAAGCAGCAGTAAAACAACACGACCCTTGGAGTTGGTGCATAGCGATGTGTGCGGTCCGATGCCGGAGGCTAGCTATGGAGGAGGAAAATACCTTGTCACCTTCACGGACGACTTCAGCCGGAAGAGTTTTGCCTACATCATGAAGAACAAATCACAGGTACTTGATTGTTTTAAACATTTTAAAGCTATGGTAGAAAAACAAAAGAGTTTGCCTATCCTTTGCCTACATTGTGATAATGGTGGAGAGTATACTAGTTCAGAATTCACTAAATATTTAAAAGAGCATGGTATTATCCACCAGACCGCTATTCCTTACTCTCCTAGCCAGAATGGGATTTCTGAGAGATTATTTCGACTTTTATTTGACAAGGTACGCTGCATGTTAGAGCACTCAGGACTTAGCAAACGATTTTGGGGAGAAGCAGTCATGTCTGCTGTATATTTAAAGAATAGGTCTCCCACGTCGGCTCTAGCTAGACGTATACCTGAGGAAGTCTGGTCTGGCAAAAATGTCAGCCTTGGACACCTCAGGGTTTTTGGCTGTACTGCTTTTTCATTGCTACCTGCTCACAAGCGAGATAAATTTGATGCTAAGGCAAAGGAATACATATGTGTGGGATATTGTGATACATCGAAAGGTTATCGCTTAGCTGATCCTTTAGATCCTACAAAGGTCATTAAATCCCGAAATATTGCTTTCATTGAGAATAGGTTTTATAAACCCAATACAAACCTATTGCAGGAGTTGTGCGACACCAGTAATATTTTAACTTATAATGATATCGAGAAAGAGATCTGTGATAGTGACAATGTTTCTAGTCAGAATGTTAGTCAAGTAAATTCAAATAATGATAATGAAATGGATAATAATCAAATTGCAAATAATCAAATTTTAAATAATGATATTTTAAATAATGAAACTGTGAATGTGAATTCTTCTAACAGTCATTCATCGTCATTTTCAGGTGGAGAGTCCGATGAGTACTGCACTGGGAGCAGCGACTCCGGTACAGCTTCGCCAGGTGACACCGGCGGTTCACAAGCAGTGAGCCTTCCACCCGTGGCAGCTGAAGGTGATGCAGCGACTCGTCCTGTGGCCGTCGCTACACCGCAACGTTCGTCGCGCTCCACGCGTAATGTACTCCCTGCGAGGTATTTAGACTATGATATGTCCTTACTCGCTCATGGACCTTCACCGTCGACTGATGAACCCAATACGTATGAGGAAGCTGTAAACGGCACTAATAGCCAACAATGGCTTGATGCCATGAAAAGTGAGTATGATGCTCTAGTTAAGAATAAAGCCTGGGAAATTGTAGATAGGCCCTTAGATAAGAACGTAATAAAATGTAAATGGGTTTACAAAACTAAATATGATGCTTCTGGTAATTGTGATCGTTTTAAAGCAAAACTTGTTGCCAGGGGTTTTACCCAGCGTGAAGGAATTGATTATAATGAAACGTTCGCTCCCGTTGTCCGACACTCGACAATGCGAATTTCATTTTGTTTAGCTAATCAGTTAGATTTAAATATTGACCATTTAGATGTGGCAACTGCTTTTCTTAATGCTGACCTCCATGAAACTGTATATATGGAGCAACCAACTGGTTTTGGTGACAGTAATAATAATAAGGTCTGTTTATTGAGGAAAAGCATTTATGGCCTTAAACAGGCAAGTAGAATGTGGAACTGTAAAATACATAATCTACTTACTGAACATAAATTCACACAGTCTAAATGTGAACCCTGTGTATATGTAAAAGGTAACAAAGATGATTTAGTGATTTTGGCTTTGTATGTTGATGACTTTTATGTGTTTTACAGTCCAAACAGCTCAATTAAGCGAAATCTGTTAGATATTTTGGAAAATGAATTTAATGTCAAAAATTTAGGTCCGCTTAAGAGCTGTCTAGGTATAAATGTGTCTAGAGATAGAGTTAAGGGAACTTTAAAGCTAGATCAGAGTGAATATATCAGAAAACTACTTGTACGTTTCGGAATGGAAAACTGTAAGGCCGTAGCCACACCTATGGCGATTAACTGTAAACTTGTAAAATCCGAAAATAATGACTGTTTACAGGATGATGTTTATAACTATCGACAACTACTAGGTTGCTTGATGTATCTGTCTGTATGTACACAGCCAGATATATCATATGCATGTAGCCGGTATACACTCACTTGACAGAATTTCATTTGCCAGAATTTCATTTGCCATAATAGTCAACAGCCATTATATTGTTTCCCATAGTTACATATGCAATACTTATTGTTTACTATATTAATCACGTGCCAGAAACTTTGTTTCCCATAAAATCAATTTCAATAATATCATTTGTCATGATCATTGTAAGCCATAATATCACTAGCCATAATATCATTTGCCATCCAAATTGCTTCCCAGAAAGTAGGTCAGGTTAGGTTAGAACTGTGACCTCCTACAAAATAAAATGGCTACCAGAAAGTAAGTTAGGTTAGGTTAGAACTGTGTCCTCCTACAAAATAAAACGGCTACCAGAAAGTAGGTTAGGTCAGGTTAGAACTGTGACCTCCTACAAAATAAAACGGCTACCAGAAAGTAGGTTAGATTAGAACTGTGATCCCCCAAAAAGCGAACGCCTACCAGAATGTAGGTTAGGTTAGAACTGTGATCTCCTTCAAAATAAAACGGCTACCAGAAAGTAGGTTAGGTTAGGTTAGAACTATGATCCCCTAAAAAGCGAACGGCTACCAGAAAGTAGGTTAGGGGGCGTCCATTAATCGCGTCATATCGTTTAGGGGGGGGAGGGGGTCAAGAAAAAATCACCAATGATCACCACAGGGGGGAGGGGGGTCTGGACACATATCACGTGTAATTTTTTTGTTCCTTGTGCTATACTGTATTATGGTCAATAAAATAAAAATTATCAACTTTTAAATGAATCAATCAGTCAAAAGCAGAGTAAAATTGCACTAGCACCATGATTGTAAATAATTTTTAATGGCATTTGACATATTATTTTCTGAAGTAGGATTTTAGGGTTCCGTAGCCAAAGTGGCAAAAACGTAACCCTTATATATTCGTTATGTCCGTCTGTCCGTCCGTCCGTCCGTCCGTATATCACTAAAAAACTATAAAACGTATCCATAGTAATATTATAAATGGGAAAGTGTATGTGTTTGTTTGTTTGTTTGTTTGTCCGTCTTTCACGGCAAAACGGGGCGACGAATTGACGTGATTTTTTAAGTGGAGATAGTTGGAGGGATGGAGAGTGACATAGGCTACTTTTTGTCTCTTTCTAACCCCCCACTTCCCCCAAAACGGGGGGTGGAAGTTTGTATGGAGCATTACGGGGAGGGGCAATCAGAAAAGCTAGTGTCTTAATAAATATTTAAATATAAGGTGTGTTTTTGTATGCCGCTACTTAGTTTTGTAGTAAAATATTGCTGAAAAAGATATTTAAGGAGGGGCACTACTCCATACATGTAATTATTTGTCAAAAAAATTTTTTTTACCAAATATCGACATGATGCACATCACTCGACAGGTCTTTCAAAATAACTCTTGTCTTGTTGTCCTGAACATCAATAAAAAAAAATCATTGAGGTCTGTTTGAATTTTTCTTAATTTAGTGAATATATTAAGAAAAAATCACCCCGTAATTCTAAAAAACTTGTGTCCCCCCTGTCACTTTTGAACCCGAGATCCAAAAAATATGAAAAAAAAATTGAGAACATTATCGGTTTAGGAATTATTGAGTTATCTCCTAAAAACTCATTTCATACGCAGATACGACCTTTTGATATTACTTTTTCGATAGTAGGTACGAAACCGCGTGGTCCGATACGCACTTCGCCGGTTTTTTTTATATTAAAGATAATTTTATTTTATATGTATACATGTAGTTTCATTTTTTTACCCTTTACGTGTACGTAGGTTACGTAAGTAGGTTCACGTATTAGAAAACTGTACTTATTTTAGTTAGTAAAAAATTACACGTCATATTGGACAGGGGGGGAGGGGTCCTGAAAATATCACCAAAGATCACCATGGGGGAGGGGGGGGTCTAAAACAAGCCAAAAACGTATGACGCGATTAATGGACGCCCCCTTAGGTTAGGTTAGAACTGTGATCTCCTACAAAATAAAACGGCTACCAGAAAGTAGGTTAGGTTAGAACTGTGATCCCCCAAAAAGCGAACGGTCACCAGAAAGTAGGTTAGGTTAGGTTAGAACTGTGATCTCCTACAAAATAAAACGGCCCCTACATAATAAATATAATAATATGTAGTCATATTATGTAGTAAATATTTTTAGAGCGCCTACAGGAATATAGTGAGCAAATGCATTGTTTGTATGCATGGATTCGGAAAACCATTATTTAGTATGGCGTTTAAATATTCTATTAAACAGTATTATTACAATTAATAATATGGACAACAATACGTATGGCACTCGTACGTTCTGAAATCTAATAATCGGGTAAACAAAGAGTATGTCACATAATTTTTATGGTAAACAAACCATTCGGGCAAATGAAATTCGGGCAAATAAAATTCGGGCATATGAGTATTATTTTATATAATTTTCGGGCAAACAATAGACAACCCATGTAGCCAACTTAGCCAGTTTAACAATTGTTTCGATAGGTCACATTGGTTAGCAGCGAAGCGTATTTTGCGTTACTTAGCAGGTACAATTCATCATTCTTTATGTTTTCATAAGAATAGGAATTGGACTATTCATGCTTTTACAGACGCAGACTGGGCTAGCGATATTACTGACAGGAAATCCTATACTGGTTATGTCATTAAATTGGGGGATAATACAGTTAACTGGGAGTCTCGTAAACAACGATGTGTCTCATTACCATCTTGTGAATCTGAATATCTTGCAATATGTGATGTGTGTAAAGATGTTTCTTTTATTAAAAGTTTATTGTCAGAGATTTTACCTGGACAGGTAAATTGTAATCAAAGCGCTCAAAAGCTCTTACAAGCCAAGGAATACTGTCACAAGCGAACGAAACATATCGACATTCGATATCATTATGTTAAAGATTTAATATCACAAAATGTAATTAAAGTAGAGTATTTACCTACAGATAAAATGATAGCAGATGTGTTAACAAAGCCTTTAGGTAGAGTTAAGCATAATATGTTTATTAAAGCTATGAATGTTTGTTAAGCAGCAATTTAACTAGAGCATGCATAAACCAAATGTAATTGTGTGTTCTTTATTTTTGTTCGGTATTATTGTGGTAGAGTCAAATTTTATGTTTTTTTTATATAAATTTGTTTTGACCTTTTTTTTGACTCTATTATTATTCTTGCTAGATTAAAAGTGTGCCCTAGAGGGGAAGTGTTGGATAGTCTATGCCCCACTTTATATTATCTGCTCATACATGGGCACCTTTACATTAACAATTGACACTGGCAACAATTGACCTGTCATTCGTTCACTTCCTTTCCGATCTCGACTCGATAGACATTAAAAATCTTTCTCGTAATTAAGTTATATTATATTATTGTGACGATTGTATCAGTGATTGTGTTTATGGTAAATACAAACCTGTATAAGGACGACGTTGTATGATTTCACCATCAACCCACTTCCTTGCACTGCGCTAGCTCAAGAAGAGCGGCTCATTGCAACATTAATGAATATTTTTAACGCATTAATTAAACAAGGTATCTATCCATCTATACTTAAAAAAGTAAAAGTCGTGCCTATATATAAGGGTAAAGGGCAAATTGATGATGTCACGAGTTACAGACCAATTAGTATCATTCTAGCAATTGGCAAATTATTCGAACAATGTCTCTGTCAAAGACTTACATGTTTCCTGGAACGTTTTAATATTCTGAGTGAGAAACAATATGCCTACAGAAAAAATAGGTCATGTACTCATGTTATACGCGAGACAGTACAAAAAATAATGATAGGTAAGAATAGCTCGACGCATGTAGCTGTTATATTATGCGATATGACGCGAGCCTTCGACCTTTGCGATCATGACGTATTACCGAAAAAACTTCATTACGCGGGGATACGTGGACCAGCACATGCGTTGTTGATTGATTTCCTTAGGGAACGGCAGCAGACAGTTGCCTTAAATTGCGGTCAAATACAATCTGAGTACGGAGGCGTAGACATTGGGGTGCCCCAAGGATCGTCGTTAGATAATCTGTGTTTTCTGATCCAAGTTAACGACCTACCTTCCGCTGTTAAAGGTGACATGTATCTTTTTGCGGATGACTCATGCGACATCTTGACTGCCCCCTCACTATAGTATCCTTCAACCAAACTGACGACTGGGGTCGTAAAATTTCTCTTTCACACTTGCAAAGTCACAGCAAGAGTGATCATCTGTCAAAGTTCTGTCAAACACAGATTTTGTTGGGAAGATAAACTTCTGTATGAAATATTATTATATTATTCTGTGCTATTACTACTTACCTGAGTTAGTAAACTGTGATACTTAGTCTATATCAAAAGGTACCATTTGGCGGCCGGGGCGCTTACGCTTTCTGTTCGAACAAAATATTGGAAAAAGTTTCACAAATATTTCTCAAAGTACCGCTCTTGCCCCTAACAAATTTACGAAATCTGATCCCATCCGGAAGCAAGCATGAAACTTTGCATGCACGTAGCTTACATAAGTACGAAAAAAAAATAGAAGTGGAAACAGGTCGTCAATTAATTGTTTCCCCCCTCCCCCCATTTTTGTGACCCGATTTGCAGTTATTTATACTTTTTATGAAAACGGTAGAACTTACAACAAAACTGCTAATCAGCAAACCATTCTTCATTACATTCTCTACAAAAATTGCCCAGGAAGTATATTGCTACACCTACTGGACGACCTGTTTCTACTTTCTTTTTCATGCCTTCCTCCGGATGGGACCAGACATTATGAGATTTATGAGATAGACGCAGACTATCAGCAAAATACAGTGTTGACTCTTGCCTGTCATTTGTCAATAGGGGCTCATTAAAACAAAATATACGTAGGTAAGTAATTAAAGCCTGACCAGAAATATATGATTATTGTCAAGAGGGCGCTATTATTCTCATTTAAATTGCAACAGTCATAGAGCGCATTATTCTCTATGGTATAGTGACATCTTGATTTGTTTACCTGTCGGCTCTGATGTTAATTAGAAAATGTTTCACAGCGAAATAGTTTAATTTCCCGAGCGTATAATTTACAGCAGTTTATTATATACACTATTAACAATTGCAACGTTTCGCTCTTGAATATGAATAATTTTGGAATTTTTTTGTCGTTTATTATTTAATATTCAACACTTATTCATTATTCTAGTAAACCGCATCGATGAAACTTGACAACAATGACAGCCTATCACATGCATTCACGCATGCATATCATTCTGTCATTTAAATGATTGCCAGTGTAAGAAATTAGTTCCAATGAAATTCCGCAACATGGCGCATGATCATATATTTCTGGTCAAGCTTTAAAAGCCTTGTCTCGTATTTCAATACTACAGGGCAGGCAACCACCGTTTTAAAAGTCTTTGCAATAACTTGCAGAATGGTTCACATAAAAGTAAATTGACCGAGCCTTTATAGGTAGTTAGTAATTTTCATAAAACCCTTTTACCTACTGCTATGTTCGGCCAAATTCATTCAGAAATTCTAGTCTGAAACGTGTCCGGGCACACGGAACCTCAATTAAGGGCGAGTAGCAATTAGTGATGGTTCTAATAGCCGACTACAGCCTTTAAGTACAAAAAGCCCCAAACATTTAAAGACATTGAACAATAATGAACCTTATAAGGTAAAAATGGAAGGTCGTAAATTGAACGATGTTTTATGTTCATTGGGTCTTTTTTGATACAGTTGGTCTTAAAGTAAAGCCTGTGTCTTACTTATGGACTATTTTTATATAATTCTTAAGAAAACCGTTCAACAGTAGCTTGGAAAACGAAAGTGCCCAAAATTATCTAATACTTACTCAATTAATTAAGTTGAAATTTAATAATTCGTAGTTATTTAGGTTTGAAGAGTGAATCAAAAATTAGCATAGGTACTTACAATAGGTACAATGTACCTACTTACACTTACCCCGTTACTATACTTACTATGTTGAAGAATATATTTTAAAAACGCATTGTAAGTATCTTTACCCATAAACGTTAATCAAGTTCCTTTCACATCAATTTTAACAAGGACGAACTAAATAAAAAAGCACTCAAGGCAATTGTAACCCAACTAGCTTTTTACCCTTATTTACCATGTAGCATAATCCTCCCACGCTCCATACCACCCTATTCTACATCCCTCATATATTCACACCAATAACTGGGAATAAAATTGCATTTCCTAATTGCTTCTTCGTTTCTCACCGTGCGCCTGCCACGTGGCTATTCTATCCCTCAAAACTGTCAAAATCAATCTAAAACTAACCTTATTTATACCAGGTTAAAACGTATAATAAAGGATACAAGTGATGACTAAACATTTAGCCATAGTTTGAACGGTATTTGATCTCTGCTAGCGCTCCCAAATTCCCTATTGCCATTATTTCAAAGTTCAAAATAGTGTACTGAAATGCTGAACGTAAAATTGCCAATTTTTATTTTTACAAAATTATATTTGCTATCACAACAAGCCTTAAGCCGTTGCTATAAAGTTTAGATTAATTTAGTACAGCGGAAGCGTAATTATGTCGTTGTAAAGGCGAGTGCATACGTCCGCGAGCGTTTTAAAAACCAAATCGCACCAATTCCACAAACAAATTGCCCCCAATCTCAATCTTACGCTGTAAGTAATAGAGTTGCTAGTTGAATAAGGGTGGTGGTGGTTAAACGTTTTTTTTTTTAATAAATGGGCGAAGGGTGGCGGCACACGGCCGCACGCGGCGCCACACTCCGCGACGACGGCAGCGCGCGCGCACGTGTCCCGAAGCGAAGATAAAGAAGAAAACGTGACTGACCTACTTACGAAAACTTGAGTGACCTTTACATTTTGGACGATAATTTATTTTCGACATCTTGTTATCTTTTAGGAAATAAATTATGAATTTAAGTGACAGAAACTTCAAAGTTTTAAAGTGCTACGGTTTTCAGTGATCTTAACTCAACATTTGTCACTGTCTCTAATTTTGAAAAATATACTCATTAAGTAAAGTGATTTCCGAAAACTAAAAACAGTGAAAAACCAGTGAGTGAAGTAGTGCCCTACTAAAGTAATATTAACTTTTAAAATAAAACTAAAACACACAGTGCTGCAACTAATGACCCTGTGACTTAGAATTGGACTAAACCTGTCACCAAACATGGATTACCACCACCGCCACATGGAGCAGCAGCAGTGGGGTTACTGGCCACCAGCACCGGCGCCGGCGCCGCCCGTGCCGGCCCCGCGGAGCAAGCGCGCGCATTCCGAGAGCGAGGACGATGCGTTCTCGGAGGAGAGCAGTAAAGATGCCACGTGAGTACTGAGCCTTATAATAACAATTTAGGTATATGGCGATATTTAAAATACATAATCATTTAAAATACATAATAACTAATAATGAATGTGTCCAAATCTAAAACCATGCAAAGCAAACGGCACTAAAAATAAAAACAATCATTAAGATGATAAGACTTTTTTAAATAAATAATAATAAATAAATAAATATTTAGGGACAATCTTTCACAAATCAACCTAGTCCTACACTAAGCAAAGCTTGTATATACTATGGGTACTAATTAGGCGACGATATACATACTTATATAGATAAATACTTAGACACAGAAAACACCCATAACTTAGGAACAAATATTCGTACCACACCAATAAATGCCACCAGGATTTGAACCCGGGACCTCCTGCTTCGTAGGCAGGGTCACTACCGACTGGGCTAGGAGGCCGTTCAATATTAGAATAAAGAGATAACTATCTGCCGGATCGAATCAGTGTTCCAAAAACTGCGAGATTGAATTTCAAAAATGTTTGCAAAAAGAGTTAAATGTGTTTATAAGTCTTCATATTTGACCAATAAATTTAGATTTGCTAATACATTTGTTTTTGCCGGTAAAAAACATATAAAATCAAAATTTATATATATTCAGGTACCTGAGTTCAATAACCGATCTACTTAATAATTCTATTTATTAGTCTTTTCATCGTGCTATTTGAATAGAAAGTTAGTAAGGAAATATGCTAATAATCTAGGAATTAGATTTGTTAGATTCCAATAAGAGTTCGTCGCTCTACATAGAGTACTACGACCGTAGACGAGCTACGCTAGACGGCTACGAATGCTAAACGACTCTAATTATTAAAAATATTTATAACGGGTTACTCTTGTAATTTAAGTCGATTTTACGTGAGTAGCCCGGTATTAATATTTTTAATATGTTAGAGTCTCATGAAAGTTTAATAGTTTAAATTACTCTACTTATTGTTTTGTAGTTATTCGTTAGTATTCACTTGTTTCAATGTCATTTGAATAGAGACTTGCTTGATTTTGATGATTGTATCTAAACTATCATGAAATCATTACCACTACTTTAATTTAATAATCACAGTATGGCAGTTAGAAGTTCTTCTAAAAATACGCTAGCGCCACTTGAATGGATAAGAAAGAGCCAAGAATCAAGACGATTAAGTAAGACGATATGCGAGATTCGTTTAATATTTTTACCCGTAGCCCGTAAGTTCCCCATTGCGGCACGCATTTTTGTTTTATCAACCCCCCTGACGCAAAAGTGTTATAAGTTTGTTATGAGCTTGAGTTTACTGTTTGTCTGTCTGAATGCAGTTTTTGTATTTGAAAACAGATTTTTTTTCGATTCGTCAACATGTTTTGTTATGATGTTCAATCATTTTTGCGTTGGGGGCTTTTAACTTTCACAATACCAAAGCGAGATCGCTTACTTCAAAACTTATAAGTAAATAAACATTTCCTTCAGTTCTCCCGGCGGCGACTCTTGCCAACTGATGACGCGCAAGCGTCGCCGCGGCGTCATAGAGAAGAAGCGACGCGACCGCATCAACACTTCCCTCACCGAGCTGAAGAGGCTGGTACCAGCGGCCTGTGAGAAGCAAGGCAGTGCGAAGTTGGAAAAAGCGGAAATACTACAACTGACTGTAGACCATCTCAAGATGATACATGCTAAAGGTAAGATTGTTTTTTATTCTTCCGTTCATGGCAAAATACCAATGCGTTTGGAAGACATCAACACCTCTCTCACCGAGATGAAGAAGGCAGAGATACTAAAGTTGTCAATGGACCACCTCAAAATGCTACATACTAAAGGTAAGATCCACTCCACTTCCACTCAAGCAACGTTTTTAAATGACTTCAACACCATCAACGAGCTCAAGAGGCTTGTACCAGCGGTTTGTTACAAGCATGGCAGTGTGAAGCTGGAAAAAGAGATACTACAGCTGACTGTAGACCTTTTGAAGATGATACATGCTAAAGGTAAGGTCCTCTCTTCTACGTATGCGTGAGACGAAAGACCAATGCTTTATAAGACATCAACACCTCACCAAACTGATGAGACTTGTACCAGTGGCGTGTGAGAAACAAGTCAGCGCGAAGCTAAAAAAAGCGGAAGTATACAACTGACTGTAGATCATCTCAAGATACATGCCAAAGGTAAGGTTCTATCTTCTAATATGTCTGTTGTAAAATACCAATTCTTTCGAAACACATCCCTTACCGAGTCTCAGCTGTTACCAACACCGTGTAAGAAACAGCAGTGCGAAATTAGCACAAGACAGAATGCAGAGATAGGTACCACAAGCACAACCGACTGTCAAGTTTACCTTGTTAACTTTACTTGGCTCTTGGTGCCT
The DNA here is from genome assembly GCA_947086415.1 of Pammene aurita. Taxonomy (NCBI): domain Eukaryota; kingdom Metazoa; phylum Arthropoda; class Insecta; order Lepidoptera; family Tortricidae; genus Pammene; species Pammene aurita. The sequence goes on from OX352296.1 coordinate 3,439,288, forward strand.
TAGCGAATGTATAAGTTCTTAGGTAAACAAGTTATTTATTTATAACTTATCACAGTTGCCTAGGGAAGTTTATACTTTAGTAAATATTAACTTGTCACAAAACGTAAAAACGACATGTAATATCCGGCATCCTAAAAGTCGTAGTTGTAAACCACCGCTATTTCATCCATTAAGTTTCCAGATCTGTCATTCACTCAACAACTTGTTTCCGTTTCCTCCAAATCAATAAAAGATAACGGTTTGCTAAAAAAAGCTATAAAAACGCAAATAATCAAAAGTAACTCAACGGTACCTTATCCTGTCTATTGAAGAGTTGCGACTTGTTGCCGGAACTGTTACTTTTTAGACGTTTTTAGGGATTTTTCAATGAAAGTAAGATTCATTTCATTATTCTCAATAAGAAATCGATACTATTATTTTTAGCGAGATTTACTAAATTACTAAGTCGTTTTTAATTGAAGTATTAATAAGTAACATTATGAATTTAACACTAAGTATTTTCCATTACTTACCTAATATTATCCGTTTCGCTCTTAAAAGAATTAGAACCTTCAATTATGTAAAAGTTCAAGATAAGTCGAAGCTAAATCTGCCAGGAATGTAATATTTTAAGGAATACAAACACCCTTACAAAAACTATTTAAAACGGGGTATTAATTTACCATGTGTATTTTTTTTCGAGGTTCCGATATTTTGGCACAATTGCATGCGCCATTATCGCGGAGTAACTAAAGTTTCTGCGAGATTTAATTGTGTGTTTTTTTTTTAATAAATATATATTTATTTATTTAAACTTTATTGCACAATAATACAAAGTACAAAGGGCGGACTTCATGCCAGAGGGCATTCTCTACCAGTCAACCATCAGGCCAAACAGATAAAAACAAAAGTGCGGGGAACGGGTAGCAAACAGAAAACTAAATAAACACACAAATATATGCCCTGACCAGGATTCGAACCCGGGACCTCCTGCTTTGTAGGCAAAGTCACTACCGACTGGGCTTGCTAGCCTCCTGGCCGTTATACCCACAAATACACACGGTAAATACCCCGTTTTAAATAGTTTTTGTAATGTTAATAACCATGTTAGCTTAAAATCGTATACACACCTACAGAAATCACTTAAATTAGACTGATCTACCTATATATAGTTCTAGACACTCTCATAAACAGTCAGTCTTACTTGCGTAGCTCGAATGTCTAAAATATTTGATAAACTCAAACCTCAAAGATAATGGAACAATTAAGTGTAATTTGATTGCTCAGCCACGCTTAAATTAAACGAGGCATCAAATTTTGTAAAATATTCAAAACTTTCAAGAATCTTAATCTTCAAGCCGCGAGCCGGGAGATATTTGTTGACGATCTTGTGTTTTAAATTACTTACTGTGTTTTGAGGCGTAAAACTTTCATTACGTGTTGAGAGTATGTTATATTATCGAACGAGCGGAACGTAAGTGAAGCAAGTTCTTACAAACAACTTCTGGCTAGTGGGACGTCTCGGCATTTCGATGGCTTTTTGATTTTGAGAGTTTGTTCCGCGATAAGTTTAGTAACGTTTTTCTGATCTTTATGAAATTTGTTGGGGTTGTAGCAGAGATACATATAATTTGAGAGTTCGTATATGAGCAGGATCGATCAAGGGGTTGTGGAGCTAGAAGACGAAAAAAAATGTGTAGAAGGGTCTTGTTATATTGGTCATCTCGTTTGCAAGGAAATCGCGAATTCTCAGTTCGAGGCGTACTACTAGTAAATATTTTAATCAACTATGCACAGGTACAGGTACAAGTAAGGATCGCCACCCGAAATTCCACTACCTAAATAGCACCCTACCATGAAAACGTAGTAACCGCCGCTAACGTTCCTTCCACATACTTACATTTGTAACCGCCGCACCCGCATCGGCACCATGCGCTCGCGCAGTTCCGCGTTCCCACGCCACGCTTCCGCATCCGACAGGTGGCAACATTGGACCACTATGACTTATAAACAAGGGCGTAACAACCATGATCTTTGTACTGAAGTATGAAGTTTTATGTTCGTGAAGTTCGCTTAATTCAATCCAAAAGTGAACTTACTTTTTTTGTGGGCGATAGTTTGTCAATTTGTTGTGTTGAAATTCGATATGGTTTCAACCATCATGTTAGATGTGTTATGGGAACATGTCATAACAAGTAAAATGGATGACCTTATATCCTATACTTCATCGTTATGCATTAAAAACTAAATTGTAATTAAATTCCGTGCAAGAAATTATTATCCTCCACACAGTCAATATTTTCACGAAAAATTTTAGGTAAGTACTTAGCAAAAATTAAGACTAGAGTACTTACCGTACTTAACAAAAACGAACACTAGAAGAGGAAAAGGCCCATTTAATGACGTAATTGCTCTACCCTGAAATGTCATTTTACTAATTTAATATCTGGAACAATTTTACCGGGATGTGCGGTTACCGGTTAGCCAGATTTTGCGGTTGTGGTTTCTGGATGCGGTTCAGTTAACGCCCTAACACACGTGTATTGTCTTCATGGCGGTTGTTTTCGGTTCAAAAGATAAAGTTTGATAGTTAAATACGCTAATTATAAATAAAATAAATTAAATTAAAATCTTCATTTTATTTAATCATTGTTATTCAATGTCTGTAAAACTATATGCCCTGCTGATTACATAAGAATTTAACACTGTTTAGTTAGCAATTGAAACGGTCCTAAACACGTGACCTATAGAGTCGCGTCGGTCGCGAATAGACGTGATAGAGTCCGTCTAAGCTATGATTGCGTGATTACTACATAAATCTATAGACATGCATTGTCACTGCAAAGTTGAGGTCAACTTAGCGTAGGTATCTACCTATACCTAATGTAGATAAATGATAATACTTAAATAAGCCAGTGTAAGTTAACGGTATACGCAAGCATGTAAAATTTAGGTGTTTATGTGCAAGTTTTGTGATTAATTCAAAGCACTTGGGAGCGTGGATGATCTGAGGACGAGGAGGTATAAACTGAGGGGATATTTTTGATCAGTTTGTAGGGCAGCTACTAGATCCAGTAATTTACGCGATAATGGTTCTACCTTTACCCTTTACTTAGACCTTTCCTTACTTTTAAATTTATTATTATTGCCATCGTCATTTTTTTCGAAAATTGTCAGCGAAAGTTAGATAGTAAATATATTTATGTAAAATATTTTCTTTGATTTGTGCCTTTCCTAGTGCCCTGACCGGGTAGGTTTCTAAGAGAGTTTTAATCCCTGATTGAAACTGGATCGATTGGCAATTTTTTTAAACGTGCGATTTTTTGCTGACTATAATTCTTTTGATGACCAATTTTCGCGTAGAGGCACGGGATCTAGTAGCTGCCCTACAAATTGATAAAAAATATCCCCTCACTTTATACCCCTGTATAAACCCAATTATGGTATACAGCAGAAAACCATTATACTAACATGAAACCTGACTATATGTCCCTTCAGATCATGCCACATTCACGTTCCCAAGTGCTTTGATTTCATCACAAAACTTGCACAAAAGACCTCAATTTTACGTGCTTGCGTATCCCGTCACCTTAAACTGGCTTATTTAAGTATTATCATTTCTACAGTAGGTAGATATACCTACGCTAAGTTGACCTCAACTTTGCACTGACAATGTGGCAATAGATGTATTGTACGTAGTACTAGGCACGCAATCATAGCTTAGACGGACTCTAGCACGTTTATTCGCGACCGACGCGACTCTATAGGTCACGTGTTGAGGACCGTTTCAATTGCTAACAAAACAGTGTCAAATTCTTATGTAATCTGGGCTTATAATTTTACAGACATTGAATAATAATTATCAAAGAAAATGAAGATTAGGGGACAAAAGGTCACAGGACAATTGTTATGACAGTTAAAGGTGACTCTGATGAAATTTTGTTCGAAATTACGATTATTAGTTCAAAGGTTACCTAAACCAAGTTGCAAATAACATTCCAGTCAGAAATAATATTATGTAGATTCAGGTGAGGGGACTACGGGTGCTAAAACTAAAAAAAAGTTTGTTTGTAAACTCTTTATTGTACAAAAATAAGACAAATACAATATACATGAGGAAAATGTAAGTACTTAGGCGAACTTATCCCATTAAGGGATCTCTCCCAGTTAACTTTTGAGTAGATGAGAGAAAAGGTAAAACTATGATGTTTATTTTTCAATTTTCTTTTTCATGTAATACATATTATATTCACTAATAAGGCGTGCAATTAAAAATCAAAATTATAAAGTGATTATTAATCGCGTAGAACTGTCATTTCTTTTTCATTTAGAAACTAACCCCCTTAACGTCTCTCAGTTAGTTCATTTATGTTTTGTCCTTAACTGTCACTTTAACAATTGTGTTTGTTAAAAACAGACAAAACATAAATTAACTGATTGAGGTCTGAGAAACGTTTATGTATAAGCTATAAGGGGGTAAGTCCCGTTTTATTTGGAACTAGCTTTTGCCCGCGGCTTCGCTCGCGTTAAATTCGGGGTAACACGGTTCCCCTTTCCTGATTGCCCCCCGGAATGCTCCATACAAACTTCCATCGCCCATTTTAGGGAACTGGGGGGTTAGAAAGAGACAAAAAGTAGCCTATGTCACTCTCCATCCCTTCAACTATCTCCACTTAAAAAATCACGTTAATTCGTCGCTCCGTTTTGCCGTGAAAGACGGACAAACAAACACACACATACACTTTCCCATTTATATTATAATGGATAAGCAGATCAAAAGTGCTTACAAATATTTTGCGATGCCATCCTTTGAGAGCTGCTAGCCTAATATGGTCGTATTTTTATCGCCTGTCACCATAGCTGTCACGTTCTAACAAGTATGTAAGTGCGAAAGTGATACATGACGTAAAAGACGATAAAATGACAACCATGATACGCGTCCTGATGCTCGTTTGTTGAAGAACCACATCTCATAGCGCAAAGCAAATATATTAGTAGCTAGTCGTTTTTAGGGTTCCGTAGTCAACTAGGAACCCTTATAGTTTCGCCATGTCTGCCCGTCCGTCCGTCCGTCCGTCCGCGGATAATCTCAGTGACCGTTAGCACTAGAAAGCTGAAATTTGGTACTAATATGTATATCAATCACGCCGACAAAGTGGTAAAATAAAAAGTGGAATTTTTTTTTATTAGGGTACCTCCCCTATACGTAAAGTGGGGAGTGATTTTTTTTTTTTCATTTCAACCCTAACGTGTGATATATTATTGGATAGGTATTTAAAAATGAATAGGGGTTTCCTAAAATCATTTTTCGATAATGTAAATATTTTCGGAAATAATCGCTCCAGAAGTAAAAAAATATGCGTCCCCCCCCCCTCTAACTTTTGAACCATAAGTTTTAAAAATATGAAAAAAATCTCAAAAGTAGAACTTTATAAAAACTTTCTAGGAAAATTATTTTGAACTTGATAGGATGAATAGTTTTTGAAAAAAAAATACAAAATAATTTCTGAACTAAGTTTGTAATTTAACCGTATAAGCAGGTGTTTATTGTACCTGTAATTTCTACAAAATTACAATGAAATGACGTGCTTTCAAATAAAGTAAAAACGGTGAAAATCGGTTCACGCAATAAAGAATTATCCCATAAAAATCATCTTCCATACTTTATGCTCGCGCGCTAGTTTACTTAATTTGCCGATAGATGTCGCTGTACGTGGAACGCTCATATCATATCCTACATGGCGGTGTTATTTTAACTCTTAAGTGGGGACACTTACTGTGACGGACGGAAAACTACGGAACCCTACAGTGAGCGTGGCCCGACACGCTCTTGGCCGGTTTTTTAAACCTAAAATCATACAAGTATGGAATCAATATAATTTAGCCATATTAATCAAAATATACTTTATAATATTTGTATTTAGTACATGTCAAATGGTTAAGGAAACAAATTCAGTAAACTGTGGAATAACTAAATAAAAACTAAAAAAATATAAACTAAAACTAGACCTACAAATATACTTTTAAATATGAATTTAAAAGAAATCAATCACTCATCTTTATCCATTACAAAAACATCCGACCACAACCTTACCCACCTAGAGTAGAAAAACGGCCCACATGTGGTCACACTTCCTGGTTTTTTCTACCGCCAGGTGCCGCCGATACCTGGCGGTGTCTATTAAAGGGCCATCGCGGTCAACAATGGGTTCATTAAAGCGGTAAACATCATTGAAAAGCGTCTAAAGTTACATTTTGAGTTTATGGCGTTTAGGTTTAGTGTTTTTTGTCAATGCATCGATTGTAAGAAGCTGGGAACTTGAAATGGCCAGTCCGGATATAATTGATTATTTTACCAATTATTAGTTTTTTATTTGGCTTATGGTATACGTACCTACATCGCACCTTTCGTTTATCCTGTGACTAATTTTCGGACTAAGTATCAAAAAACTTTATTGTACTAAATAGGGGTATTCGTGAAGGTATAAAAATATGAAAAAAGATAGGAGGAAAATCATTTTTCCGGGATCAACTTTGCCTGCGAGACGTCGGAGGTATCTAATTACCTAATTTACAATATTTGTTATGAGTAAAAAACGTAAAAGTTTAAACCAATTTATTCCCCAACGCACCCCTAAACGCAACTATTCTGTAGTTTCATTCTGTATTTTTATAATTTACCCAAATTCGTGCTATTACAACCCCCTGACCATATTGCAGCTATCTTCGCTATCAGCACAGTCCGGCCTCGAACCCGGCGTGGGAACGGCCCGCCCAGCCCCGTCCCAGCGGGATGAACCCTCCCTTGCAAATTGTTTGTATGGGAGTCGGATTATGGAGGGATTTGACTTGTATGTTGGTTCTGTTATGCGTGTATCGGATTTATCAAAAATATTGCAGGTTTTTTTTTGTAAGCTTTTTATAGATTTTCGTCTGTGGAAATAACAGAAAGATATTCGTTATTATTTCATAGTGCATTGAGGTAATTACGATAGGAAAAATTATAATGGGATACGAGCGATATATAAATGATTTTCGGAATTACACGCTTTGCGAAATTACCCTAATGCACCCTATTTGGTTTCTCAAATTTTACGTCTGTGGCATTCTCGATTCCGTCAAACTTTTCACACATTCATTATAGTTTATACCGGAGTTAAAGCGCTGGCACAAACCTGAAGAGCCTCATTTTTGATTGGATTTTGATATTTTTGTCTGAATCATTAGGTGAAAATGAAGTCCTACAAGCTTTTAGTGTTTATTATTACGTGAACGTACCTTTTAGTGTAAATAATTAACTTTGTTTACTTGTCTCTGTTGGTAATACGTGTACTCCATTCTGGTTTCGTCGAGCTAACTTGATTAAGTCCAACAGTCATAGGTATCTAGGTAATAAAAACACAAAAATAAGAGTACCTAGAAGTAGATATATTGGGATTATTAGGAAACTAATTATTTAGGTATGTCTGTCGATCCGAACGAAACCTTTTTAGCCCAGATACAAGAAAACTATGAATAGAAACCAATATAATAAATGGATTTTGACCAAATTCCTTTCGAGGGATATGACAAAAGAAAAGAACGCATTATTGAATGAAGAATCTGATAAAAATGTAGCTACGACTTTTCATCTCTCACGTTGAATGAAAATAATTAAATCACAGCTTTTTTATCACCCTTTCTTTGCAATTTGTAATTTATTATGAGAGAACCTAAAGTAATTACTGTGTTTTATGTTTTTTTTAATAAAATTATAGTATTTATAAAGTATAGATATAGGATCAAAATCTTTAATTTAAAGGGCCCATTAAAAGATTTTTTCTAAACAAATCTTTATGAGTAAAAAATTTTACGATCTCAACCTTACAGTTCAACCAACCGGAGCAGCCATGGACAGGCGTTTCCCTCTGCCGAAAAGATATATGACCGGTGGCCAAATTTATTGTATGGACTGACGTTTATCTGATGTGTCTATTTGTACGTTACATACGAATAGCCATACATTTGAAATTTCCCTCCACCGCAAAAATCGGCAGAATTTTTCGTATAGAAAATGACTCACATGGTCGCTCCGGTTGGTTGACCGACGAAGATTAGGTCCGGACGGAGGTTCGTTGTCAACCGACTTCAAGATTTCGAAGGAAGGTTCTTAATTCGTCGGGATCTTTGTTTTTACTATTACTTTTTTTTAAGTTGTTCACCGATTATTCCAAAACGGCTGAACCGATTTGGAAAATCCTTTTTTGTTTAAAAGAGTATACTTCACAGTTGGTCCCATTGTATTCAGGTTAGGATGTGATGATGGGATCTTGGAGAAATCGAGGGAACTCTTCAACTATTATGGGCACAACTATAGTGTATTGAGTATTTTTTTACAGCAGCTCGAGCGTTTGCTTTTGGAAAGGTGGATGCTATGCTAGTCTTTACTCTAGAAAATTGCCACGTGTATTACATCTACTCGTATTAACCTTTGTAACGTGAAGAGCAAAAGGCCTTCACCGCAAAGGGTCTAAAGGAAACATCCAATCCCGTAACCGTACTCTGCGGTGTACAGTCACCGACAATAGTATCTTCCTACACGAAGGTCACAAAAATATGTGACACGCTCTTATTTGTAGGGCCATAGAAACGTGTAGCCTGTTTTTGCGGCCTTCGTGTCGGAAGATACTATTGCCGGTGACTGTACATCCCTTGCTTTATGCCTGCTAGGATTTAATAGCAGGCTTTAATGGCTACTCCAGCAGATTTCTCTATATGACAGCATTAAATTCCATCATTTTTACTAGCGAAAGTAATTTTAATTTTGGAGTTATACACTATTTTTTGCTACGCCTACACGCTTCGCCATTGTATTCAGGCCAAACAGAAAGGGCAAAGTGTAGCTTAGCTAGGGTTATATCCGGTACCTAATGTGTTGATGTATCGCTAGTAATTATTGAGACAATGATCATTTACTTAATCGTATAGTTTACGCAGCACACAAATTCTAACATAACTATTCCATTTCACCTACCTACCTTACCTTTTCTCGTACGTAAAAACCACTAATCTACATCCATATTAAACGATCACGCGTCAATTCCATACAATGACAAGCGGAAATTGTGCCAGCCCTAGTTTCATGTCCTTATTGCGTTGAGGATAAGGTTCATATTGGAACAGGAAATATTCTAATGCAAGGGTTGTCACACCTGCGCACCAAAAAACAAACAATATTAAGGAAGGAAGAGGCGGACAAAGACGGAGAAGCTATCTGGTATTTGGGGATTAAAAAAGTTTATTAAAAAATAAGAAGTAATATCCATTGTCATTATTTAAAAGCACCTAAATATTCTAAATAAAATGAACTATACAATCATACTTATATATTCATCGATGATGATGATGAATCTATAATACCTGTAAATTAATAATAATAAAAAATAGAATTTCAAAATAGGTAAGTACTTTTGTATAATAAATTCATTGGTTTTAACTATAGATATTTTTAGACAATCTTGAAATATTTATATAGTTCTTAAATCCACTGTCTACTGTTAAATAGACGATTACATTTAATAAAAAGACATAAAATTTCTCGGATTTTCACGAAAACAAAAGTCCAAATTAATAAAAAGCCTCACTTAATTGAGTCCTTATTGAGAAAATTAACTTGACAACTTGTCAGACTGCCCTCTATACTAACAAGGTCTACTTGAACTCAAGGACATCTTTTTAATAAGACTGAACAATTTTTTCAAGTAGGTTAATATTGCTCTTTAATCTAAATGGAATCTGGGTACTTACTTTGCTGAAAAAGGAATTAGAGAGAGTGTCGAAGTACGGGACGCAGACCAAAGGGCAATATACGATTTGTAAAAAATTTGGACATGAAACCTGTACCATTAGGTTCATAATTGCATACCCAATTTATGAATGAATTCATTGATAAATTGGGTATGCAATTATGATGGTCAATGTGTAGGGCTTTTTTTTGTAGGTCGAAGTGATTCTAATTTTTTTGCATGTGAAGTAGTAATTACCTTAATTAGACTATTCTAGCAAAACAGCCAAAACTTTCGCTGGGTACATATATAGATATTTACTATGTACCTAAATACTCTTACTGTCTACATATTTATTGTGTTTTTTTACGATTATTGCACATAATTATCTTTTTTACTTAACTATGGTCAGTTAAAACACGACACTTGGAAGAGTAGGTACGCAAATCAGCCCCACTTCATTAAAAATATTATTATTACCATACCTTGACTATCAGTTCCAAATATTAATAAACATCTTGCCAAAAACATCTAAATCGTAGCAATATTTCCAAATCGCCAAACCTCACCCTGGCCCGGTGGCCCACTGCCACAACCAGCGAACCAGATCCCCCAATCATCAATGAACCAGTCTTTTTGCATAATAAATATCATTGATCGGAAGGGGACCAGGGCTCATCTCAACCTGGCCATCCGTTCGGAAGACGTCCGGAAACTGGAGGGTTCCTGTTACAGTTTAGACGTCTCTTTTTAATCAATAGATGACTGTGTATTCTTGTCCTTTTCTGGAACTTGTTGCGTAAGGGTTGAGTATTCTTGGATTTGGTTTTTGTTCGTTTTCTTTTGATACGCAAATTCTGGTAACATCTGGAAGGGTCTTGTTAGTAGCACAATTAAATGTATAAAAACTGTCTCCGTTAAAGCATTCTTGGTTTAGTGGGGTTTTATTCTCGTATTGTGTGTTGATAAGAAACGCATAAGTAGCTTTAACTCTTTTTATATTCTATTTGGCATGAATTAATTTCACATATCATCCCTATTTATTGAATATTTAACAAGTTGCCGGATTCTAATTTAAAAATACATTAACAATACAATAAAAATACAATCTATCTCAAACATAACTCCAACACACAAGAAACATTTAACCAATATTGAAATTGTATTGGAGTTGCGTTGGAATATTCCCAAGCAAATTCTGCTATTTCTGATTCAGATGTTTATGCCGTAGCTGTATTGCGTTGTTAATGCATTGTAAATAGTTGTATTGAAGTTGGATCGTGTCTATACGTAGTATACGTGTTTTAAAGTTAGAATGCAACACAAGTTCTTTCTGACTGTTTTCGATGTTAACATTAACATAAGCGAAATAAGTATTTTATTTCTTACCTCTGTCATCTAAATAAATAATATTAGTTGAGGAAAGCACGGACTGAAGTGACTAAGGCAGGTGGATTCACCGAGTCTTTGACCTTAATATGCAAAAAATAAACCTGACTTGCATTTTTTTGCAGTAACTGTCTCTTTAGAGCACTTTAAATAACGGCCACTGTCTGGACTCGCTCATGCATGTCTCCTGTAGAAATTAACCCATTACTAATTCCCCCTCTCTTTTGCTACAGGTCTTGACACGTTCGCGTACGACCCCCAACGCTACGCCATGGACTACCACAGCATCGGCTTCCGAGAGTGCGCGGCCGAGGTAGCCCGCTACCTTGTCAGCTGCGAAGGCCTCGACATCCAAGACCCTCTGCGGCTTCGCCTCATGAGCCACCTTCAATGCTTCGCTGCGCAAAGAGAACTAGCAGCTAAATCCGCTAACTGGGGATATCCTCAGTACCCTACACCAGTTCAGCCTCAACCTCAACATGGTTATACAGAACTAAGACCTGAAGCGACTACATCGACAGCTACTGCTACTGTTGCTACTCCTATGGCTGTAGCGGCTCCTTTATCTGCTCCTCCAAGTTACCCCCATTATCCAGCCCCGCCAGCGCCCCCAGCGCCACCAGGCCCGCACCCTGCACCACCAGTTCCCCACTACCCTACTCCGTATCCTCACCAGCCTACGCATCACCAGTATTCTCAGAACAGCTCGAAACCTTATAGACCTTGGGGTGCGGAGTTAGCTTACTAGATTTATTGTGTAAGTTATTATTGATAAAGTTTACTCCATATTGGAGTTTATAAAATACAGTCATGTCTTTTTATAGAATGAAAATAGTTCAGTCGAAGAATTGTAAAGTATGTCCTTGTGTTCGGCAATTTAATTGGAATACTTGACTGACACGTTGTTTGTGTTGCGTATTGCTGGTAATGATAAAGGTGGAAACAGTATTTATAGGAGCAATGTCAGGCACAGAGGCGTTACGTTCAATAGGTCGCAAAAACTTCAAATATCACAAAAGAAAGTATTTAACTAGGGAATTATTTGAAATGTATTAACCCATATTTGTGAAAAGGAACCTTCAATTACTTTGTATTAAGGTTTCTTTTTGGTAAAAACCGTACGTTCAGATTGGACACAAAATTTCTGTCAAAATTCAATGATCTATAAAAGTATAGGTATATAGTCTTCTTAGTTTGATACGGTCAGAATACTAAGAAAGTTTGGGCCTATTCTTTGGCCCGTCTGTAATACATCCACATATTTTATTGGATTTAATAAGATTAAGAAGACTTGAGTTGATAATACTCGCCTATAGCTTTGATGTCTCTACGTATAATATTATATTAAAACCGGCCAAGAACGTGTCGGGCCACGCTCAGTGTAGGGTTCCGTAGTTTTCCGTCCGTCACAGTAAGTGTCCCCACTTAAGAGTTAAAATAACACCGCCATGTAGGATATGATATGAGCGTTCCACGTACAGCGACATCTATCGGCAAATTAAGTAAACTATTGCGCGCGAGCTTAAAGTATGGAAGATGATTTTTATGGGATAATTCTTTATTGCGTGAACCGATTTTCACCGTTTTTACTTTATTTGAAAGCACGTCATTTCATTGTGATTTTGTAGAAATTACAGGTACAACAAACACCTGCTTATACGGTTAAATTACAAACTTAGTTCAGAAATTATTTTGTAATTTTTTTTCAAAAACTATTCAACCTATCAAGTTCAAAATAATTTTCCTAGAAAGTTTTTATAAAGTTCTACATTTGTGATTTTTTTTATATTTTTAAAACTTATGGTTCAAAAGTTAGGGGGGGGGACACATTGTTTTTTACTTCTGGAGCGATTATTTCCGAAAATATTTACATTATCAAAACATGATTTTAGTAAACCCCTATTCATTTTTAAATACCTATCCAACAATATATCACACGTTAGGGTTCAAATGAAAAAAAAAATCACTCCCCACTTTACGTATAGGGGAGGTATCCTAATAATAAAAAAACCACTTTTTATTTTACCACTTTGTCGGCGTGATTGATATACATATTAGTACCAAATTTCAGCTTTCTAGTGCTAACGGTCACTGAGATTATCCGCGGACGGACGGACGGACGGGCAGACATGGCGAAACTATAAGGGTTCCTAGTTGACTACGGAACCCTAAAAATGCTATAATTCGACGAAATTCAATACTTTTGAACTATTTTCAATAAACAGATTTTGAAGCTTTAGTCTGGCCAATTTTTACAAGTTAAAGTACCTTGTGAGACTACGAGTTGTTAGAGATCTCAGAATTTTATAAAGTATGTTTGAGGTTATTAATGATTGTAAAAAATATACAGATATATGATAAGTTGTGTGATAGCAATATAGCATAGATTTATAAAGTCACTAGAATATTGGGACCAAATGAGAAGCTTTAATTTTATAAATTTGAGGGTTGTACCACTTTCGTTACGCGCCTTTGAAAAAATAGGTTAAGAAGGGCAAGCGGAGGCCAAAAAGAAAAGCGGCGTAAGTGAAAGAAATAATTTGACTGATCAATTTATATTGCAAAATATTTTTGTAAATGTAAAAAAAGTACTAAAAAGCGGTTGTGAAAATAGCTTTTATTATTATGTAGTGTGATTTGATTTGTATATATCGGCTATTTGACGTACATTGTGTATGTCTGATGTAAATTTACTTGTAAATAATGAAAGAAATAAATTATTTTGACAATTTACTTTATTTTTTATTGTATATTTTTATTTTATTTTATTATATTTAGGATCACCAATAGATAATACATCATGCTTAATTAATTCATAGCTTAAGTTGATAACAGATAGATGTTTATCTAATTATAGGTAACCACAGCTAATTCAAGTATCTTAGGACATGCAGTATTAAAAATTAAACAGTGTATTTACAATTTGTATATGTACTATGCTTAACCCGATTACGAATTGTCTTATTTTTTCTATAAGTTGGTGTTCAATTACCTATCTAATTAGAAACGGCTAAAGAAAGAGAAATCATAATCTCCTTCGAGCATCAACAATGTAAAGAAGGTACAGAATCAAACAAGATTTACTCTCGTGAAAAGTATACCGTAATAAGACTGTCAGAGAAAGTGCTGCTCAAGTCGTTCTTTCGGCACTATTGCGGGGCTATTGTTTGGACAAATTGTATATCCCTAGTATTATTTGATCGGTGATAATCTCATATTAAACATATTCTTAACCTATCAACAAGTAGTTAGTCAAGCCAGCTAAAGAAAAAAATCTACGCAATTTAGCCTTTTCTTCCTATATATATAAAAGCTCATTAATACTGTAATGTCAATAAGTTTTTAACGGTCAAAGGTACTAACTAAAGCAATGTCTTAATCCCCTTAATAGTCTTAATTAATAATTATTCATGTTATATTCTATTATGAAGAACCTCTTAAGGACATGGAAACCCTTTTGTAAACTATCACATTTAACACCTGAAATAGGGTTAATGTTTATATCCTCTAGAATACTCTCACTTCTAAATTAGACCATAAAATATGTAAATTAAAGTCCAATTTCAAAAACAGGCAAGTACAGATCGTAGTGTTGTAAAAGTAACTTAATTATAACTAGCTGGCCAGTAACAGTAACGACATTGCCATTTGCCGGTCAATGAAGATAGCCATCGCACACCGTGCACCACACAGGTGCGCATACGCACAGTTAACAACCCCAGATACGCGGTATCATAATGTCTGAAATGGCGTAAGCGGCTGGTTTGCTGTAAGTAAATAACGGTGTAAGCAACTTGTTAGGGAGGAATGGAACAAAGGGTAAAGTTATGCAATCAGCAAAATAAGAATTTATCTCAAGATAAGTAAATTTCAAAATAAATTGAAATGAATGATAAATGCGAACAAAAAGTCATGTGATCTTTCCCATAATTACCTAAAAATCTAACTAGTGAATTATAATTTTGACCACTTGTTCTATTGAGCTAAAATTTTGCAGCTGTGCCTACATAGTTGCCTACGTTCCCCGCTTATTGTACACTACTGTCACCGAAACAAAATTCCAATTGGTTTTAAAATCTTGATTTGACCAACAGGATATCCTTTATTTTTGTTGTTTCTTTTTCTTAAAGATTTGATACATCTTCCAGTAAGATTTTTACTTTCAGAACCTAAGTTCGATTTTTTGAAAGTAAGAACATACTTGAAATAAGATTTCTTATTCGACTGAATACAACCAGAGTATTTTAGATTATTTTTTATACCACGACGGTAGCATCTACCATAGGCTATGGACACCTGTAACTCCAGAGGTGTCACTTACGCCTTGCCGACCCTTTACAAAATTGTTATTGATAAAATAAGAAATTGTTAGTTAGGTAAAATGCGATATTTCTTCATCCAACCTTAGTATATTTATAATATATTTTTATACGTCACTATGCTAATATTAGCATTGCACTACAAACCAATTATATCGAACTTACGTCATTACTGCATACAGTATTTTACCGCAATTCTAGGGGTCGAGTATGGGATATCGCCACCCCTACGTTTCCCACGCTACCCGTTCCTTTCCCTCCCATGCGCAGGCGCAACTGTCTCACTCTCCACTTCCGTAGGAAGGTGCCATTGACTTTATACAAGTTAGCCTATAATTTTAAACTAGAGTTCAGCGAATCTGGACTTTCATGGTATCGTAATAAAGTTGATATTTAAATAGAATATTTTGCTTCAACTCGGCAAAGTAAAATATTTTAGAATAGGAAACGTACGCAGGGTGCAAGTTTTTTGCGCGAGCGTGTGTGTAACGTGTGTGGTGTGTTGGACTGTGTGTGTTTGACTTTATAATGGAGTTTTATTGGATTTATTGACCTTTTATTTGCGTTTTAATTGATGTTACAGTAAGGCAGGTTAAAGTGATCGGGAACTTCTATAGGTATAGGTAAAATAGAAAAAATACGGGCCATATACTTCGTGAGCTGTTTTCATTGATCTTCACAAAACTTTTACATGTTACGAGTATCTATACCTATGTTTTGTTATATTCGTAGAATTCTAAGATATTTCTAGAGAAAACAAATCATTAGGGATCTGTCAACATGTTTGAAAGAAATGTGGTTTCATGGAAAAGATAATTCCCATTACTCTATCACTAATGAAATTACTTGTTATTACATATTATAGAGAGGTGTATGCACCATCCATCATGATAGATTGCGTTTGTCTTAATATATAATATTCAAGTAAGTAGATAATAACTATTACTTTAATATACTTGTTATTGTTGGATCTCATTAAGTTTATTAATGCAAACCAATAACTGCGGTTTTCACAGTTGGTTCCCTATTTAGTTAGGTAGTGAGGAAAGGGCTCTTATGGCCCTACAATAAGAGCATGTCACATACTTTTGCGGTCTTTGTGTAGGAAGATACTATTGCCAGTAACTGTACAAACCAGTACTTAGTTTTAATATCCTAAATTCCCTATTATCCATGAAAATACCTGAGAGTTCCTTTAATTGGCTTTCTGTGTATATTTGATTGTATAACTGTATCTTAAAAACTGTTGGTTCTCCTTAACATAAATAAATTGTTATGCAACTATGCCATTATTGATACAAATAAAAAACCGGACTTCGCTGTTGAGTAAAAAAATCTAATTTGAAAGAATGAAATACCACGCAAAACAGTATTAAAAAAATAACGCAAATATTTAAGCACATAATTTTCACCACAACACAAATATAATCCTCATAATGATTTCAAAAATGTTTAGCGTAAATCCACAAAACTGGAATATCCTGTTCTCGGATTTAGCTTCCTCCTTTGTATGGCTTGTGTATGGAAAACTTGTATTGAATATCGAGACTTATTGAGTTGTAGGGTGACAACATTTTTTTAGAACAACTAGTGGCTTGTAGACTTTTCCGTGGTCATCGTTACGATCACGATATAATGGTGCGTCTACACGTGTGGTCACGTCCGGCAGGCTGCAAACTTCTCGCTCATACAATGAGACCATACATGTGAACGCATCATTACATAGTGAAGATTACATTGACTAATAAAATATAAAAGCGACTAATTAGGAACTTGCCTCCATTTATAATTCGTCATAAAGGATAAATTATTAACTAACATATACACGGTGCCCGTGAGCATTGCGAGAGACTTTAACAGTGTATTCATGATCATATTTAGAGAACAAAATGTCCTTTAAACTTTTCCGAAATTCGCCATAGTTTCAGAGTAAATACTACTTACAAAAAATTGCATTTTTAATTGTTTCTCAGTGTAAAATGATTTTTTGATGGCGATCTCACCGGTATGGGGCAAAGTCTAGACATCTCTTATTGACTGATATCAAAGACCTAAGAAACACTTTTCATGGACTAGTTTTTACGAGAAAAAATGTAGCAATTTACTTTTTCCGTTACTTTTTTCTAATGACATTTACTTTTTATGAAGAACAGCATTCCAAAAAACTGAAAAAAAAAATTAAAAAAAAAAAATTTTTTTGGCGTTTTACAACAAAAGTCATATAATGTTTTTTCATTCTTTTGACCTCAGAAATGCGTGGTTAAAATCTCTCGCAATGCTCACGGGCACGTTGTATATTACCTATTTATACATCTGCCTTTTGAACAGCCAGTTTCTTTGACTAAATATTGCATTTCAAAACAATGTCAAGACTATATTGGGATATAATTTTCCTATGGAAACGAAATTCAATAAGATGGAAGTTTTCGCATTTCTTCCTACGCTTAAACGCGCAAAGGGGCGTCTCGGCGTCAATTACCGACGTATTTACATATTAGATTTTGACGTACGTATTGCGACTTCTTTTATAAGTAATTAAAATATATTGATAAGTGTAGGTATTGTAAAAATACAAGTAACCTATGCTTAATGTAAAGGTCACTTTTTATATTTTGAATCCTAAAATCCTGTCCTTAAACACCCGGTTACCGTGGTTACCCTCTCAAATTTCACAAAGCGAAGACACAGGAAACCTGTTTGTCCCTTTGTCCCCTTTGTCTGTTTGATGCCCCGGTTCTTTCGAAACTAACTGTTTCCACAATTGTTCGACGTATACTGGTTTTTATACATTTGCGATTTTGATATATTGCGAGGCATTTTTGTATTGGTAAATGGAGCAAAGATGTATGCCAAATGAATTGACAAAGTCAATTAAGTAGTTTAGTTACCTACTTAGAGAAAATAATGCCTTTTTATTGTGGTACTAAGTATTACGAGTATAAGTAGATAGTACCTACTTTATAAAAAAATATTTATGCTATCCTTTAACTAACGACATGGGTTCAGAGTAACACTCACGCTGAGGTGGTGTCTAACAGACATCAAAAGTAAAATATATCATTAAAAAAATCATTTGCATTCTTCAGATACACAAGTTTTATATCAAATAATTAATCATTTTATGTATTTGAATAATAGATATTCATAAAAAAACATACGAATTTTAGAGTCCATTCGACACTTAAGAAAAATCACCAAAAAAAAATTGGGTATAATGTTCCAGTGACTTTTTTTCTTTAATTACTCAATGATTAAGAAACACAAAATCTTATATGTTAAGAAATGATCATTAGAGCGCTCAAGTGCAATAATTAATCATCAAAATAAAATAAACTGTTACACGCTAAATATATATCGTGTTTTTTGTGCACTACTGAGAGGAAATTGTCAGAAGATATAGATAAATTAACGAGAGCATGGAATTGCATATGTAGTAGTATTGTATGTTTACAGGCATTCTATATTTGAATTTTCTATTTTCTCGTACTATCAGCATAAAAAGAGGTTTGTTATATATTGAAGAAGTAAATACCAAAATAATGTCAGTGTCAAATTGTGAATATTATTTACGTTGTGCATATATTTTTACGTCTGATTTTATTGTATTCTCACAATTATCAGAATAATTTTGTGTCAGCCCGTACGACTGAGTGTAAGTTACATAATTTTCAAAAAATATGGCAGTGAGTAATTTTGGTCCGATTGAGAGTCAAAGTAAGCAAATTATTTTGAACTGTTATAAATATTTTGACCTTGAACTGAAGAAAAATTTAAATTCCCCTTACACCGCTGCCCAGTTAGTTGAAAAAGCTACAGGTGTTTGTCTCTCTACTGTTTATAACATTGTGTCTGAGACCAATAGTGAGAAATTCGCAACAACAAAGAAATTCACCTCCCCGAGAAATAAAAAGTTACGTACTTGTCCGTCATCAGCAGTAGACGATTTTGATCAGGAAGTCATCCGGAGAACTATATACAATTTTCGTCTGTCCCATAAGCAATTTCCAACCTTAAAGGCACTCCACTCTGTGTTAAAAAAATCCGATATAGATTACAAATTTGGCATTTCCACCTTACGAACACAAATAGAAAAATTTGGATTTAAATGGAAAAAGACCGAGGACAACCGAAAACTGTTAATGGAAAGACACAACATACGACTGCTAAGAATAAATTACCTTACCAAAATTGCGGAATATCGGTCTGAAGATAGACCACTAGTTTATACTGATGAAACCTACATCCACACTTCACATGTGTCCGGAGAGGCTTGGACCGATAGAACAGAATTTGGTGTAAAAAAACAAATCAGTACAGGCCAGCGGTTAATAATAGTGCACGCAGGAGGAAAAGATGGTTTTATTCCCAACGCTTTGTTAATGTTTAAGGCAAACCAAAAAACGGGAGATTACCATGACCAGATGAACTTTGTCAACTACGAAAAATGGTTAAAAGAAAAATTAATACCGAACCTTAAACCGAATAGCGTACTTATCGTAGATAATGCGTCCTATCACAACAAACTTTTGAATCGTGCTCCAACGTCAAATTCTCATAAACAAGAAATGATGGATTGGTTGACAGAACACAACATTTCGTATAGCCCGTTGATGTACAAAACCAGTTTGTATGATTTAATTAAACAAAATAAAGAGCGGTTTCGTGAGTACCATATAGATGCAATTTTAAAAGAACATGGCCCCTCCGTTTTACGATTGCCACCGTATCACCCGACATTCAATCCGATCGAAAATATTTGGTCCATGGTAAAAGGATATGTAGTGAAGAAACGTTTCATTAAACATGCAAGGCATTATGAGTTTAGCAACTGAACGAATGAATACTATTACTGCTGAGGACTGGGAAAATATTTGTCGCCATGTCGAAAGTGAAAAAAATAAATATCGATGTCAGGAAGGGGAAATGGATCGAATTTCAAACAATCTTATTATCAATACTTGTGACAGCTCAGATGAAGAACATGATAGCGACTAAAAGCAAAAAACAGAGGACTACTACTTATTCCATTTCTTAAGGGTATGTAATTTTATTAAATTAAGAGAAAATTATTCTCCTTTTGTTGCAAACGGTACCACCACTACAAATGCAATTCCATGATCTCGATAATCTATACTATAAGTGATATTGGGAGGTTAAGGGCCCAAAGTTAGAGAGTCGGCACGTGGACACGAGCTGTGAGGCTAATTAGTAAAACAAAAGCCGCTAAGACTGTTATTGGAAAGAATTTTCTACTTTTTAGCTCGTCACCAAGAGACGTGAAATACGTTAAACACCATGGTGGCGTCTGTAAGACGTCGATGATTGTTACGAATGTATGTGCGTTAGTTTCACTCCCAGCATCTCAGAGATGCTAGATCAGTTCAATTAGAGGATGATGACAGAAATAATGACACTGCGGGATGCGTTTTAACAGAAACATTCGACCGAAATATTTGTATGTGTTTAACAAATTTTTAGTACACGAACACCGTAGTGACGTCCGTGAGACGGCAATGACTCGGTTTAGGGCATAATGTGCACAAGTTTGACGGCCGGCATCGAAGGGATGATAACAAAAGCGAAAGGTACAAGAAACGAGAGCTTTTCACAATATACTTTTGAATAAATATTCTCGAAAGAAAATTTAGTACGTCTGTGAGACGTGCACATCTTCAGTTAAAGGCTATTTTAACGAAACGGAACATACCTACAATTAGAAAAAATGTAATTAAAATGTACAAGAACATGTAATTTTTTTACGAACCAATAGATAAAAACCGGCCAGGTGCGTGTCGGACCACGCATAATGGAGGGTTCCATACCTTCAACGGAATAAGAAAAAGATAGCTTTAACCGTGTGACGTTTTTGGATGACGACATGTGCGGTAGTGTTAGGTAGGTTAGATAGATAGAGGTAGATTTGGGTAGCTAGAGTTGAATAGAAAAGAAGATATATTACAAGTAGATAACCACGTACCAAACAACTGCTTAAATTAAACTAAAACTAAGTTTGATAAACTTAAACAAAATGGAATATAAACAAATAATGAACAGATGTTACAACAATAGATGAAAACAACAACAGATGATAACAACAATATCTACCTACATCAGTGAAAACGAAAAAAAAGCTAAGGACTTGTTTTAGGTATGCTCAGTTAAGAAGAATCTAGTTGGGCGCCAATGTGACGTTTTTAGATGACGACATAGGGGGTAGTGTTAGGTAGGTAGGATAGATTTAGGTAGCAAGAGTTCAATAGAAAAGAAGATAGTTAAATTTTGTCAAGTATATTTACAGAGCACAGAAACACAAAAGAAATTAGCCGGCTAGGCCGTGGGTCCGCTACTGAGCACACACAGATATAGATAAAAATGAAACAGATAAAACAAGTCCTCAGAAAAAGTCACTTTCCTGTAGCTTAATTGCCAGGTAGGACGTCCGGAACGCGGCAGGATGCATCTGGACGTGGACGTAGATGAAATGTAGACACAGAAGTATTATCGGGTTCCGGGTCTGGGAGACCGGAACACCGATGTAGGCGCCGCAGCATGCGCCAAGTTGAATTAGGGTTTCAATTCAACCCCAAGCTTGATTCCCTAGGAAATTTCCGAGATTAGCCATTACACGAACATTCCGATTTAATCATGTGACAGCGACATCCGTAATTCCGTATATCAGGGTAGTAAGTACAACGGATAGTGACCTCGGGGCATAATTTAATTTTCACCGATGTGGCAGTCACAAGATAAGAGCGTAGGAAAATAAAACGCTTACACAGAACAGAACCTAAGATTAAATTGTTGGTAGGAATGTTAGATAAAGGTTAAATTAATAATACAAAACACTTACCCAGTCCGGGGAATTGTTGATACACTAAATTAATATAGAATTAAGTCGAATCATTGAGTTTTTATGAATTTACTCTACAATAGTAAAATATTATCATATTTTCACAGAGCTCGGAAATTCATTTGTTTTCATGACATAAATAAAGAAACAAAACGTTCCAGTCATTTGTTGGCCAGCACAAGACTCTAAGCGCGGGCGCGTGTCAAAAGAGGTTTAAACCTATCAGAAAAATAAAACCGTTACAACCGTTAATGTTCAACAATTTACGTTGAAATAATATGCAAAGATGTATCTTCTCAAATTTTTTCATATTTTTTTGATCTCCGGTTCAAAAGTCACAGTGTGGGGGGGCACAATTTTTTAGACTTTCGGGGTGATTATTTGTGAAAATACTCATTAAATCAAAACATATTCAAATAAACTTCTACGTTGTTTTTAAAAACCTATCTATTGGTGTGCAACATGTTGATATTGGGTAAAAGATTAGATAATTAGTTACATTGTATGGAGTAATATTATAAGTAAAAAAAAATTCAGCAATTTTACTACAAAACTAAGTATAAATAAATGGCATACAAAATACACCTTATGTTAAAATTTTATTAAATACGTCTTATAGTTTCCGATTAAAAGAGCTGTGACATACGGACGGACGGACGGACATGACGAAACTATAAGGGCTCTGTTCATCCCATTCTGGGTACGGAACCCTAAAAAGCATGTAAAATACCTGTTTGATCAATAAATGATCATATCATATCATCCAAGATTATTATTATTGTGTTCTTCTATTTAAATAGGTAGGTGTTACTATTACCTACAATGCAGTTATGAACGTCAGAAAAAACTACCACCGTTTCTAACTCTGAACCATGAAGAATTATGATCGGCAAGAAACTGTTGAAATGAAATATAGGTTCATAGTACGAAAAATATTATAAAGGATACTTAGGTATGTATAATATTCAACCTAACATATGATTTTAAGCTCACATGGTCATTCACATATTCAACCTAAGATTCAGTCTCCATACTGATCTGTTCAATTTTCATTACATCTGTCAGACCGTGCTGGCTTCCTTGTGTATGATTTCAATACAATTATTCAAAATGATATCCATATGTTTCCTTTTGAACCCATAATCCCAATAGAAACTAGGCCGGGACTTATTTTTTAAAAACAGTAAGTAATACCACATCAAATCTCAAAAATACCTGATAATGCGTAGTTCTTCCAGAAAACATATCAAAACAGTTTAAGAAGAAAACTATGTAACATATCACAAATAATAAATAATTAGGTACATACCCTGTGTCTTCTCTAGAGTCGTGATGAGCATTCAAACTTCATCAATCATTCTGTCAGCGTTCTGGGACATACGGCGGCAAGTGACGAATATTGATTGATATCAGTGCGTTAGTACTAATGTGCGTTTTAGTCGAAAACTTTTGATAGCTTCCATTTTGATGTAAAATTGGGATATATATAAAGCCTAACCAGAAATATATAATCATTGTCAAGAGGGCGCTATTATTCTCATTTATATGGCAAGAGTTCAGTATAGTAATAAACACATTATTCTCTATGCTATAATGTCATCTTGATTTGTTTACCTGTCAGCTCTGATGTTAATTTGTAAATGTTTCGTAGCGAAATAGTTTAATTTCGCAAGCGTTTTATTTCCAGCATTTTATTACATATATTATTTACAATGTTTTGCTCTTGACTATGAATAGTTTTGGACATTTCTTGACATAAACCGCTACAATGACACTTACAACTTACAATAGTGACAACGGATTGCTAAAATTATTGCCAGTGTAAGAAATTAGTTCCACCAAAATTCCGCAACATGGTCATATATTTCTGGTCAGGCTTTACAAACATGCAAGATACATCACGTAGAGCATGTATAATTTGTATTGAGTTGTCAATATTTTTATAAATTGACAGTTTTTAAATCGGGAATTCAATTTTCGGTCATCTCCTGCTGGTTGCTGGTATCCGATTGAGCTGAATGATGGCATAACTTCTATTGTTTGGCTGATATAGTATATCCTACCAATATGTTTACAAGATTAGACGTTTGAACGAGCCCCGGAAAATGTGACACAATTTCAAGAAATCTAAGGGTGAGTTCCTCCACGCATAACTAACGAACTGATCAACGTTGAATATGGCGACGGAGCTGTCATCCCATAGAAAACTGTCAAACTTTTCAAGCAAGATTTTTTTAACGATGACGTTGACGTTAATAAACGGTTTGGTGCAACCGGCCCTAAATCTCTAGTTAATTTGCAATACTATCCTTATTACTAGATTCGGGCATCTGGCAGCTGTTTATATAAAATGTGCTGTCTATATAAAATAATGTTTTTGATTTGATATTCTCTTCGCAGACTTCCTATTAACTCTTACCTGACGTGATCTTTGACAAAAATATGTAAATTTAAAATTTCGATATCCGCGTAGATATTTATAATAAGCCGAGTTTTTGTCGAAGCCTCTCCAAAGACACTGACGTCAGCATAATCCGACGGAGTGGCAGATCCGTGCTTCACAGTGCTTCGGCGCCACTTCATACTTTCAAAATCTTTGCTCTTTCTTAGCCTCAAGTGATTGTTTAGAACCAACGACAAGGAGACGGGAGTGTTACGACATTACTAAACGGCGGCGACACGGGTAGCGACTTATGAGACATGGCCGCATTCTCATGACTCGATATTCAACAGAACTAAACGGTAAGGTACTTACCTACTCGTACGCAACTTAGAAATAGGTATAGAGCAATAGGTAGATACAAACATACCCTAAAAAAATCTGTTTTCTTAGCTGGATCGACTGGCAGCACAAACATTTCTACAGTAGGTATGCATAAAACTGTCTAATGTACGTACCTAAAGAAAATAATATCTATAATTTAAGAAATATATTTTGAAAAATTTGCATTCAGCGATACTACATAGTCGCCTGCTTTCACGTAGCATCGTCGGGCTTGAAAAGGCTTCAACTTTTAATATACCCAAACAAAATGTGGCGAACCATGCCTAAAGGGCCCTAATGCTTATTATTGAGTTAAGCATGGATCCCAAATCTACGTTAAATACACTGATTTAAACTTTCACGGTTTTTACACATATCCTTTTAACGTAACAGCAACGGGAATTAACCACGTATATAATTTTAAAACATCGAAGGTAATCTTAAAATACTACAAATAGATATACGTTAAATACCTACCTCACACAACACAACAAATAAATACCCTAACAAAAAATGAGCATAGGTAATGAAACGCCACAAATTGAGTCTGGTAAATCTGGGAATACTAAACAAAATTATCACAATCGGAAACATCGCGAAATTTTCGCAGAAGCGGCTTTATCAGACGACAAAGTAAATGTTTATACTCACTATACAGCTAACAATCACAGAGCTGTACTGTAACTATAAATTATTCCAATGTCTACACTCAGCGTGGTGTACCTATGGACTAAGGCCACCAAAACCACGCCAACATAACAAAAAACTCACACAATACAACAAATAAATACCCTAACCAAAAATGAGCATTTAAATAGGTATGAAACGGCGGAAATTGAGTCTGGTAAATCTGGGAATACTAAACAAAATCTATCACAAGAGGAAACACCTCGAGATTTCCGCAGAATCGGCTTTATCAGACGACAAAGTAAATGTTTATACTTACTATACAGCTCACAATCACGGAGCCGTAACTATAAATTATTCCAATGCCTACACTCAGCATGGTGTACCAATGGACTAAGAATCACCAAAACCACGCCAACACAACAAATAAATAACCCCCTAAGAAAAAACTCACACAACACAACAAATAAATACCCTAACAAAAAACTCGCACACCACAACAAATAAATACCCTAACCAAAAATGAGCATTTAGGTATGAAACGCCACAAATTGAGTCCGGTAAATCTGGGAATACTAAAAGCAATCTAATTATTCCAATGCCTACACTCAGCGTGGTGTACCTATGGACTGAGAGTCACCACGCCACCCTTTGCTAACAGGATACCTATTAAACGGTCGTTGCCGTCTCAATTTATCCCCAAACCCTCCAATAGCCCAAATAAAATACGGTGGTAATTATGACATCAATTTATTACATTCTCCTTCGAACAATGTTTGCAAATGGTGGAACTTATTGGCAAATACAGGCTTATTGCGCGTTCCAATCGCAGACGATTGACAATTTTAGGCAATTAGAAGACAGAATTGAGTAATTATGTACAATGAAAAAGAAATTATCTTTTATGTAGGTTACAAATTACGATACAATCGAAAATGGAAAATGTATATTTGACATTAGAGGAAAAACAATTTATGGTGAAAATAAGAAAAGTGCGTCAAAAACATGTCGTTCAATATTGTTTTTCTCTTTAAGTCGATTGGGCATTTACGTTTGACAAAGGGATTAAATTTATAAAGCATTAGGTAAGTTTCGTGAATAAGATAGTTATCTTACCGATATGTAATATAGAACGGGATACACAATCAGCTCAAAATAGTGGCCCCAATAGTGCTGTAAGAACGACTCGTACAGCAGTTCCTCTGACAGTCTTATTACGGTATAACACTGGCCGGTTACAAGTGTTACCGGTTTTCACATGTGTCGTGAAAACTGGCCAAAGTAACATTGTAATTGTTTTCGGTAAATCTTGTTTGAGACTATATCTCTACTATATATCGTTACTCAATGAGTTATCTCCAATTTTTCTCATTTCCCTTTGTCAAAATCCGTTAAATATCGACAATGTATTAAAATGATTTGGATTGTATACTTATCTTTCTTAAACGGACCTTGGCCGCGATTCGAAAAATAAACACACACACTGGACAGACACAGCTCCAACCCAACTCAACCCAACTCAACTCAACGCTATAACGACATTGGCATTTACTATTCGAACAGATTTTCATTCAACATTGGTCTCACATTGGTCACACATTGGTCACACATTGGTACAACATTGGTACAACATTGGTACAATGCGTGACCAATGTGTGACCAATGTGAGATCAATGTTGAATGAAAATCTGTTCGAATAGCAAATGTCAATGTCGTTATAGCGTTGAGTTGAGTTGGGTTGGAGCTGTGTCTGTCCAGTGTGTGTGTTTATTTTTCGAATCGCGGCCCTTATCACAATTACAAATGTTTTGTAAGAAAGGAGAACAGTAACTTAATGCCTAAGTAATAAAATTCAATTGAGATCAACGACATAGAATAGAATATAATATATGTAATATATCAAATTACTTAACTATTAACAATGCCTTCACTGCCCAGTCGGGTATTAAAATGCAAATTAGTTTTAGATATTATATGGAATGTTTTAATTTATACAAATATTTAGTTAAATAAATCGTAAATATGTAAATGCTTTTGCTCGGGTGACAGTAGGACGTTTCAATTATTTGCAATTGGCAAAAAATTAAAATTGTTGAAGCAATTTTCATTTAAAACCACTAATACGAGTACATAGTACCTATTGAAAATTATTTAGAAAATAAATAAATAAATTCCAAAATGTGTTACCCGAGCATTTGAATCTAATAGTACTGATAGCATAACTTTCATAAGTAATGTAAGTATAAAAATACCAGCAACTTATTAAAATTTTGTAATAATCCTAGTGTTACTATATTATAGAATATTTTTTTTATGATATGATAATGACCGGCATTCACAGTGATCATCATTATTACTAACTAACATATAACTATACTTTACGTCACACCTGGCCATAATGTGAGTATTACCGCACGCTACGCGTACGGTAAAACACGCATTATGGCCAGATGGAGACGTAAAATTGTGTACTCACCACGGGCAGTAAAAAAGAAAGCCCTCTATCGCATATTTACAACCCTCGCTTGCGGCTCGGGTCACGAATACCTGCGATTTCGGGCTTTCTTTCTTTTACAGTCCTTGGTAAGTAATGTACTATTATGATATCACACAAACTTTGGTAGACCTATGTCTGTCTTCTACTATTCAAATAAATAAAAAAAACTTACGCAGAGTACAGTTAGAAACAAATGTGTAGGTAATGAAATTGAGTTTACCTGTGGTCACAATTATGTGTAAAAAGTTTGTTTTAATAAAAATCTAAATTTAATTTAATGATAAACTGAAGTTACTTCAAATAAAAGAGTACTTATAAAAATGACCGTTATTTTCAATACTCTTTAGGGAAAGTACAATGCAAAGGAGATCGTCAATTCTAGGCCCACTTGCGATATGGTCTCGTATAAAGTTTGGTCTTAAATTTTAAGCAAATACCCATTTTATTACGAAACTAGACAAATGCATGAAAATAAAACGGGAATTAGAAATGAAAAATAAAAAGTAATTTCGTTGATCCTTCCGCCATCCAAATAGTGCTAAATAAGTTGTTAACGTCTTTACAGCATTGACATAAGGTTAACTTCTCCTGGGCCGAGACGAAACGGACATTTTCAGTAAGGAGTTACGTTTATTTTGCTAATCTTGTTTATGAGTATAGTTTGACACTATTAATGTATGACATAACCGTCATCCATGTCTGCCACATGAAGTTATAATTTGAAACTGGAGTGTGCTCTTCGGCCACAAGGTGGGGCCGAAGGAGTTGGTGGTATGGGGGGGATGCGTCTCGTTTTGACTATTTTTCTATTAAGTAATGTCTGATACTACCATGGATTTCTAAAAAGTGGATGTAATTGTTGCACTTTTTCCCTAACCACAGATTATAAGGTTCATCTGATGAACCTTATTACCGTGTAAAATAGACGTTCATAGGTGACTAGAAAAAACGGTCCGATAGAGGGCATAATATGGGGGGCGGTGTTTCACTCGAACTCGTTACAAAATTGACATACATACATTGACATTTTGACTTGTTGTTATGCTGGCATTATTGTCTAATGACGTCAAAACTCCCTAAGTCAACGCGGGACGCGGCTCCCTAAATTACTCTCTCTTTCGGCCTTGCTTTTTGGCCCAAGAGTGTGCTCCGGTTTAAAATTATAACTTCATGGATACTAGTAGGAGCGCACTAACAGTGATAAACCTTATCTCTTTGTAATAAGTGCTACGATTGTTTAGTTAATAGTAGCAATGATGGTTTGACAGCCATTATCATTGTTTACCCAAATACAAGAAATCTGCGGCAGGATCAAAATATGACTTTTTATTATTTTATTATGATTTCCGTTTCATTATCATGTCAGATTTTGTAGAAATTCTTTATAAAACAGGTATTTATTTTGTGCTATACTTTAAATCATAAACATGTACGCTTTAAAATATTGTTCTTATCACATTCATGTTTTTACATCCCGATTACTCAATTTTCCCGTTACATTTCATGATTATTTTATGACCACCCTGATCTAGAAATTAAAGCGAATGTTTTGATATCTGTTTCATAATTATACGCATCTTTATGATCTAGGGCAAATCGCCTAACAAAAATTGACGATCTCCTTTACCTAAATTATTTTTTCTCCGTATCTTTCGTTGCAACGTAAAAACATATTTTACGCAAACGTTAATTTATAGGTACCTATATTATACCTACTACAGTAAAGTATATACTAAACAATAAAATATAACTTAAATATATTCGTTTGCTGTATTGTTTTTATTATTAATCAGTTGACCGTGGGATGTCAAGTTTAAAGTCCACATTCTGCTTTTATTTTCGCATTTGTTTCTTTTTTCTTTCATCCAATAGCACACAGGTTTAAAGCTAATCCAAAACAAAACACTAGGTATAATATCATACAAAATCTACAATTACCATCTAAAAATAATTCATAAAGTGCTAACCAGCTCCAGGCTTTCATTGATAAGATTCTGCGCTCTCTCCTCAGTATCCATTTCTTGTTCCACATCATAATCTAATAGCGTGTATTCTGTTCTGATACTGCTACTATCCTCGCTGTCGTTAACGTTAAAATATGTGACTGTGGCATAGCAGACCGGGGCTCTGGCGGGACTGCTCCTCGCTGATTCGTACGCCGAATCAGATCGCGCGCAGTTGTAGTTACACTCGTAGCTTTTAAGACTTTCGTTGCGCGAGCTGTCGAAGCTATGGCAGCTGCTGTATCCATCGAAGCTTTCGTTAGGGGTGTGTAGAGGTGGTAAGGAAGCTCGGCAAGGGCAGTAGCGTTGGATGTCGATCTCGGAGCGGGCATCGACGGTGCCGCTGTAGGATGGTGAACGCACAAGGGGCGAGATGCGGTTACGGGCGCTCTTGCGGCTTTTGCTTCGTTTGAATAGCTTGAAAGCCTGTAACAAGAAGAAAGTATATTTAATAATTAAACCAGGATTAGAGAGTGCTGCGGGGATTGTTATCGGAGATTTTTAGCTACTTTTCATGCCCTCTCTTGTTTTGCCAGTGATTTTTGAATAAATAAATAACTTATTTATAATCATAGATATTTTTACAGACTATCTAAATATATTAACTTTATACATTATGCAATACCTGCCTAAGTTCCTACATGCAATACAAACACTACTAAGAAGGATTAAATTCGCAGTAAAAATCATTGCAGGAAACTTTAGAATTGTTTTGTGGGCACTAAAACATAGTTTGTCAGAGATTCTTATTTATATATACTACGGCTATGTAATCTGCTGCATTAAGGTGACTTTTGGTCACTTGCACAAATACAAAGTCGTTTGTATTTTGGTGCGTGGGAAGGTTATATTTTATTTATTTATTTATTTTATTTCCAAACATATTACACAGTATTACAGTAGATACTAAGGCACTGTGGTATGCATACAATATTATTATTATTTTAGAATAACGTTAACATAGAGTTGTGTTATACAATAACAATAATCTTAAATACTAATATAAGTTGTTCTCAACTGTCCTTTAAAACAGGAATGAAAGCAAAGTTCAAGTCGTAATTATTAATTTTGAAACTTTGCAAACTCCGGCTCTACTGAGTTTCTCATAATAACTTACGTGTATACAGAATGTCATTTGATATTTACTAGTTCGCTTATCGGAGAAGGCAAACCGAACCCATATACAAGATATCTCTATAAATACTTCGCTTAGCGCGTTATTTCTTTGAAACCTATGCTGCCAAAAAGAAGGGGTGCGGGAGGGGAACTCGCAATGCTAGACAGGGAACGCGCCTTTGTTCCGTGGGGCGTAAGAGAAAGTCAGACATTTATGGTTGCCATGGAGACGTACTAAGTTTACTGTCACTTACAATAAATTAGTGTCTCACTATAGGGTGAAATTACTTCGAGCGTGGCAGCGGGGGTCGCCCGGCTATGCGGGGTCTTGGGTTATTAGTCTATGACCGAACCTAATCTCAACAAAACCTAGTTTACCCTCTGGGTTGGAGGATTAGACGGTTACGCCAATTGCGGGGATTAGGTTGCCGAGCAGTTCGCAGGCTTGCCGTTGCTGAAAAGCTTGGATCAATGCTAGAAAAATGATGATCTAGTTAGAAAGACATTTTGTGGCACAGCCTAGGAAAACTTCTATGATCACCGATCACCTACTTATTTAAACAGTTCACTTAGCTAAATGATATGTTTTAATGTTGAACAAGATTACCTCTTCCTTTTTAAAACCATTCCCTGTAGCCAAGATGACAATCGTTTGCAGAAAACGAAACGAAACGCTGCACGCTCTCGCTCAGAGAGATAGAGAGACGGATACCGTTTCGATTCGTTTTCTGCAAACGTTTGTCATCTTGGCTAAGCCCCCTGGTCAATATGTAGCCAATTGCATCGCATTAAAATTGGTTCAGTAGTTCGTTCGTTCAAAGTAACAGATGACATACAATGAGTGATAAAATCGTTTTCTTCGTGAGGATTTTTTTAGTCCATTTCAAAATGAATCCTAGTCGTAAATGCTAGACAATCGAGTGATTTACATATAATTGATAGTTAGTACCCGACCTTCGACCCTACATCAAATAAAGACTTCAAGAGTTTTCTGAACTTTAAATTAAATAAATAGTTGTGAGCAATTTATTTCACCCTTAACTTCTAGACCTTGTTACTAATACTCCCCCGATAGGACCCTAATGCAGTTATCACATTGAGTGTGAACTACACAGTATTAGGCTATACACGAAGAGTCGCCATCAAATATATCGGAGCGGCCAAGGTACAAAAAAATATCGGAACATGTACTTTATCGCATTGACAATAGAGGCGTTGTTCAGATATTTCTGACCACCTTGGCTACTTATATATATTTGATAGCGACTGTACCAGTCCATAAATATGAAGACAACAAATGGGGCTTAACAATTACAACAACATAAAACCGATCTGATGTTTAAAAATTAGTGATTTACGAAATCTTTTAAAAGCTGTTGTAATTTGTTTCTGTCTACCTAAGTACTAGTTAAGTAGACAGTACTATTTTTACAGTAATATTTTTTCTAGACCTAGTAAATATAGCACAGAAACCATCGGAAAATTTGTGAAATTTTAAAAGTTATACGAAAATCATTATATTTATTATGGATTAAGTAAAGCATCTGGTGCCTATTGACAACTATGATTTAAAGCACTTTTACTAGTGAGTCAGTCCGATAAAGTTAAACTTATTTGAATATCCAATGCGTACAATGTGAAGGCCGCCAAGCCTTACAACGGCCGAACTTTCGCGGTAGTATTGAATAGCCTGCTAGTTTTCGGCTATTGAAACAACTTTTATTAATTTATCGAGAGCTGTGATTAGAAGGTTTCATACCTCGAAATTTGAATCCTGAAGGCCTAGCCAACGTGCCAATCGTTTACACTCCGTAGCGAACGAAACGCAACTGTCACTGTCACACTAATATGGAAGAATGATAGAGAGAGATGACGCTACGCCACGGAGCGTTAACGATTGCCACGTTGGCTAACCC
Organism: Pammene aurita; assembly: GCA_947086415.1. Taxonomy (NCBI): domain Eukaryota; kingdom Metazoa; phylum Arthropoda; class Insecta; order Lepidoptera; family Tortricidae; genus Pammene; species Pammene aurita. Next base: position 3,472,512 of record OX352296.1, read on the forward strand.
CCCTGATATGTATTATATTATTTAGTGTTTTAGACTAAAAAACCTATAATAACTTAAAATATAACATATTATAAAATATATTTAACGGCCTCCTAGCCCAGTCGCTAGTGACCCTGCCTACGAAGCAGGAGGTTCCGGGTTCGAATCCTGGTCAGGGCATTTGTTTATGTGTTTATCATAGATACTTGTTTCCGAGTTATGGGTGTTTTCTATGTATTTAATTATCCATATTTATCTATTATATATAGGTATCGTCGTCTAGTACCCATAACAAAAGACTTATTGAGCTTACTGTGGGTGGGACTAGGTGGATTTGTGTAAGATTGTCCTATAATATTTATTATTTATTTAATATACCCAAACCCAATCATTGGATTATGACTAAATGTTTAAAACACACTCTTTATTTTTCAGTTTTATTCCCGTATGTGCGTGTGTGTCTAATTATAACAAAGTTCAACCAAACCAGGTCAACAATGACAGCTATACATTTTATTATACTAATAAACCATTACTGTTTATCATCATATCCAAAAACTAGGGCCAAGTAATTAGGCTGTCTGGGCTGATATGCTAAAAAAAACGCGATAACTTTAGAAGCGATTGTGTGTCAATTACAAGGACCATTAATACCCAGTCCAGGTATTGTTCCAGGTTCATGTAATGTCCATACAAAATCGCGTTCCAGTGATTCAGGTCTGTCCCATACATGTTCTTAGCCAATTTAAAGATGACAAAATAATTCAATATTCGTTCAAAATATGACGCTGTTGCAGAAAACAATAGTAGTTTATGTAACTGTTACGTAATAAGGGTCCTTAAAATACGAGTGTGGTTTTCGCCTGCGGCTCGTTTCATAATAAGATCACACGACTGTTTAAGGCCTAATTACGTACAGTTGCATACACTGCTTTATCTACACTCATATTACATATAATATCCTAAATGACGTATTCGGAAACCATAGTGTTATCAAATTCGATGTTCCAAATTTGAAACTCATAACTTAACAATATTTGAGCATGTAAAGTTAAAATTACGTTACTGCCACAGATAAAAAGCTTATCATAGTAAAATCGGTTGTGGTAATGCTGGCCATTGCCTACCGGTTTTAAATACATTTTAGAGGACTTACAATGTGAGTGTAGATAAAAGGTATAACATGAATATTGGAGGGACGCGATTTTGTATAGACATTCAGTTCAGATATTATTTAGTTCATGTCATTTGTCATGCATGATATCCAAAAACTAGGGCCAAACAAGTGGGCTAACGAGCCTGATATTGCTAAAATACGAGCGAGATAACTTTATATTAGAAGCTATTCTGTGTCAATTATATCGATATCGGGAATTCGTGAGTAATATGCTAATATTTCATGAATACATGTAATGTGCTGATATGATATGCAGTAATGTGTAGGAACAAGCATTTATCAAGTTCTGAGAACATACATACGTATAGCTGCAAAATAACATAGGCACTTAATAAATGAAAATTCATAAAACGTTGCTACCTACATTACCAGTCGTTACTATGCGGGACAAATTCATAGGACTGGCGGCACTACATAGCACCTAAATACGATGAATTTGTGCAATTATAAAACTTCATTATCGTGACGTGGTTTGGCCAGGATTCATGACACAATAGCTTTCATTTTCCAAAAGATAACTAATTGTAAAAGTAAATCATCAGCGAAAAGTTGGTTGCCAAGTGAAAATCGGACAAAAAAGTTCAGCGAAAAGGCAAAATACCACAACAAAACAAGATCGAGTCGGTTGGGAAACTTGCACAGCCAGATGTAAATGTCTTTATCCAAGATCACGAAGGCAACGCCGTTTTAAAAATGTTGGAGGCAATCTCTACTGAATTTAGTATGTTTTAAAAGTTCTGAATCAGTGTGAAAAAGTACAAAATATGCACAGGCCTTCTCTCACTGAAATTTTAAGAGAGTTTTGACTATAGTCTCTACGTAAATACCTGGTTAAGAACTTCTCACACACCTGAATATGTTCGCAATTAGGGTTTTCTCCTGGTACTCGTTTTCTATACAAATCCATGCAGTACCGGAACCGGGAATTCCCGGTTCTCGCCATACAAAATCCGAACCGGGAGCATTCCCTATTCGTAATGTATCACGTAGGTATGCTTATTGAGTGAATCGGTAAAATAAGGCGAGGAACTTTTTTCTTTGTTTTTATGCGTCAAGGAATTAATAATAAACCGCATAATTTTAGGTTACTATTGAAGTCCCGGTCTCTTACGATACGGTTTCACCTAATATGTTTATGTACCTATTTGACGTATTTTACGTTATTTGATGTTTATTTGCTTATAAAAATGCTTTATTAAAAATATATTCCATTCCGTTCATGTTTCTGCTATGCCACGTGGGCCTATATTTAGGTTTACATTATATTATTTACTTTGAAGCTCCGCCCTTGATATTGTAAGAGTAGAGGTTGCGAAAAACTTTACACCCCAATTTCATTCCCTTAGGGGACGAAATTCCAAATATACTTTCTTAGTCGAGCTCTATGGCATTTGGGAAATATATGTTCCAAATAACAAGGTTAGTACCTTTAACGGCTTAGGCCTGATGTGCGTTCTCTGTCAATCTGAGCTGTTTTATACTGGGTGACACTTTAGACGTCATACAAGATAATCAAAGCTGAATCTATTCATGATTTTGAACAACTGTTATATTTAGTGGTAATTTTTTAAGATGTCGGAATCTTACTAAGGAATTCTACCGACATCTTAAAAAAATCGTACTATACTAAGGGGTTAACTTTGTAAATTAACAATACAAAAATACTTTCTCATACATTTTCGTCTACCTATACTTGACCTTTTCTATCCAACAGCTCAAAATGTTTTCTTTTTTAATTTAAAAAGTTGAACCCATAGTAAAAACCATGAATATATTCAGGTTTGATTATCTTGTACGACGTCTTAAGTGTCACCAGGTATTAAGTAAGTACTTATTACATCTTACGTATTAACAGGAAAATTGTTGCGTCAATAAACCTACAACTTATGACAGACTAAACTCATGGGAACTGCCGAAACTCATTGGCGAGATAGTTTCGGAAAATAGTTTCTCCCATCATTATTACGAGAGTTCTGTTGCTATGTGGTTTAAGGATGGTTCACGCTGTAGCGTTCCGCGTCGTACACGACACTCCCGACACTTCATTTTGTATAGAGAACATCACGTAAACTCCGAGTATTTTGTGACGCTTTCTATATTTGTTACCTGCCGTGAATTTTTCACCGGATGGTCTTTTCGGAAGATCAGCGCTGGCTAACGCCAGCAACATGCTGAGAAGAGGCCACTTCGTGACACCTGTTTTATTCTATAATTATCTGTAGTTTATCTGTTCTGTCTGTAATGTCACGAATAAAGATATTTCTATTTCTATATAAAATGAAGTGTCGGGAGTATCGTTTAGGACGCGGAATGCTACAGCTTGAACTATCCTTAACCGTAGACGAGCGAGGGGCTTGTTTGAACAGAGGTAGGTATTAATAATTCGAAAATTTAGTCAAAAAAATTTTTATACATGCCCTTTGCTTCTACTGATAAACAGCAACAGCCTTGACTCAATCGGTGGATCTTACCTCCGTCCTTGCAATTATTACTACATATTTATAGTTTCCTGCAACTTCCTCATTTAATGACATTTAAATGAGTCTTTGTTGAGTCAAGAAAACCGCAAACTTTTGACGTAAACGATACATTCATACTGAGATTCATACACTCATTCTTAAGCCAGTACCATTAATAGAAGAACGTCCGTGTTTAATTTGCAAATAAACATTTCTCGTTGGATTTAAAAAAAAAATATCTTTATCCATATCATAATTTCCCTATAATATGTATATTCAGAAACGATAAGCCAACGGTTTATATACACCTGTGTCTGTGTTGCATCGTAAAATTTACTTTAAAATATCGATGGCCCATACTTTAATTACATACAAATTTCGAATGTCTTCTGGAATTAATTCCAGAAGATTTTTGGCCATGGAGGTGCAATGGCGGTCATTCTATTTAATCTCAACACGTTATTGAGGAGTTATATGTATGTAGATAAACTAATTTATGTAACTGTACTTAATTAGGCATAAAAACACTCGTGTGATATTATTATAAAACCACACTCGTATTTTAAGGCACTTCATACGTAGCAGCCTCATAAACTATAATGCCTCGGTTTCCGTAAAAGTCCATATTACTTTGTGGTCATCGATGACCACAATTTATCTCCCACTGCTGAGCATGAGCCTCTCCTCTTGTTCTTGACTTGTTCAGGTCCAGAGCCCATGTCATCCATAAGAGACCGCAACCTTCTGAACCATGTTCCTTTCTTCCAAAACCATCCAAACCTCGTTTCCTCGGTGTATTTCCAAAAATAAAGTTACAGTAGTCTAAATGTCCATGGCTTAAGCTTTCTAACAATTATATTTAAGTAACAGTTATTTTTGTACTTGCAATATTGGTGTACATATTTTTCAATTTCATTCTAATATCGTGTTGTCCTGGCACTTCCACTTTGTTACCAAACGCAAAAAGAAACGTGACCTGCAAAGCGTGACGTAAATTGTATTGTAAAGAACTTTCCGCACGGCTAGGTAGGAGAAGGAGGCACGAGACGTCACCTGTCGCCGTGTCGCCGTGTCGCCGTCACGTGCTGGGAACGTTTAGGCGACGATAGCCTTAACGGAATTGCTTTTCAACACGTCGCGGAATTTAACACGAAAAATACTCCTCAAAATGATGCGAATGAATAAACGTGTTGTAAAGCGGATTTAAATCTTCAAAATGAATTCATTAGAATAAACGCGTATCATAACGCGCAGATGGCACTGTAATCGTATTTTTTTTGGATACCTATGTCAAATCCACGTCAAAATATACAAAAAATGTAAACTTGGTATAGACCAAGACAACTACTGATAGAGTAGTGGGGTTCATAGAACCTAATTCCCATCGACTTGCTTAATATTCTATCATGCCAGCAATTTTTCATAAAGCTCGTGTAGAAAACGAAAAACCAAAAAAGTTCCGACTTGCTACGAATATTTTTGATGCACCAACACTGATGTGTATGGTTCCAAAACACAAGACAGTGACCAATTATTGTTTTTTTTTTGTCAAAGGACCCAAGTAATCAACGAATTAAGTAAAGATGGAGATTATAAAATTTTAACAGCTGGGAAGATTTAATACAGGGCTTAACTTTGACCTAGATGCTTGATTACGCTCAGTCCGTGTCAAGAATTCAAGATTGAAGTGAATAATAAAGAGGCTTATACTGTTCCCTTTTTACACCCTAATATACAGCAGTGGTGTCAAGGCTTAGAGGCTCATCTCTATTATTAGCTTAGTCTTTGGCTGTATTATCAACCGACTTCAAGATTTCGAAGGAGGACATCAATTCGTCGGAATCTTTGTTATTGCATTTTTTTTATGTAGGTATGTTCACCGATTATTCGAAGACGGCTGGACCGATTTGGAAAATTATTTTTTTGTTTGAAAGAGTATACTTCACAGTTGGTCCCATTGTAACCAGGTCAGAATCTGATGATGGAATCCTGGAGAAATCGAGGGAAGTCTTCAACTATTATAGGCACACCTATAGTGATTTGAGTATTTTTTACAGAAGCTTGAGCATTTGCTTTTGGAAAGGTGGACGCTTAGTGAAGTCGGTTCTTTTTTGTTTAAAATTTGTTAGGTAGATTTTGTATCCTTATGACACGAGTCATGTCATAAGGATAGAAAATCTTCTTTTGTTCAAATCTTATACGGAATTTGTGGCGTAGGTAACTACAAAAATTTTATTCAAGTTTTCGTATAATTCGGCTCGACCTAATTCCTTTTTACGAATAAAAAAATGTATATACTTACAGTACGTTTTTAAGGCGTATACTTGTGTGTTTCAAAATAAAATGTACAGTCAAAAACTTTTGAACGGACTACGGAACTTTACGTCAAATCAGATATTTTTTTAATAGTTTTGATTGCATTTTGAAGTACTTACATTTTTTTTTTTTCAGAAACATTAGTAGAACGTGTGTTAAGTATAAATTTTTATTTCATTTCAATTAGATTATAAAGTTTCCTTAATCGTACCCAACCATATGCTAAAATTAACGGAAATATACAAACACGATGTAGAAAGTTACCTCCATTAACTCTGGCCGTAGGACGATGAAAAGGCAATGACTTTGTTATCTAGTCTGGGGTATCAGAATTACCAGATTGACCTCTCCGGATGTCCGGTCGTAATCGAGTAAAGGGTCAGTGATCCTGCAGGTTCAACGGTTTCGCTATCCTTCCGCGGTCAATCCGAAATTTTATCACTTTTATTGGCAATCTAAGCGAGTCACAGACTGTTCAAATAAACCGCGACAATGATACTGACAAACATGACAGCCTATCACATGCATATCATTCTGTCTATGGATGGTACAAGGAGGATCGATCTCTCTTAGGTATAGGAAAACGGTCGAAAAAGTGTCCAGCGGTAAGCACTAAACAATAGTTCCAAATATCTCCGGGTGGCGCTAGGTATAGTTCAGCATTTGAAATGAATTACCGATATTCAATACTTATATGACATTCTAAATAAAATTAATATTCGGAGTGTTTTTCTTCTCCGCAAATAATTATTTTGTAAATATGTATGGATTTGATTTTTTAATATCAAAATTAATTTAATCAAATTTAATATCACTGTGGCGCCATCAGTTTATCGCCTTTTGACGGACATTTTTGTAACATAGAGATTTATATCCTTCTTGTACCATCCATAATTCTGTCATTAAAATTATTGCCAGTGCAAGAAGTTTGTTCCAATGAAATTCCGCAACATGTGTGTATGTGTGCACGGCACGTTGGTACCTACACACTTCAATGTGTGTGTTTCGTATATCGTATATATTGAAACAACTCCAGTTAACTTCGAATAAACATTGTTTTTTAATAAATAGTAAGGGTTTTGAGCTAAACGAATTATTGTATCTGTAGCCAAACCAATATAAACAATGAAAATGAAAGTATCAAACTCGACCCGACAAAAGACCCATTCGACATGCCAAACTATGAAACGTGAATACCCATATGCGACAATCGAAAAAGAAACAATGCATTTCTTGATGGCGTTACGGCTTAGAAAAAAAGAGCGAGACAAGCTTTACCCATATTTAAGTAAAACTACATTTGAAGTTGCGGCAATTTTCTGTTTAATTTTTTTTAATACTACGACGGTGGCAAACAGCTATCGTACCCTATGGACGCCTGCAACTCCAGATGTGTCAAATGCGCCGTCAACACATTGGGTCCTTTTTGAGCTCTTTGGCAACCTTACTCACCGCCAGGAACACAACACTATGAGTAGGTTCTAGTGCTATTCGGTTATGGTTTTCTATAAGGTGGAGGTACTTCCCCAGTCGGACTCTGCTCCAGATTTGAGTGAGATGACACTCGCTGTACACGAACCTCTCTTTTCCACATAGTTTGAGGATATACCCGGGTCCATACTTATAGAATTCAACCAACCGGAGTCGCCATTGACAGGCGATCCCTCTGCCGAAAACATATGACCAGTGGTCATACACATGTATGGACTGACGTTTATCTGACGTAGCTATTTGTACGTTACGTACGAATAGCCATACATTTGATGTTCCCCTCCCCTCAAAAATCGGCAGACTTTTTTTGTATAGAAAATGACAGACATGGCTACTCCATCCGGGTTGAATTCTCTAAGGGTCCATACGTAGTTTAAGGACATATAACTACTCGGGTCCAAAGGGTTTTCTTTTTGACGCAACAAAGGGAATATTCTAGCGTTCAGTCCAGCCAGCCTGTCTAAACACCGTACTATCAGCGCAATAATGCATTATCAGCAATATAGGTTTATATTTAATGTTATTGTTGTCCGTTCGCACTGCAGATATTGTAGTCGTAAACGTGTCATGTTGATTGATGAAGCTTTGTTTCATTCAATATAATAATAAGGTCAGGTGGGGTAAGAGTAGTATAGTTTATGTTACCCGGGGAAATAGGTATAATATGACTTACATACATATACATAATAGAGTTTTTAAAATTGAGATTTCATATTTGTTGTTAGGCGCCAATCCAGAAAAGGTTATCAACTAAGTAAAAATATACAAAACATTTATTTAATGCTGACTTAATAAATATAATTAAATATAACAAATAAAGTATATATGTACATATAATATATACACAGTGGTCTCGGCGTCGAATATGTTCTTGTCTATATATAAGATGAACTTTTATAACAAGAAAAGCCAACTTACAAGAAATTAACTAACAAAAATAAGACGCGAGCTTTAGTAAAAGGCAGATTTATACTGGTTGCTGGGAACAATTTTGAAACTGAAGGGCCTATTATACAAGGGTTGTGGACAAATTCTCTCTGGTTTTCACCAACGTGTTAATCTCCAGGTCAAACTGTACTAGTCAAGCGAGCTATACGCTCGGACAGACAGGAATTAATGCCAGACAGACTGCTGACACCGAGACACTCCTATTAGACCGACCCAGTTTTTAATCTAGGCAATGTAGGTTGAAGAGTAATGGTTTAAATAAGCTGCCTTAGATAGCCTTCTGCTCGTTTAAAAAAAAATTTATAAAATGTTATAAAGTTAAAAGGGCCAAGGAGCAAAAAAGGAGAGTGTATGGTTGCGTTTCCACTAGAGATGAGCGAGGATGCGTTGCGAGGAATGTGTTTATTAACCAATAGAATCACTTCATTTACCTATCCTCGCACAACGCAGCTCTAGAATTGGTTCGTAACAAACATATTCCTCGCAACGCATCGTCGCTCATCTCTGGTGGTAACGCAGCCTAAGACGGGTCGTTGTGGATATCCTCATAGAATGATCGTATTTGTTGAGTTGATGTTTTTCGGGTGACATTATGATGATGCAGATTATTTTCACCGAGAAGGACGCATAGCACATAGATATAGTGCATAATGTATTTCCATTGGGAAAACTCGGATCACAATCGGAATACGACGGCACTCGTGTCAATCAATCATTGTATTAAATGAATGACATTTTCATATGCACTAATGTGGAACTTTATTATTTAGTGTCAAATGTCAAAAAGTAAATACAAAATATCAAAATGGCTGTATTACACTAATTGAGAGAGCACAATAAATACGAAATTTTCCGATGTAATACGATGGAAAACTATTATTAAAACTATTATGCACTACTTCTGTAGTAGTATCTCTTATGCACTATCATTTCCTAAAATATCGAACTAAAGTTACGTAAAACAGATTAACGTGTTACGCTAATGATAATTCCAAATTACCCCGTTTAATATTGAATACACTCAAAAGCATTGAATACGGGTTACCTGTATGAGAATGTTTAGTACAAATTAACCCGTATTCTCTAGTACTACTTATAGCATTGGTTTAGACGGTATAATAATATTACCTAACGTTACGTGTGACGTTATTCGTGCGTTGTGTTATATCACAATTGTGTTTGTATTTACAATTAAACGTCAACTAATCACTAAGCAAATAATCATCATCGCGTGCATTGTGATTAATTTCAATGAGCATTTCTTGTAACAATATAAGTTAGTAGAGAACAAATAAAATGTATCAGTGTACAGAAAGGGGCCCACTTTGTTGTTGGCGTTTTTTATCAACTTTAACTTCGCATTATCTTTTAGTGAAAGAATGAAATCCACAAAGTGGTTTTACCTTCTACAATTTTTTTATAAAAAAATCGGTTTCTTAGGTCTGTAAAGTTTGCACATGTGATTCGGCCCGAATTATATTACATACAATACAGTCGGGTCAATTTTTCTTGTTTTAGTTTACTTGTAACAATGCATGACTCAGTGACATGACGAACCAATCTGAAACACAACACATGATGCTTTGTGTACATTACTCGTCCGGTCAACTGATACCTGCCACGCTATGCCATTGGCCTTATATGAAGCTATATTTTCCCCAGTAGCTTCGTCGGTGTAGATAGTTGTTAAAGAAATTGTCAATACTATTTTCATCCTGATAGTTATTTAATTCAGATGGCTATAACGCGTAGCAGACGTTTTAATAAATATTTCGCATAAGTAAGGGGAAAACTAATATGAGTTGTCTGAAATAAAGTTAAAAATCAAACAATCCTGAAGAACCGGCCTGATTGCTTATCCTCTTTGGTTTCACTTTTGAATAAATTAATTATCTTGTCTGACCTAAATATAGTGAAGCCAAACTAATATTGTCCCTTTGTAGGGCCCGGCAACTCGACAATGGGGAAGGCTCAAAGTGATATCTCCAATATTGGTCCTTAGAAAAGCTAAATTTTGTAGTTAAGTAGTTTTTATTTATTTCGCGAAAATGAGTCAATGTTTTGTCTCGAATTGCTCCGAAATAGAAATCCACCGGTTTCTGAAATACACTAAAATTAAAATACTGTAAATTAACGCCATAGGGAAGGTTTTTGCCTAAGAAAAGCTTTTTGACTGCATACTAGTTAAGGGCCATTCATTATTCTTTCTCTCATTGTAGGTATGTGTCTCTTTCTTTCAATGTATGGAATCTGGAACAGCGCCCTCTACAAAAAGTTTTCACCGGCCTTCCCGATAGTTTTGTTTTTGTTATTTATCTATTTATTTAACCTTTATTGTACCAAAGAAAATCTTGTAAGTACAAAAGGTGGACTTAATGCTATAATGCATTCTCTACCACAGTCAGTTTTATAATCAATAATGGGACTTTCCTACTTTTCAATACAATTATCAAGCTTTATCAATATAATTAAGATTAACGTAATCCATACTATCCATACTAATATTATAAATGGGAAAGTGTATGTGTGTGTTTGTTTGTTTGTCCGTCTTTCACGGCAAAACGGGGCGACGAATTGACGTGATTTTTTATGTAGAGATAGTTGAAGGGATGGAGAGTGACATAGGCTACCTTTACCTTACCTCGTCTGCCAACAAACCATTCTGTGGTTTGGCAAAAGAACATTATATTTGTAAATAGTGTAAGCGAAATGTGAATAAACGTTTATTTATTTATTTAAGTATTTTTTTTTTGTCTCTTTCTAACCCCCCACTTCCCTAAAATGGGGGGTGGAAGTTTGTATGTTTTGTTACCCCGAATTTAACGCGAGCGAAGCCGCGGGCAAAAGCTAGTATTATATAAAGCCTTTATAACACCCTGCCCTAATAATACACTCGCGAGCAAATAATACGGGTCAGTGACAAAAAACCCTTATATTTTGCAAATTAATAGCGGTATGTGCAGGAAACTAACTGTGTATTAAAGAGAATTTAATATCGAATTAAATTGAACCTTCAATGTTCTACAAGAATTCTGGAAAAAGTTTTATTTAAAAAAAAGTCGAATTTGGTACCAAATTCAAATTGAGCTTATTTCACTTTTGATTGTTTTCTCACTTTTGTTTTCAATCTGTCAAAGCAAAATGATAAAAGGCAGTTTTTGTTGACTTTGATGGTCATTATTGAATTACTATCATGTCGCTAACACAAGATGAATGTACACGTATCGTCACTTTGTTACAAGAAGGCAGAAGTCAGAGATATACAGCAAGAAGAACAGGCGTGTCACTATCTACGGTGCAGAGGGTCCTCCAACGTTTCCTACAAACTGGCAGGAACCTTCGAAGACCAGGAACCGGCAGGCCGAGATGTACTACGGCTAGAGAAGATCGATTTATTGTAACAACAATGCTCCGAAATCGGCATCTCACTGCAGTTGAAGTCAAAAACCAACTTCGGGAGACCCGAAGAGATGACATCAGCGAGTGGACTGTAAGGCGGCGGCTTCGTGAAGCTAATTTGACCCCACATAGCGGTATATGTGGGGTCAAATTAGCTTCACGAAGCCGGTGCAAATGGCCCAAAACTTGACAGAGGGCATCGAACTGCAAGGAAACTTTACGCACGCGAATACAGGCGATGGGGTGCCGAAGAATGGGCAAGAATTATGTTTTCTGACGAATCCAGATTTATCCAGAGTTATGGTTTGGGCTGGAATCTCTTCAGAGAGTCGCACGCAATTAGTTTTGATAGAAAATGGAACGTTAACTAGTGCCAGGTATGTGGAAGAGATTCTTAATGAGCATGTAGGCCCATATTTAATTAATATGGGTGAATACTCAATGTTCATGCATGACAACGCCAGGCCACAGATTGTGGAAGATTATTTTGAGGAGGTTGGCATCAACACTATGAACTGGCCCTCGAGAAGCCCGGACCTAAATCCGATTGAGCACGTATGGGACGACCTCGGAAGGCGTGTAAGAAATCGAAACCTCGCCCCAGCTACACTTAGACCTGAAACAGGCGTTAGTGGAAGAATGGGCTAATATCCCACAAGAACGCATAAGAAACTTAATAAACAGTATGCCCAATCGTTTAGAAGCTGTAAGAAGAGCCCGAGGAGGCAATACGAAGTATTGATATGTTTTACTTTTTTTTTGTTTTTAGTTTTGTGTGTGAGGTACCACGGTTGCTTTTTACCCATAATTAATTGATATCGTGTTTACTATGTTAATTAAATAAACAAGTGAATATCATCTCTAACTCTTGACGTTGTTTTATTAACTATGCATTTATCTATAATATACAATTTAATTCAGGCTCCTAGCTTTATTATTTTAGGAGATATTATAGTTTTTCGTACTGACCCGAATTATTTGCACGCGAGTGTACTTTCTTGGAAATTTTCGGTTCTTGTAAGTTTTTACTAGAAAATATATTAGAAACGTGAGATTTTATAAAGAACTAGCGACACGTGTCTCATGTCTGTAGATGAACACTTTCGTCGCCTGTCTAAAATGAATAAATAACAACTAAGACAACACGGTTATCTTATCAAATATTCAAACGTACGTAGCTAAAAGCAATCTCACAAGTCCTCCAATATTATATGTTCTTAAATCAAATAATTATTATATTTTTTCATCACTCAAGTTTTTTTTCTGAATCCTGAACATTTTAAAATAACTTAAAATGTTAGGCAGTGGTTGGTGAACAAAAAAAATGCCAAAACTAATACAAACACATTACAAATAAGTTCGACATTCAATTTTAATCAGTCTAGTTTCACGTCAAAAGGAAAAATACAAATTATTTTAATAAATATTTTTGGTTTGTTTATTTCAAGTAGACACACTACTATATCTACTATATAAATTATAAACTTGAATATATTACATATACAAAGCAAAAAGTAACCATTGCCTCCAATGCCACCGGCTGAATCGAACCAGCGTCTTCTGTATTCTTAGGTCACAGCGGAACCCGTCCAATTTTCCCGTGTATACAGGGTGTTTGGTAACCGGATGCAAAGCCGAAAGTAGGAGATAGTCTAGGTAATGTAGAACATTTTTAGCCATACTTGTCTTAGACAAATGTTATTAGTTTTTTTTTAATTTAAATTTTAAGATTTGTCGGAGAAAACTGCAAAACTTCAGACTAAATCGATAATTAGTACTTTTTTTACTGCAGGTAGATTTTTTTTTGTTTTATTTCTTATTGTGCAATGTCTATCAAACACTAGAAAAGTGATTTCAAACATCTGTGTCTAAAGAAAACAAGTTGACAGCGATTTAAAATTTTAGTTACATGAAAATGTAAACGATTTAAGTGATTTCAAAGTACGATAAAAAAAAAACTAAAATAGCCACGAATTTTCAAACTATTTTAAAAACATGCTTGGCTTTTACCCTTTTATTTAAGCTATCAAACACGACTGTAGCTACTGTATCCTTGAAAATAAGCCACCTAAACCAACTGGGTAGCTAAAATGTTTCACTCTACTTGTGATACTTGTGGTAGTTGTGGTGACGAATCTCATTATGATTTTACAATAAAACATTGGTTCTGAATACTAAGTTGGCGTTGACTTGACATTTGACTTGTTTTAAAAGGGTTAAGTGTACTGGACAAAACTACCACATGCAATTTTAACAAACAAAGGCTTGCGGCGGTGAGAGACAAAAGAGACTGATAGCGGCAGGCGGTGAGCGGCGTTAAACAAAGATGATCGGTTTTGTGCTTTATTGACAAAGATAAACTGATTAGCTACATGAGTATTTGTGCAAAAACTAGTAATTTAGTCTAGTTACAACTTCAGTTGCGATTAGACGTTCATTGTGGTTTAATTTCCCGCTCTCATCTCAATTTACCGTGTCAAGTTGTAGCTGCCGTAGGCGCTCCTTCACGTGTAATTACGACTTCTTCATTGTAAACATGGAGTTTACGAACGAAGAATACGCCGACATTATCTACATGTACTGCAAAGCTGACAGTAATGGAGCGATGGCCCGACGGATGTACCAAGAGCGTTTTCCAAACCGGAGATTGCCTAATGTGAGAGTGTTTTACAATTCATTCCGAAGGCTACGTGAGAATGGTATTGCTGTGCAACATGGAGGGAATCCAGGACGTAATCGCCCTGAAGTGGAGGAAGACGTTCTACAGGCATTTGCAGAGGATCCGAATACGAGCATCAGAGTGGTAGCTCGTAATCTGAACTTGTCCACATGGAAAGTATGGGCCACAATGAATCGTGAGGGAAAATATCCTTTTCGCGGCATCGGAGTTCAAGGTTTGGACGAAGGAGATCCTGCACGCCGAGTGGACTTCTGCCGATTTTTACTCAATGCGGATATCGAAGACCGACGTTTTTTGCGAAGCATTCTTTGGACCGATGAATCGAAATTTTCCCGGGAGGGGATCACAAATTTCCATAACCTACACCAATGGGCTGACAAAAACAACAATCCACATTGGAAAAAGCAAGTGTCCTTCCAAAGAAGGTTTTCCGTCAATGTGTGGGCTGGAATCATCGGCAGAGTCCTTCTTGGGCCACATTTTTTGCCAAATAATTTAAATGGGGCAAATTATTTGGATTTTTTACAAAACGATTTGCCCAGGCTTATTGACGAAGACCAGCTGCCCGGTGCAGTGACATTTCAACACGACGGTTGTCCCGCCCATTACTCTCTGGCTGTAAGGGAGCATCTGGATAACTGTTTCCCGGACGGTTGGATCGGCAGAGGCGGACGAATCCCTTGGCCCGCTCGGTCACCTGATTTGACACCATTGGATTTTTTCGTTTGGGGCCGAGCTAAGGAGCTAGTCTACACACAAGAGGTCATTAATACCGTAGAAGAGCTGAGGGAGAGGATAGAAGCGGCGTTCGAAAGGATGAGGGAAGAAATGATATTCGGAACAACCACCACAGAAGTAAGAAGACGGGCTCGTGCTTGTATTCGAAACGGCGGGTCACATTTTGAAAACGAGCGATGATGTGTAATTTTAATGTGTTGATCGTAAAAATAAATAACTTATCTTTTATGCTTTTGGTTTAATTTACCCTAAACATTCCCTCTTATTAGTACAGGTAGCCTATTTTCAAAGATAAAATGGCTTGAGACATGATTGTCTTATCGCCCGCCGCCTGCCGCTATCAGTCCCTTTTGTCTCTCACCGCCGCAAGCCTTTGTTTGTTAAAATTGCATGTGGTAGTTTTGTCCAGTACACTTAACCCTTTTAAAACAAGTCAAATGTCAAGTCAACGCCAACTTAGTATTCAGAACCAATGTTTTATTGTAAAACCATAATGAGATTCGTCACCACAACTACCACAAGTATCACAAGTAGAGTGAAACATTTTAGCTACCCAGTTGGTTTAGGTGGCTTATTTTCAAGGATACAGTAGCTACAGTCGTGTTTGATAGCTTAAATAAAAGGGTAAAAGCCAAGCATGTTTTTAAAATGGTTTGAAAATTCGTGGCTATTTTAGTTTTTTTTTTTCGTACTTTGAAATCACTTAAATCGTTTACATTTTCATGTAACTAACATTTTAAATCGCTGTCAACTTGTTTTCTTTAGACACAGATGTTTGAAATCACTTTTCTAGTGTTTGATAGACATTGCACAATACGAAATAAAACAAAAAAAAATCTACCTGCAGTAAAAAAAGTACTAATTATCGATTTAGTCTGAAGTTTTGCAGTTTTCTCCGACAAATTTTTAAATTTAAATTAAAAAAAAACTAATAACATTTGTCTAAGACAAGTATGGCTAAAAATGTTCTACATGACCTAGGCTATCTCCTACTTTCGGCTTTGCATCCGGTTACCAAACACCCTGTATGCAATCTTTGTAAATGCTAAGGCGCATTGGGCACCGGAGGGGAGGCCTCGGCCATGTTTTTCTTTGTATTATGACATCTATGCTTTTGCATAAAAAGCAAATAGTGCAGTTGCTAATAGGCACTTTACATGGTTTAAATATTTCACGAATGATTTTAAATTAAATAAATACACCTACTGTAGGCACATATTTAACACAATAAGATTGTTCCGTTTTCAACCAAATGTTTCGGTTGTCAATGTTGTCATGTTGTTTTGTCAATAATAAGTCCGAAAACGTCACAAATGTGGTCTTAGATTGAAAGACAATAAACAAATAAAACTATCACGAAATGATATAACATTAAACATAATATTTGCACGTTTAAATAAACATTTCAGGTACGTCATCCTCTTTTTACGCTTGATAATTGGGCCATTCTCTTTTTCGTTGTACATAATTTTTTGACACTTTTTCGCAAAAGGCATATTTTAGAATACTTGGCCATTACTTTCATTTGCTGTTTTCTGACAGAGAAAGAGGCTTAATTAGGCACTGTAATGGCACTGTCTATCAATCCCGATAGCTTAGTTTAATAATAACAACTGTAAATATTCTTAATCACAGTAACTCAGTGGTCCTTGATTGTCTCCCGATTTGTATAAAAATAAGGCATTTACCACTGCGTTACCATCTTTTTACATTAATCAATATTATTATATACAATTTTGGTTAACACATTACTACTATTTGGTTCAGGTACAATTTGGGAATACAATTTCATACACAAATTCAATATATATCATACTTTTTTTCGGGCAAAATATTAATGGTCACGAAAAAGTAGAATAAGCCAATTATTAGTCAAAATGCTTCATTAAAACTTAATGGTAACAGTGTAACATAAAAATAAAAACGCCCTATTATAGAAAGAGTTCGGACCTATTTAAAATACGAGTAAATATAATACTTAAATATAGGGACGTAATATAATAATTTTGTAATGTGACAGGCACCTACATCCCATCTTTTTTAGAGCGTTGATAAGGACGGTTCCGCCTACTGTCGTCTGCGGTATTTCCGGACCGATACAACCTTCAAACCTTCAAGAAAAGAGCGTATTCCCATCTTAAAAGCCGGCAACGTGCTTGTGACCCCTCTGGTGTTACGGGCGTCCATGGGCGGCGTTAATTGCTTACTATCAGGCGATTCGTCTGCTCGTTTGCATCCTATTTCATAAAAAAAAAAATGCCTGAGAATGCTCAGTCTGTCAAAACCGATGTGTGACAGAGAAAGGTCAAGAATCGCGTTCGCCTTCCCATTCCTATAATATGGATGCTGATAGGCAATAATGTTTCAGCCCACAAAGACACAAAAAATTAGATTTTAATGCCATTTTGTAGCTTGTTTACTGATCTACGTTTTGCAAAAATGACCGAAGTGATTTGAGGTATATCAATATTAAAAAACAATAAATAAAGTTAACACAAAGTTATGACTATTTTGCAATAACGCGTTAAGTTCCATAACTGGTTTTGAAAACGTGAAATGTTCTTGTATAATGTCAAAGAAAGTTTTAAGTGTCTTAACACACTATTGAGAAAACCATTTTTTGTTGAAAATCTACTGTATTAAGTCATAATTAGATTTTTTTAAAGCGTGTAGAGGGTTCTCATTGTAGTCTTATAGGTGTAGATTTCGATGGATAACATTAGAAAATATTGTAGTTATTATTGCAAAACGAAAAGCAACATTATTTATGAGTTAAGGCACTTGATTGATTTTTGCTATAGTTTAACACAGAATATTAATCGAAAAAGTGTTACGTGTTTTGACACATTTTAATTTTTTGGTATAAATTCCACAATTCATAGTTAAACAAAACAGTGGTAAGTGCCATGACGCATATTTAGAGATTTTTAATATTATACGTTAACTGATGACTTTTTAGAAAATTATACAATGAAATAAGTATTTTTAAAGGGGTTTCAGGTAATTAACCACAGTTAGTTTATTTTATTTCTAGTTTTTAAAACAAAAAGTCCAAATCTTAAAAAACTTTTAGGCGCCATTTTTTCAAAATGGTGGTTGTGTGTTAACACATTATTGCTTATCAGCATCCATATGTCATTCTATTTATTGTTAGCTGATTGATGACATTGACATGTATTTGTATGACATTAAATGAATTGAATTGAACCATAATTTAACACTCGTTATTCAATAAACAAATGCCCTTCCGCTTCTGGGGCTTACATATTTATCTCACAACACAATGCTTCAAGTGTTATCTCGTATGCAAATAATGTCAGCGTAGTACACAATAGGAGGTAGGTTTCACATTTAAATAGTTCGGAAATAAAATTCCACGGGATCTTTCGTAGTTTGGCGTTACAGTTTAAATACTTTGTTCGGAAAACCCGGTAAATAGCAAACCAATTTATAAGCTCAAAATACCCAAACATTAAGAGATAATGTACCTACTTATTAGGACATCTCTCGCTCTTTTATAGTATACACTGTGCTCACTCTAAACCCCCGGGTCAAATGTCACATACTTTTCCACCTGCCGGCGGCGGAACGCACCCTACAAACGAAGCGAAGCATGACCCGGTATGGTAAACTTTACAAAGCCACCGGCCAAGTGCGTGTCGGACCACGCATAGGAGGGTTCCGTACCTTCAATGGAATAAGAACCAAACTAATACCAAAAGGTCGTATCTGATGCCTATGGAAGAAGTTTTTTGGAGATAACTCAAAAATGGCTGAACCGATAATGTTCAAAATAATTTTCGTAGAAAGTACATAATAAGGCGCATCTCTTGAATTTTTTTCATATTTTTTGAACTTACGGTTCAAAAGTTACGGGGGGGGCTACACAACTTTTCTGACTTTCGAAGCGATTATTTCAGAAAATATTCACTTAATTACAAAATAGTCAAAGAAACCTCAATGTTATTTTGAAAGACCTATCGATTAATGTATCACATGTTGATATTTGGTTAAAAAATTTTTTTTTAATTTAGTTACCTGTATGGAGCGTTCCCCTAAAAATATTTTTTTTTTCAAATTTAACTACATAGTTTACTATTACTAAGTAGCTGCATACAAAATACACCTTATGTGTAAATTTTATTCAGATACGTCGTATAGTTTCCGAGTAAAATGCCTGTGACATACGGACGGACAGACAGACAGACAGACATGGCGAATCCATAAGGGTTCCGTTTTTTGCCATTTGGCTACGGAACCCTAAAAACAATATTCAAAACGAGATCAATCTGTATAAGTAGTCCTAATAGGCCTCTAGTATAAATACGACTCGCATATGTGTGATAGCGTATTGATATTGAAATCAAATTGCTAACAATATTTCGCGCTTCCAAATTCGCCCCATATAATTTCTGTCAAAACATTACATGACTAATTTGTAAATTAAAAACACGATTCATTAAGCATAACAATAAGTACTTTTGTGGCGAACTTAAATACTTGTGTTCACTAATTAAAGCAAACGGCAATTAGGTAATTAACACCTACAAATTAATTTATCCGTTAAACTAATTGTAAACTCTATTTTCAATGTGATAAGGCGTATTTTCCTAAGTATTTTCATCATTTTCATTCATTGTAAACCGTATTTAAATAAAAATAACGGCTAAAAACCCGATATGTACCTATGAAGTAATGTAAAGAATGTCACCGTTACTAATTTTCATTGAAATAACTGTTTTTGTAATTTTTAAACAACGTTGGCCTGATTTTAAGCGGCCACCGCAGACTATGAGTGCTCGCTTCATTGAATTGAAGTCACATGCGCGTCGCCAACCCTTCAAGAACCTTTATAAGTGTTAAACTAATACAAGTTAATAAAAGCTAAGCAAAATTTGTTAAACCTAAATATTACATCAAATTCGAGCAGAAATATCATAATTGCAATATTAGTCGTATGATAAAAGTACGGAAGTGTAACAAACGAAGGCGACAAAAAAAATCGTGCAGAAGTAAAGCCAAATGGAATTAGTTATCATTTAGTATATATGTGACCTAGTATTCTTTAATAAAAAGTAGATAATAAAATACATTTTTAAAGATATAATTGAACAGGTAATACAGATTGTCCGGTTCCCTATTAAATTAAATAATCCGCTAAAGGACAAAACTATTCAGGGATTAAATAAAGTATTCACTTCTATTTCCTGAAAGTTAACGATACCGGATCATCAAAATTTAAATAAGTACAATGAAAGGCCCTTTTTAATATCGGCAAAATCTCTACTGATATAGTTTTGGTATTTTTTTCTTTTTACAAAGTAATAATAAGAACCTTAATTTAAAGAATGTATTTCTAAAATCCTTTTAAAGACTCACCTTCAACCACCTCCTCCTCGTCTCAGTCAGAAAGTCTGTCAACACCATCACTTCACTCAACTATTCCGATCGTGTCGTCTGTAGAGTAGCAACTGTGTCGGCGTGCGTGCGGCGCGGTGGCGTCGGCGGGAATGTGGCACCCCCGCGTCTACGTCTAGTAAACAAAGTGGGGCGCCTCCAGACTTGTTGATAAGTTGTGTTGGTGAAAAGGGCGTATGTCTCCTGGGGCCGTATTCCAACTTTAAAACACGTATAGATAGATAGACACGCCAACTCCAATACAACTCCAATGCTTTAACTACGCAAGCGCCTAATCATATCAGAATTAGGTTGATTGTTTTTTGTGTGTTGGAGCTATGTTTAAGATAGATTGTGTTTTTAATACATTGTTTGTGTGTTTTAAAACTATAATACAGCACCTGGATGTGTGTATTATGTGGTGTAATATTACTGGTGATCTGTTAACAGCATATTTAGTATGGTATGCTGATTAGGAAAATAATTACAAAAAATTTGTTCACGTGATCGATCAATCGTTTTGTACATACCTACTTATAACATTATATTATATTTAGGGATTGCAATCCGGTACCGGATCCGGTAATTTTTGTACCAAAATAGTGCCGGATCCGGTACCGGATTGCAATTCCTTCTTATATTATTTTTGTTGTCAGGATCGGCAACGCGCATTTGACACCTCTGGAGTTGCAAGCGTCCATAGGTTGCGGTAGCTGCTTACTATCAGGCGTGCCGTTTGCTGGTTTGCCACCATCATAGTATTAAAAAATATCCGTACCTATAGAACTTCCCAGTGCTCGTTGTTTCTGTCACTGCATTTTTAAGTACCTACATGCATTCTTATGAAGCCATTCGGTATAAAGGTGACACCAAGGTGTCAATTATAGGGCATTAGCATAGCATGCTGAGCACTGGGACCTTTATCTTACAGCCAGCTGGTTATGCTTATCGGTGACAACTTACAACTAATTGTATAATCTGAGTGCTGTTAAGAATGTTGAGATTTTTACTGGAAATATGAATGCGACGATTAAAAAGTCCTAATAACAATGTGATAAGAAAAAAATATTGACCTACGCATTATTGTTTATCGCTGTTTAGGGTCGTTGTTACAAGTCAGTGTTGATCTTATACAGTTGGATATCCCAGATATTGATACAAATTGTTTCTGACAAAAATTGTAAAGGAATGTTAAGTTTAGTTACCTAAATATTGCAGTGGGTCATTATATAAGTATATGAAGTCGTCTCTCGACATTAACCTGCTTACTAGAGTCTGTTCGGAAAGAGAATTGTCGTAAAACGTATGAGCTTCCATGTAAACCACGACACCTTTCCGAACCATCTCTTTCCGAACTAACTCTACCTCTAGTAACTTGTTAGTGTTAGAAAATAGGGATCCGATACAGACATTACGGCAGTACATAACAAGTGCTTGTCGTCTTAGGGATTAGATTATATATAATCCACAATTCAGCATACAAAAAAAAATGCCTGCAGATTTTTGTTCTATGGGCTCTTTAAAAAAAAAAGCAGAACCATATAGGCAGTTTTCAGCACAGTGCTATTTGATTACAAGGCAAAGTATAGGAACTAAGTAGCTAGGTATAAACGGAGAACTAGCCTCGTCAGATATGACACCATAATGAGAGCGACGAAACCCCTCTCGTTAGTTTGCTATACTATGCTTATTTCTAGATCCGGACATCTGGCAGCTGTAAAGTGGTGGAAGTCAAAGAATGCAAACCACTTTAAGAATACAAATCCTAGAGTTCTGGGTAGGATGCAGTATTATTGGAAATTTTATAAATAATTAGATTATATTATTGCCAAAACTTTCTGATGGGGTAATGTAATCCAAAATGATGTATAATGTAATTCATAGTTAGGCGCCTACTGTTTCTGTTTCCGAAATAATACGCATTTTTTTTGTTCTGATATTAAAACATAGGCCACTTCCTTTATAAATAAAATAACTTCGGCAGTTTTTACCTATTTTGGTATTAGTGTTTTCCAACTCAAAATTTTTGATAGTCTGTCAATCTGACCTCCACCCATTAAGGGGCTGACTACAGCTAAATTCCCTCCCTATCTTTTTCAGCGCGAGTGAAAGAGAAACACTGTGTTACGATTAGTATGGGAGCTCATTGCAAATTTTGCAAAATGATGAATTAAAAAAAAACTACGCATTAATTGAGAAATATAAAACAACGAAGTTTTTAGTATTGGTGTGGTGGATTTTGTCCTTAGTTACAGACGTATAAGTCAAGAAACTAAAGACTTACAACTGTTTAATGCAAATTTTAAGATGTAACTTTGGAATTATTTTCCTTCGAGCCGATTTCGTCCAATCGTGTATCGGAATTATCGAAGTTCTTCCAAATAACACATCTTTTTTTTTACTCTCTCAAAACAAGTAGTTATAGCTAAAAAACTGTTTGAGTAAAGTCTATTTGAAGGTCATCGGGTGTTGTCAGCCTCTTAAAAGCTGTCAGATGCCCGCTTCTGGCAATAAGGATAGTATTGCAATCTTACAGGACGGGTTTCGTGGCTCTCATTATTGTGTCATAGTCATATCTGACGTGGCTAGCTCTTAGTCCAGTAGGTAACTAGGTAGACATAGATTATTAGGTCAACAGCCTATCGTTGGACGGCCGAGGTCGGTATCGCTGGAGTGATTAAGTCAGCGAATATCGAGGAGTGTTATATTTATAAGTAACTGCGGCCTAGTAAAAATAAAACAATGTAAAATTAGTAATCATAAGTCACAGATAACATAAGTGCGGCTTGAGTAAGGGATGCGGCTTTCTAACTTGAGGTCCTGGGTTCAACCCCCGGTTCGTATTTGATAACTAGCTGTGCCCGCGGCTCCGCCCGCGTGGAATTCGGTCTGTGTCAGTAAGCGGCTAATTCACCCCTAATTTCTCTCCCGCTACCCTGGAGGCGGAACTTGAAGTAAAGTTGACAGATGGATACGCTAGAGGACAGTAGTCCTAATAAAATATTTTACAATTACCACTAAATGAAACTACACTCATAAATGAATCCTTTTTTTTATTAATTTTTTTTGGCATGATTTTAACGACAACATAGAGAGTATAGTAGGTGTATATCGGACGATACAGGACCACTTTTGTTTTTATACGTTTATGTCTACTGCAAATATCATCCAAATCGATCCTCCCGTCAAATCAGTCAAAGCATGAAAGGTAAGAACAGGCGCGGTTGAAATTGGGGGGGGGGGGGGTCACAAATGCAGAAATGATTTTTTTCTATTTGAGGTGCACTTGGAGGAGGGAGTTCCATGACCCATGCAAATTTAACTCAATCGAGTGTAGTGGCTACCCCCCCCCCCACCCTTTTAGACGTTGAATTTTTATAGGCTACGTATAACCTGGCTGGGGATTTTCTGGAATTGGAATTAGTAATAAATTTATATAGATGTCATATACAAAGGCAAAAGTGACCTAGGCCTCCGGTGCCCAGGGCTGGGATCGAACCAGCGTCTTCTGCATTCGCGGCAGACGCCTTTACCACTTGGCAACCCGGGTCACAGCTGCACCGGTCGAATTTTCCCGTGTATATGCAATCTTTGTAAATGCTCAGGCGCATTTTAGCCAATCATCTAAGGTAGAACATTATGAGTCCGTACCTCCAATCCGAACTCGTAGGAGTTCATTGAAAGTGAGAGAGATGGCGCTGCCCTCAGTACAACTGAAGAAAAAATCAATTTATTTTTAATAAATATTTTGATTTGTTTATTTTAAGTAGACACACTACTATATAAATCATAAACTTATATAGATGTCATATACAAAGGAAAAAGTGACCTAGGCCTCCGGTGCCCAGGGCTGGGATCGAACCAGCGTCTTCTGCATTCGCGGCAGACGCCAAGTGGTAAGCCCTGGGCACCGGAGGCCTAGGTCACTTTTTCCTTTGTATATGACATCTATATAAGTTTATGATTTATATAGTAGTGTGTCTACTTAAAATAAACAAATCAAAATATTTATTAAAAATAATTTGATTTGTTCTTCAGTTGGAATTAATAATCCTTAAGGGGTGATTTCCGGGATAACAATGCAAAAAAAAACCGGCCAAGAGCATGTAGGGCGATGCTCCGTGTAGAGTTTCGTAGATGCTGCCCTGTTACAAAACATCCGTTCAAAAGGTCGTTTATTTGGCGGCGCTTACGTCATTTTACTATTCGGCACTTCCTTTCACTATGCGTTTTTGACTAATAATTCAAAAACGGCTGGACCGATTTTATTCAATATAGTTTTTATTGAAAGTTCTTATCAGGCCTCACCAAATTTCAGCTTTCTAGTGCGAACGGTAACTGAGCTAGACCGCGGACAGGACGGACATGGCGATATAACTGTCACGTAATAAGGCCTAATTATGTACAGAAGCATACACTGCTTTACCTACACACATATTAAAAATCCATTGAAACCATTAGAATGACCGCCATTACACCGCCATGACCAACATTATTGCGCCGGCGGTCGGGGGGGGGGGCGAATTTTCATTACGTTACCGTAGGTAATGAATTTTCATACGTTTTTACCACACTGTCACAGATAATACACTGATGTTACGTTACTGGTTGCAATAATGTTGGTAATTAATTACATACGGTTCTGAACGCGGAATAGAGGATTTATGATATTGGTGTAGATCATGATATTTATTCGTCAATGTAAGCACATTACAATACACTAATGAACGTCAGAGAAAAATAAAATACGTGAGTGTCGTGGAAAGTATGTGAATCGAGTGCGATTGGAACGAAGTTATGTTTTGGAAATTTTGGAAATTTTGGAAATTTTGACATTTTTGACATTTTCGACATTTTTAAAATTCTCGACTTTTAAGGTTCTCAACTTTTTTCACTTTTATCACTTTGTCACTTCTCAATTTCACTACACTTCACTTCACTTTATTCTATTTTATATATTTTTTATTCCATTCCATTTTACATGTTTCTTAATGGTATGGGTGTCGCGTTTTCGTGACGTGACGCTTTTTCGTGACTGTCACGTGACTTTTTTTCGCCTTGGCCGGATCCGCGAACCATCCGATAAGGAACTTCGTTCCAAAACTACCACCGGTTCTAACCCTACATCTCTGGCCCAAGAAGTATTATGACCGAAAAGAAATTCGACGGGACTCATTTTTTTTAAACAGTAATACATTATTAGATCTTAAAGATACAAAATAAGGCGTAGTTCTTCAAGAAGACATATCAAAACAGGTTGAGAGACAGATAATGTACCTATTGTTTAATTATAAAGAAAAATAAATCCTAATCTGACTGCTTCACAAAACGTTTGACATGTTTATCTACACTCACATTGTAAGTTCTCTAAAATGTGTTCGAAAACGGTAGGCAATGCTAGCATTACCACAACTGATTTTACTATGATAAGCTTTTTATCTGTATCAGTAACGTAATTTTAACTTTACATGCTCAAATATTGATGTGTTATGAGTTTTGATAACATAATGTACACCTGCACGCTCCCGCGCGGCCGCCGATACGCGCCCGCGCGACCGCCGGCACAATCGAGTTGGCCATGGCGGTGCAATGGCGGCCATTCTATGGTTTCCGAATAATGCATTTAGGATAAATAATATGAGTGTAGATAAATCAGTGTATGCAACTGTACGTAATTAGGCCTTAAAACACTCGTGTGATCTTATTATGAAAACCACACTCATGTTTTAAGGACCCTTATTACGTTACATAAACTACTATTTCCTACCTAAACGGTGTCCTATAAATGTTAGATGATTTTGTAGTAGTTTTTTGGTTTGGGCCATGCATCTTTGTACGTCATATATAGTCCTCGAACCTGCAATAACCCTTTGACATTCATGACATTTTCAAATATTTCTTAAGAGCGGGTAAAGGTAAATTTAAAGCATCGACGGGTAACAGGCGTCACTTCCATTCTTTTTTTCATTTTTTTGGACCTACGGTTCGAAAGTAAGATGGGGGGGGGGGGGGGTTTGAAAAAGAAACTATCCTATGTCATTTCTCGAGACCCATACTATCTCTATACCAATTTTCATCTAAATCAGTTCAGCTGTAAAAAAATCCTCATACCACCTTCCAACCCCCTTTTCACCCCCACACGGGTTTGAAAACTATCCTTTGACGTTTCTCGAGACTCAAATTATCTCCATACTCATTTCTATCTAAATCGTTTCAGCGGTTAAAAATTCTCCATACAAACTTTCAACCCCATTTTCACCCCCACCAGGGTTGATTTTCGGGATTAAAACTATATATTATCCTTTCCCGGGACTCAAACTATCTCTATACAACATTTCATCAAAATCCGTTCAGCCGTTTTCACGTGATGCGCGGTCAAATAAACAGACAAACAGATAAACAGACAAACAGACAAAAATTCTAAAAATTGTTGTAACGTGTTCTGTTATCGATTCTAAGTAGCCCCAGCCAACTTTTTTTCGATTATCTTCCATGTACAGACTTTCGACCCTCTTCAGCTTTATTATATGTATAGATAAGGATCCAGTGCCCGTACCATAAGTTTACCAATTCGTTTCTCGATATCGACTGCGTAAATGATTTGTATGGAGATTTTTACAGAGCGGTCACTTACAGAACTAAAGATTTAGTTATCGATGAATGAAAATATCGCTAAGAAATGTGCAAGCATCGACGAACTCATTTAAAGGGGGATTTAAAGTTCCTAACTCCCTGTGGTTATTGTAGTTTGAGTTTTAATGCACTTGTCCAATGAGATGAGACTTGTGTCTAGCAGCAGAGCTGGTAATCATGATAGCCAGAGATAGGCGGTTTTTCTATATAACAATTTAACTTTAAGAGGTCATGTGGTAACTTGGTAAGCCACATGAATATAAAAAATCGTATTCGGAGACATGTCGACAGAGAGTTGAAAATATTAACAGCTTAATTAACAGGGTTAATTGCTTCGTAAAATACAATAGCAAAACCATTTGTCGTATTCTAATTTTAAAATACATAAACAATACATTTAAAACACAATCTATCTCAAGCATAACTACAACGCACAACAAATAATCAACTAATATAAGTTGCATCGGAATAATTTTCAAGCAAATCCTGATATTTCTGATTCAAGACATTTAGGTGCTAGCTGTATTGCGTAGTTAATGCATTGGAGTTGTATTGAAGTTGGATCGTCTGAATCAGAAATACCAGGGGCCGTATTCTAATTTTAAAACACGTTTAGACACAATCCAACGTCAATACAACTCCGATTCATTAACCACGCAATACAGCTGACACCTAAACATCTGAATCAGAAAACACAGAATTGGCTTGAAAATTATTCCGATGCAACTCCAATACTATCTATCTATCTAATACAACTTCAATATTGGTTGAATATTTGTTTTATGTTGGAGTTATATTTGAGAAAAATTGTTTTTGTAATGTATTGTTTATGTATTTTAAAATAAGAATTTGCTCGTAATATATTCCGATGCAATTCCAATACAACTTCAATATTGGTTGATTATTTGTAGTGTTGTGCGTTGAAGTAATATTTGAGATAGTTTGTGTTTTTAATGTTATGCATTCGTCATAATATAAACTAGTTTTTTTAAACTTTTAGTAAACTTATACTTGTCGTGTAAAAGTACTAAAAGTGCCCTTGTGGTTATGAATAAATGTTTAATTATATCGTGACCTCACAAGGTAAGTCTATAGTGGTAATTTCTTAAAATGTCGGAATCTTACTAGAGAGTTATACCTACAATTTCGACATCTTAAAAAATTCATACTATACCATACAAACTTCTCCTTTTACGTTTCATAAACAGTAGATAGCTGCTTTGACTCATTAGGAAAGTAGTTCACTGTCTCCTTATCTCTCCTACCTATTTAATTAATAATTATTAATCATATGCGCAACATGTTCCAACCTCAAATTGGCTTTTCCATTGCTAGATATGGCTGTTTTGCGTGGTGGGGCAGAATACAAAGACTGTTCTGAATTATTTCCATTATTAAGTTACGCACTTGTGGTTACTGATCTCCCTGGGAACATCGATGTGAGGGGCGCTTATTTTGGACTGTGGGGCAGTTATTAGATTATTTCTGACGTTCGAGCGAAATGGCGTGTGTGGGGACATATCATGTTCCTTTGTGTTTTATGCCAATTAATGTTTGTTTGCTTTTTATAAATTTAATTTGGCACAACCTCACACATTACAACTAATCAAAACTTGTACAGTCGACGTCAGATATATTTACACTTACAATGGTGTAAGGTGAAAAAGTGTAAACATACTCGTATGTTTCACGTCGACTGTACTACTTACCTTAGATACCTAATTACCTACTATATATTTACATAGATTATACCTAATTAAAAAATAGTTCAAAACATTTGTCCCTTTTAATTAATTCGCTTCATATTAGGAATTTTGCTTAACATTGAAGGTCAAGAAATGTCCTTGTTGCGTTTTGTAAATTATAATTATAATTATCCTTGTGAACTAAGTCAGTTAATTAAGTAAAGGTTTTGAAGAGATTTGAGAGATTTGCTAGGGTCAGACTCAGTATGTACCATCGGGGTCAATTTATCAATGAATTCATTCATAAATTGGGTATGCAATTATGAACCCGATGGTACAATGTACAGTCAGCGTCAGAGAGATGTGACTCCCCTAATAGCAGTATAGAAACTGTACAATAATTTCGTAAACACACTTAATATTTGCGTAGCTGTGTGGTTTCATATGCGGACAAACGATCCTAAGATACGATAGTTTTAAAACCAGGGGGGTCACGTTTCTCTGACACTGACTGTACATCTACCTTTTAATTACCCACTTTTTGATGAGAGGAACAAAGATTAACATGTAGCTTTCTTTGTGCTTCTCACTAAATGAGTAGACAAACGGTAATACTCTTAGTTATTCTGTGTAGACAGTGTCCAACAAATAGGAAGACGTTACAGGCGCTTAGCACATTGAGAGCCAGGATCCAGACACTCTTAGACAGGCAGGTCGTCAGGAGTAAGTACAGTAAAACTCGCTTAAGACGACGGACCTGAGTATGTCCTTAAACTACGTCCGGACACGGTTACGTCCTTAAACTACGTCCGGACACGGGTATGTCCTTAAACTACGTCCAAAAGATAGGTATGGGTACTGCGAATGTCATCCCGCTATATGTACGCCCTTACAGAAAAGCACAGCCAAATAGCACTAGACCCTACTCATAGCGCTGTGTTCCTGCTGGTGACTGCTGGTTGCCAAGAGCTCAAAGAGGACCCAGTGTGTTGACGATGAGGGACCCTCTTGTTCCTTTAGCCGTCAACACAGTGAATCCTCCTTTTTGTAAAGGGTCACCAACAAGTATGTGACACCTCTGGAGTTGCAGGCGTCCATATGCTACGGTAGCCGCTTACCATCAGGCTTACCATATGCTTGTTTGCCACCGTCGTGGTATAAAAAAAGTTAAAAAAAAGACGATTTTGAAGGCACCCTGCCGGAAACGCATCTTAAGCGAGAAAGCGTACCTAATTATGCGGGACTATTCTGCGGGACCTCAATGGCGTAGTAAGCGAGAAATCGTTTTAAACGTGATCGTATTAAACGGGTTCTACTGTATACCGAACGTTAATAGAAATGGTAAATAATGTAAGCAATATGGCTGAATGACAGCATTTCTAGGCAAAAAAAAACCGTTTCACACATCATAAAATATTATTAAAGAAATACAATTTTGTTTATTCAATGTTAATTGGTTTATTAAATTTAAACTTTCGTGAGACATACTAACACTATAAAAAATAACAGCAGTAGTGCGCCACGGACGGTTCTCCTCGGAATAGCACTCCTGGTGCTTGAAGAAAGAGACCCAGGCTCTCCAAAACATGTCGCGGGAAGTGACTACAGGGCTCGATTCGACATGCCAAACTGTGAGACGTGGATGTCACACTTGTATCGCAAGTGGATAGAGTGATATCCATCTGTCCACACGTGTCCACATCTAACTGTCAATCTGTCAGTAGGTCTCGCTAGAGCGTTTTGTCTATGGCTATGGCCACCATTTTAGAAATCACTCTTGAGTTATTCCACCCGAAATTTCAACTGTCACAAAAGTGTAAAAGCATAGTTGTCTCGCAAGCGACTGTCAGTTATGCCATGTCGAATCGAGCCCAGAGACGTGAGTGTAACCGTTATATTTTATAATCTAAATTGGTTTGTTTACAGTATATGTAATATCAAACGTCAAAATTATTGCTTAATAAAATTTGACGAATAAGTATAATTATTTTCTGTTACACACTAACAGCTGGTTCTAAAAGTCAAATTTTGTTTAATGTTAACTGTACAGTACCATCAGATACATCGGAGCGCCCAAAGTGGTCACATATATCTGAACAACGCCTCTATTGTCAAGACGATAGAGTGCATGTCCTGATATTTTTGAGTACCTTGGCCGCTCCGATATATTTAATGGCGACTGTACTAATTAAGGACACAAGTCGTGTTTCGTGAAAATTAATGGAAGTTTCATGGAATGCTTCCATTCCTTCACGACGTTTATTAATGTCTTCTGTCTCCTACTTCGGTAACCTCTAGTTCGTAATGTTTTTACTATTGTTTCACTCATCATCATCCTCCTAGCGTTTGTCCCGGCCTTTTCCATGAGCCTAGGTTTCGTTTGTTCGAAAGCAACTGTCATCTGACCCTCCAACTCAGAGCAGAAACTAGGCCTAATTGAGAGTAGGTCCAATTTCCTCACGATGTTTTCCTTCACCGAAAAGCGATTGGTAAATATCAAATGATATTTCATACATACATATACGTTCCAAAAAACTCAGTGAAGCCGGAATTTGAACCCGAGACCTCCGGATTGAAAGTCGAACGTCTTAACGCTGGGCTATCAGCGCTTCGTTTCACTATTGATTGAGTTGATTGTTTTTTATAATCCGTACTAATATTATTTAAGCGGGAAAGCACCTCTGTCCGGCAGACTTTCGGTCGGCCTGCCTGTAACTTCTTCATGCTTAAACCACTGACCTGATGAAACCATACATGGAGATAGTATGGATCCAGGAGTAAGGACACAGGAGAGTTTTTATCACGGAAATATTTCCTTTAGGGGGTAAAAAAGAGGAGGAATGGAATATGCTCAAATTAAATTTATGTCATTATACCGAAGGTCAACAGAAATGCCAAATAATTTAAGCAAATGTGGCTGGCTGTCAACTGCATTAGGCAAAAGCTTTTGATACCTACGTGACAAAATATTATTAAAGAAAAAAGTTTTTAAACATATGTAATTAACGGATATTTTTAGTAAACATTTATTTAAATAACATGTATAAATTGACGATATAACTATGGTGCGAATTTCTAATTTTAAAATACATAAACAATACATTTAAAACACAATCTATCTCAAATACAACTTCAACACACAACAAATAATAAACCAATATTGAAGTTGTATTGGAGTCGCATCGGAATAATTTTCAAGCAAATTCTGACATTTCTGATTCAGACGTTTAGGCGATAGCTGTTGTATTCGTAGTTAATGCATTGGAGTTGTATTCAAGCTAGATCGTGTCATAACGTGTCAGTTAGAATACGGCCCATGGTTAATCTGTACAAATGCGTGATTGCGAAACAATGAAAGTAAAATAATGTAAATAAATATGGCTGGCTGTCAACTGCATTTTTAGACAAAAAAGCTTTTGATACTTGACAAAACATTATTAAAGAAATTAGAGTCTACTGAAGCATATGTAATTATCGGATACTTTTTAATAAACATGTATTTAAATAACATGTGTATGTGTATAAATTGACGATATAATCATGGTTCCGTGTTCTATTTTTAAAATACATAAATAATACATTTAAAACACTATCCATTTCAAACACAACTTCAACACACAACAAATACTGAACCAATATTGAAGTTGTATTGGAGTCGCATCGGAATAACTTTCAAGTTTAGGCGATAGCTGTATTGCGTAGTTAATGCATTGAAGTCGTATTGTATTGAAGCTAGATCTGATCGTGTCAGTTAAATACGGCCCATGGTTGATCAGTTCAAATGCGTGATTGCGAAACGATGAAAGTAAATTGCTTTGTTTACATCATTTGTCATTTCAATTGACCATCGGTATACTTTTACTTAGGCATTATAAAGTCTCGCAGGCAGACGCGAGTGATTAATATTTTTCTAAATAGTGGTGACTTGTAGGTACGATTGAATGAGTCATTCTCCTGTTTTCATAACCTTCAAAATTATTTCTTGGTTAGTATCTTTACCTAAGTATATCGTTTAATAAAAGACAGTTTTTCAGTTGAAGATTCAAGTCAGTTACTTAATCCGTTTTAGTTTTAGTGGAGACAGTAGTATAGCATCCCACCAAAAACATAAATGTAAAAAAGGAGAGCCAAGTTCAATACAAAAATTATGCTTGTGGGCTTCGTCGCAAAAAGAATGGAGATCTAAATGAGTGCCAAGCTCTATGCAAAATCCAAATATGTATTTATAGGAACAAAATAACATTATTAACAAGTATTAAACTCTATTTCTGTGCTTTATTGGATACCTATAACAATTGCTGTTATTTAAAAATGTGAGATCTTAAAGTAGGTTAGATTTGACTTGGCCAGTTTTCATTACATCGGTCATTTTATAAAGTTATTCAACATATATATATATTTTTAATTCTGATAAAAACTGGCCAAGTCAAATCTAACCTACTTTATATATATAATTAAACACACGTAGTTTTATGTGTTTACGTTAAAGAGGTTTTGAGTTATAGAAGGGTCAAAA
This sequence comes from Pammene aurita, assembly GCA_947086415.1. Classification (NCBI taxonomy): domain Eukaryota; kingdom Metazoa; phylum Arthropoda; class Insecta; order Lepidoptera; family Tortricidae; genus Pammene; species Pammene aurita. Next base: position 3,505,930 of record OX352296.1, read on the forward strand.
GTGGCACCAAGTGGTTCGTGTAATATACACTTGGCGCTGGCTAGCCCGTTCCTTTGCTTGAACTTGGCTTGACACGCTGCCGCGTGTCTAGATAAGTATCGCACGATAGATCAGCATAACAAGCAAGGTTACTTAACAATAGTTTTGTATTTCAGATGGTGTGGTTGTGAATAAGGAGCGTATTCCAGCTTTGAAATCTTGACTTGTTACCTATCAACATTTGTCATAAAAAGAATTGAATTTGATTATAATATCTGTTTGTTCTCATGCTCCCTGGAAACCCCACTGCCTGTTTTGTTATTTATTAAGACATAACGCTGATGTTCAGTACATAATATGTACTGAATTTTTGTATGTTTATTTGCTAAATCTTGAATATAACCTTAACGAATTTTCATATGCCAGATTTTCTGTAAATTTTGTTTGAGTCTGTGGATCTGTTCTAAGTATGTATATGCTAATAGACGGAGAGCTGGCCACGTCAGATATGACACAATAATGAGAGCAACGAAACCCATCTAGTTAGTTTGCTATACTATGCTTATTTCTAGATCCTGACATCTGGCAGCTGTAAAGTGGTGGACGTCAAAGAATGCAAATAACTTGAAGAAAATAAATCCTAGAGTTCTGGGTTTGACGTAATATTATGGGAAATTATGTAATTAATTAGATTATATCATATCCAGAAATTTCTGTTGGGGGAAAGTAGTGCTAAATGATGTATAATGCAATTTTTAGTTAGCCGCCTACTGTTTTTGTGTTCGCAATAATAGACACTGGTTTTTAATCTTATGTTAAAATATAGCCCTTCTCCTCTATAAATAAGACAACTTTGGCAGTTTTTATCTATTTTGGTATTACTTTTTTCCAACTTAAAAACTTTGTTGGTCTGTCACTCTGACCTCCACCGATTAAAAGCTGCCAGGTGCCCGGATCTAGCAATAAGGACGGTAAAGCAGTTTAACTAGACAGGTTTCATTGCTCTCATTATTGTGTCATATTTGACGTGGCCAGCTCTTAGACCAAAACAATAAGTAATTAAAGCCCCCGAATAGGCCTTTTGAATTGGACTGTAATAATAATGAATACAGAATTAAAATCCGAAAAGTTTATATCAGTGTTTTGAATTGGAAAGAAAAGTTAGAAATGGTTTCGATAAAATTAGCGAATGTGTGTCATGGGGATTATTGGGCCGCTACGATTCGATTCAATGCCCCTGCTGTACCTTGAACTAAATTACTTTTTGAACTACACATATTAATCATGGGGTCCGCTTGGCAACTTAATCCCATGAACTGGCGTAGGCACTAGTTTTTACAAATACAAATACAAATACAAATAATTTATTTATAACGCCAAGTTACATGTCATTCTTATCATTATAATCAAATTTTCATCTATCTTAACTAGTACTTAAGTTAATATAAGTGAATAGAATTTAAATTTATCACATTTGAGTTATTGGACTTATGGGCGTAAAACTCGTCTAAAGAATAAAAATAATGATCAAGGAGCCACTTGCGTAGTCTTAGCTTAAAGGCCCCTAAGGAAGTTGCATCCTTTTTAATTGTGTCCGGCAGCCTGTTGTATACAGACGGGCCCATGACATACACCGACCTCTCCGACTTGCGTAGGTCGTGATCGGGTGTAACGAGGAGGTGTGCGAGCCTGTTGCTCCGCATGGCGCGGGTAGGGTTTACCCCTCGCTGACGAAACACACCCAAATTGTTGTGTGTGAAGAGAGCTACCTGGTATAGGAGCTCGCAGGGAAGAGGCATTATATTTAATTCCTTAAATAACTCTCTGCACGGTGTATCGTCGGGAACGCCGGCAATGGCACGTACTGCCTTTCTCTGCATTTCTAAAGGCTCGCCCGGCGTCAGAGGCTCCCGCCCACAGTTCCACGCCGTAGGTGAGAAGGATGTGAAAGGTTGCGTAATAGCACGATAGTACTACGCTGCGAGTCGCCGTGCTCGCCAGGCGACGGAGTGCGAAGTGTGCGCGGCCCAGTTTAGAGCAGAGCTCGTCGATATGGTAGCACCACGTGAGGGCACTGTCAATATGAAAGCCCAGCAGCTTCGTCTTGTTGACCATCTGCAGGGCGGTATGATCGTCGGCAGTGACCCGGTAGGGAGGCGATGGCGAACCATTTAGCCGAAATCCTATAAACATAGTTTTTTCTCTGTTTAAAGCCAAGCCATTTAGTCGGAACCACCACTCGAGCCTTTGAACTGCGGAATTTAACTTGTTCTCCAGCTCAAGTGACGGTGGAGCGGTGATTACAGCAGCTACATCATCGGCATACATATATATCTCCGCTTCGCTAACAGCGCCAGGCAGATCGTTGATTACATTACGAAAGCGACTGACATTTCTTTAGCGCCTAACATAAATCTGGCAATCTATAAATGTGCCATCCTGCGAGACAGGCATAGCCTAGTGCAGGTGACACGGGCAATATATTCATTCATGTACTAACGTACAGCAGTGTTTGAGATCTAATTTATTTATTTAGCTTAATCATGTTTTATTTTATAAGTCTCCCTGCATCAATAAACTATTTTGATTTTTTGATCTGACCCTCCAACCCAAAAGCGAAACTAGGCCTTAATGGGATTAGGTCCGGTTTCCTAACGATGTTTTGTCGCTTGGACTATAAAACCAATTTGTTTTGTCTTATTTAGGATGTTGAAAACCCAAAAAAATAATGTATAAATTAGATCCAACTGTATTTTATATTGAAACCATATAGATATGTATATGGATTAGAAATATTCAAAAATATGGGTTGTGTTTAATGATTGCAAAACACCTGCGTATTGATTTATATTTTATGACCGGGCGGGGTGTATACTTGCATAGGTATCTACATCTAGAATTCGAGACATAAAATTCATGAGTTCAATGTCGGGGTGACAACAGACGCTTCATTAAAAATGACTTGCAAAATGAAGGTCAGTTAATAACAGTAATATAAGCTATTACGATATAAGTTATATGATATTGTGTGGACACGCTGGCACCGTTCTATCTCCACGGTACAATGAATAAGGCAACGCGGCGGCCCAGGGCCTTATGAGTAGAAAATACGGTCTAGACGCCGCTTACAACTTACTTGCTTTTGGTGTGGAAACCCTCGGTCCGTGGGGGCCAGCAGCACAAACGCTGTACCGACAGCTGGTCAAACGGCTGGTCGAAGTTACAGGGGATAAACGAGCTGGCAGCTTCCTCGCTCACCGCATAAGTACCTTATGCTTTTATACTACGATTAAGCTGGCAGGTTCCTCGCTCACCGCATAAGTACCTTATGCTTTTATACTACGATTACACTTGCGCGTGCGCACTCGTATCGGAACTTGTCGAAACGTTCGAGGTTACGAGGACGAATATTCGCGTACGAGTGCCAACATGAATGTCCGTTCACATATATGGCGTATTCTAATTTTGAAATACAATAACAATACATTAAAAACACAATCAATCTCAAACATAACTCCAACACACAACTAATAATCATGCAATATTGAAGTTGTATTGGAATTTCTTCGAAATAATTTTTAAGCAAATTCTTATATCTCTGATTCAGACTTTTAGGCGCTCCCTATATTGCGTACTTAATGCGCTGGAGTTGTATTGAAGTTGGTAATCTAACTGGCGTTTAGACACAATTGCCTAAACGTGTTTTATCAACCGACTTCAAGATTTCGAAGGAGGTTATCAATTCGTCGGGATCTTTATTTTTGCATTTTTTTTATGTATGTTAACTAATTATTCGAAGACGACTGGACCGATTTGGAAAATTTATCTTTTGATTGAAAGAGTATACACAGTTGGTCCCATTGTAACCAGATCAGGATCTGATGATGGGATCCTGGAGAAATCGAGGAAACTCTTCAACTATTATAGGCACACCTATAGTCATTTGAGTATTTGTTACAGCAGCTCGAGTATTTGCTTTTGGAGAAGTGGAGGCTAAGTGAAGTCGCTTCTTTTTTGTTTAAAATTATTTAAAGCGGCCTGCGCCCTGTATAACTCCCCGACGCGAGCACGCCCGCAAGTAGGCACGCGCGAAACCGAGCCGCGTCATTCGTTCGGCTCGTCACTCGCCCGCAAGTAAGTATAAACGAGTTATTAGAAATAGATTTTTAGTTCTTGATATTTTTAGTAAGGTAAATATAGTCTAGCGTATTTAAGTTGTTATTCAACTAATTTTAAACCTTATCATAATACCAACAAGGCAGATAAGTTCATGGCGATGACCTTTGGAAGGGTTTAGTGCTTACAAAGTCCAGTGTGGTTCGTGTATATGAATTATTCATACGAAGCCGCAGCCTTCGAGGAAGGGTGATATAGGTTATTAAGAACGTGTTGGCGTTTGATGGTAAATCCTGTATATTGGCTTATTGCTGTTATTGCAGCCGTATATAGTAAGAATATTAGGAATGTACTTCATATCACTCATAATTTGTATGCAAATAGCCACTAATTATATTTCAGTAAAAAACTTCGTTAAAATATTGCGCATGTATCATATGATAACAAAATATAAATAAAGAAATAGTTAAAGCTTAGTTTTTTAAAAATAAATAATTAAATATTATGGGACATTATTGCATAAATCAACCATAGTCCCATAGCCAGCTCAATAAGGCTTACTAGGCGTACTAGGCGTATTATGGTGGGTATTAGGCGACGATAATATATAATAAATAGATATAGATAAATACTTAAATACATATGGTCTAAGAGCTGGCCACGTCAGATATGACACAATAATGAGAGCAATGAAACCTGTCTAGTTAGACTTCTTTACCATCCTTATTGCTAGATCCGGGCATCTGGCAGCTTTTAATGGGTGGAGGTCAGAGTGACAGACCAACGAAGTTTTTAAGTTGGAAAAAAGTAATACCAAAATAGGTAAAAACTGCCAAAGTTGTGTTATTTATAGAGGACAGGGCCTATATTTTAACATTAGATTAAAAACCATTGTCTATTATTGCGGCAACAAAAACAGTAGGCGACTAACTAAAAATTGTATTATACATCATTTGGCACTACTTTCCCCCAACAGAAACTTCTGGATATGATATAATCTAATTAATTACATAATTTACCATAATATTGCATGAAACCCAGAACTCTAGGATTTGTTTTCTTCAAGTTATTTGCATTCTTTGACCTCCACCACTTTACAGCTGCCAGATGTCCGGATCTAGAAATAAGCATAGTATAGCAAACTAACTAGAGGGGTTTCGTTGCTCTCATTATTGTGTCATATCTGACGTGGCCAGCTCTCCGTCTAATAGAAAACATCCATAGCTCGGAAACAAATATAATATCCGTGATAAACACATAAATGGCCTGACCAGGATTCGACCCCTGGACCTCCTGCTTCATAGGCCGGAGCTTCACCATATACCGACTAGGCTCGGAGACCGTTTTTGTTTACAATATAGCCTAGGTATTTCAAAGTACCTAGCTCAAACTTCTTTCAAAGGTCTAAGATATTATAGAAATTAAGTAAACTCTATTAATTCCATCGACAACACATTTACGCAATTTTATAAAAAAAAAAAAAAAGTCATAACCAAAGTATTAGCATAAAATCCAAAACAATCCAATGAGGCCTTTTTTTTAATATAAAGATTAAATTGTGATTTTACATAAAGACACAAATCTTTTGAAACTCGAAGAAAAATTAAATATTACTTTCATCTTTAGACTTTGGGAGTTTCTGACGAGTCCCTACGATACGATACGAAGCCCCTTAATCTGTTTGTTGACTTCGTTTAGTAAAATATAATCTTAGGGCTTATTCTTTTGGGAAATATCAACAGTTTACATATTATTGTTATAATTGCAGTATGTTCTGTGGCAAACTTGAAATTTAAATTTTAAGCCAACTTTGATATCCAAATTTCTAGTAATCTTCTACACGTTTCAATTATTCAAATAAATTCGATGTGGCTGCAAGGTTTAAAGGGAAAAACTAAAACTTATACAGCGTACAGCTGTTTTTTCTATATTGTAGTATAATAAGAAACATGCTGTTTTGTTTTTCCCCAGGCAGGTTTCTCGCTTTCGCTTCCCCGGAGCGGCGAGATATAGGCCGCGATTCGAAAAATAAACACACACACTGGACAGACACAGCTCCAACCCAACTCAACTCAACGCTATAACGACATTGACATTTGCTATTCGAACAGATTTTCATTCAACATAGGTCTCACATTGGTCTCACATTGGTCACACATTGGACACACATCGGTTTCACAATGTGTGACCAATGTGAGACCAATGTGAGACCAATGTTGAATGAAAATCTTGGACACACATCGGTCTCACAATGTGTGACCAATGTGAGACCAATGTGAGACCAATGTTGAATGAAAATCTGTTCGAAAAGCAAAATGTCAATGTCGTTATAGCGTTGAGTTGAGTTGGGTTGAGTTGGGTTGGAGTTGTGTCTGTCCAGTGTGTGTTTATTTTTCGAATCGCGGCCATGTAGAGGTTGAATAGAAACCTCTATATTACTGGTTGTTTTATATCAAATATTCTGTATTAAAATTAAAAGTCAATGTAAATAATGAATCCAAAATGAAAATCAGTTGCCATCGAGGCTCTTAGCCTCGTGGCCAAGCGCGCGATCCTTAAAATAAAACAAAGAATATGGAAGTCTACCCCTGTGTTTTCCTGAAGCTACACCACCCCTCACATTATTAAACATTAATTCTATTTAATGATTTAAAAAAAATTAAAAGCGCTGATAACCCGGCAGTAAAAAGACTTTCAATCCGGAGATGTCGTGTTGAAACCCCGGCTCGTACCACTAAGTTTTTCGGACTTATGTATAAAACATCATTTAATTTTGATTTTCCGGTGAAGAAAAACATCGGAAACCGGGCCTAACCCAATAAGGCCTAGTTTTGCCCTCTGGGTTGGAAAGTCAGATGGCAGCTGCGCGTTCTCTTAAAAACTAGTGCTTACGCCAATTCCTGGGTTTAGGTTGCCGAGTGGACCCCAGATTCAATGGGTTCAAACATACCGGGACAAAATGCTAAGAGGAAGAAATCAGAAAAAAGCTTCAATGAATAGTTAATTCGATACTGCCTCATTATCTTTATAAAACTCCATAATGATAAGAAAAAAAAGGTAATTTGACTTGTTAGTCATCAATATTATACTCAACATACTTGTTCGGTAAGTTAAGATACTTGATTTATTCATATTTAATGTCTTAACGACATTTTCTCATTCCGCAATTTTGTCACTAATGTTATTTTGTTTCAAACATAAATACTTACTTACAAAATTCCACAATTCTCTATTTTCTATAATTTATAATTCTATAATTTTATCCGCAATGTGCGCGCCAGCCACAATAGTCTCCTGGCCGTCGTGGCAGAGAGATGGGACAGCGCCCTAATCAGGCACTGGACCTCAAGACTAAGTTTAGGTACTAACATGGTTATTTAAGTTCTGTTATAATAGTAACACCATATGGATTCCTCGTCCGAAATAAATGCTTTTTTTTTAATGGCAAAAAACCCTGGTCTAATCTTGTTTTATTAGGATACTAGCCTTTTCCCGCGGCTTCGCCCGCGTACTATAAGTACTCAAAAAGGATACGATGCCCATGTTGATTTTCAGACTTTGTGACCACATTTGCCCCTTTTAGGGGTTGAATTTTCAAAACACCTGAAACATGTGCTTACTCATTTATCGTGAGGAATACTTCTGTGAAGTTTCGAATAAAATAGTCTAACAAATCTTGATTCGCCATACAAACTTTGGACCCCCATTTTACCCCCTTAGGGGGTGAATTTTGAAAAATCCTTTCTTAGTACATCCCTAGACCTTATAAGGAACCTACGTGCCAAATTTGGAATCTCTAGAACCAGCGGTTTGGGCTGTGCGTTGATATGTCAGTCAGTCAGTCAGTCAATCAGTCAGTCAGTCAGTCAGTCAGTCAGTCAGTTTCTTCTTTTATATATTTAGATAGATATAATATTTCGTTCGCCTCACAAGGGTTGCCGGAGTCCTGAAAAATGATGGACGCGCCTGCCTTTTGTAGGTGATTGGAATACCTGTATAGACAGTGCACGATATTTATTTATTTTTATCATTGCTCGCACGTTTCGCAAGTCGTGCTATGAAACGTGCAAAAACCGCTTTGTAAACTGAAGGGTTCTTGTTTTTATATAATTTATACAAATTTAATAATTTATACAGCTTTAGCTACAGACAGATTAACGGCTGGGTACGCATAACATAAGGTATCGAGGAAAACAAATTGCCGAAGTAATTGGTTAAGTTAATGACGAAAATACGTTAATACTTTTGTACCTTACTTGTTTGTAATAAGGTTCAAAACTGTGTACATATTTTTGCCGTTGACTGTACTGTTACAGTAGTAAAACAATAAAGTTTTATTAACACATACGTAGGTGGTAACACTGTCCACCGTCCTCTTACTACGCCATTCTACTACGACGCTTGCAACACTAGCGGTGTATACACCATGGGCTCGAGTAACCCGAAAGATCTTAACCACGCATTTCTGAGACCAAAAGTAGGAAAAAATATTATGTCACTTTAGGTCAATAAAGCAAAAAAATATTTTTGTTTTAATTTTTGAAATTTTTTTTCACAAAAAAAGTAAACGTTATTAATAAAAAGATCGCCTAAAACAAATTGGTACCTATAAGTTTTTTCTACAAATTTAGTTTCTGCAAAGTATTCCTTGTCACTTTGATATAGGTATGTCAATAAGAACGTGTAAACTATGCCCAATATTGGCAACAACTCCATCAAAAGGCGTTTTATGCTGAGTTATAATAAAAAATGTTTTGTTTTTTTAATTGGTATTAACTCTGAAACTAGGCGTTTCCAGAAAAGTTTAAAGGACATTTTAGTATCAAAATATGATCCGAAATACACTGTTAAAATATTTCTAGTTATTAGGGCCCACGGTGTATTGCACGTACCTATCGATTTACGTAGCTATCTATGTTCCAGAAATAAATTTCAAGACCTGTATTATACTCTTCAAACGGGGTAAAGTCACGAGTCGAAACAAATTCGTGGCAACCCAACAACCCATTAACCCCACACCTCAAATAATTCAATTACTTGATTCTAATAGCGAAGTTTTTCTGGTTTCCTTGCACGAGTCGTTGAAAGGAGAAGGCACGTGTTACCAATCGTGTTTCCTTCTTGCCATTCAGGTAATATAAAACGTGGTTGTAAACATGTGCTTACTTGGGGCCGTATTCTAACTTTAAAACACGTTTAGATACGATCCAACTTTAATACAACTCCAATGCATTAACTACGCAGTACAGCTAGTGCCATATACTAATTTTACCATGCGTAAACAACACATTAAAAAAAACCGGCCAAGAGCGTGTCGGGCCACGCTCAGTGTAGGGTTCCGTAGTTTTCCGTCCGTCACAGTAAGTTTCCCCACTTAAGAGTTAAAATAACACCGCCATGTAGGATATGAGCGTTCCACGTACAGCGACATCTATCGGCAAATTAAGTAAACTATTGCGCGCGAGCTTAAAGTATGGAAGATGATTTTTATGGGATAATTCTATATTGCGTGAACCGATTTTCACCGTTTTTACTTTATTTGAAAGCACGTCATTTCATTGTGATTTTGTAGAAATTACGGGTACAATAAACACCTGCTTATACGGTTAAATCACAAACTTAGTTCAGAAATATTTTGTAATTTTTTTCAAAACTTTGTTTGAAAGCACGTCATTTCATTGTGATTTTGTAGAAATTGCAGGTACAATAAACACCTGCTTATACGGTTAAATTACAAACTTGGTTCAGAAATTATTTTGTAATTTTTTTTTCAAAAACTATTCAACCTATCAAGTTCAAAATAATTTTCCTAGAAAGTTTTTATAAAGTTCTACTTTTGAGATTTTTTTCATATTTTTTAAACTTATGGTTCAAAAGTTAGAGGGGGGGGGGGACACATTTTTTTTTACTTCTGGAGCGATTATTTCCGAAAATATTTACATTATCAAAAAATGATTTTACTAAACCCTTATTCATTTTTAAATACCTATCCAACAATATATCACACGTTAGGGTTGAAATGAAAAAAAAAAAACACTCCTTACTTTACGTATAGGGGAGGTACCCTAATAAAACATTTTTTTCCACTTTTTATTTTACCACTTTGTCGGCGTGATTGATATACATATTAGTACCAAATTTCAGCTTTCTCGTGCTAACGGTCACTGAGATTATCCGCGGACGGACGGACGGACGGACATACATAGCGAAACTATAAGGGTTCCTAGTTGACTACGAAACCCTAAAAACACAATCTATCTCAAACATAACTAGAACACACAACAAATAATCAACCAATATTGAAGTTGTATCGTAGTTGCATCGCAATAATTTCCAAGCAAAGTCTTTCCTGATTCTGATTTTAGGCGCTAGCGTGTTGCGTATACAACTCCAATTCATTAACGCATTCGAATTGTATTGAAGTTGGGTCGTGTCTATACATGTTTTAAAGTTATAATACGGCCCCTAGTACCTAAACGTCTGAATCAGAATTAAGTATCTGAATTTGCTTAAAAATTATTGCCATGCAACTCCAATACAACTTCAATATTGGTTGACTATTTGTTGTGTTTTGGATTTACGTTTGAGACAGATTGTAGGTATTGTACTTTAATGTATTGTTTATGAATTTTAAAATTAGAATACAACACCATGATTTATTTGTCTTTCTAGTAATTACGATCTATACGTTTCATTTTAACAGAAGTGTCTGGTTAATAAAGGATCCATAAGGTACATGTGATTAGAGTAAGTACAAGCTTAGAATTGTGTATACAGGCGGAGCAAAAAGATGGACTAGGTATATGTATATTTGACACTAAGATGGTTTAAAACAATACTTATGTAATTTTAGCGAAGTAGAAAATTCAATTTACGATATAATTGCAAAGCGTCAGGTTTCCACGAGGCGTGAAGTTTCGTCGCTCAAGTGAAAGATGGCTGAGGTTTGGTCATAATTCTCATGTTACTTAGGTATAATTGCTTCGTTATTTATAGAATCTAACAATAATAATAATAAATAATGCTGGCAGCTTCCTCGCACAGCGCATTAGTATTGCAATTCATCGGGCTTTTGTCAGCGTTTACGGCCAAGGGGTGAATTTTTCATTTGATTTAACTGCCTCCTAGCCTAGTCGGTAGTGACCCTGCCTATGAAGTAGGAGGTCCCGGGTTCGAATCCTGGTCAGGGCATTTATTTGTGTGTTCATCACAGATATTTGTCCCTGAGTTATGGATGTTTTCTATGTATTTAAGTATTTATCTATATATATCTATCTATTATATATATTGTCGCCTAGTACCCTCAACACAAGCCTTATTAAGCTTACTGTGGGACTGGGTTGATTTGTGTAAGATTGTCCCATAATATTATTTATTTATTTATTTATTATTTAGTTTTAGTTTGTCAAGTTAATTTCATTTTTAGTAAGTTTAGTTTATACGTTTGTAATTGTACCTTTTAAATTATGTTTTGTATGACCTAATTGAATTAAATGTTTATAGATCGAACAGATTTAGGATGAGGACCTCTGACAAAAGTTGACCACTTTTGCGTCATCCATTTACCTACAGTGCATGATGGCTTCCAATACCTACCTTCCTGGCTACCTGGCTCTGTCAATAACAATTTATCAGCGCATTGGCCACCTGTAATGCTGTTAAATGTTGTTTTTTTATTAAATAAGTAAACAAATCAATTATAAATAAAACTTTGCTCTCAGGCAGTTTACAGCCTAAATTTAACTACATAACAACGAGAAATAAAATTGAAATTAAAGGTCTCATAAATAAAGGGCGGCAATACTTGCGTAAATAAATAATCAAGGGACCGTATGTTGGTATTATTTTCATACAAATATACCAGTATTCACTTACGATATCGGTCGCTAATGTATACACCTAGATATTTTTCTAGCACGAACGAATTGTCAATTTGAAAGACAATTTCGGTGTGTGTGTGTGTGTGTGTGTGTGTGTGTGTGTGTGTGTGTGTGTGTGTGTGTGTGTGTGTGTGTGTGTTATATAGTGATTTATGGGATGATTAATACAGTGACACGAATAAAGAAGTTACGATAGTATTCCAAATTATTTTCTGAAGTATGTAAAATATAAATAAATTGATAGTTTTGCTATTATTATCTATTTTCTAACGCACCTTATTTTATTACCCTATATATATTTGTCTTTGTATTACCTCTATGACGTTAAAGTGGTACTTATCGATAACAGGACTGTCGATGTTTTTATTTTGTCAATCACTTACAACAAGTTGTTCGTGCTAGAAAAATATCTAAGTGTAGGGTCAGGGAGGGAACAGTCGCTAGGATTTTTTCAACAGGCTGTTGCATGAAAAATATAAATCCCTGAACTAATTGTTGCAAGCACAGAGCAGAGTGCATTATTAAAATTTCATATGTAGCAAATATATTTGCTGTAACTTTCACCAAAAAAGATATATCCATTCTTTTATAGAAATTGGGAATCGAGCCACTGTGTACCGGTTGCTGTACACAGTGACTAGGACCTGCTAGTACACAGTGGTTCTAACGGTACACAGTGGCTCGAGTCACTGTGTACTACGCCCTGTATACAGTGGTTCTAACAGTACACAATGGCTAGGTACGTAGGAATCGAACCTAAATTATATAACATTTTAACATTAACAAACGGTAATAAGAATAGGTAAGCCTAATTCCGGAATAATCGTTTCTGTTTCATTCTTCATTTTACCTACGTAAATGTCGCATGATTTATTCACTTTCATTTTATTAAAAAAAAAGAGTGCAAGAATTATTTTTAATAATCACTGAATTTTTATTCTGATTCATATTCAAGTCTATTTTAGCCCAACTCTGTAAGGTGCACAGTGGTTCGCGAGCCACCGTGTACTTTTCCAAAACGAACGACTGTTGACCTTGGCGTCATTTTGTATTTTAGTTCAAATTAAAAACAAATACAAACACCTAGGGCCTTGAATTATCAGCCAATACGAAGTAGATTAGACATACTCTTCGATAATAACATAAGTAATTAAAAATCTCGTACGCATTAAGAAAAAAAAGGAGTGAAACTTATCTGGAAATGTAATTTTGATAGCATTAAACACAAAAACGCACCATAACACATTCGCATGGCGCCGGAGCGCCTCACTAACTAGTTCGTACATGGTCGGGTACGGAACGGTTCCGATTGATGTAGAGGACAGACATAAAGCTCTTTCCGTTTCTCGCACAGCACATTCGAGCCACTGTTCCCACCGAGCGACTGTTCCCTCCCTGACCCTACTAATGTATATATTTTATTAAGTTTAGAAATAAAGGAAAAGTAAAAAATCCACTGCCTCAGGCGAGACTCGAATTCGTGACTCCGGGATACATACCCACACATACATGGGATACATTCAGTGGATATTTCTACTTTTCCTTTATTTATAAACGTTGTGGTATCGTTAGCAGACGTTCTGCTAAATACAAAATTAATAGTATATTTTTTAATTTTGCCTAAACAATCTCATGTCCTTAGTCCTTACCCAAATTACATCGGATAAATATTCCGAATGCAAAGTGCTATTTCGATTTTTAGTACGTAATTAGTAATACCGGTATCGGTCCCTGCAATAAACTACGATTTTACTATGGGTGCGGTGCGGGCGCGCGACTCGCGCGAGTTTGCGGTCACGAGGTTGGACGCAATCTTAAATTTATTTATTGGTTTCATTTAATATTTCTCCCCATAATACTGGGGACACGTGTTGTGAACTGTGTCTTCTTCGGCTTGCGACAGAATGGCTATATTGTTAGATTTCATAGATTTGACTATGGCATTTAGTAGCTATTCGGTCTTACTTGGTAACTAGAAAATCCACCAATTATGCTATTGATTAATGGTTGGTTTGCAACATGACAGAATTAGTAGGTACACTTTGACGGAAAAAAAAGTGTCGTGGTTTATATAAGAACTACGTATACTATTCATTTAGCCGCGGTAGAATCTATATAGGTTTTCTGAACAGCACAGAAAGTTTATTTAAGTAATTTTATGTACCGATGTGTTAAATAATTGATTTTAGACGTTTTAGACAGTTAACGGGAATTGCCATGCCATATTTTCGGTGACATTTTGTTTCTGTCTGGTTTCCTATTAACTTTAATTTCTATGTCGTTGAACCAAAACAGTAAATCCATACGACGTACGGTGTTACCGAGTCCAAAGGCAGAGGCAGAACTTCTTTAAGTATTACTTTTGTCTAATATTTTCGATTGTTAGAATATTATCAACCGACTTCAAGATTTGAAGGAGGAGGTGATCGATTCGTCGGGGTCTTTGTTTTTGCTTGTTTTTTTTATGTATGTTCACCGATTATTCGAAGACGGCTGGACCGATTTGGAAAATTATTTTTTGTTTTCCCATTGTAATGTAACCAGGTCAAGATCTGATGATGGGATTCTGGAGAAATCGAGGGAACTCTTCAACTATTATAGGCACACTTATAGTGATTTGAGTTTTTATTACAGCAGCTTGAGCATTTCCTTTTGGAAAGGTTCTTTTTTGTTTAAAATTATTAATTTATCAATTGCTGCTATAGATCATAGGAGCTAAAGGAATCTCTATATGTATAAAGTATGTTACATTGATATGTGTTACTCCGAGTATTTCTGCCATATGTCTTAAAGTTAGTCTTTTATGGAGCTCTATCAGTAAATCATTTTATACCACGACGGTGGCAAACAAGCATACGGCCCGTCTGATGGTAAGCAGCTACCGCAGCCTATGCCACTTCAGAGAGGTGTCACATGCGCGTTGCCGACCTTTTACAAAAAGGAGGATTCACTGTGTTGACGGTTAAAGGAACAAGAGGAGGTCCGTCGTCGTCAACATACTGGGTCCTCCTTGAGCTCTTTGGCAACCTTACTCACCAGCAGGAATACAAATAATCATTTTTTAAGGCAGTGTCTACAACTCCAGAGGTGTCACGTGTGGGTTGTCGAACCTTTCTACTCTATCGATTAAGAAGATGCCACATGTGTCACGTACTACCCGCCGTCATTCTGGCGAAATACCGTTGGGTTTTAATATAGGTTGCTTATTCTGTCAATTTCCATCATTTTATTAGAATCAAACGTTGGTAAACACTACAGCAAAAATCCCGACTTATTGTGGGAAAATCTACCATTTAGTGCCTAACAAGATCGTGTGAGATTACCCATAATTCGGGAATTGTTGACCTCTCGTGAAAGAAATGAGGCTGTCCCATAGAATTCGAAGTAAGCTTTTAGCAAATTGAGTTCAATGTAGGCTTCAGATAAAGGTTACGTCAATCACGTAGTACGTAGCACGTACGAGTAGACAGCCGGCGTAGCAGTGCTACGACTACGAGCTACGCCACATACACTTCGGTCCAATACTTACAAATAAAAAATGGTTGGTGCAATAGGCCCTTGGCCTCGAATATAATGTTAATATGTAAAATAATGCTGGTCGAAAAAAAGATAGCGGCCTTATGAAAACTGTTCAAAGGCGCCCCCGTTTCATTATCTTATCTTATATTTATAGAGCAACGATCTGTTAATAGCATACTATTGATAGATTACTGCTATATGTATAAACTTTAACAAACATACCATTAGTAAACTATTAGTAGGAAGTATACTATTTTATAGTATATAAGTACTATAAAATAGTATACTTCCGAAAGTCTCCGTTTCAGCTTGGGTAAAAATGCTTTCGTATGTCCGGCGTCGGTCCGGCTGGTCCCGTATTCTAATCTTAAAATACATAAACAATACATTTGTGATGTTCTGCCTGCGCAGAGCTCAGGCAGAACATCCCCCAGTCGGGGCCGGGGTCAGTTTGCGCGCCTAGGCCAGATTGGTATCCTGTCGTGGGCTTGTGGCGGACACCGTCTGCCAACGGCTTCCCGATTGCATGATCCTTACCTACCAGGCCGGGGTGAGTTTGCGCGCCTAGGCCGGGATTTCTATCCTATCCTCCCCGCAGATAATTTCGTGCCGCTGAAAGCCCCTCAGGCTATGCGAGTAGGTCCCGTTTGATCCCGGCCGGCCGGGGAACATTAGTTACCGCGTAGAATAAGGCGAACCTAGGTATAAATAGTGCTATAGTAATAAGCCCTGATTTTACATTAAATAAACGCCATAAAAGCCCGAATAGTTAAGCGAAAACGTGCGTTTACATTCACTTTCCACAAACCCCTTTCTCCCATATCTGAGACTAGCTCGGTAAAACCTCTCAAGCCCATCATCAGGCACAGAGGATATGTGAGCTCTGCGCAGGCAGAACATCACACATTGAAAACATAATCTATCTCAAACATAACTCCAACCTAACACACAACAAATAATCCACCAATATTGAAGTTGTATTGGAGTTGCATTGGAATAATTTTCAAGCAAATTCTGACATTTGTTAAATTGTTATCAATAAAATATTTTGATTTTCATTTTTTGATTTTGATTTTTAGGCGCTAGCTGTATTATGTTGTTAATGCATTGGAGTTGTATTGAAGTTGGATCGTGTCTAAACGTGTTGTAAAGTTACGGCCCCTGTTCTCCTCTACATGTGGCATGTCTCAACCGATTGCCATGAAATATTGTAAGCATATTCAAACTCAAACTCAAACATTTATTTCGTAAGTAGGCCACAAGGGCATTTTTACACGTCAGAGTAAAAGAGAAAAAAAACTACACCGGTTCTAACCCTACACTTATTTTTTCAACAGTACATCAAATCTTAAAAGTACATAAAAATTCGTTGTTTTATAAGAAAACATATATTTCTATACTGAAAAATAGATGTCATATACTTGTCATATACGGTGTCCGAGGCCAGATCTGGCCTCGGACACCGGAGGGTTTGGTCACTTTTTCTGAAGTATATGACATCTATTTTTCAGTTTATATATAGTAGTGTAACTACTTAAAATTGCAAATCAAAAAATATTGAACAAAATAATTTGATTTGCTTCAAGATTCATATATTTCTATAGTTTAGTTTAGGTTCTAAGTGACATTGTCATGTCATGCCATAGACGTTGGAAGGTTTTTTTTAATAGTGCTAACACGCGATTAATTAACATATACCAACCATAATGAATTATGTTAGTAGCTTGAGAATTACCTTAGGTACGACTTTTTTATTCGATATTTGTTTTTCGAAAAGAAATATAAATTTCCAGTATCCAGTTTTCCAGGTATTGCTAGTTAAAAAAACAGGTAAAGTTGAATAAAAGCTTGTGGAAATAAACACAACAATGCTAAGACAGTTTGTCACGTGGTGGCTATATAGGTCACAGTAACATCTGCTGAGAAAGCTCAATATAGACGTAAATTCGTGGCCTCGTTTCCAAGGAATTGAAATTAATTAACTAGTAGGTATTAATATCTCGGTATTTACAAAGACAATGTTTACCACCTACTTATATCTACATACAACATAGGGTGCAGTGCCTTTTAAATTAGGATTAAAATAATAAATAATACTCTTTATTCTGAAAAAAATATCGAGACTAATCGAGACTTTCCTGCAACAGCATTTGCATTTGAATTTCGTATACTAAGCACTAACTGTAAAGATTTTTTTGGGAAGAAGAGAAGTAGTTGTTTCTATTTGATAGTTTTTGTTTCGCATTAGATTTTTTAGTCAAGTAATGTTAATACAGAAGTACATTGCACTGTTTATATAAAAATAAATGTTAAGTCCTTCCTGTACTTTGTGATCATATACAAGTAAGCAAGATTAGTTACAGGACCGACCTGATTTTTTGTAGGGTTACGTAATGGGGAAGGCTGGTGAAAACTTTTGGTAGAGGGCGCTGTTCCAGATTCCATACAATGAGAGAAAGAGACACATACAATGAGAGAAGGAGACAGAAGATGAATGGTCCTTAACTAGTATGCAGACCTTTTCTTAGGCAAAAACCTTCCCTATCGTGTTAATCTACAGCATTTTAATTTTAGTGTATTTCAGAAACCGGTGGATTTCAATTTCGGAGCAAATCGAGACAAAACATTAAATCATTTTCGCGAAAGTAAATAAAAACTACTTCGCGCCATACAAATTTAGCTTTTCTAAGGACCCATGTTGGAGATGTCACTTTGACAGTTGCCTTCCCCATTAGTTTAAAATCGCAATATGAGCTAACCTAACATTCAACACAAATCAAAATTGGAGGGAAATCAGTATAATATTGCAAAATAGACTTATAAAAACCATCGGTTTTGCCCTTGAGCTTCTAGGTACTAATGTATAGTCGAATTATATCTATAAGATTAATTGGACAAAAATAATGACAAATAAGGTTGTGTACCTACACTTTGTAGGTACAGTCGACTACAAGGAGATGTATCCACTTTTGGATCTTATTACAATGCAATAAGGTGAAAAAGTGAATACAACTCTTTGTAGTCGACTGTACAATTAATCGTATAGACAAGGTGTAACAAAAATGCTGATGATCGATTTAAGGGCGTAATTAGCATCGTATTTTAATTATGAAAGATAATAATAAAAAACCATGCGAAAAGAAATGGTTTTTTTGTATGGAGGGTTGGCCGGCTGGGACTGGGACAATGTGACCCATACAAAAACAATTTTTTTTTCGTTTTTAGGGTTCCGTACCTCGAAAGGAAAAAACGGAACCCTTATAGGATCACTTTGTTGTCCGTCTGTCTGTCTGTCTGTCTGTCAAGACCATTTTTCTCAGGAACGCGTGGAGGTATCAGGCTGAAATTTATATCAAATACTCAGGTCTACTGTCCCTTAGAGTTGTGAAAAAATCAAACTTCTAAGCCAACGCAATCAAAAGATACAGCCGTTTATGCCGTAAATTTCCGCAATTTCGAAACTCGCAAGGGAATCAAAACCTACAGGGTACTTCCCGTGAACTCAGAATCTTGAAACTTGGTACGAAGCAACGTCTTATAGCACAGATAAAGGAAAAATTGCGTAAATTTTTACTTACATCATATAATAAAAATATTTTTAATAATTTTAAAGTTACTACCCCTATATACCTACAGGTTTGTACGGAACCCTCGGTGCGCGAGCCCGACTCGCACTTGACCGGTTTTTTCTTAGTGGCAATACGTTACCTATCAATCATGAAACACCTCCCTATCCTCCATAAAATAAAGTAATTTTGTTACGCCTTGGATCAATATTCAGGGCTTAACAAAAATACTTTATTTCTCCAATGAGAGATCGACTGTACATAGGTAGGTAGATCTCTAAGTTGTGCAATGCAGCTGTCATAATAATCTGTTCGTGTCGAGCCGACAGACTAAGTAGGTCACCTGGCGAAGGCCGATCTGATAACGGGATCGATGCCTGAAGGGTTCACAACCTAGTGACGAACGAGGTGAAACCGACCCTCTATAATAACTAATAAAATAATTTTTAAGAAAAAAAAACCGACTTCAATGGGGGTAGCCGGTGAAGGATTATTGTAGATGGTGCACTTAGATTTCATACAATGAAATAACTTGCTTAAAAAACGCAGCGGAGAGGACAAATCGCCAAACGTGAACTATGCGTCGTTGAAGAGTTCCGTTCTGATTATCATCAGCAGTTCCACTTCATCAAATGTCACTCTTTTGAATGAAAATGCTTGATTTGTTGATAAAAATACAAAAGTCACTTTATGTATGCCTTTAAGATTTGAGGAATTCCCTCGATTCCTCGTGGAACTCATCATCAGAACTTGAGCTTGACGAAAATTGGTCCTGACAATCTAACTTGCTTAACAAACATAGCGAAGAGGAAGAATCGCCAAACATGAACTATGCGTCGTTGAAGAGTTCCGTTCTGTTCATCATCAGCAGTTCCACTTCATCAAATGTCACTCTTTTGAATGAAAATGCTTGATTTGTTGATAAAAATACAAAAATCACTATGTGTAAGCCCTTAAGATTTGAGGAGTTCCCTCGATTCTTCATGGATCCCATCATCAGAACTTGAACTTGACGAACATTTGTTCTGACAATTAAACTTGCTAAACAAACACAGCGAAGAGGACGAATCGCCAAACGTGAACTATGCGTCGTTGAAGAGTTCCGTTCTGATCATCATCAGCAGTTCTACTTCATCAAATGTCACTGTTTTGAATGAAAATGATGGTTTTGTTGATAAAAATACAAAAATCACTATATGTATGCCTTTAAGATTTGAGGAGTTCCCTCGATTCCTCATGGATCCCATCATCAGAACTGCGTTTTGAAAAAAACGGGACCAATCAGTATATATATACTTACAATCAAAAAAAGAATTTTCAAAATCGGTTCAGACATGACGAAGTTATGGAGTAACAAACATAAAAAAAAAAAAAAAAAAAAAAAACATACACGCCGAATTGAGAACCTCCTCTTTTCAAATCTTGAAGTCGGTTAAAAAGAGTTCTTGAGGTTAATAATGAGCCTGCGGATTGAAATAAATACGCCACAAATTGAAAATATTAAGATATAGAATAGAATAGAAAGGTGGTACAGAAAAATAACTAGAATACAGGAAAAGCACGCGTAAATAGGTAACTTAATATCTAGAACTAACTAGTACCTACAGTGTATAACCAGAAACATCAGGGGGCTTAGCCAACGTGGCAATCGCTGACGCTCCGTGGCGTAGCGTAGTCATCTCTCTCTATCACTCGTCCATATTAGTGCGACAGCGACAGTTGCATTTCGTTCGCTACGGAACGTGAACGATTGGCACGTTGGCTAAGCCTAAGGTCAGGTGTTTGTAGTTTGAAGGTCGATTAAATACTTTATAATGTTCATTTTGAAGGACGCTAACAACGAAAGACGCTTTAAGTAGAACAAAACGGGGTATCGCAGTCACTACGTCATAAACACCACTTTAATTCACAAAATTTTGTGGTTATTTTAACTAAATTTAAAAATAGTGGATGTGGCTTAGTAGACGCAAATAACACTTATGCAGATTCTGCAACTCAGGCCGGCTAGCATATCTTACGTTGTCGCCTGTCAGTCTATACTTCGAGTCGCGCTTGAAGTATGAACTGTCGCGTCAAACGTCAAGTTATGCTAAGCGTACTGGTGCTACGTTTACTAAGTTAGTTAAATTACCCCAAAATTAAATGTTTGAGAATTAAAGTGGTGTCTGTGACATGGTGCCGTATTCTAATTATAAAATACATAAACAAGACGTTAAAACACTTTCTATCTCAAACATACTCCAACACAACAAATAATCAACCAATATTAAAGTTGTATTGGAGTTGCATCGGAATAATTTTCAAGCAAATTCTGATGTTTCGGATTCAGACGTTTAAGCTGTACCTATTGCATAGTGAAGTTGGATCGAGTGTATTCTAATTTTAAAATACATAAACAATACATTAAATACACAAACTATCTTCAATATAACTCCAACACACAACAAATAATCAACCAATATTGAAGTTGTTTTGGAGTTGCGTCGCAATAATTTTCAAGCAAATTCTGATATTTCTGATTCAGACGATCAGGCGCTAGCTGTATTGCGTACTCTCCACTCTTACGAGCAAGTTGGAGAGGATTGGTATAAGAGGGATCGCACTAAACCTGCTGAGTGACTACTTATTGGAGCGTACACAAACGGTTAAAATAGGTGAGTTCACTAGTCAAGAAGCTAAAGTAACATATGGCGTCCCCCAGGGGTCTGTACTGGGGCCTACATTGTTTTTAATTTACATAAACGACTTGACGAACCTCAAACTACAATGTGGGCATACCTTTTCTTATGCCGATGACACCGCTATAGTCTTTGAGGGGCCATCTTGGGAATCTGTGTATAGAAGAGCTGAAGCTGGTATCAGTATTCTCCTGGCTAGGATGTAACCTTTTAACACTTAATGTAAATAAAACAAACTTTATATGTTTCACTAAATATAATAGGACACAACCAAGTAATCTGACTTTGAAAATTCATACCTGTCAGAGACTTGATCCCTCTTCTTGTAATTGTATAGAAATTTGTAAAGTTAACTGTACCAAATATCTTGGTGTAATGTTGGACCAACGCATGTCATGGCACACACATATTGAATATGTCAATACCAGAATACGTAAATTGATCTGGATTTTTAAAAAACTTAGACATATTACCACAAAAAAACTACTAAATCAACTTTACGTTACATTAGCTCAGTCCATCATGAGTTATTGCATATCAGCATGGGGTGGTTCAACAAAAACTAAGTTCTTGGAGGTGGAGAGAGGGCAGCGCTGTTTGTTAAAAGTAATGTACTCTAAGCCCTTCAGATTTCCAACGAATGAACTCTATCAACTAACTAACCTTTTATCAATGAGAAAGCTGTACATTCTCTCGGTAACGCTAAACCTACATAAAACTATAGAATATAACCCTCAAAGTGTTACTGAAGAGCGTAGACGAAAGCCCAGCGTTGCCCCACTCCCTAGAGCCAAGTCTGCATTTGCAAAGAGGCAATTTGCAGCGCAATCAGCATATCTTTATAATAAGCTAAATGAACAATTAGATATACACCAATTACAAACGTATAAATGTAAAGAATCTATATTAGAGTGGCTCATGACGCTAAGTTATGAAGAAACTGAAGCATTGTTATATACATCATTAAATAATAAATAAACATCTGTGTGTTCAGAGGCTCTATAATAATAAGTATACAGTCATGTAAAACTTTTGTCTAAACAATAATTACTGTTTCTAACTAAATGTACTTCCAGTATACCTATATAAAAATAATAATATAAGAATAAGCTAGTGTAATTTTGTGAAACTCATACACGTCCACACACACACACACACACACACACACACACACACACACACACACACACACACACACACACACACACACACACACACATACACACACACACGCGCACACACACATACACACACACACACACACACACACACACACACACACACACACACACAATTATTTCTGTAATGTAAATAACTACTTGTTGCTATGGAGGAGCGGGGCTTCCTAACACAGGTATTGTATACTTAACAGGAAGTCCCTACCTAGTATTATGTACACTGTGTAATAGTGGAATAAAATATTTTCATTTTCATTTTTCATTTTTTTCAGTTAATGCATTGGAGTTGTATTGAAGTTGGATCGTGTGTAAACGTGTTTAAAAGTTAGAATATGGCCCATAGTGAGTGAGATAGCCCCGTTTGGTTCTACCATGGAAAATATCAACCTTTCTTAAGTCTTTTCATATGACATCTATGTAGGTACGAGTGCTCGACACTGTCTGAATACATATCATATTCAAACTTAAGTCGTTCGCAATAATGGTGACAGCAGGGTGTCAACTAACGTATTATCGTGTCGAAAATTAGGTCGTCTTCCTCGGTTTTTTTTTATTTTTTAATCATGTTTTAGTGACCTACTCGTATAATCTGTGTCTTCATTCAGTTCCACATTTTCTCATTATAAAGGACCCCGCAGCAAACATAGGGAAAAAGTGGTTACAATCAAATCGCATGAAATTTTAGTACGATTTAGATTAATATCTTATTATTTTTATATAAGGGCGCAACTCCCCCAGAAGTCAGAAATAATCAAGTTTATATTATTATTTTTCTATGACGTGTTTCTTAAAATCGATACTTTGAATTGACTTACACTGAAACTTACTGGCGTTAAATATGATCTTAATAACGTTTCTGTCACGTTGAAACCGCATTTTGTTAGTTATTTATATTATGCAAAAGTAAAGAGAAAGATTTTACGAAAAAATGGTATGTTACATATGTTTTGTATGAAACAACTTTACTTCATTATTTCTAAAAGTATAATTCTGAGCGAGTTGTGCCCTTATAAAAAAATAATCAGGGGACTCAAATCTACATCGTATTAAAATTTCGTGAGATTTGACTGAAACCACTTTTTCCCTATGTTTGCTGCGGGGCCCTTTCATGCTGAGTTTTCGTGATTATACCTACTCGTAAACATAAGGTTACCGATCAATCCAACGACATATTTCGTGCACGCCCAAAACGTTGGATATCAAAACAAAAATTTAATTCAGAGCTCATAGTTTTAGAACATACTGATAAAATCCATCCATACTAAGTTCTCAATAAACGAGCTCGGGTTTGTTCAACCGTGCTCTAACACGAAACTAACAACGTATATTCAATTGCAGTCCCTATAGACGCCTTGGTTTGAATATGTAAGTTATATAATATAACCTTTGCCAGGGCTTGCCAGGGTTACTATTATACTTTACGACATATACGTTACTAATGTTACTATACGACATTTTGGAACCTTTCGACCACATACATATAAATAAGTTACGCAAATATCACGGTAGATTGCGCTGTACCAAAGAAATGTGTTTCTACGTCGCGCTATCGATTTTTTTATTGGGATTGTATACTAGTTAGTATGTATAAGAGTTGGGGATTTGTTTTATTATCCAGGAACCTTGTCGCCTGAAAGTACGGGGTACGGTACTGTGCGTCAAATCCGATAGATGTGATTTTTTGCAGATTTGTTTATGATGTTGGCCCAATGAATAATCCAAGTTTGTGACCTCGAGCGCCGAACGCAACTTTGTTGTGAGATTTGTTGGTTTTGAAAGTTTTAGGATTAGGAGTACATACACGACCGCCGTTATAACAATTATTTTGCTAATGACAGACAATCAATTATATTTCATACTAAATATGTTTCATTAATCGACGATTCACAGTTAAAAAAAGGTACTTCTAGGTATTCTCGTCTGTGTGTATCAATTTACTGACAAAGAAATGTCGTTAAAATCGACTAAGTATTACAGAAAAAAATCATGGTTAAAATACAATTGCACAGTCAACCTAATTTCTTGATCTTCTGTAATGAAAATTTAATTTAGGTATATCCGCATTTATAGGCAACCCTGCCTCAATCCAGTTTTACCCGAGCCTAGAAACTTCCTGCGAAATCTGTTATTACCGGATTCCCAGCTGAATTCCCCAAAGTTTTCACAAACTCATAGCCGTAACCGATATTAATACCAGACTACAATTAACTCATTGTTTCAACGGGCCGGCAATTAAACCATTGTCTGAACAGGCTGGTTGTTGTTCAGCTAACCATCTGAACGTTTTCCGTTTAAGGTTACGTAATATCACAGAATATATATTCGTACTTCCTACATAACAGAAGTAGGTACAGAAGATTTCCTGTGTTATAAAATATCTGTTTCCACATACAACTCGTGGACAAGCGGTGATTGGTTCAAACGTCATAAGTGAGTGTGTGTGCACGAGACCGCGGCTTATTATGGAATCAGAATCGAACTTCTATCTTCGTGACCACGTCTTCCTATTTTATATGTCTATGGTTCAGAGCGCTAATTATGAACTCTTTAACTCTGTACTTTAGACATAAAATTAATATAGAAATGTTTTGATATTTTATTTGCGTGTAGTACACAATTAAATGAGTAACATTAGTCGTACAATTCTACATTAATTTCTAAATGTTTACGTAATATAGGAAACTTTAGGCCTAATTTGTGTCTATTTTTGTATATGGCTGTTTGTTACCTAAAAAAAAATACATATAAAAAATAAAAAATAATAAAAATGTGAAGCATCCTGCGCGAGTGGCCAGCACGTGCCAGAATGGCGCGTGCCGTGACATGTAAAAGTTGCCGGTAGTTATACAGTTAACTTTGCATCAACTGGCCAGCCAGTCATAGAGTTGATAATTCCTTAACAATAGCTACCTACATGATTATTTTGCCTTTAAAACGTCACAATTGATATGTGTTAAATAAGTGGATAGGGGAAGCCCGGGCAATACGCATAATGTGGGTAAGAAGAATATCTGATTTTACCAAAGCTATACAATAGATAGCGTATCTAGGCGTAGGTAAAGCATCGATACGAGGACGCCATGACAGTTCAAACAAAGCAAACAACGTGTGTACTTGTTGTGGAGAAAAAAAACGACATTTTTGACTGTTTTGATGTGGTTTTTGGAAAAGCAAGTGTATCAACTTTTTGTATTACGTTTCGTATGTTTACGAATACGGTTTGTTAAAAGTATAGTATATTAACTTTGGCTTAAATTGTGACTATAACTTTTTATCCTCCTGTTAAACGCATTCTTGGCATAAACAATTCGAAATATTTAGTACTTCGGGCAAGACGGCTATGGGAAAAACGGATAGCTATGCGTGTATGGAAAACTCCAACAAGGTACGGTCAGCTGCAGAGAAAAGGTACCACCGTGCCCTACAAACTTGTATGGCGGGTGGTACCTTTTCTCTGCAGCTGACTGTACTAAACATAAAAAGACCTTAAGATTTCTAATTGCTAGGCCCCAGCAAAACTAACAAACGAAAACTTCTCATAAAACAAAAAAGAACGAGAGAATAATTTATAGTGTTCTTTTTGGTGTGCGCTGAAAGAAGACAGACTCAGTGTAACCAACTGTACATAGTACAAATTTAAAATATAGAGTGTTATTTTTATTAACAATTGGGGTGTTTTTTTTATCATTCCCTTAATATATGCGTCTTGCCCGGGCTTCCCCTACGCAGTACATTGCGGCTGGAAAAAAAACGAAAATTAATTATTCTGTGTTTTTTCCTCGTAAGGTGTCCCACTGCTGGGCCAAGGCCTCCTCTCTTTCCCGCCACTTGGCCCTTTCTAATGTAAACTCCCGCCATTCTTCAACATATGTGTCCAGGTCGTGCTGCCATCTCCGTCTTGGTCTACCTCTGCCCCAACGTTCGTCCTGCGGGATCCAGTCAGTCAATTAACAGTTAAATAAATATTTATTGCGATATTGATTTATAACTTCATAACCTGCGTCTGGTTTCCTTTTGCGGTTATATCAAAGATACACTCGGTATTAGTCGGTATAGGTGGGGTAGGTACTTAGGTAGTTAGATTTTATGATTTGAACAAGCCCTAAGCTCTTTCATAGACATTCGTTGACTGGTAGTTGAATAAATATGACTTACCACTCTCTTTGGCATTTTCTGAGACGTCCATGAAAATGACCAGCCAAATTGAACGGAAAGTATGGTTGACATTTTATCACCAATCTCGACATGCGTCACTTTCGCACTTACATACTCGTTAGAACGTGACCGCTATGGTGACACTACGATATTAGGCTAGCTGTGTCCAAACCTCGGAAGTCAAGGTAAATAAATTTAATCTGTGATAGACCGGTCTAGTACTAGTAAACATCGCTGGCCCAATATAACAGGGTTCTATGTTACATTTTCAGGTTAGTTAAATTTAGACTTAGTGTCACTATGGCAATGTTCGAATTTCAATTCAATAAAAGTGAAACACAGAATCCTGTAATATTGGGCCAGCTATTATGTACAAAACTCGAAAGTTTTAAATCCTTTAAAAAATATCATAAATTAGATCAGTAGATCAGAACTCGTGAGATTATAACTTTGCTTTCTCGTTAGGCAATTACTAATGACACTCACATACGTTACGTTACGTTTGTATCGATATTTATGCATCTACTACAAAGCCCTGAAACCAAAGTCGGCCCACATTGCACACAAATCCGGTCAACACCATTAGTGAATAACTTGGGTGGGACAGCCCCCAAAGAACAATGCCTTAACCGACAACGAAACTCATAATAACATATTACATTTTTGTCTTGGAACAAAAGCTTTTTATCAAATGGCTTTTCTACTGCGCATTTTGAATAGAGAGCGGTGAACTTTGCTTGATCGAAAGTGTTCTTTAAAAGTAGAGTAGGTAAAGTGTTTACAAATATTGTATTTGAGATTAATACCTTAGTTTATTGAGGTTATAATGTGATCGGAATAGGCTTAGTATAAATACCTAAACTCAGTGGAACAGACACAAGAATTGGAGACTTCCTTGCGACATTTTTCCCTGTGGGATTTTTTTTCATAAATTCTCATATTTGTTTCCCAATATATAAAAACATATTATACCAGGGACTGATTTCGGTACGGTATAAGCGGTACGGTACCGCTATGGAATTGCGATGCCGTTATGTTTTAAAGGTGGTTGAAATATAATGGTACGCTACCGAAATAAAATTACGATATCGCTATTTTTCGTTACGGTACCTTTATTATAACGGTACTTATACCGTTATAATTTCAGTCTCTGAACTGAGCGGAACATACTCGGAACTGAGCGGGGAAGAATTATATTACGTATTACATACAGTAATACAAAAGTACAAATTATAACTAGTTTACAAGTAAAAATATGTAATTGTTCTATTATTATTATTCGTACACTAGTAATAATTTATACTTTAGTAATAATTACTTATTTAGGTATTCTTGCCTTCGCTTAAACCACTATGAGATTACACCCTTGTAACTCAGCCCCAATCGAGTGAATTCCTCGACTAGTAGCGCCATCTGTCGCGCCACTCAGGTACTAATGTCGCCCGGTGCCAGCGCCAGGCTGATTTCTCCTCAGTACGCTTTTGTAACTCAGCCGAGCAACACGTGCTCAATCAAGTTTAAAAAATATCGAAAAGTAAATTGCAAACACAAATTGTGTAATGATTGAACAGTTTCTTTGAAATTTATTTTGTGCAAATTGCATAAAGATGTAAATAAATACATAAAAGCAAATTCTATAATGATTGTTGCTACTTCAGACATTGTGACATTCCGCTCGGTGCCCGTGGCCCAGCGACGAGACGCAGTGACCTCTAATAGGCACCGTCAAAACACAATGCATTGTCCCATGAGACGGCATTATTGCTACTTCAGATATTGTGACATTCCGCTCGGTGCCCGTGGCCCAGCGACGAGACGCAGTGACCTTCAATAGGCACCGTCAAAACATAATGGGTTGTCCCACGACATGCGTCGTCCCGTGACACGACAGGCGTCGTCCCGTGAGACGACAGGCGTCGTTCCGTGAGACGACATGCGTCGTTCCGTGAGACGACAGGCGTCGTCCCGTGAGACGACATGCGTAGTCCCGTGAGACGCCAGGCGTCGTCCCGTGAGACGACAGGCGTCGTCCCGTGAGACGACATGCGTCATCCCGTGAGACGACAGGCGTCGTCCCGTGAGACGACATGCGTAGTCCCGTGAGACGACATGCGTAGTCCCGTGAGACGACAGGCGTCGTCCCACGAGAGGACAGGCGTCGTCCCGTGAGACGACAGGCGTCGTCCCGTGAGACGACAGGCGTCGTCCCGTGAGCCGACATGCGTCGTTCTGGGAGACGACATTGCGTCGCCCTGTAAGACGACATTGCGTCGCCCTGTAAGACGACATAGTGTCGTTCTGTGAGAAAACGTGCATCATGCATCATCCCGTCTTGTTTGCGTTGTCCTGTGAGACGACATTGCGTCGTCTCTTGTGACGACATTGCGTCGTCCCTTGCGACGACATTGTGCCAGCCTGTAAGACTACACTACTTCATCCCTGGACACGACTAGCATCGTCCCGTGATGCGATATGCATCGTCCTGTAAGACAACATTGTGTCGTCCTGGACATGATACAATGTAGCCAATGTCGGAGTACTCATGTCTATCATTCTGGGAGATGACATTGTATCATCTCAGATGGCTTGCATCGACCTGTATCATGATATGGCGTCGTCCCTTGAGACGTCATGTAATGTCCATGCATCGTTTTGTAACTGTCGCTCCACAGGCTATGTACATCTATATGGGTACAGTTTAAAAAACTGCCATTTTATTGGCTGATCTACTCCTTTAACAGATGACGCCAACGTTTGCACAGTCAAAATTATTTTGACATCGGTCACGATATTGAACGATTATATCGAATTGAACGATTATATATCGATTTATTAAACGAAGTTCAAATGTCGTTCCTCTGTCCTCGTACCTCGGATACGAAAAATAGAATAAGCAAATTCTTTCAATCGCTAAAGCATGGTTCATGGGTAAAATAACTGTCTGGTACATCTGTTAGGAAGAATGGAAGACACGTGGTCTCTTGTAGACTTGCTTGTATAAAAGTTGTCCACAGTCACCAATAAATAGGTGTGGGGAAATTTTGATTTAACCCAGGAAGTAGGTACACGTAAGCCTATAATGATTTAAAAATCTTGCCAAATACAGTTTATACTACATATCAATGCGAATAAACGCAAAATAAGCTATTTTGATCAAGATCTCTGTAGAAGTCAAAACCGACAAGGTTTGGTAAGCACGCAACCAGATCCTTTACTTTAAAAGAAAGGGGGAGGCAAGGAAAAACAACCTTAGACGTAGGAAGTCTAGAACTCTCTCCTCCGCTTACCGCAGTAGGTATTATTTAGAAAAGGAATAGCACAACCATTTTGTCTCTGTCGTATAACATCAAAAACAATAAATTTGTAGTAATGCTGTAGAATTGTTAGCTGAGCTGAATAACCGGCATTATCTCATATCAATCGAAACAGCAAACGCCTGCTCCTTGGAGGCACATATGAGTCAAATTCTGATTGTGTCCTCAGGCATACTGAAACATCTCACAAACATCGATTATTAGTTACCAAATAAACGTTTAACACAAAGAAGGATTGTTGTTTGTCAAGCAACAAATTATTTAACGAGTAAATTAACACCGAAATAAATAGAATATCCAAGAAATCTAAAAAGCTGATTAAATAAAACTAAGACGTCCTCATTAATAAGTATGTAGCTGTGTAAACAAAATGCTTTACATAATGCCACTAACTAAGCAAGCCGTGCTGACAAAAACATTCCATTCATATCACTTCATTCGCATCACAAAACGTAAAAACGTGTGAGTTTTCAGTACGACTACTAGAAGAACAAGCTCTAGTTTGAAAGATTTCAAAGTACGATAGACACATGCCACGAAACTATAATAGCAGCGGTCCAATAGACTTGTAATAAGTATAACAACAGAGGCATTAGAAATATAGTTGATCAGGTTAGGTATAAAGATAAGTTTACAAGATTCCATTTTGATAGAATTAACTCCTACTTAGGCATGACAACAAATTTAAAATATTTAGTAACAGTGGAAACTTACCAAACTTTTTCCTAAATATATTATATATAGTCCTCCTCATCGATTTCGATGCCAGCGAGCTTAAAAGCTAACCTAATGGAAGTTGGTTATTCTGACCCCTAAAATGACTGGCTAGGCTTAACTCGGTTTTAAATACTCCTCTATACTTATAGCAGCAGAGCTTGCTAGTTGCGTTGCAGGTTTACACGTAGGAGGGCTTAGGTCTCTCTATAGAGGATTGGAATTCTCCTTTGAGGCGTAAGAGTCAACAAAGAAGGAAGTGATAAATGAATGAAAAATGGGATCTCGAGGGATTTTAACCATACTCCAGACCCAAGTCAAATGTAACGATCCCGCTTCAAAATACTCAAAGAAATTTGTACTGCGGGGCAAATCAGGTGAATAGCGACGACGTAAACCTAGGTGGCCTTTGTATAAACAAGAATTGTTGCCTGTTTGTGAAAGAAGATAGGTTGTCTATTCGAGTGCTTGTCAGATGAGAGCGCCCCAAGGATTTCAGCAACTAAGTGCTTACGGAAAAATTCACAACTTATTAGCATGGTGATTTAGGCAAAATTGGTGAAATTGTTAACATACTTCAAGGGGCTACCCGTTTGGGGACCCATATAAAGATTCTTCAACACTAACATGCCGTCAGATAGTCAAGTAGGTAGCGGTGGCGAAGCGCCCATAAAACTCAATTCCCGACGGCTTGCCTAATTTCATTTCGCGACTTTTCTGTGGGCTATGACGAAAATGATAACCAAATTTGCCACGGCTTGTCTACGAATATTTTGGACGTGTCACTGGTAGGTAAACCTAACGCACTGTTAGGGTAATAATACTCATATAAATACATTAACCCTTTCGAGGTTTTAAATAATAATAATAATAAGAGACGTTTATTTAATAAGATTGCATAAGTAAATAATAAGAGTACAGTCGATCATGCTTAAACGTTTTAAAAAGGAAAGTGTATTAGCCTGTGCGAGAAGGCTTAATGGCACTACTCACTAGGGCCCTACCACCTTCAAGCAACGGACGCTGTTAAATATGTATGATATGATATAAAAAGCACATCAAGACCAGTCAGTGTCTTTGATACCAAGTTCAGCAACCTTTCGTAGTGACATAAGACTACAATATGGTCGCCAGTTTTATACAACCGAAAACAGACATTCGATAGTGAGACCACTTTGACACATTCTAGTACATATGTCAAACGAGTACATTATGATCTCGCAAGGATATCCTCGCTTGTCGAATAAGGATCCAGAATGAATTCAACATTTTCTTAAAATCGATGACAGTTATGTGTCGCCAGTGTAAAGCTTATTGGCCAAACTGAATTTCAGCATATTATCGTATCGATGACTTCATGGGTGCGCAGGTGAATCATTGACCCAGCAGCGTTCGAAAACAGGTTCTACCTACTAGGTAATGTACTCGTAACATGTAATAAGTATAATAAGTTATGGTATACTTACTTATTCTATGTAATTTTAATGACGTGTAAAATGTGTTTTTACAATTTTTATGAATAAACTCTGTATTTCTGTAGAAATGCGAGCAAGATGCAGCAGACTTAGTTTAGCATACTAAGGTATACTGTAAACAATATTGGCAGCGTAACCAATAAAGAGCTGAGAGTATCCCAAAAATGATTGTATATTGTATCGTGTCGTGGTTATTATACATATGGACGATTGAAATGCAGCTGCTTTTAAAGTTAAACAAGAAGGCATTAGAAAATACAATCATATCCTCAACTCAAGTAATATATTTGTAGACTTAAGAATGCAAAGGTGTAAGAGAATACTCAGAAGAGAATACACTTGTATAATACTCCGTAGGTATGACCCGTCAATACGTGACTTTTGGTTGCACTAAAACTAAATGCGAATATGTCGCCTCATCAGAGTCTAGAATCATTAAGGGTTTTACAATCTCTGGGAGTAAACAAAGGTCCTTTTAATGTTAACCTTAATATTATAATATTATTATATAAAAATTTCAAAATAGTTGAATCTCTTTTTCACGCCGTTAGATGTTGAATTTGAAAAACTTATCTCTTAATGGACCTCCAAAACATCCAAAGAATATAAGTTTTAAACTTCAAGGTCCTACCCTAAACAGTTTAGACTTCTCGTTGTGTATCATCATATTCATTATCTATACTATGCAACTTAGATAATATTTTACCGACGTAACACAAAGGATATTCGATAATAAAACATAAAAAATATACACAAGCAAGACATAAAACCTCTTGCTTTGGCTTTGTTAATCAGATCGCCGCCACAGAGAGTGTACAAGCTCAAATTCCCCGGACCCGGACAATCCTTGTGAAGCCAATGATCTTCATTCCGGCTACAGAAAATAACTACATAATCAAGAGAGATAGAGATGTATTTAGTTGGTAGACGTAAGGTCAACGAGTAAATGGTATAGGTATTTAAACGTGAAATACATACAAATAACATTATAGTCATAGTAATATACCTACAGCCCTTGAAGACGATAGCATCATTTTTAATTAATATTCTTATCGGTATGGTTGTTTCACCTTCGTCTTTCTCTCAAACCTATAAACATTATATTGAAAATCATATGAACTAACTCGGAGCTTGCTTACCTAGTATATCCGGTTGGTTTCCGGTGGAGTATTGTCAATTTAACAATACCATTTTAGTTCTAAAATTCATAGTTGCTGTCGTCAACATTTAGAATTCTTATAATATTCACTCAAAACTCCAATTGACATCTATAAGGTCTGGATGTAATTAAAGACATTGTCTTTCCTAAGGATCTCGCAAAATTACCTGAATTTCCCATTCGGTTTTACTAACAAATGATCGCTACCTTAATAGATCTGATCAATGCCGCAATGCCGGTCGTAGCATACGGTCTTTGAAGACATCACAGGGAGTTTATAATATGTGTGTAGATAAAGCAGCGTATGTAACAGTACATAATTAGACTTTAAAATGACCGTTAAAGCCCGAATAATACTAAAAATTTCAGATGTGAAACAGGTTTTCTCAATCAAGAACAACTTTTAAAACAGATTTTTGGAAGAACTTTCAATCTGGCCATGTTACGATAAATAATAAAAAGTACATCATACAAATCAGTGATCAAATAGCAGAATCAAATAACTCTTTACATCATTCATAACTTAATGTCCCGTTTGACGGAAATCTTACGAAATCTGACGGAGATTATCAACGCAATATCTCCAGATAGGAATATCGAAGCTCGCTTAACTAAAATCCCAAAAATACGAATACGGGATCGATTGTTTTATAGTTGCTAGAAATATTCCTAATGGAAAAATGGAAATGTTAACCTAACTCTATCATTAAAATAAATAGCTATAAACTGCCAATTACGGCAGATAAGGATATTTTCACAATAGATATTTAAAAAAAAAATAATAATAATAATAAGATAATGCTAGTTAAGTTATTGCGCAAAATTATAACGTATAGCAACAAGTATCTCTTGTGTACACATTTCGTTCCGAAATTTTTGTTGGTTAATGTCTAATCATCACAGTACGCCCGGGCCAGCGCCGGCAGAGGTTTAAACACGTCTCATAGTGGTTTAAGCGAAGGCAAGATACCTAAATAGAACCGTTTTTCCCCCGAAGGGTAAACAACGGATATTTAGGTTTCTGCAGTAGCTTAAACCACACCTAAGGGCCTTGCCGGCTTACTTAACGTACTGAGGAGAAATCAGCCTGGCGCTGGCACCGGGCGACATTAGTACCTGAGTGGCGCGACAGATGGCGCTACTAGTCGAGGAATTCACTCGATTGGGGCTGAGTTACAAGGGTGTAATCTCATAGTGGTTTAAGCTACGGCAGAAACCTAAATATCCGTTTTTTACCCTTCGGGGGAAAAACGGTTCTATTTTACTATTCACGGGAATTAGCACAAGAAAAAAAATTTGTCGCGTGGATGTCCCGAATTCTTTTCTCTGTTCTACTAACTTTATGTATTTATACTGTGCCTATTCACTTTATATTCTTCAGTGTACATATTTATTTTAGATTTAGATTTAGACGTACTGGCGAACGTTACCGTTGTCCGTTATAAGTATTTCATAATTCACAAACTTTCAGTGTTTAGAATTGAAATTCAGAATACACAAAGGTACTTTCAATTCAAGATCAATTTAAAGATAAAGTGTGTAAATCCAATATGGGCAAACCTTCAAACTGTGGGTAGCACCTATGCTATGAAAAAGAGATCTAAATTTCTTATGTCCTAACATAAGAAATTTAGATCCCTTTTTCATAAAATTATGACGAAAATTTTAACCATACAAAATAATTAAGTACACAATGTAAATGAAACACAATCAAGTCAATCGCTCGATGACATTAATAGCTATTAATTTTATTACGTCATTCATGTTTGTTGTGCATTGCGGCTCGGTAAATTTTAAAATAATTAATACGGGGTCACAATTAAGTGTAACATAAAAAGCCTTTAAATTAATTATTACGCTATTATATCCTATACCCAGTTTAATCTCCTATTGGATTTACACACTGTATAGGTATTATATGAATATATCTTAACATCCTTATAGCACGAGATTTATTTACTTTATTAATTACTGTTAAACAGAAAAAACAGCCAGTGTCCAACAACTAATTACTTTTAATTCTACGTACCTTACGAGGGCTGCTATTTATATATCCGGAAACCGGGATTACAATCTTCTTAAATAGCATATTTGACCTCCATGGTAAAAATTGAACTTTTTTAAGTACTGGCCGGTATATTTTTTCTTTCTTATTAACGCTCGTGTTTTGTTTTTGACGGGTTTTAAATGTCATCTCGCAGCAAGAATGGAACTCACTCGTGAAAATATTCGTGCTATGATTTATTATGATTTTCGGCGTGGTTTAACGCAACAACAGTGCATAGATCAACTAACTTCAACTTTTGGTGATGAAGCCCCATCTAAAACTACTGTGTATCACTGGTTTAGTGAGTTCAATCGTGGACGTAGTATGCTTACGGACGAAGTTAAGGCAGGTCGCCCGAAATCGGTCGTTGTACAACAAAATATCGAGGCTGTGCGAGAACTTATAATGGACGACCGACATGTTACGTACCGCGAGATAGAGGCGACTCTGGGTATTTCTATGACCAGCATTAATAGCATACTACATAATTATTTGGCTGTAAAAAAAATTTGTTCGCGTTGGATACCCCACAACTTAACAAAAGAGCAAAAAGATGCTCGCGTCGAATGGTGCAATAAAATGTTAAAAAAATATAACCGTGGTGACTCAAAAGCCGTTTATAACATCTATACA
Source organism: Pammene aurita (assembly GCA_947086415.1). NCBI lineage: Eukaryota > Metazoa > Arthropoda > Insecta > Lepidoptera > Tortricidae > Pammene > Pammene aurita. The sequence goes on from OX352296.1 coordinate 3,542,343, forward strand.
GGTGACGAATCCTGGATCTATGCATACGATCCCGAAACGAAGCAACAATCAACGGTATGGGTGTTTCAAAATGAGCCGAACCCTACGAAAGTTACTCGTGCAAAAAGTACATTGAAACAAATGGTGGCCTGCTTCTTCGGTATTAATGGCCATGTAGCTACAGTGCCACTAGAAAACCGTAGAACGGTTAATTCAGAGTGGTACACGACCATTTGCTTACCGGAAGTATTTGAAAAATTCGTAAAACTAACCAGCGACGAAGAATCATTCTTCATCATGACAATGCCAGCTGTCATACGTCACGCGAAACAACTCTATTTTTGGAGGGTCAAAATGTGGAATTAACGGGTCATCCGCCGTACAGCCCTGACTTGGCACCCAACGATTTTTATTTATTTCCAAATATAAAGAATAAATTACGCGGTCAACGATTTTCGACCGCTGAAGATGCTGTCGACGCATTCAAACAACACGTTATGGAGGTACCTCAGGCGGAGTGGCAGAAGTGCTTTAAAAATTGGTTCACGCGAATGCAAAAGTGCATAGATCATCAAGGGGAATACTTTGAAAAACAATAAAACCATTTTCAGCCGTGTACGTTTGTTTGTTTTTTTGTTTCCGGATATATAAGTAGCAACCTATGTACCACTAAAACAATTCAAAACTGAACTCCATCAATGGCTGAGACAGGGAGTATTTTAGTGTAGTAGAGTATAAGAAATAACATACCAGTAACTTTATATAGTTTAAGTTTACGCAACATTCGCACCCCAGCAATATGGTGTAATATGCAGATCTATTGTAATTTAAGACCATTGTAACCATATTACTGCGAATAAACTATTTGTATTTGTATTTAAATTAATTTTAAGTGATTTCCTCTAAAACCTACCCACGAACCTCAAATTTATTAACTACATGGAGATTTTATAAGCTCAAAATTCAGAATTTCAAATAGACAAGAATTTACGACCGTTCGTGTGCATACATAAACAACATGGTACGTTATCGTTGAGGCCATACATTTTTTTGTTTGTAGGTAGTCACTCAGTACACACTGTCTGTACACACGGTGGAGACTACGAGCATTTGTGTACGGCCAGGGCTCACTTTACTTTGGACATTTCATAAGACCGGCTCAACAATTAAAGTTCTTGAGTATTACATTCAGGGGTTTGCCAGGGGCCGTATTCTTAGTTTAAAACACGTTTAGAAACCATTGATTTATTATGTACTAGCAGTTTCCCACGGCTTCGCCCGCGTACTATAAGTACTCAAAAAGGATACGATACCCATGTTGATTTTCAGACTTTGTGACCACATTTACCCCTTTTAGGGGTTGAATTTACAAAAAACCTGAAACATGTGTTTACTCATTTATCGTTAGGAATACTCCTGTTAAGTTTCGAATAAAATAGTCTAACAAACCTTGTTTCGCCACACAAACTTTGGACCCCCATTTTACCCCCTTAGGGGGTGAATTTTGAAAAATCCTTGCTTAGTGCATCCTATAGACCTTATAAGGAACCTACGTGCCAAATTTGGAATCTCTAGAACAAGCGGTTTGGGCTGTGCGTTGATATGTCAGTCAGTCAGTCAGTCAGTCAATCAGTCAGTCAGTCAATCAGTCAGTCAGTCAGTCAGTTTCTTCTTTTATATATTTAGATTCTACTAGATGTGACATCTAGAACAAATTTTGTGCGCCATGTTTATGTTTGGCGGTTAACAGCTCTGACTGAATCATAGACTTGTAGTGAGTGTCACTACAACTTTTGGGAAAAAAAAATTCTTAGGGATGTCATCTCCTGTTACTCAATGTTAGACACAATCCAACTTCAATACAACTCCAATGCATTGACTACGCAATACAGCTAGCGGCTAAACGTTTCAATTAGAAATGTCAGAATTTGCTTGAAAATTATTCCGATGCAACTACAATAGTTCAATATTGGTTGATTATTTGTTGAGTGTTGGAGTTATGTTTAAGATAGATTGTGTTTTAATGTATTATTTATGTATTTTTAAATTTGAATACGGCAACAGGTTTTGCGATGGGAAAATAAACGTGGAAACGATAGCAATGTCGAACTAATGCACGACAGTAATCTAACTCCGGCCTTTGGTCGTTTTTTATACTTGATCGTGGACATCGAACAGAGTAAATCGCCAGTAACTGGCCAACATTCAATACCTGGCCACTAATAATCAACTCTGTACACCTATAAACAGAATTCATTTTTAGTATATGGTTTTAATTACTGGCCACCCTTCAATATCTTGCCACGTTGTACTAAAATGAATTTTGTTTGTAGGTGAATAGTTCATTTTTAGTATGAAGGGCCCAGTTATTGAAAGGTGGCCAGTTACTGATGGCGCTTTACCCTATATAGCCACGATATATCAGGAGACTTGACGTATGATTTTGTATGCATATTAAACCTAATATTTATTATTATTTTCTACTCGTTCCCCGCACTTTTGCTTTTCTATCTGTTTGGGCTGATGGTTGACTGGTAGATAATGCCTTCTGGTATTAAGTCCGCCCTTTGTACTTTGCTTTACTGTGCAATAAAGTTTAAAATTTATTATCAATAAAGTTTGTTTTAATTTAAAAATAGTAATTTAATACCTACTGTAGTAATAAATAATAAATAAATTGACTGATTAACAAGGTCTATGTGCAAAAAACCGGCTAAGTGCAAGTCGGACTCGCGCACCGAGGGTTCCGTACAAACCTGTAGGTATATAGGGGTAGTAACTTTAAAATTATTAAAATTATTTTTATTATATGATGTAACTAAAAGTTTACTGTTTTCGCAATTTTTCCTTTATCTGTGCTATAAGACGTTGCTTTGTACCAAATTTCAAGATTCTGAGTTCACGGGAAGTACCCCGTAGGTTTTACGAGTGCCGAAAAACTCTAAAATTTGCAGCATAAACGACTGTATCTTTTGATTGCGTTGGCTTTTAAATTTGATTTTTACACAGCTCCAAGTAGTGTTGGTAAAGACTCGAGTTCTTTAAGTCTAAATTGAAGAACTCGACTCGTATTTAAGGGACTCTGAGCTTAAAAGACTTCCGAGCCTTTTGAGTCGTCAGTCGAGTCCTCTTTGTAGTCTAAATCGAGTCCTACAGTCAGAACTCAAGTCATCATAATATCTTACAGTCCTTTTCAATTGTAGTCTTTGTTAAGTGACTCGAGTCCTATAATGAAGACTCACTTTTGAAGTTTATATACAAATCAAACAAACATGAAAATGACATATTGATGTCATGATTTAGAAAAGGTCTAGACTCGAAAGAAGTAGGTTTTTTTAGGTTCATAACATACCTTCTTCCTCTTCACTTTTACTGTCATCTTTTAGAACCTTCAAAACCGAGTGATTATATGTTGAGTAAGAGTAATATTATTGAATTAAGCTCAATCAATTGGCGAGAAATGAATGACGCAAACAACATTTTCCATAAAATACACGTGGAAAAGGAAAAAACACTTTACAATCTCGCTATGCTTCAGGTAGTTAAAGGCATAAATAAAAAAATTAAAGCTCACTTTCAAAGTGGAAACGACTTTAATGGTGTAAGTGTATTTAAACAAGGTTTAGACTGGCAAGAACTTGCATGCAAGTTGCATTGCCTGCTTGAGGTGCATTGAATGCAACGATTGCTAAAACGCCGCAATGTGATGCAACTTGCAAGCAAGTTCTTGCCAGTCTAAACCTAGCTTAAGTCAAACTTCCGTTATGCTTTGCATACGAACACGTGTATGCTACGCACTGCTTTTTTAAATAAGTAAGCATATTTTATTATGTTACAGTTTGATCATATTATACAAAACATTTTAAAACTTTGTCTTCCGAAATCAATCAAAATGGGGATATTACAAAATGCTATATTCGGATGGAGCATCAACATTTCATATATCCAAAGAACGATAGCAGATAGCTGTACTGTTTGCAATAAGCTAAACCCAAATCTCTATAATTTTCCTGACATCGATATCTCTAGAATGTACTGTTTGGAATGTGGCGGCAAATTATATATTTAAGAAATAAAGGTTAAAAACTTTTAAGCTTGTGTTATTTATTTTTTAATTTTCGGTTATATATTTTTACTACCTATATACGTACAATACAACCATATTTCATAAGACACCTAACGTAGAAGAAAATAATAAGTACCCTAAATTACATGGATATTCTAATCCACTGTATACACTGAACTAGAAATAAAGTAGCCAAGAGGAGAGGCACATTGAGGCTCTAATCGTTTTATTGCCCATTCGGTTTCTTCTTTTGGTAATTAGATTGGCCGACTTTGAGAACGCTTGCTCGCTGGGCACACTTGATCCTGGAATAACTAGGTAATCAAAAGCCATTTTTTTCAATTGAGGCATTTGTTTTTCGTGATTTTTCCACCAATCAATGACATCTGTGTCTTCTGATTCTAGGGGTAGTGACAAGTATTTATCGAACTCGTCTTGGAGTATATCTTTTTTTCTGTAAATAGTTGACAGAAACCTGTTTCCGGACAAGTTCATCTCAGTGGTTTCATCTTCATTATTATTATGCAGCTTATAATTGGCGTCAAAAATTGTCTTTGTTTCCAATATAGTTTCCAAATTCTCACGTTCATTGAAATAACAATTCTTTAATCTTGGATCTAATATAACTGCAATTTTCGCAACTTTGGAACGAAGTAACGATATATATGATTGCAATTTGTCAATCATTGTTGTTGCACAATCATTCAATAATTCATGGCCCAAGTTGCTTAAAATATGTTTTCTTAGTTCGTCTACAATGGGCACGACACAGAATATGGTCGGATACTTTGTCATAGACATCAATAACGTGGCTTCGTAAAATGGTTTAAGGAAATCAAGCAAAACCTTTACTTGTTCCCAATTGCCTATTTTATATTTTTTAAATTCGGTTGCGTTGTCACATAAGTTATCCAAAACGGACCTAACATCAAAGGCCCGCAACAGCATTAAGTACGTCGAATTCCACCTAGTGGACATTTCCCGTAATAGTGACAAATGTTTCACACCGTTCAAATCGCAATATTCGAAGTAAGTCTGTTTTTTCTTGGGTGAAAAATTTGTAACATTCACCAATCTAGAAATATTGTGGATAATACCTTCAAGTTTTTCTATACCACTTTTGACGACGAGATGTAAAACATGTGCAATGCACCGTGTATGAACTACATCTTCGTAATCTTCATGGAAGAGTGTCAACATGTGCATCATTTTTACGTTGCTCGATTCGTTGTCTGTAGATATTGAGACAATTTTTCCTCTTAAATCATAGATATCCAGAATTTCTGTTACTTTTGATAACGAATGTTCACTTGTGTGAGGATATGGCACTAAATCAAAGTCCAAAATAATAGCATTTAGGCTATTATTTAGCATAAAATGAGCAGTCACAACAATGTACGGTTTGTTGGTTACCGACGTCCAGTAATCCAAAGTTATGGAAAATTTATTCTCAACATCACGCAAAAGGTTTATTAATTGGTGCTGTGTATGATCAAAAAGTGTTTTAATGCTTAAGGTCAAATTATGACGATTGGGCAGTGAATATCCAGGGTTAAGTTCGCTTATAAACAATTTAAAATGCTCCTCTTCAACGATACGAAATGAATGGCTCCCGTGTACAATGAAGTTGATTAATAATCGATCCAGGTATTTATTTTTTTCATTGCGACGTTGTCTCTGTTTAACAACAAAATTTGGCTGGTGCACATTAGAATGTCTCTTGAGTATAGTGTGTGATGTTTTTGCCGAGTATTTTTTATCGCAATGTTTGCATTGCATGCAATTATCCACCAGTTGATAATATGTGGACTTTAGTGATAAACCACGCTTACGTTTCAAGGGGTTAACCGCTAAAGTAACACCTGGATTGTTCGTATTCGACGTAGAACTCATTATTTGTATTCTACTACTATCATCCGTTGAGGCACAATAAATATGAATTTCATTAGTATGTAATTTTATTACACTTGACGTAAATCACGTAAATGGCAAGTTTGACAACCGTGTCTACAGACTAGAGCAGTGTAAGGGCAACGCAACCTAACCTAAGTATCAATGACTAACTGGCTATCAAAATACGTCCACTCATAATGATAATGTCGCTAATACTAGCTTTTGCCCCTAACTTTGTCTGTGTATATTTTGTTTTCGTTGCGGTTAGTAGGTATGATGAAATTACATTATTAACCGAAGGTGTTTGGTTTGAACCACGATAAACCAGATGAAGTGGATACCTTCACACAGTTAGAGATCCGAGGAAGATTATATAAAAAATACCCGATAGTTCTAGACGTAGAAAATAGTCGCTGTCATCCAGTTAGGCACAATTAAAATTCGAAAAAACCGCCTTCAGTTTTAAGTACCTAGTTCCCTCGATTTCTCGAAGATTTCGTGATCCAACCCTGATCTGCTGGCAAATTGCCAGCAGATCAGGGTTGCATTGCCAGTGGCAATGGGACCGACTATGAAATCTACCCTTTAAAAAAAAAAAATTTTGTAATCGGCTGAATAGTCTCCGAGTAATCAGTGAACATTCTTAAAAAAAACAAAGATTCACGATCTCGAAGATTCCGAAAGATTCGCGAAGTCGGTTAATAAAATACTCAAGTCATTTCCTATTTTTGTTTCATTTCGTCAAAATAGATTCTTATTTTACCAGCAATAACGCTCATAAGATACCTACACGGTAAAAAAAATAGGTGTTGTAATAAATGAAGGAAACCATACAGACAGACAATTCAAAACAAAAAATAATGATAGCTACACTAGGTACTTGACAAAGTCGCGTAAGTAATCTCAAGTGAGCACTGTTGAGTTCATATAATAACTCAGTTGTTTCAAAAGACTTGAGCGTAACGAAACACTCGAGTCAAATACAGAAGACTCGAGTCCTTATAGAAAGCTCAAGTCCCCCCGCAAGTTCAAGAACCCGAGCTTAATTTAATGGCTAGAGTCTCAAAAACTGAGTCTAGTCTTGGATATGGCGACTCGAATGACTCGAGTCTTTACCAACACTAGCTCCAAGGGACAATAGACCTGAGTATTTGATATAAATTTCAGCTTGATACCTCTACGCGTTCCAGAGGAAAATGGTCTTGACAGAAAGACAGACAGACAGACAGACGGACAACAAAGTGATCCTATAAGGGTTCCGTTTTTTCCTTTCGAGGTACGGAACCCTAAAAATTATCAGTAGGTCACGTTTGTTGTTTAAAAGTACCTACTTGTCTAATTACGAAATTAAACGAACTTACCTGTAAGTGAAAAAAAAAGAAAAAAACCGGCCAAGTGCGAGTCAGACTGGCGCAACGAGGGTTCCGTACAAACCTTTACAGCTTAAAGGTAATATAGACGTGAGTATTTGATATGAATTTCAATTTAATACCTCCACGCGTTTACGAGGAAAAAGGTAGTAAGTTTAAAATTTAAAAATATATATTTTTGTATTATTTTACTAAAAATGTCTACTTTTTGTAATTTTTCCATTGTCTATGCTATATAACGTTGCTTAGTGTCAAATTTCAAGTTTCTGAGTTCACGGGAAGTACCCCGTAAAAACTCTAAAATTTGCAGCATAAACGACTGTATCTTTTGATTGCGTTGGCTTTTACGAGTAAGTTTGATTTTTTCACAGCTCCAAGAGACAATAGACCTGAGTATTTGATATAAATTTCAGCTTGATACCTCCACGCGTTCCTAACAAAAATTGTCTTGACAGACAGACAGACGGACAGACGGACAACAAAGTGATCCTATAAGGATTCCGTGTTTTCCTTTCGAGGTACGGAACCCTAAAAAAGAGAAGAAAATAAAAGTTTGTTGAGAACCATGGAAAATAGGAGAGGAAGGATGCTTGGACACCTGCTACGACACGACGAATTTATTAAGAACATCCTAGAAGGGAGAGTTGAAGCAAAGAGGAAGCCAGGGAAGCCAAGAAGAGCATACATGGATCAAGTCAAGGAAAAGATAAACGTCGTGTCGTATCAGGCTGTCAAGAAGAAGGCAAAGGACAGAAATTTCTCCACCGACAAGAGCCCAGCTCTTAAATAATTGATGATGATGACCTGTAAGTGAAGTTCTATTGGAATTATACGTGTTATTTGAACTTTGGTATGAGTATTATTGTGTTTGGGATTAAATTATGATTAAAACACGCGGATAGCAACGTAACGGTCTTATATTTAATGGCAAACTGTCAAATGACAAATGTTTTACATCTACCTATACATTTACCAAAATACTACAGTATGTATTTTAATCACGCCAACAAAGTAATAACACAAAACCTGAAAAAAAAATATTTTTAGGGTAACTCCCGTAGCCCGTACACATGAAATGGGGGGAGAGTTTATTTTTCGCTCCAACCCTATGGTGTGGAATGTCGTTCGGTTCGAAGTTCGCTCATGTAGCTTGGCATAGTCAAGGCCTTAGAGAATTCAACCCGGAGTAGCCATGTATACAAAACATTTTCTATACAAAAAAAGTCTGTCGATTTTTGCGGGGGAGGGGAACGTCAAATAGATGGCTATTTGTCCAATGCCTATACAAAACCGCGTTCCTCGAACCTTCAGGCTATCGGCTGTTTTCGTTACTAGTTGCCACAGCGCCATCTGTTGAGTCTGGAGTAGAGTTATTCTGTCAGCGTTAATCGCCGAACAAAATATTAGAAACTAGAATTTATTTCTTTAATCTTAATTGCACAAAATAAGATGGTACAAATGGCGGACTTAATGCCTTAAGGTATTCTCTACCAGTCAACCAATGGGCTTAACAGAAAGGTTAAGTAGGAATTTAGTGTTTGTGGTGACCGATAGATGACGTTAGTGCTTTAGCCTGAAATAAGAGAACGCGATTTTGTATAGGCATTGTCAATCCATGTCTTAATCATCCTTGTACGTAACGTACAAATAGCCACGTCAGATAAACGTCAGTCCATACGTGTATGTACGACCGCCTATGTTTTCGGCAGAGGGGAACGCCTGTCAATGGCGACTCCGGTTGGTTCAATGCTCAGGTCAGGCCTTGACTAAACTACCGGCTCTTCTTATTTTTTTAAGATGGCCTACTCTTCATAAATCTACTTTGGTTAAGCGTTTCCGAAGTTCGCTCGAGTAGCTTGGCCTAGTTTGATCTTGACTATTTACTACCGAGGTTAAGCGGTGAAGTTCGAAGTTCGCTCGTGTAGCTCCGCACCTGGGACTAATATATTATAGTTATACTTAGTTTAGGCCTTGACTAAACTACCTGTTGCCCTCATTTTGTTTATAGATAGTTTGTTTGACATTGGATATACGCGACACAAATTTTTGGATGGTAGACGACGCAATTTATCCTACTATATATTTAGTATAAATTTATCCAACGACTTTGAGTGGTAGGTATTTAGGTAGAAATATAAAGCATTTTTAAACACGCACCCGTTCCAGGTCCTGTATTCTAATATTGAAACACATAAACAATACATTAAAAACACAATCTATCTCAAACATTACTCCAACACACAACAAATAATCAAACAATATTGGTGTTGAATTGAGTTGTATTGGAATAATTTTCAAGCAATTCTGATGGTTCTGATTCAGATGTTTAGGCGTTAGCTTTATTGCGTAGTTAATGCATTGGAGTAATGTACACGGTGTACATTATGTTATCAAAACTCATACATAACAGTACACCTGCACGCTCCCGCGCGGCCGCCGACACGCGCCCGCGCGACCGCCGGCACAATCGAGTAGGCCATGGCGGTGCAATGGCGGCCATTCTATGGTTTGGGAATACGGCATTTAGGATAAATAATATGACTGTAGATAAAGCAGTGTATGCAACTGTACGTAATCAGGCCTTAAAACGTAACAGTTACATAAACTACTATTATCTACATCCATATTCATATATTCATATTCATTTATTTTGCATTAAACATACATTGTCAAATTACATGAGATCGATGTCAATATTTACATGGATAAAATTCAAATTCAAGAATAATACTTACATTCAGCAAGTTACAGTAATTTTACTATAAACAAAATTAACATACATTTTTAAAGTTCTTCAATAAGAATTCAGTTGCAGAATAATAGGCCTTTTGGATTAAGAAATATTTTAGTTTCAAAATAAACCCACGAGAACACCGAGCGTTTTTTTATATATAAGGGAATTTTATTGTAAACGTGCATGTTTTGAAAAGCCTTAATGCCGTATTATAATTTTAAAATACTTAAACAGTAAGTACATAAAAAACACAATCCATTTCAAACATAACTCCAACACGCAACAAATAATAAACCATTATTGAAGTTGTATTAGAGTTACATCGAAATAATTTTAAAGCAAATGTTGGTATTTCTGATTCAGACATTAGCCGCTAGCTGTATTGCGTAGTTAATGCATTGGAGTTGTATTAAAGTTGGATCGTGTCTAAGCGTGTTTTAAAGTTAGAATATGGCTCTTGCTCTGGAGATGGATCTACAAGCGCCAAGAGTGCTACGAACCGTTCTACGCTGTTCGCTTTGACGGCCGTTAAAGCGTTTTATATTGTAAATTTGGTATTTTTCAACCGACTTCAAGATTTCGAAGGAGGAAGTTCTCAATTCGTTGAGATGGAAGCAAAAGCTTTTATTATGTATGTTTACCGATTAATCGAAGACGGCTGGACCGATTTGGAAAATTGATTTTTTTCACAGTTGGTCGCATGGTAACCAGGTAAGGAACTGATTATGGGATCCTGGAGAAATCAAGGGAACTCTTAAAATATTAAAGGCACAACTATAGTGATTTAAATTTCATTTCTACTCTTTTTGAAAGGTGGAGTGTAAGTGAAGTCGGTTCTTTTTGTTTAAAATGAACACAAACACAAAGATTGTGTCCTTAAAATTATTTCTCTATATTACAAATACTTCGTTAAGTTGTTGATTTAGTTAGATAAACACTGTCTTCAACGAAAATCAAGACCAACATTATATTTCGTTTTTAGTGCTTAATATTTATTTGTTAACAGCTCAATGAAAACAGGCAAGTACCAAGTAAGTACTCTAAATCATATTTATTTTCTAACTAATGTCTACACGTGTCCCGTCCCATCTGAGTAGGTGTCTGCATAAGTATTTTCCTTATTAACGGTATTATATGTATGTTCAAAAATGTTTTTGTTATCTTGATACAAAATAATTATTAAATTTAATAAGACATACTAACACTATAAAACATAACGACGAATATAGAGACGTGAGTGTAACCGTTATATTTTATAGTGATACAAAATAAGTTTTGATATTTTTTTTATAACTTTTTACGATAAACATAAATAAGCATATTCCTTGAAGTCATCAAAATATACGAGTAGTTAAAAGGGAAACGTGAATATCCTCCCTATAAAGGGCAACGGTCTCAAAAAAGACCATCCGTAACATTATCTTTTTATATTTTTTTCTTGTACAGAATTTTTAGGACTATATAAGTAGATTGGCGATGAGGCTTGAATTGAGGATTTTTTTCAGTCTGGGCCATTAAAGGGTTAAGATTGAAAAAATAAATACAACTTACAAGTTCCAAATTAGGTATCATTAATTATACTTATTGACTCAAAGTATTGTAATTCTTTGAGTCATTTGCACAAGTCCCCGTTATCAAAATGCACTGGCGCCGTCATTTCCACGAACCACATTGAATATAGACGCATTAGTAATTTACAAATATTGTACGGTTAGTGCATTAGTAATAGTTATCTATTTGTTGTTATACAGCACTATCGGCGAGGAAAGACGGTCTGGTCACGTATTGTTGATGTAGACAAGTCTTAGGGGTCAAAAACGGATCTTATGTAAATTTAATACACATATCTATATCTAATCTACTAATAACGGGACTGACGGGCATGAGGCCTTGACTGCTCAGCTCTTAGTTATGAAACTTATGAATGTGTGCGTATAGGTCGTAGAAAATCGTTTTTTTTTTTCATAGTCTCGTGGTGTTCATATTGTATAGGTTCTTAGGTCTGTTGGATTGGATGTCTGCAGGATATTTTTGTTTCTGTCCGCTAAGGGTAGGTTTTTACATAATTTGTGAGAAAAAAATCACATCATAATACTTATAATATATTTTTCTAACTTTATTTGGGTAACGGATGCGCTATAATATGTAGATGACCTACTACCATATAAATTAAATAAGTACACATTTGGTGAATTTAAATCCTATAAATACAAGAGAACGAAATCATGGCAAAAAGTCTGAAAAAGTTACTTAATACCCGTTTAGTCGTGGCGTATTTTATCATTTAGTCCCCCGTGCTCTTTTTTAGGGTTCCGTACCTCGAAAGGAAAAAACGGAACCCTTATAGGATCACTTTGTTGTCCGTCTGTCTGTCTGTCTGTCTGTCTGTCTGTCTGTCTGTCTGTCTGTCTCTCAAGACCATTTTTCTCAGGAACGCGTGGAGGTATCAAGCTGAAATTTATATCAAATACTCAAGTCTATTGTTCCTTGGAGCTGTAAAAAAATCAATCTTAAAAGCCAACGCAATCAAAAGATACAGTCGTTTATGCTGCAAATTTTAGAGTTTTTCGGCACTCGCAAAACCTACGGGGTACTTCCCGTGAACTCAGAAACTTGAAATTTGGCACGAAGCCACGTCATATAGCAGAGACAATGGAAAAATTACAAAAATTAGACATTTTTAGTAAAATCATACAAAAAAATATTTTTTTAAATTTTAAACTTACTTATTTTTCCTCGTAAACGCGTGGAGGTATTAAATTAAATTTTATGTCAAATACTCAGGGCTATAGGACCTTTCAGATGTAGCAAAACCAAACTTTTATGTCAACGCAATCAAAAGAAATAGCAATTTAAGTCGCATATTTTGAAACTGAGTACCTACTCGCAAGAAACTCAAAACCTAAAGGGTACTTCCCGTAGACTCAGAAACTTGAAACTTGGCATGAAGAAACTTCTTATAGCGCAGACAAAGGAAAAATTACGAAAAATAGATATTTTTAGTAAAATCATACAAAAAATATTTTTTTTAATTTATAAACTTACTACCTTTTTCCTCGTAAACGCGTAGAGGTATTAAATTGAAATTAGTAATAAACATACTACAACTTTTGCTTGTTATATGTTTGTACGGAACCCTCGGTGCGCGAGTCCGACTCGCACTTGGCCGGTTTTTTTTCGTTTCACTTCGGTTTTGTTTATTGGTAAACAAAATCACAGGAAGTAAACAATCTGACATTGACAAAAAACATAATTCATAGGGGACTTACGTTTCTATGTCATTTTATCACGGTCTTTCCAACCTCTTACAAACATTATTTCTGTGACAGATTGCCTCGAGCATTCCATTTTCAACCATACGACTTCAAAAATAAGGAACAAAATACATACCTTATTTTATACGCAGTGAATTCGTGAAAAGCTAATTTTCTTTTAATTCCTGTGTAACCAAAACTCCCAAGTGTCAACCCGATGTGGGAAAACGCGCTCGCGCCGATCCCACGCTGCCACGTGCCAAAACTGATCAGAAATTAAACGTCATAAGGGCCATTCAAATCCTATACATTTATGTCCATCTTAGATTACCACTGTAGCGTCCAACCCCCTACAATAATACGCTGGAACAATCAAATTTGAACCTAAACGTTGAGGGGTAATGTTCATAATGCAATAGGGAGATGCTTGGTAAGCAAATATTGATTTTATAGGAATGCAATAAGGTTGAAATCGCAGTGGTTTAATATTAAATGTAGATTTTATAAGTTTGAGGGATCATTCCGAATGCAATGATTGAGGAGTCATTGAACATAATACACCCCTAGGAATGGTTTCAAATTTTAAATTAACTTTCAACCATAATGTATACGCTTAGAGTTTATTTTTCAGTAGCTGTTATTTTAATGTGCCTTATGTATGTATAAAATGATTAAGTGAAATATTCAGGAACCTAAATTACCAAGTACTTGGTTGAAATATTCGGATAGGGTACTTAAATGTTAATAAAAACTTTATAGTCTAGTTTTATGAATAAGAATATTTTTTTATTTATTTTTTTACAAATAGAACCCCTGTAGATATTAAGTAAGATTTTTTATGGACTAATTAATTAAACCGATTAAAAATTATACATATAAAGATGACAAAATGTTGCACTATGTCATTTATTATTCCTTTCTTATTTTGAATATTTTATAGCCCCGAGTATTATGGTGTTATCCACGTTAATCACCTGACCCCGATCACCCAGGTGATTGTATTTGATGATTTTGTCTTCTAAGATCCCCCAGGTGATCCTATTGGACCATGTGGTTAGGTTAGGTTCGTTAGGTAGCTTCAGATGCCCGAAGGGCAAACCGCCCAGAAATAGGAGCCCCGCGAAGCGGGGTTCCGTCTAGTTAAGTTGCGGAGGAAATGTTTTTTTGGAAAAGAAACACTTATGGATAACGTAAATGGATCACCTGGGGGATCTCAGAAGACAAAATCGTCAATACAATCACCTGGGTGATCGAGGTCAGGTGATTAACGTGGATAACATGGGCCATGTATTATGGCCTGTTTCACAATCTCCAGTTAAAGCATATCTGTCAGATAAATGTTTGCTGTCCTTTTCTTTTATATGACTGGAGAAAAGGATAGCAATAATTTTAACTGGCATATAAGTTTATCTGGAGATTGTGAAACAGGCCCTTAATCTACTAAATGACTTCACTACGGATCACCAATAACATTAATTTAAATTTAGAAGGATTAAATTTAATATTTAATATTCATTCAGAAATGTATCAAAACTTCACACTTCACTTAACTAAGTAAACCATTAATAATATAATGTTATGCTTTGATGTAGACAAAAAGGACACTTTGGTATCGTATTGCGACAAAAAAAAAATAGGAGAATTTTTTTTGAACGCGACAATTTTTTTTTGTATGGGACTCGTCGTCCCGGCCTCCATACAAAACCAATCTTATTTTCGCGAGAAAATTTTCTTTTATTAAAAAATTCAATTAAAAATCATTTATTTCGGACACTGAGATCCATAATTTGTTAGTAACAAGAACAAAAACAAAATTAAAGGTTAACTTACAACTAGGGTTAGTAGCAAAGCTTAAGCTTATGGTCTTAATAACCGTAATAACGGCGGGCTGGGTCACACACCGGTGCGTGAGCCTCATCCCAATGCCGCATTATCGGGCAGTCCACCCGTTCAGCAAGCGTACTCAGGATGCTGTTGGTACTGCTCTCCACCCTGCGCATGAGCGATTTATTGGTATTTCATTATTTGGAATGGTACTTACCCGCGAATATTGGTTATTTTCGAGGCGAAAAAAGCATTTGACACATGCCAAATTATTATTAATGAAATCGGTTTTTACTGAAATATTTTTTAAATACCACGACGGTGGCAAACAAGTATACGGCCCGCCTGGTGGTAAGCAGCTACCGTAGCCTATGGACGCCTGCAACTCCAGAGGTGTCACATGCGCGTTGCCGACCCTTTACAAAAATGAGTACTGTGTTGACGGATAAGGAACAAGAGGTTCCCTCATCGTCAACATACTGGGCCTCTTTGAGTTTTCAAACTAGAGATCGTATAAATTTAATCTTAAGCGCTTGAGGTACTTTCACTTCGCTTTGCACACGTCCTCTATCACATCATGTTCATGTATAAGTGGATCCAAATTTCACTTTCATCTTTAAAGCTTCAAAAACGTAAAGCTCCACTAAATAATTATTTTTGTAAATTCAATCCCTAAAGGCCCATTTATTTACACATTGACTAGTGTTTGGTGCGAGTCCATACATTTTCTACTTGTGTTTAGTAACAAATGTATGGACTCACACTTAACACTAATCAATGTGTATATGGGCCCTTCAGCGGATAAAATTTATTGATGTTTATACCGAGGTACTATCGGGTTCATAATAGCATACCTACCCAATTTATCAATGAATTCAGTCATAAATTGGGTATGCAATTATGAACCCGATGGTACCTGAACGAAGAAGTCACGGACAAAAGGTAACTTTTTCACGTGTAAAGTATAAAAGTTACCTTTTGTAATTGAAGTATAAATTCAATAGGACAAATATTTAAAGTGGGTATATTTAAGTTTCTTAAACCGACTGTAGGTACGTACAGCCCCTAATCAAATATTCATTTGTAAATGAAGTAATTAGTATAGTATCCGTAAGTAAAGTAAAAATAGAAACATATTTTCCAAAGTAACACCAACACTTAGTATTCACACTATTCACTTAATTATTTTGGGTCGGTGCCCGAGGTAATTTTTTAACAAAGATTAATGTTTCATGTCGTAATTAACTTTTATACACCAACTAATATTACGCTTGTTGGTTTTTTAATGAACTTGACACAAAAATGAACATTAAAAATAATTTCAGTAACATTCCTAAACTTGCAAAGGTTATTGTCGTTCAAGAGTGAGTGATTTAAATGAACTATATCTGTTAATTCAACTCACTGAATATTTAACTCGCTCAGTCACTCATATAGCTCAGTGTGTTACTTGCTCGCTCTCTCCCACTAATAATTTGAATGAGCCGGCCGAGTCAAACGAGTGAGACGATAGGCGAATATGCGAACAGATCCACTGAGCGAAATGAGTGATACATATGAATCATTCGTTTCAATTACAATTCAGTGGAGCGTTTGCGCATTTTTAATACCTCCAAAGGATAAGTTGACCTTAGTGCAAAATAGTGTTTTACGACTACTGAGGACAGGAATATCTGCATCATTATCGTTAGTATAATAACCAAGTAATAGAGCCGAGATACCATCTACAATGTACCATCTACAAACAGCAACACCCTTAACCGGCTATCGGTAGACCTTATGCCGTTGCAATAGGGACCTCAAAAGGCCGGTTAACAGTGTTGGCTATGGTGGAACATAAACTTACAATGTGGCCCTATTGAAGTGGCTTATCATTGTCCCTATTGAACTTCTTGGCGTTTTTATTCTAAGGTTGAACATTTGCAAAGAAAATCAATAAAGGTTTTTGTTACACAATTTTAACGGAAAAGCCAAAAAGTATATATATGACGGAGACGGGACCGGGCGGAGGCAGGCGGCCGACCGAGGATAGGTGGCATGGCAGGTGGTAGTGCGGGTGGTTTCAGAAACTCAAATACTGACACTATCAGGAATCAGGATAGCCTAACACTAAACCATTTCACACGTACACAGACGTACGGCAATGAAATAAAACATAAACACTGCTTTAATAACTGTATTGAATTCAAATAATTTTAAACACAGATTAATCTGACAATCAGGAGGATTAATCAGGAGGACAATAAATTACCACTGGTTCGGAAATGAGCCTCAACTGAGAAGAACCAGCGTAAGAAACTCAGCGGGACTTATTTTTGTTAGGGGGTGTCCATTAATCGCGTCATACGTTTTTGGCTTGTTTTAGACCCCCCCTCCCCCATGGTGATCTTTGGTGATATTTGCAGGACCCCTCCCCCCCCCCTGTCCAATATGACGTGTAATTTTTTGCTAACTAAAATAAGTACAGTTTTCTAACACGTGAACCTACTTACGTAACGTTCGTACACGTAAAGGGTAAACAAATGAAACTACATGTATAGTAGTGCCCCTCCTTAAAATATCTTTTTCAGCAATTCTACTACAAAACTAAGTAGCGGCATACAAAAACACACCTTATATTTAAATATTTATTAAGATATACGTTTTATAGTTTCCGAGTAAAATGGCTGTGATATACGGACCGACGGACGGACAGACGGACATAACGAAACTATAAGGGTTACGTTTTTGCCACTTTGGCTACGGAACCCTAAAATCCTACTTCAGAAAATAATATGTCAAATGCCATTAAAAAATATTTACAATCATTGCTAGTGCAATTTTACTCTGCTTTTGACTGATTGATTGATTTAAAAGTTGATAATTTTTATTTTATTGACCATAATACAGATAGCACAAGGAACAAAAAAATCACACGTGATATGTGTCCAGACCCCCCTCCCCCCTGTAGTGATCATTGGTGATTTTTTCTTGACCCCCTCCCCCACCTAAACAATATGACGCGATTAATGGACGCCCCCTTATCTGAAACACTATTATAATTAAATCACACAGATAGAAAAATACTTTCTAATCACAAAATGATCTTAAAACCGAACTACGAAAAGCATTGACTGATTTTATAAGGCATCAGGAAAACGAGGAGAGTTCCCAGCTTGCGTCCGTGTGCTACTCAAAATACAACCCGTTACTATAAACGATCCAACTCCTGGTTTTATACTGTCACCAGGTGGGTAATTCTAAACGTGAGTTTTAATAACTACCGGCGCATTTCTTACTTTAAAATAGGGTAAATCCAAACGTCAATTTTATTGACATTTACAAAACATTTGTACATAAATTAAAAACTATCTTAAATAAATATACACTAAAACAAAAAATCCCCCCGCGGCATGGTACCGTAGATGCTGGCAGCATTTCCCCGTTGTATGGCAATACCGATACGTTGGGCGAGGAAACTGCCAGCTCTACGGTCACCGGTGGCATCTATTAGCCTCTTCGAAAGATCTCTGAAGAGGCCCTGTGCACTGGGACCCCACGGGCCAAGGGTCTCGACGCCGAACGGAACGAAGTTATATTCGACGCCGAGACCCCTATCTATACATATAATAAAGCTGAAGAGGGTCGAAAGTCTGTACATGGAAGATAATCGAAAAAAAGTTGGCTGGGGATACTTAGAATCGATAACAGAACACGTTCCAACAATTTTTAGAATTTTTGTCTGTTTATCTGTTTGTCTGTTTATCTGTTTATCTGTTTATCTGTTTGTCTGTTTATTTGACCGCGCATCACGTGAAAACGGCTGAACGGATTTTGATGAAATTTTGTATAGAGATAGTTTGAGTCCCGGGAAAGGATAATATATAGTTTTAATCCCGAAAATCAACCCTGGTGGGGGTGAAAATGGGGTTGAAAGTTTGTATGGAGAATTTTTAACCGCTGATACGATTTAGATAGAAATGAGTATGGAGATAATTTGAGTCTCGAGAAACGTCATAGGATAGTTTTCAAACCCTTGTGGGGGTGAAAAGGGGGTTGGAAGTTGGTATGAGGAATTAACAGAACACGTTCCAACAATTTTTAGAATTTTTGTCTGTTTATCTGTTTGTCTGTTTATTTGACCGCGCATCACGTGAAAACAGCTGAACGGATTTTAATGAAATTTTGTATAGAGATGTGAGAATGAGTGTATATAGTGACAGTGAGTGACAAAGTGCAAAAAGTAAAAAAAGTCGAGAACCTGAAAGTAAAAAATGTCGAAAATGTCAAAAATGTAAAAATTTCAAAACATTCAAAAAATTTCAAAAATTTCAAAAATTTCGAAAATTTCAAAAATTTCAAAAATTTCAAAAATTTCAAAAATTTCAAAAATATCAAAAATTTCAAAAATTTCAAAAATTTCAAAAATTTCAAAATATTAAAAAATTTCAAAAATTTCAAATATTTTCATAAATTTCAAAAATTTCAAAAAATCAAAAATCTCAAAAATCACAAATATTTCAAAAATCTCAAAATATCAAAAATTTCAAAAATATCAAAACTATCAAAAATTTCATTTAAAAAAAATACAAAAGAAATAAAAACTACAAAAATTAGGAAAAAGTCAAAAATGAAATAAAATTAAATAACATAACTTCGTTCCAACCGAAACGCACTCCGGTATTTTTTTTTCTCTGATGTTCATTAATGCATTGTAATTTGCTTACATTGAAGAATAAATATCTTGATCTACAACAATATCATAAATCCTCTATTCCGCGTTCAGAAACCGTATGTAATTACCACCATTAATGCAATCAGTAACGTAACATCAGTGCCAGTGTGGTAAAAACGTATGAAAATTCGTTACCTACGGTAACGTAATGAAAACTCGCCCTCCTCCCCGACCGCCGGCACAATAAGGTTGGTCATGGCGGTCATTCTAATGGTTTCCGAACACGTCACTTAGGATTTTTTTAATATGTGTGTAGATAAAGCAGTGTATGCTTCTATTAGGGTACACATAAAATGGGGGGGTGAATTTTTTTTCGCTCCAACTTTATCGTGTTGGGTATTATTGAATAGGTCTTTCAAAAAGAATAGAGGTCTTTTAATACATTTTTTTGATGAAACTGATAGTTTCGTAAATATTAGATTTGAAAGTTCAAAAAAGGGCGTCTCTTCCATCTAACTTTTGAACCGTGGGTCCAAACAGGGCGGCAACTACGAAACTCTACACTGAGCATCGCCCGACATGCTCTTGGCCGGTTTTTTTTGCATTGTTATCCCAGAAATCACCCCTTAAAGATTACTAATTCCAATTCAAGAAAATCCCCAGCCAGGTTATACGTAGCCTATAAAAATTAAACGTTTAAAAGGGGGGGGGGGCAGCCACTACACTCACTACAGATTGAGTTAAATTTGCATGGGTCACCCCCCCCCCCCCACCCAAGTACACCTCAAATAGAAAAAAACGTTACCGACCCCCTCAAAAAATAATTTCTGCATTTGTGACACCCCACCCAAATTTCAACCGCACCTGTTCTTACCTTTCATGCTTAGACTGATTTGACGGGAGGATCGATTTGAACAAGTGGTACTGTATCCGATATACACCTACTACTCTATGTCGTTTAAATCATGCCAAAAAAAGTATTGATTTTTGAGTGTAGTTTCATTTAGTGGTAATTGTAAAATATTTGATCAGGACTACTGTCCTCTAGCGTATCCATCTGTCAACTTTACTTCAAGTTCCGCCTCCAGGGTAGCGGGAGAGAGATTAGGGGCAAATTAGCCACTTACACAGACCGAATTCCACGCGGGCGGAGCCGCGTGCACAGCTAGTATTTGTATATTTTAAATTTTTCCGCCGCCTCTGCGGCCGCGCCGGCTCTGGCGGAAGTTCCGTGGAGATGAGAGGGGGCTAGCGTGTCTACACATGTGGCGTCCCACACCAGCACCCGACCCATCCTCCACGGAACCAACGACATCCCATCCGGCCTCTTGCCATCGTCCCTAAAAATACCGGCGGGCTCCAAAAGAGCTGGAACATTAACGCTGGCAAGAGACCGGCGTAGGATATCATTAAGCGCGGCATGCCTGGAGAAGCGTCCTGCGCTTCTTTGGCAAGACAGCCCGTGGTGTCCGAGGACGTCTACGTCTGTGCCGCAGGGGCACCTATGCGGTGCGCAAACCCGGACGCCGAGCCGCAGACAGGCCGCAACGCGCAGAGTGTGGGGATCCAAAAAAGTGCCAGTGTGCACGGACGGAAAAGCCTGCAGCCAGGCACCGGCTTCTTTGGTTCCCAGAGCCAGGAGTCTGGCACGTTCGGAACCTGTGCTGTGGCTTAGGAGAGTGTCGTAAGTAATTTTGCATGAAATGTCGTCCCAGGTCCTTTGGGATGTCAAATTATCGGGAAAATCCTTACTCGGGTAGGCAATGGACCAGGCATTTTTGGCCTCCGTCAAGCCGGCAATCTCATAGTTTGAAGGGCAGGCCCTTAGGATTTTTCCCACGAGACTTGCCGAGCTATGAACGGAAGATAAAAACGCCGGTACAGAAACACTTGAAATTTTGCGTATCCCTATCCCACCATAGCGGATAGGAAGGGAGGCTTGGGTCCAGGACTCTTCGCTTAGCTGTAAATTCAAAATAGATTCTACATTAGCCTTAATCAAGTCGTCCATAGGTAATAATAAATTTTGAAATTTTGAAAACGGACAGCAGCGAAGTATATATGTTAATTTTGGTACAAAAAGGCAGAATTTTAGAATAGTTAAAGCAAAATGGGGGCTAATTTCCAGTAGACGACTTTCGAAATTTTGGAATTTTGTAATAGAATCTGAAATGTAATTCGAAAAGGATTCGTCAAAGATAGGGGACCCTAGGAGGCACAGAGAGGTTTTGTTTACAATTTTTATGTTAGGCGTCAAATAATCGAATTTTCGTTTTACATCGGTAAAGTTCAAAGACGTGTTATGAATATATAGTTCACATTTTGCATAGTTTAGGTCTAAACCAATTGAACGAAATTTAGATTGGATGGTCGAGAGATCTGACAGCACGGACTCCAGGTCACCTCCCAGGGTTCCATCGTCGAAATACCACGCATTAAAATAAGACTTTAAATTTTGAATGATTGGGTTAATTGCCAAACTAAATATTGCCGGCCCGAGAGGATCACCTTGCTGATAGCCTACTTCCGAAGATAGAACATTTTCGCGGTAAACTTGATTGGTAGGGTCAGCGTAGCAATGTAAGAGGTAGTTATAAATTTCTGGCGTGTTGCTTTTAATTTCTGTAAGCAAGGTATCCCTATTGACTGAATTGAAAGCGTTCCGAACGTCAATTTTGACCAGCACATCACACGGTGAATTTAAGAGGTAAGTGCGTAAGGCATGAACGGCTGCCTCACAACCTCCTTTAATGCCGAAACCGAGCTGAACAGGTTCGAAAAGGGGTTTTAATTTAGAAAGTATATACCTAACTGCAATTTTGGAAGCGAGACGTCTGAGTGTAGAACCAACGGCTATGGGTCTCACCCCTCCGTCCTTTTTGGTAAGGGCGATGAGGTTCGCCCCGTATAAAATGGGAACTATTTCAGGATTGACGTTGCCAGTATACATAAAGTTGATTAATTTCGTAATTGAGTCGACAAGGCGCTCACCTACATCGCCCGCAGTGTGAGATGTGAGGTCCTTCAAATGTTGGGGTGAGAGTCCATCCAAGCCTGCAGCAGAACCGATTTTGAATGATGAAATGCCTTCCATAACGTCTCTATTTTTTATTTGTAGGCAGGCCTGGTTTGCCGTTGGTGGGTCCAAAAAGTGCGGGATAGAGGGACCTGGGGGATGTTTAGATTGTAAGGTCAAAAGAGTGTCGGGGGTCTCCGGCGATAACACGTCGCTTGAAAACAGAAGGCGGGCAGCGCCCTTAAGATCACCGTCACTAATTTTGCTCTCGATATGTTTGGGACGGTTAAAAATCAAGTTCGTCTTATTTTTATGTACAGGTGGCGGAGGATTATTAATGCAGTTGTTTTTTATTTTTTGTGTCAAGGATATGCTTGGATCGTCGTCTCGTGCGTGGAAGGTATGGTAAGGGAAAAGTAGGAGTTGATGCCAGTCTGCGGTAGTATTATTTTCGGTGCATTTGTCTATTAGATGGGAAAGGTGAGAGGCGACAGATATTCTGGCCCCACGGGGTATTCTTTTGATAACGGTAACATTACTTTTCAGATGGCTAAGGTGGATGTGGAATGGAGTGGTAGTTTGAGATGCTGTGGAAGAGGGTAGGTTTATTAGATTGGTATTGATGGGTGTAGCATTCTGGCTAAGGAAAGGTCTATGGACTTTGGCAATGTGTATGTTGAGTCCTTTTTTACTTTTAAAAGATCTGTTGCATAACTGGCATCCGTTGTTGTTTGACGTGCTATTGCCGGGTTGCGTCGCGGGCTGCATTCACACTTAATACAATAGGTACTATAATAAAAATAAATCTAATAGAAATAAAAAGTAAGCTTACGCCTAATATACTCTAACAAATAAAATTAAATAAAAATATCACTTCATAGGAATATCACTGCACTAATTGGCGTGCGCCTCACGGGGTACGTACGAGGCGACTTTGATTTTCCAGCTGAATACTTTAGGATTTCTAGCGGCAGAACCTCCTAAAGCAATAGTCGGTATCTGATTCCCTTTTGGTTGTGCCGTTGAACGAGGAGGCGATATATTATTTGCTTACGCTTTTCACCAGCACTGCACCGATTTATTTAAGTAGATGTTGTCTGTTTTTGTTCAAATAATCTATATATAATGTATGTAAATAATGTAGTGCTTGATTGACAAACAGCTGTCATGCCACCCGTAATTTGCAGAGGCGCATTTTGAATTCTCGGGCTGCGGTCCCCGCGTGGAGGTTTCGTTGGTCGTTGTCTATTACGAACACGGATCAGAAGACAATCCGGATAGTACTTTTACTATATTTCCCTAACCACAGTTGAACCTTATTACCGAGCAAAACAGTCGTTCATAGGTCACTAGTAAAAAGTGATAAAAACGGTCCGATAGAGAGCATAATGTAGGGGGCGGTGTCTCACTCGCACTCGTTACAAAATTGTCACATTTGACACATATTGACATTTTGATTGTCTGATGACGTCATTACCTCCTTAGTCAAAACGAGACACAGTCCCCTAGGTAACCTTCTCTTTCGGCCTCACTTTGTGACCGAAGTATTCGATCCACTTCATATAAATCCATGATTACGAAAGAATATCAAATCTGCGAGGATGTGATTGATGTGATGATGTTAAACTGGATAAAAATATTATTTCAGGGAAGATCGTTTCACGGTCGTGTTTATCCGTTGTTAGGAATTTTATTGACTACCTACACGGACCAAACCAAGACCACTCCCAAGCAAAACAATGCTAGTCGTTTTCCAAACTTGTTACAAATTCAACAAAGATAACTTGATTGACACAAAATATCATAATTCTATCAGTTGTGATGCTTATAGCGTAGCTCTGCGACAAGCTGTTGTCGTCTCGCTCCGACATATATATATTCAGAGCAATGACGCGTAGTTTTATTTCAGAGTCCGCGAGGCAACCGGATGGGTCGCTGTGTTTGAGCTCTCTACGTGGTGTGAAACCACCCTGTGCAACTCGAACTGACCCACATTGGACTTGGTTTTTCATCCTCCCCTCGTCAATTTCCAGTAGCGTTATGTGATGAAGAACGAGCACGCAAATTGCCATTAAATAAATAAATAAATATTATGGGACAATATTACACAAATCAACCTAGTCCCACAGTAAGCTCAATAAGGCTTGTATTGTGGGTACTAGGCGACGATATATATAATAGATATATACATATAAATACTTAAATACATAGAAAACATACATAACTCAGGAACAAATATCCGTGATAAACACACAAATAAATGCCCTGACCAGGATTCGAACCCGGGACCTCCTGCTTCGTAGGCAGGGTCACTACCGCCTAGGCTAGGAGGCCGTTAAACCACACCGGCTGGTCGGTTGTCGATCCTTCAGAGTTGGAAGCCGGAAAATTAGGGAGGGGGGGAGATGAAAAACAAAGTCTAACGTGGGTCAGTTCGGGTTGTACAGTGTGGTTCCACAACACGTAGGGAGCTTAAATACCGCGACCCATCCGGATGCCTCTCGGACACTGTAACTACGCGCCATTGCTTAACTATATGCCGTATATGTCCTGTGTGCGTGTGGATTGAGTGAGCACCCTTCTAAAACAAAAGGAAAAATGCTATTCATTTAGTAAAAGTTCTAAAACAATTGTAAAACTAATCTCTGTATTTGTAAAAAGATATATAAAAATAAAAATTCATTAACATGTGCTCACTCAGTTCTCACAAACGACCAACGAAATCAGTGAATGTATTTATTTAACATATAATATTTATATAGTAATATTTAGTAAAACCTATGCTAACGTCGTATCTTTATAATTTGTAGATCACCTATTTAGTAACGTATTTAAGGTTTTACAAATAATTTCTTATGCTCACTCAATCCACACACTTTCGAAAACTCGATTTCTCATGAAACAACTGAAGATGTAAATTGCTATGTATGTGTAAAGTTAAGTAAAATCAAAATGGGACTTTGTAAAATGCAAAACGAACCACTAACGTGGCTGGTTTTTGGATAATAAATTTTTGTGAGTGCTCACTCAGTCGACATATTATAAGTAAGTTAAAAATGTAAATATCTTAAGATTTGTAGTATCACAGAAACTATAAATTAGTTCAACTTTTAGTAAAATATTTTACTAAATATCTACCATCTAATATTTTATATTCGTTGTCTGTTTTTAAAGATATTCAAATGTATTTTTTCTCATATAAATATATCATTTAGGGTGACCACACTTCGGGATATTTTAAAAGAAAACAAATTTGTTTACTTGATCAGTCTTCTGTATTGAAGCATATACACTGTATAAATAATAAAATGTACAAAATCATCGGCGCAGTTGAATTTCTAGCACCTTTACATTCAACTGGTATAGGTCATTACAAAGCTCATCATTTAGTAGACAACACATTTTTTGCTACGACGATAATTGTACCACACAACCACAGAAAGTACTAACCAAGACATTCTGTTACACATTTTAAGCTATGTATTAATTGACACTTAACAGTGCAGTTATTTTGATATAACTTAATATAACTTTACTTACCCGTTAATAATATTTTTGTAAATTGCTTTGCCGTAGTCGGGTAAAAAGTATTATTATTCCATTGCCTACTTCAATAAAGGAGACTGATCAAGTAAACAAATTTTGTTTCTTTTAAAATGTCCCGAAGTGTGGTCACCCTATATGATACATTTATATGAGAAAAATTACACTTGAATATCTTTAAAAACAGACAACGAATATATAATATAAGATGGTAGATATTTAGTAAAATATTTTACTAAAAGTTGAACTAATTTATAGTTTCTGTTGAGATATGTTGATAGTTGGAGGGTCTAAATGGAGTATTTAAGTAAAACCAGTCATTATCGAAGATGTGTTGTATTGTCGGTATCAAATATATAAGAGAAGTAACAAAACTAAACATACCTTATTTATATGTTATTATTGCTTACATGCTATTTTATTCAACCACGTGTGTCACATTATGTCGCAGACAGTAACGTGAAGTTACTGTTAATATGTTAATTAGGGATATACTACATCTCCCCCGGAAAGTTACCCTTCACCCCCACAAAGGAAGAAAAAAAAATGTGACATACGCAGTTGCATTTACATTTTTTTTTTAATACTATGTTATACTATATAATAATTGCTAAAGATTAATAGTTTTTAAAGTACAGCTTAGTGTTATTCTTATGAGTTATATAAATCTGATTATTCTTAGAAATCTTAACATTAGGTGACATATCCTCTATTACTTCATAAGGCCCATTATATACACAATCTAATTTATTACCTACTTGGTTTTTTAATAGTACTAAATCTCCTGGTTTATATTGTATAGGATTCATTTTCTTATCATACATAAATTTTCTACTATATTTACTTGACAACAAATTATTTCTAGCTTCTGACTGTGCTCTTTGTAACCTATACTTAAATTCTTTAGGATAATCATCATAATTATAGAGAGGGTCGACAGAAGAAATTAAATTATTTGGCAATCGACAGTGTTTGCCGAATACTAACTCGTATGGCGTATATTGCGTCTCCGAATGCACGGTGGTATTATACGAAAAACACCAATAACTTAACCAGCTAGTCCAGTAACCAGGTAGTCGGTGCTGTTGTTACTACATTGAATCCTAAGATAAGCTCCTAGGTTTTTGTGCGTGTTTTCTAGTGCACCTATGGTTTCGTGGTGATAAGCGGTCGAGTGTAGCTTATTGACACCTAATAATTTACAAATATCGCTAAATACGCTGGACATAAATTCGGTACCTTGATCCGTTATGACGTCGCTTGGTACTCCATATCTTAAAATAAAATAATTTACAAATGCCTTACTTACAGATTCAGTATCTTTTCTTTCTAAAGGGTATGCCTCTACGAACTTTGTGAGTTCACACTGAATCGTTAATACGTACTTATAGTTATAATTATCTAGTTCTAAGGGTCCAAGAATATCTAAAGAAACTCTTTCAAAAGACGAACTTGGCGTCGAAGTTATCACCATTGGTTCCTTAATGTATTTATTAGTGTGTTTGTTGTACTGACAATGTGCACATTTCTTTACATATTCGTATACATCGTGGCTCATTCTTGGCCAGAAGTAGTGACGTTTAATGTTATTAAGCATTCTATTAACCCCCGCGTGGCCACTTGTGGGTAATAGATGAAAATCGTTTAAAATAACTCTTATTTCGTCTTTATCATATACTTTTGTAACACCTTTTGTTACTAGGATCCTAGGAATATCACATGTATAGCTAGCTAAAAATGCATTTACTTCTTGTGCATTTTGATTATTTTTTATTATAATAACTTCACTTATGCTTTGCTCCTTGCATAATATTTCTAATTCCCTCGCTAATACGCCTACGGTAGATAACGATCGGGTTGTTAGATATATGCATGATTTGTTTGGTACGTACACAAAATTTCCTTTATTACTCATTATTTTATTTCGACATGTCGTATTTAACTTATAATTTGAACCTAATACGAGTTCAATGCAGTCCTTATGTGCTTTAATGATTTCCACAACTCTAGGTTGATCAAGCCTATCGTTTGCGGGAACATCTGTTACTACGTCACCTTGATTGCAAGTTTGTTGCGCGCGTAATCTCCGTGATTGAGCTCTGGTCATGACTGATACAACGTTTGTCCTGATATTTTTTAAATCTTCACTATTCATCGGTAAACGACTCAATGCGTCTGCAGCTGCATTGTTTCGTCCCGGAATATATTCAATATCAAAATTAAATTCTTCTAAATACAACCTAAATTTGGTTAACCTACTCGAAGGATCAGTCATTCCAAAGAGATAAATTAAAGGTTTATGGTCGGTGACAATTTTGAACTTTTTCCCATAGAGATACGGTCTAAAGTGCCGTATCGACCACACTATGGCCAATAGCTCCAAGTCAATGATTGGGTATCGAGTTTCAGCTGGCTTAAGGTTTCGACTTGCATATGCGACTACTTTTCCGTTAGAATTTGACAATACGGCACCTAATCCTATTTTTGATGCATCCGTATGTAAGATAAAAATATTATTTTCTGAAAAATCTGGATAATCTAAGACTTGTGGACTTGTCAGTATATTTTTTAATTTTAAAAATGCTGTTTCACACTCTGGGGTCCAATTGAAAACTGCGTTTTTCATGGAAAGTTGGTTCAATGGATAAGCTATGTTCGCGAAATTAGGAATAAACCGTCTGTAATAATTGGCAAATGCAACGAATCTTTTGACCTCATCTGTATTCGTTGGCCGTGGGTATTTCTTTAATGCGTGCACTTTTGCTGGGTCCGGCTCTACTGCCTTTGAAGTAATTTTATGCCCTAAGTACATTATGTCTTTACGTAAAAATTCACATTTTAATGGATTTATTTTAAGATTAGTGCTTCTCAATCGTTCTAACACTCGAATGAGGTTATGGTTATGTGACGTCATGGAATTTCCTATGACAATACAATCGCCTAAGTATATAAAACATTGTTTATAATTTAATCCAGACATGGCTATGGTCATCAGTCTAGAGAAAACACTACGCGATGTCCGCAATCCCATTGGACATCTTTTCATCCTATACATTTTATCGGTTGTAAACGCGGTGTATTTTCGGGATTCTTTGTCTAAAGCTAATTGGTAATAACCTTGGGAAAGATCAAGCTTTGAGAAATATATGCTACCTGCTAGTGAATCTAATATTTCAGTAATGTTAGGCAAGGGGAACTTATCATCCTGTATTTTATTATTTAGCTGTCTATAGTCAACAACTGATCTCCATTTCTTTTCTCCTAACTTATCTGATTTTTTAGGGACAAGCAAAACTGGGCTGGACCACTCAGAAGTGGTCTCTTCAATTATATCGTTATCTAACATATCTTGAATCTGAGTTTGAAGTTCCTTACGTAAAGCGTGTGGTATCCTGTAAGGCGTTACATATACCGGGCTTGCATTTTCTTTTAACATAACTTTGTGCTCTAATAAATTGGTTGTAGTTAGCTTGTCGCCGGGCAGATGAAAACCATCTGCGTATTTTGCGCAAATTTGTTCTATACTTAACTGTTCCTCTTTGTTTAAGTAAGAATGTAAATTTAAAAGATCTAATAACGTAGTTACTCTATTGACACTAATTTTCCCTGAGTCAAAGTTGCAAATATCAAAATTACATAATCTGTTCACTTTTAAACTTGATAAATCTAAACTAACTGACTTATCAGTCGTAATTAATATTCGTACTGGTATTTGACCTTTCTCTGGTCTTGAAATGACACCTGCTACGAAAACGCCCTCCTGCATTTCTTCCGCTAACACTACACAATCATCACGTAGCTGTGACGCAATATGAGTCACAATTTCGCAGCGCGGTGGGATAGTATGGATATAATTATTCCTAGAATGAACCTTCATAGGTATCGAAACAGACTGACCTCTGTCCTCTAATGTCAATGCATTGTTTTTATAGCTTATAGTTGCATTATAACGCAAGAAAAATTTTTCACCTAAAATTGCTTGAGCTGCGCATTGCATATTTTTAAACACATGAAACTTTCCTTCGCAAATGAATCCGTTAAAGTCTAAGTCTAAGCAAATATATCCTTCCGAAACTAAATCTCCACAAACTCCCTTAATAGTAATACTATGTCCTTGGACTTGTCTAAGAAGGTCGGGTTTGTTTTTCAAATATTCATACTTAATAGCACACAGACCTGCTCCACTATCGGCTAGTATTTTTAATTTATGTGCATTACCTACACTACATGTTACTGTACTATAATTATCTTTGTTATAACTAAATATCGCATTATTCATGTTGGTCACGAAAAAACTGCCTGTTTGATTTTTCGTCAGCATTTGTTGTACGTGCACGTGTCGCGTGCACGAGTCGTCGATCGCTGGCCGTGCTGTGGTCAGCAAAATGCTGAGGTCCTGCAACTTTATTGTGTGGAATGTGTTGCGATATACCTACGTTATTGTTAGAATAATACCGTGTTGGAAATGCATTTTTTCCTGAATTAAAACTTTTCCCCTTATTATAACGAACAGAGTGACTATTTCTGTTCCCGTAATTTTTACGAGAATGACTGCGTCCGTAATGTAGGACCTGATCGTCCCGTGGTGATGAACTATGCTCATCAATTGCTGTCCTAATAGCTTCGGGCAACGACTTAAACTGCCTAGCCGATATTATAGTGCTGAATTTTGGGTCTGATAGACCGTCAGCGAACCGCTTAATAGCTTACTTTTCGTTCAGTGGACGAAGTATGTCGTACCTACTATCGTCAACCGTCGGCTTGGGATATAGTCAAATTGACAAAAAGATCCTCGATCTCAGCTTCTATAGATCGCCTACCTTGCCTAGCTCTATACAGCTGTACCTGAATCGACTCGGACGATTTTTTAGGTAACAAGAACGTACGCATATCAGCGACGAGAGATTCTACGCTACTGTATGACGTCTTTAACCTGAGTTTAGCGCTAGACGAAAGTCTTGTTTTCAATACAAATTCTATCAAAATTTGTTGAGTCTCGCTACTTATTATAGAACTATACATTAGAATACCATCTATCAACTGCTTAGTAGAGTCCTCTTGCCCCGTCATGACGGGCAACAAGGCGATGGCTGTTTTGACATCGAAACTAGGTTTAGCCAAGTTGTCTTCGGTCTGGGATTCCGTATCAAAGTGTGATAATAATATCTTAATCCTACCGTAAGTCTCACTAATTTCAACTATAAGTGTATTACCTAAGTCTATTTCCGAAGTGCTAAAGTTTGTCTGTCCTTCCTTTAACAGAGACACAATATCCGCAGCGCGGTTATATAATTCATTTGACTTTTCTAATTTCTTTCGACCGATTTCTTTCTGTCGCCTCTCTGGACCTAACTTCACAATATCATTTTTCAATTTAATTAATTGGTCGCGTAACGACTCTAATTCAAGTAACATAATGTATCCATAAACTTAATAAAATGGCTTAAATAAGATGCCTATCAATCGCTAAACATTATGACAAAATATTAAAACATAACAATAGAATTATACTTAACTTACATTAGTAGCGGCAATGTAAGTAGGTTATGTTGACGCTGCATTCTGCGCTGGCTCGGGCGGCGGGCGGCGGGCGGCGGTCGCGTGACGCTGGCTGCAAGCTGACACCTCCACGTGGCGCTCGCTGTCTGCTCCCGAAGACGATGATGGGCCGGGATAACCCTGGACTCCCCGGAACATGGGCCGGGATAACCCTGGATACCTCTTGAATTGCGAGCCGGGAAACCGTGGACAACGCACTTCTTTCTTCTTTCTTGGCACTCTTCTTAATTTGTTTCTAGAGTTTTGGTCGTCATCTTCTTGCTTCTTTATTTATTTTTGGGAATATTTGCTTCAATAATTCACAGTCATCTTGTTCTTTCTTCTTAATCTTCTTGAAAATTTGTTCATATTTTTCTTTCTTCTTTATCTTCTTCTATCTTGAATGGTTCTTCAGTTCCGATCTTCATTAGGATATTCTTGCATTGATTTGTGTTCATTTTCGTACACGATGCTCCGTGGTTTTCTTCATCTTGGTTCTTCTGGTATGGGTCGCCATGAGATATGTTGATAGTTGGAGGGTCGAAATGGAGTATTTAAGTAAAACCAGTCATTATCGAAGATGTGTTGTATTGTCGGTATCCAATATATAAGAGAAATAACAAAACTAAACATACCTTATTTATATGTTATTATTGCTTACATGCTATTTTATTCAACCACGTGTATCACATTATGTCGCAGACAGTAACGTGAAGTTACTGTTAATATGTTAATTAGGTATATACTACACTGTGATGCTAAAAATCTTAAGATATTTACATTTTTAACTTACTTATAATATGTGGACTGAGTGAGCACTCACCAAAATTTATTATCCAAAAACCAGCCACGTTAGTGGTTCGTTTTGCATTTTACAAAGTCCCACTTTGATTTTACTTAACTTTACACATACATAGCAATTTACATCTTCAGTTGTTTCATGAGAAATCGAGTTTTAGAAAGTGTGTGGATTGAGTGAGCATAAGAAATTATTTGTAAAACCTTAAATACGTTACTAGGTGATCTACAAATTATAAAGATACGACGTTAGCATAGGTTTTACTAAATATTAGTATATAAATATTATATGTTAAATAAATACAAAGAGCTCAAAGAGGACCCAGTGTTTTGACGATGAGGGACCCTCTTGTTCCTTTAGCCGTCAACACAGTGAATCCTCCTTTTTGTAAAGGGTCGGCAACGCGCATGTGACTCCTGTGGAGTTACAGGCGTCCATAGGTTGCGGTAGCTGCTTACCATCAGGCAGGCCGTATGCTTGTTTGCCACCGTCGTAGTATAAAAAAAAAAAAAAAAAAAAAAAAATACATTCACTGATTTCGTTGGTCGTTTGTGAGAACTGAGTGAGCACATGTTAATGAATTTATATTTTTATATATCTTTTTACAAATACAGAGATTAGTTTTACAATTGTTTTAGAACTTTTACCAAATGAATAGCATTTTTCCTTTTTTAACCGACTTCAAGATTTGAAAAGAGGAGGTTCTCAATTCGGCGTGTATGTTTTTTTTTTTTTTTTTTTTTATGTTTGTTACTCCATAACTCCGTCATGTCTGAACCGATTTTGAAAATTCTTTTTTTGATTGTAAGTATATATATACAGGTTGGTCCCGTTTTTGTCAAAACGCAGTTCTGATGATGGGATCCATGAGGAATCGAGGGAACTCCTTAAATCTTAAAGGCATACATATAGTGATTTTTATATTTTTATCAACAAAACCATCATTTTCATTCAAAACAGTGACATTTGATGAAGTAGAACTACTGATGATGATCAGAACTGAATATATATACAGATTGGTCCCGTTTTTGTCAAAACGCAGTTCTGATGATGGGATCCATGAGGAATCGAGGGAACTCCTCAAATCTTAAAGGCATACATATAGTGATTTTTATATTTTTATCAACAAAACCATCATTTTCATTCAAAACAGTGACATTTGATGAAGTAGAACTGCTGATGATGATCAGAACGGAACTCTTCAACGACGCATAGTTCACGTTTGGCGATTCGTCCTCTTCGCTGTGTTTGTTTAGCAAGTTTAATTGTCAGAACAAATGTTCGTCAAGCTCAAGTTCTGATGATGGGATCCATGAAGAATCGAGGGAACTCCTCAAATCTTAAGGGCTTACACATAGTGATTTTTGTATTTTTATCAACAAATCAAGCACTTTCATTCAAAAGAGTGACATTTGATGAAGTGGAACTGCTGATGATGAACAGAGCGGAACTCTTCAACGACGCATAGTTCATGTTTGGCGATTTTTCCTCTTCGCTATGTTTGTTAAGCAAGTTAGATTGTCAGGACCAATTTTCGTCAAGCTCAAGTTCTGATGATGAGTTCCACGAGGAATCGAGGGAATTCCTCAAATCTTAAAGGCATACATAAAGTGACTTTTGTATTTTTATCAACAAATCAAGCATTTTCATTCAAAAGAGTGACATTTGATGAAGTGGAACTGCTGATGATAATCAGAACGGAACTCTTCAACGACGCATAGTTCACGTTTGGCGATTTGTCCTCTCCGCTGCGTTTTTTAAGCAAGTTATTTCATTGTATGGAATCTAAGTGCACCATCTACAATAATCCTTCACCGGCTACCCCCATTGAAGTCGGTTTTTTTTTCTGAATAATTATTTTTAGAAGGGTGCTCACTCAATCCACACGCACACATATGTCCTTTATGGAAAATGCGCTTGCATCGGCGGCCGGCGCTGACTGAGGCGGGCGCGGACGCCGTGCACATATTTACGTAGCTGTTGGAGCGAGATGGAAGACAGGCCGTGCTACTCTCGCAAGAGTAATAGTGCTATGGGACATGCGTTGGCATCGGCGGCCGGCGCTGACTGAGGCGCGCGCGGCGCGGACGCCGCGCACACATTTACGTTGCTGTTGGAGCGAGATAGAAGACAGGTCGTGCTACTCTCGCAAGCGTAGTAATGAGAATCCCTGCGGGCGGGTAATCCTAAATTGCTGTATTCTCAACTACCCATTTTATGTATTCGCCATCCGGCGATGAAGAGCAAGATAGAAAACATGCTATTGCGATCGCTTGGAACGTGATTTAATGTGACGGGTAAACCTAGATTACTTAATTCTAAAGTACCTATTTTCTGTATTTTGTAAGTCTGTAAATAGTATATAAGGCGACGAATTTATTAATTAAATGTTTATATATATTTTACTGCTATCACTGCTGTTTGCATCTCACCTCCTGCCTGGACCCCCCATACCTTTAAAATATCCTTATATAATGAATTCAATCTTACTTGGCTTACCATGTAAACAGACATCTGTCAATCAAGACATCGTAATGTCATTTATTTTTCAGTGGTAACTTGATTGAATTCAATACCTCGCGAGTTTCTTTGAGTATATAATAACATTTTAAGTGATAATCCCTCAGAAAAGTGAGATAATGTCTGTGAGAAGTGTTTGTTTACATCATAAGACGAGTAAGTTTGAATTCACTATATTAGGGTAGCGAGCAAGAAATTACCAACAATAAGCGCAAATTTCTTCAAAGCCCCAACTCAGTTGAAAGGTTTCACATTTCCAGAAACTTCTAACTTCCCAAAAGTATTCGCAACTTCAATATAATAGTCCGACCTCAACTTCAATTTTCTAACCCGCAATTCGATATTAACAAAACTTTCTCTTACATAACCACTTTGAAACTTACTTTATGTTTATATAATTATATTCAATATAAACCCTACAAATAATTATGTGTGAAACGTTGGCAGCTTGGCGGTAAGCCGTCCGACTTTCAATCCGGAGGACTGATGTTCGAGCCCCGGCTCTTTGAATTTTTCGGATTTTAACCAAGTCTCTCTTAGTCTTTGGTAAAGGAAAACGTCGTAAGGAAACCGGACCCGAGGCCTAATTTCTCCTTTGAATTGGAAGGTGAGATGGCAGTTGCTTCAGTAAAAACTAGTGCCTACGTCATGGATTAGGTTGCTAAACGGACCCTAGCCTCCATTGAGCCGTGGCAAAAGCCGGGACAAGCGCTAGGAGGATGATGAAGTAATTATGTAGGATTATAATAGCTCAAAGAACCGTCAATCTTAATGCTTTTTAAAGGACAGATTATGAAAGGCACAATGCCTAAAAGCAATTACATATTTTTGCCTATTACCAACATTAACTTTCGCACTGTCATATCTCAGTCGAAAATGCAAATAAATGTAAACCTTATTCTCATACTATAAAGTCTAATTTCTACGCGTTAAGCATGCGTAAAAAGCGCTTTCAACAGATTCTCAGTTTATAATCAACATGTAAGCGTGCCTGTCGCGTGCTTGCCACGTGCCTTTAGAAGCTTTTTGTTCAAGGAGAAGCGGCCTTATATCACAGTTATTAAGGACGTCGAAGGTTGACGGATTTTTATTATTTACATGCACGCTTTTGGGTTCATTTTCCATATATGTATAAAGTAAGTAGCTTTCGTAATTTAAGATAGGGGACTAATTAGGTAAATGTGGAATGAAGAAAAGAAGCTTTAGTTACGTCTCTTTATCCGACTTGTAAAATAGATAATGTTTACAGTCAGTAGGGCCCCGGTACTCGCACTAAACACTAACTATTTTTTTATTTTTTTATTAAATAATAGCGACTATCTTAATATGTAAATGGCCATCTCTATCTATCTTAATGTGTAAATGGCCATTTACACTAAACACTAATTAATGTTTAAATGGCCATTTACACATTAATTAATTAGTGTTTAGTGCGAGTTCATACATTTGTAACTTGTGTTTAGTATCAAATGTACGGACTCGTACTAAACACTAATCAACGTGTAAATATGGTCCTTAAGTGTCAGTCGTTTGAGTCGATATCTATTTCGTCACACTCGGGGCCGTATTCTAACTTTAAAACACGTATAGACACGATCCAACTTCAATACAACTCCAATGCATTAACCACGCAATACAGCTACGGCATAAACATCTGAATCAGAAATATCAGAATTTGCTTGAGAAATATTCCAACGCAACTCCAATACAACTTCAATATTGGTTGATTGTTTGTTGTGTGTTGGAGTTATGTTTGAGATAGGTTGTGTTCTTAACGTATTGTTAATGTATTTTAAAATTAGAATCCGGCACTTGGTTCATAACCTAAAGATTATATGCATGCAGTAGGCATTCTCTACCAGTCAACCTTAGTTGATTGTATAACTGTAACTTAAAAGCTGTTGGTTCTCCCTAACATAAATAAATAAGTCTTAATTAAAATATTAAATAACATACCTATACTATATGCTAATAGTCCGATTAATAGTCTGAACTAAAACTATGTCATAGGTATAACAGGTTGCCTACATTAACCTAAATATAGAACCTAGACTTCTGGAACAGAGCCTCTGAATATCAAAGCATGTTTCTCAGACATCAAAGTTTGTCAAATTAGACGGGATCGCAACTCATCTTGAAGGACCCTACATGGAACTAATATCAAGTTTCTGTTCGTATTGCCAAAGCTATCGCGCAAGCGAGTCGAACACTACGGTAGAGACCACTGTTTCCAGAATATAAGCACGGCTGCCATTTTGTCGCCTATCACGTCATTCGTCACTTTCGCACTTACATACTTGTTTGAACGTGACCACTGATGAAGACAGACAATAAAAACCCCGACCATCTTAGGCTAGCAGATTTCCGAAGGCAATTTGGAACCACACATGGAACTAATATCAAGTTTCTGTTCGTATTGCCAAAGTTATCGCGCAAGCGAGTCGAACACTACGGTAGAGACCACTGTTTCCAGAATATAAGCACGGCTGCCATTTTGTCGCCTATCACGTCATTCGTCACTTTCGCACTTACATACTTGTTTGAACGTGACCACTGATGAAGACAGACAATAAAAACCCCGACCATCTTAGGCTAGCAGATTTCCGAAGGCAATTTGGAACCACATAACTAGTAGTTCGCCTCGAACTGAAAACTCGCGATTTACTTGCAAACGATTGACCAATATAACAAGACCCTTATTAAGATCGTTTTTGACCTTCTAGCTCCATAACCCCGTTCATCGATCCTGCTCATTTACGAACTCTCAAATTATATGTATCTCTGCTACAACCCCAACTTTCATGAAGATCTAAAAAACGTTACTAAAGTTATCGCAGAACAAATCAAAAAGCCATCGAAATGCACGGAAGCCCAGTAGCCAGCTGATAGTTCTGTTTTGTCCGAAGTTGTCTGTAAAAATTCACTTCGCTTGCGCTTCGCTCGTTCGATTAGAATGACAGAGCGCCTGACAGCGATTAAAAGCGTGACAAAAAACGCAACGGAGTCGTATCATTTGAAGTATTGAAATCGTATATGATTGCATGAATTTGCCTTTTGTAACATTAAATTCCAATATAGGTATACAATACTCAAACCACGTCTCTTGATTACAGTTTTTCGTAATTTCCCCACCACCATCGAGCGGGGGCCGTATTCTAACTTTAAAACACGTGTAGACACGATTCAACTTCAATACAACTCCAATGCTAGCGCCTAAACGTCTGAATCAGAAATATCAGAATTTGCTTGTAAATTATTCCGATGCAACTCCAATACAACTTCAATATTGGTTGATTATTTGTTGTGTGTTGAAGTTAGGTTTGCCATAGATTGTGTTTAAATAATGTATTATGTATTGAAGTTGGATCGTGTCGGAGTCGGATAAATACGAAACAATATGTAAATAAAATAAATAAATAAATAAATATTATAGGACAATCATACACAAAATCGACCTAGACCCACAGTAAGCTCAATAAGGCTTGTGTTATGGGTACTAGACGACGATATAATATATAATAGATAAATATGGACAAATACTTAAATACATGGAAAACATCCATAACTCAGGAACAAATAAATATCTGTGATAAACACACATACAAATGCCCTGACCAGGATTCGAACGCGGGACCTCCTGCTTCGTAGGCAGGGTTACTACCGACTGGGCTAGGAGGCCGTTAAAATATAATATGTAAATAATATGTTTGGATATTTTGAAGTTTGGATATTTGTTTCCCATCGAATTTTGACGCAGTTGAGTCTCAACGGACCGCAAACATAAAACTATGAATTCTTATAGTTCCAACGTTGGCCCATAGCGGCTACATGAACTTATTAATTTCTTGCGGGAGTATGCAAGTTTCCTCAGGATGTTTTATTTCGCCTATAATAGACCATGAGCCAGGAACAAATTTCGTTGGTCAACGCGTCCCAGGCGACAACTTGTGAAGTGGTTAAGAGCGATGTGTAATGAAGCCTCGTGAAGGTCAGCTGCCTCTCCGTTGGTGGGTTGAGGAACGGCAGACATTTAAACGATTTAAAAAAAATGGTCATCGCGTCCCGATTGAAACTTTGTCAGATGATAGTTTGTACCCTATTATAAATATAAAATATCGTTAGTCAGGTGTATCGCAGTGAAAAGACGTGTGTAAGTGATTAAATGGCTGCCGTTCCTCAACCCACCAATGGAGCGGCAGCTGACCTCCACGAGTCTTCATTA
Organism: Pammene aurita; assembly: GCA_947086415.1. Taxonomy (NCBI): domain Eukaryota; kingdom Metazoa; phylum Arthropoda; class Insecta; order Lepidoptera; family Tortricidae; genus Pammene; species Pammene aurita. Next base: position 3,581,755 of record OX352296.1, read on the forward strand.
TACGTCGCCCTTAACCACTTCACAAGTTATCACCTAGGACACGATTGGTCATGAAATTTGTTCCTGGCTTAGGGTCCATAAGTGACTGGTTAATATGAAATAATATATCATAGGTGGATATATAAGTTCTGATAACTCATTCATACGAACCGGGGTTTGATCCCGTGATCTCCGAATGTCTTACCGCCAGGCTACCAACGCACTAGCACTTTTAACAAAGAACATCACATTGATAGAAATAGATTTAATGATTAACTTTAAAAACTACACATAAGGACTGAAAAATATCACTAAACTATATACTTATAAAATAAACCCTAAAATAAAGTTATCTAAAACTAAAAATCTAAATCTAAAGTTGGCCCCTGTGGCATGGTGCCGTGGATGCTGGCAGCATTTCCTCGCTGGATCGCAATACTTATACGTTACGCGAGGAAGCTGCCAGCTCGTTTCTCCCCGGTTACGTCGACCAGCCGTTTAGCCAACTCTCGATATAGTTTCTGTGCTGCTGGACCCCACGGACCAAGGGTCTCGACTCCAAATGCAACAAAGTTGTAGTTGGCGTCGAGACTCCTGTATTTTCATCGTTTGAGGGCCTAACATTAAATTTAATATTCGTTCTAAGAATTGATATCCGTTAAAGAACTCTCACGCTCTTTGATTATTCATGAATCAAGGAAAGCTTAATATCCATGGAAAAGTAATAAGCAATCCCAGGAATATGATGAATTCGCAGGATAAATAATATTTCTTAATATTTGCTTTTGAAGTAATTTGGTTTTCGTACTTGTTAATTTAACCAGGTTAAAGAGAAGATCCGGTTCTAGTTATAAGTATTTATCTCACTTCAATGATTCTGTTTTCATTAGTAAAAAAATATTACTCATTGAGGCCTCTGGTGACCAGAGCTGGCCACTATTTTGGCCAACGGATCAGCATTGCTATCCAGCGTGGAAATGCGGCCAGCCTTCTGGGCACTCTACCTAGTCATGGGGACCGAGTCCAGGTTTTTTATTTGTAAGTTTTTAGTTAGACATATTATGTTTTAATAGATATTCTAGATTTAGAGATAAAAATCTATATCTATCAGTAGCGTTGAAGACAGGTGAGGCTCATGAAACAGGAGATGACATCCCTAAGATTTTTTTTGTCCCAAAAGTTGTAGTGAAAATTTGATTCTGTCATAGCTGTCAACCGCCAAACATGGCGCACAAAATTTGTTCTAGATGTCACGTCTAGTAGAATACATAATAAATCAATGCATGAAACTCGATTCCTGCCGGTTTGCCAGTTTTTCTACAGCTTATAAGAAGGAGGAAAGCCAAATTAACTCCGGCTTTTTAGGGTTCCGTAGCCAAAATGGCAAAAACGGACCCCTTACAGATTCATTGTGTCCGTCCGTCCGTCCGTCCGTCTGTCCGTCCGCCCGACCGTCCGTATGTCACAGCCATTTTACTCGGAAACTATCAGACATATCTTAATAAAATTTAGACATTAGGTGTATTTTGTATGCCGCTATTTATAAGTAGTAAGTAATGTAATTAAGTTGCAGAAAATGTTTTTAGGGAGGGCGCTCCATATATGTAACTATAAAAAAACAAATATCAACATATTGCACATGGATGTTTTTTTAACATTTTGTGATCAAGTGAATATTTTCAGAAATAATCGCTTTGAAAGTCAGAAAAGTTGTGTCCCCCCCTGTAATTTTTGAACCGTAAGTCCAAAAAATTCAGAAGATGCGCGCCTATTATTTATTACATACTTTCTACGAAAATTATTTAAAAAATAATCGGTTCAGTAATTTTTCAGTTATCTCCAAAAAACTTCGTCCATGGGCATCATACGACCTTATGGTATTAGTTTGGTTCTTATTCCATTGAAGGTTTGGATATTAACCCTCCATTATGCGTGGTCTGACACGCACTTGGGCGGTTTTCTTAAGATTTTTTTGGCTCGCTGCCGCTGCTATATTATTTACTTATCTAAATTATCAATACCAACATGTACCTAGCTAGGTAAATATTTATTTTTAACCCTAAACTGTATTTAATTTCAAGATTTACCATGGATTTACCCCTGTAAGGATAGAACGCCAATGACGGTTTCACTTTTCGCGTTATGTCTCCACACACAAATACATACATGTTAATAAGAGATAGCCACGATGACAGACGACAAAAGCGCAACCATCATAAGCCGACAAGTCTATTTAACGAGTTTTACTAACATGAAATATTTAACAATGTCAAATGCCTTTAGACTAACCTGAAAAACCTCCCTTTCACTCTCATTATAACCTGAAAAAAACTAAAATCAAAATACATTTAGGTCCCACCGAGACTTGAACTCAGATCGCTGGATTCAGAGTCCAGAGTGCTAACCATTACACCATAGGACCGGTGCAGTAGGGGGCGAATCGGAGTTACGCCTGCAGCGGGATCGAAGCTTTCCTGGAAATGGGTGGTGGGTGAATGTAAGGCTGGGTGGGCATCGGCGACATAATATCGATTTAGTAGTAAAGTGGAGTAATTAGTAGTATACTCTAAACAATATGAACTGAACTCATCCACTTAGTGTCTTATCTTTTGTGTGTAAACCGCAGGCGCGCGTGCCACTATGAAAAAAATGGTTTGGCCACATATTAGCGTTTATTGAATTTCTACTATATGAACCACGCAATAAGATTCAATATGAACTAATACGAAAAAAGCTCTAAGTTCTATACGGTTGCACCCAGTACAAGCGATCCAAATGCTCTAGAACCAGCGTAACTAAACACAGAGATCCGAAACAAATGTGCGTAATTGGAGATCGCGCTTGCACTGGTATTCCGAGCGCATGGCTAGTTAGCGATTAGGAGGCAATTGTAATTTTCCCAAACGGGTAGGTAGAACAGGGTTGGATTCTGATTAAAACATTTGGATGGATGTACGATTTACAAATATTTAATATATGAAATATATACATATATAATAGATTTTAATAAATATTGGGTATGTTAAAATTATAATCAGACATATAAATAATCAACTATTTTAAAATTGCTTTCTTAACTTTACAGCTTAGACTTACTTTTACCTATAGCAAATTATGTACTGAGATTAACTCAATTCAAATATAAATAATATGAATCTACATTATAGTTGTGTTTGTTATGATAATTCAATAGACACAGCCTGGGGTCGTTAAATCGCAAGGTACTAAATCCAATCGAAAGCAGGGAATATCCGGTAAAACGTAGCCAAGTTGCGTAAAAGAGCACCATGAATCGGGAAATAAAACATGTATTGAGCAAGCGAAAGCCAGTCAAACACTAGACTCAAAACTGTCATAACCAAATGTGTCTCAGAAATTGATAACAGACCAGGTAGATTTTTTATTGGTATCTCGCTCCCTCTTTCATGATTGAGGTTAGGTATAGGTAAGGGAAAATTACGGTAGATAACATTCAGAAATAAACAGGTACTTATACCACGTGTTTATCAATTACAACAATGAGAGAACGACCCTGGCGACACATCTGTTATGTCTAAATGAAAGACGTGTGAAGTGTTATTTTTTCCTTTAAAGTATTTTTATTACTATCACATTGTATAAAATTAAGACAGCAATGTTTAAATAATTTATTATTAAGAGAATATAGAGCCTCAGTTAGAGATATGTTTAAGGACATTAATATAATGACAGTGCATAGTCAATATATCTATGAAAATATTGTGTATGTACATAGAAACATTGTTAATTTTAGAAAGAACTGTGATGTACATAATTTTAATACTAGAAATAAGTATAAACTGGCAGTGCCCACCACTCTAAGGTTTTATAATAACCCAACTAGCAAAACCATGGTCGAGTAAACGTTTCTGCCGCTATATATGCTAATATGATGAAAAGATTAATATGATTATTTGTGTTGACTAATATGTACTATAAATATATATATTTTTATATTCTCTTTATATCTCTCAAATTATGATAAAAAACACAACTATAATGTAGATTCATATTATTTATATTTGAATTGAGTTATTCTCAGTACATAAATTGCTATAGGTTAAAGTAAGTCTAAGCTGTAAAATTAAGAAAGCAATTTTAAAATAGTTGATTATTTATATGTCTGATTATAATTTTAACATACCCAATATTTATTAAAATCTATTATATATGTATAGGTATATATTTCATATATTAAATATTTGTAAATCGTACATCCACCCAAATGTTTTAATCAGAATCCAACCCTGTTTTACCTGCCCGTTCGGGAAAATTACAATTGCCTCCTTATCGCTAACTAGCCGTGCGCTCGGAATACCAGTGCAAGCGCGATCACCAATTACTCACGTTTGTTTCGGATCTCGGTGTCGAGTTACGCTGGTGCTAGAGCATTTGAATCGCTTGTATTGGGTGCAACCGTATAGAACTTAGAGCTTTTTTCGTATTAGTTCATATTGAATCTTATTGCGTGGTCCATATAGTAGAAATTCAATAAACGCTAACACGTGGCTAAACCATTTTTTTCATAGTGGCACGCGCCCCTGCGGTTTACACACAAAAGATAAGACATTAAGTGGATGAGTTCAGTTCAAATTGTTTAGAGTATAACTAAAACACTTCATTGTACAAAAAACATAGCGAGAGTCATTTAACATTAAAATATTCGCACAAAGGTGAACTAAGGATTTAGGTAGGTAAATGTGCTATATCGGCATTTTAACTTTTGCTTTTTCGATTTTACCCGTATAGGTACTGCGCGACCGCGACCGCGTACGACACAGAGCTATGCAATAGAAAAGTAGTGGCACGATCCATAGTATATCACGCAGGGAAGATGCTCGTAACGCTTGAAGAGCAAATGTGTAGGTGGCACGAGCATTTTACAGAGGTCTTCCATACCCTGGGCGATGAGCTTGAAGAGGGAGAACCAGTTGACACAGAGGAAGTCTCGGATATAAAAATCGAGCCGCCAGACATCAATGAAATCTCCCGTGCTATAAGAGCTTGGAGTGTGCAGAAAATAACTGCATCCCGGTTGAAGCACTGAAAACCAACCCGAGGGCAATGGTTAGTGTGTTGCATCCCCTATTCACAGACATCTGGGAAACGGTTTACGTCTCCGAATGTTGGAAAGATAACCATCATCAAGCTAACCAAGAAAGGAGACCTGTCCCCGTGCTCCAACTGGCGCGGAATAAACTTGCTGCCTCTGTGCTTCAAGGTTCTGTGTAAGGTTCTACTGAACAGAATGTCGGCTGCTGTCAAATGCAGGGGTGAGCAAAACGGCTTCAGAGCGGGACGATCGTGTACGGATCAGATTAACGTCCTGCGCATGATTTTAGAACAGTGACAACAGTGTCATGAGATGAAAGGCGAGCTCCGTGTTCTGTTCGTGGACTTCGAAAAGGCTTTCGACAAGGTGAAATGGACAAGCATATGGCGAATACTGAAGCAAAGGGGAATACCAGTTTAAGGTCATAGAAATAATTAAGTGCCTTTATGAGGGATCCACTTGACGAGTAATGAACAAGGGTCAACTGTCAGATCCGATACCCGTCACTGCTAGCGTTAAACAGGACTGCTTACTGTCGCCATTGCTGTTCCTAATTGTCTTGGATGACGTGATGCGCAGGGTTATTAGTCAAGAGGGGGCTGCCTTGGGTTAATGGAAAATCCCTTGAAGATATTGACTTCGCTGATAACCTGTGCTTACTCGAGACCATCTGCAATCGAAGACGACCTGGCCGCTTCCGCAGCAAGAGAAGGATTGCGTATCAATTGTGCTACACGAAAGCTATGATAGAAATAACCTAAACAAATCCTAGTAGTCCTAGGGAGCCAGTTGAGCAAGTGGCAAACTTCACATACCTGGGAAGCGTTGTGGACCCGCAGGGAGGTGCAGAAGCGGATGTTGAGGCTCGCGCAGCATATGCGCAGTTGAAACCCGTATTGACCTCCACAGTCATCACTCGCCGCACCAAGCTAAGGGTTTTCAGCTCTAATGTTAAGTCGGTCCTCCTGTATGGGTGCGAAACATGGCTTGTCTTGTCAGCAAAGGATACACGGATTTTTATGTTTGCCACACAGTTTACGTCGACTCGGCAAAACAAGCATACTTTGTCGTTTACGACGCAAACTGTGTGTCAAACTTATTCTGTAAATACACAGTTACCATACTATAGTATACATTACCAAGTTTATATGATCGCCGTTGCACACCCAGCCTTACAACCGCACCCACCACCCGTTTCCAGGAAAGCATCGAGCACTGGCAGTCGAAAATATTGTGGATTCTGGTAAGATCTGTCCGCCGCCGGATAGGTATGCCCGATGGACAAATCCGTCCGTATATGGCACTACTTATACAGATCTTTCCGCAGACACATCCTCGTCCAATTCCATTGACAAAACTACTTATAATAACCTCCTCTTAATTTCAACTGCATTAAACAATCTGTATTTTTATGCACGATTGTACAGAGCAAATACCTACAAGCAAAGATATTTTACAATGGATGGGTTATGCTCTGACATAATGCGCACAAGAAATACTTCCATATTGATTTCATAACCTAGTAATTATTTTATCTATATTGCAATCATTACATCTTTGTCACTCTCGTTGTTAGAAAAATACAGTTTGTCTCTTTCTCACGCGGGTCACGGGAGCTCATCAGCACGTCTGCATCTCTCGCTTGCCGGTGCACGACTAGAGACAATTGTTTGAATTCACTCATATTTAAGTGCTTCACATTTGGAGCGTGCATGCCCCATCTGTAATTATTATATATCATGGCCTACAAGTAACAACGTCCGAACATGCATTTTATACGTAACTTCGTATAAAAGCGTCAGTGTAACCTACTCCTAACTGAGCTTTTCGGGCTTTTAGATACAGCGTGTACACGGTCAGCACGGTAAACACGAGTGTGCAGCGCAGAAGAGTCAGAAGTCTGTCTCTTTGTGATGAATACAGTTACAAAGTGACAGATGTCGATCTCCCCCGCGAGATGCTGTCGCTGCACACTTATGCTAACCTTGCAGGCTAAGCTCTTTATCGGAATCGTTGAACTTATAAAATAGAGTTAAAAACGATCTGTTGTTTTACGAGACGAGAATTATTTTTTTGCCGTTTTGGTGGTTTGAGCCTCGATTCGATATAATAGCCACCAATGAGTTTTTAGGTTATCTATACATATAATAAAGCTGAAGAGGGTCGAAAGTCTGTACATGGAATATATTCGAAAAAAAGTTGGCTGGGGATACTTAGAATCGATAACAGAACACGTTCCAACAATTTTTAGAATTTTTGTCTGTTTGTCTGTTTATCTGTTTGTCTGTTTATTTGACCGCGCATCACGTGAAAACGGCTGGACGGATTTTGATGAAATTTTGTATAGAGATAGTTTGAGTCCCGGGAAAGGATAATAAATAATTTTCATCCCGAAAATCAACCCTGGAGGGGGTGAAAAAGGGGTTGAAAGTTTGTATGGAGAATTTTTAATAGAAATTAGTATGGAGATAATTTGAGTCCCGAGAAACGACAGAACAGTTTTCACCCGATAATAAACCCTTGTGGGGGTTGAAAGTTGGTATGAGGATTTTTTTACCGCTGAACTGATAAAGATGAAATTTGGTATAGAGATAGTATGGGTCTCAAGAAAGGACAAAGGATAGTTTTCACCCCGAAAATCAACCCTAAAGGGGTGAAAAGGGAGTTGGAAATTTGTATAGGGAATTATTAACCGCAGAATTGATTTAGATAAAAATTGGTATGGAGATAATTTGAGCTCTGGAAAAGGAAATAAAATAGTTTTATCTCAGAAATTATACCTTAAGCGGATGCAAAAGGGGTGGAAGTTTACATGGGGAAGAAACAACCAATAACCGCTGTACGTATTTAGATGAAATTTGGTATTGAAATACAAGTGGATTAGTGACCCAGTGTCCTAAAAATAGTACATCATATTTTAAAATTTCACCTTCTGGAACAAGATCTAATTTTGAATAAAAAAAGATGACCTCGTGGGCCATTATGACAAGATTGTATCGTCCTAATAATTAAGCGGATGCAAAAGGGGTGGAAGTTTACATGGGGAAGAAGCAACCAATAACCGCTGTACGTATTTAGATGAAATTTGGTATTGAAATAGTTTGTAATTTTTTGGTCAAGGTGTTCATATTTATAACAAGTTACCCGTCGATGCTTTAAATTTAACTTTACCCGCTCTTAAGAAATATTTGAAAATGTCATTAATGTCAAAGGGTTATCGTAGGTTCGAGGACTATATATGACGAACAAAGATGCAAGGCCCAAACCAGAAACTACTACAAAATCATCTAACATTTATAGGACACCGTTTAGGTAGGAAAACATATCAAACGTTTTGTGAAGCGGTCAGATTAGGATTTATTTTTCTTTATAATTAAATAATAGGTACATTATCTGTCCCTCAAGTTGTTTTGATATGTCTTCTTGAAGAACTAAGCATTATTTTGTATCTTTAAGATCTAATACTTAATGTATTACTGTTTTGAAAACAATAAGTCCTGTCGAGTTTCTTTTCGGTCATACATAATACTTCTAGGGCCAGGTGTAGGGTTAGAACCGGTGGTAGTTTTGGAACGAAGTTCCTTATCGGACGGTTCGCGGATGGGGGGGAGGGGGTCCTGATAATGCGACACCTATAAGATTGAGTAACATGTAAAATGGAAGGAAAAAAACAAACCGGCCAAGTGCGAGTCGGACTCGCGCACCGAGGGTTCCGTACAAACCTATAACAAGCAAAAGTTGTAGTATGTTTATTACTAATAATACCTTTACGCGTTTACGAGGAAAAAGGTAGTAAGTTTAAAATTTAAAAAAATATTTTTTGTAGGATTTTACTAAAAATATCTACTTTTCGTAATTTTTCCTTTGTCTGTACTATATGAAGTTTCTTCGTGCCAAGTTTCAAGTTTCTGAGTTTATGGGAAGTACCCTTTAGGTTTTGAGTTTCTTGCGAGTACTCAGTTTCAAAATATGCGACTTAAATTGCTATTTCTTTTGATTGCGTTGACATAAAAGTATGTTTTTACTACATCTGAAAGGTCCTATAGCCCTGAGTATTTGACATGAATTTCAGTTTAATACCTCCACGCGTTTACGAGGAAAAAGGTAGTAAGTTTAAAATTTAAAAAAATATTTTTTGTATGATTTTACTAAAAAAGTCTACTTTTCGTAATTTTTCCTTTGTCTGTGCTATATGAAGTTTATTCGTGCCAAGTTTCAAGTTTCTGAGTTTACGGGAAGTACCCTTTAGGTTTTGAGTTTCTTGCGAGTACTCAGTTTCAAAATATGCGACTTAAATTGCTATTTCTTTTGATTGCGTTGACATAAAAGTTTGGTTTTGCTACATCTGAAAGGTCCTATAGCCCTGAGTATTTGACATGAATTTTAATTTAATACCTCCACGCGTTTACGAGGAAAAAGGTAGTAAGTTTAAAATTAAAAAAAAAAATTGTATGATTTTACTAAAAATGTCTACTTTTTGTAATTTTTCCAATGTCTATGCTATATGACGTTGCTTCGTGCCAAATTTCAAGTTTCTGAGTTCACGGGAAGTACCCCATAGGTTTTGCGAGTGCCGAAACTCTAAAATTTGCAGCATAAACGACTGTATCTTTTGATTGCGTTGGCTTTTAAGTTTGTTTTTTTTACAGCTCCAAGGGACAACAGACTTGAGTATTTGGGGAAGTACCCCATAGGTTTTGCGAGTGCCGAAACTCTAAAATTTGCAGCTTAAACGACTGTATCTTTTGATTGCGTTGGCTTTTAAGTTTGTTTTTTTTACAGCTCCAAGGGACAACAGACTTGAGTATTTGATATCAATTTCAGCTTGATACCTCCACCACGAGACAGACAGACAGACAGACAGACAGACAGACAGACGGACAACAAAGTGATCCTATAAGGGTTCCGTTTTTTCCTTTCGAGGTACGGAACCCTAAAAATATAAAATATAATAAAGTGAAGTGAAGTGAAGTGAAAAATTTCGAATATTTCAAAATTTCAAAGAAAGCATTATTAGAAAGCTGAAATTTGGTATCAGATTGTGCATTAATCACGCCGCCAAAGTAATAGAATAATAACTAAAAAAATATTTGGGGGGTGACTTTTTTTCGCTCCAACTCTATCGCGTTGGGTATTATTGAATAGGTCTTTCAAAAAGAATACAGGTCTTCTAAGACATTTTTTGGATGAAACTGATAGTTTCGTAAATATTAGATCTGAAAGTTCAAAAAAGGGCGTCTCCTCCATCTAACTTTTGAACCGTGGGTCCAAAAAAATAGAAGACAATAATGGAAGTGAGGCCTGATAAGAACTTTCAATAAAAAGTATATTGAATAAAATCGGTTCAGCCGTTTTTGAATTATCAGTCAAAAACGCATAGTGAAAGGAAGTGCCGGATAGTAAAATGACGTAAGCGCCGCCAAATATCCCTTAATATACGACCTTTTGAACGGATGTTTTGTAACAAGGCGGCAACTACGAAACTCTACACTGAGCATCGCCCGACATGCTCTTGGCCGGCTTTTTTTGCATTGTTATCCCTGAAATCACCCCTTAAGGATTACTAATTCCAATTCAAGAAAATCCCCAGCCAGTTTATACGTAGGCTATAAAAATTCAACGTCTAAAAGGGGGGGTAGCCACTACACTCGCTTAGCACACCTCAAATAGAAAAAATCATTACTGACCCCCTCTAAAAGTCATTTCTGCATTTGTGAAATTTGGGTGGGGGGGCCCAAAATTCAACCGCGCTGCAACCGCGCCTGTTCTTACCTTTCATGCTTAGACTGATTTGACGGGAAGATCGATTTGGATGACATTTGCCATGGACATGAACGTATAAATACGAAAGTGGTACTGTATCGTCCGATATACACCTGCTACTCTATGTCTTTTAAATCATGGCAAAAAAAAATTATAACGACAAAAAATTTTATTGATTTTTGACTGTAGTTTCATTTTGTAGTAATTGTAAAAAAAATATCATGACAACTGTCCTCTAGCGTATCCATCTGTCAACTTTACTTCACGTTCCGCCTCCAGGGTAGAGGGAGAGAAATTAGGGGTGAATTAGCCGCTTACTGACACAGACCGAATTCCACGCGGGCGGAGCCGCGGGCACAGCTAGTATATTATATTAAGTAAAGAAAGTACCTGTACAGTCGCTATCAGATATATCGGAGCGGCCAAGGTGGTCAGAAAAATCTAAACAACGCCTCTGTAGTCAAGGCGATAAAGTGCATGTTCAGATATATTTGAGTACCTTGGCCGCTCCGATATATTTGATGGTGACTGTACCAATTGTCTTATTAAATATGAAACAAATCAAAATGTTACCCGGTTATTACGCCAGCTTACTGATGTGCCGTCGGAGAGTTTCCAAAATTGCCAAATTTTCCCCATACTCGTAAGTATGAAATTTTCGGTTTTTTTTTTTATTTCTGTATAGAATTTGAAACTTTCCATTTCTTAAATTTCCAATTTCCTAGTTTTCTTATGAATTTTTCTAGAAATATTCAAGAATATTTCCATTATTTGGATGGTCTCCGCAACTTGCACATCGATACGCCAGCTATTTAAACATCACAAACCAGAACACGGCGTAGCAGTACAATTTTGAACATCATAAAGAAATTTTAATTCACACAAAAAAGAAAATAAGTTTGTATAAAGACCTTTAGATATTCAGCTGTGATAGGGCTAGAGCCCTCTTATAAAAGTTATATGGTCAGCTTTGAACTCTGGAACATATTTAGGTTGATGATAAAATTCATATGACTATTGCACAACCGAACCACCATCATTATCATTCACCGTAACACCAAACATTATAGCCATTGGAAAACTCAATCAGATTATCCACCGTAACGTCGTGCTATGAGGTCCAAATTCATACTAGTTTCCCAATGGTTGTTACGACTCTTTGGTATGGTGCCGTATGAATGTGGATTCCGTCGAAAGGTCAGCGGTGCAAGTTTTAATTGAATTCCTGTATGCCCTGAATATCTGTAGCTCAGAACCAAATAGTCATTATGTCCATTTTGCCTAGGAACACTTATGACAGTTATGACTGATTGGTTCTAAGGTTGTTAGGGATGTGATATCAGAGAATAGTTGAAATGAGACTAATGAGGGCGGGATTATGAATGAATAGTTATTTTTAGCATTGTGAATTTTATTTTACCTAAAGCTGCATTAATTTACTCTGATTCCGTTTAAAAAAATCGAAATTCATGAAATAATTAAATTAAGACAAAACTGATTCCATAATAAGCCAATTTATCTCGTGTATATGTTACACACATTAATAACTTGATTGATGAACATGAACAACCCTAATTGGCCAAACCCGATAAGTACGGTTCAAGAGGAATTTCCTCCCACGAACGCTGCGGCTGTGGAATGAACTCCCTGCCGAGGTTTTCCCAGCGGGCTACAGTATGAGGTTCTTCAAAAAAGGAGTGAATAGGTTCCTAAAGGGTAGGCAATGCGCATGTGAATCCTCTGGGGTTTCAGGCGTCCATAGGCTACGGTAACTGCTTACCATCAGGTGGGCCGTATGCTTGTTTGCAGCCGTGGTAGTATTAAAAAAAAATTAGTGAGAATGATGTGCATATGCAAAACGGACTTATCAATAGAATCACAGTTTTCTCGGCGGTGTGTATCCTTAATCTATCTATACATATAATAAAGCTGAAGAGGGTCGAAAGTCTGTACACGGAAGATAATCGAACAAGAGTTGGCTGGGGATACTTACAACAGAACACGTTACAACAATTTTTAGAATTTTTGTCTGTTTATCTGTTTGTCTGTTTATTTGACCGCGCATCACGTGAAAACGGCTGAACGGATTTCGATAAAATTTTGTATAGAGATAGTTTGAGTCCCGGGAAAGGATAATATATAGTTTCAATCCCGAAAATCAACCCTGGTTGGGGTGAAAATGGGGTTGAAAGTTTGTATGGAGAATTTTTAACCGCTGAAACGATTTAGATAGAAATGAGTATGGAGATAATTTGAGTCTCGAGAAATGTCATACGATAGTTTTCAAACCCTTGTGGGGGTGAAAAGGGTTGGAAGTTGGTATGAGGATTTTTTTACCGCTGAACAGATTTAGATAAAAATTGGTATAGAGATAGTATGGGTCTCGAGAAAGGACAAAGGATAGTTTCATCTTGAAAAAAGCCCCCCCCCCCCCCCCCACCTTACTTTAGAACCGTAGGTCCAAAAAATTTGAAAAAAATAATGGAAGCGAAGCCTGAAAGGTACTTTCAATAAAAACTATCTATCTATACATCTATCACGTGAAAACGGCTGAACGGATTTTGAAATTTTGTGTAGAGATAGTTTGAGTCCCGGGAAAGGACAAAGAATAGTTTTCATCCCGAAAATCAACCCTGGAGGGGGTGAAAAGGGGGTTGAAAGTTTGTATGGAGATTTTTTAATAGAAATTAGTATGCAGATAATTTGAGTCCCGAGGAACGACAGAATAGTTTTCATCCCGAAAATAAACCCTTTCACCCCGAAAAGGGGGTTGGAAGTTGGTATGACGATTTTTTAACCGCTGAACTGATAAAGATGAAATTTGGTATAGTATGGGTCTCAAGAAAGGACAAATGATAGTTTTCACTCCGAAAATCAACCCTAAAGGGGTGAAAAGATAGTTATAAATTTGTATAGGGAATTATTAACCGCAGAATCGATTTAGATAAAATTTGGTATGGAGATAATTAATTAAAAAAGGAAATAAAATAGTTTTATCTCGGAAATTATCCTTTAAACGGATACAAAAGGGGTGAAAGTTTACATGGGGAAGAAACAACCAATAACCGCTGTCCGTATTTAGATGAAAATTAAATTTGGTATTTAAATAATTTGTAATTTTTTGGTCAAGGTGTTCATATTTATAACATGTTACCCGTCGATGCTTTAAATTTACATTTACCCGCTCTTAAGAAATATTTGAAAATGTCATGAATGTCAAAGGGTTATTGCTGGTTCGAGTATTATATATGACGGACAAAGATGCATCGCCCAAACCAAAAAACTACTACAACATTTATAGGACACCGTTTAGGTAGGAAAACATATCAAACGTTTTGTGAAGCAGTCAGATTAGGATTTATTTTTCTTTATAATTAAACAATAGGTACATTATCTGTCTCTCAAGCTGTTTTGATATGTCTTCTTGAAGAACTACGCATTATTTTGTATCTTTAAGATCTAATAATGTATTACTGTTTTGAAAAAAATAAGTCACGTCGAGTATCTTTTCGGTCATAATACTTCTTGGGCCAGAGGTGTAGAGTTAGAACCGGTGGTAGTTTTGGAACGAAGTTCATTATTGGACGGTTCGCGGATGGGGGGCTAGGTGAAATAAAGTCACGTGACCGTCACGAAAAAGCGTCACGTCACGAAAACGCGACACCCATACGATTGAGAAACATGTAAAATGGAATGAAATAAAAAATATATAAAATAGAATAAAGTGAAGTGAAGTGAAGTGTAGTGAAAGTGAGAAGTGACAAAGTGATAAAAGTGAAAAAAGTAGAGTTCCTAAAAGTAAAAAATGTCAAAAATGACAAAATTTCAAGTTTCAAAAATTTCAAAAATATTAAAAATTTCAAAAATTTTTAAAATTTCAAAAATTTTAAAAATTTCAAAAATTTTAAAAATTTCAAAATTTTAAAAATTTCAAAAATTCCAAAAATTTTTAAAATTTCCAAAAATTCAAAACATTCAAAAAATTCAAAAATTTTAAAAAAATACAAAAAAAAAATAAAACCACAAAATTAACGAAAAAGTCAAAAATGTAATAAAATTAAATAACATAACTTCGTTCCAACAGAGTGTTCCACGATACTCACGTATTTTATTTTTCTCTGACGTTCATTAGTGCATTGTAATGTGCTTATCTTGAAGTATGTAATTACCACAATTATTGCAACCAGTAACGTAAAAACGTATGAAAATTCATTACCTACGGTAACGTAATCAAAATCCGCCTCTCCTGCCCCCCGACCGCCGGCACGCATGGTTTCAGTGGATTTTTAATATGTGTGTAGGTAAAGCAGTGTATGCTTCTGTACATAATTAGGCCTTAATACGTAACAGTTACATAAACTACTATTTATCTCTTTTTAGGGTTCCGTAGTCAACTAGGAACCCTTATAGTTTCGCCATGTCCGTCCGTCTGTCCACGGTCTAGCTTAGTTACTGTTCGCACTAGAAAGCTGAAATTTGGTGAGGCCTGATAAGAACTTTCAATAAAAACTATATTGAATAAAATCGGTTCCCGTTTTTGAATTATCAATCAAAATCGCATAGTGAAAGGATGTGCCGGATAGTAAACTGACGTAAGCGCCGCCAAATATCCCTTAAGAAACGACCATTTGAACGGATGTTTCGTAACAGGACGGCATTTACGAAACCACACTGAGCATCGCCCGACATGCTCTTGGCCGGTTTTGTTTGCATTGTTATCCCGGAAGTCACCCCTTAAGGATTACTAATTTCTTTACTAAAAAACATTTCTGCATTTGTGACCCCCCCCCCCCCCCCTCCATTTCAACCGCGCCTGTTCTTACCTTTCATGCGTAGACTCATTTAACGGGAGGATCGATTTGGATGATATTTGCCGTGGACATGAACGTATTAATACAAAAGTGGTCCTGTATCGTCCGATATACACCTACTATTGTATGTCGTTTAAATCATGCCAATAAAAATTAATAGGATAAATCCATCTGTCAACTTTACTTCAAGTTCCGCCTCCAGGGTAGCGGGAGAGAAATTAGGGGTGAATTAGCCGCTTACTGACACAGACCGAATTCCACGCGGGCGGAGCCGCGGGCACAGCTAGTTAATAATAATTTCATAGATTACTTTTTATTTATTTATTTATTTAAACTTTATTGCACAAAAGAAAAACTTGATGTACAAAAGGCGGACTTAATGCCAGTAGGCATTCTCTACCAGTCAACCTTAAGGCAAAGCAGAGAAGTTGTGGGCGGTGCTTACGAGAACAAAAGGTATATAGTTAACTACAAGTGAACAATGAATAAAATAATATACAATACAATTTATACATAATATACGATATATAACAAAAAAAAATACATAAGTACATACATATATTATTATACTTATATATACATACATAGATATTATATAGACGAAACTCAACAATCTCTCAACGAAACTCAACTTTTTTTACTAAGAAGACAATTTATTTGTATTTGTTTATTTGTAAAAAGAAATCTTACAGGCTTACAGTTGACACCAAAACGCTTGTAAGATTTATGGCCCAAGCGGGAGTTGAACACCCGACTTCGACATCATTGGATCATTGGACACTCAAAAAACGACTACCATGCTTTAACTCTTTGCCCGTGGACATTGTAAATGAACCAAAAAAATCTAGATTTAAGAACCGCCTGAAAAGGTATCTTTTGGATGTCCTATAGAAGGGCCGAGTAGCCTTTCTATGGGACACCCTAGGGATACCTGAGATCTCATCTGCTTAACAAATAGAATAAATATAGAAGTAGACATGTAAAATGTAGTATTTAGATATTAACATAAATAACATAACATAAATACTCTTTATTGCACACCTCAAAATAAAGAAACACATAAAATACAAGTTACAAACAGAATAATCAGAGGTAAAACAATTGGCGGTCTTATCGCTAAAAAGCAATCTCTTCCAGATAACCTTTGGGAAGCGGAAACCATTGAAAATAATCAGAAATACGTAGGTGTTGCAAATTCAAATCAACTAGCTAAACAGTAATAAACTTACGCATATAAAATAAAAACAAACTTGCATAAACCATACATAATATATAAATAAAAATTGATAAATTACGAACATACAATCTAGGAGCAAGATACACACTATTGGCCACAGGTAGTTACAAAATCCGTTTAATGGAGTTACAGGATAACGTATCAAGGGAGAGACAGATAATATTCATTAAGGTATTTCTTAAACACAGCAAGAGATTTAGCACGCCTTAAGTCTGAGGGTAAATTGTTCCAAAGCCTAACAGCTTGAGAAGTGAAAGAACTACTATAAAATTTAGAAGAAGAAGATGGGACACTGAGTAGAAAATTTTGAGAGGATCTGGCCGAAAGCAGGTAACTAAATCGTTCTTTGAGGTAACGAGGAGTTGCGGGATGAAAAAGAATGGTGTATAAAAGAGACAGCATGTGGGAATTACGACGAAGACGTATAGGAAGCCACTTGAGCTGAGAGCGGAAGATAGAAACGCGATCATACTTGCGTAATCCAAATATAAATCGGATGCATAGATTTTGAATGCGCTCAAGCTTGTTGCTGCTCTTCAGTGAGGTCGAGGTACGAAATATCGGCTTAGTCCAAAATAGGGAGGAGTAAAGTTTGAGCGAGCGCAATTTTGGTGGGAATGGGAAGAAAATTCCGGAGTCTTCTTAAAGACCCAACCGCGGCAAACATCTTCCTACTGACTTCGCTAATTTGAGGAACCCAAGATAATATCCGATCTATGATAATACCCAGGTTTTTCACTTGATCAGAAAACGGAATACGGACACCATCAAAGTAAATAGGGGCTAGATTTTCAAAATTAATTCTAGAGAGAAGTTTTGAGCTGCCGACAATGATTGCCTGGGTTTTTTCCGGATTAACAAAAAGTCCAAAACTACGGCTCCAGTTTATTATGCTCATACCAGGTCATTGTTTACCGTATTAATAACAGATGGAAGGTTGGCAATTTCACCCTGCGAATATATCTGAAGGAATTAAGTTATGTATAATGAATGAGACTGTATTGACTCCACAGTCAAAATATAAAATATAGTTTTGTGGAGCGATGATTTATGTTATGTATGTACCATGTTTAATAATTAAATAAATAAATTGCACATGTTTCTCAAAACCAGTATAAATAATTTAAAAATGTCCCAAATATTTGCCCTTAACACTTTGACTAACCGAGAACCCGCCTGGTAGGCATTCGTAATGTTTGCTCAGATGCCGAGCACGCGGGGTACGGCATTGCGTTGCATGTCGTAGCCCGCCTGGCGAGTTCTGTCGGTTTCTGGGGTATTCAAAATTTTGCCCGGTTGCGAAAGTGTTAAACCTAGCTGAAGGATCATTGACACCTAACACAGTTACAACGACCTAACAGGACTCAGATCCATTAATATCTATTAAGTACAGTCGCCATCAAATATATCGGACCGGCGAAGGTATTCAAAATATCTTAACATGCACTTTATCGCCTTGACAATAGAGGCGTTGTTCAGATATTTGTGACCACCTTGGACGCTCCGATATATCTGATGATGTACAAGCTCGGGATAAACAAATCTCAAAAGTACAATATGAATCCATCTCTACGAGTATTAGCTACATTGTTAACGCCTCGAACAATTACTTGGGTTATTGGCTGAAAGATGAATAGTATCTCTGAACAAAGTGTTTTATGGAACCTGTAAGGCATTGACCGGTCATGGACCGGAGCGGCCACGTTGTTAAGTCCAATTTGGGCAATTAGGCAAAATTTGAAACATAGCTAGAGGTGTCTACGAGTGTGGCATTGGTGGCCTAGAGGTCAAATGTTCTAATTATTTTCTGAACTTATACAAGATACAACAAAAATAGTGGTGATCCGTTTAAGGGCCATAATTGGTCCGATTGCGAGTAAAAAAAGTAGAGGAAAAAATTTTTTGGATGCGAAAATAAATTTTATGTATGTCATCCGATGGCCGACCGTCCATACAAATCCAATTAGTTTTTCATAATTAAAATACGATATCAATTATGCCCTTAAACGGATCACTACTATTTTTCTAACGCCTTGTATGCACGATATTTACTAGTCACTTTTTGGTGAGGGAAAACATCGTAAGGAAACCTGCGTACATCTGCGAAGAAATTCAAAGGTTTGTGTGAAGTTTCCAGCTCACTTTGAGCCCTCTCGTGCATGGGATGAGGTCTGCGTTCGTTCAGCAGTGGGACGTATGTATATAATATCATTTTTATTTACATATATGTCTGTATAATTACATTAAAAAATTTAAAACAAAATGTGTGAGTGTCGTAGAACACTCGGTTGGAACGAAGTTTTGTTATTTTATCTCATCTCATTTCATCTCACCTCACCTTCCCATCCACCTCACCTCATCTCACCTTTACCATCGGACTACCAGACACTCGGCACTCCGGCATCGCTTCATGGTAAGTATTCCACATATACGCACATTCTTTATACGAACTGCCAAGGAGTGGAACGGCCTGCCCGAGTCTGTGTTTCCACTTGAGTACAATTTGGGTCTCTTCAAAGCGAGAGTAAATAGGTATCTCATAGGCAAGCGTGCTCCACCGTAGACCGCATCATCACTTACCATCAGGTGAGATCGCGGTCAAACGTCTGCCTATTCTCTATAAAAAAAAACCTCACCTCACCTCTTCTTATCTCATTTCATCTCATTTTATTTTATTTTCATTCTCATTACATATTTCTCAACCGTATGGGTTTAAATCTTACACTTTTTTTCGCCAACCGTCCGATAAGGGACTTCGTTCCGGCTAGTGTTGGTTGGTTATTTTTGTATTACTTAATCCCACCAAAAACATAAATGTAAAAAAGGAGAGCCAAGTTCAATACAAAAATTATGCTTGGCTGTGGGCTTCGCCGCAAAAAGAACGGAGATCTAAATGAGTGCCAAGTTCTATGCAAAATCCAAATATGTATTTACCCTACACCTCTGACCCGAGAAGAATTATGTCCGGCAAGAAACTCGGCGGGACTTATTTTTTCAAAACAACAGTACCTACATCAAAACTAAACAATACATAAAGCTTGTCCCAGAAAAAAATGTCGTTTATTAGTTAGTATGAAATAATGTAAGCAATAAAAAGTTACCAAATTTTTGACAACAGTTTATTAGAAATGTAGTAAACAAAACGTATTTTTGTTATGTTTTTGTTCTATTGTTTATTCATCCAGAAACTTCGTAATTTTCTTTTGATACCTGCCATCAGGTTTTGTACATCAGTGTCTGTGATTAGTTTTGAAGCTGCATTCCATTTTCGCTTGAAGTTTTCAACTGATGTGGCGTTAGTTTTATGTTTTAAGAGCTTCTGCTTCATACGAGCCCAATATTTTTCTATAGGTCGTAATTCAGGACAGTTAGGAGGATTTTGGTATTTTTCCACAAATTCGTCATTATTGGCTTTGTATCATTATATCACATTTTTAAAATAGTGGCACGTGGCCAGATCAGGCGAAAACAGAACTGGCTTCTTGTGTCGCTTAAAAAACGGCAATAATCGCTTTTCCATGCACTCTTTAAGGTATATATCGCCTTTCATAGTTCCTTTAGCAAAGTATGGAGTGCTGCGTTTGCCGCAAGAACAGATCGCTTGCCACACAAGAACCTTCTTCGCAAATTTATCCATTTTTATGACATTGTAAAGAAAGAAAGAAAGAAAGAAAAAACATTTATTGCGAATAAACTACAAACAGCACCACATCAATTTAAGCTTAAATGCTAAGTACTTAAATCTAACATTTTTTTTTATGACACAAGAAAAGAAAATACACTAACATAGACAAATCAAACATACATTAAAATAGGTCACATATTGATGCTGTTGTAGTGGATGCAAAAGGACGCCACTCAGCATATGCCCTGGCATGTGGGATGCCACAGCGCTGGTCTTCCGTGGAGCCCAGAGACGGAAGGTAGTGCGAAACAGAAAACATAGAGGACAAACATATACGATAGGTGAAATAGGAGGAACTCCTAGATACAGTACTAAATAAATATAAAACTATTCATATGGTAGGTACTTATAAAATATATAGTGTTAGAATAAGAAAGAATAAATATACATATATTATATTGTCACGTCATATATTAGGTGTCACGACCAAGATCACGGCAATTGAAGACGAAAGAGATATGTCTTAAATTTGCGTTTGAAAGTAAACAGAGTTTTCGAGTTTCGTATAGGAGGGGGTATGTTATTCCAGCATTTCGTGGCAGAATAGCGAAAACTACCACGAAATGCTGCTGATTTGCCGTGTCTAGGACAAATAAGACGGATGGCTTCTCTAATTGGCCGTGTGGAGAATGTGAGTCTGTCAAAAAGGTACGGAGGTTGTTGACGATGCACCACACCGAATAGCAATGAAGCAAAATGCCACAAGCGACGCGATTTTTAGCATGCGCCCGCTGTTTAGGTAAGGGGTGACGTGAGTGCGTGGAGGGATAGGAAAACAAAAACGAGCACAAGCATTCTGTATTCGTTGTAGGACTGCCCTGGAGCGAGCCAGTAAACAACCGTTGATTACTGTGTCGACGTAGTTAAGTTTAGATAGGATTAACGTGTCACATAATTTGATTCTAAGGTCCACACTGAGAAACTTACGAACCTGATACAAAACTTTTAGTCTGTAGTAGCAACTTTTAGCGGTATTAAGCACATGCTGTTCGAAGTGCAACTGCTCGTCGAACAGTAGACCAAGATTACGAGTCAACGTGACCCGCTCAAGTGACTCCCCTCCCAGCGTTATGTTAGGATTTAAACTAATAATTTTGTTAACTTGACCTTTGGTGCCAAGCACAAGAAACTTTGACTTGGTGGGGTTCAGTACTAAGTCACAGTGTCCAGACCAGTCGTCAATACGAGCCAAATCTTGGTTCAACAACTCTATGGCGGTTAATGTTTCCTGCGGGTGGAAAGTTTTGAAAATTTGCAGGTCGTCTGCATACATATGGTAATTACAATTTCTAATGCAGTTCGTTATATCTGCTACATATAGAATAAACAGAACCGGGCCCAAGATCGATCCTTGAGGGACCCCACAATTTACCCAAGATTTTAAAGAAAAGTCCGATAATCCAGTGGAATCATTACGCAACCCAACACGCTGAGAACGACCCGAGAGGTAGCTATCAAACCACTTTATAGTTTTGTGACTGAAACCATAATACGCGAGTTTAGATAGTAGCAACGAGATGTTAATTGTGTCAAAAGCACGGGAAAAGTCTAGTAAAACCAATACTGATGCCTCGCCTTTATCCTGCGCCGTCAGGATATCGTCAATCACATCAAGCAGGGCCGTAGCTGTGCTGCGTGACTTTCGAAACCCAGACTGCTTCATTGGTAAAACATTATTTGTCTCTAAAAATTCTGTCAGCTGCAGGCATACTATTTTTTCTAAAATTTTGGAGACAGCGCACAAAATACTGATTGGCCTAAGGTCTTTTAGTTCGGTCGGCTCCGTGGTTTTGGGTATTGGTTTAACAATCGCGGACTTCCAGCTATCAGGAAAGATGCTAGAACCGATGGACTGGTTAATGATGGTAGTGATTATAGTCAGTGTTCTAGGTAAAGCAAGTTCAACCATGTCTAATGAAATGCCATCAGTACCAACTGCATTACTCGAAAAAGACTTAATGACTTTCAAAACAGTGAGTTCATCCACCGGTCTTAATTCGAATGTCGTGGATCCATATCTGTGAAATTCGTAATAGGTCAGACTGGATACTGTAACGCCTCTTCCCGTGGGTACTTTAAGAAAATGATTATTTATCTGGTCAGGGTCATTTAAACCTGCGGGCAGGTCATCGCGTTTCTTAAAATCAACTACGTTGCGTTTAATATTTTTCCAAAGGAGCCGCGGGTTATTTTTATTATTCATAATGTGAGTCTTATAAAAGGCTGACTTTTCGGTGAAGAGGGCTACGGAAACTATGCTTTTTAAGTCCTTATAGTACCGTTTGTGCGATTCAAGACCGGTCCGACGACTTTCTGCGTGTGCTTCATCACGGAGTCGCATCATCTCTTTTACAGTGTGAGTGATCCATGGGTAATATTGTTTTTTAATAAGAGTTTTCTTAAATGGCGCGTGTAGATTGAAAATATGTAAGATGGATGCATTAAAAAACCAAAGAGTGTCATTGACATTGTCACAAACTAGACGTTCCCAATTTATAGACTGAAGGTCAGCGTTAAATCTGTCCATATTAATATCCTTAAGCGGCCGGTACACTACCCACCTTGGAACTGGCTTGTCTTTCCTAATGTTTAATTCACAAGTTATAAATGCATGACTTCCAAGGTCGGGAATGTAGTCCACAGTAACATTGCCAATTTTTGTATTTGAACATATTAGGTCAATTTGAGTTTCCGAGTGATCAGTAAAATGGGTAGGTTGATTAACAAATTGTGATAACTGTAATGTACTTAGAAAATCAAATAACCTTATTGTGTTTGGGTCAGAAGCACGTAAGGTGTTAATATTAAAATCTCCCAGTAATACAATTCGGTCGTAGGTCGAAAGTGAACATATGGACTCTGTCAGTGCGTCAAGAAAAATATCTACGCTCTGCCATGGGGGCCGATAAGCGGTACCTATAGCGATCTTATTGCAATTAAGCTTGGTACTAATCCACATTTGCTCGACAGATGGAGCCGTTGGTGTAGTCAATACTCGCGCGTGTACATCCTTACCTATATAAAATCCAACACCACCGCCGCGCGCGCGCTGGCCGGCTGGGCGCGGCGTGTGCCGCAAACGGAACCCGGGCGGGGCCGGGGCACGCAATTCCTCACCACGGCGTATCCACGTCTCATTTATAGCTAGGATGTCCACTGGATGACAGTTTAAAGCTGCTATAAACTCAACATGGCGGGTTCCGAGCGAACCAGCATTCAAAAGGCCAATTTTATTTTTTTTAATTTTAATCACAAATTTGATGACATAGGAGAACACAAGCTGGCAAAACAAACAATTTATAAGCAACAGTTTGAGGATAGTCATATGACGGTGTTCAATAGATGAGTAACTTGGCAAATATGAACCATTAGGTAATATTAATGTGGGTTGCGTCGAGGTACCTTTCTGAAAGTCGTTCAAATCATAATAATTCAATAGTATAAAATAATAAATAGTGTACAGTTTAAATATATATATATATTTATTTCGTTATATATAAGTAGGTAATACATGAATATTGATAGGAACGTTAAAATATTTTTTACAAGTCTAGTTCGTATTTCACATACATAAGGTCGAAAATTGATATTAAAAAGAAGTTGACAGTGAACAATATAAGTACACTTCCCAGTAAAAAACTTACTTGCATATAGTTTAGATAACATCTGATATTTTTGTTGACATATGCTAATCAATGTTTCAATAAGATGTATTCTATAAGTAGTGTTTTTTACAATAAACAGGTTGATTAGCATCGAACACAAAAGCCAAATAAATAAATTAGAATAACACAATAGGCTTACACATGAAATTGCCAACTGCAATAATAAAGAATAAAGTAATACATTAGGTGCAAACTTATTCGTTCTTAAAAACCCTATCTAAGTCGGCTTCAGACCTTATTTTTATAGCTGAGTGTCCAGCATCGCGTCGTACAAAGATGTTACCACGGGTCGTCCAGGGGGCTCGCCATTGCAGGCGTCGGGCTTCAATTCGAGTTTTATAGAACAGTTGCCGGTTTGCAGACGTGAGACGTTCGTTAATGTAAACTCGACTCGTTTTACCAGGCAGGCCCAGGCCCGTTGTATCGATGACACGTCGAACACGGGCTGCTCGGAGCAGCTGGTCCCGCTGGTCACGCCGCACGAACCGCACGACCAAAGGCCGCGACGTCATATGGCTCGAAGTACTGTCACTCCCGGGGCAGGCTCCTGGTCCCTCCGCATCGCTCACGGGCGGGATTGCCTGGTACGGCGGTACATTGTACTCGTCATTGAAAGTTTTTCTATCGGTCCCCGAATAAAAATGAGGTCCCGGCAGTGATTTAAAATCAAGCTTACAATATGTTTCGTCCTCCATCACAATACAGTATTTTTTTGTCGTAAATTTTGAATACAGTTTTCTGGATCTCGTTTTAGCGTCAGTTTCTTGTTTCAAATTTCTATTAGGCACTTTAGTTTGTTTGAAAGTCTTTATAGAATTATTTTTCTTTACTCGTTGCACAGTGGATTTAGACGTTTTAAACTTTATAGCTTAATCTCTTACAGATGATGTAGGTTTTTTCAGCAAAGCAGCTATGATACTCTTCTCAATATTTTTCTTAACAAACCCGGTCTTCCGACCACTTCCAGGACGCCGTCGAATACCGCCAGTCTCTCTGAATTGTTTTAGGACCCTTTGCACAGTTCTAACAGACGTGTTTAGCTCCATTGCCACTTTTTTCGTGAAAATGCCTTAATATTGGACATATTTGTACAATATTTTCTCATGAAGTTTTTCTTGTGGAGACAAGATCTTTGAAAATGTGACTGTGACAGATTTTTTTCTAATATTAAATAAAGAACCGAGATGCATTTAACATATAACCAGCCAGTTAAAACCATTTTCATTGAAACCTGATATACCAACGCTGCGTAAACTAACGACATTTTTTACTGGGACAAGCTTTATAAGTGCGTTGTTCTATAAGAAAACATATCAAACCAAGGTTAGATTAACCAACAATAGATAATAGTTTAAGAAAATTACCAAAGAAAAAAGATGAGTCCAAATCTGACTATTGAAAATGAATTACATACAAGTTTGATATACTTTCTTACCTGAACTGTGTCTTCTACATAAATTTCCAAATTATAATAATCCATCATCAACAGTTAGAAACAAATTTTGAATTTAAATAATTAAAAAAAAAGTACTTAAGTGATTCTAGTATGCAATAAACATACTATTTCTAAATTATCCTTAGAGAAGTATAAGGTCTCCAAGTGTCTTGATCTATATATTCTATATAATAAAAAAAAATATGGATAATCAAGCACCGAATGTTGTGTCTAAAGCCAATTAAACTAAAATTAAATATGATAAATTAAAAGTTACGTAAATGTGTTGCCCCAGTTAGCCTAAACAGACCGGTCTCCACAAACAGCACCCGTTCACGAGTATGACGCATATCTCAGCCATCGCCTCCCTCAACCTTTCTTCGGTAAAGTGGAGACCCGATCAACGACGCCACCATAAGCAGAGCCTTTTTGGACCCGGGGTATGTCCTTAAACTACGTCCGGACCTGGGTATGTCCTTAAACTACGCCATAAAGAGAGGTATGGGCACTGCGAATGGCATCTCGCTAAGTGTGGTAGGGCACGTTCAGCGAATGTCATCGCTCAAATCTGGAGCAGAGCCCGACTGGGGAAGTACCTCCACCTTACAGAAAACCACAGCCAAATAGCACTAGACCCTACTCATAGTGTTGTGTTCCTGCTGGTGAGTTAGGTTGCCAAAGAGCTCAAAGAGGACCCAGTGTGTTGACGATGAGGGACCTTCTTGTTCCTTTAGTCGTCAACACAGTGAATCCTCCTTTTTGTAAAGGGTCGGCAACGCGCATGTGACTCCTTTGGAGTTGCAGGCGTTCATAGGTTACGGTAGCTGCTTACCATCAGGCGGGCCGTATGCTTGTTTGCCACCGTCGTGGTATAAAAAAAAAAAAAGCAGAGCCTTTTAAGCGAGCATGACATGTTCAAGCTGGCGGGCTTTATTAATTAATAAAAACTAGCCATGTTTAGTCTGGTGAGAAACAATATTCTGTGCTCGTATTTTACATGCGTGAACTAAATTACAATATAAAAGTGACATAGAGATGTACATGTCTCTAAGCGTCAGGATCATTAAATATATATCTATACATATAAATATTTGCGAATGCAAGACAGGTAAATACTGGACACTAGTAAAGCTGCTTCATAGAGTAATGTACCTAATAATTTCTCAATTTGTATTGTACTTACTATATCAAGCTACAGGCTTAAAGGCATCGTTATCCTCAATGAATTCCTTTAAAGTATAGTACTCTCTCCTCAACAAATAGCGCTTAACATAAGACTTGAATTTATTTAGTGGCAAATTCACTACATCAGCGGGGACTTTGTTATAAAAACGTGTACAGTTCCCAGCAAAAGACGTACGAACCTTACCGAGGCGGTGGCCAGGCTCAGCAATCTTATCTTTATTTCTAGTGTTATAGTTATGGATATCACTGTTGAGCTTGAATTCATGGATGTTTTTCCGCACATACATAATGTTTTCAAGTACGTATTGAGATGCTACGGTAAGAATATTTGCCTCTTCAAATTTTCCTCTTACGGATGCTCGACCGCGCATTTTATAAATGCCACGTACAGCTCGTTTTTGTAACACAAATATGGTCCCAATATCAGCTGCTTTACCCCACAACAGAATTCCATACGACATAACACTGTGAAAGTAACTGAAGTATACCAGCCTGGCAGTTACACTGTTTGTTATATGGCTGATTCGCCTCACGGCATAGGCTGCAGTGCTAAGTTTCCCAGCTAGGGTAGCTATATGTGGATGCCATTGTAATTTCGAGTCTAAAGTGACTCCTAAGAAAACAGTTTGATTTTCGAATTCCATTGTTTCATCATTTATTATAATCTTCCTGCTGTTAATCTGCTTGACGTTGGGAAGTGTAAATTTGATGCACTTCGTTTTCTTGGCGTTCAAAAGTAGGTTATTAGCCGTAAACCAATTTACTACTGTGGAGAGTGCACTGTTAATACTATCGAAGCTGTTTTCTTTTCTGTCCACTTTAAATATCAGAGATGTGTCATCAGCAAATAACACTATATCATGTTTATCTTGCACAATTTTAGGTAGGTCATTAATGTACACCAAAAACAGGAAGGGACCAAGTATTGAGCCTTGAGGCACTCCGAGTGCCACAGGGGACCCAGAAGATTGAGTTCCATTAATAACCACTCGTTGTGTTCTATCCGATAGGTATGATGAGACGAGGTTAAGGGCACCAGCTTTGATCCCGTAATGGCTTAGTTTTCTCTTTAGATTTTCGTGATCAACGCAATCAAATGCCTTCGATAGGTCACAAAATATTCCAACAGCATCTTGTTTTTTTTCCCAAGCGGCAAAGATGTGCTTAAGAAGAACAGCACCTGCGTCAGTAGTCGAGCGACCTCTGGTAAAACCAAATTGATTTCTGGTGAACAATTCGTTTCGGTTAAAATGTGACACAAATTGATTTAGAATTAGTTTCTCGAAAACTTTGCTCAGTGCCGGCAGTATTGAAATTGGTCTGAAATTGCTTGGTTCTGTTCTCGATCCTGATTTGAACAAGGGGATGACTTTGCTGTGCTTCATTATGTCTGGAAATATTCCTGTATCAATACATTTGTTAAATATATCAGCAATATATCAAATGTGGTGCAATCGATTCAACAATGGAATGTAGAACTTTAACAGATAGGCCCCAAATATCTTCAGTTTTCTTTAAATTTAGGGATTTAAATGTTTTAATAACTAAGTTCGGAGTAACATATGAAAATTTTAAGATATCTGTACACTCTGCTATATTTGTTTTCAGTATTGCCTCAGCGACGTCAGGCGATGAATGAAGAGACTTTGTTGTTTCTACCGGTATATTAGAGAAGAACTGCTCAAAATGATCCGCAACTTCAAGGTCCGAACTCACTAAATTATTATTAATACGTAGGTTGTAGTGCGGATCTTTGATTTTACGTTTCCCAGTTTCATCATTGATTACTTGCCAAACAGTCTTTACTTTATCCTTGGAATTTTGGATCTTTCTGGACAGATAATCAGCTTTAGCAGCGGCACATATCATCTTAAAAGATTTAGAAAAGTTCCTGACATAATCTAGGAATTCCGGACTTTTATTAATTCTTCTCAAGTCATATAAATCATAGAGCCGTCGTCTTTTCTCATGAATATCCGGCGTAGCCCAATCGCTAAATTTCGTCTTGACCTTGCCTTGCACCTTCTTCGGAATGAAACAGGCATCAAATTCCCTTTTAATACTGTTAAACAACTCAATACTCATACGGTTAGGGTTTTCCTGGGTAAATGGAAGATAACATAATTGTTTCGTGATATTCCGACTGAATAAATCTAATCGCCTTTCGGAAATTGGTCTGCACATAGTGACTTGTGGAATATCCTTAGTTTTTCCGCTAAAAGAGGCTTTTTGTCCACAGTGGTCAGAACTTAAGTTGTTTATTATAGATTTACTAGTCGCATCCTTGTTACTGAAAATGTTATCTATACATGTAGCACTGGTTGCTGTGATTCGTGTAGGCTCACAAAATAAATTTACTAAATTGTAGGATTTGAAAGTACTAAGTAACCTTACACACATGGATGAATCTTCAAGTAAGTTGATATTAAAATCACCACACACAATAACACTTTTATTACTACAAAAAACACTTGTAAGAACTTCATCTATCACTGACTCAAATGTGTTATAGTTTGCCAATGGAGGCCTGTACACGCATATAATTATAAATTCTTCTAACTCGATACAAGTTCAATATGGCGTTCCACAGACAATTCAACAATGTCTTTTCGCTCCTTACTTTTTATATCATGTTTTACCATTATTAATGACCCGCCGCGAATGCAGGATTTTCTAAAAAAATTACTTACTACACTATGATTGTGGAAATTAAACATAAATTCATGACCTTTAAGCCAGTGCTCTGTTATACAGAGGATATCAATGTTCGAGTATTGTACAAACAAATCAATTTCCAGTTGTTTACTGGTAAACCCTTGAATATTTTGGTGAACTAAGTACAATACATCAGTTTTACTACTTATGCTAGCATCACTGATCACAGTTATGTTTAGGAACGGAGCCGGCTGGTGCACTCGTTGTCGTAGCAGTCAGTTTAAATTGATATCACCAGACGGCTTCCTCTCTAAATCTGAGCCCCTGCAGTATGAATCGGGATTCGTCTTAATAAAACTATCATCCGCCGTGCTAGTCACGACGGGGTCTACAATATTGTATGTTAACAGGTTAGCACACATCTTCTCGGAAGGTAAGTCCTATCACGGGGCATAATAAAATCCTCAATAAATTTATTTGTATCAAAATACGAAATCGTACTACTGTACAAAGAAAGATTATAAAATACGGAGTTACTCCTACTCCTTTTTTACATTTATATTTTTGGTGGGATATCATTACTTTTTGTAAAGAAAACTAGGCAGGTATTGAGATTTAATGTTTTTTCTTGCGTTTCCACTGCATGGTTTTCTTTTTTATGCTATTGTCTACATTCTCCCGCGCGCCGCCGACGACACACCGTTGGCCGGTCGTTTAGCGCGTATTACAAGTTTTTTGTATGGGGACACCACTTATTATTTGACTTAACTTTATTTTTATATTTATAGCAAATATAATAATACATATATTGGGATAGTTTCAAATATCTGCTTGTAACGGTTCCAACGATACAATTAATTTTTTTTTTTTGTATTGGGACCCCCCATATTTTTTAACTTTTTTTTATTTTTAGATTTTTTCCTACGCTTACACACAATTACCGAGCTGGATTCCAAAGTTCATCCTTCTAGGTCATCTGGAAGTAGGTTAGGTGTAGGTACTATATGTCAGTCAGTCAGTCAGTGCTAAAATTTACGACTTTTTGACCTTCATATATTTATAACCGTTTGAGCTAGATTCATGAAATTTGGGCTTCTAGATGTCCTTATGGATATAATTAAACACACGTAGTTTTATGTGTTTACGTTAGAGGTTTTGAGTTATAGAAGGGTCAAAAGTGGCACCAAGTGGTTCGTGTAATATACACTTGGCGCTGGCTAGCCAGTTCCTTGGCTTTGGATTTGGCTTGACACGCTGCCGCGTGTCTATATAAAATTATTTAAGACTTATCAAACTTTTTCTCATTTTCCCAAGTTAAGAATGGGGAAGTCAACTGTCACAGTGACATTTCCAACAATAGTCCTTAGAAAAGTTAAATTTGTATGGCTGGAAATAGCTTTTATTTATTTTATTAGCGAAAATGCCTCACTGTTTCGGCTCGAATTGGTCCCAAAAGGTAATTCGCCGGTTTCCGAAATACTCTGAAATTAAAATTCTGTAGTGTAGAATACTCAAACATTTATTCAGTAAGTAAGTAAGCTACAGGGAAAAAAAATCCCTAAGAAAAGCCTTCTGACTGTATATAGTTTTCATTGTTAAGGATCATTCATTTTTTTTTACTCTTTCTCTCATTTTATGGAATCTGGAAAAGCGCCCTCTACAATAAGTTTTCACCGGCTTTCCCCCATTTAAGAATTTCGAAGAAATTACTGTCAAAAAAAACAACACTAACCTAATTGACTAGCTAACTCAGAAAATTATATTATTTTGACATTATAAATTACGAAAAGTACACGATCTTTCTACAAATTAAACACAGTGGTAAAACTTAATTTGATTTGATTGAAAATATAATTTTTAATGTAAATTGATGAACGATATAATCGAGCATCGATCATAAGTTCGACAAGTCACCAAATGGCGAATCGACCTAATTTGAGGACAATACCGTTACCCTTCCGGGTGACAATGGCGGTAAATTCGAGTGATTCATCATAGGAGTAAATTAAATCAATCTTTATCGAATACAAATCGAATTTTAAGAATAATGATTTATGTAAGAGTAGGTACTGAGAAGAAAAGTTATATGGTATATTTACTAGCAGTCAATATAACAAGACCCTTCTAGCTCCATATACTTATCTCCTTGATCGACCAAATTATATTGAGCTCCGATACAACCCCAACAAATTTCAGAGAAACTTTAGTAAAGTAAACCCGGAACAGATAAATATTTGTGTTTGAACCCGAGACCTCCGGATCGAAAATCGGACGTCAGGCTAACCGCGCTATTAATATCTGCTTGAAATTAAAGCATCCCCTTTGATGCAAATTCAATAATTAATAGTAGTTTAACTACTAGTTAATAGTAATGTAACTGTTACGTAATAAGGGTCGGGGAGGAGGGCTGGATTTTCATTACCAAAATCCAAGTTCCAAAGGACCCCGCAGCAAACATAGGGAAAAAGTGGTTTCAGTCAAATCGCATGAAATTTTAGTATGATGTAGATTCAGGTCTCCTTATTATTTTTTTATAAGGGCGCAACTCCCTCAGAAGTACACTGTCAGAAATAATCAAGTTTATATTATTATTTTTCTATGACGTGTTTCTTAAAATCGATACTTTGAAATGACCCACACTGATACTTACTGGCGTTAAATATGATCTTAATAATGTTTCTGTCACGCTGAAATCGCATTTTATTAGTTATTTATATGATGCAAAAGCAAAAAGAAAGATTTTACGAAAAATTGGTATGTTACGAGGGCTGGCTGATAAGTCACCGAAGTGAGTAATTAAAAAAAATATAATGTCCACGCGCCCGTCCGTGCAGTGAGACTCAAGCGGCCCCCTGCCCCGTGGATCACAAGGGGTGTTCGGATGGCGATGTCAAGACGCGACAAAGCGTTCAGCAAGTACAAACGCGATCGCTGTGACGAAAACTGGCGTCTTTTCAAAGCTGCCAGAAACCGCTGCAACCAAATGGTTAGATCTGCGAAGCGGCGGTACATTCACGAGAACGTTCTGAATGCTTCTCTTGCTGACACGTGGAAGTTTCTAAATTCATTGGGCATCGGCAAAAGCAAATCTAACGTTAATTCCTCGGTCTTTACACTAAACCAGCTTAATTCGCATTTTGCCCACACTTCTTCTTTAAATCCTTTAATCAAATTTAAAACCTTATGCCTGATTGCTTCCTTCTCCACACCTCAGGTAGCCTCTTTTCCTTTCTCCCCAGTCAGCACTGATGAAATCCACAAAACAATATTGTCGATTAAATCTAAGGCAGTTGGTCACGATAACGTAAGCCGTATCATGGTGGTTAGTATCCTTGACTGCATTCTGCCAGTAATAACTCACATTGTTAACGCTTCATTACTTTCAGGGGTCTTTCCATCGTGCTGGCGTAAAGCTTTCGTTATCCCGCTTCCTAAAGTCAATAACCCTGTTTCTCTTAATAATTTCCGTCCCATTTCTATACTGCCATTTTTGTCCAAAGTTCTAGAGGCCGTGGCTCATAAACAGGTTTCACATTTTGTTCAGACAAATGGTCTTCTATCTCCACTTCAGTCTGGTTTCCGTTCAGGACACAGCACCACTACTGCGCTTGTGAAAATCATAGATGATATAAGATCTGGCATGGAATCCTCTAAAGTTACAGTTTTGGTGCTGATAGACTTTTCCAATGCCTTCAACGTCGTTGACCATGACTTACTTCTGGCTACTCTTGGTAACTTGCGGGTTTCATCTGATGCGACGAACTGGTTCTCTTCCTACCTTTCAAATAGATTCCAGGCAGTCCGTGCTGGCGGGGCATTATCTGACTGGTGTGAACTCAGTACTGGAGTACCGCAAGGTGGCATTCTTTCCCCGTTTCTGTTTTCAATCTTTATAAACTTTATCGCCGCTAACATTCGTAGTTCTTACCATTTGTACGCGGACGATCTGCAGTTGTACGCTCAAGCTGACAGCGAAAATATTAATACAGCCATTTCCTCAATTAATGCGGACTTAGATCACATTGCTGAATGGTCTGCTAGCTTTGGCATGTGTGTCAACCCGGCAAAATGCCAAGCCATAGTCATGGGCAGCCAGTGGCAACTTTCGAAGCTGAATGCAGTCAACATTGATCCGATTATATTTGAGGATGCTGTTATTCCCTTAAGCAATAAAGTTAAGAATCTCGGACTAATCTTTGATTCTAACGTCTCCTGGAATGCTCAACTATCGGAAATTAGTCGTAAAGTCACCGGAACGCTTAGAGCTCTCTATAAATTAAAAAACTTTTTACCAGTTGCCACCAAGAAGATGCTTATTCAGGCCTTGGTGTTGCCAGTTTTAGATTACGGTGATGTGTGCACCACCAATATTACACAGGAATCGCTAAATAAACTTGAACGTCTCCTCAACAATGGTATAAGGTTTATTTTCGGCCTTCGTAAGTACGATCGTGTTTCCTTTTACCGCCGTAAACTCAATTGGCTCTCAATTCGTCGTCGTCGATCCTTCAGGCTGCTGTGCACACTCTTCGGAACCCTGTTTGAGCCTTCTTCTCCTGGATATCTTAAAAGTAAATTTGTCTTCGATTCCCCCCGCACAGGTTGTGAACTTCGTACTTCCCGTATTCTTAAACTATTGGTACCCTCCCATAGCACTGGATTCATGACTAATTCCTTCGCCGTTCAGGCTGCTCGAATCTGGAATTCACTTCCTCTCAACATGCGACAAGCCCCAAGCAAATACACTTTTAAGCGGATGTTACGTAAGCATCTGCTGCAACAAGAATCAGATCAGTAACCATCAATATAACTATTGTATGTAGTATATATTATATTATATATTTATATACGTATATTATTTATTTATATGTGTATGTAAATCTATGTATAGTTAATATAAATATGTGTAGCTCATAAGTCTTCTTTTTTTCTAAAAATAATCAATCAGTTTAATGTTCTCCTCGCACCTTTTTACGTGTCTCTGTTTGGCCCAATGGTTGACTGGTAGAGAATGCCATTTAGCATTAAGTCCGCCATTTGTACATACACTTGTGTATTTTGTGCAATAAAGTTTAAATAAAAATAAAAAAAATAATAATAATAATTAAAAAAGTTGTAATGTCATTCTGATCTTTAGGCTTTTACGTAAATAACAAGGCAATATTAGGTTCTTATAAATTGAATAATTATATATTCGAGAGACCTAAAGAAAAGCTGTATTGATTTTCATGAAAATGGAAAAATCCGAAGTGCGTGCGGTAATTAAGTATTATGTTTTGAAAGGTAAAACTGCAACACAAATAAAAACCAAACTGGACCGCGTTTTGGGCTCTTCTTCGCCATCTTTAAGCACAGTTCACACTTGGGTTACCGACTTCAGACGTGGTCGGCAGAGCTGTACAGATGCTCCCCGCAGCGGACGGCCTATAGAGGTAACGACATCGGAAATTATCAACAAGGTAAAAAAAATTGTACTAGATGATCGTCGTGTGAAATTGGTGGAAATAGCAGAGATGGTAAACATTTCAAAGGAACGTGTTTTTAACATTTTGCATCAACATTTGGAAATGAACAAGCTTTGTGCACGTTGGGTGCCGCGTCTCTTGACAGACGAGCAAAAACAAACCCGCAAGGATGTTTCGGACAAGTGTTTGGAGAAGTACAGGCATAATCCTAAGGAGTTTTTACGTCGATACATAACGGTTGACGAGACGTGGATCCACCACTACACGCCAGAAACAAAAGAGCAGTCTAGGCAGTGGACCAATCGTGGTGAACCTGCCCCTAAGAAAGCGAAAACGGTTTTGTCCGCCGGTAAAGTAATGGCTACCGTATTTTGGGATTGCAAAGGAGTAGTTTTTGTGGATTATCTTCAAAAGGGAAAAACAATAAACGCCCAATATTATGCCGATCTGCTACAAAGCCCCACAACGCAATTCAAGAAAAAAGGCTTCACTTAAAAAAGAAAAAAATTTTGCTCCACCAGGATAACGCCCCTGTTCACACAGCCAAAGTTGCAATGGCTAAAATCGAGGAGTTGCACATCGAATTGTTACCCCATCCCCCGTATTCACCAGACTTGGCCCCTTGCGACTTCCATCTGTTCCCGAACCTCAAAAAGTGGCTAGGCGGACAAAAATTTTCTTCGAATACTGAAGTGATAGATGCTGTTAATAGGTATTTTGAGGGACTTGAAGAGTCATTTTTTAAAAATGGGATAATGGCCTTGGAGAGACGTTGGACTAAGTGCGTAGACTTAGAAGGGACCTACGTTGAAAAATAAAATATCACATTTAGATATATTGTCTTATTTCTGTGCCGTTTCGGATACTTATCAACCGACCCTCGTACATATGTTTTGTATGAAACAATACTTAATGATTATTTCTGAAAGTATACTTCTGAGCGAGTTGTGCCCTTATAAAAAAAATATCAGGAGACTTGAATCTACATTGTACTAAAATTTCGTGAGATTTGACTGAAACCACTTTTTCCCTATGTTTGCTGCGGGGTCCTTTGAAACTCATAACTTAACAATATTTGAGCATGTAATGTTAAAATTACGTGCTACAGATAAAAAACTTTTCACAATAAAATCGGTTGTTGTAATGCTGGCCATTGCCTACCGTTTTAGAACACATTTTAGAGGACTTACAATGTGAGTGTAGATAAACACATGTAAATCAAGGGAAGGTTGATTAAGACATGATAGTGTACTGATTACAGATCAAACAGATGTCCTTATGACAACTCTGTTGTACAGACTAGGTACATAGACAGCGCATCATAATCATGCCGCTTTTACAAGAAGCATGACGTCACCACATATATTATTTTATTAATTTTGCTTGCAAAATGCTTCGATTCGGACAGCACAACCAAATAGAATCCTACATGATTGGATACTGGTTTTCTTTTTCAGGTGTTCAATAAGGAGTATTTGTTTTGTATTGTATTGTATTGTATTGTATTGAATACTATAACAGTCAAGGTGTATACTTTTAACTACATATTATATCAATATTTTGAATGTACCGGGTGTGGCCTGTAACACGAGCAAGAAATTAAAACGTAGTTTCTACTCCTCAAACAATAAAGCTTTTGTTCAACAACTTAAAAAAAAATGTATTGTATTTTCAATGTAAGTACGTTGTAATCCGTCTAATTGACATTGCTTGTCGCCCTACAGATATAATCAATTTTGCAATACATTGCGTGTTCGAATAAACTTTAAAGTGTACTAAAAATTAAACCATTAGTTATTTTTAAAAGACCCTGAACAAACGTTGTCTAGTTTAAGGAGTAGAATCTACGTTTTTAAGTTTTTTCTCGTATTACAGGCCACAGCCTGTATATACATGAGTAGCGATAGCGGTCGAAAATCTAGAAGCAACTGAAATAAGGCTGTTTCAATTACCATTTTTCGACATGTCCCTCTAAAAATACAATTTTAGGAAAACGAATATCTTGTTTACAATTCTGTCAACATGTTAAAAAACATATTTTTTTTATCATTTATGTACCTAGCTACTTCGCTGGAAAGGCGACGTGCTGAAGGATCTCACCGCGCTGGGTGCCGTTGACTGGACAGAGACGGCTGTGAACAGAGAAGCCTGGCGATCTTTGGTGTCGGAGGACTCGGAGGCCAAGATCCACTTTGGATCGCTGCCCCACTGCAGTAAGTAAGTACGGTGTACCTACTTAAATATAGTAAGTTTTGTATGAAATATGTACATTTTCTCTTGAATTTAGGAATAATTGATGTGGTGTGATCGGTTAATTTAATTGCCTAAATAAAACGCTTCGTAATTAGTATCATCCTAAAATCATCTTCCAAGCTTTGATAGCGTAAAACAAAATAAGTGTCCTAAAAGTTGATTTACTCATGTGCGTCGCGCTCCTAAAATAGTACGGGAACGTCACCGTCTATTGGTGACCCAGTCTATCTTACATGATCCATCTTAAAGTTACGTGATCTGGCCTATATCTGAAGTGAAATTACATATCCCTGAGTTATGACAGCAAGGTCTGATTTTGGCAAGGGTTACGGGTACAAGATAATCTGACAGATTTCAACTCCAATGTTTTAGATCGAGGTATTAGGGTATTGCTAACCTGTATAATGCTAAAAGTGAATTAGACCGTCGTTAGAAGTATTAATCCAAATGCCGGCTGATAGTGATGTAGGTAAACGGGCGAGCAACGCGAAGCCGTTTGGTAACGTAAAAATAGCAATTAATTACTTACTATTTTTGTCGAGATGTGTATATAGGGTGTATTTCTTTTAGATTGGGCCTGATATGGGCCATATATTTTCTAGATATGGGCTGACGGAATTAAAAAATGTATTAAAGACACAGGTTCGTGACAATCGTGACTAATAAAATACTTTTATTCCCATTATTATGTCAAAAACGGGACTTAATCGCGTACACTTACTTTTATTATTTTCCTGACGTTTCGTACGTACGTGACGTAAGTTTAAATCAGTATTTCTATTCCCATTCGTTGTCTTATTCAATTTCTGTAATTTATCTTGTAGACGCGACGCGCCAACAAACTGGTCACTCCAGTTTGGCGCAATATTGTAACTCCCGAAACCTGTAATTGTTTTACATGAATAAATAATTTAATAATAATAATAATACATTTTTTACCGCGCGGTGGTGCGATTCCTATACAAATGGAAACATGTTCGGAGGTGAGAGGTGAAATGTAGAAAAAGTATGAAATAAATGGCATTCTCAATAATATGAATGTTGTTTGTTATAAGTACTACTTATTTTACGTGAGTTTTCCTATTCCTGGTTCAAATTAGTTGTTTTTATTTTTGCTTTCATACAAATACCTTTAGATACTTAGATCTCTCAGAAAGTACGTAACTAATACCTACGCGGCCCAAAAAGTGTTTCTCAATAACATTCACTTCTGTATATAAAAAGCCCGATCCATTAAACCACAATTAAAAGCAATGTTTTCAACCCCTATGGCCACAAAAAAAATACTTAATTCAATTTACAAATGAATATCGCAACATTTAAACGATTTTGCCACGGTTGTCGCTCGCTCGTCAACATTTTCTTTCTACATTTGAATTTCTACAATTAATTTCAACTCCGACTGTCAAAAATCAACAAATGCTGCAATTAAAATGTTTCTTATATTATTTTATCAAAGAGCGCTAAAATGGTTAAGTAAAAAAGTTTTGAATATTTATCAATTTGTTATCGGTGAATAATGAAACTGAAATTCACGGTTGTGTAATCCTAAAGTTATGAATATTATTTTTTTTTTTTTTTCACCAGTATTATTGGTATTTTTGCTGCTATTGTTGCATTGTGTAAAACTGTAAGCTTGCCCTGTGTAAAGAAAAAGTTATGAAAACTTTTGACAAGTCTTGGGCTAATCAATGTCAGTTTTCATAACAGAATATAACTGTTCTAATCGTACCAAGCCATTGTTATCGATATGGTTCAGAAGTTTTATCAAAATAGGGTGATTGTGCTAGTTTTCGTCCACTCTTGTCAGTTTTCCGTCCATACTTATTCATATATTTATATTAAATTTTTTTCCAAAATAAAAGCAAAAAAATGAAAAAAATCTAGTAAAGATTAACTAGGTATATATAAAATTTGTTGACTTTAAAAAGTTTTTCCCATTTATTTGTAGCACTTTAATCAAATGGACGGTAAACTGGACCTGGACGGGAAACTAGCACAATTACCTACATAGGTATATGAATTTAATAAGTGGCTTATATATGGACGGTAGCTGTTTCAAATGGCTAGCATTATCTTTAACATTTATGTGCCTACACATTATTACGATTGGTACCTGATTTTTGTGCTATTAGGTACGTACAGTCGAGGACAAAGAGATGTATACACTTTTGGAACTTATTACAACGCAATAAGGTCCAAAAGTGTATACATCTCTTTGTCCTCGACTGTACCTATCTATGGCAAACAGAATCAGACAATAAAACAAAAATAACAATTAACAAAATTAGAACAGACCCAAATTTAAATTTGGAACCATTTTCAATTCGGGGGCACAATAATGGCGGACAATCAACCGCCATTCACGCTGACCACTCAATCCGATTACCGATTAATTCGATTAAAAGTAAATAACCAGTTACAGGCAACCCTTGAAACAAGCAACAGTCAACTCTATGATCTTAACTTTACTGGTGTTAGAGAATGCATAATTTTTTGTATAATAACAACTCGCAGAAAACCCTTGTAACCGGCCATAATGAATTCTATAGCTTTGAACTTACGGGTGTTAGTGAATGCATTATTTTTGCTGGTTTTTGATTTAGTTCCATTTATGAATTTACGAGATATTGACAGTTATAAATTTTGCAATTGTTGCATCATGTTCGTAGTTGAGTTATTATTTGATTACGAGATATGTGGTTTATGATTACAGTTTTATGATTATGCAGTTTTCATTAATTCCCCTGACGATATGATTGTTCCAGTTTTTCTGACTTCCTATGTATGTCTACCTACATTAACCACCTTATTAATTTTCTATTTATGTTTCTTATTCATAAACTTCTTACAAGCCTCAATTGGATAATTTATGTTTTGTATATTTCTAACAAAAACAGCAAAAATAACTGTCTAATTGACAAATTAGGACAAACCATTATTAGTCAAATGAGGGTATTTTTTTAAGAGCGATGTAGTAGGTTCTAGTTACCTACTCAGAATAAAGACTACATACTCTTACCTACCGTACCTATCAGAAACACGCATGTTACACCCCTCTGCTTCAACAAGTTACCATTTGCCTAGATTTTAGGCAAGACGTTCGTTCATTTGAAGTGAAAAAATAGGTGCAAAATAAAAATATTTGTACTATAATACCTCCAAGAACCTCCAGGTCTATTTGTACCCTCTCCTGTTTTCTTCTACATTGTGTACGACATATGTTGTTTATTATTAAGACTGTGTTCTAAATAAATTAAAAAAAAAATACCTACTTACCCCTATATTTATGGCAAAACTTACTTTTATATTTCAATAAATTTCGCTTCTCAAATAATCTTAACTTTTTTGAATTATCTAACCTGCATTAATAAAACACTCCATTAACGAAATCCAAACAGATAGATCTGCACTTAATATGTAACCCAACGTCTGTATTATCATTGTCAATTATACAATCTCCCAATCCTGACAAATGCAAAAACGATCAACACTTAATTTATATTTACTCTGGCCATTTGCTGTGGTCATCCCTTGGTCAGTCCACAAACACTCAACTGAAACAAGCAAAAATCACCCCTAATTCCTAGACACAAAGTCCTTATAATACAAACCTCAAAAGAATATATTTAAAAAATACACGTACGACTCAATGGAAACTAACCTTAAATCCATAGAGAATAGGGATGTGCTGCGCGTCGTGGCGTGGCTGAATGCCTATTGTCAAAGCTCGGGGCTAATCGTTGGGCAATAAAAACGGTATGGTCAACGCTTCTTTGATGCAATCCACTTTATTTTATTACAATAATATTGACTCTTGGTGGCTGTTGGTTAGTAGAGTGCTGGTAGGGCTGATCATATAGGTCACTTTTTTCAATTAAGTATCGGGATGTTTATAAAAATACGTCGTAAATATTAATTAATTCATCTATTTTGTAGCAATAAAGTGAACAAGAGTGAGATGCACTGAGATCATCTGAAATGATTATCAGCTAGCCTAATGTGGTCGGATTTATATCGCCTGCCACCATAGCTGTCACGTTCTAACAAGTATGTAAGTGCGAAAGTGATGCATGACGTAATAGGCGATAAAATGACAAAAATGATACTCCTTCAGATCGTATCTTATTATATTCAAAATACGACCCGGTAATTTATGTTCGAAGATCTGCGGGGAATAATTTTAAATTAAGTATTTCATATGAAGGAAATTATTTTTTCGATATCTTACGATATTATTTAAAAATGCAATTATGA
Organism: Pammene aurita; assembly: GCA_947086415.1. Taxonomy (NCBI): domain Eukaryota; kingdom Metazoa; phylum Arthropoda; class Insecta; order Lepidoptera; family Tortricidae; genus Pammene; species Pammene aurita. The sequence goes on from OX352296.1 coordinate 3,623,216, forward strand.
AGCCCTTTTTGAAAAGCTCATATTATTTGAAAACAATTTTACGAATATCATGCCATAAGCAGGCTGCATTCAAAATACTTTGTATCTCTTTCTAATAAGTAAATTTGTAAACAAGTTGAAAATAATAATAAATCTTAGGAAAAGGTAATTTAAATTCCTTTTCCATTAATACCACAAACAAATATAACATTATTTCGACAACGGAATATTCAGTAATGAAATGAATATGCTTTATGAATATGATTAAAATGAAACAATAATTTATTAGAAACTCAAGTGGTTCACGCTTATGTATCACTTCATATTATTAAAATGTTTATAATTACTATTTCTTCTCGTGAACCATTATTGTCGTTAAAAATAATTATGGTTAAATGTCAATTAATACCAAGTGCGTTTGGATATACATAAAAGTGTAAAGTTTTCAAGTTAACGTGATCGTTCACGCCACAGCTAGGTATTAACTTGGATTTAATATAAATCAATTTCAGATAGATCATATGAACCAAGGTGATTAAATAAAATGTGTAAAGAAAAGAAAGTATAATTTACAATAATTAATAAATGGCCTGTATAGCTTTGTCTAAGTACAAGTTATATCCCGTACATATTTCGTCTTAATAAACGGTACTATAAAGTTCATAGAAATTACCTTTTATACTTATATAAGTCTCGGTGTGGTAACTGACCACGTATTTTTGAGTTCTCTACTTCCTTACTGTATTCAATCCAATAAATAAAGTTGATGATTAAATCACAATAGTTAAGTTAAATGGGTACATTGACTATTCAGATGTCTGTTTATATACAAAATAAAGTAACAAAATAAGAACAAGAGCCTAGTCGAGATTTGTTAATCTCGTGTATGTCGTCGGCATATTACCACGCATATAATCCCATGTGTGTATTCTGTTTTATCGAGGTATATGATCATAAATAATATAATCACTTATAATGTCAATTGATCTCTATTTTTCGCCTGATAAAGGTTTAGATGGCAATTGACAAATTAAAGGATATTACCGATTTTAATTACACAGGAAGTTGATGGAAAATCGACGTGACATGATGATTTGACGATCTATTATAATTGTGTCCACTAATGACTAATGAGCAAAGTATTGCTTAGAAATTTACGAACTGAGCCCTTTTCACACAATATCAAAAGAAAGGAGAGTTATTATTTAATCATAGAGTGAGAAGAATACGCCAATGATAGTCAAAACGCGTATAAATGCCAATGATAGTCAAACGCGAATAAATAAAACTGAAGTTGCTTGAATATAATAACTAGTATGTTGAGTATAATCGTTATAACATTTATTTTAGATAATTAATTTAAATGTTAATTCAAGCAATACCTGTATTTAACAGGTAGAGACACGTGTAGAGTCGACATGTAGAGTCACATGTAGAGTCGTCATGTAGAGTCACATGTAGAGTCGTCATGTAGAGTCGACATGTAGAGTCACATGTAGAGTCGACATGTAGAGTCACATGTAGAGTCACATGTAGAGTCACATGTAGAGTCACATGTAGAGTCACATGTAGAGTCGACATGTAGAGTCGACATGTAAAGTCGACATGTAGAGTCGACATGTAGAGTCGACATGTAGAGTCGACATGTAGAGTCAGATGTAGAGTCACATGTAGAGTCGACATGTAGAGTCGACATGTAGAGTCGACATGTAGAGTCGACATGTAGAGTCGACATGTAGAGTCGACATGTAGAGTCGACATGTAGAGTCGACATGTAGAGTCGACATGTAGAGTCGACATGTAGAGTCGACATGTAGAGTCGACATGTAGAGTCGACATGTAGAGTCGACACGTAGAGTCGACATGTAGAGTCGATATGTAGAGTCACATAAAGTTACTTATAGTGTCGAAATATAAAGTCACGTATAGTGTCAAAATATAAAGTCACGTATAGTGTCAAAATATAAAGTCACGTATAGTGTCAAAATATAAAGTCACGTACAGTGTCAAAATATAAAGTCACGTACAGTGTCAAAATATAAAGTCACATTTGGAGTCGATGTAGACAACGTGTAGAGACGAAAAATGACATGTAGAGTCAAATGCAGAATAAAAACTTATGATTCTTATGTAAAGCCAAATGTTTGAGGTGACACGTATAAAAGGACTACGCATATGGTGGGGTTAATGCAACAAACGTGAATGGACATGTCAGACCTTTTTTCAGGCCTACCTAAATAGATCTATTTACCTATATAACCTACTTATGTGAAGCACGTGAATGAACGTGCAGGACTTTTATTCAGACCTACCTTAATAATCTAGTACCTATGAAACGCACGTGGATGAATTTGAATTTATCAAGTACCTGCGCAACGCACGTGAATAATGTGCGAAACTCTCATTCAGTTTTACCGTAATATAATACCTAGCAATATTTTAGGAAAGTATCAATAAACTTTGAATTTGATACGATTATGAGAATGAACGATATACATCATCATATATTTAAGAGCTTGGCTCTTGTACGTGTACGTAAAACGCCAATACTTTCATCTGTAGTCATGTATAGTATGGACAACTCAAATGAAATAAATCACAGATAATCAAATCAAATAAGACGTCAAAAAAGTGGTTTCAGTGGTCTCTGATTACATTTACTATTTTATTATTAAAGCTCATCAATTATCATTGTAATATTTTGTATGTATGCCTAACAAATATCAGACGTTAATTCAATCGTTTATGCAGTTTGAGAATTTTAATTTAATGGAGTGCAATACCTATTTCTATGAATTACCTACCTACATTTAACCTAATAGTAAACGTTGACGACATTTAACATGAAAGCTGGGTAACAGGCAAATCCCTTTTACTAAATGGCTGAATGCATCTTAGAAAAGTCCATTGTATGAATCTTTTTGAATTTATTATACTGAGCTAAACGTACAGTTAGTTAAAAGAATGTAGTAACTATAATAAACATAAGAAGAGAAATTAGAGGAATTAAACAACATATTTAATATTATCCGTACAGTTAGTTAAAATAATATAGTAACAATAATAAACATAAGAAGAATAAATAAAGGAATTAAACATTATAGTTAATATTATTCGTTATCATGTTATGTCCTGAGATCAGTGACAAAAGGGCAAAATTAGGTTTGTTAAATTCATGTATCCAGTTTTAACTTTCTGCGACTACTGCAGGGTGCAAATTGAGGTTCGTAAGGGACTTGCATAATAAAAACTTTGCAAAACCACATACTTATAGTAATAAGCAGTAGCTTATTTACATTAGTTAAATATTGGTGAAACTGGTTCAGTAATTATTTTATTTTTCAATTCATTGGTTAAGGCCCTGATTTTTCTAGTAAAAATAGGATAATGACGACACTATGTTTAGCTTGCTTTCATCGCTACTAAACTAGTTATTTATTATTATAATATAAGTATTTCACATATATATATATATATATATATATATATCTTCATAGTACCAGACCACTAAGACTGATTTATTATCACATTGGATAATGTTACGAATCCAGCAATACAAGATCATTTCAATCAATTAATTGAAACATCGATACAAATATGATACTTAAATTATGATTAATAAACTTGTATAATAAAAATATCTTAGCGCGGCTAAATAATCGTGACAAAGTAAAATTAACTCAACATAAATTGCCTATATGTTTTAAAAATCAAAGTCAATAATATACTTACAAAAGAATAAGTTTGCGTTACATTAGCATTGCCTTATTGTACTTTTAGACAATTATCGGTAGATAACATTAAAACGTATATCACTATACTAACTAGGTAACTAACCACAGTGGAACACTTCGAAGTTCAACTTAACGGTAGATAACATTAAAACGTATATCACTATACTTATTAGATAACTAACCACAGTAGAACACTTCGAAGTTCAACTTAAAATAAATGAAACCAAATTAAAATAAATTAAAACAACTCCGCGCCTGAAATAAATATATTTTAATCCAAAATGTTACTCTTTTCTTAACGCGTCAAGTTGTATATTAGCAAACGTTAATCAAACAAAAGTTACTTACTTCATAATATAATCATTTATTTCTTGCAATACTTAATAGATAGTTAATAATATTTGATTCTCAAACTTATACTTTTAAAACGTAAATAAACAATTACGTAATTGTCATTATAATATTTAGGTAATCACATATGTTGAAAATAACAAGACTAAATTATTCACGCTTCTAAAGAAAGTGTTACAAGTTTCAGACTGACGACCCAGGAGCGTCCAGGTGAAAGGGCCAGGGTTTGGTATTTCTTTACCACCCAGGAGTGCCTAGGTGAGAGGGTCGGGGTGTAGAACACTTCCGACCCAGGAGCGCCAAAGTGAGATGGCTAGGGTTATGATATTCTTCTTCTTCAAAAAAGGCATCATCTTCACCTACATCTTCTCTGACGCTACGCTCTCGATAGAATGATAATAGTCGTCACGGCATGTGTAGTGGTGTGGTTCAGAACGCCACGCTACTCTGCACGACTCTCCGCTGTCGTTATGTATTCAACTACGTTGTGAGTGTTAATAAAATTGGTCTGTATCAATCATGTGGTTATACATGTGGTGTTGTGCGATATTCATGTGAAAGTGATAAGTATTATGTTATTTGTATGTATTTTATGTTATAAAGCTTCCTTCTAATTTGAATTTTAAAATGCATTAAACAGTCTAATAATATTTTATTCAATAACGTAAACAATAATTGCGCTTACAAATTAACTACTGGTTTGATCTTTGCTGCTGTATAGAAATGTATCAAACTTAATCACTATTGTTATTATTTAACCTTGATGATGAAGTCTTCTTAATTAAATATCATGTAAAATAACTATTGGTTTGATCTTTGCTGTATTGATATATCAAACTCTATCATTATACAATCATTTTAACGACTGTGTTACACCTTATTGGTATTACTTAAGCTTGATGATGAAGTCATGGTAATTAAATATTATGAAGAAGAATTATTATTTTGATCTTTGCTGTATTGATATATCAAACTCCATTACTATTCAATAATTTTAACTGTTATGATATATCTTATTCGTAATACTCAAACTTGATGATAAAGTCCTAATAATTATATATTATGAAGTCGATAAGCAATATATTATGAAGTTAAGAAGTCGGTAGAATAATCATTTATTTCCTTTGTTGTTTGCACTGAATGAAATGAACTTGTACTACTTTTACAATGAGCACTTATGCACAAAGGCCAACTTAATCATAAAGATAATGAGTAATCAACTCTTTGTGAACTTCTTGTGAAGTTCTATATTTTATTATCGATGATAGTTCATTTTACATTGTATAATCATTTATAATAATATACTACAATGATGTGAAACTGATAGTCAAGGGTTAACATGACCATGAGTAAAATAAAAACATTATTTCATTAACTTATTACAAGAGAAAATGTATTAAATCCGATGTGTTAAGATTCAAAACTCTAATTATGTTATTAATATGGGTATTTAAACAGTTTGTATTCATTACCTTTTATTGTCAGAATTGATCTGTAAATTATCTTATTTGAGCTATTATTATTATCTTTCTTATCGATCGTTCTATATTTTATTATCGATGATAATTCATTTTACATTGTATAATCATTTATTTAATATGGGTATTTAAACAGTTTGTATTCATTACCTTTTTATTGTCAGAATTTATCTGTAAATTATTTTATTTGAGCTATTATTTCATTAAGTTTTGGCGAAGGGTCTCGCCTCGATTAGGATGGCCGAGCTGTAAGCATTATTATTGATAAATACTTTAACTTGTAAGGATAACTACTTTTTATTTAACATCATCTTAAAAGACTGTCAATTGACTATTCCTTGTTGCTCGTTCCCGCCATTTTGATGTTATAAAATGACGGGTATACAGCTGCGGCCGCCATTCGGATCTTGACCAGATTGTTGTAAAGACGTCTTGAAAATATTATTGTCATATAGTGTAATTTATTCATATTTAAACCTTGTAACAAACGAATACAAGTGTAAATACTGGTAAAGTACTGGTTTATTTTATAATCCTAGTGATATCCCCTACACTATATTGGGGAAACCAAACGCACAATAGCGGAAAGGGTCAGGGAACATATCACAGCAGTCAAAAATCGGCAAATAAACAAGTCTGCTGTAGCCGAACATTTGTTGGAATCTGGACCAAACCACTGGATTGAGCTCCATAATCCAAAAGTCCTCAACACAGAACGTCTTCGTTATAGCAGGAAATTACGGGAGGCTATTGAAATTAGGAAGCATAAAAATTTCAACCAGAACGAGGGACAGGGGATCTCGTCTTCGTGGAATCCAGTGATCAGCAAATGTAAGCGTGAAAATACTTGCATTTCCAAACCACCAGATGTCGTGAGTGTTGTGTGTAGGCAAAGTGACAACCCTAGCGTGAATGTGCATAATCGAGACCAACTGCGGGTAGTTCGAAAAACCCGCGCAGCTAGGAGAGGCTGATACAATTCCTCGCCAGTCTGCCTGCGACCACGAGCGTTACGGCACGCTCGAAACGTCGGGGAAATAATAAAAGTGTACGCGATTAAGTCCCGTTTTTGACAAAATAATTGGATACCATAACTACCATACCATACCATACATATAAGGTACCTATTTTACAAAAAAAAAATGCCAGATGCGTGTCGGACCACGCATAATGGAGGGTTCCGTACCTACTATTGACAAAAAAAAAAATCTCTATGGTATATGTTGATTATCTTGATTTGTTTACCTGTCGGCTTTGATGTTAATTTGTAAATGTTTCGTTTCGTAGCGAAATAGTTTTATTTCCAGAGAGTTTTATTTACAGCAGTTTATTACATACATTACAATATTTTGCTCTTGACTAGGAATAGTTTGGGGCATTTCTTGTACTTAGTTTATTATTTAATATACAACCTTTTACTATTATTCAACAAAACCGCCACAATGATACTGACGACAGTGACAAACCTATCATTAAAATCAAGGATGAAATACCGCAACATGGCGCATGCATGAATTTATATAAAGTGGATCTAATACTTGCACTTTTTCACTAACCACGTTGAACCTTATTACCGGGTAAAACAGTCGTTCATAGATGGCAAGTAAAAAGTAGTAAAAACGGTCCGATAGAGAGCATAGTAGTAGGGGGCGGTGTCCCACTCGGACTCGTTACAAAATTGTCACATTTGACACATATTTATTGACATTTTGATTGTCTGATGACGTCATTACCTCCTTAGTCATTCAAACATTTCAAACCGAAACACAGCCCCTAGATAACCTTCTCTTTCGGCCTCACTTTGTGACCGAAGAATTAGATCCACTTCATACAAATCCATGGGCGCATGATCATATATTTCTGGTCAGGGCATTGATATAAAGGTCAGTGTGTCAGGCTTTAATAATACTGTAATAATATAATGAAATTTAGACGTGCAGTACAAACCGAGTAACTACATTGCCAACGCCATCTATCGTTCGATTTCTGATACCTAAGTAGATACATTCTCCTGTAGATGTCGCTACAAAACGACATTTAAATACACATAAAGAAACTACATGTGAACATAATTTTTAAAAAATAACTTAATTTATTCTAATAATGCTTTGTTATTCTGTTATAAATAAATTAAATAAATGTTTTAAAACAGACAGCGCTTCCTCTAATCGGAACTAAAGAACGGAAGCTGTCAAAGTCAAAACTGACGTCCAACGAAATCCGACCGCGCAAATTACGGATTTCGTATCGATTTTCACTGCCGTAAATATTAAAACTCGACCTGTTACAGCATTCCAAGTTAATTTACTACCCTCGGCTCGATGTCAACACAATCGAAAACAAAAGCCATGCCTGTATTAGACTTGAAAATGTACGTGCGAGTGGTAGCGGCTGTGTTCTCTGTGAGTTAAACTGTATTTATTTTGGTATATTTATTGTTTATTTTGTCTGAGTTTGTACGAGGTTGTTGACTTAGGAATGAAGAACATAATTAGCTTAAACGGTGGCTGAGAATATGTTTCTTGAAGCGAGAACAAGGGTCGCCTTGATTGAGTATGTTTATTTAATTTATTTGATTGCAGATCTCGTCGACAACCGCGTTTGTGATGGCCCTGCTTCGCTTATTGAAGCCGGAATTATTCTATTTGGAGCCATTATTTGGCAGCGATTTAGGTTTGTATCCTGATTGTATGAAATAACATGAAATATGTTCCTCTCTTGAGTTGCCTAGGCTTTTATAATTGGTCAATAATACACTCTATTTTTGGAATCACATAGTTATACAGATTATAATTATAGTCTTAATAAAAACAAAAATATTTTGTTTAAAACCCAAACTGCTTATTTACTTATTTCAAGTTTTTTGCGTACAATATACACATACAAATGGCGGACTTAATGCCAAGGCAATCTCTACCAGTCAACTGCTGAGCCATTTAGATATACTTGTTTAGTGCAGGTTTATCTTGACTGGTTATGGAATTTTCCACCAGACGGTGTCCATTACTAACTCACTATTTCTGAGGACATTATGAAGCTCTGTATTACCACTTTAACAATACTGGTAATAGGATTTTTATACCACAACGGTGGCAAACAAGCATACGGCCCGCCTTGTAACCTATGGACGCCTGCAACTCCAAAGGAGTCACTTGCGCTTTGCCGACCCTTTACAAAAAGGAGGACTCACTGTGTTGACGGCTAAACAAACAAGAAGGTCCCTCATCGTCAACACACTGGGTCCTCTTTGAGCTCCTTGGCAACCCCACTCACCAGCAGGAACACAACACTATGGGTAGGGTCTTGTGCTATTTGTCTGTGGTTTTCTGTAAGGTGTAGGTACTTCCCCAGGCGGGCTCTGCTCCAGATTTGAGCGACATCAGAATAGGCAACTTTCATTAATTGCACTGGAATTGGTCCTTTATTACTCACCTTCCAAATCTCTGTGAATAAATTATTTCTCAAGACATTGCGTGGGTTCATACTAAACCAAATATTTTTTAGGCATACACTACTTCATCTCCGGCCTTATGATAGTAACAAGCGCTATAGGCTTCCTAAACAGCCTTATCGTCATGAACCAGAGCACAGCCCTGAACACCGGCCGGAATATCACAACCTGGCTGCTACTAGACTCCTTGTTTGAGACGAGTCGAGTGGTTTACGTGTTTGTGTCCGAGGTGGTGATAAAAGGGAAGGGGCCGGTGCAGTTGTATGATTTGCTGATCAGCGCTGCGCAATATTGTAAGTAATTAATTATTTTATTGTTATAATATAACACTATTGTTGATGTCTGGAGCTTATTCGCATTAAAATAAACGGAGCGATACCAAAATATGTGCAAATTTTATTCATTGACATTAGTGACAAGTAAAAATAGAATAGAAGGTACATTCTAAAAAGGCCGTCATCAACAACTATCAACAAGAATAATATTACTTTGCTATTCCGTGTTACTTCTAATAACATCAATGCTTTTTAACGATAAGACCGCCAATTGTTTTACCTCTGATTATTCTGTTTGTAACTTGTATTTTATGTGTTTCTTTATTTTGAGGTGTGCAATAATAGTAGTTTATGCAACAGTTGTATAAGAGGGGTTAAAAAAGGTGAGTGGCGTGGGTAACAATTTGAGCCGTAGGCGAAAATTGTTAAGAAAAACGCCACGAACATTTTTTTACCTACTTATACGACGTTGCATACAATACTTTTTCTACGAATACACTTACTTTTACATAAAATGCGAAATTGAAAACTTCATGAATATCGCATTTATTTTGTCAACATAATCAACAATCATTTAAGTTTTACCTTTTAAAACACAATTTTTCAATAATACTAACATTACTAACACAAATACACACCGTCGTTATTTGATCAATTATTAAAGAGCTACAGAGATTAGTAAAAATACCTAAATTACTTTCAAAGTTTTCAATTCGCCCCAACAAACGAACGGGAAACGTAAAAAACTACGAAGTAGGTCTGTGGTTTTTAAATTTTTTCTTTTTTATAGTTTTTTTTTCTAAAAACGCTGCGTTTATTTAGGTTTCTTAGGTTGGCAGTAATTTATTTTATATTAATAGTCGTGTTTGCACGCGATTACGCGATACTATTTTGGCGCTTTTATAGAACAAGTGTTATTTTGGGGAATAGACTAGATAGACTTTTCATCGAGTGTATTATCTATGTTCTTATAAAGGTGTTGACGAATGTATAAATGACAGATAAAAGTACAGGAGTAGAAAAAGAGTATTTATGTGATGTTATGTTATGCATGCAAAAATGCAAAAAAGTATAATGGGTTGGCACTAATCTATTAGCACATTATTTTACAGTCACCATTAAATATATCGGAGCGGCCAAAGTGCTTAAAATATCTGAACATGCACTTTATTGCCTTCACAATAGACGCGTTGTTCAGATATTTGTGACCACCTTGGCCAGTCCGATATATCTGATGGTGATGGCGACTGTACAGCAGAATAGCAAAGTAAATAATATTATTCTTGTAGATTATAATATATGGACTTGCGCAAGTAACACAAAGTGATTGGATAAATTAATATAACACTTATCATAGTAAACCTAGTAAGCTTAATAAGGCTTGTGTAGTAATAATTACTGTATACTTGATAAGTACACAAATAAATGCCCTAAACAGGATTTGAATAAATTCATAGACAGGGTCGTTACCGAACCGACAAGACTAGGAGGTCATTACAAGACAATCTGGTTCGGTCCGTCTCCTCTCTATGCTTTCATTCTTAGTCTTTGCACTGATGCAATAATGTTGTGAGAGAGTGACAGCGCTATACATGTTTACATCTCGGTCTTATTTGCACATCATCTTTTCAATCAATCAATCAAATTAATCTTTTTTTTCAGTGCTGGATAGTTTCCTGTATTGCCAGATGATACTCAAACACTAGTACATGTGGATAACTCGTAGTTTTAAATTATTAATCAATATATAACACTATGACGTGATTCAACTTTTTCTTGTTGTTGCATTTCCCTGGGTCACTGTTTAAAATTTAGTATTAAAAAAGCATTATTGTTCTAATTATTATTATTCATTTATTGCAGACCCTGGGTCCATAAAATAAGTGGGTTATGTTATAAGCCTTTTTTTTATATATCGAGCGTATTTTTTTTATGCCACGAACGGTGCCAAATAAGCTTACGGCCCGCCTGATGGTAAGCAGCTACCGTAGCCTATGGTCGCCTACAACTCCCGAGGTGTCACATGCGCGTTGCCGCCCCTGAGTATAAAATGGTATGACATTAATTCTAACAAACTGTGTTACTATTGTTCCCTGACTGACAGGACAAAAATAACAAGAAAAAGTTGATCCACCCATTTAATCCATTTTATATAGCACTATATAGATCCAAGATTTATAGAATTTAGTAAGAATCTTCCAAATAATATTCTAGGCTATTGAACATAGTTTGTTATTATTTTCTCAAAAATTATGATCTTGAAAGTATTGTAAAAAGTGTATTTTTCTAAAAGGAAGATGCAATACGGTACATTACTCAAAACTGCGTAGGGGGCGGCACTAGCACAAACAGGGCATACCGCGAAACACGAAAATCGAAAATATCATTATCTGTCTCTCTATCACTCGTTCGTTCGAGCGATAGAGAGGCAGATAACGAAATTTCGAGTTTCGCGTTTCGTGATAGGCTCCCTGTAAACAAACCACCTTAATGCATAAATTACATATTTATTCGTTATAAATTATCTGTGGCTACTTTTCAAAAAACTGTTTAAGGCGTAGTATGTATAAGTATATATTCTATGGTTTACAATATATGCTAGTGCTGCACTCTGGCGGCAGAATATTGCAGTAATAGCCCCTATTATTGGTAAGGTTTGTCATGTTTAAGAAACATTTTGGGACGACAAAGTAATTTGTGAAGAAGGTCGTTAGTTTATACTTAATTTAAATTGTATACATAGGTACACCAAATACTACTGGACTGAATGTCTACAAATCCTTTAGATAACTTTAAACAAAAAAGAATCGACTTCAATTAGCATCCACCTTTCCAAAAGCAAATGCTCGGGCTGCGTTAAAAAATACTCAAATCACTATAGGTGTGCCTGTAATATTTTGACGTTAATTACATCATTGTCACTCTTATTGTTAGAAAATTACAGTTTGTCTCTTTCTCACACGGGTGACGGGAGCTCATTGGCACGTCCGCATCTCTCGCTTGCCGATGCGCGACTAGCGACAATTGTTTGAATTCATTTTAAGTGCTTTACTTTTGAAGCGTACATAACCCATCTGTCATTATTATATATCATGGGGACCGAACCGGTTACCAAACCCATACAGGTAGTTATAGTAAACCCTGAATTATAGGGGAACGCAATTTGTATAGATATACACTTCAGTCCAGTATTATATGGTTCGGATTCTATTGTGTTGTGTAACTCACATGTCTGCGATCACTCAGATCTTTTGGTATACGTATAATACTCAAGGACCATGAAAATGGGTCACCTTGTATAGAAATTTCACATTTTATAGTGAGTTTAATACATTCCTGTATTGTTTTAATTTAAACTAAGGTACATATATATGTGAAGAAATAATGAGTTGTGAAAATTACAAAACAAATTTTCTTTAAAAATAACCGCCAGGCGTCCACATAGCCAAATACAGTTAAACTCGCTTAGGACGATTTTCAGAGGACCCCGCGAAAAACGCGTCTTATGCGGGACTCAAGTAGCAGGCGCAGGCGCGGATCCAGGATTTTATTCACGGGGGGCAATTTCCTTCACAAAAAATCTTGCGGTGCGCAGCTATGGCTCCCGTAGTATACGATGCTTGCGTGTCAGGGGGGGCAATTTCCTTCACAAAAAATCTTGCGGTGCGCAGCTATGGCTCCCGTAGTATACGATGCTTGCGTGTCAGGGGGGGCAATTTCCTTCACAAAAAATCTTGCGGTGCGCAGCTATGGCTCCCGTAGTGTACGATGCTTGCGTGTCAGAGTGGGCAATTTTGATTAATCTATACCATTAGAAGGCAAAAACTGAGATTATTAATATGTGCTGTGATTTTAAAAATATTAAATTAATCAGGGTGTGTTTAGAAAGTTGTGTTTTAAATGGCCTTGCCATAAAAAAAATTGAATTAATATGATTTAATTTTGTTTTGTTGCGTGAGGTAATCGATGAAACAACATTCCGTAGGTTAATGTAGATAAATATAGTCTAGATCAGCGGTTCTAAAACTTTTTTGGAAAGCGAAATGTTTGACGGAGCCCCAAAATTAAAAAATAAATTATATGTGATAGACAGATAGAAGAGTTGGTTTATGATTTTTATTTCTCAATATCATAAGTAGTCGGAGCCCCTAGAGAGTTTTGCGAAGCACACTTTGAGAATGGCTGGTCTAGATTATGAAGTTTCATGATAAGATGTTCCTATTATGTAAAATTTCTGCTGCTGCTGATATTTGTCCCGCTGAGATGTAAACTGGACCGCTGTGTATTGCACCTAAGTACAGTCCCGTCTGAAAATATGGATACATATAACACATTCAATGCCGGAAACCGATAGTCGGGTATTTTATGATTTCGTGCCCAGGCCGCACTACCCGATATCGTGGTACAGTCAGCTGTAAAAATACGGGTGTACCCATCTTACTCAAAAATATGTCCCATAGTATCTTATTCCGTTGTAATAAGTGCGTAGTACCATATTTATGAGACGATTTTTTCGATACGTATTTTTGCAGCTGACTGTACTATAGCTATACATGACTAAAGGCTACGCCGGAGGACCCAATATCGGGTGCTGTTTTTGACGAACATTGTTTTTGTTGTTTGTACCCGACTGTCGGGTTCTTGGCGTGTAGTGTCGATTCGTTCGATAAGTGTGCAACTGTACCCGAGTATCGGGTCGTATATATTGTTTGCGGCATGGCGCGGATGCTTTGTTTGGCTGGGTGATGAATGTGTTAATCAAGGATGATTAAGACATGGATTAACAATGCCTATACAAAATCGCGTTCCTCGAACCTTCAGGCTATACGTCTGTTTTCGGTACTAAGTGCTACAGCGCCATCTGTTGAGTCTGGAGTCGAGTTATTCTGTCAGTGTTAATCGCCGAACAAAATATTAGAAACTAGAATTATTTATTTAATCTTAATTGTACAAAATTGACTTAATGCCATAAGGCATTCTCTACCAGTCAACCAATGGGCTTAACAGAAAGGTTAAGTAGGAATTTAGTGTTTGTGGTGACAAATAGATGACGCTAGTGCTTTAGCCTGAAATAAGGGAACGCGATTTTGTATAGGCATTGTCAATCCATGTCTTAATCATCCTTGGTGTTAATGGACAAAAATATGTAGCGCAAAAGTCTTGGATACAATTTTTGTCACATTAAATGTATCCATATTTTCAGACGTGACCGTACAGTCGCCATCAGATATATCGGAGCGGCCAAGGTGGTCATAAATAAGATAAAGTTGTTCAGATATTTTTGAGTACCTGGACTGCTCCGATATATTTGATGTAATTTCTAGAATATATTCATATTCATGTTCAAATTATGTCAAAACCATAATAATCGAGGAGACAACTTTTGTTTTCTGTTTATAGTGATTGTTTTATACCACGACGATGGCAAACAAGCATACGGCCCGCCTGATGGTAAGCGGTTACCGTAGCCTATGGACGTCTGTAACTCCAGATGATTCACATAGCGTTTCCTACCCTGTAAAACCTATACACTCCTTTTGAAAGCATTATCTAGTGTTTTATTCCCACCGATGACACAGAGTTTAAATTGAATCATTTAACTTAAAAAGCAATCTTGTTAAAATTCTAGTCAAAATTTTTTGGTGCTTTCGATTCTGTGTCCAATTGATTGTTAAATTGTTTTAAGCGTGTCGAAATTGCCTGTACATTATGTAAATAGGTAAAGACCACGGCCCGGAATTAGGTGAGCTAAAATACCTAAAGTTCGCGAGAGGACATAATATAGAGTGGTTACAACCGGATGAAAATAATATTTTATTTGGATAATACTAAGTACTTGTTTCCTTATCTTTCTATATATACTATAGTAGTACTAGTAGCTTTCACTATTTTGACGCTAATACGCCACTCTGACAAGCATTGATAATGAATAGGAAAATACAGATATTTATTATTATAATGTTAACTTTATGGCTGCAATGTAACCATTTTTCATCATTACGACTATTACTTGCAGTGCCCGGATGAATATCGAATACCCGGAATCCAAATAAAATATTATTTTCATCCGGTTGTAACCACTCTATATTATGTCCTCTCGCGAACTTTAGGTATTTTAGCTCACCTAATTCCGGGCCCTGGTAAAGACAGGTTGTTATTGAGGAACAATAAACGTTATAGATCTTATTGGTGTTTTAGTTTATTAACAGAAATCCTTTAGAGATCCTGAGGTACCCCATATAGCCATTTTCGGTCGTATAGTTTCAAAGTAGTTGCAAGGAGAAAAAGTTTCGTAACTGTTACGAAACAATGTGACTGAGTCAGGTTTGGTCAAAATGTCGTAACTGCGACTACGAGGGTTGCTACTTATATATCCGGAAACAAAAAAACAAACAAACGTACACGGCTGAAAATGGTTTTATTGTTTTTCAAAGTATTCCCCTTGATGATCTATGCACTTTTGCATTCGCGTGAACCAATTTTTAAAGCACTTCTGCCACTCCGCCTGAGGTACCTCCATAACGTGTTGTTTGAATGCGTCGACAGCATCTTCAGCGGTCGAAAATCGTTGACCGCGTAATTTATTCTTTATATTTGGAAATAAATAAAAATCGTTGGGTGCCAAGTCAGGGCTGTACGGCGGATGACCCGTTTATTCCACATTTTGACCCTCCAAAAATAGAGTTGTTTCGCGTGACGTATGACAGCTGGCATTGTCATGATGAAGAATGATTCTTCGTCGCTGGTTAGTTTTACGAATTTGTTCAAATACTTCCGGTAAGCAAATGGTCGTGTACCACTCTGAATTAACCGTTCTACGGTTTTCTAGTGGCACTGTAGCTACATGGCCATTAATACCGAAGAAGCAGGCCACCATTTGTTTCAATGTACTTTTTGCACGAGTAACTTTCGTAGGGTTCGGCTCATTTTGAAACACCCATACCGTTGATTGTTGCTTCGTTTCGGGATCGTATGCATAGATCCAGGATTCGTCACCTGTATAGATGTTATAAACGGCTTTTGAGTCACCACGGTTATATTTTTTTAACATTTTATTGCACCATTCGACGCGAGCATCTTTTTGCTCTTTTGTTAAGTTGTGGGGTATCCAACGCGAACAATTTTTTTACAGCCAAATAATTATGTAATATGCTATTAATGCTGGTCATAGAAATACCCAGAGTCGCCTCTATCTCGCAGTACGTAACATGTCGGTCGTCCATTATAAGTTTTCGCACAGCCTCGATATTTTGTTGTACAACGACCGATTTCGGGCGACCTGCCTTAACTTCGTCCGTAAGCATACTACGTCCACGATTGAACTCACTAAACCAGTGATACACAGTAGTTTTAGATGGGGCTTCATCACCAAAAGTTGAAGTTAGTTGATCTATGCACTGTTGTTGCGTTAAACCACGCCGAAAATCATAATAAATCATAGCACGAATATTTTCACGAGTGAGTTCCATTCTTGCTGCGAGATGACATTTAAAACCCGTCAAAAACAAAACACGAGCGTTAATAAGAAAGAAAAAATATACCGGCCAGTACTTAAAAAAGTTCAAATTTTTCCATGGAGGTCAAATATGCTATTTAAGAAGATTGTAATCCCGGTTTCCGGATATATAAATAGCAGCCTATGTAAAATGGCTGTATGGGAAGTCTTACGTACAGTCACCGGCAATAGTATCTTCCTACACGAAGGCCGCAAAAATATGTGACACGCTTTTATTTGTAGGACCATAAGAGCGTGTCACATAGTTTTGCGGCCTTCGTGTAGGAAGATACTATTGCCGGTGACTGTACCCCTTTAACGGGCATAAGGTGTCAGAAATAATGCGAATTGAAGCGAAATCCCATAATACAACAAAAGCAGTGCCGGTCCTCATTGCAACCGACAACTATTAAGAGTATAAGTATAAATTAAGGCTTGCAATTATCCGGATAATACAGATATTAGGGGATCAATGTTACTCTGCGTCCGTAGGAAACACCTTAGACAACCCTGCACGTGATCCCTGGGTGGTGCTAAAAGAGTAACAAACTTGGCAGCTGCACTGTCCCCTCTGGACCTCGCAGCACTCACTGGATTTTCATTATCATCTGCTTTCCCACTACTACTACCCCAGGAATGAAATGCCTAGCTATATCCAGTGATATTTCGAATAGTTTCCATACAAATTACCATTCGAAATATTCGGATTGCAAGCCTTAGAGATGCAACGGATATCCGGCCATGAGGACTTGGGACTGGGTTTTTCTGTACCTACATACAAATTGCTATTTATTGCCACAAGTGTCATCTTTATATCAAATGACGTAGGTAAATACCATCCATTTTTTCACCGGAAGTGGTACTTTTTGGTGTTTTCGGCCAATTCCATTTTTTTTTACATTTTTTTCGGAACTCAACATCACTTTTATGAACATGTGCCATGGAGCTTATCTTTGTATCACGTAACGTAGCAGATCTTGCGGTCGCCGCCTGTACTATAATAATATCCGGCCAAACAAGTATCCGTTGCATCTAGTATTTAAGCGTTCGATATATTGAAAGCGACCAGGATAGATATGACAATGCAATTAAACAACAAAATTATCATCATATAATTTAATCAGTGAATCTGTCCAAAAATATAATGCGTACAGCTAGCGACGCCTAGACAAGTGCACTTCCTAACAACTGTACAGCACCGGAGCGCGGGAATCGAGGTTGCAACCATCTGGGGCCCATTTCTCAAAAGTTTGTAACTTGTAATACAAGCGGAAGTCCCTTTCTAGGGAAAGATGTCAAAAAGTGACATCCGCTTGTATTACGAGTTACAAGCTTTTGAGAAATGGGCCCCTGGTATAGTACAGTCGCCATCAAATATATCGGAGCGGCCAAGGTGATCACAACTATCTGAACAACGCCTCTATTGTCTAGGCGATAAAGTGCATGTTCGGATATTTTTGAGTACCTTGGCCGCTCCGATATATTTGATGACGATTGTACCTACAGCCAGAGTTTGCCCGGGAAAAAAGTGTAGTAGAATGAGCTCTCATATAAACCACAACAATTCTCTTTCCGGACTAACTCTAATAATAAATGGTGGTTACTACTGACGGGTACCTTAAGGTACGGTCCACCAATTTGATTCCTAGGCGACTCTAGAACCTTGTCACATTAAGGTACGGTCCACCAATTTGATTCCTAGGCGACTCTAGAACCTTGTCACAATAGCTAGTTTGGTAGTGAATATGTTACGTTTATACGTATCCAGTCAACAGTCATTACGACAAGGTTCTAGAGTGGCCTAGGAATCAAATTGGTTGACTACCTCAGAGGAAGCAAAACAAGCTCTAAGTGTCCTACGTAGCTAAACAAGCGAACGCGAAGCGACGCGGCGCGAAGTTGGTTTGATATTTTCGCGCATATTTAGACGCTTCCATTCGCCCATGTAGGGCATTTAAAACGATTCAAATCTTTAATTTTGAATAATCAGATAGTTGCAAACCCGATTTTTTCCTACATTAGTTAAAGCACCTACCGTTGTGAGATTTTCATACAAAACAACACATTGACGAATAGGTACCAATCTGTTTATTAACTGCTCAAATACGTATTAAAAGTTAATGACGGCATTAGGACTAAGTGTCCTAATGACTCATTAATACTAATAAATATTTGTGCAATTAGATGTTAGCTTAAAACACATTACAACCAGATGTATAAAAGCATCATCATTCTGAAGTCCGAAATCCATCCATACTAATATTATAAATGGGAAAGTGTATGTGTGTGTTTGTTTGTTTGTTTGTCCGTCTTTCACGGCAAAACGGGGCGACGAATTGACGTGATTTTTTAAGTGGAGATAGTTGAAGGGATGGAGAGTGACATAGGCTACTTTTTGTCTCTTTCTAACCCCCCACTTCCCTAAAATGGGAGGTGGAAGTTTGTATGGTTTGTTACCCCGAATTTAACGCGAGCGAAGCCGCGGGCAAAAGCTAGTTTATACATATAATTATTCATTTCGAGTCATTATAGGGATTTGCTTAAACACCAGTGTTACATTTTTTTCTTAATTAAAAAAAATACATTCCTAGTCGTAATGTGCTAAAAACTTAACAGCTTCCTTAAGCATTCCGTTTCAACAATAAACATCTCATGAACAACGAAACGGCTACGCTATTTGTTCGACGTTAGACCTTATGATGACGACGATAAGATGCATTTTGGCATGGACCCTAAGTTCTAGTTCGTAAGTTGATATTCATAAGATTTGAAACTTGTACTACTTATGCCGCATTTACACTTATTCACGTCAATGTAAAGCCAATCAATTAAAAAAAATCCTTATAAAACGGCGAACGGATTAGTGTAAACATGGCATTAGATTATGAAGTAGTCGTCGCTTAAGTCTTAAGATAAATGCACTATAACTAGTCTCAACATTCGGAAAATGTCTAGGAAACAAAATATTAGCAACATCTTATGATATTTGAAAACTAATTTACATTCGACATTGCAACCGTCACTTCAGCAGAACCACTTACTTATAATATTTAAGAGGCTATGCTAGCGTAACGCACATAGTATGCATGACTCCAGCGATTCCGTTAGGGTCTCCCCCCATCTCTCGACGCGGATTCGGCAAAATGCGGGGGAAAAAAGCTTTATGTCCACGCAATAAGAGCGAAAAAGACGTCGACGCGTCGGCAGGCGTCGGCCGAGCCGATCCGAGCCGAACCGTGCCTTGTTAGCTCTTATTGGGAGGGAGGGATGGGGGGAGACCCTTATAGTTGCATGTGCGTTACACCAGCAGGGCCTTATTGTAAAGTGGTTTTATCTGAATAAATGGTTTATCACACGTGTTTCTATACTAACCAACAAACCAACGCGTCAAAAGCGGCTCCATCGCTCAAGCAAACGTCCAAACAAAACATACATATTATATTACTATGCTTACCCTGTACAATCACTCAGAGAAATAGGCCGAACATTACAGTAGTATAGTTTAAAACATGACTTTTAGATGATAATTTCGTTTAAATCTTAAGAAAATATTTTACTGTGTTTTTGCGGAGTAACATTTTGAATGGCACGAAATAAATTATCTTTGGGCTCGCATCCAACGGTGAAAAAGGAGAAGAAATGTTGTTTTTCTGTACTTTGATGAAAAAAATAGAGAACTTACTGCATTGTATGTACCTATTCAATTCTTAAAAGTATTTTTTGTTATAAAATAGTCTCAAGAAATTAAATGATTATCCAAAACTTTAAAAAAGGAAGAACTTTAAGTTTAGTAACAATTTTGGTATATAGAAAGTTGAATAGTACAGTCAGCGGCCAAAGTTGCTAAGCGGGCGAGGTGTTCAGAATGACCTTCACTCACCCTTAAGGGGCTGACAACAGCTAAATTCCCTCCCTATTTTTTTCAGCGCGAGTGAAAGAGAAACACTGTGTTACGATTAGTATGGGAGCTCATTGCAAATTTTGCAAAATGATGAATTAAAAATAAACTACGCATTAATTGAGAAATATAAAACAACGAAGTTTTTAGTATTAGTGCGGTGGAATTGTGTCCTTCCTTACAGACGTATAAGTCAAGAATCTAAAGACATACGACTGTTTAAAGCAAATTTTAAGATGTAACTTTGGAATTATTTTCTATTGAGCCGATTTCGTCCAATCGTGTATCGGAATCAACGAATTTCTTCCAAATATAACGAATATTAACATATATTTTTTTACTTTCTCAAAACAAGTAGTTATAGCTAAAACACTGTTTGAGTAAAGTCTATTTGAAGGTCATCGGGTGTTGTCAGCCTCTTAACAATAAAGTCGTGTCAAGCTCATTTCGATCACCTCGCCCGCTTAGCTACTTCTGCTGCTGACTGTACATGTTTTTTTTTTTCATTTATCCTCCTTTTACAACCGTGCCTTCTCTAATACAAATTACCAAATAGTTATACCTAATATCTTAGAACTATTGCCGAAGTACGAAAATACTATGAATATAATATTTATAATGGCACTTCTAAACTTTTGCAATTCACAAACGATGGTTTTGAACATTATGTTATGAGTGCATCAGATTCGAAAATTTAGTTAAAACATGGCATTTTGATGGTGGTACATATTCTGCCATGGACTTTCCCCTTAGTAACGATATTCATCATTAGACCCCGGACTTTTGTCGCCATGACGTCACAATAGGGTGATTTGGGGAGTAAACGGGACGGCGTTATGAAATACGGTTAAAAACTCGGTTCTTACCGAATACATTTTAATTAGACATTTTTAACAATATTACTTAGTAAGTTGATCAATATTATAGTTTGCTATATTACTTGCAAACCATGCAATTGTACGGTAAACTGGCATTGGTTTTGTCGGCCACTCACTCTTTGTTCGTCACAACTGTCACCAAGCCAGTTTAACGTACAAATGTATGGTTTGCACTAAAAGATAATATTGATCAACTTACTAGATAATTTTGTTGAAAATGTCTAATTAAAATGTATGGACTTTCCCCTTAGTAACGATATTCATCATTAGACCCCGGACTTTTGTCGCCATGACGTCACAATAGGGTGATTTGGGGAGTAAACGGGACGGCGTTATGAAATACGGTTAAAAACTCGGTTCTTACCGAATACATTTTAATTAGACATTTTTAACAATATTACTTAGTAAGTTGATCAATATTATAGTTTGCTATATTAATTGCAAACCATGCATTTGTACGGTAAACTGGCATTGGTTTTGTTACTCCCCAAATCACCCTATTATGACGTCATTGCGACAAAAGTCCGGGGTCTATTCATCATTTAACTATAAAACTTTCGTGAGACTCTAACATATTAAAATATTTATAACGGGTTAATCACGTCAAAGTCGATTTTTGCACACCGTGCGCTGGCGCGTAGTAGCCGGCACGCTGCCGTCGCGGAAGGCCGCGCGTGAAAATGATCATCGTTAATTGATCGAAACATGTCGAGCAAAAATCGACTTAAATTACGTGAGTTATAAATATTTTTAATATATTCATAAAATTCTCGAATCTGTTAGTAAATTCATGAAACTCACAACCAACTACTGAAAACTGTACAAGTGAATATAATCTAATATTTAATATACAATTGCGAGACAATAATCATTTGAGATCTAAATTATAAAGGAACTTAAATAATAAAAAAAGCCTAAATTATTCTAAATTTTAAATAATTATAAACAAATATTTTTAGTAGTAATGCTTAAAATACTGTCATTACATTAGTAATTTTAATAATAACAAAATGACAAATGCAAAAATGCGAGTACACTTTACGAACAGTCACGTATCGTCATTATTATAATATAAGATAGATAAATAATAACATAATAATAAAAGCGATGCTTCTCACACAAGCTGTGAGAAAACATAGAAAAGTTCATATTTTAGCGCCATAGAAAATAATAAATGTAGGATTGTGACTCTAATTTAAAAATAATAAAAACAGTAAACTTGAAGTATTTTTTATCAAAATGCATCAACATACGTTTTTACTTCAAGAAACGAAGTTTGTTTTTCTTGGTCTAAGTTCATTGAGCATGTTTCTTAATGATTTTTGTAAGAATAGTAAGATTGAAGATATGTGTATCTGTAAAATTTCATTTATTTATTATTTATCATTACCTACTACGTTTACCGCGAAATATTGTAGAAATGGGAGTAATGTAGAGACCAGTGCAAGAATAAAGATATAAACCATATTTTACATTAAATAAAAAAAAATCTAACATTCGAGTGCTTAGCTCACCGAAAATCTTTTGATTGACAATGTGATAGGCAGACACTCATATGGGCACGTCTGTGCATATTGAGTGATCAGCACATCGATTAGATCTTGCGCCTCCACTTGATAAGGGATTTCCTCTCCTAAACACGTATTGGAATTATATATATAGCGTAAGAAACTTAGACATGGGGGAGAGATTGTACGTACGTCCTACAACATTAAACACGTGGAAACCAAGAGTCCGAGTTTCTTCACCAACCCCCCATCCCGGCGCTCTGCCTACTTCATGGCGACCGTGACAGTGTGACAAAGGCGGAATGAAGTTCGGACCTAACGAGGCAAGCTGAGGAAGACGATCGTGGGTGGAGGATAGCAGTGTCAAGGGTCCGTGGACATCAGTAAGTTAAATTTTGAAATCTGATTGACTACTGAAGCAAGCTGGTTAATCTGTTGTTTGGAAATGGGAGGTCAGCAGTCCAAGGACAATGTCATCGTGACCGCGCCTAATAATAATACCGCATCTCTGGCGTCGTCGGCGAGCTGGGAGTTGACGGAGGTGCTAATGATTGCCGTTGTGGTGTACGAGTATATGACTGCATACGCTTTATCCCGGGTGTGCGAGCGACTGAGGGCCCATCTGTACAGCAGCTGGGAGCAACAAGCGGCACGACGAGCCATTAGGGGTGAAGATGTTTGATTGGCTGTGTGGGCGTGGTTTTAGTTATTATTTTTATTAGTGTTATGACTGTGTTATTTTTATTATTGTGTATATTTTATGGCTGGCCTTGTCAGTTTATTAGATGAGTTACGGGTTGTAAGAGACAGTATCGTTAAATTAAGTAAGGTTGCACGTCGGACTGTGCAGGGTAACAACAAGTTATTGTTAGCGCGGAATATTAAAACTAAGTTTGATCTATTAATTGAGGAGATATGTAAAAAAGATGTTGCAGCTGTGGATCTCGATATTGCTTTGAAGACTGCAGAAGATTTTGAGTGTTTATTTCTGGAAGTTCAGAGGCTAGTCACCTCGGAAGTAATATCAAAAATGGCGGATTATGATTTAAAGATTTCGCTATTGCCTGTGGTAGATGTGGAGGAAGGTCAAATTAACCAATTAATCGATGGATTGCAATTTTATAGTAGTACATTGAAGGAAAAAGATCATCCCGTTTTAATAAATTTTGTTGTAAAAACGCGGTTGTCGAGTAAAGCGAAATTAAAGATTAAAAATGAGTACTCGACCGTGCCGGATTTGGTTGGCGATATTAGGAAGTACTTGGTACCTAAAAAATCATATACTGCCATCCTGTCGCAGCTACAAAGGTGTACGCAGGGAAATGGGAGTATAGAAGTTTTCGGGAGTGAAATAGAGCAGTTATTTACTAATTTAACTATAGCTCAGGCAGATGGGAATTCGGTAGCGCACGATATTCTTAGGCCGATAAATGAAAAAACTGCAATTAGGCGTTTTGCGGAAGGCTTAAACAGTGACAGGATAGGGATAATTATAGCGTCCCGGGCTATTGAGTCGATTAGGGAAGCGATAACGGTAGCGGTGGATGAATCAGAGGTGATCCAAAAACCGGCGGCAAATTGTTTACACTTCTCCAGGCGGTTTTACAATCAAAATAGGGGTTATTCGGGTAATAATTATAGGGCGCGTTACGGTCACCGACCGGCGTATGTCAATAATAGCAACTATAAACATAATTCCGCACACCTCAGCTATAGTCGCAATACGGCTGGGCAAGGTCGGGGTCGGATAAATTTCCCGAGAAATTTTCCTGAGTCGAACGCACGGAATGTCAATGTTGTTCAATCAACAGATGTAGCGAGTGACTCAGATAATCTTCATAACGAAACAGAGTTTTTTCGAGACTAACGGTGGATGTGTGGAAATATTGTCTTATGGGGCGAATAATCATGTAATTGTAAATTGTTTAGATAAGGAATTATCGTTACTGGTGGATACCGGGGCTAATGTGTCGATAATAAAATATAGTAGTATTGAGGGTTTTGGCTTACATACTCTGCCTACTTCAACAATTTTTCATTGAACAAAAACAGATATGTTAATATAAAGAAAATAACTCATCGTAAGGTAATAAAGTACATGGAATAAATAAACAGAATAGACAACAAATAATTTCGAAGTATGCATAATCCTGGTCATGGCACCGAATTGTAAACAACCCATTCCAAAATAGAGTTCAAAACTATCTGTACAGTAATAGGTTTAAGGTCAACCTGGTTAATTCCGTCATAGGGCCTATTCCGTCTACGTTCCGTTTTTCTTGAGCAACGAACAAAATTTATAATTTCATCGACAAAGCAGCGATTGCTTTTAGTTTCAGCAAACAAATGGTTTTTTCTACGATTGAAAATCAAAGAAATATACGCTCGTGGACGGAATAGCCCCTATGACGGAATTATCCACATTTATAATAATTGTATTTATTCGCAGTCTCACTAATACAGATCATTTTAACATTTATTTCTGAACTAGTTAACGTAGTCTGACTATAACACTTTTGAGACAAGATCAGTTCAAGCCCTATGTAGATTTGACACATGTCAGCTATGCCAGTCACATAAGTTTACATTGATATTCAAAACTGCATCGAAAATTTATGAATGAATTAATTGGTAGTGTCCATACAATTTTGGATCTGTGTGTACGTCTTCAGTTGCGAGCGTTCTGCGCCTAGACTAGCGTAGTATCCAGTTTCTAAGGCTGCCTTTCCATTGAGGTGAAGAAGAGACGTTAGAGAATCAACCAATAGCATCGCAGCTCATCCCCGCTAGCCCGCCTATTGGTTGATCCCCCAAACGTCTCCTATAATCTTCTTAGTGGGAAGGCAGTCTAAGCGATTTTCGCAGCTTTCCAAGAGGCTCTCATAAGTATTAATTGGCTACTTTCCTAAAAAAATATATTTAGTCCGTCAGTTAGATTATCAAAAAATATTGGACACGTATTTTATTATTTTGTCAATCAAACAAAAATTGGTGAAGATTTAGCCCGTTAAAGTTCTGCGTGACGTCACATTCAGTACAATTTTTAGTATAATGTACGGTCACGCGGAACTTTAACGGGCTATATCTTCACCAATTTTTGTTTGATTGACAAAATAAAAAATACGTGTCCAATATTTTTTGATAATCTAACTGACGGATTAAATAGAATATATTTTTTTTACCCAGGAAAGTACCCAATTAGTTTACCATGACATGAGACACGCCACCGCCGCTCGAGTGGCCCTAGAAGTTCTGTTGCCGCTTCCGCTTGAGGTCGATGGCGTCGAGTATGGGTTGCCGCTTGTGGTTATAATCTCCTTAGTGGGAAGGCAGCCTGAGCGATTTTCGCAGCGTTCCCCGAGGCTCCCATAAGTATTAATTAGTTTACCATGACATGAGACACGCCACCGCCGCTCGAGTGGCCCTAGAAGTTCTGCTGCCGCTTCCGCTTGAGGTCGATGGCGTCGAGTATGGGTTGCCGCTTGTGGTTGTACCGCGCACGGAGTTGCTCGATCTCGGCCTCCATCTCCGAGTCCAGGCGCTCCATCCGGGCTTCTAGCTCCGTTACTGACAAGAATGTTAGCTGGGGACAAATAAATTCATATGATATAGTCTGGCAAACCATTTCTGTCAGTAGAAACGCGCGGCAAATTCAAAATACGTATGTGGTAACCCTTTGTGATGAGACACCGTATTTCATGACGAACATTTAAATTAACATTGAATTTGTTTCTAGTGCATTTCACTCTCTCATCTTAAGCGCGAGTGAGATAGAACTCCTGCAACGTTCCCAATTAAATTTTAATTCATTTTTAAGGCATATGTCAATTGCCTCAACCAGAGTATCTGTTGCAGTTGATGACAGATCAGACGAAATATATCCATCTCCTTTTTACACACCGTGAATGTCATCTAATCAAAGGGGCGGAAATACCAACTACAATTAAAAACGTAAAATTTGATGATCATTGCTGCTTTTTTCACCGATTCTTAGTGTTGTCATACTTTTGTTCGCTGTACATTGCTACTGCGTTCGTTGGCTGGCCAGACTATATTTAATGTATTCATATCATAGTCAGGGGCGTTTCATTGTCTCTACATTGTACCCGTTTTTCCCGATGCGGTTACCGCACCGCGAGGGCTAATGAGGGAATGCACATAGGGTTGGCACATAGCTTATCACCTTATGGGTGCGTTCGAGAATACGTGACGTTTTCAATTCATAGGTTAATGACAACCGACACTAATGTGTACTTTTGATTAAAAACGTCACATATAATTTCAGCCAGTGTTTATGGCATGTCTGTCAGCGAAGGAGAATCTTCTATACTTGTACTAAATTACTTATTCTGTGTCATAGTCATAGGTTAATAAGGTGAGATTTTTTGATAATGGACCGCCAACCAGGAACAAGTTTCATGATCAATCGTGTCCCAGGCGACAGTATTTGACCATAGATTAAATGGCTGCCGTTTCTCAGAGAACCAATGAAGCGGCAACTGACCTTCACGAGGCTTCATTATACATCGCCCTTAACCACTTCACAAGTATCGCCCGGGACGCGATGACCGACGTACGCCTGGCTCGGGGTTTATTAAAAGAAAATAGAATTTTAAAGGATTAACCGTTCTAATTAAAACAAACGGAAGACCTGTTATAAAGAAAGAAGATTTATAGAGATTTCAACTAGTATTATAAAATCATAATATTCTAATACATAAACAGTTTTATTAACAACGCAAAAGTAAAATTTTATGAAATCTGTTTAGAAACCTATGATACGCTGAATTACGCTGACTATACGGGTCCAACAGACCGGGCTTGTCTCATTGCCACCGCGGAATGGGAGTCGGGTCTGTGGTTGCAGGCACTCCCCAACCATAGACACATTGCTGGACAATACCACCTTTCGTCTAACCACATCTCTAAGAATAGGGGACCAACCAATATACCCCACCGTTGCCAATACGAAGCCACGGTGGATGGTCTTGATCACTACGCTCTCATGCAGTCAAAGTGCTGGGAGTATCCCTCGGCATGCCAGCATCAACGATGTCATCCGAAGGGCCCTTGTTAGTGCCGAGGTGCCGGCAGTCCTCGAGCCCAATGGTCTGACCAGGGACAATGGCAAGAGTCCCGACGGAGCAAGGATGATTAAGACATGGATTGACAATGCCTATACAAAATCGCGTTCCCTTATTTCAGGCTAAAGCACTAGCGTCATCTATCGGTCACCACAAACATTAAATTCCTACTTAACCTTTCTGTTAAGCCCATTGGTTGACTGGTAGAGAATGCCTTATGGCATTAAGTCTGCCATTTGGACCATCTTATTTTGTACAATTAAGATTAAATAAATAAATTCTAGTTTCTAATATTTTGTTCGGCTATTAACGCTGACAGAATAACTCGACTCCAGACTCAACAGATGGCGCTGTAGCACTTAGTACCGAAAACAGACGTATAGCCTGAAGGTTCGAGGAACGCGATTTTGTATAGGCATTGTCTATCCATGTCTTAATCATCCTTGCGACGGAGTAACATTGGTGCCTTGGAGTATGGGTTGGCCCTTTGTCTGGGATGCCACTTGTGTAGACATTCCGAGCACCAAAATTGATTCTGGTGCGACTGCATCCTCAGCCGTGAACCTCAAGCGTCGCAAGTATGCTACCTTTGGCATTAGCTACTCTTTTGCGGCGCTTGGGGTGGAAACCCTTGGGGGGGGGGGCAAGTGCGCGGCGGCTCTGTAGAGAGGTGTCGGCGCCTTGGTGAGGCTCCTGGTGACCGAGGGCTGGTCACTATCTCGCGCAGCGGCTCAGCATAGCTACCCAGCCGGAAATGCGGCCAGCCTTCTGGGCACCCTACCTCATGACCGAGACCTAGGTCAGATTTTTTAGTTTAGTTACCTATATTATGTTTTAGCTCATATAAATATATTATGGGACAATCTAAGAGGAAAATCTATGGAAGGTCCAAGGGGGAGGCCTATGTTCAGCAGTGGACGTCTTATGGCTGAGATGATGATGATGATGATGGGACAATCTTACACAAATCAACCTAATCCCACAGTAAGCTCAATAAGACTTGTGTTGTGGGAACTAGGCGATGATATATAAAATACTTATATACATAAAACACATCCATAACTCAGGAACTAATATCCGTGATAACACACACAAACAAATGCCCTAACCAGGATTCGAACCCAGGACCTCCTGCTTCATAATCAGGGTCAGTACCAACTAGGCTAGGAGGCCGTTATTTTTATTAGTTATACGTAATATATCAGTTAATCGAAACCCCGAGTTTTAAAATAACTTAAAGCTAGAAAATAATTAACTAAAATGTTTTAATAATGTTATTCACTCATTTTTATTTGCTAGCACTAATTACGCAAATCTGTATTAATATCGGTACCGGTATTTAATGATAATAAATCATACTGGTGAGAATTATCATGCTTGTCATTTGAACCCTAACACAAATAGTCAATATTAACAACACACATAATTATTCAATATAAATAATACTAACAATCACAATTTTACGTACTTAATACCGGTACCACTACCGGTACGGTACCGGTTAGTGAGTGGTGTCGAGCGGTAGCAGGCTGACGATGTGGAGTTGACTTACGAATTCCATATTTATTTCGACTATTATACTTTTTAATATCAGAAATCGTAACAATCATAGTTAGTTAATGTTAATCACTCAGTAGGGTAATCGTCTCTATTATTGGCATTAGTAATTATTGCGAAAAGTGTCTACTTGTAAACTGTTCACGCAAGATACCATATCAATGCCAATAACTGAGCAGTTTACCCAACCACCACTCCATGCGGCACGCTACGCAAGCCTAAACTTACGCAACTTGATACCGGTATACCGGTACCTATACCGGTACGGTACCGGTTATTGAGTGGTGTCGAGCGGTAGCAGGCTGACGATGTGGAGTTGACTTACGAATTCCATGTTGCCGTCTTCGACGAGGGCTCGTTGGAAGGCTAGGGCTCCGGCTTCACCTACTATACCTTCCGTCCTAAAATGAGAAAAAAAATCATAATGTACACATTTTAACCCCCGACTAAAAATAGTGGTGATTCATAAGTTTGACCATAAACTGTGCTTCCATAGCCCTTAAACGGACGAACCGATTTGAATGCTTATTTTATTATTATTATTTATTATTATTAAAGCTCTTAAGCATTTTGGCTCTCTTTAAAAAGCGACCGGTATTTTGAACTTTATATCCATGGAATTAAATACAAATTACATTAAACCACTTCTAATAGTGTCGTTTTAGCGATCCCGTGAGTGCTCCGTTAGCAGTACCAATTTTTACATGGTTCATTTTTTTCTCGAAATGCCCGAGAAATACCCGGTATTATGAACTCTATGGCCATAGCATAAGATACAAATTACACTAAACTATACCTA
This sequence comes from Pammene aurita, assembly GCA_947086415.1. Taxonomy (NCBI): domain Eukaryota; kingdom Metazoa; phylum Arthropoda; class Insecta; order Lepidoptera; family Tortricidae; genus Pammene; species Pammene aurita. Next base: position 3,653,703 of record OX352296.1, read on the forward strand.
ACAGTATAACTTCAGTGTGGCCCGTGTGGGTTCCGTTGGCAGTTCCAATATTCAAATGGTTCACTTCTTTCTTCTCAAAATGTTCCAAAACAGCCGGTATTTTAAACTATATGTCCATAGTATAAGATCCATATTCATTTATTATTTATTTTTTATTTTTTTTATTATTTATTTATTAACTTGAAAAAGATACAGCTTACACAAATAAAGGGTCCCATATAACAGTTTTCACGGTTTGACTGTACGGATTAAACCATACCTAACAGTATCATCCCCAGGTAACCTCAGAGGGCCCGTGAGGGTTCCGTTGGCAGTTCCAATGTTGAGATGGTTCACTTCCTTCTTCTCGAAATGCTCGAGGAACAGCGGGCGGTATTTTGGCCGGTTGGTGTCCATTGGGTCTGTGTCATGGCCTGCAACAATATTAACATAGGTATATTTAAAAATCTTGAAGCAAATCAAATTATTTCGTTCAATATTGTTTGATTTGACGTACTGCGCATGCCCTTAGAGTATGGTCAACGGCGCCTAGCCGTTTCAAATTCAGAGATTGCATATACATGAGAAAATTTGTCAAGTTCCGCCGTGACCGGGTGGTCTAGTGGTCAGGACGTCAGCCGCGAAAGCTGAAGACGCCAGTTCAAATCTGGCCTCGGACACCGGAGGGTTTGGTCACTTTTTCTGAAGTATACGACATCTATCTTTTCAGTTTATATATAGTAGTGTAACTACAAAAAAAATTGCAAATCAAAAAATATTGAACAAAATAATTTGATTTGCTTCAAGATTCATAGATGGCAGCACCATCTCTCTCGCTTTACCAGAATCACGTAAGAGATTCGGATAACAGGTGCAAGCACATACTGCGCATGCCCTTAGAGTATGGTCAACGGCGCCTAGCCGTTTCAAATTCAGAGATTGCATATACATGAGAAAATTTGTCAAGTTCCGCCGTGACCGGGTGGTCTAGTGGTCAGAACGTCAGCCGCGAAAGCTGAAGACGCCAGTTCAAATCTGGCCTCGGACACCGGAGGGTTTGGTCACTTTTTCTGAAGTATATGACATCTATTTTCAATAGGTATATTTAGTTAACCATACGGTACAGTCACGTCTGGAAATACATTTAATGTGACAAAAATATTGAGCCACGACTCTATTACAAAAGGCGTAAACTAGAGCATTCAACCAACTGGAGTCGCCATTGACAGGCATTCCCCTCTACCGAAAACATATGACCAGTGGTCACATTTATTGTATGGACTGACGTTTATCTGACGCAGCTATTTGTAGTTACGTACGAACAGCCATACATTTGAAGTTCCCCTCCCCCGCAAAAATCGCAGACTTTTTTTGTATAGAAAATGACAGACATGGCAACTCCGGGTTAAATACTCTAAGGGCGTAAACACTTGGATGTCACCGAACTAGCAATGGATTCTTTTTAATATTTTTAGGTTAGCGTCAATCAAACACTATTCCGGTGAAAAAAATGCATTTTTTGAAAACGTTTATTTTCCCCATACAAATAACAACTATTTTAATATAACAAATTATTCGAACAACTAAAATAAAACTAAATCTAAACACTATAGCACAATAAAACTACACACAAGAAAATTTAAACGAGCACTGAAAACTACACCTAAGCCTAATACACCATTAACCAATTATATCTCCCAGACACCCACCCCGTGTCCCTCCAGATGCAAAGGTGCCCATCACGCTCGCTGCGTTGCCACGTTGAACGGCGATAGACAACCTTTGCATCAGGAAAGACCCGGAGCGAGGGTCCAGACCCCTCTCTATACATTACACCGCCCATACAAATTGTTTAAATATTCCGTTTATCCAAAAAATACTTTAATGACGCGTCCATGCTCATATGGGTCACTAAGAAACGAACATGTCCAGTCGCCATTAAATACATAGGAGCGATCAAGGTAAGTATTCAAATAGTACATTACTTACCAAGGACTGTAAAAGAAAGAAAGCCCGAAATCGCAGTTATTTGTAACCCGAGCCGCAGGCGAGGGTTGTAAATACGCGATAGAGGGCTTTCTTTTTACTGCCCGTGGTGAGTACACAATTTTACGTCTCCACCTGGCCATAATGCGAGTTTTACCGTACGCGTAGCGTGCGTTCGTTGGCTAATATTAAAAAAAAACTCGCGACAGAAGTTTGTACGGCCGCCATTTCTGTTATCAACTTGTCAGTCATTGTTTGTTGAAACATTTTTAATTGCGAAAATGTAAATGTTTACTATTAACTATATTATAATCAGAGCTCGGATTTTTCACGGCAAAACAAAACACTAGCGTAATTTAGCCAGTGCTTGAAATATTATTTTATCGATATCGATAATTCAGAACTAGAAGAAATAAAAGTCACCAAATAAAATTAATATGTAATAAAACTAATAAAAACATTTGTATAAAGTTACTATATATTAGAAACAGACGCAATTTCTTCTTCAAAATCTATGTCAGTACACACAGCAGCACAAGACATTTTATTTGGGTAATAGTGATAGGAGTAGATGATCATTATCTTTTCAACATTCTCTGGGAGTAAACAGTTGCGTTTATCACTATAAATCCATTTATGTACACTAAATGTACGTTCAACTTCAGTTGACGTCAAGGGAGCAAATTTATAGAATTCATTATCAGTTCGGGTAATATTTTCAGATATGTCTCTTAAAATTTCGTAATCAGGATTTCGTTCGAGCACGGCTTCAAATTTACGTATCACTGGTAAAAGTTTACTCCAGTTTACGTAGCAACGAACAGTATCCAGAATGAGGAAGGATTGCGCAATGGATAAAGTCGAACATTGCAATTGTTCTATTGAAGAGGCTATTACTTCGTAGTTGTCGCGAATGAAATTTAACTCCAGTCGTAGTTTGCGTGTTTGAAAACATTTTTTTGCAGCTCTTATAGCTGCCGAGTCATTAGCAAGTATGGAGACGACATCACGTATTTGCTCATAGTATTGAGCGTAATATACCGCAGCAGATATCCAAGTTCCCCATCTGGTGATAATTGGCTCGGGAGGTAGGGGAATGGACGGATATTTTGCCTTAAAAAGGCGTACACGCTCTGGAGATTTTAGGAATATCTTTTTGACATTCGATATCAACCCATCCACACCTTTGAAATTATCTCGCACTTCTTCGGCAACCCGGTGCAGACCATGAGCTAAACACGTAATGTGTTTCATACGAGGAAACGTTGCTTTTAAAATACGACCGGCTTTAAGCATATATGCGGCACTATCTGTGCAAAGTAAAAGCAAATTGTTTACGTTATCATTGAAAGAATTTTGAAACAAAAATTTTAATTGGTTTATTATTAGGTTTGCTATTGTTTCCCCATTTACCTTCTCTAAAACCTTCGACACCAAAAGATAAAATTGCTTAGAACAATTTTTTTGCAAAGACCGAATCACCACGTTTGTCACACATTTTCCCATGAAATCTGGTGTTTCGTCTATAGATATCCACAAATAATTGGTTTTGTTTACCTCTCTTATACCCTGTATAGTTTTTTTGTACACGAGATTTAAATAAATTTTTCTCAGGGTCGATTCGTCCGGTAAAGAAGTCATAGAGCAGTCGCAACATAAATACTTGTTAAAAAAAGACGAAAATTATTGTTGTTGACTGTTGCCCATGGTATGTTGCATGAAATAAGTAAAATAATTAAATCGAAATAAAATTGATGTTTCCTATTTGGTTGCCCCGAACGGTAATTGTGGCGGTTGCTTTTCACATGATTCTCAATATTGCATTTCTTCAGTTTTAGATGCATATCGCACATAGAGCAGTATATAGTGGAGGTCACTTCATTATAGACTAACTCAGGGTGATTTTCAATCCACGTTTTGATCCGATCTTGTACATTACTCATTTTTGTATTAATTGATACCTTGCAATATTAAGTTATTATACGTATATCCAACACGTCGGATTCAATGCGTTGCGAAATAAATAATACCTAGATGCAATTTACGTTTTATACGTAATGAAATGACAGTTAAAGTGTGAATGTCATATGTCATGTGAGATGAAATTTGCAGTCGTTTCTATCATTTTAAATGAGGTGGTATAGTTACTTCGTTATAAGTTGTACATGCAGACCTACCTCTTTGTTGCTCGACTATGGCAAAGCTAAAATGAAAAGTTATTTTATTACTTATACAGGATGTCCGGTAATTAATGCACAACCTTCTAACCCCCAGTAGGTCACCTTAGACTGGTCAAAAATATTGATTTTGAGCTCTAGTAAGTCTCCTGTTTTTCGAAATTTTCGCACGTTTGTTAGTTTTTAAATTTTGACATTCACACTGATAGGTGTACCATCGAATAAAAAAAGAAAAAATGTACTGAGGCATTACCTGTCATATACTCTAGTAAGACTCGATAGGTGTCGATAAAATAATATTTCAAGCACTGGCTAAATTACGCTAGTGTTTTGTTTTGCCGTGAAAAATCCGAGCTCTGATTATAATAAATAAATATACTTTCCTTATCAGTTCTAATTTATTTATTTTTATTAAGCTTACACCTGTGGGTATGTTTCAGCACTTGTATCTATCTACCTAGTAATGCAGGTCAATTGCCTTCGGCTTCTGAACCCATCTTTGAGTAATTGCAATATGTGTGTAGATAAAGTAATGTATGCAACTGTACATAATTAGGCCTTAAAATACTCGTGTGATCCTATAATGAAACTCGCTGCGCTCGTTTCATTAAACCACACTCGTGTTTTAAGGCCCCTCATTATGTATCAGTTGCATAAACTACTATTGTGTCCACGCAATAAGAGTTAAAAGAGTCCGGTAACGATTTGAAAACGAAAATCGCTAATAATTAAATAACGCATATGAATTGCATTAGATAAGATAGTTTGAAGTCTTGTTATTGCAAAAAAATAATACACATTTATTATTATTTAATTCCCAAAAACTCAATTCTTGCAGAGCTTGTTTAGTGGGGACGTTGATTCGTGCAATCTTGTCGCTTGATTTTTTAATATTTTTTGTCATGCCCTCCAAAATGTTTTATATTATCTAATTAAAGCATAAAGCCAAGTTTATTTCTACATTTAAATTTTTATTAAAAACTTTCACACATTCCCAAAAATACCAAAAATACACAAACAACGGCATTTTTTCTTAAAATTGCTCTAGGTAAACATACTCTTGCTTAAAAAATATGTATGAAAAAGACAAAAACTGTTCCACTTATTCCTTAAACGACTCATTTTCCAACGTATTTATATATTTTACATACTAGTTTAACATATTTTTAATCAATAAAAATCTTACTCTTTTCACCTCTCCAAGCAAAAATTGCGAAACAGCTTTTAGATTCAGGTGAATTATTTATAAATGAATCATAAAATCAAAAAAATGTTCTACTTATGGAGTTTAAAAGAAACTAACTTTCAATATATGTATGCAAACTAACAGTAGTCTTATTAGTTACTGTAAAATAGTACCTATCGAAAGGTTGAGCGAAATCGAAAAACAACTTTACCGGACTCTGAACAAGGTTTGGTTCGGTTTGGCTCGGTTTGGTTCGGCTCGGATCGGCTCGGCCGACGCCTGCCGAAGCGTCGCCGTCTTTTTCGCTCTTATTGCATAATAATAAAGCTTTTTCTATAGGCTATTGCCGCTTCCGCGTCGATAGGTGTGGTGGTGTAAGAGCTGGCCACGTCAGATATGACACAACTAGCTATGCCCGCGGCTCCGCCCGCGTGGAATTCGGTCTTTGTCAGTAAGCGGCTAATTCACCCCTAATTTCTCTCCCTTCCTCTGGAGGCGGAACTTGAAGGACTTGAAGTAAAGTTGACAGATGGATACGCTACGCGACAGTAGTCCAGATAAAATATCCCATGTAACCCCCCCACCCCATCAGACCGATCGGATCGTGCCTGGGTTAAAACATATACACATAAAAATCCATACTTCATATCATAACTTAACAACTTATTAACGAATATACTAACAACGAATTTAGGTCTAATATTATTTAGAAGACATAGAAGTAAGATTAGAGAAAAGGAGAATAGATATCAAAATCGTGAGGCTGAGTATTTACATGCTCTGTGCAATGTGTGGCAATTAATTTATTGTCGTTTAATTTTGTTGTAAGTACTATTAAGTCAATAATTCATTTAAATTTGTTGATATCCGTACTAAACTTAGAGTTAATTTGGCAAAATCTTTCCTAAGTGGATTATTCATGTCACAACGTATTAATTTCAGCGCCATCTGTTAGTTATGCAGGGTAGTCGTTAGTCTTAGGACATATTTAGAAAAAAAACTTGCACCTCCTTCCTAAGTATCGCCGTCATAAGATTCAGGTGCAAAATTAACTCAATCGAGTGTAGTGGCTACCCCCCTTCTAGAGGTTGAATTTTTATAGCCTACCTATACCTGGCCGGGGATTTTCTTGACAATTGGAATTAGTAATCCTTAAGGGGTGACTTCTGGGATAACAATGCAAAAAAAACCGGCCAAGAGCATGTCGGGCCATGTTCAGTGTAGGGTTCCGTAATTGCCGCCCTGTTAAAAACATCCGTTCAAAAGGTCGTTTATTAAGGGATATTTGACGGCGCTTCCGTCATAAACTAATAATTGCGTGGTGGGTTAATTGTTTGGCGTTCTAATTTTCACTCGGCTCTCACGTCTTTTCACTGTGCGTTTTTGACTGACAACTCAAAAAAAGCTGAACCGATTTTATTGAAAGTACCTTTCAGGCTTCACATCCATTTTTTTTTTGGACCTATGGTTCAAAAGTAAGATGGGGGGCACCCTTTTTTGAAGATGAAACTATACTTTGTCCTTTCTCGAGACCCATACTATCTCTATACCAAATTTCATCTAAATCAGTTCAGCGGTCAAAAATTCCTCATATCAACTTCAACCCCCTTTTCACCCCTACAAGGGATTGTAAACTATCCTATGACGTTTCTCGGGACTCAAATTATCTCCATACTAATTCCTATCTAAATCGTTTCAGCGGTTAAAAATTCTCCATACAAACTTTCAACCCCGTTTTCACCCCCACCAGGGTTGATTTTCGGGAATAAAACTATCTATTATCCTTTCCCGGGACTCAAACTATCTCTATACAAAATTTCATCAAAATCCGTTCAGCCGTTTTCACGTGATGCGCGGTCAAATAAACAGATAAACAGACAAACAGATAAACAGACAAAAATTCTAAAAATTGTTGGAACGTGTTCTGTTATCGATTCTAAGTATCCCCAGCCAACTTTTTTTCGATTATCTTCCATGTACAGACTTTTGACCCTCTTCAGCTTTATTATATGTATAGATAATGAGAGCAATGAAACCCATCTATTAAGATTGCAATACTATCCTTATTGCTAGATCCGGGCATTTGGCAGCTTTTAATGGGTGGATGTCAGAGTGACAGACTAACAAAGTTTTTGAATTTAAAAAAATGTAATACCAAAATAGGTAAAAACGTCCGAAGTTATCTTATTTATAGAGGACGGGGCCTATATTTTAACCTTAGAACAAAAAACATTGCGTAATATTTTGGAAACAAAAACAGTAGGCGACAAACTATGAATTACATTATACGTCGTTTTGGACTACTTTCCCCCATCAGAAACTGTTGGCAATGATATTATCTAATTATTTATATAATTTTACATAATACTGCATCATACCTAGAACTCTAGGAGTTGTATTCTTAAAGTTTGCATTATTTGACCTCCACCACTTTACAGCTGCCAGATGTGCGGATCTAGAAATAAGCATAGTATAGCAAACTAACGAGAGGGGTTTCGTCGCTCTCATTATTGTGTCATATCTGAGGTGGCTAGATCTCCGTCTATGGGGGGACCTTAAGAGGCTGACAATACCCGATGACCTTCAAATTGACTTTACTCGAACAGTGTTTCAGCTATAACTACTTGTTTTGAGAAAGTAAAAAAAATGTATGTTAATATATTCGTTATATTTGGAAAAACTTCTTTGCGTCCGATACACGATTTGACGAAATCGGCTCGATAGAAAATAATTCCAAAATTACATCTTAAAATTAGCTTTAAACATTTGTATGTCTTTAGTTTCTTGACTTATACGTCTGTAACTAAGGACAAAATTCCACCACACTAATACTAAAAACTTCGTTGCCTTATATTTCTCAATGAATGCGTCGTTTTTTTTTAATTAATTATTTTGTAAAATTTGCAATGAGCTCCCATAATAAACGTAACAGTGTTTCTCTTTCACTCGCGCTGAATAAGATAGGGAGGGAATTTAGCTGTTGTCAGCCCCTTAATACGTATACTCACGTTTCATGGTGGCGAGGTCCGCGTCGGGCTCGTTGATGACCATGGTGCCCAGGTCGCGCGTGAGGTCGGCGGAGCCGGCGCCGGCGCGCGCGGGCACTAGGGTTCCCGAGTCACGCTTCTTCATCGTCGCATCGTCGTAACCCTCGCCCTGACAAATAAACGATCAAAATGGTTGTTTCATTCATTCTGTATTTAGCAGAACGTCTGCTAACGATAGAACAACGTTTAAAAATAAAGGATAAGTAGAAAAATCTGCTGCCCCAGGGAAGTATCGAACTCATGACTACATGCTCAAAGAATCTGGAAGTTTCTGGATCCAACGGGAATCAGTAATGAAATATAAAGGGCTACCACACTAGATCAAATTTGGTCGACGCGGCACATCAATAGCCCAATTAAGAATAATAAGATACATAAGAAAAAAAAACTAAGCTTTACCTATAAATTAAAACTAAAATTAAAAATAAATGCTAATTAAAGTAAAACTTAACTAAAAACTAAAACTAAATAAACCTAAAAAATATCAAAAAAATTAGGTGCCCACGGCATGGTGCCAAGGATGCTGGCAGCATTTCCCCGCTGTATTGCAATGCTGATGCGTTGCGCGAGGAAGCTGCCAGCTCGCGGTCACCAGTAGAGTCGATCAATCTTTTCGACATCTCTTTGAAAAGTTGACGAATAATAACTAGTAGTCCGCCTCGAAATGAGAACTCACGACTTACTTGCAAACGAGATGACCAATATAACAAGACCCTTCTGAAGATTTTTTTTTCACCTTCCAGCTCCACAACCCCTTGAACGATCCTGCTCATATACGAACTCACAAATTTTATATATCTCTGCTACAACCCCAACAAAGGACCATGGGCAAAATGTCCCCACCAACCAACAGAAACGAAACATGTCTCATTTAATAGATCTTGGCAACCTGATGATTTTTTACTATGACGAGGATCACCATATGTATGGGGTTTTCTTGGAGAACCGTATTTTATTTTCATATATATTTTGTTACAAAGTACAATGTACATTGAAAGTTACAAGAAGAAGGTTACAGAAACATTATGTTACTAGCAATAATAAACAACAACATTTCTTTTAAAAAAATACACCTCTTATTTTTGAAGTTGGTTAAAAAAAAGGATAACAAAAATTCGCTTATAGAGCTATATATTTTTAGATCTACAATACTACTTAACATATGATATATGATACATATTATCAGTGTTAACTTAAAATTATTAATATTTTTAGCCAAAACTCTTAAAGAAAATTGAAGTCTGTCCTAAATATATGTATGTGACGTATATATATATATATATAAACAAAATACGGTTTTCCAAGAAAACCCCATTCAAAGGGCAATCCTCGTCATAATAACAAATCATCAGATTGCCAAGATCTATTAAATGAAACATGTTTCGTTTCTGTTGGTGGGTGGGGACAGTGCCCATACTAATTTGCCCATTGTCCTTTCATAACGATCAGAAAAACGTTACTAAGTTATCGCGGAACAAACTCTCAAAATCAAAAAGCCAGCGAAATGCCGAGACGTCCCAGTAGCCGAAGTTGTTTGTAAGAACTCACTTCGCTCGTTCGATAATAATAATACATGCCCAATACATGCCCGTCATTTTGACTAACTGAGCTACTGAGATTTACCTTAAGGCTGCAAATTTCCCACTATATTCTTAATTTTTTTTTTTTAAATGTCCCGCAAAGTTAACTTTTACGGTTTGAAATATGGTGGCGAAGTGCCTAGTTTATTGTCAAACAAAAATTAAAAAGTTACAAAAATTTTAGGCTGGATTTTGCGACATAAATACCTATGGTTGACTGGTAGAGAATGCCTGAAGCCATTAAGTCCGCCTTTTGTATTTTTTTTTATGTGCAATAATGTTTGAATTAATAAATAAATAAATGTTGCATACAAATTCCATTTTAGTCGAGGTACAAACTCTTTAAAAAGTTCTACAGCCATACAAAAATAAAGGCTAGGGTCCTAAACAGTCGTAACACAACATCGGTATCTATTATTTATAATGTTGGTACCGCGACTTTTGAAGTGAAATATTGCAAACGAGAATGATGACTCACGACGATGATGAATCACGACGACTATGGATCGTTTATTCAAATTTGAATTAATTGATAATGTTTGGGTACTATAGTACATGGGTACTATATAAGGTGCTAACAAATTAGTCACGGATATTTTAAGAGATTAGTACATTGTTGTAGAGGCTTGAAAGTAAGCTATAGGTGGAGCGAGTTAGTTCGAGGGCCGACCCGCCAGGGGAGGCCCTCGAAGATACGAGTCCACCTATAGCGCTTTCGGCCGAGATATTACGTAGGTAGTGCTTTTCACGACTAATGTGAGGAAATAAAAAAAACATTTGTCATAATAATATAAATGCTTTAAATAGAATATCCAATTCAGTATTCCATTCCCGCCTTTTCACTTTTTTTTTCACTTTCAAGAAGCGTTTTTCTGTTGTTTGCTTCAAACCGACTAATTACTTAGAGGCGTTTTTGATAGAAAACCACAAACTGCTAAAAAAGTAAAAAAGGCTTAAGGGTGAATAAATGGTTTTGACGTTTCTTTTTTTTTTAAACAGGTAGTTGGCCCGATAAACAACCTTATTTTATTTTTGAAACATAAAGTTGTGCCAAAAAAGACCTTTTAATGTTTTTAATGAATGCAATGACATAACTGGACAATTTACTTTCCAACTAATGACATTTCATCGCTATAATAACATTGCTGTAGTGGTGGTTCAGGTGCTACAGCAAATGCTTACTCTCCAGCTTGGATTTTGACCATCTTTCGTCACATTTCCGAACAGTAGCGTGAAAAATACATTACATTAAAAGATTAAAACAATTAACTTTTAACTGTAATTAAGGAACCTTTGTATATCTTTTTTTTTGTCACTTACCGAACAAAGAATTTTTTTTAAATAACCATCCCCTCTAATGTACCTGTCAAGATGTTTAACACTGTCTGTCATGTCACATCAAAAGTTTTTTTTTCTTATTGTCATTAATCATTATGATATACATTAACGTAGGAAAGGACAATGGGCAAATTAGTATGGGCACTGTCCCCACCCACCAACAGAAACGAAACATGTTTCATTTAATAGATCTTGGCAATCTGATGATTTGTTATTATGACGAGGATTGCCCTTTGAATGGGGTTTTCTTGGAAAACCGTATTTTGTTTATATATATATATATATATATATATATATACGTCACATACATATATTTAGGACAGACTTCAATTTTCTTTAAGAGTTTTGGCTAAAAATATTAATAATTTTAAGTTAACACTGATAATATGTATCATATATCATATGTTAAGTAGTATTGTAGATCTAAAAATATATAGCTCTATAAGCGAATTTTTGTTATCCTTTTTTTTAACCAACTTCAAAAATAAGAGGTGTATTTTTTTAAAAGAAATGTTGTTGTTTATTATTGCTAGTAACATAATGTTTCTGTAACCTTCTTCTTGTAACTTTCAATGTACATTGTACTTTGTAACAAAATATATATGAAAACAAAATACGGTTCTCCAAGAAAACCCCATACATATGGTGATCCTCGTCATAGTAAAAAATCATCAGGTTGCCAAGATCTATTAAATGAGACATGTTTCGTTTCTGTTGGTTGGTGGGGACATTTTGCCCATGGTCCTTTGTTTCCTAGTTTTCTCCAAAAAAACATAACTAAACCTATGATGTTTCATACTTAAATATACTCCGAGAACCGAGTACTATCAGCGGTAAAAATATCCGTGAGTAATTTGTTAGCACTTTATATATAGGTACATGTATGGACATGTTATGGTAATGTTTGGGTACTGTACTACCCGTAAATGTTATGGTAACTTACAGCACCACAGATGATCTTGCCGTCCGGAGTAACATTGGGGGTTTGTCTGAAGGACTGTGTTTCTCTGATTTCTCTCGCTTCGGCTATCATACTGCTTAGTATTGACGGGTGTTTCGCGTTTCCTGTAAAAATAGTAATTATTAGTCAAATAATTTTAAACCAAAACCAAAGAACGACGTCACTTAGCCTCCACGTTTCCAAAAGCTAATGCTCGAGCTGCTGTAAAAAATACTCAAATCACTATAGGTGTGCCTATAATAGTTGAAGAGTTCCCTCGATTTCTCCAGGATCCTATCATCAGATCCTGACCTGGTCACAATGGGACCAACTGTGAAGTAAACTCTTTCAAACAAAAAAAGAATTTTCCAAATCGGTCCAGCCGTCTTCGAATAATCGGTGAACATACATAAAAAAAAATAGCAAAAACAAAGATCCCGACGAATTGATAACCTCCTCCTTCGAAATCTTGAAGTCGGTTGAAAACAATAATTTTAAACAAAAAAGAACCGACTTCACTAAGCATCCACCTTTCCAACACCAAATGTTCGATCTGCTGTAAAAAATACTCAAATCACCATAGGTGTGCCTATAATAGTTAAAGAGTTCCCTCGATTTCTCCAGGATCCCATCATCAGATTCTGACATGGTTACAATGGGACCAACTGTGAAGTATACGCTTTCAAACAAAAAAAGAATTTTCCAAATCGGTGAAGCCGTCTTCGAATAATCGGTGAACATACATAAAAAAAAAAAAAAAAAATTGCAAAACCAAAGATCCCGACGAATTGATAACCTCCTCCTTCGAAATCTTGAAGTCGGTTGAAAACAAACATCCCGACGAATTCATAAGATAACCTCCTTCGAAATCTTGAAGTCGGTTGAAAACAAAAACAAACATCCCGACGAATTGATAAGATAACCTCCTCCTTCGAAATCTTGAAGTCGGGTGATAACTAAATACGACGGTAATAAGACTTCTGAAATTCAAACTTACGGCAATATAATTATAGTAGTTTATCTACACTCACATTGTAAGTCCTCTAAAACGTGTTCGAAAACGGTAGGCAATGGCTAGCATTACCACAACCGATTTTACCGTGATAAGCTTTTTATCTGTGGCAGTAACGTAATTTTAACTTTACGTGCTCAAATATTGATGTGCTATGAGTTTTGATAACATAATGTACACCTGCACGGCCGCCGACACAATCGAGTTGGCCATGGCGCTGCAATGGCGGCCATTCTATGGTTTTGGAATACGGCATTTAGGATAAATAATATGAGTGTAGATAAAGCAGTGTATGCAACTGTACGTAATTAGGCCTTAAAGGAGGAAGGAAAGGAAGGAGGAAAATAAGGACCCTTATTACGTAACAGTTACATAAACTACTATTATGTAACTGCTACATAATGAAGGGCATTAAAATACGAGTGTGGTTTTATAAAACAAACAAAGCGAGTTTTATAATAATATCATACGAGTGTTTTAATGCCTAATTATGTACAGTTACATACATTACTTTATCTACACACATATTATAAATCCTCAACGTGTTGAGATTCATTAGAATGACCGCCATTGTGCAATCTCCGTGGCCTACAAGATTTCAAATCATGACCAACTTAGATTTGTCATAAGTACCAACACTTTAATTTACATTCAAATTTCGAACATCTTCTTGAATCGCTATTTATGGAAGGAATCAATATACCAAAAGACGTTCGAAATTTGATTATAATTAAAGTATCAGTCAACGATATTGCAATGTAAATTTTACGATCCATTACAGATACAGGTTTCTTAATACTTATAGGCCGTTAGCTTATCGTTTCTGAACATATTATAGGGGAGTTATGATATAGGTGTAGATGTAAGATAAAGGTATATAAAGTGTAAGTAAATAGTACAATGCTGTCTCGAAATTACTTAGTAGAAGACGCTCCTACACTATTTGATCATATGATATAAATTAACGATAAACCTAAGGACTCCTTAAAATGAATCTTAATTATATTTCATTAACCTTTTAATCGCCAAGAACACCTAAATGTGTCATGACTGTGTTGGATTTAAGATTATTTCATCTAATATTTGTAACATTTTAAGGTATTTAATTGACTCAATCACTAATCATTTTATGAATGTGGGTAAGCGAATAAAACGGGTCGATCAGACCACCTGCGGCACTTGCCGGAGCCGGGTATAAAACGGACCGCTCAGTGACGAGCAGTCACTTGTTGTGCTACCAGCGACACGAACAGAGCTAAGTACCTTAATCTGATTGTTTAACTATATTGTGTACATTTTGTAATTATTTGAGTTGCATTTAAAAAATAAACTATGTATATAAAAATACAAAGTGTTTGTTCACAATCAATTGCAATACTTTAATTGTCATTAAAAGTAAATTAAAATGATCAGAGTATATTCACTTTATAACAATAAATGCCCTTTAGATAAATGAAATAGCTTTATTATTTATTTCTTGCCTATTTTAATTAAGAAACCATAATTATTTCCTAAAATAAATATATTTATTTATATTATCAGTATGTACTTATGAATACTAAACGTAATGGCAATTATTCATTTTAATCACAATTTTATTGTGTCTATCTATCATTAAAAATAGGAATGTAAAAATTACCGATGAACTCGTGTGTTAAAAGGTACTCCGCCGTGGCTCGCTCCTCGGGGTTCTTTATAAGGCACTGCGTCACGAAATCGATGAATTCTGGCGACCATTGGTCTGGTTCTCTGGAAAATAAACACAAATACAATCAGAAACCGTCTGAAGGTAATGTTTACTTTGAACAACAATAATACAGTACCGGACAATAATATATCACCTCCATATTTTTACGGTAGAACTTTTTTTATAATATTTGTAAGCGATTTCCACCTCACTTTACTTTAGGTAGTCTAGTTGTAGTCTTTGGGACGGCGATGAGAAAAATTGATATCATGTAATGGTTTTTTTCATAGACATTTTTTTAATACCTAAATTTTATTTTATTTTATTAGAGCTTTTTTAGTAATATGTAACTCACAATATTTCATTGCAGCATTCATCATATATTTGTATAAAATGAGTAGTAAAATGTGCAATCTACAAACTAATATACGAACTAATTAATATCTACTAGGTTAACTGGAAGAAATCCCTGACTACAAACTGATATAATAATTCGTAGTGGTCTTGGTTGGAAATGTTGGTGCGCCATGACTACTTTTCCTCAAAGAAAGTTGCCCAGTTACCCCGAAGTGGATGATTTTGGCGTGACCCTCGTAAAATGTAGATCATTTATACCTGAATGAAGGTGGAGGTTTGGTCTGTATCATTAATATGACCCTCATGGGATGAATGTTGTCGTATGGTGGTTTCCCCTCCGCCATCTCGAGTGCCGTGATGCCGAGCGACCAGATGTCTAATATTCGACTTACCGGAAGGACGGTGAAGATTTGGTCGGTATCATGAATATGGCCCTCATGGGATGAATGTTGCCGTATGGTGGTTTCCCCTCCGCCATCTCCAGCGCCGTGATGCCGAGCGACCAGATGTCTTCGACATACCTGAAGGAAGGTGGAGGTTTGGTCTGTATCATTAATATGACCCTCATGGGATGAATGTTGTCGTATGGTGGTTTCCCCTCCGCCATCTCGAGTGCCGTGATGCCGAGCGACCAGATGTCTAATATTCGACTTACCGGAAGGACGGTGAAGATTTGGTCGGTATCATGAATATGGCCCTCATGGGATGAATGTTGCCGTATGGTGGTTTCCCC
This sequence comes from Pammene aurita, assembly GCA_947086415.1. NCBI lineage: Eukaryota > Metazoa > Arthropoda > Insecta > Lepidoptera > Tortricidae > Pammene > Pammene aurita. The sequence continues at coordinate 3,669,725 of OX352296.1, forward strand.
TCCGCCATCTCCAGCGCCGTGATGCCGAGCGACCAGATGTCTTCGACATACCTGAAGGAAGGTGGAGGTTTGGTCGGTATCATGAATATGGCCCTCATGGGATGAATGTCGCCGTATGGTGGTTTCCCCTCCGCCATCTCCAGCGCCGTGATGCCGAGCGACCAGATGTCTTCGACATACCTGAAGGAAGGTGGAGGTTTGGTCGGTATCATGAATATGGCCCTCATGGGATGAATGTCGCCGTATGGTGGTTTCCCCTCCGCCATCTCCAGCGCCGTGATGCCGAGCGACCAGATGTCTTCGACATACCTGAAGGAAGGTGGAGGTTTGGTCGGTATCATGAATATGGCCCTCATGGGATGAATGTCGCCGTATGGTGGTTTCCCCTCCGCCATCTCCAGCGCCGTGATGCCGAGCGACCAGATGTCTTCGACATACCTGAAGGAAGGTGGAGGTTTGGTCGGTATCATGAATATGGCCCTCATGGGATGAATGTCGCCGTATGGTGGTTTCCCCTCCGCCATCTCCAGCGCCGTGATGCCGAGCGACCAGATGTCTTCGACATACCTGAAGGAAGGTGGAGGTTTGGTCGGTATCATGAATATGGCCCTCATGGGATGAATGTCGCCGTATGGTGGTTTCCCCTCGGCCATCTCCAGCGCCGTGATGCCGAGCGACCAGATATCGGCGACACAGTCGTAGCCGATCTCCTGGATCACTTCTGGGGCCATCCAGAATGGCGTGCCGATTACTGTGTTGCGTTTGGCCATTGTGTCCTGAATTAGCAAAAGAGTTTTCTTAAGGCACACTAGGTCAGGCCAGATCTTGACCAGATCTGGTGTGGCAAGATCATTTGATGAGCTCGCTTATCAGCGGCGAGCCGTCCATAGAACTCGATTCGCGCTGGGTTGCCTAATTTTCAGACAGTTCAGTTTTCTTACAGCTTATGAGGAAAATTACCTAAGCCCAAAGTTGTTTTTTGACTCGCTGCCACTATTGCTTATCAAGATAATATAACTAAAAACAGAGGACGGTGGGATAATCTTAATGACAGAAAATTTGACAAGAATAAAGATTTCTAGTTTAGTAAGAGGGCATTGTCACTTAACTGTGTACCATTAACGGTCGGTTAGCAATAATCACAAAACTGACGGTCAATGTCAAATCCCATACATTTTGTCAGACTTAAGTCGTGCTTTAAATAAAAATGCCCAAAAACCATTAGGGATTACCATAGGAAATGGTTTAGTGGGCAACATGAATTACTAAATGTTTAGTTTGATCTCAGTCTATGTTTTAGTAATTTTTGTTCAATCAATATTACGTATCTTACTATAGAAGCTTTCATAGCACATAACTACAGCAGTACTAATATTAAAAATATTTTATGGTTGAAGCTTTCTTGCGGTGATTATTTCATACTTGTATAGATCTTGTTTCAGCGATACTAAAGTAGACTACAGTACTCACAGTAAGTTGCCCAGCGACCCCAAAGTCGGCCAGTTTAGCGTGACCTTCGGTGTTAAGCAGGATGTTCCCCGCCTTGATGTCCCGGTGGATCTTGCGTCGCCGGTGCAGGTACTCCAGACCCTTAAGCGTGTCACACAGTATGGTCGCTATTTCATCCTCGGACAGAGTCTTCTTGCGAAGCCTCATAATGTCGGAGACGGAGCCCGCACCGCAGTATTCCATTACGATCTATAAAGACGGTATAAATGTAAGAGAAAAACCAGAAATATTAAATCGCCCCACAAAAAATACTAGGTTGCGCATCAAAAATTCAAATGCACATCTAAACGATATTTTGATATTTGTTCTGAATTTTTTTGATGCGCAAGTCAGTATTATAATGTAGTATTATAGGATATGGTTACTTTTTTGATGTGCCCTTAAATACTAGCCAAAAAAATACGATTTTGTTTTGCGAGGTTTAAATAGAACTAACAGCAGGCCAATATTTAAAATCTTTCTCCATTTACTTTTGATATGACAGCAAGCGTAAGAACAATAACATTGATAAGCTCATGACGTGAACATTTAAATAAGTGTAAAACAGACTAAGGCAGGCCAATCCTTGGCGGCGAACGAACTTGACTACGAACCTCATAAACTGTAAAACTTTCGTGAGACTCTAACATATAAAATAAAAAAAATATAAAGGGTTACTCACGTAATAAAAGTCACGTAAGTTAAACTGCTAAGAAATAACTTCTAGCAAGTTAGTGTTACCTAGTGCATACACTATGTCATGAGATACCTCAAGCGGTTTTCGAAGAGCGGCGACTGTCTATATCCATGGGCAATGAATGATGAAGGTTCCCATTAGGCGGCTTGGTTGCTTATGTTTGCTAACAATTTCATAAAAAGGCCCACACAGAGGTCGGTATTCTTGAAGTAGCTGGCATAGTATTTGACGCTTAGGGACTGTTGCACTGCTGCATGATGGTGATCTCTTGCAGATCAGTGTCCACTGGTACTTGCTTCATGTCGAGGTACCCGCTTTTGTTTAGGGCATCATTGATCTATCTGCTGACCTGAATGGTAGGAGACTTACCCAGAGGTCGGTATTCTTGAAGTAGCTGCCATAGTATTTAACGCTTAGGGACTGTTGCACTGCTGCATGATGTTGATCTCTTGAAGATAAGTGTCCACTGGGACTTTCATCATGTCGCGGTACCCGCTTTTGTTTAGGGCCTCATTGATGTATCTGCTGACCTTATTGGTAGGAGACTTACCCACAGGTCGGTATTCTTGAAGTAGCTGCCATAGTATTTAACGCTTAGGGACTGTTGCACTGCTGCATGATGCTGATTTCTTGCAGATCAGTGTCCACTGGGACTTGCTTCATGTCGAGGTAGCCGCTTTTGTTTAGGGCCTCATTGATGTATCTGCTAACCTTATAGGTAGGAGACTTACCCACAGGTCGGTATTCTTGAAAAGCTGCCATAGTATTTAACGCTTAGGGACTGTTGCACTGCTGCATGATGCTGATCCCTTGCAGATCAGTGTCCACTGGGACTTGCTTCATGTCGAGGTAGCCGCTTTTGTTTAGGGCCTCATTGATCTATCTGCTGACCTTATTGGTAGGAGACTTACCCAGAGGTCGGTATTCTTGAAATAGCTGCCATAGTATTTGACGACGTAGGGACTGTCGCACTGCTGCATGATGCTGATCTCCTTGATGATCTCCTGCAGGTCCGTGTCCACAGGGACCTGCTTGATGGCGAGGACCTGCCCGCTTTCTTTGTGAAGGGCCTGAAACCATAACAATCATGGTTTAATTTAAGAATTGGTAGGTAATAAATAATTCTGATGGTGGTTACTTTTAATTGGAGTTTATTGAGCCACTAACCATCGTAATTTAGCCGTGTTATGACCGATGTTAGCTAACAGCTATACTTCGTTTTTTTTATATTAGAAATTGAGTAAACATAGAAACAGTAGTTGCCAACCTGTTCTAAATGTTCAATTTAAACACACTGCAAGCACACCAACAAACGATTAGTTAACATGATTAAGAGTTCACATTTGTGAATAAATTATAACAATTTGCATATTAAATAATCCAACACAACAAGAAAAACACAATTTCGTTTTGATTATCAGGTAAGAGATACGTAAAAATTTAAAAACAGACAGTGACGCATGTACGTTCTAAAACGGAAACTTAACGTCTAGTTCTTTATCAGTATTCACGAAAATTATTTAATTGACAATCATAATATGCACTTATTAATACAATTTCATAAACAAAAGTTCTTATAAACGATATTTAATCGTTTTATTATATAATACAAAATAATAAAACAATTGTCTTAGGTGATGGTAAAAGATTTGTTGGACTACGAGGTGGCTTTTGTTGTTGTATGCCACTCGGGCCTGCCTCTGATTGCTCCATAACCCTCCAACCAATCGCACAATAATAGAACAAGCAAATACCTTTACTTAAATAAGAATCACAATAAGCTTTAACATTAAAAACTATACAGATATGTCTGAGAGATACGAATGACAGATGACGCGAGAAAATATTTAAAAATCTAACCATCCCTCTCGAACCTCTTCTTCTATAGGTTTTTTATTGTGCAACATTTACAAGAACATTAATAAAAATGTTAAAAATAAAATAATTCCAACAAATAATTACTATCAAAATGTTGTTAACTACTCAATATAACATTTACAAATACGTAGGCATGGCTTTACTATAAATACAAATATATTTAGTATGCTTAATGACGGCGTAGGCACTTTGACAGATGTGACATGTATCTTGCCTGATAAAGAAACCTGTACATCGTTCTGTCAACTTTTTTCTAATCTCAAATAAAATGAACTATAGTCGGTAACATCGGTCATTCATTACACGGCTAAATTACGAACAATGGCAAGTGGCTATCATTCTCGTTTGGTGACTGTTCTTTATATAATGAAATGTCGATTAATCGAATCGAAATCGAAAAGAAGAATTAGATTAGCCTTTGCAAACAGAAAAAAAAAGTTTATTGGTAAGGCGATACGCAAAATCGAGGCGTTCGAAGCTTTTTTTTTTTTTTTTTTTGAACCTGACTTGGGCTTTATGCTTCTGGAGCGCTAAAGCGGGCGGACTGTTTGGTGGGATGGTTGCCGGGGGAAAATCCAGGACTCTTCCGCGACCAGACGTGACGAGTTTGCTACGCTGGAATGCTCCTACCGAGCTTGCGCTTCCAGCGAGATCAGTTGAAGCGAGTTCAACCTGATCTGGGTGAACACCTGATCTGGGTGAGACGCGTTCGAAGCGCAACAGACAGCTATATATTGTATATACAGGGTGATTAAGCGCAACAGAGCAAGAGAACAAGGCATGATACACAAGGCCATACTGAACAACCTTTACTATGGGACCAACTCCGAAAAAATTTTTTGGTTTCCCCATAGAAAACAACAACATGCGATCGGCCGCAATGTATGAAAGTGTCAAAAATTGTTCCGCGATTTCAGAGTTTTATTTTATTTTATTTTATTTGGGATGCTTACTGCCTAATATACATATGTTAATAGACTTATCAACTAGATGCAAATTACAAGCTTCCACATATATAATGCTAAATAACATGAATATATAGTCTCTAAATAGCAAGATATTATTACACTATGAAATATACAGGTCAGAATCTATGAACGCAAAATTATGTCGGGTATCTTTAACTATCTATTAACAATAATATTTTTAACATTAATAATCTTGCTATGAAACAAGTCTACATCAGATTCAATTCATTAAATATCCTAGTTGTTCGCGGAAAGAAACATTTTTTACGAATGTTATTGCGAGAATGAGGGATGCGAAGCAAAGGTCTTCTGCGCAATTGCGAGGCAGGTACGAGTATATATAATTGCACCTTACTTACTAGATCCGGAGAATCGATTTTACCTTGGGCAATTTTCATTAATAGACTTATGTCATTTGCCGATCGTCTTTTAAATAGAGGGACAAGGTGTAATTTTTGGCATGACACAAAATAGTTGTCAATATTCAGCTTAAATTTAAAAGAGAGGAACCTAATAAATTTTTTTTGAACTTTTTCAATATTGTCTGCATACAATTTATAGAACGGGTTCCATATTTGAGAAGCATATTCAAGTTGAGATCTTACATAGGCACAGTATATGATTTTAATTGTTTTCATTTTTTTAAAGTCACCAGCGGAACGAATCAGAAAGCCAAGGGCTTTGTAAGCTTTGTCAGTAATACATTCCACATGCTCATTAAAAGTAAGCTTATCATCATAAATGACACCTAGATCTCGGGAGGACTTTTGATTTATAAGGTTTTGTGATTTGATTTTGTACACACTTTTATAAGCATTTCTTTTCCTAGTAAAACTCATACTAAATCATTTTGATACGTTTAAATCTAAATTGTTGTTTTTACAATACAAATCTAGTCTATCCAAGTCCTCCTGCAACAAATTGGCTTCAAATTCATTATTAACTATTTTGAAGATTTTCATATCATCCGCATAAAGCAGTTCGTCCCATAGTAAAGGTTGTTAAGTATGGCCTTGTGTATCATGCCTTGTTCTCTTGCTCCACGACCCCATAATCACCCTGTACGGTATAAACTATCTAAAAAAATCCTACCGATACATAGAGACCTATTTCACCAAATTCCTACTGCAAGATCACTCTCAGTAGGAATGTACGGTTTAAGAGGAATTTCCCCCCATGAACGCTGCGGCTATGGAATGAACTCCCTGCCGTGGTTTTCCCAGCGGGCTACAGTATGAGGTTCTTCAAAAAAGGAGTGTATAGGTTCTTAAAGGGTAGGCAACGCGTATGTGAATCATCTGGGGTTGCAGGCGTCCATAGGCTACGGTAACTGCTTACCATCAGGCGGGTCATCGTCATGGTATTTAAAAAAATGTAGAATTATTCTATTTTACTGGTAATACGTGAAAATTAGTTAGTAACCTCCTTGTTTCCTTTCACATTTCTGTAAAACTTCCTCCTCTACTAGTAAAGGTAGGAACTGGAAGTGCTAGAGTTGGCACGACGGTGGCAAACAAGCATACGGCCCGCCTGGTGGTAAGCAGCTACCGTAACCTATGGACGCCTGCAACTCCAGAGGTATCACATGCGCGTTGCCGACTCTTTACAAAAAGGATGATTCACTGTGTTGACGCCTAAAGGAACAAGAGGTTCCCTGATCGTCAACACACTGGGTCCTCTTTGAGCTCTTTGGCAACCTTACTAACCAGCAGGAACACAACACTATGAGTGTCTAGTGCTATTTGGCTGTGGTTTTTCTCGTGTTCGTAGATTAAGATGCTGGTATTACTGGGGCAAATTATGAAAAGAATAGTAGTTTATGTAACTGTTACGTAATAAGGGTCCTTAAAACATGAGTGTGGTTTTATGAAATGAGCCGCAGGCGAATTTCATAATAAGATCACACGAGTGTTTTAAGGCCTAATTACGTACAGTTGCATACACTACTTTATCTACACTCATATTATATATATTAAATTAAGTGTTCGGAAACCATAGAGTGACCGCCATTGTACCGTCATGACCAACTCGATTGTGCCGGCGCTCGCGCGGGACCAATCGAGTTGGCCATGGCGGTAACATTATGTTATCAAATTCGATGTTCCAAATTTGAAACTCATTGCTTAACAATATTTGAGCATGCAACGTTAAAATTACGTTACTGCCGCAGATAAGAAACTTATCATAGTTAAATCGTTTGTTGTAATGCTTGTCATTGTCTACGGTTTTTGAACGCATTTTAGAGTACTTACAGTATGAGTGTAGATAAAGGTACCTTATAAACGCTCCCATAGGACCCCTCTCCAAGCTTGCAGATGATGTCGAAAACCTCCTCCGGCTGCCGAGTGAGACTCTCCTCCGAGAGTTTCTTCAACTCACTGCAACAAACAAATAAAATTACAGTACTCATAGCAACACACTTGTCTTATCATTGGTAGTCCTTATCTCGTTGCAATAAGGTTCTAGGTCGGTCAAATCATAAACTGTTCGGCTATCAAAATGTTCTTGCGAAAAAAATATGCGTATATACAGGAATGAATATTCATTTTAGACATCATGTTTCATACAGATATTTACTGCTTAAGACCTACACAATCGATATCTAAATAGAAATAGTGTAGGTTTTTTTTTTTCAAAACAACTAACTGGGTTCGATTTCCGAACGGAGTACAGATGTTTTTTAAAATGTATGAATGCAGTTTTTCTTGTTATTAAAATCGATGACATGGTTCCTCAGAACAGATCTTCGTATGTCTTATAGTTTCAGACTTTCCCATACTGACCGATTTGAATGAGACACCCTGTATATAAGTAACTAGTTATAAATTCCGTGGGACTATAATAGTAGGAGAGCCCATGACACTGAACCTAGTTCGATAAGTATCCTAGATGAGATATATATAATTAGACGCGTCTTTAATGGGGGAACACGAAATGCTGATGCTGTAATGCAAAAAAAGTGGTGGCGTATATTATTATTTTTTGAAAAAAAATAAAAAATCCGGTTTCTAGTATGATAAGTCTTCTAGATTTCCTTTGTTCCTCGAAGCAGGGGAGGGGTAGGGCTACACGATAATTGCGGAGCAGCAGGAGCTTTGTTTTTCCATACATCTACAATCTTTTGATGCTGCTGCCACTGACGAGGCCACGCACGGGGGCTTGAAGCACCGCATTATCGTGTAGCCCTACCTTTCCCCTGCTTCGAGGAACAAAGGAAATCTAGGAGACTTATCGTACTAAAACCGGTTTTTTTTTCAAAAAAAATAATTAAAATACGCCACCATTTTTTTTGCATTGCAGCATCAGCATTTTGTGTTCCCCCATTAAAGACGCGTCTAATTATACATGTCTCATCTAAGAGACTTATCGAACTAGGTTCAGTGTCATGGGCTCTCCTACCTTAAGAGACGGTGTGCATTGATCGATGATCTTCACTTTCAGCAGCGAGGTTCATCTTTGCTAGCTATTAGACAAAGTTCTACGAGCTAACATAGTTAACAAATATATGTAAAACTCGCTTTTTGAAAGTCGGGCACCTACTTCTGAAAAATACTCCGGGTACAACTTCTGGTTACCGAACGATAAGATTTCACATTATAATGCTTTTGTAACTGTAACCTTATAACATAAGTAAACAAAAAGGAAAATCTTTTTCTTATGTGCCTCATTAAATTTAAATATACTTCAATATATTATACACCGTGGGCTGGAATAACCCGACAGATCTTAACCACGAATACCTAAGACCAAAAGAAGGAAAAAATATTATATGACTTTAGGTCAATTTCGCCGAAAAAAAAATTTTTTGTTTCATTTTTTTTTCCATTTTTTGAATGTTTATTGCACATGAAAAGCAAATGTTATTAATAAAATTATCGCCTAAAACAAATTGGTACTTTTTTTTTTGAAAAAATTTAGTTACTGCAAAGTTTTCCTTGTCACTGTGATATCTGTCAATAAGGACGTGTAAACTATGTCCAATAGTGGCAACAACGCCATTAGAAAGGCGTTTTGTGATGAGTTATAATAAAAAGTGTATTTTTTTTTAATTGGTATTAACTCTGAAACTAGGCGTATTCCAGAAAAGTTTATAGGACATTTTAGTATCTAAATATGATCAGGAATACACTGTTAAAATCTGTCTAGTTTTATGGGCCCACGGTGTATAACTCCAATCTTTAATTTAGCGCACTTTTAAATATTCCACAATATTTGCAAACTGGGATAACTTTTATTGTAAATGTTTACTTTATGATAAGTTATTATCTGCAAAGCCAACTTATACTTAGTACAGTCGCCATCATATATATCGGAGCGGCCAAGGTACTCAAAAGTATCTGAACATGCACTTTATCTCCTTGACAATAGAGGAGTTGTTCAGATATTTGTCTTCGTCGCTCCGATATATCTGATGGCGACTGTGCTAAGTTTAGAGTTTTAATTAATGCTATCTATTTGACTTTCAGAGGTCCATGTTTTGTGACGATAACGATGTTAAGTAATCTCGGTCACGTTTCGCAAAACGCTAGTTCGCTTCCTGAATTTACTGAAGACAGTTGTCAACAAGACAGGAATAATAAAGTTTAAGGATATCAGGATTCGTACAGAGATGAAGTTCCTTATCGGTGTGGCACTGCTGTATGCAGTGTTCACCTCCACCAATGCCTCAAGCTGCACAGTCTGCCTCCGCAACCACTGCTATGCCACATCTTCCTTCTACGAGGGCAACACCAAGCTCTCCACCGGCCAAATGATCATGGACTACAACTCGAACATCTTGTACCAATACGAACAGGGTATAAATGCCATCAACTTGGACACCAACACCCTGACATCAGTACCGATGCAAGATAATGCACACTACTTTGCCGTAGATCAAGACACTGGAGACTTGTATTATTACAAACACGTTAATTTCAACAATACTATGTACAAATATCAACCTAAAACTGGACAAACTGAAGCAATAAACGTTCCTATTCCAGAGAATACCCCACCTCCTTTAAACCTACTGATACATAATGGATCCGCGTATTTTAACACACATCGTCCATCTGGATATGATGTGGCAAATGGACTGAATATTTTAAGAGGATCTGTAATCGAAAGGATCCCCGCGTTAGAAAACTTTACTGTGAACTACATAGTGTTTGACAAAATTGGGAATACGTATATCAAGACGGGTCCCGAAATCTACAAGCTCAAGCCAAACGCGGATAAACCAGTTTTGTTCATACGGGCCAAATACTTAATAAGCGGGGATAGTAATGGCGAAGTATATTTCTTTGATCCAACAAACAGATTCATCTATAAAGTGAATGTAGACGGAGATGAGTTGATCTGCATCGGGGCATACGATGCTTCAAGAGATGGACGTAAACGCCCGAATCTAAAGGAGTTTACATTCGACAAGAATGGTAATCTAATTTTCAAAGACAAATGGTCGACTTTGTACTATAAATCTACCGAAGAAAGGTGTACTTTTGCATTTGAGGAAGACCGGGCCCGTACTAGAATAACTAAATTGTAATTTGTAAAACGATGACTGAAGACGACGATGAATACCAGAACTTAAACTAGTTATTACAACAATTTTACGGGTTTCTAATATTTTCAAAGTTACAAGAAGCTATTTTTATAGGCTGATATAATGTCATAAATACGGCTTAAATTCGTCGTTGTCTTCACTTGGCTTCTCTAATTTGCCTAATGTGGCCTGAATATAAAACAACAACTTAATTTATTATCAATGTACGTTCTTATAAACAGTGTATTTTATTTAGATTATATTACATATCGATTATTTTGTGTAATTTACAAAATATATATAAATAATTAAATATACAGTTGTATAACATGAAACAAGAAAAAAATATAAGTATGTTTATTTTGTCCGTGAAACATGTTGCCCGTGAAACAGTAATATGTGCTAGTGATACATATATGGCGTTCATAATGTTCATACTATCGGATGATATGTTAGGTGAGATGATATGTGCACATTTTCATTTTGAACTTGTTATTTTGTGTGATTGTTTTACATATAACGTTATGTAATTAAATTTAAAAATTGTCGGTAGTTCATTTCATTATTAACCTTCAATCCCAATACAATACTTCTCGGGTCAGAGGTGTAGGGTTAGAACCGGTGGTAGTTTTATTTTTCTCTCTGACGTTCATAAGTGCATTGTAATGTGCCTAAATTGAAGAATCAATATCTTTTACCCTTTTTTTTATCCCCCTCACTTCACCCATTTCAAGTCGCTTTATAGCTCAATGGTTGACTGGAGAATGTTCTGGATCTTCAAGTCCGTCTATTTGACTTTTTTATTTGTGGATTTTGTGCAATGAAATTTAAAGTAAAAAACCTATCTTTACTCTATCCTTGTGGTCCATAACTGACAGTCGCTTGCGAGACAACTATGATATCCAGGGCCCGGAATTAGGTGAGCTAAAATACCTAAAGTTCGCGAGAGGACATAATATAGAGTGGTTACAACCGGATGAAAATAATATTTTATTTGGATTCCGGGTATTCGATATTCATCCGGGCACTGCAAGTAATAGTCGTAATGATGAAAAATGGTTACATTGCAGCCATAAAGTTGACATTATAATAATAAATGTGTAGGGAAACCCATATTATTCGTCTTACAACGACTTCTTATCTTATCTTATACATACCTTCTTTTGTCTAGCCCTTTTTACTAAAAACGAACATTAAACATGCTGCACTGTAAACAAAACATATCACGTTCAATATTACGACAAGTCCCCGAATAAACATCGAATACCCGGAATCCAAATAAAATATTATTTTCATCCGGTTGTAACCACTCTATATTATGTCCTCTCGCGAACTTTAGGTATTTTAGCTCACCTAATTCCGGGCCCTGATGATATCACACTTTTGTGACAGTTGAAATTTGGGGTGGAATCACTCAAGAGTGATATCTAGAATGGCGGCTATAGCCATAGACAAAACGCTCTAGCGAGGCCTACTGACAGCAGTGACAGCTTGGCAGTTAGATGTGGACACGTGTGGACAGATGGATTTCACTCTATCCACTAGCGATACAAGTGTGACATCCACGTCTCACAGTTTGGCATGTCGAATCGAGCCCAGGATTACGTTTTGTTAAGACTTATTTGCATCATCTCAAGCGATCTAAACATACGGCAGTGTGTCAGCCAAGTTTGCAGAGCAAAGCGGCGACTCACCAACCGTGGGTTATATTTACACGAACCTTTTGGGGCCACTTTTGACCCCCCAATAACTTGAAACCTATTTGAGCTTCATACTTCCAACTTTGTGAGTATTGTAAGACTATCTACTAATAGGCATGATGAATTGTTTTCATGAATGGTATCAATCGATTCGTTTTCTTGTGAGGATCAAATGTCTATATGGGGCCAATTGCGTTAAAGCAACACAAAAGTCAGAAATGAGATTCAAAATACTGAATCCTGGATTTCAGCTAAAAATCTCTAACCGTTCACGAGATATTGAGCGTTTTTGGCTGGGTCCCTTGAAAATCGTCTTAAGTGTTTTGCACTGTATACAGGGTGTAACAAAAATGCTGGTGATCCTTTTAAAGGCATAATTAGTATCGTATTACAATAGACATGATGACACATGTTGAATTGTGCAATAAAATTTAGTTGCTAGGATGCAATATGATCAATATATCCAACTAAAGCGAAAATTTATAAATTCTATTGAAATGGCTCAAAGATATCAAGCTGCAAAATTTCTAAATTTTACGATTTTTTTAAAGTGCGAAATTAAAAAAAAAACAATGATACCATTCGATTTTTAACATTTTACTGTAAAATAAATTGTACAGCAACCATATACATAAACGCAGCATTTCACTGTAAAAATAGCAATTTCATAATTTTTCCATACTTTTAACAGGGCGACTATGTGATCGTGACGTCACTTTTGCACGTCATTTTGTTACGAGCGTTTTGAAAAACAAATGCAAATCTCGGACTTTAAGTCTTATTTCTGACTTTTGTGTTGCTTTAACGCAATTAGCCCCATATAGACATTTGATCCTCACAACAAAACGAATCGATTGATACCATACATGAAATAAATTCACCATGCCTATTATGAAAAACTAAAAAGAAAATCCTCGCGAAAAAAGAAATTGGTTTTGTATGGAGGGTTGGCCGGCTGGGACGACGTGACCCATATAAAAAAAATTCGCATTAAAAAAATTGTTCTCTACTTTTTCTTACTTGCAATACGATACCAATTATGCCCTTAAACGGATCACGAGTATTTTGTTACACCCTGTATATGGATCTGTTTCTCCATGTCACTGTCATAATCCTTGAGAATAATATATATATTTGCCATCCATTTAACATCATTCTGATTCCTCAAACTTGGTTGATACTTCCCCGATTAATAACAACATTACTAGGACAGGTTCATTGGCCGACTTCCAATAACGCAATAACCACATTGAAAAATTCTAACTCACCCAACCACTTATCATACGTAACTAATCAATTTTATAAACAACTTTATTACAACTACATAAAGTTCCAATTAGGATTAATGTGGTAATTTTAAAAAGATAATATGAAAGCTACCAACCGGTCAATTCTTTCTCAATGTCATTTTAAAATGAACTCTAATTCTAACACGTCAAGGTTTAAACTAAAACTATGCAGGCATCTAATAACAACAACACTCTTAACTGACATAACTTAGACCTTATGTGGTTGCATTAAGAATTACGAATAGTTAGTACGTTGGTAAGATACGACGTTTGGACATATACGGTGTAGGCATAATTTTTCAGTGTCAACGGCCAGCTATCACGAAGGGTAGCTACAACTGTTACGGCCAGTGTTATGGGGGTTACGTGATTTCATATATTTATGTCGATGACTATTATTCGGAAAGGCATAACCGATCTCTTTTGCACTGAGGCATGGAATGAGATGAGTAATGGGTTTTGACTGTAAAGAATTGAACTAGCAATTTTATGAGGATAAACGCGTTAAGCAATATAGACAATAACACCAAAAAAATTGTGTAGACAATAACATAAAACTCAAGACCCGAAGACCAGTAAGAAGAAATCGGTAGGTTATAAACTCTTCAAACCTCGCGAGATTATCTTATACACCGTGTTTTTTTTGTATTCCGTTAACTTTAAGGGAAGATTATTTAGGTCAATTAAAGTTAATTTGTCTAAGTAACTAGTGTTTTAACTCTTCTTATTTCTGAGATATTTAATTTATAAAGTTAATCACTGAAGTAGTGTAAAAGGTTCTTAATTTCTTTATAGCATTATCATTATTTTTAATTTCTTCAGTAAAGAGTTTTCCATTCATGGCTATCCGCTACAAGGAGGTGATTAAGGTGAGTTCGTTGAACGTTACTTACTTTGTCTTTTATTAGGTGTCACTTCAACTTCATTTTTGTCATAAATGTCATAATATTGAAAAAATTGGTATTGTAACATTAAGTTGTGCATCTCCAACAAAAAATGCCTTTAAATTATCCTCCTAGAGAGATTGCCGACATTCATTTCGTGTACGGCTTCTGTAACGGCAATGCTGCTGAAGCAGCAAGAGAATACCGACACCGATACCCTAATCGACGAATCCCTGATCCTCATACATTTATTAACGTTAGTATTGTTCGTTTTTAACTTCTCATTACTAAGATACTTTTTACAAGTATTGTTACAACCTATTCTCTTTATTTCTCTTATGGTTTGATGTGGGTTCTAATTATTATTGCAATCTTTACAGGTGCATAGACGTCTCAGTGAACAGGGTTTACCACCGATACCCCATGAACGGGACATAAACCTTGACGTACAAACCGAAATCGGGATTATGAACACCATAATCGAAGACCCGACCCTCTCTACAAGGCGCGTGGGGCGTATTTTCGACGTCTCTCACAATAAAGTTTGGAATTTGTGGAAGCGGTATGGTCTACATCCGTACCATTTTCGAAAGGTGCAGGGCCTTTTGCCGCACGATAATTTTTCACGCATAGCATTTTGTCAACGGACCAACGAACTTTTAGTACAAGATCCAGAGTTAGTCGGTAAAATATTATGGATGGATGAGGCACAATTTACAAGAGCGGGAATTGTAAACTCAAAAAATACTCACCATTGGTCCGAGTTCAACCCGAAACTTACCCGGGAAACTTCCTTTCAGCACGAGTTCTCCGTTAACATGTGGGCAGGGATATTAAACAATCAGCTCATTGGACCCGTCGAAATTCCCGCAAGGCTTAGTGGTGAAAATTATTTGCAGTTTCTACGGTCTCTTCACGACTTAATTTTTTTTGAAAATTTGCCGTTGGAAACACTGCGTGCACATTGGATACAGCACGATGGGGCACCTCCACACTTTGCACGTCTTGTACGCCAGTATTTAGATGAACAGTTTCCCGGGCGTTGGATAGGACGCGGCAGCCCAACACTTGCTTGGCCTGCCAGGTCTCCCGACCTAACGCCCCTTGATTTTTATGTGTGGGGCACTTTAAAAGACCGAGTGTATTCTAAACCTGTTGCAACCCGAGAAATCTTACTACAGAGGATACAAGAAGCAGCCGATGACATGCGAGCTACTCATGTCAACTTAAATCGCCAGATACGAACTCGGTTAAATGTATGTTTAGAGTATGATGGTGGCCATTTTGAACAACATTTACACTAAAACCACTGTTATTTCTTGAACTCTCTGTAGTAATTAGTAATTTTTCTCTTATTGCAATAGGTTTTGAATACCTACTTGTATTTTTGCGAGTGCACCATGCTGTATTAGTGGATGCAGATAGGCTGAAGATAGAGATAATGAGTTTAGATAAGAGATTTTAACAGTTTACAATATGTCGCTGCATTCACAAAAATATTTTTCCGATATTCAACTTTGTCGTCTTACAAATAGTGTTGGTTCGTTGATAAAATGAAATACCTGATAAAATGTTGTTCAGCAACAGACAATCCGGGTGTGTGCTATTTTCTGATGTCTTTTTAATAAAACATGTGAAACTGTTATTAAATTTGATTAATATTATTGGTGAGATACGTCGAAAGTTCATTGTTTTGTTTATTGAAATGGAGATAATTTGAGTTTTAAACATTATTTAATATTATTATTGTTTACTTAAAAAATCAAATAAAATGTATTCATTTGTAAAAGTCACTTTTATTGTAACAATTAGAAATCAGAAAACCTGTTAAATATTTGCAAACACATAAGCACAAGTTTCATTCTGTGTGTCTGTCTATGAAACTGTAAGGTCTAAACAACTTAAATAATTTAGATTTTGATTCCTTTCTTAAAAAGGCCACACAATCATGATTTTAGTTAGGATTATCAGAAAGAGTCTCCACCAACTTCTCAAGAGGTTCTCGCTACGAGTTGTGGTTGGATCAATGGTCAGATGCAGAAGGCGGTAATTCTGGATACGGCGCCCACAGTCTTGTAGTTCCTCTCTCCGCGGCGTTAACCACCGGCAACCTTGGCCCTGCCCCGTTGCCGGCGGTACTCTAGGTTATTTATTTAAACTTTACGGCACAAAAGAAAACCTTAAATTTCATTCTCTACCAGTCAACCTTTAAGACAAAGCAGAGAAATTGTGGACGGTGCTTCTAACGGGCAAACAATAAAAAATAACCGGCCAAGAGCGTGTCGGGCCACGCTCAGTGTAGGGTTCCGTAGTTTTGTCATTTTTTTCAAAAACTATTCAACCTATCAACTGCAAAATAATTTTCCTAGAAAGTTTTTATAAAGTTCTACATTTGAGATTTTTTTCATATTTTTAAAACTTATGGTTCAAAAGTTAGAGGGGGGGGGACACATTTTTTTTAACTTCTGGAGCGATTAATTCCGAAAATATTTACATTATCAAAAATTTTTTGTAGTAAGCCCCTATTCATTTTTAAATACCTATCCAACAATATATCACACGTTAGAGTTGAAATGAAAAAAAAAATCACTCCCCACTTTACGTATAGGGGAGGTACCCTATTAAAACATTTTTTTCCACTTTTTATTTTACCACTTTGTCGGCGTGATTAAGATACATATTAGTACCAAATTTCAGCTTTCTAGTGCTAACGGTCACTGAGATTATCCGCGGACGGACGGACGGACGGACGGACGGACGGACGGACGGACGGACAGACATGGCGAAACTATAAAGGTACGAGTTGGCCGCCGACCGCACGCTTCGTGAGGCGGCGACGTGTCGCCGCGACACGTCGCCGCCTCACGTCGCCGCCTCATGAAGCTGCGGTCGTGATTTGGAACCCGACTGCATGACGTATCGTAGCTTCGGCGTCGGCGACACTACTGATACACTACTGATCTGCGGTCGGGCTTCACGTCGCCGCGCCGGCCGCTCGGTGACGCGTCGCCCGGCTTCATGTCGCTGGCTACGAATGGAGTTTCATAGAGATACATACAAACCAGTAGGGTCGCCGCGACACGTCGCCGCCTCACGAAGCGTGCGGTCGGCGGCCAACTCGTACCTTAAGGGTTCCTAGTTGACTACGGAACCCTAAAAACACATTAATAATTTAAACAACATTTAGGCTAGGTTTTTTCAAATATTTTATGTCATCATCATCATCATGTCAGCCGAAAGACAATTCAAGTTGTTTTTGTGTGTGTGCATATTTTAGATGTACTTTTGTATTTTACATTCATAAAAATGTTGTAGAAGCCCTAACCTAAGAAACAAGGTGAATAAAGTGTAACCAAAATAAATTAATTACTCTTCATGACAAAAAAAAAAAACAAAATAAATGGTCCGTTATTGGGATTTGAACCCACGACCTCTCACTTCATAAGCAATCAAACTACCACTAAGCTGTTTTTTGGCATGTGCTGTCATGGATGAAATTCAAGCTTTGACATACTTGACACTAACTCTTGGTTAACTCTAAAGGACCTTTTACATTGTGAAATATATTAATTATGTATGAAAACTAAAAAAAAATTTTTTTTCGAATTTAACAAAAAGCTATATACCAGGCAACTTCTATTAACGTCCCTAGTAACCTGTCTAATTTAACGGAAAACAAAAAAAACACGGTGTATATACAGTGTGGAAAGATAAGTCGAGCCCTGGAGGGAAACTACCTTAAAACGTTGAAATAGCTCAATTCACTGAAAGGAAACATTCTTTAATTTTTTTAAAGGGGCATAACTGCATTTACAAATTTTTGGAAAAGAGTACAGTTTACAAAAAAACTATTTATTTTTTAATTTTTGCCGTAAATATTTTTTATGACAATTGATGCCAATCGATCCTATTTCCAACAAGGATAAAAACTTCTTAATACCAACCAAGTTTAGGGCACAAGAGAACCCATAAATATTAATAAAATTATTTTTCATACAATTATTATGGAAAAAAGTGAAAATTAAGAAACAAACTGCGAATGCAGTTTTAGTTTTTAGGAAAAATAAAAGAATGTTTCCTTTCAGCGAATTGAGCTATCTCAACGTTTTAAGGTAGTTTCCGTCCAGGGCCCGACTTATCTTTCCACACTGTATATAACTCAAAGGTGACTGACTGACATAGTGATCTATCAACGCACAGTCCAAATCGCTGGTTCTAGAGATTCCAAATTTGGCACGTAGGTTCCTTATAAGGTCTAGGGCTGCGCTAAGAAAGGATTTTTCAAAATTCATCCCCTAAGGGGGTGAAATGGGGGTCCAAAGTTTGTATGGGCAAACAAGATTAGTTAGTCTATTTTATTCGAAACTTCACAGGAGTATTCCTAACAATAAATGAGTAAATACGTGTTGCAGGTTTTTTGAGAATTCAACCCCTAAAAGGTGGTCAAAAAGTCTGAAAATCAACATGGGTATTGTTTCTATGGTTTATCGGGTCGTTGATTACGAAAACAACAACGATTTTAAAATCCGACGTGGCGGACGTGAAATACCATCTCCCCTGTTAGGGTACAATGGGGTTGAAATGTCTAAATATCCATATGGGTGTCATTTTTGTGATTTTTTGGGACGTTAATTAAGAAAATGGCATCGATTTTGAAATTTAATATTGTGGACATGAAAGGAGAATGGGCAGATTGGGACCACCCTCCAATAGCGTTAAGATGTATGTCGTTCGATAGGTCTTGTCAATAGGAATAACTTTTGCTTTGACAGCTTTGTTGTCACAGTTGTCCGTTCAGAGATATATGACATTTAAGATCCGATCAGGGGTTATAATTAAGGGCCGTCAGAGGGACACAACTGCCATGCATGGTCACCATCTGTTACGCCGATGACACGATGGTGGCCGTGAAGGGAAAGCGGCCCGAAGAAACTCTTCGGAGAGCGGCTGTAGCGACGGCAATGACTGTCGGTCGCATAGAGCTCCTCGGGTTGAAGGTGTCCCTCCCAAAAACGGAGGCGATCGTCTTCGGCAAATGGCGGTTGGGCCCTGACACAACCATTGCCGTCGGAGGGGAAGCTGTCCGGGTTAAGCCCCACATTAAATATCTGGGCCTTATCCTGGACAGAGGTTGGCAATTTCGTGAGCACTTCGCGAGGCTCGCCCCTCGGCTAGTGGGAGCTGCATCGGCTCTGGGGCGCTTGCTGCCCAACGTAGGTGGACCCAACAGCTCCTGCAGGAAACTGTTTGCGGGTGTGCTTAGGAGCATGGCTCTGTATGGTGCACCATTATGAGTGGACCGGCTGACGGAGAGAACAAAACCTTTGCTACGTCGGCCCCAAAGGATAGTGGCGCAGCGGGCAGCAAGAGCCTACTGCACCACAGCTTTTGCAGCGGCGTGCCTCCTCGCCGGTACCCCGCCGTGGGAGCTGGGTGCTCAGGTGCTGGCGAAGAGGTACAGGGTGAGGGCTGAGGCTCGGAAAAGGGGTGAGCTCCCGGATCCAGAAGAAGTCGAGAGGGCGGCGCGACAGGCTCTGGACAGGCTCCGGGAGCGCTGGAAATCTGTGCTGGAGGATAGCCTCTATGGAACCCGCACCATAGGTGCTATTCTCCCACACTTTGAGGGCTGGTTGGGCCGGAAGCATGGGGCCCTCACTTATAGGATGACGCAGGTGATGACCGGACATGGGTGTTTCGGGCATTACCTGCATCAAATCGGGAGGGAGTTGGGGCCCCAGTGCCTGGATTGTGGAGCGGTGGACGACACGCCCCAGCACACGCTGGAAGGGTGTCCCCACTGGAACACAGAGAGGGCAACGATGACGGCAGCAATGAGGGTGCGGGATCTCTCGCTGCACAGCATTGTCGGAGCAACCCCTGATCGGATCTTAAATTTCATATATCTCTGAACGGACAACTGTGACAACAAAGCTGTCAAAGCAAAAGTTATTCCTATTGACAAGACCTATCGAACGACATACATCTTAACGCTATTGGAGGGTGGTCCCAGCTCCCATACATTTTAGCCCATTCTCCTTTCTTGAAAGTATTTGTGCCAAATTGCAATCTTCTTCTAAATATATAAAAGACGAAACTGACTGAAATATCAACGCACAGCCCAAACCGCTGGTTCTAGAGATTCCAAATGTGGTACGTAGGCTCCTTTTATAAGGCATAGGGATGCACTAAGAAATATGTTTTTTTAATTTACCTCCTAAGGGGGGAAATGGGGTTCAAAGTTTGTATGGGAAACGTGATTAGTTCAACTATTTTATTCGAAACTTTACAGGAGTATTCCTAACGATAAATGAGAAAACAAGTGTTTCAGCTTTTTTGAGAATTCAACCCATAAGGGGGAAATGTGGTGACAAAATTTAAATATCAACATGGGTATTGTTTCTATGGTTTATCGGGTCGCTGATTACGAAATCAACACTTAAGGGGGTGAAATGGGGGTTGATAGTTTGTATGGGGAATTTTTAAACGTTGAACCAATTTAGATGAAACTTGGTATAGAGATAGTTTGTGTACCGGGAAACGACATGGGACAGTTTTTATCTCGAAAATCGATCTTTAAGGGGGTGAAATGGGGGTTGGAGGTTTGTATGGAGATATTTTTACCGCGAACCGATTTAGATAATTTTGTTGTGGATATAGTTTGAGTCCCAGGAAACAATATAGAATATTTTTTAAGCCGAAATCAATCTTAGAGGGGTAGAAAACATGTTGGTAGTTTGTATGGCGAATTATTAACCGCTGAACAGACGATTGAAATGAAACTTGGTACATATTATATGATTGAGTCGCGGTAAATAATATAGGATAGTTTTTATCTCGAAAATCAACCCTCTAGGGGGTGAAACGGGGGTTGAAAGTTTGTATGGGAAATTAATAACCGTTGAACCTATTTAGATGATTTGGTATGGAGATATTTTGCGTTCTGGGGAAGGATATATAATAGTTGTTATCCCAGAAGTCATTCCTTAAGCGGGTAAAAAGGAGGGTGGATTACTAATTCCACGCAAATGAAGTCGCGGGGAAAAGCTTCTATTCAAGAGTAGAAATCTGTATTAATCATAATCTCTCAGTAGTAAGTCGTTGATGGCGTAACAATTAAACAATTATTGCAATAATTTCTTTAAAATAAAAAATGAGGGAACCGCCGTCTTCAAAACGTGGTATACCGAAACCTCCAGAATGTAACGAATACTTAACATACATTCCTACATACAAACATACGAGTCTAACTGAGAACCTCCTTTTTTAGTACTTTTAGTACGCGGGCGAAGCCGCGGGAACAAGCTAGTGTAATATAAAGTATTAAAAATCTCTCAATCATGTCAACATGTATAACAATATTTACTTGTTGAGGATCTCACAAAAAATGTCTACAAAGCCTTGATTATTCACGAACAAGTTCAAGAAACCAACTCCAGTCATCAAAAGATGAATGCAACAGAATAAGTAGGTAGGTACGTTAAAACAATATTAAAATTAATGGTCCAATCTAATAGATTTAAACCACAGGAAGATTTTGGAGTAAAGTATAAACTTCAAATTCTTGACAGATTTTTTCAATTGCTCTTGTATATGATTCCGATAATTCCGTGATATAAAACCGACCTGGTCCTACAGTAAGCTCAATAAGGCCTGTGTTGTGGGTACTAGACGACGATATATATAATAGATAGATATAGATAAATACTCAAATACATAGGAAACATCCATAACTGAGGTACAAATATCTGTGATAAACACACAAATAAATGCCCTGACCAGGATTCGAACAGGGGACCTCCTGTTTCGTAGACAGTGTCACTACCGACTAGGCTAGGAGGCCGTTGAATATATTTGTTAATATTAGCAAATTCAACAGCAATCTGTCAACGGATTCCGTTTCGAAGCCTTTCATTGTTGAATTCGATTTAAAATTAATTGAAAATATTTGATAATTTTTGAACAAAGGCGATATAACAGTTGTTATATCCTTTTGTTCTATTGTTTTGGTTTTTCTCGTGAGCTCATAATTTAGCACACACATCGCTAACGGATGCAGTTTTATATAATGTATGATTTCCTCTTCTTATTTCCTTCTTTTCTTTAACAAAAAATGTACTGTAAATACTTCAAAAACTCATTAAAAAAACTGTCAGTATTGAGCCAAGTTGAAAATACGGTAAAAATTTTGGTAGCAAATAACTTTTTTTATTGAGTTTAACTAGACTTATCAATCGTATATGTAACAGTACTTTCTGGTAACAATTTTCTTTTTTTCATTATAAACCCACAACAGTCCACAATACTGGATCTAGGGCTGTGAGCATACTCGATGGTTCCAACTTCCAATTTTTATGGACGAAATCGGAAATTTGCCGGCTTTTCGTACTTGCAACATCATTGCCCAGAGCTGTACCCAAGTCTACCGACTTTTAAGTGCATGATAAATGCTCAGTGTCAGTGTCATAAAGACAGGACAAGCGCTAGGATGATGATGATGAAATGCTTTGTTTTTATTCTAGTTCTGGAATGCTACATATTTACTATTATCACAAGTTGCAGGAAAACGTTCCAGTTTTATTCTGTACCAATACATGGAAACCATGATTCACTATACTACGCGTGTTTCAACGTACTTAGAATAAAACGCTTTAAAAATAAATAAACAACACACATGGTGAACCATATAACAACTTTAGGTATGTTACTGAATGTCAGTGGGGTGGCTTCGATAGAACTCAAATCCTAAACGTTACTTATAGGCATAAAATATGTGATGGAGAAATTCGCAGCCATAAGTTTCAGTAACTCGGTTGATCCGACGGGCATGTATCCAAGAGTCGCGAGTTCGAGTCTCGCTTAAGGTAATAAATTCTACAAAATCAAATCCCGACATACCAAAAAATAATTAAGCTATCCCATATCTGTCGAGACAGTGCTCCTAATAAAACTACACGATATACGCTATTTATTACTGAACGCATGAGGTGTCCATGTAAATCGACACAGTGGGCCCTTTCACTAAACTCGTCCACATTTTAGAGCTCCGCAAACTGAAGGCATAGATATGGCGCCTTCAGTTTGCGGTTTTGTATACTATAGTGAATAGATGCTCGATAGGAGCATTAGGAGCACAGAAACCAGCCGAAGAACTATACAGTAGTATACACATTTTGCTTATTTCTAGATCTGCTGGACATCTGGCAGTTGTAAAGTGGTGGAGGTCAAAGAATGCAAACAACTTCAAGAAAATAAATCGCAGAATTCTGGGTTTGATGCAATATTATGTTATGAGACTTATGAGCAATGATATTATATCATTGCCAAAAGTTTATCTTGGGGGAAAGTAGTGCCATCGCCGTATATCAATGTAATTCTTAGTTTGTCGCCTACTGTTTTTGTTTCCGTAATAATACGCAATGTTTTTAGTTTTAATGTCCTGTCCTTTATACCTGAGACAACTTCGCCAGTTTTTACCTAGTTTAGTATTATTATTTTCCAATTCAAAAATTTTGCTAGTCTATCACTCTGACCTCCACCCATTAAAAGCTGCCAGTTGCCCGGATCTAGCAATAAGGAAAGTAAAGCAATCTAACCAGACGGGGTTTATTGCTGTCATTATTGTGTCATATCTGACGTAGCTAGCTCTTAGTCCATACGGACATCCGCTTTCTACAAAAAATCTTTTCTGTTAATGAGAAACTTTATATTCCTGCTAAACGGAGTGAATTCTACACTCGACTCAAATACTGAAGTGAAGCTATCCAAGTGTTTATTGGAACACTTAAACAACTCCCTGATAGACATAACTGGATTGGGTAACAAGACTTGGTATTGGTCATACTGTAAATAGTGACATCATTGATATACTAACTTTATACGATAGGGCCGATCTGTGCACTTGCACCAGTTGCATCTGAGGGCACGGCAGTGCGCCCGCCAAGTCGAGCGCGAAGCAAACACTGCCGTACCATCCTTTACTGGAACCATTTCGCCGCATTTTCAGGCCCCTATTTGAGAACCTCTGGATAAGACCAGAACGCAGAAATTTTCGTCATCCAGTAAGCTATAATCACATACTTAAAATCCAAAATTTCAAGTCTGTAGGTCATTTAGTTCCGAAGTTAAGCGAAAGCCAAGTTTCGCATTTATGACACACACTCACTCACTCACTCATGATCATCAAAATATAACTAGTACTTCCCATAAACTCAGAGAGCTGAAATTCGGTACAGAGTTAGGGTTTAATGGCCACATAAAGGGAAAACTATAAAAACTAGGACAATCGAAGATCTGGAGTACCTGGTAACCCTGATTAGAAAACAAAAATTGGTCATAATATAATGCATTGGACTAAGAGTGGCGGTGATACCCGCACACGTCGCTAGATGGCACTGACTGTCGCTGTCGTCTAAATAAATCAATCAAAAAGTCAGAAACAGCCCACGTTTCTACAAAAAGAAGTGAAATCCCACCAAAAAAATTCTGTAAAAAACTAGCCAAGTCTCGATGGAGCTGCTTGCAACCAGTTATTGAATCAACGTTTCCCAAGTGGCAATTTTCCATCGTCAATGGGTAGCGGTTCTGGCGACAGATTGGTGCAATGGTGTCATGGAGCACCTGGTTTTGTACCCTTGTGTACCCTTCAACGGCCAAGTCACACAACATTAACTATAATAATAAAGAAATCGCAGTAAGGAACCTTAGGCTTGGCACGACTTTGTCTAGATTTCATTACTTTTTAGAGATAAACAAGCAGCTCCATCGAGACTTGGCTAGTTTTTTACAGAATGTTTTTGGTGGGATCTATTTTACACAACTTATCCGCCAATGAGGATTTCCGCGATCGAGTTTTTCACTAGATGGCAGCACCGTGGCGTGGAGAGGTCTTTTTGACAGCAGCTGTCAAAATCCACCAATAAAAAAAGGTATGGATGGTATAGGAAGGATGGAACTCTCTTATAGGAACACGCTCGAAAAAGTGTTCAGCCGTAAGCACTAAACAATAGTTCCAAATATCTCCGGGTGGCGCTAGGTATAGTTCAGCACTTGAAATGAATTACCGATATTTAATGCTTATATGAATTTCTAAATAAAATTAATATTCAGAGTGTTTTTCATCTCCGCAAATAATTATTTTGGGTTTAAGTTTTTTTCCTTTCAAAATTAATTTAATCAAATTTAATATCACTGTGGCGCCATCAGTTTATCGCCTTTTGACGGACACTTTTGTAACATAGAGATTTATATCCTTCTTGTACCATCCATAAAAAAAAGATTCAACGCGATTGGTGGATTATGACAGCTAGACCTCTCGCCACGGTGCTGCCATCCAGTGGAAATAGTGAAACCCTCATTGTCTAGTATAGGGCCGATAGAGACGGCCTGCAACCAAGCTGCAACTTGTATTGGAACTGCCCGCCAGCTGCACATTAACTGCACAGCTTCTATATAAGGAGTGGTCCGGGAAAAAAGTCGCCGGGCCTTTTCTGATTTATCTTTTTATTTTGTACCGATTTAGAAGCAATGTTTATATTTAAATAATCCGTAGATACAATCATACAAAACATAAATACAATCATATTTAAATGAAACAGCGTTTGGAAGTTTTCGCCTTTTGTATTCCATCATACACATAGTTTTTTGAACAGCGTCTTCTGACAGAATGTTTGAGGTGTTTCTCAAAGACATATTTTTTCTTATAGTTTGATTTGATGAGTTATTTTATACCTTAATAAATTGTCTCTCTTCAATAGTAAACTTTTTTAACTGGCTTCATTTTAAGGTAGTTACAGTAATTTTTAATTAAATGTATTTGCCTTTTATTATATAAAATTGTCTCCCATAGAAAAATCTTTGTCAGGGGTTAGATCAGAGAGGCTTCCTGACTATCCTACCTAAATACAGTTAATTAATGTAGCTTCTTGGTAAGATGAAATTCTGAAAAGCATAAAACGGGTTGTGAAAATGGAAATACAATTATGGCTATGGATTATGTTGTTCAAAAGGTTACAAAGTATGTTGAATTAAAAATGCGAAAACTTAATATACAGGGTGATTCATGAGACGTGAGCAGGCTTAATACTACGGATTCAGTTAATAATAAGCTATTGTTTGATATCAGTATTAGTGTGATAAGCCCAAAAAAATAATTTAAAGTAAAAATAAAAAGTTCAAAATTATATACGACACGCATGGTCACTCTACAGTTAGAATACTCCGTGGAGTACTGATATTCTCTTGTGTTTCTGTGATATGTGTCAAATTGATGTCTGGTTACTTTGGAAACATCGTATCTCACTTAATTTGACAATTATTTTTTTCATATTCAAAGTGCTGTCATGATTGTTAAAGAGGTTTTATCTTTATTGATTTGTTTATTATAGGATGACCATGATTACAGAAAATAAAATTTCTACCAAACAAAATAGGTTTAAAAAATTGAAAGGCGTTATTGTTTCACTTAAACATGATGGCGGCCGATTCATTATCGTTAACTAAGTGTGTAGGGTTGTTCCTGCTCACGTCTCATGAATCATCCTGTATATGCTCACATATTTTATTATGTTTGTATTTTTATTTATTAGTATTGTATCTACGAATTAATAAAATAAATGTACTGCTTCAAAATTAGCACTAAATTAAAAAATACACAAGATTGTACACAGCTACTTTATTTCAGGACCACTCCTTATGTTGCAGCTTGGTTGCAGTCCGTCTGTATCGGCCCTTAGAAACAGAAAACGTGGTTTCTGAAGGGCGGGATGGGGAAGCAAATATAACTACCGCTTTTCACGCTTTTGACATAATAAAGTCACAAAATAATTTGCGGATGGTTTTCGACGCCCGATGGTGCAGCAGAGTATCGAAAGCATGGTATCGAAATCACCACACCATAGGTATAAGAATCTGAGAAATTATAATGTGAGAACACTTAAATATTTCGATTGCAAAGGGTGCCTGATGAGTAAAATAAATAGTTTACCCGTTAGATTTATTTCCAATCGTACAGGACACCAAACAGCTAAAGTATGGCAAGAACATCTTGACATCAACACCCCCAACAACATTAGTAAATATTATGGCCTAATACAGCGCTTACCCCGGAGGCCGTTCGTTGGCGCTCATCCTGTCAGCTCTTCTTTTCTTGCAGGTGTTGCAGTTCAGAGTTGGGGCACCCCCCTCCCACACCCCTCCCTTCCAGAACACGAGTCTTCCCTCACTGTCCATGGGATTTCTTGCCCATGGCTGCCCATGGGGCGATTAAAGTTGAGGTAGTAGGTCGTACTTTTGAACGATAATTTTTCAAATCATGGGGCGATTAAGCACATGTGCGAGGAATTTTGTAGAGTCATAGATTATAATGATTCACAATATCACTTCCACAGATCCGTAAAACGTACACAATATTGGCAAGTTCATTGAAATCCAAAAATAAATCACTGTATCCGTTCGAAGCAGGATAATGTGAACTTTAAACAAAAACTTTTTTCTATAATCACTGAACGAAAACTCTATCCAGGTCACATTGTATTAAAAATAAACGTTCATAAACTTATGACACATGTGGCCACGCATTTATGTAACCAAGGCATCCAAAAGCGATTAACAAAAGCAAACTCCCGAAATATCCGCGTATCCTTTACGGGTGTAGACCGTTATACGTCCGTTCCCTACGCGCGTTGGTTAGAGACTGGCTTTGATGTTTAAATACATTCAAACTTGGAACTGGCCATCTAGATCTGGACCGTTTCAGAAATCATTCCATTCTCGTTGGGTCTAAATTAAGACAACATCCCAGGAGATTCCTTGTTTACGCGACGAGAGCATGAAAGAATTATGACTATCATCTTGAGCCGTGGGTGGTATTTATGTGCATGTCAACAACGAATGTGGGAACTTTAGGCTATTTATCAGGTGAGATTGAAATATTTTTTTTTAGTAAAAGGTTTCAGCTATATTTGATAACGATGATAACATCATTCTGGTTTATAACCCACTTCCAGTTTATTGACTTTATACATCGGTCTGCTTCTGTTGTTCTGTTAGTTTTGTTTTAAACACATAAAATAAACAATACCCTATACGTTTTCATATCACATAAACTATGAGGAAGCTCATTTTCCTTCCTCAATTGCCCATGAAGTTGCGTTTAGCGTTTCTTTCAACTATAAATTCTCTGATTATTCATATTAATTTACCGTGTCGAGCGGTTGCATCACGCGTAAATATAAACATGACATTTCAGAGTATAACTTTGTAACGCCTGCCAAAAATATGTCGGTTCAATGGCATCCAAAATATGTGCAATAGGAAATAATTTGTGACAATTTCAAGTCAAAGGTACTTAAATACATCATTTCTAAATGATTTTTTATGGCAGTCACGCCTTATTGACAACCGACAATGATGTACGTTTGACTTGAAAACGTCACATTTTATGACTTACTATGCTAACAAACAAACGCACGATCAAACAAAGCTCTTCGAGAATGTCACATATAGTGTAGTAGTTTTGTAAAGAACACTTCTACAGTGGAATCCCATAATTTTACCTATTAAGCGTAAAATAAAGTCATACCAAAAACTAGTATCAAGGAAAATACTATTTCCAAATCAATCGATATAACTTAATCATAAGCATCACAGAGTTCAGAATCTAAATTCATGTTCTTTATTTTGTCCTATTTTGCTTCACTCCGACGAAAAGATAAAATCCAGCTGTACTGTATTGTATTCGCGGCTAAGTTTTAAGTATCATATTAGTCTGTATCTATTATGATTTGCTACACATCAGTCAAACCGGCGCACACGCATGGCACCAGCCCGGCTGCCGCGAGTTGGTCTCTATAAATACACATCCTTCTTTTATTTATTTAGATGCCGATAGGTCATTAGTGGTTTTAAAAATCCCCTAGTATTTTGTGGTTGGGGAATTAACGGGCTTCTGAGTGAACGATGGACACATGAAGTGCTATTTATTGTGTCAGTTCAGTCACTTATGTGACTTTGTGTCTATGCATGCAGAGGAATAATTAGGCAAACGAAACGTCCGAGTTTTTGACAACCTAATCCCAAAAATGGGATTAATGTTTACTTGTCACTTTTACGGCTTATAATATGTTAATACTGAAGGTTACAAGTAATAGGGCGAACGCAAAAGTTCCTAAAAACTATAACGTTAAATATTTTTCTCAAACATGCTCGGAAATGTTCCTGTTACGTTAGTAATTAGAGACCAGTAGGGACTCTATTCCAAGGCAGGTTCAGCGCGACGTACTTAAAGGATTTTCATACAACATTAAATCACTCAGCCAGTAACTGAAGCAAGTAATTTTATTTCCTTACATGTTTGAGAAAAGCACTATACATGCTTCGACCGTAATCAGCTTACCTGGCTTCGTATTGTAGCTACTAAATACTCAGCCAGGAAAGCTTACTTACTGGTCTCTGCAGTAATGTACTATTCCCGGCCTTTGCTGTAATGCACTATTCTTTTAAGGGACTAAAAACATCGTTGTAAAAAAACCGGATCTAAACTCAACATGGCCTAGATTTGAAAGGTCAGAAAATACATACGCTAGGTCTTGAGATTAGGTTGCCAAGAGGACCCCAGGCTCCACTGAGCCGTGGCATAAAAAAGCCGAGACAAACGCTACGAGGATGACGATTATTAAATCGTGCTCATGCATTTTTTTGTGCTTCATGATTACCCATCACGTCCTCGATGGGGCGTACCTAAGGGTAATTTGGCGGATTCATATTCTTAGCACCATGATGCACGTCGTGGGTTTCCATCCACTCTCTGATGCAGGGGGCACAGTGGCAACTAGCCAAATCGGGCCAAAATAAAGTAAAGCCCCTGGGGCGTCTAATCAGTGACAATAGATATTTGTGGAACAAGAGAGCAAAGTCAGTTTTTGCTTCGAGTGTTAATTTTGAGTCCCGAGCAAGCGAAAGATTCTAGGTTAGAATCTTGAGCGTAGTGAGTGACTCAAAGGCACGAGGTGCAAATAACATCAAAGCATTTGATGGATTGCCAACGTGTCTTGTTAGATATTAATCTAACAAGACACATTGGCAATCCATCAAACTCATAATGTGCTAAATATAACTTTGACTCAGTTGTCATTCGGAATCTTCAGAATGCATTTCCAATAAAAATAAAATACCATCCTATTGTACTAAATACTAGCGACCAACGCAAAACAATAAGCATTTGGATTTTGTGCCAGTTTCAACCTTAGTATGCAATGAAAAGACCTCATTTTCAAAAGTTGATGAACCTTGACAGGGACAGTACAAGTGTCTGAATACCTCGTTATAGTTTGGAGTGTTTTACAGCCAGTTTTAGACTGTGTGAATTTTTACAGGCTTTTCCTTTCAGACGGTATAATTACCTGACTAGTAGGCAGTCATAATGAAGACAAAATGAAGAAAGAACTACAGATAATACCTAATGATGTAGACCAGAGCCAGAATACCACAACCCTTGGCAACGACGACCTAAATCAATTTAATCGAACGAGCGGAGTGTAAGCTAAGTGAAGTTCTTTCAGAAAACTTCAGACGCAACAGAACTGTCAGACGTTCCTGCATTTCGATGGCTTTTTGATTTTGAATAGTTGTCGCGCGATAACTTTAGTAACGTTTTTCTGATCTATATAAAATTGGTTGGGGTTGTAGTAGAGCTCAATACAATTTGAGAGTTCGTTCATGAGCATGATCGATCAAGGGGTTATGGAGCTAGAAGGCTCGAAAAAAATCATCATTAGGGTCTTGTTATATTGGTCGTTTGTAAGTCAACCGTGGGTTCTCAGTTCGAGGTAGATTACTAGTCATTTTTAAGATGATATTACTCTGCCTTGGATTTCTTGTGGGGTTAGATTTATTTTTCCATTAATATAACTTAAGGGACTCCTGGATATTTATTGCGTCAAACTCAGTTCACATATCACCCCAAGAAGGTACTAGATGGATCAAATAAGACAACTCGCGGTCACAAGAGACTTCCTGATACAGGTATTTTTTACTTAATAGGAAGTTTCCACCTTGTTGTAATTATGCCAAAATTGTAAGGAAATAAAATATTTTTCATTTTTTCATTTTCACAAGTAGGTAATGAAGCTAAAGGTCATTTTAAACACCTCACCCGTTAAGCTACTTCTGCAAAAGTAGCTTGACACGACTTTATTGTTAAGATAATAAGAGTGCGTGAAGGTCATTTTAACACATTCATTACCACCCAGCCAAACAAGACATCTACGCCAGGCCACAAAAATTCGCTATAAGTTATAGTACCGCGATCCCGACTATCGGGTCGTCCGGCCTGGGAAGGAAATAATAAAATACCCGACTGTCGGGTTTTCGGCACTGAATGTGTTAAACACCTCACCCGTTAAGCTACTTCTGCTGCTGACTGTACTCATCATGTAAACTAGTTTGTTATTAATTTAATTGAATTACCAAACATCAAAGACATTGAAAAAATTATTAACCGATTTTTTTAATACCATGACGGTGGCAAACAAGCTTACGGCCCGCCTGATGGCAAGCAGCCACCTTAGCCTATGGACGCGCGTTGCCGACACTTAATAAATGTGATTCACTGTGTTGACGGCTAAAGGAATAAGAGGGTCCCTCATCGTAGTCATCGTCAACACACTGGGTCCTCTTTGAGCTCTTTGACAACCTCACTCACCAGCTGCAGGAATACAACAATATGAGAAGGGGGCTATTTGGCTGTGGTTTTCTGTAAGGTGGAGGTACTTCTCCAGTCGGGCTCTGCTCCAGATTGGATTGGAATTGGACTTAAAACAATATCGCTTGGATGACTATTACGGCTGCTGTAAAGCCGATATTAGCAAAAATTTGATGTCGTGCTCGGCTTCAACTTCGTGAACGTATATTTAGTATAGGTACCCGTTATTCTACATACAAATATTTGCGCGATATTTTAGTCGCTAGGGCAATGAACCTCGCTTGGTCTACTGTTTACGTCAAATGACGCATGCGAAACGATCATTTCTTTGACAAATATATGATTTCTCAGATTTTCTATATCTACGACGGCATTTTTAGTAAATTATTAGTCTATATGTAGATAGAAGATTACTCTATAGATAGAAGAGCAAGAATAGCAAGGTAGCTTTGCTAGAATTTAAACTGGCCAACACTAATAACGATCTAAGTTAGGTGTTACCATAATCTATGTCATAGTTTCTTCATATGTATCTGAATATTGTGATCATCTGACGTCTATATCAAGCGTCACTCTTGCTTTCATCGACTTTTATTCGTCGCCATCCGTGTCTGTGGATATTATGCGTCTCAAAACATGTTGTTCTCCTCCTTGACCTCTCTGGTTAGTTCATAATTGTATCGTATGATTTCTGATTAATGATTGGTCGCTAACCGCATTTCATTTGTATCATAATTCAAATAAGTTCGTCACCACAAAGCAGTTCAACAAGCTAGTGGCAAAGGATCAAGAAACAAAAGACGGCCACAAAATTCAATCGCTTCCGATCTAAATCCACCAAGCAGAAAGTGGATAGGCTGGTGGCTTGATAGAGACAGTCTGTCTTTATCAATCGCGCGGTGTTAAAAAGTGACGCCTGCTCTATCTGTGGAGAACTCCATCCATCGTACGCCCGATGTTACGATGCACGTTAGTCATGGCACACTTCTTGGTAACCGTTCGGTTCCGAATATGGCTTGCAAAGTGGACCATTAATACGGAACTTAGTAACAAGCTAAGCCTTAAGGGCTTCATTTTACTGGCACTCAGTAAACACCTTGGGGTGGTATTCTGTTGAAATTCCACTAGAAATATGGCAAATACAAAGACGGGTGGATATTCTTATTTTAAAGTGTACTTTAAAGCACTTTAAACTTAACGTCTTTCAGTAACGTCTAAACCATCACATTCCTGACAAAATGTATATTTGACATTGACCGTCATTTTTGTAACGATTGCTAACCGGCCGTTAATGGTGAATATGCCCAGGTACTTAATAGTAAAATATCGACTTAATCCTCTAGCCAAACACAAATCAAAACTTGCTAACGCAAATGCCATGGAGTATTGATTTGTCGAAATAAACAATATCTACGAAATAAATATATAATCTTTATAGGCTTTTGTGCGACTATTGGAGACTATAGTCTTACAAAAGGGTGCTACATATGAATAAAATGCTCAAAGATGTTAGTTTTTGTCGAAATGTGGCAGCCTCGTAACTAACCTCAAGGACTATCAAAACGACTTATTTTAAACAGATTTTCCCATACAATGTGATCCATTTTCATTGTCCATTGAATGTATAAAAATCAATGCTAGCAATAGGTTATTTTGATTTGACATAATGGGATTATTGCCAATTTGCCGATCAAGATTACTGACCCTTACGTCATGTTACATACCGATCATTGTAAGACCACAATAACATGACTCAACGAATGACTCAAGGCTTCAAGCCCTGCAGCAAGTAAATCATTGCACTGACTTACGGTGGACTTAAAAGGGCCCGCGATTTTATGGACCTTTACATAATTGACAAACGTTTCGTGTTATTGGTTCGGGGAATGGGGAATGAAAATAATGAGGTTTGTAATTGGAACATCACTGAAAATGGCGATACTATAATCATATACGGTAATCCGAGTAAACATGTCTAGTTTTGAATCATTCATTTTAAGATTTTTAAGCCATTCTTTTCCGTCCGGGGTTTGAAGGACAAGGTAGTATTTGGTGGTAGTACAAGGACAAGGAACTATACCTCATTTAAGTACTGTGATAGTGATTACAAGTAATAATTAAGTGATACATCAATAACCACAGAATAGCATGATAGATAAATA
Source organism: Pammene aurita (assembly GCA_947086415.1). Classification (NCBI taxonomy): domain Eukaryota; kingdom Metazoa; phylum Arthropoda; class Insecta; order Lepidoptera; family Tortricidae; genus Pammene; species Pammene aurita. The sequence goes on from OX352296.1 coordinate 3,704,016, forward strand.
ATATAATACGGCACCAAACATCGAAGCGCGCAACGATCAACAATCGGCAGGTCATAAACCGACCCAGATAGAAATTAATAAAAATTAATTTGAAAAAATGTTGCTTGTGAGCGATAGTTGTAGACCTGCCTAACCCCTCTTATATTTTACAACCTAGTTAAACATGCTTATAAAATCTCACTAAAATCGAATGAGAAATCGCTGACCCAATATTACAGGGTTCTATGTTGCATTTTCAGGGTCTTAATTTTGGACTTAGTGTCACTATGACAATGTTCAAATTTCAATTCGATGAAAGTTAAACAAAGAACCCTGTAATATTGGGCCAGCGAAATGTGACCTGTAGTGGAGAACAACCGGACAAAAAAAATGAAATAAATTTTGCCCAAGCTGAAACGTCCCCCCGTCCCCCCCATTTTGCTCGTTCGGTCAATTAACCAGCGATAATCTCCAAAATTTCGATAAAATAGCAGTGTCTTTGAGAGATTAACTTAATTGCAAGCTTAAGAATGCACTTAGAATTTAACGTAAAGCACTAGTCGTCAAAGCGCGCAACGCTGAAAAAGATGACTCTTGAACGCTTGTCGGGTCACAGACCGACCCAGATAAACAGGCCGTGTCGATAGATGCGTTAGCATTAGCTCCGTGCCGATTTGATGGGCCATTAGTACTTTACTTAGCAAATGGTAGTAATATTGGTTAATTTAGTGAGGAATCTTGAGCGTAGTGAGTAAACATATCTTGCTGGATTGAATTTTTCTTTAACTAAATGCTACATGCCAGTTAAAAAAACCCAAGACAATTGAATATAAACGTTTTCGAATGTAAAAAAACACCCAACCGTTATATCATCAGACGCGATCTGTATGCTTGTTTCCCACCGTCGCAACAATATAATATATGAATCTCTCAGGGATCTCTGGTTCTGTTGTTGGACCTGTGTGGGTTCATTGGCCTCTGAGTCATATAGGCCAGGTATAAAACTTGGTATTTGTCGGTGTTTCTACGTACTTGTAATTATTGTTTGGACGGGCCATTATTAGTATTATGAAGTTTAACGATGGTAAATGCTGAGGTGATTTGTGGTACACATTGAGACCAATATCCTGAACCTCCAGGTCTATTTGTACCCTCTCTTTGTTCTTGTACATTGTGTACGACCTAATATGTTGTTTATTATTAAGACTAAATAAATAAAAACTATCTACGAATTTAGATGAATTTTGGATGCGTTTATACAACAGAGAAAGTCTCCAGTGTTAACTATTATGACCAATCCACATGACCTACATATCTCGGTCCCCTATCTATCGGGTAAAGCCAAAATTTGAGGAAATGCTACGTCATATAATATTTTGTGTTTAAATATCATACGGAATATACATCACCAATTAGAACCGCACGGTGCATTAGCGATACTTTATTTAATCACCGTTAATGTATGTATGTATGTATGTATGTATGTATGTATGTATGTATCACTTTATTGCACATAAACAAGTAGGTATAACATAAAAAACAACAGTAACATATATAAAAGATATGCACAAAGGCGAGCTTATCCCTGATAGGGATCTCTTCCAGCCAACCCATGAGAAAATGAGAAAGGATTAAATTGTATAATAAATAATAATAATAGCTATTAAAATGCCTAATCGTATGCCAATTAGAACTGAAAATCACTCACGTCTAACTAATGCATAAATTAATAGGGTAAATCGCCAGTAACTGGCCACCATTCAGTTACTGGCCACGTATACTAAAATGAATTCTGTGTATAGATGAATTGAACTCATTTTTGTAAGAGGCGGCCAGTTATTGAACGAGTTTTTCTTCGAATTTTCCTCATACTAAAATGAGTTCTCTTCACCTTTAAATAGAATTCATTTTTAGTATAGGTGGCCAGTAGCTAAAATGTGGCCAGTTATTGAAATTTTTACTTAATTTATACCTTGTACTAAAATGAACTTTATTCACCTATAATAGAAATCATAAGGTGGCCAGTTACTGGCGATTTACCCTACAACATATTTAATGTTTAAAACTTTGCAGAAACGCTGCGTTAAACGGGAGACAGGAGAAAGTGTGTATGAAGTGGAAACTGGTAGTGGGAGGAATGTTCCGCAAATGTCAATATGCGGAGCGCTACAAGTAAATCGCTTAATCGTATTAATTATAATGAGGATATTTAGCGTGTCTTAATAAAACGGAGTCGGGATATATTAAAGCCCTTACTTATTAGATGTAGGTAAAGCTGCTAACTATACAATACAATACAAATACTCTTTTTCTACTCGTCGACTGTAATGCTTGAATTGAGATTGTGTAGACCGAACTACTAGCGCATACTTTCCGATAGAGCTTTTATGGTCGCATATTATGACATCGCCAACGATGGTACAAAGGATTTTCATACAATATTGTAACACTGTTGCACGAGCCCGCGCGGCCACACCGCCTTCGCCGCGGGGGACGGGTACGATCTTTTTTTTTTTATACCACGACGGTGGCAAACAAGCATACGGCCCGCCTGGTGGTAAGCACGGGAGATTGAAGTTACTCTATTGTATAGAGGCAGCAGGTCTTTCCTCGAACTCAATTCTTACCGGCTTGCCTATATTGAGCACTCGTAGAAAAAGTATTGTAAGTGGCGGTCTTATCGCTAAAAAGAGTATTCGCACGTGAAAGAATGCCCTAAACCATCTTCAAATCGGAGGACCAAATTTATTTGGGGTTTACAATCCACCTCGTTCTTTAGCTGCTTCCGTACCTGCGTTAGTCGAAATGTAAATACACCATTCAGTACGTTCCTCCCTAATATCAAAAACTGACCCCACTACCCTGTTTATTCAGCTGAATAGGGGTTAGGGTTACCTTGTCCCCGAAGTTAGTGCAAGTTCTTGCGAGGCTCGCTATTCAACTATACAGGTATTTTAGGTTCAGAAGACGCAAGAGAACAAAGTGCTGCTAGGGAGTGCCCAAAATATATGTTTTATCGTCTCGTGTTACTTGAATAATGCTTTCTTCAATTCTATGGGTGTTTAGACTCTTTTGAAGTTATATGTCAGAGTTCTCTTTGGTTTTTTAATTAAATATATAAGTCAGTCAATAAAGTCATGTTGTGATATAAACACGTTTTATTTGCTACAAATATAACTAAATAACAATAATATCGTGAACATGATCCAAACCGAACCGGATTGTTAGTAAACATCAGTGACCTAAATCAATTTCCAAAATAATTTGACAGAGTTACGAAACATTTTTGTAAGTACCTATTTATGCGAAATTTCAAAATTAACATTCAAGATGAATCCAACTGAGAAACTCATGGCGCTTCAAGAAGATAGCTTGGTATTAATTGAAAAGGCTCATGTCAATTTTGAAAAGTCTCCTAAGGATAGAATTACAGTGGGATATGTACAAGGTCGGGTAGAAACCCTAGAAAACTATTATAGAGAATTTAAAGAAATACATCAAAAACTAGTTACAAGCGTTTTAAGGGAAGAAAAGAGCAAGTTGTCATATTTTGTGGAAGATGTATTTGACAGTTTTGAAGAGCGTTTCTACATTTATAAAGGAGAGTTAACGACAGCTTTACAAGTATTATGCGCCGAGACACGCCAAAGTCTATCAAATACAAGTCAAGTGCCAAGCAATGAGGTAAAATTGCCACGGATTACCCTTCCGTACTTTGGGGGTGATTACACAGAATGGCAGCCGTTTCATGATTTATTTACCACATTAATTGACAAGAACGGCTCTCTGACTGACGTGCAAAAACTGCATTACCTCAAGACCAGCCTGAATGGTGACGCTTAAATTCTTTTACGGCAATTTCCTATCACTGGCGAGAACTATACACAGGCATGGAACACTTTGAGAAAACGTTATGACAATAAAAGGTTTATTGCAAATTGTCATTTCAAAAAGTTCTTTGATCAAAAGGCACTCGTTCAAGAATCAGCCACCGCGATAAGGCAGCTGCTAGATACATCCGTCCAATGCCTGAATACTTTCAGAAATCTTGACTTACCAACAGCTGAATGGGACGCTATTGTTATTTATACCATCGTGTCAAAACTGGACCCAGAAAGTCGCAAGAATTGGGAAAAGTTGGTAAATGAAGAAGTATCAACAAGTTTTCCAAGTTTTGAGAAACTAAAGTTGTTCCTGGAAAATAGATTCAGAACCTTGGAAATGGTAGAACCAGTTAACAAGAATCATAAATCAACAAATCCAAAGGCGTTCCATGTCACGGCCTACAATGATAGCGGAGACATACAATGTTCATTTTGCAAGGAGAAGCACCACGTCCACAGCTGTAAACAGTTTGCGAATCTACCAGTGGATGAAAGGTATGTTTTTGTTAAGATGCACAGGCTCTGTTTCAACTGTCTTATACCAACTCACACAGTATGGCAATGTAAGCAAAGAAAGACATGTCGGGTGTGCAAAAGACGACACCATTCGTTGTTACATAGAGGTACAAAACAATTGGAACAAAGGCAAGAAAACAAGAAGTTGTACAACATGACTATTAAGAGGGACTCAAAGGTTGCACATGTCAGACAAAGTACAGAAGATTCTGAACATACAATTCTGTTGCCCACAGCGCTTGTTAACGTAGCGTCGGAATGTGGTCGACAACAAGTCTGCAGAGCACTGATTCGTCAGGGATCTGAAGCTTCATTTGTCACAGCTCGAGTAGTTGAGCTGTTAAAGTTAAAGAAAACAGCAAATAGCAATGAAGTCCCTGGGATCAGCGAAGATAACAACATGTGCATACAAAACAAGGTGGATTTACAAATCTGGTCGAGGTATGAACCTGATTTTACCGTGAAAGTAAAAGCTTACGTAAAAAATTCGTTGAGTCGAAATTTACCAGCTAGAAACATCGATTGTAAAAAATTACCTCAACTTGATAAAATGAAGTTAGCTGAACCCACCTTTGCCACTCCGACCGGGATTGATATTATCCTCGGGGCTGATGTTTTTGGCAAAATTATTGACTCTGGGTTTATGAGAGGACAGGGCGAGGTTGTCGCTCAATTAACACACCCGGGGTGGATTTTATCCGGTGACGTCAACACTGCTTCTGACCATTTACAAACAACTTTATGTAATCATCACACATTAAGTCAAGTAGAGAAGGGTAAGGCAAAATTTAAACAAAAGTTCACATATACCGGCTGCTAGTGTTAGACCTCATCGCACTAGTCAAAAACAAAGTTAACCTTTTCTCCGATCAGACTTAATGTGCAATGTTGGTTCAAGGTGGGCGGTTATATTATACATTATTGATTTGTAAGTATTTTTCTTGTTTTCATTGTTTATTTGCTTATTTGGTTTTATCAATGTTTATTGAACAATTAGTTTAACATTAAGCTCTGGTTAAGTTTTATGTTTTATTATGAAGAAAGTTAATTTACTCGTTACATTCCATATATCAATATGATTTGCGATCGATATGGTTTGTGGTTATAGTTAACATCCTTAATTATAAAATAAGTATTTTATGGTAGGCGGTATGTTTAGACTCTTTTGAAGTTATATGTCAGAGTTCTCTTTGGTTTTTTAATTAAATATATAAGTCAGTCAATAAAGTCATGTTGTGATTTAAACACGTTCTATTTGCTACAAATATAAGTAAATAACAATAATATCGTGAACAATGGGAATTTTGGTTGAGTGCCTATATCGATTTGTCTAGTATTGCTCTAAAGAAAAAAAACATTACACAGTTAGCTCTGATTTTGCATTTTTCTAGACATAAACCCTAAACCTATTTAATTCTTAATATTGAGGAAGAATGAACGAGAACATAAACAAAATCTGTACGAACAAAATAATACTATAGATCAAGAGTAGGCTGTAGGCAACCCTACCTCACTGAGTAGCACAATTCGGCTTATGTAGGGCAATGGTGAATGTTATGTATTAGTACCTGGCAGCCTGAGCCAAATGCCTGAGTATTTTGCCTACAGCCTACTCTTGATCAACAAAAAAATACCCTCCGCATTCACACATCTCATTTCGCAGCATAACCATTTTGATTTGCCAAAATGAGTGCTCAATGCTCATCAATACGCAAAATTTAAATGACTAAAGCCCTTATCAGATACCGACGGATGTCCGTTTGTCCGTTCGAGAGATAAACGGCCAGCTGACATTATCGGTCTTCGTCCACGGACATTTTAGTACCTTGTCACAGTTACTAACAGAAGACTTTCAGATCAATTTCCTTTACTACGTTACTTCGATATGGTATTAAAATATCCAGCATTAAGTTCGAATTTATGTAGGAGGACTAAGTTTCTACGTAGATTAGAACGGCGCAGAGGATTGACGTGAACCTGATTGACTATCATTTTCACAAGTGCCAAAGTTAGAGTGAAGTCAGATCGTGTACGCTACACACGATCTGTCTTCACTTCACTAATGGAAACTAAAGTACTGGTGGAACTAAATTTCGGGGAATTAAACGCTACAGTCGCACAGTGGAGCGTTCATAGAACAGCGCTTAAAATTCAAAAGTCGCAATAAAAGTCTAACAAACAGTACGTAATGTTTTATTAAGATTGTTTTGATCTGTAATCTATACATATAATAAAGCTGAAGAGGGTCGAAAGTCTGTACATGGAAGATAATCGAAAAAAAGTTGGTTGGGGATACTTAGAATCGATAACAGAACACGTTACAACAATTTTTAGAATTTTTGTCTGTTTGTCTGTTTGTCTGTTTATCTGTTTATCTGTTTGTCTGTTTATTTGACCGCGCATCACGTGAAAACGGCTGAACGGATTTTGATGAAATTTTGTATAGAGATAGTTTGAGTCCCGGGTAAGGATAATATATAGTTTTAATCCCGAAAATCAACCCTGGTGGGGGTGAAAATGGGGTTGAAAGTTTGTATATAGAATTTTTAACCGCTGAAACGATTTAAATAGAAATGAGTATGAAGATAATTTGAGTCTCGAGAAACGTCATAGGATAGTTTTCAAACCCTTGTGGGGGTGAAAAGGGGGTTGGAAGTTAGTATGAGGAATTTTTACCGCTGAACTGATTTAGATGGAAATGTGTATCGAGATAGCATGGGTCTCGAGAAAGGACAAAGGATAGTTTTTACCCCAAAATCAACCCTAAAGGGGTGAAAAGGGAGTTGGAAATTTGTATAGGGAATTATTAACCGCAGAATCGATTTAGATAAAATTTGGTATGGAGATAATTTGAGCTCTGGAAAAGGAAATGAAATAGTTTTATCTCGGAAATTATCCCTTAAGCGGATGCAAAAAGTTTACATGGGGAAGAAACAACCAATAACCGCTGTACGTATTTAGATGAAATTTGGTATTGAAATAATTTGTAATTTTTTGGTCAAGGTGTTCATATTTATAACATGTTACCCGTCGATGCTTTAAATTTACCTTTACCCGCTCTTAAGAAATATTTGAAAATGTCATGAATGTCAAAGGGTTATTCCAGGTTCGAGGACTATATTGACAGACAAAAATGCATGGCCCAAACCAAAAAACTACTACAAAATCATCTAACATTTATAGGACACCGTTTAGGTAGGAAAACATATCAAACGTTTTGTGAAGCAGTCAGATTAGGATTTATTTTTCTTTATAATTAAACAATGGGTACATTATCTGTCTCTCAAGCTGTTTTGATATGTCTTCTTGAAGAACTACGCATTATTTTGTATCTTTAAGATCTAATAATGTATTACTTACTGTTTTGAAAATAATAAGTAAGAAACTCGACGGGTTTCTTTTCGGTCATAAATGTCATAATACTTCTTGGGCCAGAGGTGTATGTAGGGTTAGAACCGGTGGTAGTTTTGGAACGAAGTTCCTTATCGTATCGGACGGTTCGCGGATGGGAGGCTAGGCGAAAAAAAGTCACGAAAAAGCGTCACGTCACGAAAACGCGACTCCCATACGATTGAGAAACATGTAAAATGGAATGAAATAAAAAATATATAAAATAGAATAAAGTGAAGTGAATTGAAGTGTAGTGAAAAGTTAAAGTGAGAAGTGACAAAGTGAAAAAACTGTAAAAAGTCGGGAACCTAAAAGTAAACAATGGCAAAATTTTCAAAAAAATTCATAAATTTAAAAAATTTGAAAAACTTCAAAAATTTCAAAAATTTCAAAAATTTCAAAAGCTTCAAAAACTTCAAAAACTTCAAAAACTTCAAAAATTTCAAAAATTTCAATAATTTCAAAAATTTCAAAAATTTCAAACATTTCAAAAATTTCAAACATTTCAAAAATTTCAAAAATTTCAAAAACTTCAAAAACTTCAAAAATTTCAAAAATTTCTAAAATTTCAAAATTTCAATACTTTTATAAATTTCAACAATTTCAAAAAAATACAAAAAAAATAAATTTCCAAAAAAAAATAAAATTAAATAACATAACTTCGTTCCAATCGCGTGTTCCACGACACTCACGTATTTTATTTTTCTCTGACGTTAATTAGTGCAGTGTAATGTGCTTACATTGATAAATAAATATTTTGATTTATCTGTGACAGTGTGGTAAAAACGTATGAAAATTCATTACCCCCGACCGCCGGCACGCCCGCCCCCCTGGATTTTTAATATGTGTGTAGGTAAAGCAGTGTATGCTTCTGTACATAATTAGGCCTTATTACGTAACAGTTACATAACTACTATTTATCTCTTTTTAGGGTTCCGTAGTCAACTAGGAACCCTTATAGTTTCGCCATGTCCGTCCGTCTGTCCGCGGTCTAGCTCAGTTACCGTTCGCACTAGAACGCTGAAATTTGGTGAGGCCTGATAAGAACTCTCAATAAAAACTATCTATACATATACATATAATAAAGCTGAAGAGGGTCGAAAGTCTGTACACGGAAGATAATTGAAAAAAAGTTGGCTGGGGATACTTAGAATCGATAACAGAACACGTTACAACAATTTTTAGAATTTTTGTCTGTTTGTCTGTTTGTCTGTTTATCTGTTTATCTGTTTGTCTGTTTATATGACCGCGCATCACGTGAAAACGGCTGAACGGATTTTGATGAAATTTTGTATAGAGATAGTTTGAGTCCCGGGTAAGCGCCTGTTCTTACCTTTCATGCTTAGACTGATTTGACGGGAGGATCGATTTGGATGATATTTGCCGTGGACATGAACGTATAAATACAAAAGTGGTCCTGTATCGTCCGATATACACCTACTACTCTATGTCGTTTAAATCATGCCAAAAAAAATAATATGATAAAAAAAGTATTCATTTTTGAGTGTACTTTCATTTAGTGGTAATTGTAAAATATTTTATTAGGACTACTGTCCTCTAGCGTCATCTGTCAACTTTACTTCAAGTTCCGCCTCCAGGGTAGCGGGAGAGAAATTAGGGGTGAATTAGCCGCTTACTGACACAGACCGAATTCCACGCGGGCGGAGCCGCGGGCACAGCTAGTAAGTGAAATATTTACAGTCTTTGGATAAAGAACCCTTCTTTTTGAGGTAAATTTCGTAAACCAGTTATGTATGGATCGGATGTCATTAAAAGTCGATTGAGCAAATCAGTGTTAGTTGTTATTCTTGAAATTTTGCGGGTATTATGTTGCCTAAAATATTTAATATCTTTGTTTTTTGCCTCATCGGCCTCCTTATTCTATGAACTCAGAACCGTGAATTAGTACCTTATGTACGGAGGCAGGAAGGTAATACCAAGGATATATCGTTACAAGCAGTTTTGCTGTTTCTAAAGCGTATTCTTCATACTTTTTTATGTGAATGCTGTAGCCTGAAGCTAAGGTTTTTAAAATGACAGAGCATCTGAGTATCAAATTCTTGTCTTGTCCCCGTGATTTCTGAAGATATTTCAGGATTCTCGAAAAATTTTCTCGCAGTATTACCGTCATTCGAGGAACCACTACCCCCACTTTTCGGTTGGTCAACAATAAGACCCATTTTTATTATTAGACGCCTTTTTGAACAATTCATGTATCTTTTTACACAAATAATGACATTTTTTTTCAAAATTTTCGGTGTTAATACCCTCATCATCTAACTAAGACTTAGACAGTTGCTGAAAGACATATCTATTTTTTTCAGCATTGGAAGCTTTAGCTGATTGAATCCAAAGATCAAAAACAAGCTTACGTGATAATGAGCAATTGATTTCTTCGCCTAAACAACAAAGATAAAAATCATTACATTTATTTGTCCTTAAATTTCAATGACGTAAAAAGGCTACCGCCAAGACCTTCGGCAATCTTCGGTAGAATTATCACATGCAAACGATAAAGCACATTTTAGGCTACAAAACGACATATGTATGATTACGGGACTCGAAGGGTTTCTAAACTAAAAGCTTCGAAATATCTTTCAAATCGAAATCGTTGTTGGTTATTTTAATGGCTCGCATAAAATAAATATTACAATTAAAAAACAGCATAGAAAAGAATAAAATGTTCTTAAAAATGATAGAACATACCCTTGTGTACCTCCATTTAAATAATTATGGCTCTCACTAAACAAGTCATGTACATAATTAATAATTAAGTTTAAAGCGACAAGTAAATATTGCACTTTTAGATAACGCGTTCGAGTGTCATGCGGTATGATAACTTTGAAAGCTTATACCAAAGATTATTGTTCCGACACATGCCAAGTCTTTTATGTTTTCTAAAACTACCTAGTATAAAGTACCCTCCTTGCTAAAAAAACAGTCAAAGTAGATCATCAATTTATTTGAATTTTGGTTACTACCGTGACGTCCGTGCAGTCGTCAGATCACCACACATATAATACAAGTAACGCGAATCTTTATAAAGCTGAGCCTAGAATTTGCCTTTATGGAATGTAGGTCGGCCGATATTTTTCCATGGGATTACATTTTGAAAAAAAGGTTTGGCACATTTGACACCCCTAAAGTTACTAACGTCACTAGGGATTCTTCCAAAAAGTACCTACAGCTTAAAGGGTTTGGCAACGCCTATGGAGTTACTAACGCACAGTGTTTTATGGTAGCCAAAAAAGTGACATCCCAATTTTATTACAAATTACTGTAGTTTAGAGAATTACAAATGCGAGACTAAAACTCTCGCGTTTCTAATATGTGTAGTTTTTGAGAAATACATTTTTGTCCAATATTCCGCAGTGTCTCAAGACGAAAGTCTTTGACCAGTGTGTGTTGCCAGTGATGACATATGGCACTGAAACGTGGTCGCTTACTATGTACCTACCTCATAAGAAGGCTCAAAGTCACCCAAAGGGCAATGGAGAGGGCTATGGAGTCTCTCTGCGTGATCGCATCAGAAATGAAGCCATCCGCAGCAGAACCAAAGTAAACGATGTAGCCCTCCGAATTGCTAAACTGAAGTGGCAGTGGGCGGGGCACATTGCACGTAGAACCGATGGCCGTTGGGGCGGAAAGGTGCTTAAGCGGCGACCACGAACCGGAAGGCGCAGCGTCGGTAGACCCCCCACAAGGTGGACTGATGACCTGATAAAGGTCGCGGGAGTCCGCTGGAGGCGGGTGGCGCAGGACCGGTCATTGTGGCACTCTTTGGGGGAGGCCTATGTTCAGCTCAGCAATGGACGTCTTTCGGCTGATATGATGATGATGATGATTTCTCAAAAACCGCACATATTAGAAACGCGGGAGTTTTAGTCTCTCATTTGTATTACTAACTACAGTAATTTGTAATAAAATGGGGATCTCACTTTTTTGGCTTCCATAAAACACCGGTGTAACGTCTAGAATATGGTAACCGATTATCATAAAGCGGGGTCTATACTTGGTTGCCACATAAATGCACGCTGACCAAGCTGTTTTAATCTGTGGCCGTCATTTAAATAAAATCATACCCTTGGAATTCAATATTACGTCACGACTATTGTCTGTTAAATAATGGGGGACATTCAAAACAAACATGGTGCGGTTCATTGTAATACGAGTTATCCTTATCAATTGTAAACAATATTAAATTTTCCCTCTTATCCAGGAGGGAGAGTACCTACTATCGAAAAAACTAATATCAAATGGTCATATCTGCCTATGAAAGAAGTCATCACCGCACCGCTCGCCGCCGGCAGGGTGTTCATCCCCACACCCTGGAGCCCAATGGGTCGCGCACAGTACGATTTAAGAGGAATTTCCTCCCACGAACGCTGCGGCTGTGGAATGAACTCCCTGCCGAGGTTTTCCCAGTGGGCTACAGTATGAGGTTCTTCAAAAACGGAGTGTATAGGTTCCTAAAGGGTAGGCAACGCGCATGTAAATCCTCTGGGGTTGCAGGCGTCCATAGGCTACGGTAACTGCTTACCACCAGGCGGGCCGTATGCTTGTTTGCCACCGTCGTGGTATAAAAAAAAAGTATAACTCGAAAACGCCTTAACCTAGAATGTTCAAAACAATTCTCGTTGAAAGAATATACAATGATATAGATTTTTGGATCTACAGTTCAAAAGTTACAGAGTGGGGACACAATTTTTTAGACTTTCGGGGTGATTATTTCTGAAAATATCCACTAAAACAAAAAAATGTTTTAACAAACCTCATTGTTATTTTTAAAGACCTATCAATTGATATGCAATGTGTTGATATCATTTGGTAAAAAATATTTCTGACAGTAGTATTACTTGTATGGACTATATGGAGTGCCCCCCTAAAAATATTTTTTACAGCAATTTTAGTATTTTTACTACAAAACTAAGTAGCAACATACAAAATACACTTTATGCTAAAATTTTATTAAAATACATCTTATAGCTTCCGAGTAAAATCCCTGTGACATATGGACAGACTCAACGAACATGACGAAACTATTTCATTTTTACCATTTTGGCTACGGAACCTTTAAAAATGTGACAGTTCGTATGAATAATTTGGATTTAGATGAAAACGGAACACATGTGTGGAAAGAGACATAGTATATTTATTATCATGGAAATCATCACCTAAATAAAATAAAAATAAATAAAAAATAAAAAAGCCTTTTATTTCTGGGTGCAAAAAAAAATATCTAATATAAATTTCAAACTTAGTCTAAATTTAACTTAAATTTATTGGGTAAACAAACACACCAGAACCCTCTTACGAGGTATAGGCCTCCTCCAGAGTTTTCCACCTCTCTCGATCTTGGGCCACCCATACCCAGTTGGCCCCCGCCACCTTGACTATATCGTCAGCCCAGCGTGCCAGTGGCCGTCCTGGTTTCCTTTTACCATCAGGACCTCTCCAGGCTGTCGCTTGTAAAGTCCATCTTTCGTCCTGGAGTCTGGCAACGTGGCCAGCCCATCTCCATTTTTGTTTCTGGGCCTGGCATAGTGCATCTATAACCTTCGTCTTGTCTCTGATGATAGAGTGCCTGATCTTTTCACTTTTCTTTATTTTTAGCATGCTCCTTTCCATTCCCCTTTGGCATGAAACTATCATTCTTTTCGCCTTCGATGAGAATTTCCAGGTTTGACATGCGTAGGTTAAGGTTGGGAGTAAGCACATGTCCATTATCTTCTTTTTGAGCTGAACAGATAGGTTACTATTTAAGGTTTCTTTTTGGCTCCAAAACCTGTTCCAGGTGTTCTTGACTTTCCTTCCAATCTCTAGGTCGTTTGATTTGGCATCGAAGCTTATTTGTTTCCCTAGGTAAACGTAATGATCAACATACTCTATCTGTTCAGACTCAATATGTATAGGTTTTTTTATGCCATTTGACATTATTTTGGTTTTGGCAAAGTTGATTTCTAACCCCACTTTTTTGCTCTCCTCATTCAGGTTGTTGCACATGTATTCTAGATTTGAGCTGCTGTTGGCGAATATGGCTAAGTCATCAGCAAATCGGAGATGAGACAGGTTCTTTCCTCTGATGTTTATTCCGTGGGATCTCCAATCCCACCCACCGAAGATTGATTCCAGCACTGCTATAAACAATCTTGGGGACATCGGGTCTCCCTGCCTTACCCCCCTTCTGATAGGAAAAGATGGGCCGATGTTGTCCAATTTGATTCTACTGGTGCTGTTCTTATATATGTTTTTTACCATTTTTATGTAAGTGTTATGTATCTGTTGATCCTGTAGTGCTTTCCAGATTGCGGGGTGAAGTATTGTGTCAAAAGCCTTCTTGTAGTCGATATAAGCAATGTACAGTGGTGTGTTATATTCCTGGTGTTTTTCAATTATTTGCTCAATTGCATGTATATATATGGTCGACTGTTGAGAATCCCCGTCTGAATCCAGCCTGCTCTATTGGTTGGCGTTTGTCTAAAGTGGTGGCTAATCTTTTTTCTATTATTGCTGAGAAGAGTTTGTATAGATTTGGCATTAAGCTTATTGGTCTATAATTACTGACGTCGTTAGGGTTTCCTTTCTTGTATAATAATATGACATTTGACTCTATCCATCGCCTCGGTATCTCGGCAGTCTTTAAGATTAAATTAAATAGAAGAGTTAATGGAGTGCTTAGTAGGGAGTCTGCAGCTTTAATGGCTTCATTGCACAGGTTGTCGGGGCCAGGGCTCTTATCCAGTTTTAGGCGTTGAATGGCTTTTAACACTTCTAATTCAGTGATTTCTTCGACCTCTTCTTGTTGGGTGTTTTTGTCGTGTGTCATGTCATTTTGTGTTGACCCAGCATCTGTATCTTCAATTATGTTGTATAGTTCTCTGTAGAAGGTTGTAGCCATCTCTAGGACTTCATTGCGGTTTTGGGCAGTTATCCCACGGGTTTTCAGCTTTTTAATCCAGGTTTTATGTGATTGGAGCTCTTTATAGGCCTTCTTTAAGCTGCCTGTTTTGATGACATGTTTTTCAAGCGTTTTGAGTCTATAGTTTTTGTAGTCAAATTTAATCAATTTATTAATAATTTTGTACAGCGCTTTCAGCTCATTTTTCATAGATATCGGTTTAGTTTTTTGTAACTGTTGTCTACGGGTCAGTAGAGCTTTTGTTCGGTCTCACAGAACTTGGTTTTCGCAGGCCTCGGTTGTAGGTTTTTTAATTTGTTGTAAGCTCGAGTGGATTGCGTTTGTCAGTCTGTCGTAGTAATGTTGGACCGTGGCACAGCCATTTTGTTCTTGAAGGTTGGGTAAGTATTTTGTTAGGTTGAGTTTATATGTTTCAATATGTTCTGCGTTGCTTAATATTGGTTTCATGTTTGTTGTTTTGAAATGAGATCTGCTCTTAATCCTTTGTATTCTAATTGTTGATCTGACCATTCTGTGGTCTGAGGGGAAGTTTATATTGAGGACCTCGACGTTTTGAAACGTTTTGGGTTGGTTGGATAGTATGTAGTCAATTTCATTTTTTACCATGCCGTTTGGCGAGCGCCAGGTCCATTTGCAGTTTGGTCTCTTCTTGTAATAGGTATTCATAACTGATAACTTGTTCTCAAAAGCAAATTCCACCAGTCTCTCGCCTCTTTCATTTCTCGTGCCATAGCCATGGTTTTTTATTATAAGTTTTTCTTCTGGAAGACCTTTTCCTATCTTGGCGTTAAAGTCTCCCATTATTATCAAGTTATTGTGGGCCTTTTCCACTACATTGTTTAGGGTTTCATAAAATTGTTGCATATCGTCATCGCTTGCTGCCTCCGTTGGAGCATATACCTGGACTATAGATAAAAGGTAGTTGTCAAAGTTTAGATTCAATAGAGCCACTCGTTCAGATATTCCTACAAAGTTTTCTAAATATATCTTCAAGTGTTTTTTGACGAGGAAGCCCACTCCATATCTGCCCGGTGTTTCACCCTTGTAGCACAGAATATAGTCCTGGAATTCATCTATTGATTCTCCTTGTCTTCTAACCTCAGCTAGTCCTATGATATCATATTTGACTGTTTCTAATGCGTTTGTTAGCTCTAATAATCTTTCATGGCTGGACAACGTCCTTATGTTATATGTTGCTATATAGAGGTTGTTATTGTTTATATTTTCTTTCTTGGTTTGGTGTATCTTGGTTTCTGGAAGGTTGCGGTCATTTTTCCCCACGGTGACCACATTCCGGCTTGGGGAAGGTTTTTGTGCTTTATGTTTCTTGGTTGTGGTTGTTTTTGTCTTGTTTGTCCTCCGGGGACTGGTGTGTGTTAGTTGTTATAGGTTGTTGTTTTCAGGTTGTGAGATTGCATTTGTGCTTAGAATGGGACTGGGGCCGGGACGGCTTGAGAACTCGACTTCCCTGGTTTTGTTGATCTTGTTGGGACCTGTGTTTCTAACATATTCTTTGTTCAGATGTGCTTGTTCCGGCGTTTTTGATGGGGAGCGTTTTCTTTTTTCTTGGCCTTTCCCTGCGTTAGATTTCTTCTTTATTATCAATTTGTCATAACCATCAGCAGACAATCATCACCTAAGGAGGTGCAATGTTCAATTCGAAGTACCAATCGGACGGGTTAAGTAAGATCGGGGGTTTGACAATTTCAAGACTTTCATACATTCAAAGTCCGAGCAACAGCTAGTAGAGATGAGCAAAATGCTTCACTGCATTGAAAAGATTGATTCATATCTCACACTCGCAGAGATATGTATAACTCATTACGCTCAGTGGATCTGTTCCCATATTTGCATCGTCATTCTAATCATGAGTGGGAAAGAGCAAGTACTACTGTAAAAACCGAGATTGATGAGTTACTGAGCAACTCTTCAGTGAATGAGTTGAATCAAAAGATACTTCATTTAAATCACTCACTCATGAACAACCCATCTAACAGCTAGTACTAATAAAACAATACATTAAAGCACAATTTTATTAGAAAAGCGAACACCTGAAAATCAACCCTGTCCTTAAAAAATAGGTAATTTTTAAAAAGTGACAAGAATGTTGTCAGTGTTGTCACACTTGTCACTTAGACAATGTCATTTTAGAGCTATTTATGTTATGAAGTGGTTTGTTATTTTGTATTGTATTTAAATTTAATTTATACAAAAGTTTTAATGAGTGTAACGAGTGCTTTTTGAATTTGTGTACCACCAAGTACGGGTTTACGGGTCAGGACCGTTATTTGGGTTAGGTTCTTCAACCAGTACCAATAACAGTCAAAATTAACGTTTCCATCCATGAAATTACTGGTCCTGCTAAGTGAGTGTTTGTGGTTCGTTAATAATTTAATGAAGATTTAAAGAAACATTCTATTCTTACCTCTTTGATGACATTTCCGCCGTCATTTTGGTAGAAGCACTTTTTCAGTCACAATAATGAAATAAACAAACTAAAGTTCATTATCTATTACATTAACACTTAAACATAAAAGTTTCTTTCACTGATCATCGAAAAATACAGTATTATTTTGTGAAAACGAAAAAAAAATTAAGACCTCTATGCACTTTGTGCATCGCATGGAATCTGTCAAATCGACACAGAAAGATTCGTTTCACGATACAGTGTTTTATTAGCAACATGTCGGTATACTACTAATTCGTTATTATTGTACAATATCTTCTTTTACCAAAATCATTTATTTTTTGTCCTATATTAGTCATGTTTATTTATTTCATTGAATATTTACCTTAACGGCCTAGTATTGAAGCGATTACAATATTTCACACAAGCACTATCGGAAACGTCAAATTTGTGAAAAGGAACGTTGTGTCCTCCTTCAGTCGTTGCTACGGAAACCCCGTATTGATAACAACTCATGGCCAATGGCCGTGTCCAAAATTTCTGTTTACTGTCATTGTGTCAAGTTGTAATGTGTCCGGGAAAAAAATCGCTTTATCGATCAAACATTTCTAGCTAACAGTGCCCTAAATGTAAAGTTGCAGTAGTCGCTGCAGTGATGTTTAAAAACACGTTTCAGTCCGGTTTCCTCTCGATTCTTTACAGTATTGGCAGCAAGCCTTTGCAGATTTGGGACAAGAAGGTTCGAAATGGTCACATAAAGAGGATTACGGACAACGACATACAAAGTCTGGTGCTAGAAATTGTCGGGACTAACGTTAGCACCACATATATAACATGTCCGGCCGACCCGAAGAAGACGCTCGGCATCAAGCTACCATTCCTAGTTATGATTATAAAGAACCTAAAGAAGTATTTCACATTCGAAGTACAGGTAAGGTTAACTCAGATCTAATCGAGTTCCGTCTTGCTTACTATCTTCACAAGAAAGTCGGTGAAAAAAGTTAGGTTATGTTCTATGTAAATTGCTGCTTAAAATATTTTATGGTTAGTTTTTACCGCCATTTATAATTCCTTATTTTTTACAGGTCCTGGACGACAAAAATGTACGACGAAGGTTCAGAGCAAGTAACTATCAGTCAACAACTCGTGTGAAACCATTCATTTGCACCATGCCAATGCGTCTTGATGAGGGATGGAACCAAATACAGTTCAACCTGGCAGATTTCACCCGGAGAGCTTATGGAACCAACTATGTAGAAACCCTCAGGGTCCAAATACATGCAAACTGTAGAATAAGGAGGGTTTACTTCTCCGATAGATTGTACTCTGAGGATGAGCTACCAGCAGAGTTCAAACTATTCCTTCCAATACAGAATAAGGCAAAAGCAACAGTAGCTACCTAATCAACAAATCAAGTAAACTAATGTATGGTTGTTACTACAGTAAAATATAGTTTTAAGTTTATTTTGTTTTATTTTTTATGACACTAACAGACAGCACTATTGAGTATTATATTCTTTGGGCATCACTTTTTGATATGCAGCATTTTCTTGTACCCGAGTGAAAAATATAAAAGCACAACAAAACCGGTCTTTCATTTAAAGCCCTGTTACACTTTACTTTTTTTAGTATCCTAACTAGCATCCTAATTAGGATTCTAACTCGTTTTCATAGTAAATTTACTTGCTAAATGCGGTTACACTTGACTAAATTTAGAAACTAACTCATTTAGGAAGCTAACTAGGACAAATGTAACAATCAATAATTTTACAAAGGGTATTTTATAGTGAGATATTGGGGCTACTTAAACCTAAATAATTGAGCCTACTTGAACGCGCGCGGGTGTTAAGGAAAAAAATTGATTGACAGCTGTGAAACAGATAAGAAAAATGTGCGTATATGGGTATAGTGCTGGTGCCTGTGGTGGTGAAAATAGTAGATGAGAGAAATACAAGGTGACAACATCATATATAATTTTAAACAAAATAGAACCGACTTCACTGGCAATTTGTATAGGAGGAGACAAATAGAAGGTTGGGCCCGAAGGGAGCTGAAGGAGGGTGAGGGGCCTACAAATTGCCATGTCTAATAGCTGTTTAAGTAATTATTACATTGTTCTCAACATACAACCATATGAATCAAAACGATAGAGATAAAAAAATCGGCCAAGAGCATGTCGGGCCATGCTCAATGTAGGGTTTAGTAGTTACCGGCCCGTCACAAAACACTTAATCAAAAGGTCGTTTTATATGGCGTATTTTTCGGCACTTAAGTCTACGATGCGGCACTTACGTCCTTTTACTATGCGTTTTTTATTTATAACTCAAAAACGGCTGTACCGATTTTATTAAATATAGTTTTCATTGAAAGTACTCATTAAGCTCTACTTATATGATTTTTTCAAAAATTTTTGGATCCACGGTTCAAAAGTTAGATGGACGTCCATTTTATTAACTTTCGGAGAAATTATTTACGAAACTATTAGTTTTATCCAAAAATTGTTTATGACCTGTTTAATTAAATTAAATTAAATTAAATATTCATATATTTCGGAAACATTCCATATTATGTTAGTAAGTACAATTTTTATTTGTATGTCTTTCCCGACCACGGAACAATTGTGTTCCGGACCTTTGGGAGGCATATGCGGAGCCGAAGCCAACGCGCAGAGGCCCTTTCGACAATTTAATGAAAAGTGAGGGGTACACTAAGCGGATGCTGCCCCTACCCGTGTCATGGGACGCACGCAGAGACAGCACCCGCCATGGTGTAAAGACTATTGAGAATTAATGGAGTCTAAAATGTACTAGGCTATTGGGTGTAAAGTGTGGACTAACTACTGGGCTATTACTTGGGCTATAATTTTTATTATTATTAAACTTATCCTGCGTTAGTAATATCTTATACCTAAACATTTAAACATAAATTACACCTTTAACACATGTAGACTATTCCAGGCGTGCCAGAAAGCCCCTTAATACCTGTATTATTTTTAAACGACCCATCCAACAACACTAAGGAATGCTCCCGGTTCTGATTTTGTATGGCGAGAACCGGGAATTCCCGGATCCGGTACTGGATTTGTATAGAAATCGAGTACCGAGAGCAAACCCTAAACAACACCCACTTTACAGTCTTGGTTCAAGTATTAAATTCGAAGATTAGAAAGAAAAAAAAAAATTGGTGCAAAATTTTGGTACCAACATAAGGAATTACAGTCACCAAGTGTCACTTTTTATTCTGATATGATATGTTTATATGACTCAAATTTTCTTATCAGTTTTCGCTTATCTGTGTAGTATAAGCAAAAATGGGTACATTTATAGGTTTAAGAACTATTTCCCTAATTTATTTAATACTTCTCGTAGTACAATGTTATGGTAACGATATATTAGGATGTGGTGGATTTGTAAAAAGTCACGTAAATTTGGATTTCTCTAAAATCGAAATCGGATTGTAAGTTAACCTCACTAACTCAGTTTTCTTATTAATTAATCTAATTAGACATTCATAAACGCGAATAACTATGAATACACCGCTAAATAACTATCTGTAATCTTATTATAATTTATACAGATGATATCCATTCAGGAATCATAATAAAAAAACTATTATTTTTTTCATAGGTATACCAATGAAGGTAGCCTTAAAGAAAAAACAGAATGCGCTCCTAACAATGGGTACTACTTCCTCCCACTCTACGAAAAGGGTGAATACGTGTTAAAGGTCCACCCTCCACCTGGTTGGAGCTTCGAACCCTCACAAGTCAGCCTAAATGTTGACGGTTCTACGGACCAGTGTTCTACGGGCCAAGATGTTAACTTCTCGTTTAATGGGTTTGGTATCACTGGGCTTGTGATCACGGCGGGGCAGAAGCAAGGCCCTGCAGGTATCGCGGTGCAATTAGTCAATGATAAAGGAGAGGTGCGGAATACTGTGACTTCTGCCGGTGGAGATTTCCACTTTACACCAGTGATTCCGGGGAAATATACTGTGAAGGCGTCTCATCCAAGGTAAATAACTTAAGAATTTTTTGTGTATTATCTACGAAAATTGTGAACACTCAAGTTAACAGACTCCATCAATAACTTTTATTAAGATGATACAATTTTTTGAAATTCAAATGCCATGAATCACCAAGGAAAAGCTATACTAAAAATCATTGAAAGGAAAAAACGGAACCCTTATAGGATCACTTTGTTGTCCGTCCGTCCGTCTGTCTGTCTGTCTGTCTGTCTGTCTGTCTGTCTGTCTGTCTGTCTGTCTGTCTGTCTGTCTGTCTGTCTGTCTGTCTGTCTGTCTGTCTGTCTGTCTGTCTGTCTGTCTGTCTGTCTGTCTGTCTGTCTGTCTGTCTGTCTGTCTGTCTGTCTGTCCGTCCGTCCGTCCGTCCGTCCGTCCGTCCGTCCGTCCGTCCGTCCGTCCGTCCGTCCGTCCGTCCGTCCGTCCGTCCGTTCGTCCGTCCGTCCGTCCGTCCGTCCGTCTGTCAAGACCATTTTTCTCAGGAACGCGTGGAGTTATCAAGCTGAAATTTATATCAAATACTCAGGCCTACTGTCCCTTAGAGCTGTGAAAAAATCAAACTTCTAAGCCAACATAATCAAAAGATACAGCCGTTTATGCCGCAAATTTCCGCAAATTTTCGAAACTCGCAAGGGAATCAAAACCTACAGGGTACTTCCCGTGAACTCAGAATCTTGAAATTTGGCAACGTCTTATACCACAAATTGCGAAAACCGTAAATTTTTAGTTACATCATATAATAAAATGTTTTTAATAATTTTAAATTTACTACCCCTATATACCTACAGGTTTGACCGGAACCCTCGGTGCGCGAGTCCGACTCGCACTTGGCCGGTTTTTTTTATTTCTTTGCCTGCCTTATTTTAGTAGTAGTAGTAAAACACTTTATTGTACAAGAAAACAATGAAAGACATATAACACAACACATACGTACAAAGGCGAACTTATCCCTTTAAGGGATTTCTTCCAGTTAACCTTTGAGCAATTGAGAGAGAAAGTTGGTAGTGCTAGGCAGACTTAGGTACTGTATGATACGGTAAGATGAGTGTATTATAATTTATAATCTAATTAGGTAGATACTCAGCTCGGTATCATACATAAATATAAATAAACTTCTTACATAAATACAAAATATGTACTATACATACATACATACATACTATAAATACATACTCAATCAAACACTTAAGAGCCATGCTCTGGTCGGTGCAACTCAAAGTGGGCTCTACTTTTGCTTCGGTCCCAAGCCCAGATGTTATATACTACCAGAATACATACTACCTACATAAAATAAAATGAGTAATATGAAAATTATTACCGCATATATCTTACTGCATATATTTATTTTCAAACAGTTTTAGCTTTAGTACTTCATGCCTATGTTATATTACTAAAATAAACTGTGTGATCGTTGCAAATGCAATATTTATAATATCCTAGATGGAAGCTAGAGCCATCATCAGCAGTAGTCCAAGTGAAGGAAGGCAACACAGCCCTACCGACTGGTGTGTTGGCCGTCAAAGGTTACGATGTAAAGGGCTCCGTCACTTCAAATGGCAACCCTATAGCTGGGCTCTATGTATTGCTGTATTCCAAAGAGGTAAGCTTTTAATTCATTAAAATGTAATAATTATAACATAAATCAAGTACCTACTTAAATAAAATCTTTTGTTAAAGATGTGTGGAATAAAATGCTTCTTATTTTAATTTTATTTATTCATTTATTTATATAACTATAAGCCTTTACCAATTTTTTGCTGATTTGTTAAAAAGTATAAATTAAGTTTTGAACATGTTCAAAAAGAATGTGAAAGTGTCTTCAAGACCATGAGAAACCTTACAAGTCTTAAATTATATCCATAATGGTAATACACTCACCAACATGATTGGACAAGCTGGCAAATCACGTCATACCATAGTTGGCTTTTTTCATGAATGTTTTTTACTTCCAGCTATACCGGCTTCCGGCTATAGCTAACCATAGTTGTAAGCATCAAGTTTACTTTGATAGCTGATCCTTAAACACCAATCATCTTATTATTACTATTATTTAGCTTCTTTCCCACATTAGTGGTCCCCAAGGGTATAAGCCTCCTCCATGTCTCCACCTCTCTCTGTCGGTGGCAACATCAATCCATTTTTTTCCCGCAGCCTGTACGATGTCATCTGCCCATCTTTTTCTTTGCCTTCCCGCTCTTCTTTTTCCAGCTGGGCCTGGCCATTTGGTTACAAGATTTGTCCACCTTTGATCCTTATATCTAGCTATATGACCTGCCCACCTCCACTTTTGTTTTAAACTAAACTGCAGGGCGTCTATTATCTTTGTTCTCTTGCGGATATCTATATTTCTTGTTTTTTGTTTTCTTCTTAAATTTAAAATACTTCTTTCCATTGCATGTTGGCAAGATAGAATTTTGTTCTTTCCGTGTAAACCCATGTTTGGTGAAGTAGTGGTTAGTTAGTTAGTATTGGTTGGTTGACATGCATATGTCAACCATATAACAACACAATAAGGACTCCTTTTGGCGTAGAAGAGTTGACATCTGATTTTAAGCCATTTAACATATAAAGTTCTCCCTTTGGCAAGATAGAATTTTGTTCTTTCCGTGTAAACCCATGTTTGGTGAAGTAGTGGTTAGTTAGTTAGTATTGGTTGGTTGACATGCATATGTCAACCATATAACAACACAATAAGGACTCCTTTTGGCGTAGAAGAGTTGACATCTGATTTTAAGCCATTTAACATATAAAGTTCTCCCTTAATACTCACAGTAAATTTTTACCAGGAAAGCCCCAAGTTCCGCGTTGAAGGCTGCAAGACTGCCCTCCTCCAAGGCGTCCCGGACTCTCCGATCTGCTACTCCATCACCGACAACAACGGAGAGTTTACCTTCGGACTGGTGCCAGCCGGAGAATATAAGTTGCTCGCTATGGCTAAGAGCCCGGGTCAGGCGTCGGTCAGTTATAATGTGAAGCCGGAGACGGTTCCATTCACTGTGCTACATGATAGCCTGTACATCAAAAATGCTTTTGAGGTTAGTACTCGTACTTTAGAGAAAAACTTAATATATAATTTTTTTTAATATCACGATGGTGCCATACTGCCTCCCTGATGGTAAGCAGCTACCTTAGCGTATGGATGCCTGCAACTCCTGAGGTGTCACATGCGCGTTGCTGACCCTTTACAAAAAGGAGGATTCACTGTGTCGACGGCTAAAGGAACAAGAGGGTCCCTCATCGTCAACACACTGGGTCCTCTTTGGGCTCTTACACAATCATAATTCTTACGGTTGATGTACCTAAAGTTGATGTCAATAATTAAAAAATGCTAAAAGATGATCGAAGGTATTGAAACATTCGTTAGCTCCGTTACTTGACTCGTAGCTTAATGATAAAGCCATCGAGCCCCGGCAAGGTGTATCGATGTTGGTTCAAGTCCAGTTGAATTGATTATTTTTTCAATGCTTTTGATGTTTGTATTTGATTTAATAACAAACTAAAATATAAATAGGCGGGCCACACCTGACGCACCGCCTCGCGGGGTATTGCCGCGCGAGGCGGCTCGGCTAGTGCGGACGTGCCTCGCCCGAGGCATTACGGCCGCGCGAACGTTTACCTCGGCCGTGGCTGGATGGATGAAACTGGAGTAATCCCAATAATTTAGCTTTTTTTATAAGTTGAAATGTGAGATTGCAGAAGTGAATTCAGTATCTGTCTTAAAAATGAGTATCTGCACTAATTGTTGGTAGTAGATTGCCAAGGAGACTAGGTATAATTACCTCTCGGCTAAATTGGAATCTTGGATTGATGGAATTTAAAAACGACTATTTGAACTACTTTTCTTTCAGGTGACCGGTTTCACGGTAGTATCCTCAGTGGTGACCACCTCTGGTACAGGCTTGGCTGACGCACGCGTGTCGTTAGATGGTCGTCCGGTCGGCAAGACCGATAATGCGGGGAAATATACGCTGCCTTCGTTGCAGAGTGGCACTTACACCATCAGCGTCGAGCACGGTAATGTGATATGTTATCAGGTGATTAGTTACTGTATGTTCAGGCTTCGAGCACGCGTGTCGTTGGACGGCCGTGTGGTTGGCAAGAAAACGCGGGGAAATGCATGCTCAGGAAATACATCAGCGTCAAACACGGTATCATGTTTGGAACATTACACTGTTTTCATGTCAGTTTCACAATACATACACAATACACATTACTTTCCTAATGAATAACTAACTATGTACAGTCGTGAACCGGGATTGTTGAGCTACTTGTTGTTGTTCTTAATTAAGCTGTCTCTTTCTAAGTATCAAAAATACCTCTATAAGGCACAAAATTGATGTTGCATTAGTTTAATAACAAATCATTTTTATTCACGACTAACTTGGATCATTTGTGTCAGTAACATTTGCTACTACTATTCTATACTTATATCCTAATTTTGGACCCGGGGTATGTCCTTAAACTACGTCCGGACTTGGGTATGTCCTTAAACTACGCCAAAAAGAGAGGTATGGGCACTGCGAATGGCATCTCGCTAAGTGTGGTAGGGCACGTTCAGCGAATGTCATCGCTCAAATCTGGAGCAGAGCCCGACTGGGGAAGTACCTCCACCTTACAGAAAACCACAGCCAAATAGCACTAGACCCTACTCATAGTGTTGTGTTCCTGCTGGTGAGTAAGGTTGCCAAAGAGCTCAAAGAGGACCCAGTGTGTTGACGATGAGGGACCTTCTTGTTCCTTTAGTCGTCAACACAGTGAATCCTCCTTTTTGTAAAGGGTCGGCAACGCGCATGTGACGCCTTTGGAGTTGCAGGCGTCCATAGGTTACGGTAGCTGCTTACCATCAGGCGGGCCGTATGCTTGTTTGCCACCGTCGTGGTATAAAAAAAAAAAATAATAAAAAAAAAAATAGGTTTGTTATCAGGAAATAAATACTTTTCCCAAACGTTTTAAGAAGAGCTATTTCTACGGACATGTACCATGCAGCAGTTGTTGGACTTGGTTAATCGTGGACAGGATGCTGTTGGGGCTAGGCGCACTCTGCGTACCAGGGCTGTGGCTCGTTTGCGCATAGTGGTGTAGAAACAGTCTACCCGCGCTTCCGCGAACATCCCTGATGCGCTGCAGAATCTGGGCAGCCCCATCAGCACCCTGTAAGCGTTGTTGTACTGAACGCGCAGAGCGCTGTACTGTTTATGAGCAAATTTTAACTATAAACGAACACATTATCCGTAGAAAAAGCCCAGTTTGATGACATCCAACTGACCATCACGCCGTCGGGCTCCGTGCTCTCCCCCGAGGCCCGCGTCACGCGCTGGCGCGTGTGCGGCGCCGTCACGCCCGCGCCCGCCGGACGACACGTCGTCGTGCAGGTCAAGGGCGACAGCGTACGGGTGCCTGTTGACCACCAAGGTTGGTTCCACACTGACCGTCACGCCGTCGGGCTCCGTGCTCGCGTTTTTTGTTTAGTATACACGGTGCCCGTGAGCATTGCGAGAGATTTTAACCACGCATTTCTGAGGTCAAAAGAATGAAAAAACATTATATGACTTTTGTTGTAAAACGCCAAAATAAAATTTTTTTTTTTACTTTTTTTTTCACTTTTTTTTTCACTTTTTTTAAATGCTGTTCTACATAAAAAGTAAATGTCATTAGAAAAAAGTAACGGAAAAAGTAAATTGCTACATTTTTTCTCGTAAAAACTAGTCCATGCAAAGTGTTTCTTAGGTCTTTGATATCAGTCAATAAGAGATGTCTAGACTATGCCCCATACCGGTGAGATCGCCATCAAAAAATCATTTTACTTTGAGAAACAATTCAAAATGCAATTTTTTGTAAGTAGTATTTACTCTGAAACTATGGCGAATTTCGAAAAAGTTTAAAGGACATTTTGTTCTCTAAATATGATAATGAATACACTGTTATTCTCTCGCAATGCTCACGGGCACCGTGTATATGTATGTATCACTTTTTTGCACATAAACAAGTAGTTATAACTTATAACATAAAAACAACAGTAACAAATATAAAAGATATGCGCAAAGGCGTGCTTATACAGGGATCTCTTCCAGCCAACCCATGAGAAAATGAGAAAGGATTAAATACAAATGGTGAAAGACAAACTATGCACAAAAGATACCAAATACGATAGATGTTTAGTACTCGTCTTTTGCGTTTGTCTTAAACTTAGCGTAACTTAAACATATGTTGAACCGAAGTTGTTGAAGATGTGTAGTATTGTTTATCAGGTAAATGGTGCACGTTCCTGCCACCAGGCGTATACACGGCAAAAGTCGACGTTTCTGAGCAGGAACAGCGAGATGGACTCCAGTAAGTAATTCAGTTATCGAACTGCCACTTACGTGTCAACATGTCTGAAATGATGACACGCACGCCAAGCTAACAAATACAGTATGTTTTTCATATGCATGTTGAACGAATAAGTAGGTAAATATATAGGTAAACTTCAACTATCGCAATGGAACGTTACAGCTTATGAAATTTCGATATTTTCTTTGGGACCGGAAATTTATTATCACGATTTCGATATTGCTCTCATGATCTTGTTTCATAATAAATTACAATAAAAACACTTTGTTAATAATTTTACGTCTCATTGCTCCTCTACACCATGGGCCGTCATGGGGACTCAGGTGTTAAAGGGAGCAAATGATATTGCGATCTTGTTCCATCATATAGCTGCGTCTCTTAGGCCCATGGAGCCTTTAGAATGTGTGTATTGTATTTTCAACCGACTTTAAGATTTCGAAGGAGGAGGTCATCAATTCGCCGGGATCTTTGTTTTTGTTATGTATGTTCACCGATTATTCGAAGACGGCTGGACCGATTTGGGAAATTCTGTTTTTGTTTGAAAGAGCTTCACAGTTGGTCCCATTATAACCAGGTCAGGATCTGATGATGGGATCCTGGAGAAATCGAGGGAACTCTTCAACTATTATAGGCACACCTATAGTGATTTGAGTATTTTTTACAGCAGCTCGAGCATTTGCTTTTGGAAAGGTGGATGCTTAGTGAAGTCACTTCTTTTTTGTTTACAATTATTGTTTAAAATGATTAATATGATGATTTCCTACAGATACTACCCCCTATCGCACAAAGTGACCGTCGCCCACTCGTCAGTGACCGACATCACCTTCTCCCAGCTGAAGGCCGTGGTGTCGGGCGCCGTGCGGTGCCCGGCGGGTGCCACATGCGCGTCGCTGCCCGTCACGCTGCGCACGTTGGCGCCCGACGGCAGCGTCGTGGGCAACCCTCGCACTACCACTGCTATAGGTAACGTGATATGGGTTTATACTTTTATAGGTGTTATCGAACGAGCGAAGTGAAGTGAGTTCTTACAAACAACTTAGACTACTGGGACGTCTCGGCATTTCATGACTTTTTGATTTTGAGAGTTTGTTCCGCGATAACTTTAGTAACGTTTTTCTGATATTTATTAAATTTGTTGGGGTTGTAGCAGAGATACATATAATTTGTGAGTTCGTATATGAGCAGGGTCGACCAAGGGGTCATGGAGCTAGAAGGCGCGAAAAAGTCATCATAAGGGTATTGTTATATTGGTCATCTCGTTTGCAAGGAAATCGAGAGTTCTGAGTTCAAGGCGGACTACTAGTAGGTGTTATAGTTTAAGAGGCGGCAAATGTCAAGCGAGGGCTGACTAATATAAGAAGACCCCTTTTATGATTTCTTCGCGCCTTCTAGCTCCATGACTCTCGGTCGATCCTGCTTATATACGAACTCTCAAACTATATGTATCTCTGCTACAACCCCAACAAATTTCATGAAGATCAGAAAAGCGTTACTAAAGTTATCGCGGAACAAACTCTCAAAATGAAAAAGCCATTGAAATGCCGAGACGTCCCGCTAGCCAGAAGTTGTTTGTAAGAACTTGCTTCGCTTACGCTCCGCTCGTTCGATTAATAACCTAAAGAATGAATGGATGCATTAAGAAATGTTTATGATTTGAAAATTGATATTTAATGATTAATTGAATGAATGGATAAATTCACGTATATTTATAAATGAGTTAATTATAATTATGAAGGAATGAATATATTAAGGTTTATATTTCTTTCTGCTTTTATAGGATCGCATTTAAAAAGTTGTCGGGTCAGAGGTGTAGGGTTAGAACCGGTGGTAGTTTTTTTCTCTTACGTTCATAACATAAGTGCATTATTGAATGTCATTGTCATGTGCCGATATTGAAGAATGAATATCTTTATCTACACTCATACTGTAAGTACTCTAAAATGCGTTCAAAAACCGTAGACAATGACAAGCATTACAACAAACGATTTAACTATGATAAGTTTCTTATCTGCGGCAGTAACGTAATTTTAACTTTGCATGCTCAAATATTGTTATGCAATGAGTTTCAAATTTGGAACATCGAATTTGATAACATAATGTTACCGCCATGGCCAACTCGATTGGTCCCGCGCGAGCGCCGGCACAATCGAGTTGGCCATGACGGTACAATGGCGGTCATTCTATGGTTTCCGAACACTTAATTTAATATATATAATATGAGTGTAGATAAAGCAGTGTATGCAACTGTACGTAATTAGGCCTTAAAACACTCGTGTGATCTTATTATGAAATTCGCCTGCGGCTCATTTCATAAAACCACACTCATGTTTTAAGGACCCTTATTACGTAACAGTTACATAAACTACTATTTATCTTTTTTAGGGTTCCGTACCTCGAAAGGAAAAAACGGAACCCTTATAGGATCACTTTGTTGTCCGTCTGTCTGTCTGTCTGTCTGTCTGTCTGTCTGTCAAGACCATTTTTCTCAGAAGCTGGTAATTTCAGCTTGATAAGCTCCCTTAGAGCTGTGAAAAATCAAACTTAAAAGCCAACGCAATCAAAAGATACAGTCGTTTATGCTGCAAATTTTAGAGTTTTTCGGCACTCGCAAAACCTACGGGGTACTTCCCGTGAACTCAGAAACTTGAAATTTGGCACGAAGCAACGTCATATAGCATAGACAATGGAAAAATTACAAAAAGTAGACCTTTTTAGTAAAATCATACAATTTTTTTTTTCATTTTAAACTTACTACCTTTTTCCTCGTAAACGCGTGGAGGTATTAAATTGAAATTCATATCAAACCTACAGGTTTGTACGGAACCGTCGGTGAGCGAGTCAGACTCGCACTTGGCCGGTGTTTTAATGAATGAATGCTTAATTAAACGAATATATTAACGAATTAATGCATGGATAAATACATGAATGGATGAATGACTATATAGCTACACTGACTTGTTATTCGTTAAAGTAACAATGTTTTTTTTAGATGGCAGATACACCTTCAAAGACGTACTGCCCGGTAGCGTAGAGCTATCAGTCCCATCCGATAGACTTTGCTGGGCTGAGAGCGTCCACAACATAGTGGTCACGCAGGAGACAGCTACTGTACCGGACTTTGTACAGACTGGACATGTGTTGAGGGCTACTAGCTCTCATAAGATCGAGGTATGTGTACTTTACATAAAATAAGTTGATTATTAAAACTTGCTAGGATTACCAAAAAAAAAAAAAATGTGCCAAAAATTAAATCAAGTGCGAAATTATACGGGAGTCGGGTTTTATAATTATAAGGAGATTATAAAACCCGACTCCCGTATAATTAAGGAGATTATAAAACCTGCCTTCCGTATAATTTCGCTCGTGATTTAATTTTTGGCACAATTTTTGTTTTGTTTTTAATTATATTATGTATCTACACATTGTAGTACCTACCCAACTGACTTGTAGTTTTATATTATGTATAAGTAATTATGATTATGCTCTATATCACTCCCGCAATCGAGACGAATCTATTTCTTCTATTATTCGAAGACGGCTGGAGCGTTTTGGATTTTTTTTTGTTTGAAAGAGTATACTTAAAAGTTGGTCCCATTGTCATTAGGTCAGGATCTGATGATTGGATCCAGGAGAAATCGAGACTTCAAATATTATAGGCACACCTATAGTGATTTAAGTATTTTTATCTACACTCATACTGTAAGTACTCTAAAATGCGTTCAAAAACCGTAGACAATGACAAGCATTACAACAAACGATTTAACTATGATAAGTTTCTTATCTGCGGCAGTAACGTAATTTTAACTATGCATGCTCAAATATTGTTAAGCAATGAGTTTCAAATTTGGAACATCGAATTTGATAACATAATGTTACCGCCATGGCCAACTCGATTGGTCCCGCGCGAGCGCCGGCACAATCGAGTAGGCCATGACGGTACAATGGCGGTCATTCTATGGTTTCCGAACAATTAATTTAATATATATAATATGAGTGTAGATAAAGCAGTGTATGCAACTGTACGTAATTAGGCATTAAAACACTCGTGTGATCTTATTATGAAATTCGCCTGCGGCTCATTTCATAAAACCACACTCATGTTTTAAGGACCCTTATTACGTAACAGTTACATAAACTACTATTACAGCAGCTCGGGCATTTGCTTTCGGAAAGGTGGAGGCTAAGTGAAGTCGGTTCTTTTTTGTTTAAAATTATTAAATGTATAATTAGTTTTTTTCTTTGCACTAACTGGGGATCTTCCATTCCTGGACGAAGGCCTCCTCCATGCCATACCAGTCATTCTTGTCTTGGGCCAGGCGTTCCCGGCAACTGATACGACATAATTTTTCTTACGTCAATATGGATGACCTTGTTTCCACCAGTGCCGGATTAATCCATAAGCAAACTAAGCAATTGCTTAGGGCATCACGTCCTGGAGGGCACGAGAAACAGGAAAACCTACATACCTACATACTTACACTGATATTAAATTGCTCGTGGATACGAGGGAGGGGGGCACCGCAGGCGCGGATTGCTTAAGGGGCTGACAACAGCTAAATTCCCTCCTTATCTTTTTCGGCGCGAGTGAAAGAGAAACACTGTGTTACGATTAGTATGGGAGCTCATTGCAAATTTTGCAAAATGATGAA
Source organism: Pammene aurita (assembly GCA_947086415.1). Classification (NCBI taxonomy): domain Eukaryota; kingdom Metazoa; phylum Arthropoda; class Insecta; order Lepidoptera; family Tortricidae; genus Pammene; species Pammene aurita. The sequence continues at coordinate 3,736,110 of OX352296.1, forward strand.
TTAAAAAAAAACTACGCATTAATTGAGAAATATAAAACAACGAAGTTTTTAGTATTAGTGCGGTGGAATTTTGTCTTTAGTTACAGACGTATAAGTCAAGAAACTAAAGACATACGACTGTTAAAAGCAAATTTTAAGATGTAACTTTGGAATTATTTTCTATCGAGCCGATTTCGTCCAATCGTGTATCGGAATCAACGAAGTGCTTCCAAATATAACGAATAATACATATATTTTTTTTTATTTTCTCAAAACAAGTAGTTATAGCTAAAAGACTGTTTGAGTAAAGTCAATTTGAAGGTCATCGGGTGTTGTCAGCCTCTTAATCCGGCACTGGTTTCCGCGTGCCTTCTGCTTCTGTTTGGTTAACCAGTGCAAAACGCGATAGCTCCATCTGTCGTGCCCGGCCCATATCCATTTAAGTTTCGCGGTCATTTCTAGCGTGTCGATTATCTTTGTTTTTGACCTTGTCGCTGCTCCTAATGCGGTCCTATAGCTTGATGCGCTCCATTGCTCTCTGGAAACTCCTTATCTTTTTTACATACAGCTGTTGGAGCCCAAGTCTGACAACCGTACCTGACTACTAAAAGGCCCTAAATAAACGTTTTTTGCCCTCCACCAGTTTTTGAAGGGCAACAAAGAAACCGACAAAATTATGTAGGCTATTTACGGTATGCTATCAGCGATCTTGAAACATGTTTTAAAATTAGACGCATTGCGTGTATTCTGTCCTACATGGACAAACGCGTGTTTTAACTCTAGTTGTACTTGCTTTGAGTCATAAATAGACATCGGCCCTTTTGGTTCAGCACGGTATTATTATCGTTAATTTTTGTGTTGTATAAAATTGATTCGTTCTGCTATTGGACAAGTTTAAAAACTTTCACTTTTCAGGTGGACTACAGCAGCGACGACGGCTCAGAAAAAGGCACATTAACTCTCCCAGCGGGCGCGAGCACGCACTGCGTGGGGCAAGGGTTACCCCGCCAGTACACGCTCACGCCGCGCGGCTGCCACCAAGTCAACCCTCCCACTGCTCGCGCTGACACCGGCGCGGCGCATCCTCAGGTACGTCATGTGCGAGCACTGCAGGGCAAGGGTTACCCCGCCAGTACACGCTCACGCCGCGCGGCTGCCACCAAGTCAACCCTCCCACTGCTCGCGCTGACACCGGCGCGGCGCATCCTCAGGTACGTCATGTGCGAGCACTGCAGGGCAAGGGTTACCCCGCCAGTACACGCTCACGCCGCGCGGCTGCCACCAAGTCAACCCTCCCACTGCTCGCGCTGACACCGGCGCGGCGCATCCTCAGGTACGTCATGTGCGAGCACTGCAGGGCAAGGGTTACCCCGCCAGTACACGCTCACGCCGCGCGGCTGCCACCAAGTCAACCCTCCCACTGCTCGCGCTGACACCGGCGCGGCGCATCCTCAGGTACGTCATGTGCGAGCACTGCAGGGCAAGGGTTACCCCGCCAGTACACGCTCACGCCGCGCGGCTGCCACCAAGTCAACCCTCCCACTGCTCGCGCTGACACCGGCGCGGCGCATCCTCAGGTACGTCATGTGCGAGCACTGCAGGGCAAGGGTTACCCCGCCAGTACACGCTCACGCCGCGCGGCTGCCACCAAGTCAACCCTCCCACTGCTCGCGCTGACACCGGCGCGGCGCATCCTCAGGTACGTCATGTGCGAGCACTGCAGGGCAAGGGTTACCCCGCCAGTACACGCTCACGCCGCGCGGCTGCCACCAAGTCAACCCTCCCACTGCTCGCGCTGACACCGGCGCGGCGCATCCTCAGGTACGTCATGTGCGAGCACTGCAGGGCAAGGGTTACCCCGCCAGTACACGCTCACGCCGCGCGGCTGCCACCAAGTCAACCCTCCCACTGCTCGCGCTGACACCGGCGCGGCGCATCCTCAGGTACGTCATGTGCGAGCACTGCAGGGCAAGGGTTACCCCGCCAGTACACGCTCACGCCGCGCGGCTGCCACCAAGTCAACCCTCCCACTGCTCGCGCTGACACCGGCGCGGCGCATCCTCAGGTACGTCATGTGCGAGCACTGCAGGGCAAGGGTTACCCCGCCAGTACACGCTCACGCCGCGCGGCTGCCACCAAGTCAACCCTCCCACTGCTCGCGCTGACACCGGCGCGGCGCATCCTCAGGTACGTCATGTGCGAGCACTGCAGGGCAAGGGTTACCCCGCCAGTACACGCTCACGCCGCGCGGCTGCCACCAAGTCAACCCTCCCACTGCTCGCGCTGACACCGGCGCGGCGCATCCTCAGGTACGTCATGTGCGAGCACTGCAGGGCAAGGGTTACCCCGCCAGTACACGCTCACGCCGCGCGGCTGCCACCAAGTCAACCCTCCCACTGCTCGCGCTGACACCGGCGCGGCGCATCCTCAGGTACGTCATGTGCGAGCACTGCAGGGCAAGGGTTACCCCGCCAGTACACGCTCACGCCGCGCGGCTGCCACCAAGTCAACCCTCCCACTGCTCGCGCTGACACCGGCGCGGCGCATCCTCAGGTACGTCATGTGCGAGCACTGCAGGGCAAGGGTTACCCCGCCAGTACACGCTCACGCCGCGCGGCTGCCACCAAGTCAACCCTCCCACTGCTCGCGCTGACACCGGCGCGGCGCATCCTCAGGTACGTCATGTGCGAGCACTGCAGGGCAAGGGTTACCCCGCCAGTACACGCTCACGCCGCGCGGCTGCCACCAAGTCAACCCTCCCACTGCTCGCGCTGACACCGGCGCGGCGCATCCTCAGGTACGTCATGTGCGAGCACTGCAGGGCAAGGGTTACCCCGCCAGTACACGCTCACGCCGCGCGGCTGCCACCAAGTCAACCCTCCCACTGCTCGCGCTGACACCGGCGCGGCGCATCCTCAGGTACGTCATGTGCGAGCACTGCAGGGCAAGGGTTACCCCGCCAGTACACGCTCACGCCGCGCGGCTGCCACCAAGTCAACCCTCCCACTGCTCGCGCTGACACCGGCGCGGCGCATCCTCAGGTACGTCATGTGCGAGCACTGCAGGGCAAGGGTTACCCCGCCAGTACACGCTCACGCCGCGCGGCTGCCACCAAGTCAACCCTCCCACTGCTCGCGCTGACACCGGCGCGGCGCATCCTCAGGTACGTCATGTGCGAGCACTGCAGGGCAAGGGTTACCCCGCCAGTACACGCTCACGCCGCGCGGCTGCCACCAAGTCAACCCTCCCACTGCTCGCGCTGACACCGGCGCGGCGCATCCTCAGGTACGTCATGTGCGAGCACTGCAGGGCAAGGGTTACCCCGCCAGTACACGCTCACGCCGCGCGGCTGCCACCAAGTCAACCCTCCCACTGCTCGCGCTGACACCGGCGCGGCGCATCCTCAGGTACGTCATGTGCGAGCACTGCAGGGCAAGGGTTACCCCGCCAGTACACGCTCACGCCGCGCGGCTGCCACCAAGTCAACCCTCCCACTGCTCGCGCTGACACCGGCGCGGCGCATCCTCAGGTACGTCATGTGCGAGCACTGCAGGGCAAGGGTTACCCCGCCAGTACACGCTCACGCCGCGCGGCTGCCACCAAGTCAACCCTCCCACTGCTCGCGCTGACACCGGCGCGGCGCATCCTCAGGTACGTCATGTGCGAGCACTGCAGGGCAAGGGTTACCCTGCAAGTACGAGACTCTCGAAGCATATACGGAGTGTGAAGAACGTGGATTACAGCAATTCGGCGGTAGCAGAGCACGCTTGCGATCCAGGCGCGTCACATTTCCTTCGCTTTGATAAAGCTAGACTGCTGAATCGTGATAAATGCTACGTGCCACACAAAATACGCGAGGCGATCGAGATTGGGCGTCGTCCTAATTTTAATCAAGACGGGGCTGGGGTGTACCGCCAGCATGGAAGCCTGTAATCCATGGTCGCTCATGTCGGATGAACCAAATACGCTGCAAAACACGTTAGCAGCGCCGGCGCAAGCTCACCCTCAACAAGGTCTATTAGAGCGCGCGCGACGCGCGGCGCGCCGCGCCGTCGCAGGCCGGCATTCGGCAACGCGCTGTGCAGTAGTACGCCACGAGCCCGAAAATCACTCTTAATACTTGAAGATGGATGTATTACTAGCTTAAGAAAGAAACAGTATGATTAATTTATATTTTCTTAAACATACCCCGAAATGTATGCGCTAATGTTTCGGAATGAAGACATGAAGTTGCTCATTTATGGCTCCTTACATTACATGTAGGGAGTTAGTATGAAACGTACATTATTGTCCGCTGCTCTAACTTTTTAAATTAGCTCACTAAGGTTAGACTGACAAAGGAAATATTACATACAGCCAACGACCACTCTCTATGTAACATTAAAACTTGCAACATTAAAATTAAAAAAGAAAAAACAAAATCTATGGTACATACATACTTACTAAATTTATAAGCGGTTAAACATGGTGCTCGAATAGCTTTTTCAAATGTCAAGTTTAAAAAAAAAGGCGGCAATTTAAATTTATTTACTTGATTACTTGGTAGTTATTTTAATTATAATATTTTCTTACATTGTTTGAGAAAAGCACTATACAATCCTTGGCCGGAACAGGGATTGCAGGACTCGCTTTATCCACAACCTCTACCACAATCTCGTCCTTAAATCCCTTACTTCACGGCCTCTGCAATAATGTACTAATTATATTATTTTGAACAGCCAATAAAGTTCATCGCCGTGGCCCACGCGGTGGTGTTCCGCGTGAGCTGCGCCGAGCCGGCGCCGGACGTGGTGCTGAAGCTGGGCGCCGACGGGCTCGGCTCCCGCGCCGTCGGCCCGCTGAGGCCGCAACCGAGCGCCGGGGGCGGATACGTGTTCGAGCACGAGATGTTTATGCGAGAGGTGAGATTTACTGACATAATCGGTGTAGCTGGACAATAAACTTTACAACACGTGGAGACATGATTGAGACTTTTAAAATACTAAACGGCTATTACGACTGTCCAGAACTGACCGACTTGTTCACCCGACATCTAAACACGCGCACAAGAGGACATAACTTTAAACTAACGACAACAATATTGTTTAATACTGTTGCTACGTTACCAAAATCTGTATTCGATATTGCTCAATACATGTAAAGAATCTATAAAACACAACCGTTAGCTAGTTTACGTATGTAACAACGCCATCTTTAGGGAAATTGGAACAACAACCTAAACATACTCCCGCCTTAAATGACGAAGTCATTTGAAAATAATATAATAATATCTGATTCACATTGATTATGTCTAAATTAAACTCAAATTAAAGTAACTAAACTGTGGAATATGCGTGTTAAAAGCCCTTCGGGTGTTCATCAAGCCGTGATTCTTATTTCCCTGATTAGGAATGAAGATGAACTGTGCTTAAGTGAAAGTGATAAAAAACGCTTTTGTTATTTTTGTGTCTCAGTGGTTACTTAAACTAGTATTGAGGGTACGCTCATATAATTATTCTGTCGTGCCGACTTGATGCAAAAGATACAGCTTTTCGCCGTTTTTGTAACTGCTTCTATGGATGAGTTGGTACATCATTCGACTTAAACGAGGATCGCTCGCTGCGTGGACGGTGGTTCGAGTCCTGGATACAGCGTAGAACAATTTTTTTTTTTTTTTGGACTTTTAGTTTATTTTTACATCTCCTAAGGTGTTTTATTTTTATTGTAATTATTTTTATTTTATTTTTAAATAATACTGGTTTTTTTTTATAATATTAAGCAAATATTTTTTAATTCTAACTTTGAAGACATTTATTTTTTAAAGATTGTATTTTATTTTTCTTTCATGCTAGTTTTGCTAAGTATTAATTTCTTATAATGACAGTTTAGATACATTTGGAAACGTTTTGTATAGATACATACTAGTGTCTATACAAAACGTTTCCATTGGGTATTGTCTTTTTTATTTCTTGACATGAGAAAACATTTACCAATCTGTTAATATTTTTAATGTGAATTGCTTATGTTTTTTTTTATGTACGGTGATTATTTAAATGACGTGTCTATATTTTAAATTTATTTATATTCATGTTTGTAAATTAGTTTCAGTGTAGTTTAGCTAAGTGTAGTAACTTGATTTTTACTTAGTATAAATTCATATTTTTGATGATACCTATTATCTAATAATGAGTAGCCCCTCGAAATCTGCCTGTCCTTATTGTCCTGGATCTCCAAAGCTCTACGTAGTACCGAGGGGCCTTAACGTGCACATCGCACGTGTCCATCGGGATGTTTTAACTCCTGGTTCCAGCACCTTGGGGGTCCCAGAACCTGGTGCAACGCTTGGGTCACCTAGTAATGGCGGTTCGAATGAGACAGGAGCCACTCGCCAAAATTGCCTTGACAAATTGGGCGAACTTAAAAGTAAAATTAGTGTCCTAAAACACATCCCTAAGGGCGCAAGATGTTTGGCGGCGGAGAAACTGAGATCCATTATGGATAAGTGCGTGCAGTCTAACACCGTTGAGGATTGGTTTTCTTTGCTGACGTTTTCTTTCTCTGCTCTGAGAGTTCCAGAAAGAGGTACAAAGAAGTCCTTGACTTCCAAGGTGAAGGAAAACGTGGGTAGTGCAACTTTATACTTCCCAGATAACTCATGGCGGAAGGCTGGGTCTTTGTATAAGAGTATAGAGGGCAAGGTTCACGACGGTGATCTGAGAGGCGCGGTCCGGCTCCTTCTGTCTGACTCCTCGCTAGCTCCTTCGGACGGTGAAACTGTGGCTTCGCTCCGAGAGAAACACCCGTCACCATCCAGGCCTCTGGTGTTTCCGCCGGAACCAGATGTCTCGGGCCCTAGTTTGTCAGTGACACCAGCCGAAGTGGGGGAAGCGTTAGGTTCTTTTTACAACGGGTCGGCGTCGGGGTTGGATGGTTTGCGACCACAACATCTTAAGGAACTAACATCTTCTGCAGCGGGTAGCAACGGCACCCGGCTGCTAGATTCGTTGACGAATCTTTGCAATTTCCTTTTAAAGGGGTCACTCAATCCACTTGTGGCTCCTTATTTGTATGGAGCTTCCCTGTGCGCTCTTACAAAAAAGGATGGCGGTATTAGACCGATAGCCATAGGTTGCACAATTCGTCGTCTCGCTGCTAAACTGTGCTGCCGAGCGGTTAAGGAGCCTATGGCAGATTATCTCCAGCCAGTTCAAATAGGTTTTGGTACCGCGCAGGGGTGCGAAGCAGCTATTCATGCCACTCGTGCTTTTGCACTAGCAAATAAGGATACGGATACTGTTATTTTGAAGATAGACATCAAGAACGCGTTCAATAGTGTAGAGAGGGACGCTATTCTTAGCGAAGTTGTGGACAAGGTACCCTCACTGTATCCGTTTCTTTACCAATGTTACCATGCTGATAGCAATTTATTATATAATGACACTCTCATTACTTCGCAGGTGGGTGCTCAGCAGGGAGATCCATTGGGGCCCTTAATATTTTGTTTGGCCATACATAAGGTTATCTCGTCTCTGGATTCGCCTCTAAACGTATGGTACCTAGATGACGGCACGATCGGCGGTAGTCCTCGGACAGTCCTGGGCGATCTTAGTAAGCTTGTGCCAGCGTTGAAGGGAATCGGCTTAGAGATAAACCCTGGTAAGTGCGAGCTATTCTGTTGCGACGCCGGGGACGTGAGTACTCTATCGGAATTTGAGTCATTGCTGCCAGGTGTGCGGCCCTTGCAAAAGTCAACCTTTTCTCTTTTGGGCGCTCCTGTTTTTCCGGAAGGAGTCCGTTCTGCATTGGAAGAGAAAAGGTTGGCTTTAGTTAAGGCCCAAGCACACTTGTTTAATTTGTCATCGCACGTCTCGCTGGTTCTGCTTCGGAATTGCTTTGCAATGCCTCGGATGATGTACATTCTAAGAACCTCTCCTACTTGGATGTTTGAAGATGACGTATGTAAGTTGGACGACACACTCAAATTAGCATTGGAGTCCATATTGAACGTACATCTGAACGAGGCGCAGTGGTGTCAGGCTGCTCTTCCGGTGCGTTACGGTGGGCTTGGGATACGTCGGTGTCGTGAGGTAGGCGTGGTCGCTTTTCTTGCCTCGGCTCATGGAACTTTGGGACTAGTCGCTCGGATATTGTCTGACCACGGCGGCAACCCCCAGATACCATTTGTTGCGGAGGCATTGGTCGAGTGGTCTACCATTTGTCAGGACAATGAGCGGCCAAAAAGTCCTGCTGCTCAAAGAGGCTGGGACGACATTTTGTGCAAGAAATCGTTGACGGATATGTTGGAAAAGGCAAGCGGCTCAGATTTAGCGCGTCTCAAGGCAGCCTCCAGGTGCGAATCAGGAGCATGGTTGCACACGTTGCCGTCCCCCCAGTTAGGCACGATTCTAGACAATGAGTCGTTAAGGATAGCGGTTGCCTTACGGTTGGGCTGCAAAGTGTGCGAGGTGCATCGGTGCGTTTGCGGGGTCATGGTGCAAGAGGATGGACACCATGGCCTTAGCTGCCAGAAGTGTGCAGGGCGTTTTTCGCGTCACCATGCGATCAACGAGATAGTTCGCCGGGCTTTGGTTTCAGCCAACGTACCCTGTGTTCTGGAGCCTCCAGGGTTGTGCCGCTCGGATGGCAAGCGGCCTGATGGCCTTACGTTGGTTCCGTGGCAGAAGGGCCGGTGCCTCTTATGGGACGCTACATGCGTCAGTACCTTTGCCCCATCCCATCTGGGCCAAACCATAAGGGCTGCTGGGTCAGCTGCTGAGTATGCAGCTAAGCAAAAGCATGCTAAGTACTCTGCCTTGGAGCCGACGTATGACTTCATACCGGTTGCGGTAGAGACTGCAGGGTCGTGGGGTGCGGAGGCCATGGAGTTTATCAGGGGCTTGGGTCGTCGACTCAGAGAGAGGGGTTGCGATCCTCGCTCCGGATCGTACCTGGTTCAACAAATTGCCTTGGCGATTCAGCGTGGGAATGCTGCTAGTGTCATGGGGACGTTTGAGCCAGCTACGGTCCGGAGTAGTCAGTGTTACTGAGGTTAAGGTTAATGTGTGTTTGAAATTGACAAAGCGTGTGGCGGCTATCATCTTTGATTGTTATGTGACGAAACCTGGGGTTGATCTTTTTTGTGTATACACCTGACGAAGCCTGCGTTGCGGATTATAAAATTGTAGTTAAAATAGTTATGTATGTTATAAATAAAATAATTGGATCGTTGGTTACGAACGCAAACTAGTTTTCTATATCGCATATTAAGGGACATAATTTGGAAATTGAGCGTTGCAAAACTCCTGATGATGTACGTATGTCGTAAGTTCTCGTAAGTTGGTCTCTCCCAGGGTACTTCTTTATAACACGTCCCATAGGCCAACGACCAGGAGAAAGCCTTTGGTCCTTTATCAAAACTAGATCTCCTTCTTGGAATTCTTGACTAGACTGTCTCCATTTAGGTCTCTGTTGCATTCTGCTCAAATATTCTGATTGCCATCTTCTCCAAAAGTCCTGAACCATTCTGGTTGTCAACTGCCATCGATCAAGTCTGTTTATTTTAACTTCTTTCAAATCTTCAGATGGTATGACAATTGTGGGTTCTCCTATAAGTAGATGGCCAGGTGTTAAGGGATCTAAATCATCTGGATGGTCACTAATGGGTGAAAGAGGACGAGAATTGAGACAAGCTTCAATTTCCGCCAGAACTGTACTCAATTCTTCAAACGTCAGTGTAGTATCTCCAACTATGCGTTTCAGGTGGTATTTAGTCGACTTGACGCCTGCTTCCCACAGACCGCCAAAGTTAGGAGCGCCGGGAGGGATATATTTCCATTTCGTTCCTTCTTTGTCTAGCATGGAAGTAAACTCGTCAGGTACACTCGCTTTTCCTTGCTTCCACATCTCCAATAACTCTTTCTCAGCACCAATGAATGAGGTTCCATGATCACTCCACATTTCTGCCACATAACCTCGTCTTGACACGAATCTCTTAAATGCTGCTAGAAATGCTTGAGTTGTCATGTCACTTACTAGCTCGATATGTAGTGCTTTCGTGCACATGCATACAAATAAGCATACGAGGGTTGCTACTTATATATCCGGAAACAAAAAAACAAACAAATGTACACGGCTGAAAATGGTTTTATTGTTTTTCAAAGTATTCCCCTTGATGATCTATGCACTTTTGCATTCGCGTGAACCAATTTTTAAAGCACTTCTGCCACTCCGCCTGAGGTACCTCCATAACGTGTTGTTTGAATGCGTCGACAGCATCTTCAGCGGTCGAAAATCGTTGACCGCGTAATTTATTCTTTATATTTGGAAATAAATAAAAATCGTTGGGTGCCAAGTCAGGGCTGTACGGCGGATGACCCGTTAATTCCACATTTTGACCCTCCAAAAATAGAGTTGTTTCGCGTGACGTATGACAGCTGGCATTGTCATGATGAAGAATGATTCTTCGTCGCTGGTTAGTTTTACGAATTTGTTCAAATACTTCCGGTAAGCAAATGGTCGTGTACCACTCTGAATTAACCGTTCTACGGTTTTCTAGTGGCACTGTAGCTACATGGCCATTAATACCGAAGAAGCAGGCCACCATTTGTTTCAATGTACTTTTTGCACGAGTAACTTTCGTAGGGTTCGGCTCATTTTGAAACACCCATACCGTTGATTGTTGCTTCGTTTCGGGATCGTATTCATAGATCCAGGATTCGTCACCTGTATAGATGTTATAAACGGCTTTTGAGTCACCACGGTTATATTTTTTTAACATTTTATTGCACCATTCGACGCGAGCATCTTTTTGCTCTTTTGTTAAGTTGTGGGGTATCCAACGCAAACAAATTTTTTTTACAGCCAAATAATTATGTAATATGCTATTAATGCTGGTCATAGAAATACCCAGAGTCGCCTCTATCTCGCGGTACGTAACATGTCGGTCGTCCATTATAAGTTTTCGCACAGCCTCGATATTTTGTTGTACAACGACCGATTTCGGGCGACCTGCCTTAACTTCGTCCGTAAGCATACTACGTCCACGATTGAACTTACTAAACCAGTGATACACAGTAGTTTTAGATGGGGCTTCATCACCAAAAGTTGAAGTTAGTTGATCTATGCACTGTTGTTGCGTTAAACCACGCCGAAAATCATAATAAATCATAGCACAAATATTTTCACGAGTGAGTTCCATTCTTGCTGCGAGATGACATTTAAAACCCGTCAAAAACAAAACACGAGCGTTAATAAGAAAGAAAAAATATACCGGCCAGTACTTAAAAAAGTTCAAATTTTACCATGGAGGTCAAATATGCTATTTAAGAAGATTGTAATCCCGGTTTCCGGATATATAAATAGCAGCCCTTGTATGTAGGCCTTATAAGACTTCGCACCTCTGCCTTTGCTCATTCTGACATTTATTGGTCCAGCAAAATCTGTTCCCGTAATCAGGAATGGTCGACCTGGTTTAACTCCGGAGTCGGGTAAATCTGCCATCTTCTGCTCTCTATTCTTCGCATTTTGTCTTAAACATGTAACGCACTCCCGCACGAAACGTTTAACGCTGTTCGCTGCGTTTATCAACCAATATTTGCCTCGCAAATATGTAATCATCATTTGTGGAGGACCGTGCAGTGTTTTAGCGTGAGCTTCTCTTAATATCAATGGTAATAGTACGTTGTTCTTTGAAATGATGATCGGGTGTTTGCGTACAAATTCCATATCAGCGTGCTTCAATCGACCACCAACTCTTAGAATATTTTTATCATCGAGGAACGGGGATAGAGCTAATAGGTTACTCTTATTCTTTAATTTTTTATCTTTTATCAGGTCTTCAATTTCCTCGGAGAATTCTATTTCTTGTGACATTCTTAAACAGGTCATGAGCGCATCGTTTCTTTCTTCATACGTCAGGTAAGAAGGTAAGTCTTTCTTTTCTTTATCTATTACTTTTAGCCAGCGCCTGCAGTATGCTATAACACGTGTAAGTTTCGCCAGCGACGAAAACTTCTTTAGTAAGGTAAGTTCCTCTTCATTGTCATTTGTGACTAAAACTGTTACTATATTCTTCTTCTTTTCTAATGCTGTAACTAGTGGAGTTCCTTTTTCTAATCTTAGTTCTTGTTCTGTCAGCATTTCAGGTCCATTCCACCATATCTCTGTGGACATAAGCTTGGTAGGCATCATTCCTCTTGAAGCAGGATCGGCAGGATATCTGTTATTTCTACGACTCGATTCTTCACAAAAGGTTTCCATCTCATTGGATCTCCGTGTATCCACGCCAAAGTCACTTGACTATCTGAGTAAGCGTAGACGTTGTTTAAGTGCACATCTAGTGTATTAGCTACTTGTTTCAGAAGTTTGCTCAATAATGTAGCAGCCAGTAACTCCAAACGAGGAAGGGATACTGTCTTGATCCGAGAAACCTTCGTTTTTGCTGTCACTCTCGCGTATATAACTGCTGCATAAGCTGATGCTGAAGCGTCGGCAAACCCATGAAGTTCTAGCGTTGATTGTCTCGTGGTATGCATCCAACGATCTAAGTTCACATCTTTTAAGGCTGGCAGTTCTCTCTTATACTGCAACCACTCTTTCTGTAGTTCGTTTGGAAGTTCCTGATTCCACGAAATGCCTGTCTTCCACAAAACTTGCATGAAAATCTTCGCTAGTATGACGCTTGGTGCGATCCATCCCATTGGGTCGAATATTGATGCTATCTCAGATAAAACGGATAAAATTGGTGTGTTGTCTTCACATCTTTGATGTGATTAGGTATCAATAACTTGTCTGTCTTAACTTCCCATGTTATGCCTAAAGTCTTCACGCTCTCTTTGCGCTTTATCTCAACTGTCTGTGCTTCTTCTCTCTTCTCTTGCTGATCTAATGCTTTCATAAACTCTTCACTATTTGAGCACCATTTCTTTAACGGGAATCCTCCGGCACCTAAAATATTAGTAACTTGTCTCTGGATTTCTATAGCTTTTTCTTCATTTTCTGTGCCGGACAGCAGATCATCCATATAGAAGTCTCGAAGTATCATTTTCTGAGCTTCTGGGTAATCAGATCCTTCATCTATCGCTGTCTGTCTTAGTGTTTTTATTGCTAGATATGGTGCGCAAGATGTTCCAAATGTGACTGTTAAGAGTTTGAAGTCTTCTACGGGTCCCTTTGGGTCTGGTTTCCTTACGATTCTCTGGTAATTCGCATGTTCATCTTTTACTCGTATCTGTCTATACATCTTCTCTACGTCGGCAACAAAGGCTATCTTATATGTTCTCCATCTAATGAGAATGGCTCGTAGGTCTTCTAATAATGGGGGTCCGATTAGTAACTCGTCATTCAATGATACCCCGTTACTTCCTTTGCATGAAGCATTATAGACCACTCTTACTTTGCTCGTTTCTCGCTCCATTTTGATCACAGCATGATAAGGTAGCCACACGCCATTTTCTTCGTCTTTGTTTTCTATCTTCTTCATGTGGTTTAGCGTCACGTACTCTTTTCGAACTTTGTTGTACTCTTCTAATAGTTCTGGTTTATTCTTAAGTCTGTTCTCTGTAGACTTCCAGCAACTCAGTGCTATCTCTCGGCTGTTAGATGGTAGAACTGGTGGCTCGTGTCTCATTGGCAGCTCTACTATGTAACGCCCGTCTTCGTCTCTAGTGGTAGTTTTCTCGTAAAGTTCTTCTACTCTGATCTCTTCGGCTGTTAGCTTATGTTTCTCTTCTTCTATGTTCTCTAGCTCCCAGAATTTCTTAAGCATGTGGTTCAGCTCGATATTTAGATGCATGCTAATGAATGGTTTCTCTTGTTGCTCTTGCTCTGTCTCGACTGTGATTTTTCCCGATATTAACCACCCCAGATCTGTTTGTATGGCTGTGGGAGAGCCCGGAACGCCTTTAATTAGACCAGGCTGTAACATCTCGTTGTAAACCTCTACTCCCAACAGAATATCTATAGGACTTGGCTGGTAATAAGTCGGATCAGCTAGTTGTAAATCTCTCAGGTGTATCCAATTCTGGATGATAAGCTTCTCTGATGGCATGATGTTTGTAACTCTCTTTACTATGTAGGTTGTTATGTTCATTCTCTTTTTAGGGTTTAATCGTGATGAAATTTCGATATCTGCGGCAAATCTGATGACTGAATTCATCTCGTCAAGACCAGTTACATTTCCAGGCACGTAATATCTTTTAAGTCCCATAGTTTGAGCTGCGGACTCGGTTATGAACGACTCTTCAGAACAGGGATCCAACAAGGCTCTTAGTTTGAACTCTTTTCCTTGATCATTCATCACATTTATCTGTGCTGTAGATAACAATCCTGTCTTGCTTGCTGTAGTAAGATGAGTTACTGTCTCTCTCTTGTTTCTCGTCTCTTGCTTGGATTCTTGTTTAGTTTCTCTCTCTCGCTTGGAATCTTTGTTATCTCTCTCTTGTTTTGCTTCTTTTTTGTGCTCTTTCTCTTTGGATTGGTACGTATTGTTGTGCAACAGTGTGTGATGTCTTCTTCCGCATTTTTGGCATGAGAATTTGTTCTTGCAGAATCTGACAGCATGACTAGGGATAAGGCAATTGAAGCAAAGTTGATTCTTTTGAATAAAGTCTGTTTTCTCTTCTAGTGTTAGCTCTTGAAACTCTTTGCATTGATTCAATGGATGAGACTGCTTGCAAAATCCACACTTGATGACTGGTGATACGTGAAATGACTTTGACTCGACATTGAAGTTGGGTTCTCTCTGGGTGCTGCGGTTGGTGCTCTTCATGTGCATGTTCATAGTTTGGTTGGGCTGCATCATCTCTAAAACTCGGAATCTCTTCTCTAGGATCTTCTTGAACATGGACATGGTTGGTAACTCAGTAAGGCTCAGAGAACTTGCTTCCTCTTCCCACTCTTTATGTGTTTCTGTATCTAACTTGTCAACAATAATATGAATGATTATCGTATCCCATGAACTCGTATTGATACTTTGTACATTCAGCTTGTTTAGGCACTCCATAGTTGTATCTAATATCTCACGAATAGCTTTTGCTGTGCTTGTTTGAATTTTCTTTTGATTAATCAACTTGTTAAGGATTGAATTTACAATGACTCTTTTGTTATTGTACCTGTTTTGCAGAGTGAGCCATGCCAACTCGTAGTTATTTTCAGTGACAGCTAGATGATCCAACAGCTGGGCAGGTTCGCCAGACAAGTAGCTCTTCAAGTAATGCATCTTTTGAACGCTGCTCAAGTTTGGTTTGTTATGGATGAGTGAAGTAAACATGTCGTAGAACGAAGTCCAATCTTGGTAGTTTCCCGTAAACTTCGCTATGTCTATCTTCGGGAGCTTCACGTCATCCCTGGTGCTTATTGTTGGATTAATGCTCATTCTGCTCGTACACGGTGTAGAACCTTCTAGCATGTCCGTCATATCTGCCTTAAAGTCGATGAACGTATCTTCACACGCGTAATACACATCTTCCTTGAAATAATCAAAATTGACCTTATCTTCCGCTTTTGCTATCTTATTCAATCTCCGGTTATTCGCTGCAAACTGATTCCAGTAATCTTCCAATGATTCTTTTCGAGTTTGAATGTATCCTCTTGTTAGTCTAGCTTTAGGGGATTTCTTGAAGTTTATTTGCGCTTTTAGTATCATTGCGCAAATATTCTCTTGCTCGGCTATTAATTCTGTTAGTTCTTCAGACATTTTGAAAGATTATTGTAGGAAACTTGAAATAATTCCAGCGGAAAATTCTTTGACGTGAAAAAAATTTGACGTATCTCTATATTCAAATTAATATTTTTCCAAGTCTATAAAACCGAATCTTGTAAATAGTACTGGTGAAAAGCGGAGATTTTTTGAATTATACTCGTAGGTTTGAAATATCATGAACGTATTTAATTATCTTGAAATCAATAATTTTAATTTTGAAATTCTATTGACAACTTTGATGACAATTTTGATTGTTGCCGTTTTGAAAACTTGTGAATGTCGTAAGTGCACTGATAGATTTTTTTTTAATTTGAACTCTAACTATATGGGTTTAAGATTCACTTTTCTACTTCACTGTTAATGTCGCTTAAGTCACTTTACTACTCAACTCGAAGGACCACTTTGTTTAATACTGTTGCTACGTTACCAAAATCTGTATTCGATATTGCTCAATACATGTAAAGAATCTATAAAACACAACCGTTAGCTAGTTTACGTATGTAACAACGCCATCTTTAGGGAGATTGGAACAACAACCTAAACAAATACATAATACAAATATCGGCAAAAACTTTATTGCGAACCGAAATGGGAATACTTGGAACAAGTTACCCTCCCAAGTTGTGAACTCCAACAGTGTTAATCAGTTCAAAAATAGACTCGACAAACTATCTAAAGTTGTGAATTAGTGCTTAGTGAACTTTGATTTAGACTTATCAGCGCGAGCTGCCTGTCTAAAACGATATAATAATAATAATAATGCCTATTACATCATGACAAATAATTGGGACCTGCTAAGGTCATTGCTAGAGAGACTAACCCCCTTAATTATAAATCTTTTAAAACCTCTGTTAAATTTAGTCTCTTTCTTACAAACATAAATGTAAATATGATGGTAAGAGACCAACGATTATTATCGGCATCTTAGGATTAAGAGCAGGGACCGGAAAACCCCTTCATTTGATTAATCGTTTCGATAGGGTAACCCTATTAAAGTCTTACCCTAATGATAGGGTTACCCTATCATTGGGTTACCCTATCGATATGGAAATCATTTTGAATAGCTTAACCCTTTTCAATGTGGTTTCCGAGTCCAATGGGGTAAAGATAGCCTTAATATTTACCGCTTACCCTATCATAGGGCTACCCTTTTCCTGTCTCTTTTCCACGCAGGCAGGCGGTTCTATCTTTCTCATTTGAAATGGAACAGGAGAGGTGGCGGCGGAACAAATTGAGTGAATATAAGATTTGCTGTCGTTTATTCATTCTGCTCGCGTACACAACTTTAAATTAAATAATTTCTGTTAAAGAAATTTGTCTTACCTTCAGTTTATTTTTGCATAGTTCGCACGTACTGTTGAGTTGGGCAATAATTATTTTGAATAAGAATTAAAACACAATTTTTATTCATATTCAAATCGATTTGACACAAACCAATACATTCATCCTCCTAGCGTTTGTCCCGGCTTTTGCCACGGCTCAGTTGAGCCTGTGGTCCGCTTGGCAACCTAACCCCATGAATTGGCGTAGGGATTGGTAGTCGTTTTCAGCTAATTATGGGATATACGATTTTAAGCTCACATGGTCATTCACATTATAAATATTATTTGAAACGGGGTATTTACCATGTATATTAGCGTTATTGGGCATCCGATATTTCGGGTGCGAGGTAAATACCCCGTTTCAAATAATATTTATAATTAGGGGATGTAGATTTCGAAAATAATTTCTGTTTTATGATCCAAGATGGCGGTTAAATACATTTACTGAAAAATCCTCATGGTAGTTATTTTCGGTTAATTATTCGGGGTGTATAAATTATATCTGTTTTAAAATTCAAGATGGACTGGTTTCTTTATTATTATTATTATACACGGTGAATCTGAGTAACCCGACAGATTTCAACCATAAATTCCTGAGGTCATAAGGAGTAATAAATATTATATCAATTTAGATCGATTTCGCCAAAAATTTTTTTTTTCTTTTTTTGGATTTTTTAAATGCTTTTGAACATAAAAACATAAATGTTATTGGTAAAACTGTCGATTAAAATAAGTTAGTACATTTTGGCCACGACTACTCTACAAAGAAGAAGAACTCTGAAATTAGGCTAATTCCAGAAAGTTTATACGACATTTTAGTCTCAGTCAGTTATTTATCAGCCAATTATCAGGAATTTATGGTTAAAATCTGTCGGGTTACTCAGATTCACCGTGTATATATATATATATGTACATTTTTTTTCATTTTACACTTATCATTTTTTTTTTCAGTTTATAATATTTTTAAATTTTTTTTTTCATTTTTTTAATTTTTTTTTTATTTTATTTTCTTTTTAGGTACATTTTATTTTTATTTTTATTTTATTTTCATTTTATTTTCATTTTATTTTCATTTTATTTTCATTTTATTTTCATTTTATTTTCATTTTGTTTTCATTTTGTTTTCATTTTGTTTTCATTTTGTTTTCATTTTGTTTTCATTTTGTTTTCATTTTGTTTTCAGTTGTTTTCATTTTGTTTTCATTTTATTTTCATTTTTATTTCTTTTTTATTCCATTTTTATTTCATTTTCATTTTATAATTATTTAGTTTTTATTTTATTATAATAGTAGATTGTACAACAAGTGCATAAAACGTACGATTTTACGCGAGGCGTTTATCCATCCGAGCTAGCTTGCGAGCGAGGATTGATATAAAGTCGAGTGTAAAATGGGTTTTATGGACTAGGGTTACACTCTAATTTTCACTTCAATTCATTTTCAATTCATTTCAATTGCGAGGAAATTATTAATCGGTAATCGTAAAACAATTTCAAGTTATAATATTTTTTTTACAATGAAAACAAATATGGTTCCCACCAATTAATTTTTTAATATATTTTTTGAATTTTCAACATGTGAATTTAGAAATTTTCTTCCAAATCATCAAAACATTTCGGGGCATTTCTAAACTATTATCAACTCCTATTTTATTTGATTTCATTTATTTAATTATAGAAAACACGCAATTCAAATAATTATAGCAAAAATATCTAGACACGCGGCAGCGTGTCAAGCCAAGTTCAAGCAAAGGAACTGGCTAGCCAGCGCCGAGTGTATATTACACGAACCACTTGGTGCCACTTTTGACCATTCTATAACTCAAAACCTCTTTAACGTAATAGTAGTTTATGTAACTGTTACGTAATAAGGGTCCTTAAAACATGAGTGTGGTTTCATAATAAGATCACACGAGTGTTTTAAGGCCTAATTACGTACAGTTGCATACACTGCTTTATTTACACTCATATTATTTATCCTAAATGCCGTATTTCGAAACCATAGAATGGCCACCATTGCACCGCCATTGCGGCCATTCTATGGCGCGCCATGGCCAACTCCATTGTGCCGGCGGCGGGCGCGTGTCGGCGGCCGCGCGGGAGCGTGCAGGTGTACATTATGTTATCAAAACTCATAACACATCAATAGTTGAGCATGTAAAGTTACTGCCACACATAAAAAGCTTATCATAGTAAAATCGGTTGTGGTAATGCTAGCCATTGCCTACCGTTTTTGAACACGTTTTAGAGGACTTACAATGTGAGTGTAGATAAACACATAAAACTACGTATAATATTCATAAGCCCAAATTTCATGAAGCTAGCTCAAACGGTTATAAAGATATGAAGGTCAAAAGTCGTAAATTTTAGCACTGACTACTTCCAGATGACCTAGAAAGATGAAATTTCGAATCCAAAAAAAAGTTAAAAAATAGGGGGGGTCCCCATACAATTTTTTTTAAATTGAATCGTTGGAACCGTTACAAGCTGATATTTGAAACTATCCCTATATATGTATTATTATATTTGCTATATAACAGAAATATAAAAATAAAGTTAAGTCAAAAAATAAGTGGGGTCCCCATACAAAAAACTTGTAATACGCGCTAAACGAACTAGTGGTAGCTGTACAAGCCCAATTTCAAAGAAAAACCGCAAATCGATCTACAGTTTAGCCGTTTGGCACACGCATACTAGAGGTCAAAACACATTTTTGACCTGCAGTTCTCAAAAAAAAATCCCTTAGGAGGGGAGTGCCGAGACATTTTTTTATTTGTATGGAAAAAAAATTTTTTTTTCAGAAACCTATCGTGTGTGGTATCTTATGAAAGGGCATTTTGAGGCGATTCTAAAAACACATCCCCACATCATTACATTTCAGCCATTTTTTTTTAATTAGCACAAAAATAATTTTTGAAACATACCAAGTTTGGGCTCCTCCAGATACGATATGGCTGGTTTTTTTTTGTACAATATACTGCAAATTATACGTGATATCCTCATATCTAACCTCAAGAAAGCAATTTTGAAAATAATTTCATTAGGTATTTTTTTTTTAATTTTTCAATATTATAAAGTGGCACAGTTCTACTTCAATACCTATTTTACGAGTAGTATAGAACTGTACTGCAGATACGGTACATATTAATCATAAAATGATACGTGGTATCCATATATCCAACGGGAAATACCTTTTTAACCATTTAACTGCGTCTTTTTATCAGTTGGTATAGTTTTTGTGGTAGATACTGACTTAAAATGTGACTGAAAGTTGAATTAAAGATGTTTATTCCTGTTGTTTTTTATCTTATAATTATAATACACATAGTATTAATCTTGCTTTTTACATTTTTAAAATATTTTTTTCTATATTTCTTCTTCTTTATATTTCTTCCTCTCCGTCTTCTAAAATAAAATAAAAAACACTATATGAAATTATTTTGAAAATTGTTTTCTTGGGGTTAGATATCAAGATATAACGTATCATTTGTGATATACTGTACAAAAAAAAAGTTGCGTATATCGTATCTGAAGGAGTCTAACCTTGATATTTTGTGTCAAAAACTAAACAAACTATACCAGCTTATGAAAAGGCGCAGTTAAAGGGTTAAAGAGGTATTTTCCGTTGGATATATGGATACTACGTATCATTTTATGATTAATATGTACTGTATCTGTACTACAGTTCCATAAGTCACGCCAAATAGGTATTGAAGTAGAACTGTGTCACTTTGTAATATTGAAAAATTAAAAAAAATACTTAATGAAGTTATTTTCAAATTTGCTTCTTTGAGGTTAGATATGAGGATATTACGTATCATTTGTGGTATATTGTATTCAAAAAAAAATTCGCCATATCGTGTCTGGAGGAGCCCAAACTTGGTATGTTTCGAACATTATTTTTGTGTTCATTAAAAAAAATGGCTGAAATGTAATGATGTGGTATATTTTTAGAATCGCCTTAAAATGCCCTTTCATAAGATACCACACAAGATAGGTTTCTGAAAAAAAAAATTTTTCCATACAAATAAAAAAATGTCTCGGCACTCCCCTCCTAAGGGAATTTTTTTTTAAGAACTGCGGGTCATAAAATGTGTTTTGACCTCTAGTATGCGTGTGCCAAACGGCTAAACTGTAGATCGATTTGCGGTTTTTTTAATCGTACGGCTACCACTAACCGGCCAACGGTGTGTCGTCGGCGGCGCGCGGCACTACATAATTATACACAGAACAGAAGTAAAGAGAATGTATAATAGCATAAAAAAGAAAACCATGCAGCGGAAACGCAAGAAAAAACATTAAATCTCAATACCTACCTAGTTTTCTTTACGAAAAGTAATGTTATCCCACCAAAAACATAAATGTAAAAAAGGAGAGCTAAGTTCAATACAAAAATTATGCTTGCCTGTGGCCTGTGTGGCTGTGGGCCAAGTCAAATCTCACACTTTAAGATCTCACATTTTTAAATAACAGCAATTGTTATAGGTATCCAATAAAGCAAAGAAATAGAGTTTTAATACTTGTTCATAACGTTATTTTGTTCCTGTAAATACATATTTGGATTTTGCATAGAATTTGGCACTCATTTAGATCTCAATACTTTTTGCGGCGAAGCCCACAGGCAAGCATAATTTTTGTATTGAACTTGGCTCTCCTTTTTTACATTTATGTTTTTGGTGGGATAATAAAAGAACAAGTTTCAGTATTCTACGAAATTTTACTGCTCGATTAAATTGTGCAATATATTTTGACTCTGTTTGGCTGTTGAGCCACATTCTTGGTCTTAGAAGAAAATTTTACTGTATGCCCTAGAGCTTAAAATGCGATTTTATATCGTCCACGTACGATTTAAAGTCGAACTTTACGAGCATGAGAAGTGAAAAGAGTATATCTGGATTTTAAAACAGATATAACTTTTGCTGGGCATAAGGGAAACTACGCCTTATTGGGATTAGGTCCAGCTTCCACACGATGTTTTCTTACACCGGAAAACCCAGATTACATTCTTATACGCGGAACATTATTTAAAATAAAAAGCATGATAAATAATTCTGTTAAGAATCAATTATTTTTATTACATTTTCTCGCATATGAATTAGTCCCGACGAAATTATTTTGAATCATTTTAACGGGAATACAATCAACATAAGTTTATTCTTACGATATTTTTTTCTAATAATGATTTTATTCTTGAGTGTCCAACACTGACTGATATTGAACGGCGTCACATTTTGCTGGAGCCATTGAAGCAAAGTACTACCTATAACTAGAATAACACAAAATTATATATTTTAACACTTCACAATATGCATTTGATTTTGGTTCCTATAAGCCTGGGTTTAAGATTCAATCGACACGAGCCGACACGTTCGAATGGCAAAAACAAAAACACCGGCACCACACAACGATCTTTTAGCGCACTAACAAGCGATAATAGCGTCTAGATCAAAGGCGTAAGTACGAAAACATACGCAAAAAGATTCTTGTTTGTCTGTAGGCTCGCTCGTGCCGCCATACCGGCAGCGCTTAGCTCGTAGGGTGCTCGAATAATAAATAAGCCAAATATATTGGTCACAGAGTTTAAAATAGCTTAATCGCATTTGAAAAACCCTATCTGATAGGGAAACCATATGCTGGGTTGTAACCACTTACCCGAATTAACTGTATTGATATGGTTAGCCTTTCGTTCGGGTAAGTCAAACGATACGCTTACCGAATTGAAAGGGTTTTTAAAAACAACTCTATCAAATACCCAATCTAATACCCCTTTATTGGTTACCGGTTCCGGTCCCTGATTAAGAGATGCTGATGCTGGCGTTATTCTAGCCATAAAATATTAGTATACCGTTATATCGACAGAGTTCCCTCTGTGACGCTTAAGGATCGTCCTTAGAAATTAATTACGCTCTGACTTTCTGCGGGAACACACCGTTAGCGCGATGTAGAATAGACATGATGACACATGTTGAATTATGCAATTAAATTTAGTTGATAGGATGCAAAATGATCAATATATCCAATTAAAGTGAAAATTTAAGCTGCAAAATTTCTAAATTTTACGATTTTTTAAAGTGCGAAATGAATAAAAAAACCGGCCAAGTGCGTGTCGGACCACGCATAGGAGGGTTCCGTACCTTCAATGTAATAAGAACCAAACTAATACCAAAAGGTCGTATCTGATGCCTATGGAAGAAGTTTTTTTGGAGATAACTCAAAAATGGCTGAACTGATAATGTTCAAAACAATTTTCGTAGAAAGTATATGATAAGGCGCATCTCTTAAATTTTTTTACATATTTTTTTAACTTACGGTTCAAAAGTTACGGGGGGGCTACACAACTTTTCTGACTTTCGAAGCGATTATTTCAGAAAATA
The DNA here is from genome assembly GCA_947086415.1 of Pammene aurita. Classification (NCBI taxonomy): domain Eukaryota; kingdom Metazoa; phylum Arthropoda; class Insecta; order Lepidoptera; family Tortricidae; genus Pammene; species Pammene aurita. The sequence goes on from OX352296.1 coordinate 3,759,462, forward strand.
TTCACTTAATCACAAAATAGTCAAAGAAACCTCAATGTTATTTTGAAAGACCTTATCGATTGATGTGTCACATGTTGATATTTGGTTAATTTTTTTCTTTTAATTTAGTTACCTGTATGGAGCGCCCCCCTAAAAATTTTTCAAATTTAACTACAAAACTAAGTAGCTGCATACAAAATACACCTTATGTGTAAATTTTATTCAGATACGTCGTATAGTTTCCGAGTCAAATGCCTGTGACATACGGACGGACAGACAGACAGACATGACGAATCCATAAGGGTTCCGTTTTTTGCCATTTGGCTACGGAACCCTAAAAACAATGATACCATTCGATTTTCAACATTTTACTGTAAAAATGATTGTATAGCAACCATATACATAAACGCAATATTTCACTGTCAAAATAACAATTTCATATTTTTTTCTTACTTTAAACAGGGCGACTATGCAACCGTGACGTCACTGGTGCATAGCATTTTGTTAGGAGCGTTTTGAGATACAAAAGCGAGTGCCAGATTTTGAATCTCATTTCTGATCATGGTGTTGTTTTAACGCAATTGGCCTTATACAGACATTTCATCCTTACAACAAAACGAATCGATTGATATCATACATGAAAAAAATTCATCATGCCTATTAGCGTCTGCCTACATCCCGCCATCTGACGGCAAATTCCGTCGACCCGTTCACGAACTGTTTTTTTATTAGGCTAGGAAACTAACCCACTGACTTTGATAAAACTCTGTACATAGCGGCCCAAATCAAAACTTAGGCTAGGCTATCCCAAATCCGTGCGCTCCCGAAGCGCGTCAATTCCACACACAATGGTTTCTGGGTTTACCGCGGTAAACCACACTGTAACACAGATCCGCCGTTGCAGTCCCTTACGAACTACGGTGTAGTCACTCGTCAAACCGCCACCGGGCTAGATATTAGAGCCATTTCTTCCTACTTTAGTGATGAGATGATTAATGAAACTTTGTAACTATGAGGTCAGCGCCATCTAGGGTATTCTTGAAGAACTATTTTTAAGGGTCTTGGTCTGATATCACGTTTTTAGTCGTATTTAATTACAGGGCGAAGTAGCAGTAGTTTCGGCAGAGTCGTCGACCCACCTCTTCAACCCGTCAGAGCCTCAGCAAGTGATCGGCTCTTCCGACTGTCAACCGCAAGCGTTAACCATCCGTGCTGTCAAGGGACTGTCATTGGCTGGTCGTATAATACCCCCGGTGGCGGGCGTTACTGTCACATTGACTTCAGGTCAGTAATAATATTTTCTCAAACATACTCCGAAATTTATGCGTTAATGTCACGAAATGAAAACATGAAGTTGCTCATTTATGGCTCCTTACATTCTTGGCCTTAGGCCAAGAAGTAATGTAGGGAGTTAGTATGAAACGTACTATCGGGTTCAGAATTGCATGGCCAATTTATGAATGAATTCATTGATAAATTGACCATGCAATTTTGAAACTTTTTAAATTTGCTCACTAAGATTAGACTGACAAAGGAAATATTACATACAGCCAACGACCACTCTCTGTGTAAATATACTTGCGACATTAAAATTAAAAAAGAAAAAACAAAATCTATGGTACTTTATTTATAAGCGGTTAAACATGGTGCTCGTATAGCTTTTTCAAATGTCAAGTTTAAAAAATAAAACCGGCCAAGAGCGTGTCGGGCCACGCTCAGTGTAGGGTTCCGTAGTTTTCCGTCCGTCACAGTAAGTGTCCCCACTTAAGAGTTAATAACACCGCCATGTAGGATATGATATGAGAGTTCCACGTACAGCGACATCTATCGGCAAATTAAGTAAACTATTGCGCGCGAGCTTAAAGTATGGAAGATGATTTTTATGGAATAATTCTTTATTGCGTGAACCGATTTTCACCGTTTTTACTTTATTTGAAAGCACGTCATTTCACTGTAATTTTGTAGAAATTACAGGTACAATAAACACCTGCTTATACGGTTAAATTACAAACTTAGTTCAGAAATTATTTTGTAATTTTTGTTCAAAAACTATTCATCCTATCAAGTTCAAAAAAATTTTCCTAGAAAGTTTTTATAAAGTTCTACTTTTGAGATTTTTTTCATATTTTTAAAACTTATGGTTCAAAAGTTAGAGGGGGGGGACGCATATTTTTTTACTTCTGGAGCGATTATTTCCGAAAATATTTACATTATCGAAAAATGATTTTAGTAAACCCCTATTCATTTTTAAATACCTATCCAACAATATATCACACGTTAGGGTTGAAATGAAAAAAAAAATCACTCCCCACTTTACGTATAGGGGAGGTACCATAATAAAAAATAAAAAAACACTTTTTATTTTACCACTTTGTCGGCGTGATTGATATACATATTAGTACCAAATTTCAGCTTTCTAGTGCTAACGGTCACTGAGATTATTCGCGGACGGACGGACGGACGGACGGGCAGACATGGCGAAACTATAAGGGTTCCTAGTTGACTACGGAACCCTAAAAAAGGCGGCAATTTAAACTTATTTACTTCATTACTTAGTAGTTATTTTAATTATAATATTTTCTTACATTGTTTGAGAAAAGCACTATACAATCCTTGACCACTCTCTGTGTAAATATACTTGCGACATTAAAATTAAAAAAGAAAAAACAAAATCTATGGTACTTTATTTATAAGCGGTTAAACATGGTGCTCGTATAGCTTTTATTTACTTCATTACTTAGTAGTTATTTTAATTATAATATTTTCTTACATTGTTTGAGAAAAGCACTATACAATCCTTGGCCGGAACAGGGATTGCAGGACTCGCTTTATCCACAACCTCTACCACAATCTCGTCCTGAAATCCCTTACTTCCCGGCCTCTGTAGTAATGTACTATATCAACATGCTTTTTCAAACATTTACCAGCTATCTTTCGTTCGAGAAGTGCTTATTGCCTCCCGGTAAAAGGTTCGACTTTCAAACCGGAGGTCTCGGGTCCCCAAAGACATTTAATATTACTAGTCGCTATAGAGAACATGCATGAAAAATATTTAATTGAATCTGTTGCATAAACACGTTCAACAACCCCAAACTAATATAAATAAGTGGAAATCCGTAATAATTTTTAACAGTTTTTTAAAGACATTGCGGTTTGAAAACGTAAAATTTTAGGCATTTTTTTTTATACATCAAATGTATTTTCGAAACTTCAGTTCGATTACTTATGTCCTAACAAGAAAAAAAATGTATGACAACTATATAGCTAAACGCATTTTTTCGTGCCTAAAATTACAAAAATCTTACAAAAACTTGTTCCTTCCAAACAGTTTTCTGCAACTTTGTGAACGGTGACGTCACAATTCACACACTTTTTGTATGGGGCGTTTTGACGCACGGCGCAGACGCCTAACGTATTTTCACACTTTTGACGTTTCAGGGCTGTCATATATAGTAGGTTTATTAGAGACATTTGAATCTACAGAGAAATAGAATCGAATGACGTCTTCCAAAAAAATCATGCATATTCCTAATTCGGTGAAGGAAAACATCGTGAGGACCCAATAAGGCCTGGTTTCCTCTCTGGGTTGGAAAGTCTCATTGCAGTCGCTTTTGTAATGACTAGTGACTACGCCAATTCATGGGATAAGGTTACCTAGCGGACCACTGGCTCAGTTGAGCCGTGTCAAAAAAGCCAACACAATGCTAAGAAGATGATATACTTGGACTTAAAATGTCTATGCAAAATCGCGGTACTTCAAAATACGGGTTGCTACTTATATATCCGGAAACAAAAAAACAAACAAACGTACACGGCTGAAAATGGTTTTATTGTTTTTCAAAGTATTCCCCTTGATGATCTATGCACTTTTGCATTCGCGTGAACCAATTTTTAAAGCACTTCTGCCACTCCGCCTGAGGTACCTCCATAACGTGTTGTTTGAATGCGTCGACAGCATCTTCAGCGGTCGAAAATCGTTGACCGCGTAATTTATTCTTTATATTTGGAAATAAATAAAAATCGTTGGGTGCCAAGTCAGGGCTGTACGGCGGATGACCCGTTAATTCCACATTTTGACCCTCCAAAAATAGAGTTGTTTCGCGTGACGTATGACAGCTGGCATTGTCATGATGAAGAATGATTCTTCGTCGCTGGTTAGTTTTACGAATTTGTTCAAATACTTCCGGTAAGCAAATGGTCGTGTACCACTCTGAATTAACCGTTCTACGGTTTTCTAGTGGCACTGTAGCTACATGGCCATTAATACCGAAGAAGCAGGCCACCATTTGTTTCAATGTACTTTTTGCACGAGTAACTTTCGTAGGGTTCGGCTCATTTTGAAACACCCATACCGTTGATTGTTGCTTCGTTTCGGGATCGTATGCATAGATCCAGGATTCGTCACCTATATAGATGTTATAAACGGCTTTTGAGTCACCACGGTTATATTTTTTTAACATTTTATTGCACCATTCGACGCGAGCATCTTTTTGCTCTTTTGTTAAGTTGTGGGGTATCCAACGCGAACAAATTTTTTTTACAGCCAAATAATTATGTAATATGCTATTAATGCTGGTCATAGAAATACCCAGAGTCGCCTCTATCTCGCAGTACGTAACATGTCGGTCGTCCATTATAAGTTTTCGCACAGCCTCGATATTTTGTTGTACAACGACCGATTTCGGGCGACCTGCCTTAACTTCTACTACGTCCACGATTGAACTCACTAAACCAGTGATACACAGTAGTTTTAGATGGGGCTTCATCACCAAAAGTTGAAGTTAGTTGATCTATGCACTGTTGTTGCGTTAAACCACGCCGAAAATCATAATAAATCATAGCACGAATATTTTCACGAGTGAGTTCCATTCTTGCTGCGAGATGACATTTAAAACCCGTCAAAAACAAAACACGAGCATTAATAAGAAAGAAAAAATATACCGGCCAGTACTTAAAAAAGTTCAAATTTTACCATGGAGGTCAAATATGCTATTTAAGAAGATTGTAATCCCTGTTTCCGGATATATAAATAGCAGCCTATGTACAGGCTATAACACTGTTTTCGTTATTAGGCGTCCCAGCGACATCTATGTAACGGAGTTAAGTTATTTTGACAGCGTCAGATCGCCGAACAAAATGTATCGAACTGAGACTGTCTGCGTTAGTGGTGCGATAGATGGCGTTAGTAGTGCGGGGACGTGATTTGGTATTGACATAACGGTTTGGTTATTTGTTTATCGTATGGCTACATATCACTGGATTTTTATTTATCGTATGGCTACATATCACTGGATATACATAGATAGGCATTTCTTCTATGGGGTAGTAGTATTGGGAAAGCAGATGATGAAGAAAAAAAAAAAAAGTGCTGCGAGGTCCAGATGGGATAGTGCAGCTGCCAAGTTTGTTACTCTTTTAGCAACACCCAGGGATCACGTGTAGGGTTGTCTAAGGTGTTTCCTACGGACGCTGGGTTAGTAACTAGTAGTGGGAAAGCAGACGATGAAGAAAATCCTGTGAGTGCTGCGAGGTCCAGATGGGACAGTGCAGCTGCCAAGTTTGTTACTCTTTTAGCACCACCCAGGGATCACGTGAAGGGTTGTCTTAGGTGTTTCCTACGGACGCTGGGTTAGTAGTAGTGGGAAAGCAGACGATGAAGAAAATCCTGTGAGTGCTGCGAGGTCCAGATGGGACAGTGCAGCTGCCAAGTTTGTTACTCTTTTAGCACCACCCAGGGATCACGTGAAGGGTTGTCTTAGGTGTTTCCTACGGACGCAGAGTAACATTGATCCGAGTCTGGTTATTACTAGTAGTCCGCCTCGAATTGAGAACTCGCGATTTTCTTGCAAACGAGCTGACCAATATAACAAGACCCTACTGATGAGTTCGAGCCTTCTAGCTCCATAACCCCTTGATCGATCATGTTCATGAACGAACTCTCAAATTCTATTGATGTCTACTACAACCCCAACAAATTTCACATAGATCAAAAAAACGTTACTGAAGTTATCACGCGACAACTATTGAAAATCAAAAAGCCATCGAAACTTTTTTTTTATACTACGACGGTGGCAAACAAGCATACGGCCCGCCTGATGGTAAGCAGTTACCGTAGCCTATGAACGCCTGCAACCCCAGAGGATTCACATGCGCGTTGCCTAACCCTTTAAGAACCTATACAATCCTTTTTTGAAGAACCCTCTTGTTCCTTTAGCCGTCAACACAGTGAATCCTCCTTTTTGTAAAGGGTCGGCAACGCGCATGTGACTCCTGTGGAGTTACAGGCGTCCATAGGTTACGGTAGCTGCTTACCATCAGGCGGGCCGTATGCTTGTTTGCCACCGTCGTAGTATAAAAAAAAAAAATAACCTCAATACTGTAGCCCGCTGGGAAAACCTCTGCAGACGTCTAGGTAGCCAGCTGAAAGTTCTGTTATGTCGGAAGTTGTCTGTAAGAACTTCACTTCGCTTACGGTCCTCTCGTTCTATAATGGTTCTTGCTGTATTATCATGGTTCATATGTACATTTAGATTCACTTCGCTTACGCTCCGCTCGTTCTATAATGGTTCTTGCTGTATGCTCTTCATATGTATATGTAGATGATCTGGAGCTGACCCAGATCACGACCGCCGCTGGCACGTACAGCTTCGGTCCGCTGGACGCGAGCCGGCAGTACTCGGTGTCGTGCGCGAAGGACTCGTACGTGTTCCACGGGCCCGACCAAGAGGGCAACGTGCGCGCGCACAAGCTGGCTGAGATCATCGTCGAACTGGTTGATGATGCTGACGGGAAGCCTTTACAGGTTGGTCTTTTCAACCGATAAAAAAAAAAGATAATAGTTATTTGTGCAACAAGAGAGGAAAGTTGTTTTTTCTTGCGAGTGTTGATTTTGAGTCCCGAGTAAGCGAAAGATTCTATAATTGAATCACGAGCGAAGCGAGTGACTCTAAGTTAGAATCTTGAGCATAGCGAGAGACTCAAAAACACGAGATGTAAACTAACTTTGCTCTCGTGTGACACATACAACTTTTCACCTCAGTAGTGAGAACATATTAAAGGTTTAAAATATGTACATATTTCGATTTTGTAATAGACCCCGAAATGAAGTGGCAGTTCATGGCCTTCACTAAATTAAAAAACTACTTTGTCTCACTCCCTGGAGTGACAAAAGTCGCACTTTCGTGCCTGAACGCGATTTTGTATAGGCATTGTCAATCCATGTCTTAATTAATCATCCTTGATGCCTATACAAAATCGCGTTCCTCGAACCTTCAGGTTATACGTCTGTTTTCGGTACGAAGTGCCACAGCGCCATCTGTCGAGTCTGGAGTCGAGTTATTCTGTCAGCGTTAAGCGACGAACAAAGTATTAGAAACTAGGATTTAGTGTCTGGTGTGACCGATAGATGACGCTAGTGCTTTAACTTGAAATAAAGGAACGCGATTTTTTATATATATTTGGATATTGTCCATCCTTGCTATATATTAAAGCGTGACACAGCCCTTGCGAAGCTAGCCTTGTTTGGCCGGCGCGTGCGGTCAACGATTCGTGCTCAAATGTTGAAAATTTTAGAGATGATACATATTAGTACCCGGGTAGTTTTGGACCCGGGGTATGTCCTTAAACTACGTCCGGACCTGGGTATGTCCTTAAACTACGCCAAAAAGAGAGGTATGGGCACTGCGAATGGCATCTCGCTAAGTGTGGTAGGGCACGTTCAGCGAATGTCATCGCTCAAATCTGGAGCAGAGCCCGACTGGGGAAGTACCTCCACCTTACAGAAAACCACAGCCAAATAGCACTAGACCCTACTCATAGTGTTGTGTTCCTGCTGGTGAGTAAGGTTGCCAAAGAGCTCAAAGAGGACCCAGTGTGTTGACGATGAGGAACCTTCTTGTTCCTTTGGTCGTCAACACAGTGAGTCCTCCTTTTTGTAAAGGGTCGGCAACGCGCATGTGACTCCTTTGGTGTTGCAGGCGTCCATAGGTTACGGTAGCTGCTTACCATCAGGCGGGCCGTATGCTTGTTTGCCACCGTCGTGGTATTAAAAAAAAAAAACAAAAAAATAGTACATTACTTACCAAGGACTGTAAAAGAAAGAAAGCCCAAAATCGCAGGTATTTGTGACCCGAGCCGGCAAGCGAGGATTGTAAATATGCGATAGAGGGCTTTCTTTTTACTGCCCGTGGTGAGTACCCAATTTTACGTCTCCATCTGGCCATAACGTGAGTTTACATTATGGCCAGGTGAGACGTAAAATTCATTATATAACCGCCGGGTTACCGGGTAGAGGGCACACCGTGTATACGTCTCTCCGCACAGAGCGGATGCTGGTTCAATTGTGATTTTAAAATACGATATAATAAAGATAACTTACAACATATTAACACATATTATATTATTATCATTAACAATTTTTTATGACCATTTTTTCGAGCAGTTGAATGCAAAATAATAACATTCATTTATATAGCCAGTTTCAAGATTTAGAAGGAGGTTCTTTGTTTTTCCATTTTTTGTTCACTGATTATGCGTAAACGGCTGGATCTGGAGAAATCGAGGGAACTCTTAAAATATTATAGGCACACCTATAGTGATTTGAGTATTTTTTTACAGTATATGCTTATGGAAAGATGGAGGCTACAGAAAGTCTGTTATTTTTTGTTTAAATTATATTTACTTGCATAGCAATCGTTTATTTCTAGGGCGCCTTAGTCTCCGTAAGCGGCGGCTCGTACCGCCGTAACTTGGTCTCCGGCCCTAGCGGCTCGCTCCGCTTCAGTTCCCTGGCACCGGCCGAGTACTACGCCAAGCCGCTCATGAAGGAGTACAAGTTCAGCCCGCCGCACGAGATACTCACCGTGCAGGAGGGCCGCGAACACAAGCTCACTCTTAGGTACTGTCTCACTGTCAACCTAGTATCTGAAGCTAGCGGCTCGCTCCGCTTCAGTTCCCTGGCACCGGCCGAGTATTACGCCAAGCCGCTCATGAAGGAGTACAAGTTCAGCCCGCCGCACGAGATACTCACCGTGCAGGAGGGCCGCGAACACAAGCTCACTCTTAGGTACTGTCTCACTGTCAAACTAGTATCTGAAGCTAGCGGCTCGCTCCGCTTCAGTTCCCTGGCACCGGCCGAGTACTACGCTAAGCCGCTCATGAAGGAGTACAAGTTCAGCCCGCCGCACGAGATACTCACCGTGCAGGAGGGCCGCGAACACAAGCTCACTCTTAGGTACTGTCTCACTGTCAACCTAGTATCTGAAGCTAGCGGCTCGCTCCGCTTCAGTTCCCTGGCACCGGCCGAGTACTACGCCAAGCCGCTCATGAAGGAGTACAAGTTCAGCCCGCCGCACGAGATACTCACCGTGCAGGAGGGCCGCGAACACAAGCTCACTCTTAGGTACTGTCTCACTGTCAACCTAGTATCTGAAGCTAGCGGCTCGCTCCGCTTCAGTTCCCTGGCACCGGCCGAGTACTACGCCAAGCCGCTCATGAAGGAGTACAAGTTCAGCCCGCCGCACGAGATACTCACCGTGCAGGAGGACCGCGAACACAAGCTCACTCTTAGGTACTGTCTCACTGTCAACCTAGTATCTGAAGCTAGCGGCTCGCTCCGCTTCAGTTCCCTGGCACCGGCCGAGTACTACGCCAAGCCGCTCATGAAGGAGTACAAGTTCAGCCCGCCGCACGAGATACTCACCGTGCAGGAGGGCCGCGAACAGAAGCTCATTCTTAGGTACTGTCTCACTGTCAACCTAGTATCTGAAGCTAGCTGCTCGCTCCGCTTCAGTTCCCTGGCGCCGGCCGAGTACTACGCCAAGCCGCTCATGAAGGAGTACAAGTTCAGCCCGCCGCACGAGATACTCACCGTGCAGGAGGGCCGCGAACACAAGCTCACTCTTAGGTACTGTCTCACTGTCAACCTAGTATCTGAAGCTAGCGGCTCGCTCCGCTTCAGTTCCCTGTCACCGGCCGAGTACTACGCCAAGCCGCTCATGAAGGAGTACAAGTTCAGCCCGCCGCACGAGATACTCACCGTGCAGGAGGGCCGCGAACACAAGCTCACTCTTAGGTACTGTCTCACTGTCAACCTAGTATCTGAAGCTAGCGGCTCGCTCCGCTTCAGTTCCCTGGCACCGGCCGAGTACTACGCCAAGCCGCTCATGAAGGAGTACAAGTTCAGCCCGCCGCACGAGATACTCACCGTGCAGGAGGGCCGCGAACACAAGCTCACTCTTAGGTAATGTCTCACTGTCAACCTAGTATCTGAAGCTAGCGGCTCGCTCCGCTTCAGTTCCCTGGCACCGGCCGAGTACTACGCCAAGCCGCTCATGAAGGAGTACAAGTTCAGCCCGCCGCACGAGATACTCACCGTGCAGGAGGGCCGCGAACACAAGCTCACTCTTAGGTACTGTCTCACTGTCAACCTAGTATCTGAAGCTAGCGGCTCGCTCCGCTTCAGTTCCCTGGCACCGGCCGAGTACTACGCCAAGCCGCTCATGAAGGAGTACAAGTTCAGCCCGCCGCACGAGATACTCACCGTGCAGGAGGGCCGCGAACACAAGCTCACTCTTAGGTACTGTCTCACTGTCAACCTAGTATCTGAAGCTAGCGGCTCGCTCCGCTTCAGTTCCCTGGCACCGGCCGAGTACTACGCCAAGCCGCTCATGAAGGAGTACAAGTTCAGCCCGCCGCACGAGATACTCACCGTGCAGGAGGGCCGCGAACACAAGCTCACTCTTAGGTAATGTCTCACTGTCAACCTAGTATCTGAAGCTAGCGGCTCGCTCCGCTTCAGTTCCCTGGCACCGGCCGAGTACTACGCCAAGCCGCTCATGAAGGAGTACAAGTTCAGCCCGCCGCACGAGATACTCACCGTGCAGGAGGGCCGCGAACACAAGCTCACTCTTAGGTACTGTCTCACTGTCAACCTAGTATCTGAAGCTAGCGGCTCGCTCCGCTTCAGTTCCCTGGCACCGGCCGAGTACTACGCCAAGCCGCTCATGAAGGAGTACAAGTTCAGCCCGCCGCACGAGATACTCACCGTGCAGGAGGGCCGCAAACACAAGCTCACTCTTAGGTACTGTCTCACTGTCAACCTAGTATCTGAAGCTAGCGGCTCGCTCCGCTTCAGTTCCCTGGCGCCGGCCGAGTACTACGCCAAGCCGCTCATGAAGGAGTACAAGTTCAGTCCGCCGCACGAGATACTCACCGTGCTGGAGGGCCGCGAACACAAGCTCACTCTTAGGTACTGTCTCACTGTCAACCTAGTGTACGGATGGACGATTTATTAAATAAAATACGAAGATGGCTTACATGTGTTTATTGGTTAAACACGGATTACAGACTGCCTAGTACATGTTTGATACATAGCTTATATATCTTAGAGTTAGGTATGATATACAATCTAGACATATACCACACGCCCCATATTACATTAAAAAAAAATATGTTAGAAAAAAATTTTTTTTTTGTTAGGAATAATACAGCTTAGTTCTATTTTTATGCAAAGTTTTTTGTCTATTTTTACTATCTAAAATGATTACATTTGGTTCAACGTCTTTAACTACCCTAAATGGACCTAAATACAGGGGGTCCAACTTGTTGGTACAAGCTTCGTTCTTTACTAAAACTAAGTCGCCCTCTTTATAATTTACACTGTGTACATAAGTATCGTACCGGGATTTTCTTATTTCTTTACTTTTACATAGATTGGCCTTAGCATCTAATTGCGACTTTTGTATTCTATATTTTAATTCATATGGGTAATCATTGTGGTTGTATAATGGATCTAGTGTACATGTTAAATTTGTTGGTATGTTACATAATTTTCCAAATACGAGTTCAAAAGGGGTATATCTTGTTTCAGTATGAACAGTGGTATTGAAAGCAAAACCATGTACTCCAATTTTGAGTTGTGTTGTTTGTTTGTATACGTAGAAATGAAATTAGATGTTTATGACTGTTTTCTAAGGCGCCAATAGTTTGATGGTGATAAGCAGTGGAGCTTAAATGAGTAATATTCAAAAGTCGGCATACTTCTTGCATCGTAGATGATATAAATTCCGTTCCTCGGTCGGTTACAATTTTGTTGGGTATTCCGTAGCGTAAAACAAAGTTGTTTACAAATGTAGTAGCGACGGCTTTCGTGTCCTTGGTTGCAAGAGGGTACGCTTCGACATACTTGGTGAGGTCACATTGTAGTGTTAAAACATAGCTATAATTATCGTTATCCTTAACTAAGGGACCTACTAAATCTAAAAATATTTTACTAAAGGCTGACTCACCTGTGTCTGTTATGGTCATTGGTTCTCTCGTATACTTACAGTGTTTCTGTTTCTGGCATGAGTTACATCTTTTTACAAATTCCGTGACGTCTTTTTCCATCCGGGGCCAGAAAAATCGCTGTTTGATGTTATTTAGCATTCGCCTAATGCCTGCATGAACGCACGTAGGCAGCATGTGATAGTTACCATTCGGGATCTAGGAGTCACCCTTGATTCCCACCTCAACTTTCGTGAGCACTTGAAATCTTTGGCACGTGACTGCTACAAGAGGCTTGGCTTCGTTATAAGAAATGCTAGGGATTTTCATGATATTGGAGCCATAAAACTTCTCTATTGTGCTCTAGTGAGAAGTAAATTGGAGTCTGCATCCGTTGTCTGGAACCCCTATGAAGCCTCATACATCTTGCTTCTGGAGCGAGTTCAAAAAGTATTTTTACGGTTCCTGTACAAGAAATTGTACGGGTACTATCCGTTTTTATACCCAACCAAATTCTTGCTGGGTGTCTTGGGTTTTAACTCCCTCGAGGTAAGGCGAAACTCTGCCCTTCTCACCACAACATGCAGCATTTTACGCGGGGAGTCTGATTGTTTGGAATTGGCGGCGCAATTGGTACGACTTTCCGTCCCCTCCTTGACGAGAATCGAGCTTCGACCTCGTGACCGTGTTCTGCTGGCAGAGCCGTTCTCTCGAACTGTGTTTCGTGAGCAATCCCCTCTGGTCCGCACCTTGCACCTTCTGAATGGGCTCTTAGCATCAGCACCTGTGTGTGATCTGTTTGCCGACAGGTGGAATGTAGTGCGTGATGAATGTTTGAGGTTTTGCGAAAAGATGGATGTACGACCGTCTACTGTTTGAATTGTGTATGCCTACTGCTTATCTGTTTTAATTTTTTACTACTTTAATATTGTACTTAGTTTTATTCTGTAGTTTCGCAGTGCCTTAGTTTTTAACTGTTATACTGTGTAACTAATTTAAATAATAAAAAAAAAAAAAAAAAAAAAATAGTCATTTAGTATGACACGAATTGTGTCCCTGTCAGTTATTCTTTTTATACCTTTTAAAATATGCAACCTGGGGCCGGTCCAAGTTGACATTTTCTTTATATTACGCGTTAATTCTTCTACATTTTCTTTATTCTTTTCATTTAATATTACATATATATCACTTACATTTATATTTTCGCAAAATAAACTCAACGCCCTCGCAAAGGCAGCTCGTGCACTATGTGATTGGGATGTTGGTTTGACGTAAATAAGTGATTTCGACTCTACAAACGCGAATTCTTCGGTCTCTCTTGTTACATAGTTTTGTAATGCATTAATTTATTTTGCTTGTAAGTGTAATAAAAGTTCTGTGGAGTCATTTGGAACTTTTAGCATGTCTACTACTCGTGGCTGACTAGTCCTATTATTCATTGCTGGTACTTGTTTCAGGGGAGGATTTTGGTCAGTTTCGTTATCATATTTTTTTTTTCGTTGTGCCCTAGTTAATACTGCTATGATGTTCTCATGCATTCCTTTTAATTCATCACTACTTATTTTAATACGAGATAGTGCATCAGCTACTACGTTATTTGCTCCCTTTACATATTCTACGTCAAAATCGTACTCCTCTAGTACTAACCGGAATTTCATTAACCGACTTGTTGGGTTTGCCATGTTAAATAAATATACTAGAGGCTTATGTTAAATAAATATATTATGGTCTGTTTCGATTTTGAATTTTTTGCCGTATAGATATGGCCTGAAATATTTTATTTACCAAACAATTGATAAAAGTTCCTTGTGGATGGTTGGGTAGTTAATTTCAGCTTTATTTAGAGTGCGACTGGCATAAGCTACGGGTCTATTGTCACTGTTACTCAAAACGGATCCTAAAGCATAACCGCTGGCATCCGTTTTTAGGATAAACGTATTATTCTCATCAAAATTTGGATATTGCAGCACTGGTGGGGTTACTAATAACTTTTTAATTTTATTAAAGGCTGCGTTGCACTCATCTGTCCAATTAAATGATACATTTTTACGACATAGTTTTGTTAACGGTAAGGTGATTTCTGCAAATGAAGGAATAAACTTTCTATAATAATTCGCAAATGCAACAAATCTGCGAACATCATCGGCATTCTCTGGGGTAGAGTAATTGTCAATTGCCTTGGTTTTTTCTGGGTCAGGTTTAATACCGTCTGAAGACACAATGTGTCCTAAATATAACAGTTCCTTTTTCAAAAAGTTGCATTTACTGGGGTTTAATTTAAGTTTACTTTTCTAAGCCTTGAAAATATATCTAATAAATTTTTATTATGTGTTTGTAAATTTCGGCCAAAACAAATCAAGTCATCTAAATATACTAGGCATTTCTCATGATTTAAACCTGCCATTGCGATAGTCATAGCTCTAGAAAAACAACTGGGGCTTATTTTTAAACCTTGTGGTAGCCTGGTTAGTTGATAATGCCCTGAGTGTGTAGAAAATGCTGTAAGCTTTCTACTGTTAGAGTCTAAATTTAATTGATAGTATCCTTGGCTTAGGTCAAGGTGTGTGAAATACATGGCTCCTGAAAGGGAGTCCAAAATGTCTGTAATATTCGGGAGTGGAAATTTGTCATCCACGATTCTGTCATTAAGTTTTCTAAAATCAATTACTAATCGCCATTTGTTTAAATGAGAATTTGATTTTTTGGGGACTAATAGAACAGGACTAGACCATTCACTGTTTGATGGTTCTATAATTTTGTCTGCTAACATGTCTTTGACTTGTCTATCTACTTCATCTCTGTGTATTCGTGGCAAGCGGTAGGGCTTAACGTACACAGGGGTACACTCAGGTTTCAAGGTAATACTAGGCTCATAAATATTCGTAGTTGATAATTTATCATCTGGTAAGTGGAATATATCGGCATATTTTGCACAAATATTTTGGATGGAATGCCTCTCGTCTTCATTTAAATGTGTGAAGTTTAAGAATGTCAACATTTTACGAACCCGGTCGCTGTTCAAGTTGCTACATTTTTCGAAACTACAAATATTATACTCGTCCAAACTAGCTATTTCGGGATTAAAGTAATTTAATTTGGTTTTCCCGTGTGTTTAGTATTTGGATTGGAATTTTACCATTTATGGGCCTACTAATGCTTCCGGCAATAAATACTCCCGCACATAATTCTTTTGATGCTATTCTACAGTCATTTTCAAGATTTGTCGATATGTGTATTATTTTCTCGCATCGTGGAGGTATACACAAATAGTTATTGTTATCTATTTGGTTTGACTTCATTGGTAACTTACATCTTCTCTCTGAGCCTGGCCTTAAAAACGATACAATATTATATTCATAATCTATATTGGTAACATACTTTTTAAAGAAATCGCGACCAATTAATCCGTTAGTCCAACAAGGCATACTTTTTATAACATGAAATTTATGGGTAAATTCCTCTCCATGTATAAAGAAGGTGAGGTAAACGTAACCTTCGGAGTAGATTTGCCCCCCTAGTCCATTTATAAGAATTCTATCTTTCGTAATTGGAATATTAAGTTCTCTTAAAGTTTCTAAATTTACCGCGCAAAGCGACGAGCCTGTATCTAGAAGCCACGTATAATTAATGCCATTAATTGGTATATCTACATAATCATCACTGTTACATGAAAATATGTGGTTAGTCACGAAAAAATTCTGACGCGCTTTCAGGGTTATTCGTAGTTTCGTCTGAATTAGAGTGATTGTGGTCTTCAATAAAGTTCACATTCGGGCGATTATAACTGCCGCGATACATGCTACGCGCGTAGCGATTGCCTCGGTACACGTGTCCTCGATAGTGCGGGCGGCCACGGTTGCCCGTACTATATGTTGCACTCGAATCATTCCGTGTTGCAAGTGAGTGACCTTGGCCGGGCCGTCCCCTGCTCCCTTGGTTATACCATGTGCTCCTGCCCCGGCCTGTAAATGGACGGCTGTTGTACTCACCTGGCCTTCCTTGAAATCCCGCAAAGATCTCCTCCTGTGTTTGCGGCCGTGCCGTGGATAATTCCTCGTCTTTGGCGGCTCTTATGGTATCCTTCAGCGATGAGTAGTTACGAGCTGTTAGAATGAGACTTAAATTACGTGATCGCAGGCCGTCAGTGAAAGACCGAATCGCTAGTTTTTCGTTGATTGGTTTTAAAACGCTAAAAGCATTGCTGTCACCGTCGGCCTGCGATATTGTTAGATCTACAAATAATTTTTCCAATCTCTCGCCATATTCGTCTATACTACTTGTCCCTTGCCTTTCTTTAATAAGTTGAGCATGAAGCGCGGTAGGGGATTTTTTTGTGAGCAAATGTCGTTTTATGTCAGCTACGAGGTCTTTGCAAGAAGTATATGAAGATGATAATCGTAATTTTGCGCTCTCCGTAAGCCGAGTCTTCAAAACAAATTTAATTAGCTGTGGTTGACTGTCGGCGTCGATCATTTCGCTGTATAATTCTATGGAATCAATTAACTTTTTAACGCTATCTTCATTATTAGTAATTTCCGTCAATAAAGACACGGCTGTTTTAAGGCTAAACTTCTCCATTGTGTTTTGGCTTTCAGTACCCTGTTTCGTACAAAACTCCTCTATTTTAGAGTACAAGCTTTCAATTCTAATACATATTTCTTTGATGTGTAATATATCACTACCCTTAATTAAGTCTTTCGATATTTGCGTATCTAAGTTCTCTGAATATGTGAGATATCTTTTATACAATACAGTAGCATTGGTTAAATGTTTTTGCAAAATACTTAAAGTTCTTTTATCCTTCGCTAATTTGAATGTATTGTACTTTAATTTTTTTAAACTCTCATACACACTAGATAGTTCTTCGACCATTACATATGGTTAATGGTAGGGAGGGTCACTTAGTTTCACTTTAACTAAACGAAAGTTAATACAACTTAAATCTAACACTCACTATTACGGCACCATTACCATGGATGCTCCAGCTGCGGCGGTCGCGGGTGTTTGTAGCCGTGCTTAAGCTCCGTCCTCGGTTGATCGTTTGTCCCTCCTGAAGGACCTCCGGAACATGACGTGATGGTTAAGCTCTCGTTGTATCATCTTCTTATGGCAGTTGTGATAAATTTTGTAAATACCATAAATTAACACCAACAGAAAAACCAATAGTATGATGGTTAATATAATATTTGTCGTCGAGACATGAAATTTCAACTGCTCCAAATCGGCGCTATTACTGCCTCCCGCTGCATTCTGTGCAATTATCACTTCTTCTTTTTTATCGCTTGAAGTTGATGAACCCATCTTTAATGTAGTCTAAACTGCTTTTTTGGGATAAAACTTTGAATAAACTGTGTACTGGATCTCTGCTAATGTAACGACTGCACGAAGAATCTGCCAATGGCTGCATATACCACACTAGTATCTGAAGCTAGCGGCTCGCTCCGCTTCAGTTCCCTGGCACCGGCCGAGTACTACGCCAAGCCGCTCATGAAGGAGTACAAGTTCAGCCCGCCGCACGAGATACTCACCGTGCAGGAGGGCCGCGAACACAAGCTCACTCTTAGGTACTGTCTCACTGTCAACCTAGTATCTGAAGCTAGCGGCTCGCTCCGCTTCAGTTCCCTGGCACCGGCCGAGTACTACGCCAAGCCGCTCATGAAGGAGTACAAGTTCAGCCCGCCGCACGAGATACTCACCGTGCAGGAGGGCCGCGAACACAAGCTCACTCTTAGGTACTGTCTCACTGTCAACCTAGTATCTGAAGCTAGCGGCTCGCTCCGCTTCAGTTCCCTGGCACCGGCCGAGTACTACGCCAAGCCGCTCATGAAGGAGTACAAGTTCAGCCCGCCGCACGAGATACTCACCGTGCAGGAGGGCCGCGAATACAAGCTCACTCTTAGGTACTGTCTCACTGTCAGCCTAGTATCGTCGAGCCAAATTCGAACTTGCGACCTTTCGGAACACCAGTCCGATCGCTCTATCTCATATGTAGATGGAACACATGGGAAAATACATTGAGGTTCGAGTAAGCGTCGATACCTCAGTTGGTTAGAGCGACGAGCGCAAGCGAGCGATTCTTTAACCGTAAAATTTCCATTTTTTTCTTCTAATTATAAAACTAAAGACTGTGTACAATAAAATCCGGACATGCATGATCTGGTATATCTTTTTTTCGGTACCACATATTCAAGCAACACTTCTTTTAAATAATTTGTAGTCATCAAGCTACATAATAAAATTACAAACATAATATAACGTTACGTTATCTGTGACTTTGATCACTATATATTCCACAGTGCCTATATTTTTTTGTGCACGGTATTCTGACAGTGTTTACCAAATTTTCCTGTGAAAAATGTTTTTTTTAATTTTTTATCAGATAAACCAAATTATACCTTATTATATTATCTTTTCATAATAGCTTACATTTTTCTAATTGTACTTAGATGTAAATAGTTCTGAGGTGTTCTAGCTTTGGTGAGCTTGATTTTTTTACAAAAACATGCCTCCCATATAAAAACTACTTTTAGTGCTTGGAGTTAAGTCTTCCTGACTGCCTCAAGTAGAAAAGAGTTTCAAATCGTTTGTTTTTTGTAAGATAACATTCTAATGAGCATAAAACAGCTTGTGAAAATATAAATACAATTGTGGCATTGTAGCAGGAAGTGAGTGAAGATTATCAAAAAATGCAGGACAAAAAATTCAAGATATGATGGAATATATTTGGCAAAAACTCACACAAGCCCATACAATTGCAATATGATTCTATTTTTAGTATATATTACTATAATTCCAGATTATTAAAATAAAAGAAATGCACTTGAATATGTGGTACCGAAAAAAAGATATACCAGATCATCCATGTCCGGATTTTATCGTACACATGCAGTCTTTATATATACTTCACGGCTGTAATCACTTGTATTTAGTCACAACGCGCGACATATTTTGGAGAGCTTAGGTCTCCATCTTCAAGCACTAAGAGTGCTAGGCGAACCGATCCGTGACCTGTCGCCAGGGGGGTGTCACTACGCAGTTTAGGTACATTTGGCCGGCGCGCCTCCCGGGCAGGCGTATGGCAGTGGGCTGCCGCTCGGCTCGCACGATACTCGTGTCACGTGGCGCGAGCGCTAAATTGAAAATTAACAACGGCTTCGAAACCTAAATCTCGATCTAATCCGTATAAAAGATGTCTTTACGGATGTCTGAATAAACGGAAGAACAAGGAAGCAGAAATAACATTTTTAAATTCCGGACGATATTGAAAGGTCCCGAAGTAAGTTTAGTAATATTTAAAATAAACATCCTTAATTTATTGAATATTGGTTGCCCAGAAACAATATTAGGAACTGACCGACATATTTTCAAAGGAATACGACTGTGGCATATCTACTTCCGTGTGAATCACACATTTTATTTATTTTATAAGCTATAAATCTTAATGATTAAGTCAGCTTACGAGAATCAGACATAATCTCTATAAAAAAATTCAATCTCCACATAAAAATTTCATGTTTACAGAATCAACGTTTGTAATTCCTACATATTTATCTTAAAAATAATAAATCAGTAGGTATATGTACAGAAACTTGTCAAGTGACAACCCCGTGCCGACGCTCACAGCTCGGTCATAAAACTGCGGCGCGCAAAGAAGATTCACGGTTCCTGCGCGATTATAAGTTTCAATTTTGCTTGCAGGCAGCGAGTATAGGTATAACTTTATACCTAAATCTGACTTTTGTGAAGGAGTGAATTTTCTGTACGGTAGTAGGTACTATTAGTTGTTCTGAGCCGTCGCTACGGGGCCGCACTATCGCGCGTAGTGCCTAATACAAGTGAGTACAGCCGGTAAGTGTATTATCACTTCTCATGCTCGTAAAGTTCGACTTTAAGTCGTGCGTGGACGACATAAAATCGCATTTTAAGCTTTAGGGCAAAAAGTAAAATTTTTTTCTAAGACTAAGAATGTGGCTCAACAGCCAAACAGAGTCAAAATATATTGCAAAATTTAATTGAGCAGTAAAATTTCGTAGAATACTGAAACTTGTTCTTTTATTATATTCTTGCTATAATTATTTGAATTGCGTGTTTTCTATAATTAAATAAATGAAATCAAATAAAATAGGAGTTGATAATAGTTTAGAAATGGCCCTAAATGTTTTTATGACTTGGCAGAAAACAAGTATCTATGTCGGAACATGGTGGAAACCAAATTTGTTTTTATTGTAATATTTTTGTTACAACTTGAAATTGTTTTACGATTACCGCTAAATAATTTCCTTGCAATTGAAGTGAAAATTAGAGTGTAACCCTCGTGCATAAAACCCATTTTACACTCGACTTTATATCAATCCTCGCTCGCAAGCTCGCTCGGATGGATAAACGCCTCGCGTAAAATCGTACGTTTTATGCACTTGTTGTACAATCTACTATTAATGGTACAAAAAAAATCTCTGGTGCTTAGTACAAAAATGAATATTGTATTTTGTAAATTTGCAGAGGAGTCCGTGTGGCGTGGTCGTGCGTCGGCCGCCTGCTGTCGCTCGGTGGCGTGGGCTGGGCCGGCGCCGCCGTGCTCGCGCAGGCCACAGGGAACTGTGCTCATGAAGAGGCCACCACTGAAGCCAACGGAGCTTTCAGGTAACTGATACTACACACCGTCAACTCTTGCGACATTGCCTACGATGCTGATCTCTACTCAGAATCAGAATTTTATTCATAAAACACATTATTTTACATGTCAGTTTTCAATAAAGTATGTCAAGATATAAATTTTATCCTTATGATAAGAAAGTATTTACATTAAAGTATTTACATTAAATAATCAGAGACGGGCTACGGGCAAACAAATTTTGTTATTATATGAGTTACTGAATATATATTTAACTACTTAACGGCCTCCTAGCCTAGTCGGTAGTGACCCTGCCTGTGAAGCAGGAGGTCCCGGGTTCGAATCCTGGTCAGGGCATTTATTTGTGTGTTTATCACGGTTTGTTCCTGAATTATAGATGTAATCTATGTATTTAAGTATTTATATGTGTACAAGGGCTGCTATTTATATATCCGGAAACCGGGATTACAATCTTCTTAAATAGCATATTTGACCTCCATGGTAAAATTTGAATTTTTTTAAGTACTGGCCGGTATATTTTTTCTTTCTTATTAACGCTCGTGTTTTGTTTTTGACGGGTTTTAAATGTCATCTCGCAGCAAGAATGGAACTCACTCGTGAAAATATTCGTGCTATGATTTATTATGATTTTCGGCGTGGTTTAACGCAACAACAGTGCATAGATCAACTAACTTCAACTTTTGGTGATGAAGCCCCATCTAAAACTACTGTGTATCACTGGTTTAGTGAGTTCAATCGTGGACGTAGTATGCTTACGGACGAAGTTAAGGCAGGTCGCCCGAAATCGGTCGTTGTACAACAAAATATCGAGGCTGTGCGAAAACTTATAATGGACGACCGACATGTTACGTACCGCGAGATAGAGGCGACTCTGGGTATTTCTATGACCAGCATTAATAGCATATTACATAATTATTTGGCTGTAAAAAAAATTTGTTCGCGTTGGATACCCCACAACTTAACAAAAGAGCAAAAAGATGCTCGCGTCGAATGGTGCAATAAAATGTTAAAAAAATATAACCGTGGTGACTCAAAAGCCGGTGACGAATCCTGGATCTATGCATACGATCCCGAAACGAAGCAACAATCAACGGTATGGGTGTTTCAAAATGAGCCGAACCCTACGAAAGTTACTCGTGCAAAAAGTACATTGAAACAAATGGTGGCCTGCTTCTTCGGTATTAATGGCCATGTAGCTACAGTGCCACTAGAAAACCGTAGAACGGTTAATTCAGAGTGGTACACGACCATTTGCTTACCGGAAGTATTTGAACAAATTCGTAAAACTAACCAGCGACGAAGAATCATTCTTCATCATGACAATGCCAGCTGTCATACGTCACGCGAAACAACTCTATTTTTGGAGGGTCAAAATGTGGAATTAACGGGTCATCCGCCGTACAGCCCTGACTTGGCACCCAACGATTTTTATTTATTTCCAAATATAAAGAATAAATTACACGGTCAACGATTTTCGACCGCTGAAGATGCTGTCGACGCATTCAAACAACACGTTATGGAGGTACCTCAGGCGGAGTGGCAGAAGTGCTTTAAAAATTGGTTCACGCGAATGCAAAAGTGCATAGATCATCAAGGGGAATACTTTGAAAAACAATAAAACCATTTTCAGCCGTGTACGTTTGTTTGTTTTTTTGTTTCCGGATATATAAGTAGCAACCCTCGTAATTGTGTACATCTATTATACACCGTGGGCCCATATAACTAGACAGATTTTAACAGTGTATTCCTGATCATATTTAGATACGAAGATGTCCTATAAACTTTTCTGGAATATGCCTAGTTTCAGAGTTAATACCAGTGTTGGCCGTTAATTTCAATTAGAATTGAAAATTGATCAATAAGATTGAAGATTAATTCCGTAACTAATCAATTACACTAACATCAATTTTTACTAACGTTAGTTCGCATTGATTTTGTGACGTCGTCAATTACACTAACCGTCAATTAGAATTAACCTATTAGTTACACTAACGTCTCGAAAATTTAATAAGAATTACAGTCAATTAGATTAACGTTAGTGTAACTAAATTAATCCTGTCTTACACTAATAATTAATTTTAAAACTGCATCTCGGGTTCGGAAGTCGGGACCAATATCACAAGATGGAGCTCATGCTGGACCCTAGGGCTACCTACTGGATCTCGGGTTTGGCGCATCATAGACTCATGCTGTTTGGGCTCATTCGACTTGTACTGATGAGCAGATGGTACCGGTATCAAAATCTGGAGCTCATGCTGGACCCTGGGGATCCCTACTGGATCTCGGGTTTGGCGCATCATAGACTCATGCTGTTTGGGCTCATTCGACTTGTACTGATGAGCAGAGGGTACCAGTATCAAAATCTGGAGCCAATGCTGGACCCTGGGGATCCCTACTGGATCTCGGGTTTGGCGCATCATAGACTCATGCTGTTTGGGCTCATTCGACTTGTACTGATGAGCAGAGGGTACCAGTATCAAAATCTGGAGCCAATGCTGGACCCTGGGGATCCCTACTGGATCTCGGGTTTGGCGCATCATAGACTCATGCTGTTTGGGCTCATTCGACTTGTACTGATGAGCAGATGGTACCGGTATCAAAATCTGGAGCTCCTTTTAACTTTTACTTTCTTAGTAAAAGTCAAAGTGAAAGTGAAAGTCAACGTGAAAGTGAAAGGGAAAGTGAAAGTGAAAGTCAAAGTCAAAGTGAAAGTGAAAGTGACAGTCAAAGTGAAAGTCAAAGTCAAAGTGAAAGTGAAAGTCAAAGTCAAGGTCAAAGGTCAAAAGTAAAAGTAAAAAGGAGCTATACCGGTACCATCTGCTCATCAGTACAGGTCGAATGAGCCCAAATAGCATGAGTCTATGATGCGCCAAACCCGAGATCCAGTAGGGATCCCCAGGGTCCAGCATGAGCTCCAGATTTTGATACCGGTACCATCTGCTCATCAGTACAAGTCGAATGAGCCCAAACAGCATGAGTCTATGATGCGCCAAACCCGAGATCCAGTAGGGATCCCCAGGGTCCAGCATGAGCTCCAGATTTTGATACCGGTACCATCTGCTCATCAGTACAAGTCGAATGAGCCCAAACAGCATGAGTCTATGATGCGCCAAACCCGAGATCCAGTAGGGATCCCCAGGGTCCAGCATGAGCTCCAGATTTTGATACCGGTACCATCTGCTCATCAGTACAAGTCGAATGAGCCCAAACAGCATGAGTCTATGATGCGCCAAACCCGAGATCCAGTAGGGATCCCCAGGGTCCAGCATGAGCTCCAGATTTTGATCCCGGTACCATCTGCTCATCAGTACAAGTCGAATGAGCCCAAACAGCATGAGTCTATGATGCACCAAACCCGAGATCCAGTAGGGATCCCCAGGGTCCAGCATGACTTCCATCTTAGGATACCGGTCCCATTGCTTATTAATACAAGCCCCCGAGTCCAGAGTCAAAATCGAAACAAAAATCAAAACCTCGTAGCTTAACCTAAATTCGCGTTTAGTTAGGTAAATTATTAATGTCAATTACTAATTCAATCTACACTAAAAATTAAATTAATGTTTCAATTTTTGAGAAAGACTAAAAATTAAATATCTTCAATTATTAGTTATTCGCAAAGGATTAACACGTTAGTTACAGTTAATTTCAATTCTAATTGAAATCAATTTGCACTAAACTATTAGTGTTCAATTTTAACTAACGTGTTTCAATCTTCAATTTTTAATTTTCAATTACACTAACGTTCGGCCAACACTGGTTAATACCAATTAAAAAAAAATATATTTTTATTATAACTCATCACAAAACGCCTTTTCAATGGCGTTGTTGCCACTATTGAACATAGTTTACACGTCCTTATTGACAGATATCAAAGTGACAAAGAAAACTTTGCCGAAACTAAATTTTTCCAAAAAAATGTACCAATTTGTTTTAGTTGATAATTTTATTAATAACATTTGCTTTTGATGTGCAATAAACATAAAAAAAATGGAATAAAATAGAAAAAATTTTTTTTTTTTTTGCGAAATTGACCTAAAGTCAAATAATATTTTTTCCTTCTTTTGGTCTTAGAAATTCGTGGTTAAGATCTGTCGGGTTTTTCCAGCCCACGGTGTATATGTCGTCGCCTAGTATCCACAACACGAGTTTTACTGAGCTTACTCTGGGACTAGGTTGATTTGTGCAAGATTGTCCGATAATATTTATGTATATTTATAACTATTAGCTTCGCTGCGTGCAATTAGTGATTTCCCATTCAAATTTCCACCCCGTTTTTCTCCCCCTTAAAGGTTGGTTTCTGGGATGAAACCTATCCTATGTCTTTTTCCGGGACTCAAACCATCTTCATACCAAATTTTATCTAAATCGGTTCAGCAGTTAAAGCGTGAAGGGGAAACAAGCACACAAACAGACACACTTTCGCATTTATAATATTACGTATGAATTCTTAGTAATTGAGAACATGCATGAAAAATATTTAGTTGAATTAGTTCAATAAACACGTTCAGCAACACCGAATCAATTTAAAAACGTGGAAATCCGTAATAATTTTCTAACATTTTTGTAAAGATATTGCGGTTTAAAAACATAAAATTTGAGCAATTTTTTTAAATACGCCGAATGTATTTTCAATACCACAATTCCATTACTTGTATTCTAACAAGAAAAAAAATGTATGACAACTATATATGTAAACGCATTTTTTCGTGCCTAAAATTACAAAAATCTTCTAAAAACTTGTTCCTTCCAAACAGTTTTCCGCAACTTTGTGGTCGGTGACGTCACAAACCACACGCTTTTTGTATGGGGCGTTTTATGGGGCCCAGACGCCTAACGTATTTTCGCATTTTTGACGTTTCAGGGCTACAATAGATAGTAGGTTAGAGACATTTGAATCTAACGGGAAATATAATTGATCGACGTCATCGAAAAAAATCATGCATGTTGCTTATTGCCGCCTTTCTCCCATCTCAGAAATAAGATATAAACATCTGTATTGCGAAGAACACTATGTTTTCCATGCCAGGCAAAGTAAAACATAGTAGTCAATCTTGCATAAGTTTACGGTAATTCATAGAACACAATCTTTAAACATTTCAAAGTCATATTTCTAAGCAAGCGCCATCTGTCGAGTTATTCTGTCAGCGTTAAGCGACGAACAAAGTATTAGAAACTAGGATTTAGTGTCTGGTGTGACCGATAGATGACGCTAGTGCTTTAACCTGAAAAGAGACCGCGATTTGGTATGGGTATTGTCCATCCATGTCTATATCATCCTTGTTTCTAAGTAACCAACTGGGTCAGTGAAGAAGATTGGTAAAAACTGGATTCCTAATTGTTAAAAGTCCACTCCATTAGCCTAGGCTGCCGGGTGCAATGGTTTTTGTGGCGAAGGTGATATAGGCAACGTTTTAAACGATTTTCAAAAATATATATGAAATAAAAACGTATGTGTTGCAGTTGTAGTGTGTCTATCTGATTTTACGTATGTTGTGTACAGAATACGAGGTCTCCTGCCGGGCTGTGTGTATTCGCTGCAACTCAAGGAGTCGTCCACACCGGAGCTGGCTGGCTTGAAGCTAGCAAAGGGGCCGTCTTCCATACAAGTTAGTAGATAGTAGGGCAGATGCCCTGGTTTTGGCCATTTTCAACTTTATTCAGGTATAGATAAATTTACAAGTTTGTGGTTTATAGTTAACTAGCCTTTTCCCGCGGCTTCGCCCGCATACTATAAGTACTCAAAAAGGATACGATACCCATGTTGATTTTCATACTTTGTGACCACATTTGACCCTTTTAGGGGTTAAATTTTCAAAAAACCTAAGTGTTTACTCATTTATCGTTAGGAATACTCCTGTGAAGTTTCGAATAAAATAGTCTAACAAATCTTGATTCGCCATACAAACTTTGGACCCCCATTTTACCCCCTTAGGGGGTGAATTTTGAAAAATCCTTTCTTAGTGCATCCTTAGACCTTATAAGGAACCTATGTGCCAAATTTGGAATCTCTAGAACCAGCGGTTTGGGCTGTGCGTTGATATGTCAGTCAATCAGTCAGTCAGTCAGTCAGTTTCTTCTTTTATATATTTTGATATAAGAGTAAATTATGGCAGCACAGATGGCACTGTCATCGTTAATGTATCTGTTGCCATTGAGTTGTCAAGAGTCATGGAAAAAAGTGGCCAAAACTTGGCCCCTTTCTGACATTTCATTAAAGAAAAAAAAACGATCTAATGTCAGAATCTTAACAGCGGAGATTCATATAAAAATAGTAATATATTTTACGGAACTGCGCTCCAGAACTCGCATTGTAGATGTTGGTGTCAAGACCGCCAAGCTAAAATGGGACTGGACAGGACACGTTTGCCGCATGCATCCGGAAAGATGGGCCAAATGTGCTACCGAGTGGGTCCCACAGGATGGCTACCGGGGCAGAGGCAAAGCAAAAAAGAGATGGCGGGATGATTTGGACGCATTCTGTAAAGAGTGGTCGAATTTGTCAACCAACAGGGTCGAATGGGGGAAAAGAGGGGAGGCCTTTGCCCAGCAGTGGGACACCAAAGAGGCTAATAAAAAAAAATAAAAAAAATATATTTTTAATGACTCAGTACATAAAGAGTGTCATATTCCCTTATTTACGCAAAATTACGGACGTCTGAATAGACAAACTCTCCTTAAAGTGGTCAAAACCAGGGCATCTGCACTTGCAAATTAGAGACCACCACTGAGGAAGTACCTCCATCTTACAGAAAACCACAGCCAAATAGTACTAGATCCTACTCATAGTGTTGTGTTCCTTCTGGTGAGTAAGATTGCCCCAGAGCTCGTCCCTTTAGCCTCCTCCTTTATAATCTTCCTTTTTAATAGGTCGTCACCTCTGGATGTCAGGTATCCATATGCTACGGTAATTGCTTACCATCAGGCGGTATGTATGCTTGTTATTAGCCAAGGTTGTGGTAAAAAAAAATCACGCTAACTTTATTGATTTGTTTAACATTTCAACTAAATATGTTCTAGGTGAAAAACAATCAAGACATCACGGACGTCCAGCTCATCGCCATCCAACCGCACCAGATAACCGACACCAACGTGTTGGTCTACACCCCCAACATAGACCACTACAAGACCCTGCGGCTCACTCTAGCACTGGAGTCGACCCCGGACACGCCTATATACTCTACTAAGCTTGACAGTGCTGGATACAGTCAAACTTTGAATCCAGGTAAATACTTATTTATTTAAAAAACCGGCCAAGTGCACGCACTTGCACGACACATCGGACCACGCATAATGGAGGGTTCCGGAGCTTCAATGGAATAAGAACCAAACTAATGCCAAAAGGTCGTATCTGATGCCTGTGGATGAAGTTTTTTGGAAATAACTCAAAAATGGCTGGACCGATAATGTTCAAAACAATTTTCGTATATAGTATATGACATCGCGCATCTTCTCAAATTGTTTCATATTTTTTGCACTTATGGTTCAAAAGTTACAGGGGGGTGACACAATTTTTCTGACTTTCGAAGCGATTATTTCTGAAAATATTCACTTAAACACAAAAAGTTCAAAGAAACCTCAATGTCATTTTTAAAGACCTTCGATTAGTGTGCAATATGTTGACATTTGGTCATTAAAAAAAATTGATACATTGTATGGAGTGACCCCCCAAAAATATTTTTTTCCGCAATTTAACTACATAACTAAATTGTATTTCTAAATTGTATTAAGATACGTCTTAAAGTTTCCGAGTAAAAAAGCACTACATATATACCTCGTCAGGATCAGGAATTGTTAGCCGTATTTTAAACGAACTCGCATTGCTCGTCCGTTTATTCTCCACTCACTGACGCTCTCTTCCACCTTTACTTCCAGGTCTGATGTACGTGCTGCCGAGGTTGCCAGCCGATAATAAGACTTACATGGTGCAGTTAGAGTCCACTTTGTCTAAAGCGACGCACGGTTACGAGGAGGTGGTTGGGTACTTCACCTCAGATGGGCAATTTAAGCATTTCAACTTGGAATTTTTGCCTAAGGTAACGGATTTGGATGACATTTAGTATTTTTTGTCACTACATAGTACAAAACAAAGTCGCTTTCCGCTGTTTGTCCCTATGTATGCTTAGAGCTTTAAAACTAAGCAACGGATTTTGATGCGGTTTTTTTTAATAGATAGAGTGATTCAAGAGGAAGCAGGGACTGATTTCAGTTACGGTTTTACCGGTATGAAACCGGTATTCCATTACGATACCGGTGTAAAGGTTACGCCCGCCGCGCCAACATAACGGTACCGTAACCGTTTTGAAATATCGGTTACCAGTAATCGATTTAAAAGTAACCGAAACCTTTAAAATACCGGTTCGAAACCGGTATAATAACGGTTACCGAAAAAAATAAGCGGAAAGACAAAACGGCAGCGCCGGCGGTTTGGCAACGACGCCTAAATCGAAATATCGGTAACCTTTAAAAACCGGTTAAGGTACCGGAAAAAATAAAGGTTACCGTTATATTTCGATATTGAAATATAAAGGTTCCGCTACCGAAACCGCTATTTGAAAACCGATATGACGTCATATCGGTTATAAAATATACCGGTATTTTTCGGTTATGCAGTCCCTGAGAGGAAGGTTTATATGTATAATACATGCGTAATATAGTAGAGAAACACTGATGATTATAGAGGATTCTAATGTGATGTCGTAAATAAACCCATTTTTTGCGCTTACATTGCAAACGCTGGCCGAGTCCTAAGAGATAGATCAAAATAATGTACTACAGTATTGTACATCTTAAAAAGGTCTATAAAAAAGTCCGCGATGGTATATGTCTATCTCTTAGGGATAACCCACAATAACCATTTTTTATCCCGTGCGAAGCCGGGGCGAGTCGGTAGTAGAAAATAAGTTGGTTATGGTAGACACGGATGTTATACAAGGTACAACAAAATTACTGGTGATACTGTGCAAGGGCATAATTGGTATGGTATTCTAATTATGAAAAACTAAGAATATAAAACGCGTAATAGGCATGGTGAATTTTTTTCATGTATGGTATCAATCGATTCGTTTTGTTGTGAGGATCAAATGTCTATATGGGGCCAATTGCGTTAAAGCAACACTAAAGTCAGAAATGAGACTTAAAGTCCGAGATTTGCATTTGTTTTTCAAAACGCTCCTAACAACAGTGCAAAAGTGACGTCACGATCACATAGTCGCCCTGTTTAAAGTATGGAAAAATTATGAAATTGCTATTTTCACAGTGAAATGTTGCGTTTATGTATATGGTTGCCGTACAATTTATTTTACAGTAAAATGTTATAAATCGAATGGTATCATTGTTTTTTTTTATTTCGCACTTTAAAAAATCGTAAAATTTAGAAATTTTGCAGCTTGATATCTTTGAGCCATTTCAATAGAATTTATAAATTTTCACTTTAGTTAGATATATTGATCATATTGCATCCTGTCAACTAAATTTTATTGCATAATTCAACATGTGTCATCATGCCTATTGGGTTTGTATGGAGGGTTAGCCGGCTGGGACGACGTATCCCATACAAAAAAAAAATTTCACGTCCAAAATTTTTTCTCATAGTATTCCTTACTCGTAATACGATACTATTTATGCCCTTAAACGGAACACCAGTATTCTTGTTACACCCTGGTTTAGGGTTTGCTCCCGGTACTCGTTTTCTATACAAATCCAGTACCGGAACCGGGAATTCCCGGTTCTCGCCGTACAAAATCATAACCGGGAGCATTCCCTACCCTGGTTATCATCATTCCCTCCTCGCCGTATCCGGCGACAGCGACTCCGTCAATTATTCCTTGTACAGCCGCCATCAGATATATCGGAGCGGCCAAGGTGGTCACAAATATCTAAACAACGCCTATATTGTCAAGGCGATAAAGTGCATGTTCAGATATTTTTGAGTACCCTGGCAGCTCCGATATATTTGATGGCAACTGTATTACAACTTGCAATACAACTTGTTTAACAATAGACCTTGACTTGACCGTATTAAAACCTAGGGATTATTGCCTATGATAATCAAACAATATTCAGACCCGAAACCTAGAACCCTTAAACTGTAATGGTCCTTTATTTACTGTTTTGAAAAAATAAGTCCCGCCGAGTTTCTTGCCGGTCATAATACTTCTCGGGTCAGAGGTGTAGGTTAGAACCGGTGGTAGTTTTTTTTTCTCTGACGTTCATAAGTGCATTGTAATGTGCCTAAATTGAAGAATAAATATCTTTTATCTTTTTATCTTTTTTTTACATATTCTAAAATCTTCGTAGATATGCATAAAATTCAAAATAGTACATTAGGCACCCAGGGCGGTAAAATAAAGAACGGATCAGATCGCGGGTATTTGTGTCCCGAACCGAAGTTGAGGGTCATAAACGATCTGAGACCTTTATTACCGCCCGAGGTGCGTACACAATTTTACGTCTTCTCCTAATTATATTTACTATGGATGGGTTATACTCGAACAAAATGAGCACAAAATATACTTCCAGAGTTATTTTATAACCTAGCAATGATTCTGTTATGTTTAGTTATTTTGACAATCATTACATCTTTGTCACTCTCATTGTTAGAAAATTACAGTTTGTCTCTTTCTCACGCGGGCGACGGGAGCTCATTGGCACATCCGCATCTCTCGCTTGCCGATGCGCGACTAGCGACAATTGTTTGAATTCACTCATTTTAAGTGCCTCAGTTTTAGAGCGTGCATAACCTGCCATTATTATATATCATAGTCTACTCCCCGATGACAATAGTACATTACTTACCAAGGACTGTAAAAGAAAGAAAGGCCGAAATCGCAGGTATTTGTGACCCGAGCCGCAGGCGAGGGTTGTAAATATGCGATAGAGGGCTTTCTTTTTTACTGCCCGTGGTGAGTACACAATTTTTCTTCTCCACCTGGCCATAATGCGAGTTTTACCGTACGCATAGCGTGCGGTAATACTCACATTATGGCCAGGTGTGACGTAAAATATATTTTTTCCTTTTTTTTTAGGTAAAATCCTCCGAGCAAGAACTCCGCCAAACCTCCCTCCTAGTTGTACCCCTATTCCTCCTCCTAGCACTCGCCTACCACCACCGGGCAAGTCTGCTGGCGCAAGTAACTGCCCTGGCCACCCAACGGCCAACGCCTACTCGACCTACTAGGGTGCGACCAGATGTGCTCGACCATGCAAGTATAGATCAGATAGTGAGCAGCGTCAATGCTGCTGGGAAGAAGAAGAAACAATGAGTTTTGTTTATTTCCTATTAAGACCGTTTTTTTGCTCACCAGTTGGCGCCACTGTAAACGGAGGTCCTGAAATACAGCTGTATTTAAAAAAAAATACGTTTGTGAAAACCAAATTTACGCTTAAATAATATTTAATACAGTAGACCGTATTGTAAAAATATCGACGACGCCGCATTGTTGAGCAGTTCCGCTTTATTTGGAAAAAAGGAGGATTTTATTAGTTCCGTTTTTAAAACATTCTATAACTCGTAACTCATATTTGCTATAGTTAACACTTTCGCAACCAAGAACCCGCCTGGTAGGCACTCGTAATGTTTTCTCAGATGCCGGGCGCGCGGCGTGCAGCATTCCGTTGCACTTGTTAGCCCGCCTGGCGGGTTCTGTCGGTTTCTGGGGTATTGTTCAAAATTTTGCCCGGTTGCGAAAGTGTTAATATTCTGGTATGTCAAAATATTCACAACATTGTTAAATTAGAAAGAATTCCGCGAATCCCACTTAATTACCATGGAATTTGACATTTCGAAGACCTCCGTCTACACTAGCGCCTCTAGCGGAAAGGAGATCGTCAATTTTTGTTAGGTGATCTGGCCCAGATTATTTAGGACCGTTTAGGAATGACTCTAACCTTTAAAAAATCGTCATAATTTCTAGATCAGGACGGTGGTAAAAAAGTTTCGAAATCTAATGGGAAAATTGAAAAATCATGCATTTAAAACTTCAATCTGACGAGGACAATTTTTGAAAGCGTGCATGCCTATGATTTATAAATTAATGTAAAAAATACTGTTTTTTTAAAGAAAATGTACAAAAGCGGACTTAAAAATAAAACGGGAATCATGATGAAATATTAAAAAGTCATATTTTGATCGTATTTATAGTTCCTGTATTTCGGTAAACAAAGACGGCTGTCAAACCATCGTTGATACTATTAACTGAACATTCCTAACACCTATTGCAAAGGGATAAGGTTTACCACCGTTAAGTGCGATAGCACTAGTATCTGACATTGCAAAATTGAAAAAAAGATGCGTTTCGTTATCGAAGGAGCATGATATTATGCCATTATGAAACCCACTTTTAATATTCAAACTCCGATCAAAAATGCAAAAATACGCATTTTCAATCTTTAGGCGTTTTAATTTAAACTAATTTAAACTTCCGTATTCGTAGGCTTAGATATTATTTTAATATTACAATGTTGTAACTTACCGAACAGTATCAAAACGCAGATTATGTAACGGTAGATATTGACAGTGTCAAACCAAAAAACAAACCCTTTTCAGTCCAGGTGAAGTTAAACTTTATATCAATGCCATAAGGACGTTAACGACTTGTCTTGCTGTATTTTAATCGCGGAAAGATCAACATAATGTGTATTTATTTAGAATTTCTAATTCCCGTTTCATTTTTTTGTAATATTTTGTCTACTTTAGTAATAAAATGAGTATTTATTTTACAGTGTAGTACAAACTGTATACGGTTTATATCAGGTGGCCCAGCATTGACGATCTACTTTGATACGCGATAGTCCTCATTACCTCTAGATTATTTCCTTAAGTAATTTCAAGTCTGCATGAGGCGAGTCTACTCGCGCAAGTGATAAGTGGGAAGTGGGAGTGAGAAGAAAGAACATTCATTATTTTTAACTTTTCCTCTTATAAAATGTCCCTTTAAAACTTTACTACGCTCGTTACCAATCCCAGCGTTTTCTCGCGTAGAGAAAACACAGATCCCGCCTAGCGGGTTCCCGGCACTTAATATGTAAAGTATGTATTTCCAAAAAGCATTCCTCCCTTTCAAAAGTTTCAAACAGGTGTAGTTGCAATCATTTTCAACCGACTTCAAGATTTCGAAGGAAGTGGTACTGAATTCGTCGGGATCTTTGTTGCTATTTTTATATACAAAAAGTTTCCGTTACCAAATACCTTGTGGTATTACGAATTTATAATGTTTATCGATATAAGCTAGTATTAAAATTGCATGAAAAGACTCGAACATTTTATATGTACTTTCTCAAATCGTAATTTATTTAAATATTACTTAAAAATATTGTGCGAATGAATTGATCAATTTTGAAGGTTATAATGTTGTTTTAATTTATGTAGATGCATTTATGTTCTGGTGGTGTGTTATTTTTATTTATGTCAAATAAATGGACAGTGGTAATCAGTGAAGTTTTATTACTTATTTTCCTAAAATTATAAATAAATATAATTCTAAACTTAAATAAACTAAATTCTCTAATTAACCCTTTCAACGCTATGTGTCATATACAAAATCGTCACCCATACGCCAAGATCATGGATGCAAGCACGCTACCCTACCTATAGTAGTATTTTTCTAACATGTCCGAATTGCCTTAGGTTTAGCAGTTCAGAACGAAAGGAAACATATAAAAAGATAATCCGCTTAAATAGTTACCTTCCGTTCTAAGCTATAAGGTTCAAGTTGTAATGACTTTTCATTAAAAACAGTAACGGCCTTTGCCACACGCCTTGAACGTATGAAGGTTATTTTGACAATGTACGCAACAACACTTACTATAGGCACGGGTGCGTAGCCCACGTGCCAATCGTCACCTCTCTATCGCTCTTCCATATTAGTGCGACAGTGACAGTTGCGTTTCGTTCGCTACGGAGCGTTCATGATTGGCACGTTGGGTACGCATCCAGGTGTTCTTGGCGCTACATTTTGTGTACCGTAGTTCGTTATGTTTTCCGCTACACACAGGGAGCCCGCCTAGCGGGTTCTTG
The DNA here is from genome assembly GCA_947086415.1 of Pammene aurita. NCBI lineage: Eukaryota > Metazoa > Arthropoda > Insecta > Lepidoptera > Tortricidae > Pammene > Pammene aurita. Next base: position 3,794,351 of record OX352296.1, read on the forward strand.
GCGCGAAAAGTGTTAAGCATCTTTGACGTTGAAAAGGTGTCTACCTAAATTCTATTGTCTTAGTAGTCAGAATACTGAGCGTAATCATCATTTCTGAATTCTTTATAGTTGTCATTTGGCCTGAACTGTCTCTGGTTGGAGTGTTGGGGTTCCGCAGACCCACCGAAGCAGTGAGCGAAGCGGTGGTTACAGTCGGCCACTGTGTGGGTTTGATGGTCCCATAGGCGGGCGTTTTCTTTGCTGAAATGATAAAAAACTTCTTTAAAAAAACCGACTTCGAACACTAAATTGGTGGTTTTACATGTAAATTTACCAAAATATGTGTTATTATATTGGTAAGATAGGTGCCGTTTAGCGGCCACCGCTTAGGTACTCGTATGTATGTTGTACAGTACATATTAACGGCCTCCTAGCCCAGTTGGTAGTGACCCTGCCCGGGTTCAAATCCTGGTAAGGGCATTTATTTGTGTGTTTATCACCAATATTTGTTCCCGAGTTATGGGTGTTTTCTATGTATCTAAGTATATATTTATCTATATAAATATGTATATCGTCGCCTAGTACCCATAGTACAAGCTTTGCTGAGTTTGGGACTAGGTTGATTTGTGTAAGATTGTACCCAAATATTTATTTATATTATATTCAATATTATACATAAGAAATAAAAGGCCACTAAATGATACCTTTAGCAAAATAATGACTCATCAAAATGTACCTTTGAAGATGAGAAGATCCCTGTTTCTCACGTACTATCATTAGAACCAACCACCAGGGACCTCCTCGGAAGTATCTTCTTTTCAACAAAGATAAAATCATTCAAATCTATTTATAATTGACGGAGAAATCGCGTAACAAACGCTAAATTGAGAATGTCCAACTTATGCGTTTCTTTCGCTCGAATTAGCAAGTACGATGGTGTGGGAGATACCTAACGAAATTTAGAATTTCAGTCAGGAGTACTGGGACGCTCCTACCGAGCTTGCGCTTCCAGCGAGATAAATTGAAGCGAGTTCAAGCTGATCTGAGTGAGTAGATGGGATTGGCTGCTATGTTCGAAGGAGGGGAAAAGCGGAGGCTACGTCACGGCGGGAAGGGGTGCGGAGCGGCTACATAGACGCTAGCGGCATCTATCGGTCACTTGGCAAGGCAACGCACTCATACTAAATACCTATCTAGAACGGAACACATAATAGGTATTGTGTAACTAAACTCACTTGACGAAGTAAAGTTCGAACGCTGATGCGAAGTTTCTGGAAGACGTCGCGTGCAATCTACACAGTTCCAACTTCTCGCAGTCTTCCCCCGGGCTGCAAATTAATAATGTTTCAGGGTTTTCGCATATACAAGTTCTAACAAAAATGATGGTGATCTGTTTAAGGGCATTGGTATCGTATCCTAATTATGAAAAAAAAATTCGGGCGAAAAAAAAATTTTCCCCTATTTTTTGTTAGTCGCAATACGATACCCATTAGGCCCTTAAACGAACCTCCAGTATTTTTGTTATACTCAATGGCAGTTAACACTTTCCGTACCGTAGTTCACTAAGCGCTACACTCGTAGCAGATTCCAGCGTTTTAGTGCTTTATAGCGGAAATCCACTACAAAGAGAGCCCGCCTAGCGGGTTCCTGATTCGGAAAATGTTAAACCCTTAGTGAAATCAGTGAAGTTTACTTTAGTTTATGTGAATGAGGCCAATGACCTACAGATTATAAAATGGTGCTTCTTAACCTACTAATCCAGGAACTTTGTCGCCTGAAAGTACGGGGTAGTGTGCGTCAAATCCGGTAGTTCTGATTTTTTGCAGACTTGTTTATGATGTTGGCCCAATGAATAATCCAAGTTTTCGACCTCGAGCGCCAAACGCAACTTTGTCAAAAATCGAAAAATCGATGTTTTTTCAGACTGGCGATTATGGATTAAAGGACTGGTTTTTGATAGTACCTTCTCAGGAAATTATTAGTCTACAAATGTCTTGAAAAGGTACTGTCAAAAACTAGTCTTCAGGGGTTATTATCGCCAAAATCTGAAAATAATCTGATTATTCGTTTTTCGACAAAGTTGCGTTCGGCGCTCGAGGTCACAGACTTGGATTATTTATTGGGCCAACATCACAAACAAGTCTGCAAAAAATCAGATCTACCGGATTTGACGCACACGATGATTGTATAAAATTACTGGATCATACAATTGTCGAACCATTTTCTGATCCTTCGTTTCTCTGAGGTCTAGAAACTTTGTACAGGTAAGTACCATAGACTGTAAGGATTTGACATTTCCAAACCATAACCACGAGATGTTTGTTTGTTTGCGATCGCGACGCCATCTGCGTGTTTATCCTAATTATTTACGCTGCGTTAGACGCATCTCAATTTAAAATTTTACCAAAATAAATTCTAATATTTAGGTGGTTACTAAGACAACAAAAATAGGTCTCCTCTGTATAAAACCACATGGTAAAGCAAACGTCACTTTTGGACTAAGACCTGGCCAACGAAACCCATTTAGTAAGATTGCAGTACTATCCTTATTGCTAGACTCTGGCATCTGGCAGGTTTTAATGGGTCGAGGACCCATCAGAGTGACGACTAGCAAAATTTTTGAATTTGTCTTATTTATAGAGGATTGGGATGAATTACTTTATACGACGTTTTTGACTACTTCCCCCATCTGAAGTTTCGGCAATGGTATAATGGTCTAATTATTTACGTAATTTCTCATAATACTGCATCAAAACCTGAACTCTAGGATTTGTATTCTTAAAGTGGTTTGCTTTTTTTCACCTCCACCACTTTACAGCTACCAGATGTCCGGATCTAGAAATAAGCATAGTAGAGCAAACTAACGAAAGGGGTATGGATGGTACAAGAAGGATGGAACTCTCTTCTAGGAAAACGGTCGAAAAAGTGTCCAGCGGTAAGCACTAAACAATAGTTCCAAATATCTCCGGGTGGCGCTAGGTATAGTTCAGCATTTGAAATGAATTACCTATATTTAATACTTATATGACTTTCCAAATAAAATTAATATTCAGAGTGTTTTTCATCTCCGCAAATAATTATTTTGGATTTAATTTTTTTTATTTCAAAATTAATTTAATCAAATTTAATATCATTGTGGCGCCATCAGTTTATCGCCTTTTGACGGACACTTTTGTAACATAGAGATTTATATCCTTCCTATACCATCCATAGAAAGGGGTTTCGTCCATTGAAATAAATATAGGGGAAATGACACGTCAACGAAAGACGAGTGTCGATTTTGAGGTACCATCGCCCACACTGTTAACTGCCCATCGGTGGTCCTTATCCTTTTGTAATAAGGTCCACCGATGTACAGTTAAGCGTGTTGCTGTTTGTACTGGAGCTCTTAACATGGCGGTTAAAGTGTGGTTTTTCACGTCCAGAGCTCTCAATATGGCGAATTTTTCGGCCGCATTGGGTTTTTACGTATATACTCGTCATCTCTTTTTGCTTATGAATAAGGCGCTGAGTTAAAACGAGGGGAATATATTTTTATGTGTTTTGATTTACATATGTCGAATCCCCTATATAGTACATCCATGGTTTCGTCGCCGTCGCTTATTGTGTCATATCTGACATAGCTCTCCGTCTAAATAGCCGTCCGTTCAAGGATCCTTTTATAAGATGTCTAAGCTGGCATTATAATTTAAAGCCTGACCAGAAATATATGATTATTGTCAAGAGGGCGCTATTATTCTCATTTAAATGGCAACAGTTCAAAACGGTCAAAAAGTATGTTATTTTCTATGGTATTGTGGCATCTTGATTTGTTTACCTGTCAGCTCTGATGTTAATTTCAAAATGTTTCGTAGCGAAATAGTTTCATTTCCTGACCGTTTTATTTCTTGCAGTTTATTATATACATTATTCACAATGTTTTACTCGTGACTATGAATAGTTTTCGCCATTTTTTGTCATTTATTTAATATTCAACACGTTACTATTATTTAAGTAAACCGTCGCAATGACATTGACAACTGTGACAACCTATAATTAAAATTATTGCCCGTGTAAGAAATTAGTTCCAATGAAATTCCGCAACATGGCGCATGATCATATATTTCTGGTCAGGCTATCATCATTCTTTTGGGCTCCGGCGTCAGGGGTACGGCGTGTTATTTCGCCACCTGCCACCTGTCGGTTATAAGGTTTTTTTAATACATAAGAATGCTCAAGATCACAACGAGGCTCTCTACTATCTGCACCCAACGTGTACTAAGTCGCTTCGGCCATCTGAGCAGATCCGGGCCAGAGAGTCTGGAGAAGCATATAATGACTGGATGCATGTCAAGGAAGAGAAGGGATGGCCGCATGGCTACACGTTGGGCGGACAGAATAACGTCCATCACTAAAGCCACACCACAGGCAAGCATGCATCGGGCCCTGGATCGTGTGGCTTGGAGAGCGTTGGTGAAAAGTCTCCACAATCGTCACGTCCCTCAGCCATGAGAATACAGAGAAGAAGAGGAAGAATGCATAAAAATATGTAAACTAACCTTCTCTTAGTCCTAATACTTCTTATCTTGGATAGGCCGTTACCGTTGTAGAATCCCGACGCTAGACCCGGGTCGATGAATCTTTTCCAGAGGTGGTGGACTTTTGTTCCTGTAAAGAGTGTAATATCAGAAAATAAACTATATACGAAAAGGGAAAGGTTCGGTACAGTCACGTCACCTGATATTTTACACATCTGACGCAATATTTTGTAGGTTACCACAGTGGGAACTGATCCACTAGGTCTTGTTTTAATACGAGTAACAATCAATTACAAGAATTAAAATAAAGACCCATGCGTCTATAATTCAATGTCCAAGTTTGATAGCCAATCCCTGGCATCCGTTGTCCATTCCTTAAATAAAGCCATACGACAATAATAATAATACTCTAAGAATCTCGACCAACATCTTGAGAGACTTTTGCTACGGGGTTGTGGTTGGATCAAGGGTGAGGTTCAGAAGGAGGTAATCCTGGACACGGCGCGCATAGTCTGAAAGTTCCTCACTCTGCGGCCCTAACCACCGGCAGCCTGGGCCTTGCTCCGCTGTTGTAGGTTAGGTTTTTTATAATGTTTTCATTGGTTTTGCGTGTTTTAGATGTATTTTTATATTTTACTTTTATAAAAATGTTATAAATTACCTAGCCTAAGAAGAGAAATAGATAAAGGTGAATAATACTCGTACGAGTAACAAAGGAATGTGCAACACAAATGCAAAACTCAATATATCTTATTTTTAATAAATAGTTATCATGCAGTAGCTAAATGCTCCCGGCAACAATTAGTATGGGCCCGCTAATTAGAATAAATATACAATAAACAACTGTTTATTGTGTAACTACACAATATGTTCTTCATTACATTTGGGAAGGCAAAATAAAGTTTTAAGACAAAAAAATGTCCATTACTACCTAGGGACTTCGACTTTTCTATAACTGCCGCTACGCATACGTGTAAATGACACGCTTTGTAAGCAAGATGATCTTCGCACACTCGTTCATGTGGTGTCAGATAATGTGTTTCAACATTGTTATGGCAACCTTTTTACAATAATCTTTAACCCGATGTGTGAATGGGTCCTAGCAGGTGTACGTATTACGTAGCAGAACTCCCGAAAGGGCCACTAGTGTCACCACGTATTGGATCTATATCCCCAGTATCCCCACGCAAGCCTGTTAAAGAACCGACTTTATCATTTCACTAAACTTGTTTAGCGAAATGATAAAACTAGTTGACTTTTTGAGTTCCTTTTGTCAACTTACTTTAGGTTAGGGATTTTGTCAAATTCCTAAACAAACCTAGTATAATTTTTAAGAAAAAAAAACCGACTTCCATGGGGGTAGCCGGTGAAGCATTATTGTAGATACACTTAACAAACGCAGCGGAGAGGACCAATCGCCAAACGTGAACTATGCGTCGTTGAAGAGTTCCGTTCTGATTATCATCAACAGTTCCACTTCATCAAATGTCACTCTTTTGAATGAAAATGCTTGATTTGTTGATAAAAATACAAAAGTCACTTTATGTATGCCTTTAAGATTTGAGGAATTCCCTCGATTCCTCGTGGAACTCATCATCAGAACTTGAGCTTGACGAAAATTGGTCCTGACAATCTAACTTGCTTAACAAACATAGCGAAGAGGAAGAATCGCCAAACATGAACTATGCGTCGTTGAAGAGTTCCGTTCTGTTCATCATCAGCAGTTCCACTTCATCAAATGTCACTCTTTTGAATGAAAATGCTTGATTTGTTGATAAAAATACAAAAGTCACTATGTGTAAGCCCTTAAGATTTGAGGAGTTCCCTCGATTCTTCATGGATCCCATCATCAGAACTTGAGCTGGACGAACATTTGTTCTGACAATTAAACTTGCTAAACAAACACAGCGAAGAGGACGAATCGCCAAACGTGAACTATGCGTCGTTGAAGAGTTCCGTTCTGATCATCATCAGCAGTTCTACTTCATACAATGTCACTGTTTTGAATGAAAATGATGGTTTTGTTGATAAAAATATAAAAATCACTATATGTATGCTATGCCTTTAAGATTTGAGGAGTTCCCTCGATTCCTCATGGATCCCATCATCAGAACTGCGTTTTGACAAAAACGGGACCAATCTGTATATATATACTTACAATCAAAAAAAGAATTTTCTAAATCGGTTCAGACATGACGGAGTTATGGAGTAACAAACATAAAAAAAAAAAAACAAAAAAAAAAAAAAAAAAAAAAACATACACGCCGAATTGAGAACCTCCTCTTTTCAAATCTTGAAGTCGGTAAGCAAGTTATTTCATTGTATGGAATCTAAGTGCACCATCTATCTACAATAATCCTTCACCGGCTACCCCCATTGAAGTCGGTTTTTTTTTCTTAAAAATTATAAACTATATATCCGCTTAGTTATTCCCGCTGCTATGCTGGCTCTACTCAATGCTCAACGACAATTAAATCTAATCCGTCGTCGTACAGTCGCCATCAGATATCGGAGCGGCCAAGGTGGTCACAAATATCTGAACAACGCCAATATTATAAAGGCAATACAGTTCAGATATTTTTGAGTACGTTGTGGCCGCTCCGATATATTTGATGGCGACTGTACCTATAGAAATATTCGTGAAAGGTGATCTATATTTAATGCCCTTGAGTGTAGTTACGCTACCCTAACGTTGTCTGGAAGACATCGCCTTTTAAAGAACAAAAACCGCTTATTGTTTTGTGTTTGACTTGTCTTGTTGTGTTTGACTTGTCTTCGTTTGTTTTTGAGGTGTAAAATAAACAGTAATGTAATACTTAAAACTTGGCTTAGAATCTGGTTTCAACCGCATTATCCAAAGCATGCTAATGAATCCATTTTTGAACTAACATCAATAAAACTGAATCAACTAGCTGCTTTTTGGCATTTGTAAAACATCATATTTTAGATACACCTATAACTTCTCTAAGTATGTTTAGTCTGGCTAAACAAAAAGCGCAGGAACAGTGGAAGTAATAATAATAAGCTATATTCATACTTCAGGGTACTAGCATAAGCAAAAGACAGTATATGCTTCTCTCTGTCTATGCTTGAAGACAGTCCCTGACCAAACTCACAGTCTAACTTTAAAATTATAAGTCCAGATGAGCCTGTGTAGAAATAATCGTTAGTTAGTTTAGAATATATCAACTCACCCAAATCATTTGTTTCTTCTAAAGGTTTGCTTAAAACAACACTAGACATGGCCACAGCCATAATAATAGCTACGAAACTCATCATTTTTTTAAATTTAAGTAATACTATGGGCAAGTAAAAAAGCCTAGTGACTTTAGGCACTACAGGAGCCCTTTAAGTAGTCTTCAGAATGACAGACAAAAAGCATGTTCCGTATAATTTATACTAAAGTAATGACGCCAATACAGCACACAATGCATAAAAGTCGAAACAGTCATTAGAATATTCATTCAATTATAAACCATATTTACGCGCAATAAATACCAAAATCAAACTGATATTCCAATAGCTTCTGCAACTGTAATACGAAGTGAGACAGAATATTCGTAAATTGATATGATACATATTGTATTAAGTTTTATTAGCTTAAGTTATCGTGAATATCACTAGGTTAAACAACACTGTTGTTCAACATTGGTTTCAGGGTCCGCTAACGGAAAATTTGACTGAATTTACTAAGGACCGTGTTATTTATGGGAAAATGCGCAGTTTTAGTGTTTGTTTTTTTTTTTTTAGAACACGTTGAATGTTTTTCGGTTTCAATCTAGAAAGAAAGATTTGGTTTCGATTTCAACGGAGAGTAGTTTTACTTAGTAGGTAATAGTTAGACTTTGTGAAAGTAAAGTATTGGATTGTTTTTCTTTTTACAATCCAAGTAACCCAACCCAATGACTAGGTATACGGATAAAAACCAAAACCTTCAACACATGTATTCTGCCATGTATTACTTACGGCTGTAAAACCTGGTCCCTTACGAAATCACAAAGAGACAAATTTGTGAAATGCCAGAGAGCTATGGAGAGAAGTATGCTGGGAGTTCAATTACAAGATAAGATAGAAACCACAGCTCTGACATAAGAAGCAGAACCAAAGTAGCAAATATTCTTATCCACATAGACTTGCAAAAATGGAGGTGGGCAGGACACGCTGTAAGATGTAAGACTAAAAAGTGGAGTCAAAGAAGCTGCCGGTAGCTTAGAGCGTTTTCACATTGTTTGATCCGTTATCGGATGTCGGATGGCCCAAAGAAAAAGGAAGCTGCTGCCCTATGGCATTAAGTGCGCCTTTTTTGCGTTAGTGCTTTCTTTTGAGCAATGGACATTTGGTATTTGGTATTTGGACAATTTGTATTGTTATCGATATTATAGATAACAAAATTTATCGATATCGGATCGCATAACTGCGCTTGTTTGCCACCGTCGTGGTATACTTGTCTTGTGCAGTCTCCTATCAGTATTTGTTAATGTTATCGGGTTTATGAAGTCTCCGTCAAATCAGATCACCTAACTGCCACTTCCCCGAACGACCACTGTCTATTTCCTAGCTCGTCCTCTTCCTCGTCCGTCCATTTCCCCGAATGACCACTGTTTTAATTCCTATTTTGTCACTTCCCTGAATGGCAAATTTAACTGCAGGAATTATTGCCATTTCACCCAAGTATACCACTGTTGGAATTACTACTCTGTCCAATTCCCCGATTGACTACTGTTATTGAGGTCTACTGGAATGTTTTCCTAATTTGGGGAAAGTGGCCGTTCATAATACTTGGCCTTAAAATGAATGTGGCCGTAGGTGACCGGATCCTTTCTGGAAGTATTGCAGGTTACGGCAAGGGGTGTCCATCTCCACGAAGTGACAGCTACGGAACGTATCGGATACGTTTATGGGGTTGTCAAAAACACTTTCGTTTATTTGCGGCATGACCACAGATAATATAAAATATTTAGGTAGTTTATAGTAGTAGTTTTGTACTAAAATAATAATTAGATTGGACATAAAGGGTAATAAATCAGAAGTTTATCTAGTTTTGTATAAAAATTACTAATATATTATATTAGGTAGATTGAGGCAGATTGGGGCAGCTCCAGCAATAATACTAATTTGCGTACTTGTCATCCCTACAACGTCGAAAGGGAAAATTGTATGGAGACGTCACGTGTCACCGTTCATCGGTCATAGTTCTGTCAAATGCCAATTTTGTAGGGAAGACGACCTTCTGTATAAAATACTATTATCAAACGAGCGGAGCGTAAGCGAAGCAAGTTCTACAAACAACTTCTGGCTAGTCTCGGAATTTCGATGGCTTTTTGATTTTGAGAGTTTGTTTCGCGATAACTTTAGTAACGTTTTTCTGAACTTCATGAAATTTGTTGGGGTTGTAGCAGAGATACATATAATTTGAGAGTTCGTATATGAGCAGGATCGACCAAGGGGTCATAGAGCTAGAAGGCGCTAAAAAATCATCATAAGGGTCTTGTTATATTGGTCCCCTTGATCAATCCTGCTCATATACGAACTCTCAAATTATATGTATCTCTGCTACAACTCCAACAAATTTCATAAAGATCAGAAAAAACGTTACTAAAGTTATCGCGGAACAAACTCTCAAAATCAAAAAGCCATCGAAATGCTGAGACGTCCCACTAGCCAGAAGTTGTTTGTAAGAACTCACTTCGCTCGTTCGACTAGCACGTGGCAGCTCGAACCGCTTAAATTCGTGAGCTGCTGACAAACGAACAAACAATGTCTACGGCAGCAGGACGTCAATGGCCTATTAATAGAAATCGGATGGAAAGAAAAAATATTTAAAACAACTTTTGAACCAAGAGAATATTTAAAAAACTATACCGTCAACTGCTACAACTTTGCCTAAGATGCTCAACTTGGCCTGCTTGGCCAACTCACAGCTATTCGAACGAGCAGAGCATAAGCGTAGTGAAGTTCTTACAAACAACTTCGGCTACTAGGACGTCTCGGCATTTCGATGGCTTTTTGATTTTGAGAGTTTGTTCCGCGATAACTTTAGTAACGTTTTTCTGATCTTTATGAAATTTGTTGGAGTTGTAGCAGAGATACATATAATTTGAGAGTTCGTATATGAGCAGGATTGATCAAGGGGTTGTGGAGCTAGAAGGCGAAAATAAACCTGTAGAAGGGTCTTGTTATATTAGGCATTTCGTTTGCAAGTAAATCGCGAGTTCGAGGCGGACTACTAGATATATCTTATTCCTGAGATGGGAGAAAGGCGGCCATAATTAAGATCAGGAATAAGATATAAATAGCTGTTTGGTGAAGAAACCCATGTTTTTCAAGCCAGGCAAAGTTGTAGCAGTTGCCGGTATTTTTAATTGTAACGACAACCACTTCCTTTTGACAAATATGACACTCTTTATACACTTAGAGCAGGCCGTTGGCAACCCTACCTTATCGAAGTAGAAGGATTCGGCCTTCCTAGGGCAATACGGTAAAAAGTTATGTATTGTAATTGTTTATTTTTAGTACAGTTTAGCCCGTCTATTATACCTAGTTTTATCACTTTCTTTAGGTTTTCGTAGCCAAAATCGCAAAAAGGTGCCCTTATAATTTCACCTTGTCCGTCTGTCTGTCTGTCATCAGTCTTCTGAAATTCGGCAATTCGGCTTTCTACTTGAAATTTGGCATTCTCAAACTTGCTCATGTTATTTTTTATGACAAAGGAGGCAATGGGAGTACTCTTTTCTTGAAGGTTTGAAATTCTGCAGGTGATACCTTATTCCTACCTCGGCCACACACTCGACGAGCGGCGTGGGAAGTAGCGAGGGAAGTAGGCAGAGACATAGTGTGGCCGCGCTACTCGTCATGCCGCTCGTCATGCTCCTCGTCATGCCCACCGCTCCCTATTTTGTCGGGTTTTTGGCGCGAGTCAAAGGGCCGCATATCATAATCGCGCGAGTGGCAGTGTGGCCAGTGTGTGGCCGGAGAGGGCAACATCGCGGCAGCGCGAGGAGCAGCGCGAGGGGCAGCGCGAGGGGCATAGTGTGGCCGAGGTATCAGGTATGGTATGGATGGTATAGGTATATGCTGAGCAGCTCGAGCACGTGGCACCGCCGTGGCTTAAGACGGTTTTCATACTGCTGCGGATTCCGCATGCGGGGCCGGTGCGCGAGCGAGATAGCGCTCTGTATGCTGTCACGCTTGCACACTGTTGCTGCATCCGATTGCGGACTAGTGTGATAATCGCCTAAGTGCTGACAAACGAACAAACAATAGATACGGCAGAAGGACGTCACTGGAGTATTTATAGAAATCCGTCCGTGATTATAAACTAGTAGTCCGCTTCGAACTGAGAACTCGCGATTTACTTGCAAACGAGTTGACCAATATAACAAAACCCTTATGAAGATCGTTTCGCGACTTCTATCTCCATAACCCCTTGATCGATCCTGCTCATAAACGAACTCTCAAATTGTACTTATCTCTGCTACAACCTCACTAAATTTCATAAAGACCAGAAAATCGATACTAAAGTTATCGCGGGACAACTATTCAAAATCAAAAACGTCTAGGACGTTTGTTAGAGCTCATCATCTGTTCTGTCAGTAAGTCTTAACGTTGGTTTTAGGGACAACATACGTTCTTACGCATACAACAACTACATTATAAACCGGCCAAGAGCATGTCGGGCCATGCTCAGTTTAGGGTTCCGTAGTTGCCGGCCCGTTACATTACTTTTGTGTTTGTTCTTGTTACTAACAAATTATGGATCTCAGTGTCCGAAATAAATGTTTTTTTTTGTATTACATCCGTTAAAAAGTCGTTTATTAAGGGATATTTGGCGGCGCTTACGTCATTTTACTATACGGCAGTGATAAGTCAAATATTCAATATAGTTTTCATTGAGAGTAATTATCAGGCCTCTCTTCCACGAATTTTTTCAAATTTTTTGGACCCACGGTTCAAAACTTAGATGGGGGGGACGCTCTTTTTTTGAACTTTCAGAGCTATTATTTACAAACCTATTCGTTTTATCTTAAACTGTTTTAGAAGATCTTTATTCTTTTTGAAAGACCTATCCAACGATGAACCTGAACCTGTCCAGTTAGGTAGATCCAACTTCGAAAAAGAGGTCAATCGATGAATCCGACTCGGTTGGGCAGCGTTCGGGAAACTACGGCACATCTTTTTGTCCAATATTCCGCAGTGTCTCAAGACGAAAGTCTTTGACCAGTGTGTGTTGCCAGTGACATATGGTACTGAAACGTGGTCGCTTTCAATGGGCCTCATAAGAAAGCTCAAAGTCACCCAAAGGGCAATGGAGAGGGCTATGGTTGGAGTCTCTCTTCGTGATCGCATCAGAAATGAGGCCATCCGCAGCAGAACCAAAGTAACCGATATAGCCCTCCGAATCGCTAAACTAAAGTGGCAGTGGGCGGGGCACATTGCTCGTAGAACCGATGGCCGTTGGGGCGGAAAGGTTCTCGAGTGGCGACCACGTACCGGAAGGCGCAGCGTGGGTAGACCCCCCGCAAGGTGGACTGATGACCTGGTGAAGGTCGCGGGAGTCCGCTGGATGCGGGTGGCGCAGGACCGGTCATTGTGGCACTCTTTGGGGGAGGCCTATGTCCAGCAGTGGACGTCTTTCGGCTGATATGATGATGATGATGATGATGATCCAACGATACCCAACACGATAGGGTTGGAGCAAAAAAAATTCACCCCCCACTTGATGTGTTCGGGAGGTACCCTAATAAAAATATTTTGCCAGTTTTTATTTTACCACTTTGTCGGCGTGGTTGATGCACATACTCATACTAAATTTCAGCTTTCTAGTGCTAACGGTCACTGAGCTAGACCGCGGACAGACGGACAGACTGACCGTCCGTCACGGACGGACGGACATGGCGAAACTATAAGGGTTGCTAGTTGACTACGGAACCCTAAAAACAGGTAATTTTTTATGTTAATTTGTTTTTAGCTTTTAGTAAATAAACAAAATATTTCATCAGCCTTTCATTTCGATTGCGCAATAGGTCTCCAATATTGCAACCTTCCAATAGATATTGATTGTAAATCTATGGATTAAGAAAGCATTTAGTCTTAAACAAGGAAAGTGAGGATTTGGATTACTTACTTACCTAATTTTATTTCCAGGATATTTTTTAAAAGGCAGGCAGAGTCAATAGAGAATTCTTGGTTTTGTTAGTTAAGATTTAGTGAAACGCTTCGAGTTACCTACTCAATTGTTGACGCCGGGGTGATCCCAAGGGTCACCCCGGGGGAAAGTCACCCCGGGGATGAGTGAACTCGAGCTTCTAGAGACGTCTAGTAATTTATGTAGCACTGCTTGCTACGAGATGTCTCTACTTCACTCTAGTTGCGATTGCATTTAGTTCTGCTATTCACTAATAGATGGTGCTAAATGCAAAAAGATATTATGAGACATGTTAAGAATTTTGGTAATTTTAGCTACGTTTTACGATAGTAGCATAATAAAAATAAATGTAGTAGTATGTGTTTTAATAAAATCTCTTACTTTACTCCAAATGTTTAAGTAACTAACATTCCAATTTGTACCTTGTCAACCAGGTTGCGACTTAGTTTGGCTCTTCGCCAATAGGTGGCGCTATTTTCAATTCTACACTCGCTAGAACATTCGTGAACGTTCTCCAAGCTTCTGGCCAACAGATAGCGCTGCTCCGTCAACTATATAAACGGCCGGCGCGCGCGAGAACGCAACAGTTGAAAAACAGACTACGAACGAGTAATCATTGTAACCAAGCGACGAGAAGAAACAATTCAAAATGTCACTAACGCCGTATTGGGCACGTCATTTGAGGAATCTTGCCGTTCGTGATCCTATCGCAAGGGCGTTTGAGGATCCTTTTGTTGTCTTCGCTCGCGATCCCTTCTTCCGCGACCCGATAAAGTTTATCAAGGAAGCAACAGCGCCTTTACAACATGGCATCGAGGGAATATACTCCGACGCCGAAGTCAAAGTCGACGGGAAGAAAGTCGAAGTGCAACTTGACGTGCAGAATTTCACTCCAGACCAGATTCAAGTGAAGACAGTTGGGAACGAAATAATGGTAGAAGGTAAGAAGGAGGTGAAACGTGAAGATGGTTGGACGCGGAGTCATTTTGAGAGGAGATTCCTGCTTCCCGAAGGTTTTCCGCCGGAGAGGGTCGAGTGTCATCTCGATAAGGGGAAGTTACTGCTAGTGGCCTTCAGATCGGAGCCTCTAGAAGAAAGGACCATCAAGATCAATACCAAAGAAGAGCCGGAGAAGATAGAAAAGTAACTGTTTAGTAATTTAAGTTGTTAGCAATAGCTCCAAATTCTTTTGTGATATACTTTTAATAAAATTGACGTTCCGTTAAGACTTGTTGTTTTCCTTTTCCAATTTGATGTATTATAGTTTATTATTAACCCCCGACGCAAAAAGAGAGCGTTATAAGTTTGAGCGCTATGTGCGTCTGTCTGTGCATCTGCCTGTGGCACGTGTATCTCCCGGTTCTGATTTTGTATGGCGAGAACCGGGAATTCCCGGTTCCGGTACTGGATTTGTATAGAAATCGAGTACCGGGAGCAAACCCTACTGTGTATCGTCGGTAGTACTATTAGTTATTCTGTCTGTGGTATCGTTTAGAGGTATAATTACAATTGCCTCCTAATCGCTAACTAGCCGTGCGCTCAGAATACCTGTGCAAGCGCGATCTCCAATTACGCATATTTGTTTGGGATCTCGGTGTCGAGTTACGTTGGTTCCTGAGCATTTGAGTCGCTTGTACTGGGCGCAACCGTAAAGATCTTAGAGCTTTTTTGTATTAATTCATATTGAATCTTATTGCGTGGTTCATATAGTAGAAATTCAATAAACGCTAATATGTGGCCAAATCCTTTTTTAGGGTTCCGTAGTCAACTAGGAACCCTTATAGTTTCGCCATGTCTGTCCGTCCGTCCGTCCGTCCGCGGATAATCTCAGTGACCGTTAGCACTAGAAAGCTGAAATTTGGTACTAATATGTATATCAATCACGCCGACAAAGTGGTAAAATAAAAAGTAGAAAAAAATGTTTTATTAGGGTACCTCCGCTATACATAAAGTGGGGAGTTATTTTTTTTTCATTTCAACCCTAACGGGTGATTTATTGTTGGATAGGTATTTAAAAATGAATAGGGGTTTACTAAAATATTTTTTTGATAATGTAAATATTTTCGGAAATAATCGCTCCAGAAGTAAAAAAAATGTGCCCCCCCCCCTCTAACTTTTGAACCATAAGTTTTAAAAATATGAAAAAAATCTCAAAAGTAGAATTTTATAATATAAAAACTTTCTAGGAAAATTATTTTGAACTTGATACGTTGAATAGTTTTTGAAAAAAAAATTCTACAAAATCACAATGAAATGACGTGCTTTCAAAAACTCTTAAGTGGGGACACTTACTGTGACGGACGGAAAACTACGGAAACCTACACTGAGCGTGGCCCGACACCCTCTTGGCCGGTTTTTTTTTTCATAGTGGCACGTGCGTCTGCGGTTTGCCCACAAAAGATAAGACACTAATGGCCTGTTTCACAATCTCCAGTTAAAGCATATCTGTCAGATAAATGTTTGCTGTCCTTTTCTTTTATATCACTGGGGAAAAGGATAGCAATAATTTTAACTGGCAGATAAGTTTATCTGGAGATTGTGAAACAGGCCCTAAGTGGATGAGCTCAGTTCAAATAATTTAACTATACCGTAGCGCTAAAGCGGATGAACCCTTAATATTAAGAATGCTCCCAGCAAGTTTGCTTTTAAAAAAGCCGTTCGTGCCTTTTTCGCTAGTGGAATGAAAGATTAGTGTTTTCGGTTGATGATTTTCGTCTATATAATATATATGTATATATATATATATGTATGTATATATAATAATATATGTATGTATGTATTTTTTTGTTATATATCGTATATTATGTATATATTGTATTGTATATTGTTTTATTCATTGTTTACTTGTAGTTAACTCTTCACCTTTTGTTCTCGTAAGCACCGCCCACAACTTCTCTGCTTTGCCTTAAGGTTGACTGGTAGAGAATGCCTACTGGCATTAAGTCCGCCTTTTGTACATCAAGTTTTTCTTTTGTGCAATAAAGTTTAAATAAATAAATAAATAAACCCTTTTAAATACGTTCTTTATTTATTTGAAAGCAGGTTTTCTAGCAAGTATTCTTACACAAGTTTTATCAAAATCGGTTCAGTCGTTTCGAAATTTTCCTATTTTGTAAATAGTTACACCTAGTATATATCTACAGATCGCTGGTGACTAGTCACAGACTGTACCAGGATGACACTCGTTATAGTCCCTCACAGAACTGAAATCAAAATGTAGCAGTAGGCCACGCGCTTTGGTATAGTTGCATTTAGTTGCTCGTGCACAAGCCATAAAAAGGTCAAATACGGCTATTCGTGAACAAAGGATTTCCTTCGGCCTGATTATTCCTTAGGATCCAAGAATGCATTTGAGAAGTGGAGCCACCAAGATTTTTGATGTAAATTTTTAGGGTGTGGGGGTGGGGGGAGGCTCTCTACTTTATTTTGATCAGTTAACCTCCTAGGCCAAGTTTGGTATCGTTTTAGTATAAATCGGGGATGCCGAATTCATTAAAGAAAACATGTAAATAACTAATTTTGAAATTCCCTGTTTTACAAGCAAAAAATCCATAACTTATAATTTATGAGTTATAAACAATTATGAATCTTGAAAAAATAAAAGGTGCTTTAGAGAGCCCTACTATTCAGTCATTAAAAAAAAATCTCGTGTCAAACTAAAACGTTATAAATACGGGAAGTAGTAAAAAAAACTGTTGTCGGTGCCAAAAATTTAATGGAAAAAATCTAATCAAAATATTTTTGCGATCGTGGAATGATAAGGTTGAATAAGGATAAGCATAAGAATTTATTTATTGCAGTAAAACAATATAAGTAATGGTGGTGCATTCCGGCTCATGCCATTTCGAGTCATATTATACAAGCAAATTTCACTTTTATGTCGTGTGTAAACGGAACTATATCATTCCACGATCGCAAAAAAACATTTTGATTAGATTTTTTCCATTTCAGTTTATAGCACCGTCAACAGTTTTTTTACTACACCCCGTATATATAACGTTTTAGTTTGACATTAGATTTTTCTTTAATGAACGAATAATAGGGCTCTCTAAAGCACATATTATTTTTTCAAGATTCATAATTTTTATAAGTTATGAATTTTTTCCTTGTGAAATAGGGAATTTCAAAATAAGTATTTTTTTTATTTATATGTTTTTGTTTCGGAATGGTGTCAAAATCATAAATGAATTGGGCATCCCCGATTTATACGAAAACGATACCAAACTTGGCCTAGTAGCTTAACTGATGTAGATATCAAGACTTAGTTGAGAGCCTCCCCCCCCTAAGAATTTACATCAAAAATCTTGGTGGCTTCACTTCTCGAATCCATCCTTGGGTCCTAAGGAATAATCCTGCTGAAGGAAATCCCTTGTTCACGAAAAGCCGTATTTTTATAGCTGCAACTGCCACTAATTGTTTGAGAGGCTGGAAAACCGTCTAAAGATGGACGAGTGAGTTTATTGCATAGTCCTTTCACCACTACTGTGAGGAAATATAAATACTAGACTTCGTTCTGGTACCAGAATACTAGATCTACCACCAAATAATATATATATATATATTTTTTTCAAATAATTAAATTGTGTCTTTTAAATTTATGAAAATATATATCTTCTCGTAATAGAAGCGAGACCCTCCTCCCCGACCACCTTGTGCTGGCGGACGGGGAGGACTGGACAATTTACTTTCTACGCTTGGTCGCTACGCTACGATTGGTCGAATGTCACTAAGTGGCTCTCGCCAATCAATGAAATGCTACAAAAACATTGTGGTGTAGGCTTGGATGAATAAAATGGTATAGTATACAGTTAAAATGCAAACTTTCCAGCTGGGATTTAGACCATCTTTTGCCACATTTCCGAACAGTGGCGTGAAAAAAATGTAATCTAAAGTAATTTTATGATTGTTTGTATCTACAATCCAAATTAAATGAAACTAATTTCAATAAGGTAAAATTGTACGTCAAAAACTGATACAGAAAAGAATGGTATTGTAGTCCAAACATGCTTTTAAAGTGTTTAAAATAAACACAATAGTTTGTAGCATAACTTAAGTCACATGTTACTGCAATAACTAACAATAGGTAACGCCTGAATTATCAATAAAAGCATAGTTGTTATTTCAATGGATTGATGGCCGTAAGAGCAAAAAATAGTAAGTACTAGATATTCATAAGCAAGTATTTTCGTCCCAAATACAACTCTTTATAAATAATTCAGAAGCTGCCAGCCTCTTTGCCATATTTTGTCCAAATTGGGCTCTGGCTTTTTCTTATGATGCAATTTGGTGACAGACGTGAGTTCGTGTCTATCACTTCTGATCCGTGGTGTCTATACATTAATTTTGAAATCTGCAAATTGGTGACAGAAATCCAAAGGACTTATTTATGAGTATGTGAATACTTTTGTATTCGTGAAGTTTATGTTAAGAAATATGTGTTTGATCTGATCTGATTGCAGTGATTATACTGATTATAATTTCAAGTGGCTGTAGAAATAGTACCTACTAAAGCCGCGGGGTCTAAATTTATCAAAATTCCCACTGATTGGCTCCTATAGTAGACCCGCTTAATATGATCACGTTTAATTCGATTTCTCGCATAATACGCCTTTTTATTTAAGTCCCTGTAACTTGAATTCCCTCAAAATATTACGTTTTACCACCTAAGACGCGTTTCTGGCGGGGTCCCTTAAAAATGTCTTAAGCGAGTTTTACTGTAGCGGTGTAGGCGTAGCGCATGGCTGGGAAAGCATTAAAGCATAAAGTCTTACAGGCCGTAAGTATATAACAGAACAGGGTATAGCTTAGTAATAGCGAAGTTTTCTAACATATATTTAGTTAAACTTTGCGTTTCCTTTGTGATTCGTGTCATTCATGTTATCGAGGTTCTACGCTTGTACCAATATTTTATATTCGTAATGTCAAATGGTCAATATAAAATCAAATTGTTAAGTATGTACGTGTGGATTAGATGAAGTCGCATTTGGAACCTTTTATCTTCATAATCCATACTAATATTATAAAAATATTATAAATGGGAGAGTGTATGAGTGTATTTTTTTGAGTGGAGATAGTTGAAAGGATGGAGAGTAACATAGGCTACGTTTTGTCTCTTTCTAATCCACCACTTCCCTAAAATGGGGGGTGGAAGTTTGTATGGAGCATTCCGCAATTTTCAAGGTAGAAAGCTAAAAATTGGTATGCGGACTATTTGTGTGCGGTTCATTCTGTTCCGAGTTCTCTTCTGTGTTTTAAATCAGGAAAGGGGAACCGTGTTACCCCGAATTTAACGCGAGCGAAGCCGCGGGCAAAAGCTAGTACAATATTGAATCTGTACAACGTATCTACAATGTAAGCTAAGCGTCTTTCGCCAATAGTGCCTTAGCCAAAAAAGTCCCACATATTTAGAACTTTTATTATTTAGTAGTAGTTTAAAAAACTCAAACTTATTTATACCTTATCAAGACATGTAAGACTGTTAACAAATTCAATATTGACCCTTATAATCATGAGATGTTTTACAAATAGGTACTGACGTAAGTAAGTAATTACACTTTCCGTAATCACATCACAGTTGTAATCTGTTCTTTATCAGTCATCATAAACAAGGAAAATTCTGGAAACGTCTGGTTCAAGTGCAATCTTTCATTCATTGTGTTTAACAGTAGGGTAGATTTGGGAATACTATAGAGCTAGATGATTAAGAAGCGGCATTCATAGAATAGCATATAATTAAACATAATAGAACAACGAACACAAACAACATGTCACCGAAAATGTGGCATGATTAACTACTTTGAAATTATATTCACAAAATCTACGGATTCTATCGAGTAATTGACTAGTATAACTTGATTTCCACATTCGTAACATTCACGTTAATCGGTAGTCTTACTTATGCTGGCCAAGTTTTAACAAAGGCTGGCGACGCCGTTTACTGGGACTTTTTTGTATGTTTTTTTTTACCACGACGGTGGCAAACAAGCATACGGCCAGCCTGATGGTAAGCAGCTACCGTAACCTAAGGACGCCTCCTGCAACTCCAAAGGAGTTACATGCGCGTTGCCGACCCTTTACAAAAAGGAGGATTCACTGTGTTGATGGCTAAAGGAACAAAAACGTCCCTCATCGTCAACACACTGGGTCCTCTTTGAGCTCTTTGGGTCTTTGTTGATTGTGTTTCTCAATATTATGTTAGGTACTTCAATGTATATATATTAACCCAACTTTGAACTTATAGCACTACCTAGTTGGTTACTAAGTTCTGTTACCAGATTTCTGACTGATAAAATATAAAATAAAGTTATAAATGAACATAATATGGTATAATAATATACAAAGATGGAAAATTTATTGAAAATCCTTGTAAAGCACAAGATTGCCCGAAGACGCAAACACGCGGTAAATTTAAGAAAATTACACTTTACAAAAGTGCGTCAAATAAATATTACACCTTTGTTTAGAAGGTTCCATTGCTTGTTTGTAAGAAAGCTGTTTATTGGAGGTAATTGCGTGACCACCATTTAATTTTCTTGCGATTTTATCCCTCAGATATTCCTGATATTCCCATTTGAAACATTGCCTATTTTTAAGTTTTGCACAAAAGACATTGATTTAGACTGCTATGGAACAAGCAGACTTGCAACGTCCGCTTGTTCCATATTGTAGTCTAGTATTTTATCGGATAGACCCACGTGAACTATACTTATACCAAATTAAAGCTAAAGAATATAGCTACCGAATTGTGCAAGACTGATGCGTCTTAAACGTGATTAAAAATAAATAGGATTTAAAATGAACATGAACAAGGAGTGTAATTTTGACGTATATTTTTCACGCCTTTTCCCGAATGTTATAAAGAATTCTGAAAAACTGCGACAATAATTTTCAATTCAATATATTGTAATCTATTGACTATTAAATTAGCTTTTTAATTATGTACATGAATAATTAAAATGTTGCTACCTATTCCTATTTATTTAGTGAAAACCCTAGTAACAGAACTTAGTAACCGACTAGGTAGTTTCCACTCAACACATCGTCGGCGTAGATGTCGTGAAATCCCATTTTCACCCTCTTAGGGGTTGAATTTCCTCAAATTATTTCTTAGTGGAGTTCCATAACATTTAAAGAAAATATGTAAGATTTTTTTACGCACTTGTACCAGTTGCAAGCGTAGTTTAAATTAGCAAATTCCAAACCGTTTTCTAACGATTTACTTTTACGTACTTGTGTATGTTGCAAGGGCAGTTTAAATTGGTAAATTCCAAACCGTTTTCTAATGACGTCTTGACCTTATACCAAGTGAGTAAGTTAAATGTGTTTATTTTATAATATAAAAGGCTCGAAACCGTTCCTCTTTGTGTCAAGCTTTCCTACGTTAAAGTAGTTCCCTTTTATCTATACATATAATAAAGCTGAAGAGGGTCGAAAGTCTGTACATGGAAGATAATCGAAAAAAAGTTGTCTGGGTATACTTAGAATCGATAACAGAACACGTTCCAACAATTTTTAGATTTTTTGTCTGTTTGTCTGTTTATCTGTTTGTCTGTTTATTTGACCGCGCATCACGTGAAAACGGCTGAACGGATTTTGATGAAATTTTGTATAAAGATAGTTTGAGTCCCGTGAAAGGATAATATATAGTTTTAATCCCGAAAATCAACCCTGGTGGGGGTGGGGTTGAAAGTTTGTATGGAGAATTTTTAACCGCTGAAACGATTTAGATAGAAATGAGTATGGAGATAATTTGAGTCTCAAGAAACGACATAGGATAGTTTTCAAACCCTTGTGGGGGTGAAAAGGGGGTTGGAAGTTGGTATGAGGATTTTTTTACCGCTGAACTGATTTAGATGAAAATTGGTATAGAGATAGTATGGGTCTCGAGAAAGGACAAAGGATAGTTTCATAAAAAAGTCGTCCCCCCCCCCATCTTTAGAACCGTAGATCCAAAAAATTTGAAAAAAATAATGGAAGTGAAGCCTGAAAGGTACTTTCAATAAAAACTATCTATCTATACATATAATAAAGCTGAAGAGGGTCGAAAGTCTGTTCATGGAATATATTCGAAAAAAAGTTGTCTGGGGATACTTAGAATCGATAAAAGAACACGTTCCAACAATTTTTGTCTGTTTGTCTGTTTATTCGACCGCGCATCACGTGAAAACGGCTGAACGGATTTTGATGAAATTTTGTGTAGAGATAGTTTGAGTCCCGGGACAGGACAAAGAATAGTTTTCATCCCGAAAATCAACCCTGGAGGGGGTAAAAAGGGGGTTGAAAGTTTGTATGGACAATTTTTAATAGAAATTAGAATGGAGATAATTTGAGTCCCGAGAAACGACAGAATAGTTTTCATCCCGAAAATCAACCCTGGAGGGGGTAAAAAGGGGGTTGAAAGTTTGTATGGACAATTTTTAATAGAAATTAGAATGGAGATAATTTGAGTCCCGAGAAACGACAGAATAGTTTTCATCCCGAAAATAAACCCTTGTGGGGGTGAAAAGGGGGTTGGAAGTTGGTATGAGGATTTTTTACCGCTGAACTGATAAAGATGAAATTTGGTATAGTATGGGTCTCAAGAAAGGACAAAGCATAGTTTTCACCCCGAAAATCAACCCTAAAGGGATGAAAAGGGAGTTGGAAATTTGTATAGGGAATTATTAACCGCAGAATCGATTTAGATAAAATTTGGTATGGAGATAATTTGAGCTCTGGAAAAGGAAATAAAATAGTTTTATCTCGGAAATTATCCCTTAAGCGGATGCAAAAGGGTTGGAAGTTTACATGGGGAAGAAGCAACCAATAACCACTGTACGTATTTAGATGAAATTTGGTATTGAAATAATTTGTAATTTTTTGGTCAAGTTGTTCATATTTATAACATGTTACCCGTCGATGCTTTAAATTTACCTTTACCCGCTCTTAAGAAATACTTGAAAATGTCATTAATGGCAAAGGGTTATTGCAGGTTCGAGGACTATAGATATATGACGGACAAAGATGCATGGCCCAAACCAAAAAACTACTACAAAATCATCTAACATTTATAAGACACCGTTTAGGTAGGAAAACATATCAAACGTTTTGTAAAGCAGTCAGATTAAGATTTATTTTACTTTATAATTAAACAATTACATTATCTGTCTCTCAAGTTGTTTTGATGTCTTCTTGAAGAACTACGCATTATTTTGTATCTTTAAGATCTTTATATATCGTATGGCTACATGTCACTGGATATAGCTAGGCATTTCTTCCCTGGGGTAGTAGTAGTGGGAAATCAGATGATAATGAAAATCCAGTGAGTGCTGCGAGGTCCAGAGGGGACAGTGCAGCTGCCAAGTTTGTTACTCTATAAGCACCACCCAGGGATCACGTGTAGGGTTGTCTAAGGTGTTTCCTACGGACGCATAGTAAACATTGATCCCCAAGATCTAATAATGTATTACTGTTTTGAAAAAAATAAACTAAGTCCCGTCGAGTTTCTTTTCGGTCATAATACTTCTTGGGCCAGAGGTGTAGGGTTAGAACCGGTGGTAGTTTTGGAACCAAGTTCCTTATCGGACGGTTCGAGGATGGGAGGCTAGGCGAAAAAAAGTCACGTGGCAGTCACGAAAAAGCGTCACGTCACGAAAACGCAACACCCATACGATTGAGAAACATGTAAAATGGAATGAAATAAAAAATATATAAAATAGAATAAAGTGAAGTAAAGTGTAGTGAAAAGTGAAAGTGAGAAGTGACAAAGTGATAAAAGTGAAAAAAGTCGAAAACTTAAAAGTAAAAAATGTCGAAAATGTCATAAATGGCAAAATTTCTAAATTTCAAAAATTTCAATTTTTTTTTTTAAAATTCAAAAATTTCAAAAAATACAAAAAGAAAATAAAACAACAAAATTTACAAAAAAGTCAAAAATAAAATAAAATTAAATAACATAACTTCGTTCCAACCGAGTGTTCCACGACACTCACGTACTTTATTTTTCTCTGACGTTCATTAGTGCATTGTAATGTGCTTTCATTGAAGAATAAAAACATCTTGATCTACACCAACATCATAAATCCTGTATTCTGCGTTCGGAACCGTATGTAATTACCACCATTATTGCAACCAGTAACGTAACATCAGTGTATTATCTGTGACAGTGTGGTAAACACGTATGAAAATTCATTACCTACGGTAACGTAATGAAAATTCACCATCCCCCCGACCGTTGGTACCTGGGTTAAATTTGCATGGGTCATGGACCCCCCCCCCCCCCCCCTCCAAGTGCACCTCAAATAGAAAAAAATAATTTCTGTATTTGTGACCCTCCCCCCCTTCCCCAATTTCAACCGCGCCTGTTCTTACCTTTCATGCTTGCTTAGACTGATTTGACGGGAGGATCGATTTGTATGATATTTGCCGTGGACATGAACGTATAAATACAAAAGTGGTCCTGTATCGTCCGATATACACCTACTACTCTATGTTGTTAAATCATACCAAAAAAAATAGGATAAAAAAGTATTCATTTTTGAGTTTAGTTTCAATTAGTGGTAATTGTAAAATATTTTATTAGGACTACTGTCCTCTAGCGTATCCATGTGTCAACTTTACTTCAAGTTCCGCCTCCAGGGTAGCGGGAGAGAAATTAGGGGTGAATTAGCCGTTTAACGCCGAATCAACGAAATAAAGCTATGCAAGGTGTAACAAAAATGCTGGTGATCCTTTTAAAGGTTTATTAATATCGTATTCTAATTATGAAAAAGGGGCAAAAAAATTTTGTCGCTCGAAAAATAAAATTTGTTCTGTACGGAGAGTTGGTCAACTCCACGTATCCCATAAATTAATACTTTTTTTTCGCGTTTAGAAAATTTTTCTCCTACTTTTTCTTAGTCAGTCAGTCTTATGCCATTAAACGGATCACCAGTATTTTTGTTACATCCTGTATAATATTATAAATGGGAAAGTGTGTGTGTTTGTTTGTTTGTCCGTCTTTCACGGCAAAACGGGGCGACGAATTGACGTGAGTTTTTAAGTGGAGATAGTTGAAGGGATGGAGAGTGACATAGGCTACTTTTTGTCTCTTTCTAACCCCCCACTTCCCTAAAATGGGGGGTGGAAGTTTCTATGGAGCATTACGGGGGGCAAAGGGGAACCGTGTTACCCCGAATTTAACGCGAGCGAAGCCGCGGGCAAAAACTAGTAAAACAATAAATATAAATGTCTGAGCCCTATTTACCGAGTTACTATACCCCCCTTAGGCGGCACACCCCTCTTTTAGGAGCTTCTGTTCGAAGCGTATAAAAGTCTTCGTAAGTAGTTATCATGGCAAAGACGGACAGCCGGTCTAAATATAAAAGGCGTTATTGTAATGTTTATTATCAGAAACTATTTAGCCGAGGCCGAATGTAGGTGGCCATTACCCATTGTTTTTGGGGTTCCGTGGAAAGCTAATGGGCCATAAACGTTCAGGAAAATAGGATATTTCTGTTAGACAATATAAATAATAGGTATCAGCCTGGAACTTCATTCGCGTAAAATAACATATATAGGGTCTGGCTACGCTATTGTGGCCCTGAAAAAAGGCGGCAAATTAAAAAATCTGCGTTATTACTATTTACAACAATTACTTTTCTTTTACCACATAGATACATATACGTATATTATCAGATATGTGAAAATAATTCTTACCAGCTGCAATATTTGCATTTTTAACAAATAAACCAATTTAAGGGTTATTCCAATTTTAGGTGTGATTTCGTGTAAGTATATGTATGCTGAAGATAATGATATATTTTTATGATTCAAGAATAATCATAAGTTTGAGGCGTGTAATTATATGTTGCTGTGCTCCCAGATCCATATGAGTTGCTTCAGTAATCAAAATCAGTCCAAAAAAACCGGCCAAGAGCGTGTCGGGCCACGCTCAGTGTAGGGTTCCGTAGTTTTCCGTCCGTCACAGAAAGTGTCCCCACTTAAGAGTTAAAATAACACCGCCATGTAGGATATGATATGAGCGTTCCACCTACAGCGACATCTATCGGAAAATTAAGTAAACTATTGCGCGCGAGCTTAAAGTATGGAAGATGATTTTTATGGGATAATTCTTTATTGCGTGAACCGATTTTCACCGTTTTTACTTTATTTGAAAGCACGTCATTTCATTGTGATTTTGTAGAAATTACAAGTACAGTAAACACCTGCTTATACGGTTAAATTACAAACTTAATTCAGAAATTATTTTGTAAATTTTTTTCAAAAACTATTAAACCTATCAAGTTCAAAATAATTTTCCTAGAAAGTTTTTATAAAGTTCTACTTTTGAATTTTTTTTCATATTTTTAAAACTTATGGTTCAAAAGTTAGAGGGGGGGGGGGGACACATTTTTTTTTACTTCTGGAGCGATTATTTCCGAAAATATTTACATTATCAAAAAATGATTTTAGTAAACCCCTATTCATTTATAAATACCTATCCAACAATATATCACACGTTAGGGTTGAAATGAAAAAAAAAATCACTCCCCACTTTACGTATAGGGGAGGTACCCCAATAAAACATTTTTTTCCACTTTTTATTTTACCACTTTGTCGGCGTGATTGATATACATATTAGTACCAAATTTCAGCTTTCTAGTGCTAACGGTCACTGAGATTATCCGCGGACGGACGGACGGACGGACGGGCAGACATGGCGAAACTATAAGGGTTCCTAGTTGACTACGGAACCCTAAAAACATTCTGGTATTGTAACTTTACGTTGCATGTCAAATATCAAAATGATCACAGCGTACTTCTGTACAATTTCTGATGCCTTTCTTAAGTTCGTTAATTTTGTATCAAAACCTATCTGCTCGTCTTATTTTTAACCGACTTCAAGATTTGAAAAGAGGAGGTTCTCAATTCGGCGTGTATGTTTTTTTTTTTTTTTTTTGTTTTTTATTTTTTATGTTTGTTACTCCATAACTCCGTCATGTCTGAACCGATTTTGAAAATTCTTTTTTTGATTGTAAGTATATATATACAGATTGGTCCCGTTTTTGTCAAAACGCAGTTCTGATGATGGGATCCATGAGGAATCGAGGGAACTCCTCAAATCTTAAAGGCATACATATAGTGATTTTTATATTTTTATCAACAAAACCATCATTTTCATATTTTCATTCAAAACAGTGACATTTGATGAAGTAGAACTGATGATGATGATCAGAACGGAACTCTTCAACGACGCCTAGTTCACGTTTGGCGATTCGTCCTCTTCGCTGTGTTTGTTTAGCAAGTTTAATTGTCAGAACAAATGTTCGTCGAGCTCAAGTTCTGATGATGGGATCCATGAAGAATCGAGGGAACTCCTCAAATCTTAAGGGCTTACACATAGTGATTTTTGTATTTTTATCAACAAATCAAGCATTTTCATTCAAAAGAGTGACATTTGATGAAGTGGAACTGCTGATGATGAACAGAACGGAACTCTTCAACGACGCATAGTTCATGTTTGGCGATTCTTCCTCTTCGCTATGTTTGTTAAGCAAGTTAGATTGTCAGGACCAATTTTCGGCAAGCTCAAGTTCTGATGATGAGTTCCACGAGGAATCGAGGGAATTCCTCAAATCTTAAAGGCATACATAAAGTGACTTTTGTATTTTTATCAACAAATCAAGCATTTTCATTCAAAAGAGTAACATTTGATGAAGTAGAACTGCTGATGATAATCAGAACGGAACTCTTCAACGACGCATAGTTCACGTTTGGCGATTTGTCCTCTCCGCTGCGTTTTTTAAGCAAGTTATTTCATTGTATGGAATCTAAGTGCACCATCTACAATAATCCTTCACCGGCTACCCCCATTGAAGTCGGTTTTTTTTTCTTAAAAATTATGTTTTGTATTGTTAAATCATAATAATAGGTAACTGGTGCGATTTCTTTTGATGGTTTTGTCCATAAAAACAATGAAAAAATTGTAATATTATTTTCAAATGTCACACAAAATAACAAACCATTGACACATTTGACATTCAAAACATTGTTGCCATTTAAAAAGTTTTAAACAAATCTCATGGCCACAATAGCGTAGCCAGAGTCCTACGTTTTATTCTAGGTGAAAAAGTCTTTCATTGGTTACGAAGAAAATGTTTTCTTATTCTCCAAATTGGAGTAATTTTTTACAGTCAGTATTATCGTATAATTTGGCTATATACCTACGAACAAATTTATCTAATATTAGATATACTCGTCACATCTATCTGGCAAATCAGATGTATCAATCAGTTGTTGACCTACCCGGAGAAATTATGCAAATGAGTGAGACGTCATTTAAGATCAATATTTCGCCCCTCAATAAAAAATATAATGTGCCATCTAGTTTGTGTAAAAGGCGGCTTTGGGGCCATAAGATCTGTGGGCACTGTAAGGCAGCCGCCAAGTCGAGTAAAAACAAAGGTACCTTGATATTCAGGGCATCTAACTAAGGATCAGAACCACTAAAAAACTATAGTTCACACTTGACCGTTATTTCAGAAGCAATCAGCCGTTCAATATATTTGCCACATTAAGACCACCAACTCAGCTACACAAATACTTGCATTACAGAAATAGTATAACATTGCGAAATTATTGCCTATCTTGCGCAGAAAAACAATGGTTGCAACTAGATGAACTGACCAAAGACTAATTAATTATAAAGACTGCTGTATGCTGGAGATATCCGTTCTAATTCGGCTTTAGGCATAAAGTTTTTCTTTATGTTGTTTAATAAATAATATAATAATAATAATAATAATAAATACTCTTTATTGCACACCTCATACAGTTACAAGCACAAATTTTACAATTAGATAAATTTAGGTAGAGGTAACAACAGGCGGTCTTATCGCTAATGAGCGATTTCTTCCAGACAACCTTTGGGTAGTGGAGACTAGAGAAAAACAATAAGCAGTAGGTGGTGCATAGAAACAAAAGAGACGAAATAGATAACACAGCACATTCATATGAATATACATACTTAAATAAATACAAAATAAACATACATATACGTACATATATACATATATAATACACACAATAAGAAACAACAGTGTCAACTTAAAAACCTAAGGAAGAGATAAATAGTATTCCTTAAGTTGCGATTTAAAGCTACCAATAGATTGCGCGCGTTTAATGTTGAGAGGGAGAGAATTCCACAAACGAACGGCCTGGAACGTAAATGAGCAATTATAAAATTTGGAAGATGAAGATGGCATTTTTAGGAGCAATTTTTGAGAGGATCTAATAGAATTAAGATAAGAGAAACGCTCTTTGAGGTAGCGGGGAGTTGCAGGGTTAAAAAGTATAGAAAAGAGTAAAGAAAGTATGTGAGAGTTACGGCGGTGACGGATAGGGAGCCATTTGAGTTGAGAACGAAAACTAGAAACATGGTCGAATTTGCGTAATCCGAAAATGAACCGAATGCAGGCATTTTGAATACGCTCAAGCTTATTAAGTTGCTCCTCGGTTAGGTCTAAATAGGAGATATCTGCATAATCAAGAATGGGGAGAAGTAACGACTGAGCAAGCGCAATTTTAGTAGCATTATATTATATTATATTATGTTTAAGCCTGGAGAGCACTCCCTTGTCTAATTTATAGACTTATTAAGCGATTGCTCAGTTTAAAATCGGAAAGCCAACGAAACACGTTTAATGTAATTAAATTAAAACTGCATTATTTATGATATGATATTTTAATATTTACCTAAAATCGTTTGAAATATTTAATGACGATTTATTTTCCCAAGTACAGATTTCTAATACATATTAAGCGTCTTATAGTCCATGAATATATAAATTATAGTATAAAACGTAACTTGATATTATAATATCTACTATAGAAACAAATAATAAATGAAGTGCTGTTTATATTATAGGTCTAAGTTTAGTTAGTGAAGCATCGACTTATTCACTGTTAAAAACGTGTGTAGCGCTCAGAGAATGCAATAACCGGGTATGAGTGTTATAGCCGAAAAATACTCGGTTTAAATAACCGGTTTCGGGTATTTTTGTTGAAATTTGATAAAATAACCGACAAAACGTCAAATAAGACAACGAGATAATTGTATAATGTAAGGAGGAATGGGTCTTTAATTCGAAAGAAAATAGAAAATGTGTGGTTCAAGGTCAGCTGTAAGAATTACTTAGGTGAGGTGGTCATACTTGCTGCAAATACTCGCCAAAATAGGGTAATAGGAGGAGAAACCTGATATTATTATAAAACAGAGTAAATAAATCATAGTTCCAGGCGAAAAACTTTGATTCACAACCTTTTATGATACAATTTTACGTAAAAATAGCATTGAATAAATAACCGAACCCGGTTATTCTAAATTTCAACGATTAATTAGTTTATAAAAAATAACCGGTTATAACCAATTATTTCGGTTTCGGCTATAACCAGTTTGCGTTCCCTAAGCGCTACGTTACGATATATGATGCAGCATATTTTTCCCGGCACGTGGCTAAAATGCTACGTAGATGCGAGACAACAAAGTAATTCAGAATGATAGACACAAATAGGATCTTCACAAATGTATTGTCGTAATGCTTGTCTTGGATGATAATATGCTCCTAAAAATAGATCGCGTATGAATCACCTTTAATTTAGGCTCGAAAATGTGTCTGGTGTGTCAGATTTTTTTAAGGGCAAATATAGCATTCAGCTAACATTTACAAAAATGTATACAAAGCCGTCCCTAAGACCAACGTCAAGATTGATAGAACAGCTGATGGGCTATCATTAAAATGGCTTAGTAATCAGGATAATATTTGCATTTTATATTGCATTTTGCCAATATTCTGACCACGCATAATGGCCCTCCCGTACCTACTATCGAAAAAAAGATATCAAAGGTCGTATCTAACTATGAAATAAGTTTTTGGAGATTACTCGAAAACGCCTTAACCAATAATATTCAAAACAATTTTAGTTAAAAGAAAATATAATGATATATCTTACAATTTTTTTATAAAAATATTGTAGTTAGCAATTTTACTACAAAACTAAGTAGCGGCATATAAAATACACCTTATGTAAAATAAAAAACCGGCCAAGTGCGAGTCCAACTCGCGCACCGAGGGTTCCGTAAACACCTATAACAAGCAAAAACCTCTACGCGTTTACGAGGAAAACGGTAGTAAGTTAAAAATTAAAAAAAATATTTTTTTTATGATTTTACTAAAAATGTCTACTTTTCGTAATTTTTCCTTTGTCTTTGCTATATGAAGTTTCTTCGTGCCAAGTTTCAAGTTTCTGAGTTTTCGGGAAGTACCCTTTAGGTTTTGAGTTTCTTGCGAGTACTCAGTTTCAAAATATGCGACTTAAATTGCTATTTCTTTTGATTGCGTTGACATAAAAGTTTGGTTTTGCTACATCTGAAAGGTCCTATAGCCCTGAGTATTTGACATGAATTTCAATTTAATACCTCCACGCGTTTACGAGGAGAAAGAGGAAAAAGGTAGTAAGTATAATATTGAAAAAAATATTTTTTGTATGACTTTACTCAAAATGTCTACTTTTGGTAATTTTTCCTTTATCTGTGCTATATGAAGTTTCTTCGTGCCAAGTTTCAAGTTTCTGAGTTTACGGAAAGTACCCTTTAGGTTTTGAGTTTCTTGCGAGTACTCAGTTTCAAAATATGCGACTTAAATTGCTATTTCTTTTGATTGCGTTGACATAAAAGTTTGGTTTTGCTACATCTGAAAGGTCCTATTGCCCTGAGTATTTGACATGAATTTCAATTTAATACCTCCACGCGTTTACGAGGAAAAAGGTAGTAAGTTTAAAATTAAAAAAATATTTTTTTGTATGATTTTACTAAAAATGTCTGCTTTTTGTAATTTTTCCATTGTCTATGCTATATGACGTTGCTTCGTGCCAAATTTCAAGTTTCTGAGTTCACGGGAAGTACCCCATAGGTTTTGCGAGTGCCGAAAAACTCTAAAATTTGCAGCATAAACGACTGTATCTTTTGATTGCGCTGGTTTTTAAGTTTGATTTTTTCACAGCTCCAAGGGACAATAGACTTGAGTATTTGGTATAAATTTCAGCTTGATACCTCCACGCGTTCCTGAGAAAAATGGTCTTGACAGACAGACAGACAGACAGACTGACAACAAAGTGATCCTATAAGGGTTCCGTTTTTTCCTTTCGAGGTACGGAACCCTAAAATTGCAATTTGGACTAAGGGCAATTTTGCTAAATCACATAGCCTATCAGCAGTTCTTTCTACGAGCCCTTTAAGTTTTGACGTTAGTTTTAGGGACAGCCTGTATAGAATAGGCCAAATGCAAAATATAATTTTAAAATAAATACATATTGTGTCACTGATAAACGGGAACCAAAGGCATCTAAATTTATTTTTATTTTGTAACATTACGATAGTAATGTATGTACATATCATATTTCAAATGTATCTTAGAAATGTGGTACGATGCATTGCATTTATTACTAAACACTATTTTATTTTATCTAGTTAAACTTTGATCCAGTTTTATTTGGTTAGCTAACAAGGTGTCATAAAATATAACAGTTTCAGGTAAATTACATAATATTAATACGAACCTTTACCTTCAACACGAAGGGTGTAACAGAAACTAGGTCAGGTATTATTTTACTGCTATCAAGATTAATTTGCCATTGCCATTGCCAAGATGATATACTGCTTGATAAGTCTGAAATTATCTAAACGCTAGTATACAAATATTATATTTTTAATTATGGTGTAGTTTAGGAAGGTCGATCGACCCCAGTAACGGGAAATGGCGAGGATAAAGAGCTCAAAGAGGACCCAGTGTGTTGACGACGAGGGACCTTCTTGTTCCTTTAGCCGTCAACACAGTGAATCCTCCTTTTTGTATAGGGTCGGGAACGCGCATGTGACTCCTTTGGAGTTGCAGGCGTCCGTAGGTTGCGGTGGCTGCTTGCCATCAGGCGGGCCGTATGCTTGTTTGCCACCGTCGTGGTATAAAAAAAAAGAAGAAGAGGTGTAGATTAAATAATATATTCAATTTTGACATTTAATTTAATTTTAACCACTCAATTTAATTTATAATGTTTTAATTTAAAAGTAATTCCGATTTTTATTTATTTAAAGTAATTAATAATGTTTCACCTGTTCACATTAATGATTTTATAATTTGTTACCAATTTTAATGTATTATTTGATGTTGAATTTTAATTGTTAGTTATTTATTTATTGAGTCCTATATTATTCGCGTTAAGAAAATTGTAAATTTGTATTGTATACTACTAACATAAATTCTGTGTTTACTTAACAACGATATGGGCAATAGCCTGAAATAAACGTTTATTTAATTTAATTTAATATAAAAATTAGGAATAATGAATTACATAATATTGAGGTGTAGCTAAATGGAAGGTAATTAATCTAAATTATATTCCGTATCATCATAATATATTTTATGTGATAAAAAAACCGGCCAAGTGCGAGTCGGATTCGCGCACCGAGGGTTCCGTACAAACCTATAACAAGCAAAAGTTGTAGTATGTTTATTACTAATTTCAATTTAATACCTCCACGCGTTTACGAGGAAAAAGGTAGTATGTTTAAAATTAAAAAAATATTTTTTGTATGATTTTACTAAAAATGTCTACTTTTCGTAATTTTTCCCTTGTCTGTGCTATATGAAGTTTCTTCGTGCCAAGTTTCAAGTTTCTGAGTTTACGGGAAGTACCCTTTATTTTTGAGTTTCCTGCGAGTACTCAGTTTCAAAATATGCGACTTAAATTGCTATTTATTTTGATTGCGTTGACATAAAAGTTTGGTTTTGCTACACGTGAAAGGTCCTATAGCCCTGAGTGTTTGATATGAATTTCAATTTAATACCTCCACGCGTTTACGAGGAAAAAGGTAGTAAGTTTAAAATTTAAAAAAATATTTTTTTGTTTGATTTGACTAAAAATGTCTACTTTTTGCAATTTTTCCATTGTCTATGCTATATGACGTTGCTTCGTGCCAAATTTAAAGTTTCTGAGTTCACGGGAAGTATCCCGTAGGTTTTGCGAGTGCCGAAAAACTCTAAAATTTGCAGCATAAACGACTGTATCTTTTGATTGCGTTGGCTTTTAAGATTGATTTTTTCACAGCTCTAAGGGACAATAGACCTCAGTATTTGATATAAATTTCAGCTTGATACCTCCACGCGTTCCTGAGAAAAATGGTCTTGACAGACAGACAGACAGACGGACAACAAAGTGATCCTATAAGGGTTCCGTTTTTTCCTTTCGAGGTACGGAACCCTAAAAAAAAGTTATCATTTTGTTTCTTATTAGTTAGGTTTAGGTAAAATTTTATTTTTTATAATTCAAATGCATAAATAATTGTTCTACTTATGCGAATTTCTAAAATAGGAATGATCCTATGTATATTTTTTTGCCACATTTTATTGTCATACTGCAGAGTAAATTCATTTGTATAAGTATAGTAAGTGGAGAATGATAATTTAAAGCTTTAAATTAAAACTTCCGAATTGCAGAAGACACAAAAGCATGTTGGACGAGACTATTAACGGTTATTGTGTTTTGATTAATTAAGAGACTGCCTGTTCTGGCATTGGCCTTGGACTGTTTTTATAACACCATAAAAGGTGACGTAGGAAATGGTAAGTTGTGACCTAGACTCAATCTTAAATTTAACGTAAATAATCGGCCTCTTAGGATTGTCGAGTAAGAATTATAAAATAAAAATTCGACCGTCCGTAGTGTTTCCATAGCATATTAGAATTATTTTTAAATGACGATATACATCTAGTTGTTGCAAGAAATCTCCTACAACAAGATGTTTACTCAGTTTTGACGTAGTTATAAATATGGCCTAGCTTATTACCATGTTGACCATGACCTTTGCCAATTTAGATACTTACTAATAATTTACAATTAATTAATTATTAATTTTCAAGAGTCATTACGAACCGTCTCGCACGCAGGCTAGATGACTTCCAGCCTCCCGAACAAGCCGGTTTCCGAAGAGGCTTTAGTACCGTAGACCACATCCATACGCTCCGTCAGGTTATACAGAAGACTGAGGAGTATAACCTGCTCCTCTGCTTAGCGTTCGTGGACTACGAGAAAGCCTTCGACTCGATCGAAACCTGGGCTGTACTACACAATCTCTCCAGAGGTGCCAAGTGGACTATCGCTATATCGAAGTGCTGAAGTGTTTGTACGAGAACGCCACTATGTCAGTCCGATTCCAGGACCAGAACTCGAAGCCTATTCCGTTGCTGCGGGGAGTCAGACAATAAGGAGATGTTATTTTTCCTAAACTGTTTACCGCTGCACTGGAGGATGTTTTCAAGACTCTGGACTGGAGAAGGCTAGGCATCAACATAAACGGCGAGTACATCACTCACCTTCGGTTTGCTGACGATATAGTAGTCTTGGCTGAGACCATGGAGGATTTGAGTACGATGCTCGATGACCTCAGTAAAGCCTCCGAGCGAGTTGGTCTAAAGATGAACATGGATAAGATGAAGATCATGTCAAATACCCATGTAGCACCAACTCCCGTTACAATCGGAGACTTTACACTCGAAGTTGTGGACGATTATATATACTTAGGACAGACTGTCTAGATAGGTAGATCCAACTTCGAGAAAGAGGTCAATCGACGAATCCGACTCGGTTGGGCAGCGTTCGGGAAGCTACGGTACATCTTTTTGTCCAATATTTCGCAGTGTCTCAAGACGAAAGTCTTTGACCAGTGTGTGTTGCCAGTGATGACTTATGGAACTGAAACGTGGTCGCTTACAATGGGCCTCATAAGAAGGCTCAAAGTCACCCAAAGGGCAATGGAGAGGGCTATGGTTGGAGTCTCTCTGCATGATCGCATCAGAAATGAAGCCATCCGCAGCAGAACCAAAGTAACCGATATAGCCCTCCGAATCGCTAAACTAAAGTGGCAGTGGGCGGGGCACATTGCTCGTAGAACCGATGGCCGTTGGGGCGGAAAGGTTCTCGAGTGGCGACCACGAACCGGAAGGCGCATCGTGGGTAGACCCCCCGCAAGGTGGACTGATGACCTGGTGAAGGTCGCGGGAGTCCGCTGGATGCGGGTGGCGCAGGACCGGTCATTGTGGCACTCTTTGGGGGAGGCCTATGTCCAGCAGTGGACGACTTTCGGCTGATATGATGATGATGATGATGAATAATTTACAATTAATAGCGTTTGGTATAATTACAAAATCTTTCCCAGAATTCTAGTTAAACATTTTTATTTCATTATGAAAGCATAAAAAATCGAATAGAAAATGTCAAGCTAAAAGATCCGGTGGCTTCTAATTTAATTCAGATGATTAAAGAACAAGCGCCGTTATCAAATAAGTAAAAATAAATATTTTGTGCTGTGCAATGGTGCGTGTAAATGACCTTTATTCACCTTCCTGTGTTCAAGTTGCGCATACGTTTCAATTTATTTATACCGTATTTTTGTGGTGACAAACAATAAATAAACAAGAAACTCAAATGAATGTGACCATGCAAACCACTCCATTCCACACACGCGAAAGTGAAATCGCGCCGTCTACACACTACATTGTCTATAGTACACAGCAACACTCTTAGGTGATCATAGAGGGACTTTATGTCTACGAAATATGGTTCATTATTTATCAGTTAACAGTGTAGACGATGGGACTGTATTATGTACACTTTGTCAGTCAAACCGCGTCGCCGCCGTCGTCTAGACGTGGTCGAAAACGATTCAAAATTCGATAACATAACGTTGTTTGAATAACATAACTGATGAACTCCAGTTTTGGTTAGTGTTTTGTTTCGGTATGGTCTATAGGAATGTGTGGTGAATTTAAATGATAAGAATTGGACTTTTATTGGTCGCACGTTTTTGTGTGTGCATTGTTGATTGTTGAGCAGTTTCATGTATGATTATTGTTTACGTGTAATTATACGTTGTAATTGATAAGTGTTGATTTAATTTTAGGTATCCGAGTATGTAAAGTCATTTTAAACTCGTAATATAGCCATGATTTGTGTTATAAAAAACCTATAAATATTCAAGTTACTGATTTACTCAACTAAAGAGTACTCAATGAAAACTGGCCAAATTAATTTTGTACTAAACTAAGCTGAAACGTTTAAAAGGTCGAAAGGTCGCAAATCCAAAACATGCTCGACGCGGTGAATCTTCCCATTTTTCTTTCAATTATAAAATTTGTAGCCACTGGTCGCTTTGTAGTACTTATTCATCTTTTCATAGAAAGTGTGCTGTGTCGTAAATTGTTTTTAAAGTATATACTAAAAATATTTGTACTGCCAACTATTCAAAATATTTTTCCAAATCATTTTGACTTATTGGTAAAAACTTCTATAACAAAAACGGCTAAACAAAAAAGTAAGTCACTATGCATAAAAAAATTTAACTGCTCTACAATCTACAGGCAATTTTGAACCATACAATTAGGTACATAAGTTATTACTAGCTTTATTACTTTATCGAAATTCATCAGATTATTTCCTCATTTCAATGCGAAAACAGAGCTGAAAGCAAACTTGACTTAGATTTTTTCAAGGGCAAAATCGGGCAGTCTAAATTAGGCGAGCCAGCGATAACGTCATCATTGACTAGGTAATTAATGTCTAACATAACAATAATCTTAAATGCGTTGCAGTAGACATACGAGTCACTTGACCACCATAACAAATATTTACATTATGTAATTATAAAGTTGCAAAATGACATTAATTTAATCAATATTTTGATTTGTAGGTATATTTGAAGTAGACACACCACTGTATAATTTATAAACTTAAATATGTAGATGTCATATACGATTATGGCGGATTAGGACTTTAAGAACTATTTACTATACTATATTTTATACTTTATTTTTATGATCTCCAAAACGTATTTGCACTAGGTATATGGATGCCAATCGGTAAAAAAATTGATGAATTTAGAACCCCGTGGCACCGTGGCACTAGTAAGTGGCCGGATTCCGGAATGGACTAAGAGCTGGCTACGTCAGATATGACACAATAATGAGAGCAATGAAACCTGACTAGTTAGATTGCTTTATCATTTTTATTGATAGATCCGGGCATCTGGCAGCTTTTAGGAGGTCAGAGTGAGAGACCAACAAAATTTTACAGTTGGAAAAAAGTAATACGCCTAGGCTGGACGCTAGGGCTGGGCCTATATTTTATCATGAGAACAAAAAACATTGTGTATAATTGCGGAAACAAAAACAGTAGGCGACAAACTATAAATTGCATTATACATTTGGCACTACTTTCCCCTAACATAAACTCGTGGCTACGAAAACCCAGAACTCTATGATTTGTTATCTTCAAGTTATTGGCATTCTTTGACCTCCACCACATTACAGCTGCCAGATGTCCGGATATAGAAACGAGCATAGGAGCATAGTATAGAAAACTAACTAGAGGGGTTTCGTTGCTCTCATTATTGTGTCATATCTGACGTGGCCAGCTCTCCTCCGTCAAGAAGGACACTATAATTTTTATTAATGTTTTTTTTTAATAAACAAAAAAGTTAAGATCATTGTCGAAAATAGTCGTAATCGTTTTTTAACGGCCTCCTAGCCTAGTCGGTAGTGACCCTGCCTATGAAGCAGGAGGTCCCGGGTTCGAATCCTGGTAAGGGTATTTATTTGTGTGTTTATCACGGATATTTTGTTCCTGAGTTATGGATGTTTCTAGCTTTTGCCCGCGGCTTCGCTCGCGTTAAATTCGGGGTAACACGGTTCCCCTTTGCCCCCGTAATGCTCCATACAAACTTCCACCCCCCATTTTAGGGAAGTGGGGGGTTAGAAAGAGACAAAAAGTAGCCTATGTCACTCTCCATCCCTTCAACTATCTCCACTTAAAAAATCACGTCAATTCGTCGCCCCGTTTTGCCGTGAAAGACGGACAAACAAACACACACACTTTCCCATTTATAATATTATTTAGTATGGATTTATCTATTATCTATATATTATATATATTAGCCTATACCTCCAACACAAGCCTTATTGAGTTTACTGTGGGACTAGGTCGGTTTGTGTAAGATTGTGCTATAATATTTATTTATATTTTTTTACTTGCGGCTTAGAGACTCTGCTGTACCGTCAATTGTTTCCATTTTACATTTCAAAAACTTAACCAGACCAGATGTTTGTCTGTTTTGCGATTAGGACGCCATCTGCGAGAGATTTATAGAGCTTTATGCCATCTGCGCATATAGGTTTGCGCGTTTATCTGTAACTACCGACCCGCCCCGGCTTCGCCCGGGATAAAAAATGATTATTGTTTGTTATCCCTAAGAGATAGACATATACCATTGCGGACTTTTTTGTAGACCTTTTTAAGATGTTCAATACTGTAGTACATTATTTTTATCTATCTCTTAGGACTCAGCCAGCGTTTGCAATGTAAGCGCAAAAAATGTGTTTATTTACGACATCACATTAGAAACCTCTAAAATAATCAGTGTTTCTCTACTATATTATGCATGTATTTATACATATAAACCTTTCTCTTGAATCACTCTATCTATTCAAAAAAACCGCATCAAAATCTGTTGCTTAGTTTTAAAGATCAAAGCATACATAAGGACAAACAGCGGTAAGCTACTTTGTTTTATACTATGTAGTGAAGTGATTATTTGTAATTCAGATTGTAAGGTTGACGTCCTTGAGCTTGAGCTTGACACACGTTAAAGCCAAATAGTTGAAGCTGCTGCCGCTTTATTGCGTATAAGGATGATTAAGACATGGATTGACAATGCCTATACAAAATCGCGTTACCTTATTTCAGGCTAAAGCACTAGCGTCATCTATCCGTCACCACAAACACTAAATTCCTACTTAACCTTTCTGTTAAGCCTATTGGTTGACTGGTAGAGAATGCCTTATGGCATTAAGTCCGCCATTCAATCCATGTCTTTAGTATGACTTTTGTATAGAGATGGCATGCATTGGGACGGTGACTTATCTTATCTGTTTGGCGAGAACTTGCACAAAAAAGTTAAAACCATGTTAAGACCATTTTTATCAACACACAGATAACGTTCTCTGTGTATCAACATAAACAATACAAATACATACCTATGGACTAAGAGCTGGCCACGGCAGGAATGACACAATAATGAGAGCAACGAAATTGATATAGTTAGACTGCTATACTATTGTTATTACCTAATCTGGCAATCTGGCAGCTTTAAGCCGGGGGGTTCAAGAGTAGCAGACCAGTAAAGTTGTTTATAAATCTAGGGAACGACGCAATACTGAGAGTTCTTGCTTTAGTACGATATCGTGGTATTTGATGTATGTAATTGGAATATAACGTGGAAGCTGTCGCAGTGGGGGGGAAAAGAGGCAGGTTGAAGTTAAATGCATTTATACCGGACGCCTGCGGTTTATTTCCTTCTGATCTGTGAAAACTGTTTGTAATTAATCAGGCGCTCGAATAAAACTTATTAGTTGACAGTTTTCGATGCCAAGACGATATTACCGATAGTTATTTCTAAATAGGAAATCGACTTTAACAGCCAGGATTCTCGGTTTAAATTGTTATGAAAAAATATGTGACATATTAGGTTTTGTTCTGATAATGAACTTAGCTTACAAAGCCACATCATAATACAGCTACTCGTTACTAGATTGCGCTAATATCTACTAAACATAGACAGGAAATGACATTTGAACTCCAACTGCTGACCTAGCACGGGTGAGCAGTAGAAAATAAACCAGTATAAGTGTGCTGCATTGCTACGAATCTCGCGGTCATGTTACACTGGTAGTTTGAGCAGTTGGCTCGCCAAGGTACGCACAACTATTGGTGGGAATAAACGGCACAACGTATGTACATATTAGATTGAGCATACAAAACGACTCGCGTGATCACTACGGATACATATATTAGCGTTAAAATTTTAAGTACAGTCGCCATCAGATATATCGTGGCGGACAAGGTGGTCACAAATATCTGAACAACGCCTCTATTGTCAAGGCGATAAAGTGTATGTTCAGATATTTTTGAGTACCTTGGCCTCTCCGATATATTTGATGGCGACTGTACCTACTAATTAAAAATAATATATTGTTTTAAAGAGTAGAAAATTGAGTGCAGGTACTAGGAAAACAATTTTTAAAATGGCTAATATTTTTTTCTGAAAACGATCATCTAAAAATATTAGGGCAAATGCCCCGGTTTGGGCCACTTTAAGGAGAGTTTGTTTATTCAGACGTCTGTCATTTTGTATCAATAAGGAATGATGAAAATATTTATTTAATGAGTCTTTGTTAATATTGTATAGATAGTATCAATACAAATTTATCCAGTGGGTGTAGCTACATATTTATGTACTTATGAACTAACATTTTATAATATATACATACTTATTAACTAACAGTGACCAGTATTATAATATTCACTTAAGCTGTAGGGGCATGAGTCAATAACATGTTTTTTAAGTGCTGTCAGAAATTTTAAGTAATTGAGTGATTTAATTTCTACGGGTAACTTATTAAACACTTTAGCAGCCACATAGATAGTGCTACGCTGACAACTGATACATGACAGATGACAGGGCCATCTGTGCTGCCATAATTTACTCTTATATCAACTCTATAAACCATAGACTTGTATATTTGTCTATGCCTTAGTAATTTTGAAAATGGCCAAAACCGGCACAGTGGCCACAAACGGGGCATCTGCCCTAAAATATTTTCCGGAATTGAGTAAATACTAAAAAAATATTCATAAAAATAGTTACTAGGATGTTATACTTTTTTTTTTGTAGCATCACGTTTACTGTACGTACTGTACGTTTACCTATAAATTGGGTATGCAATTATGAACCCGATGGTACATTAGGTTTGGGATAAGTATCCCAAAAATAATGTACATTTTATATTGTTTGGTATTTGGTCATAAACTATGCAAAATAACTCTGCAATTGTAACAAACATTACTACAGATAGGTGCATCTAAATATGCACCCAAGAATTTTAGTTATTTATTTAAACTTCATTGCACAGTAAAAATAAGTACAAATGGCGGACTTAATGCCTCAAGGCATTCTCTACCAGTCAACCATAGGGCCAAACAGAAATTCGATAAAGTGGGTGCTGTAAGAGAAAACTTGTTGATTTATCCTATAACTTATTTGTACCTACTTAAATATACTTCGATATATGCTTCATAAACTTCACAAATACCAATAAATATACATACTAATAAACATAGGTATATATTATAATGCATATGCGCAAAGGGGAAAAAACTCATTCACGCTGGTCATGATCCAGCAGGTGCTTGTGAAGCAAGCGTTTGAAAACGAACTTGCTTGGGGCTTGTCTTATTGTCAGGGGAAGTGCATTCCAGAGATAAATAGTCTGGATTGTAAAAGAAGAAGAGAGATAACCGCTATGGGGAGGATATACTAGAAGCTTAAGAGACTGGGAGGAGCGAAGTTCACACCCGGGACGGGGGTTGACAAAACTGAATTTGGACTTGAGGTAGTCTGGAACAGAGAGATCAATCAAAATAGAGAAGAGAGTACTTACAGAGAATTCTAAGAGTCCTGCGTTGACGTGCAGGCAGGCATTGGAGTTGGTAACGATAACCTGAGACGTGATCGAATTTACGCAAGCCGAAAATAAAGCGTTTGGCATTATTTAACATACGATCGAGTCTGTTTAGGGAAGCCTGGGAAATGTTGGTAGTGCACACATCAGCTTAGTCTATAATAGGAAAAATTAAAGCCTGCACAAGCAGCTTCTTGGTACTCACAGGCAGGAAGTTTTTAAACTTATGCAGAGTCCGCAGTTATCAAAAACACAAAAACTCTCTTTTCAAGGAAATCAACAGTGTTAATGTTACCATTAGTCGGTGGTGCACACGACAACAAAGAGCATTATACGGATTTTAGTGATGATGGGATCTCCTTTTGCATAGTGAGACGTTAGGACCCATAGGCCATTTTAGGAAGCAGAGCCACCTAAATTTATGGTGCGGTGGGGGTAAAAAGGGGGGGTTAAAATTTTCGCGACACATAGATTGAAAACTATAAGTCTTAGCAAGATACTTCAAAGGCAAGAATTGTAGAGAATTTTATGAAAAATATTTCCTTTATTGAAAGTTTTGTGGTAACTTTAACCGTTTTTGTAAAAAAAATATGAATGTTCCTACTTTTGTGGGAAGTGGGGAAAATAATTGTTATATTTGTAACACATTATAGTGCAGAGTTAATATTTGGCTTGCAAGTCTCGTATCCAGGCCATAAATAAAATAAGTAAAATAATTATTTTCTGTTTGACTGGATACTATTAAAATATTATTATTGTTATGGTATTTATGGTATACCATGTATATTTGAGTTAGGTAAACACCCCGTTTCTAATAGTAGTTAAATTAGTATGTTATACGTCGTATATTAAACGGTTTAATTGAAAATAATGATGCAGGTAATGTACTCAAGGCTAAGATAATCGATAGGTCCTAGGTACCATTCATCACACCACTAGCATAATGATATTAGGCGTTGTCCATTGATAAAAGATTCAAGCGCCCCACGATTTTAGTTTTTTGTCTTTTCAATGCTCTAGCTACATTGATGAGAAGAGTGGTGTGATGACTGGTACCTAGAACAGAACCTACCGAATTATTTTTATAACTTTTTGTACATTATCTATAGCATTGTTTATTTTCAATAAAAGCTTTTGAATTTACCTAAACAATACTTATTTTCTTTTCAAGTTGTTTTGTTACTAAAACGGTGTAAACTCCGCTTACTTT
The DNA here is from genome assembly GCA_947086415.1 of Pammene aurita. NCBI lineage: Eukaryota > Metazoa > Arthropoda > Insecta > Lepidoptera > Tortricidae > Pammene > Pammene aurita. Next base: position 3,838,784 of record OX352296.1, read on the forward strand.
ATGATCCGTAATGCACTGTGTTCTACTAGTAAATCCCTTTCATTTTATACTTGATTGAGGGGGTTGTTAAGAAATATGTAATACGCGGCATGCTGTAGCGGCAGCCATCTTGGATTTACAATGATACTGAATCTATTAAAATGTAATTGTCATCAGAACTTAAGGTGTGCACCAGATATCGGATCAATTTGTCAACAGAACGAGGGTAAAATTTCAACCACAAAATTATGGAGATGTGGGATGAAGCATGTAGATATGGAGACTTGCATTTAGTTATGTAAATATTAGTTATAATAAATTAAGAAATTTTCAAATAAGTTTGTGAAATGTCTAAGTAGGTCTAACATAAAATTGTTATTTTTATTTTAGAGCGCGCTATTCGCCAACAGACTGTCTTCAGTTGAAGATGTATACCTACCACTTAAGTTTTCTCTCTAAAAAAATGAACGGGCCCTTATTGATAATCCCCAATGATGTACCTTTCACTTGAAAACGTCGCTAGATAACAGGGACCGGAGAACTCCTCTATTTGATAACTCTTTTCGATAGGGTAACCCTATTATTTGGTTACAAAATTATATGGTTACCCTATATTCAATGTTATGTCTCTGTCTAATGTCTTAGCAATAGAGATGAAATTAGCCAGTATCAGTCCACTGCTGGACATAGGCCTCTCCCATGGCTAGCCACTGTGCTCGATCTTCTGTTCTACTCCTCCAATCCGTACCCGACAAGCATTTGGGTAACGCAATGATGTACTTACTAAATTGATAGTTTTTAAAAACAACCCTACCAAATACTCACTCGATCTAATACCCCTTTATTGGTAACCGGTTTCGGTATCTTCTAAACGATCTCTTTATTTCACTTACGGATTATAAGAAGCATACTAAGGCAAGGTATATAATAGCGTTTAAAATGGTTTACGTCCATTTAGTTGTGAAAGATATAATTAGGCAAGCATTAGAGCTCAAACCACATCGTTTTTCCTACATAATTCGATTGTGGTCGATAACAGGCCTATTAATATTATTATTTTTCGTTAAAGATATTATAACCAATATAAGATTTATATACTTTTTATAAAGGGAAATAACAGGGCTTTATCATGAAAATACATTTTTCATATTACGACCATTAATTAAAAAAATATAGGCATATATTCAAAAAAAATATCAAACATTGATTTCATATTTTTTATGTTTTCTCAGTTTTCTTATATGGAAAGGTATAAATAAAATACCAAAAATGAATTCAGCATCCTTGCTTTACACGAAAATGATATCAAACTTGATTATATAGCTCTATTTTATTTTTAATTAATTATGGGGGGCACCCCCCACTTCGTCAAAAATTTGCATCAGAAATTTGATTGGCTCCCCTTCTTAAATTAATCTTAAAGCCTAAAGGATTAGCTCTGCAAATGGAAATTCCATCATCATCATTTTCCGTATAAATAAGTGTACACCACCGACTACATTCTTCGAGAGTATTTTAAGCGTATGAGAAGGAATCTCCCATAAGTACAAAAATAATGTGTCAGCGTGTTTTTAAAATCGAGATATGGCCAAAGTATGAATGTTCCCGCATACGAATGGCGCCAATCTTTCTTATAAAATGAGAAATGAAGCGAGTTCATTGAGTACGCGTTAGGTTTTGTAGTTTCAAATATTGTCATAACCTACAATCCACTGGTACGACAGGCGGCTCAATATTTAATAAATAAAAGAGCATAAAGATAACGACTGCAAGCCTTCATAAACGCTAAAGTGCGGGATCTTAGTGAGGTAATCTATGTTGCTCATTGGTAGTACCACCAAGTAAATTATTATTTATCTAGAACTTTCTATCATTCTGTCACTTCAAATACTCGCTACTCAAATGCTGCGCAAAGTCGATATGTATATCGATACAAGTTCATGATTAATAGGCAAGGATAAGCATCGACATATAATATTAAAACGAGTAAAGTTAAACAATGCTCATGTGAAAATTAACCCATTTTTAGATTTACAAAAATAAAATGTCTCATGTCTTGTTAACCAATAAAATACCCATTTTTGAAGCGTCAATTCTGTAAGACCTGTACCTCTGTTTGTACTATATATATACCCATGTTGTACAAAATCAGTGTTTGACAGAACTTTGACATATGAACGGTGGCACATGACGTCTACATACAATTTTTCCTGTCGATTATCTAGGGTTGACAAGTACGCGATTAGTTTGATTGCTGGACCTGCCCTAATCTACCTGATACATCAGTAATTTTAATACAAAAATACATTAATGTAAGATTTATTAGTTAATTTGCCCAATCTAACCGTTATTTTAGAACGAAACTACTACAATAAACTACATAAATATTTTATCTTACCTGTGGTCATGCAGCAAATAAACAAAGGAGTTTTTGACAACCCCGAAACGGTATCCGATACGTTCCAAGGCCGTAGCTGTCACTTCGTTCAGATGTCCACCCTTGTTTAAATCTTACTTAATGTTATTAAAATGAATGGAGAAGGCAACTATCACAATGACATTTGCAACATTACTTTTATATTGATATTGTAATAAATAAAGAGAATATAATAAAATAAGAACTTTTATTTTAATGCTGATGGCTATCAGAATCGGTATTCAACTTAGAGATTTCAACCCGGACGGTATGATACGTCAGATAAAAGTCAGTCCATACAGGTGTATGACCACTGGTCATATGTTTTCGGCAGAAGGGAACGCCTGTCAATGGCGACTCCGGTTGGTTGAATTCTCTTAGTATTTAATGATCAAAATATTGCCAGGTATGGCTAAGGGTTAATATTTTATTTTTATCGACAAATTAGGCAGCCATATATCTGTTATTTCCTAATGGTTGTGCGCCCCTTGGCGAGCCAATTTCTCTAACTGCCAGTGTAACATGACCGCGAGATTCGTAGCAATGCGGCACACTTATATTGGTTTATTATCTACTGCTCACCCGTGCTGGGTCAGCAGTTGGAATTCAAATGTAATATTCTGTCTATGTTTAGTAGATATAAGCGCAATCTAGTAACGAGTAGCTGTATTATGATGTGGCTTTGTAAGCTAAGTTCATTATCAGAACAAAACCTAATATGTCACATATTTTTTCATAACAATTTAAACCGAGAATCCTGGCTGTTAAAGTCGATTTCCTATTTAGAAATAACTATCGGTAATATCGTCTTGGCATCGAAAACTGTCAACTAATAAGTTTTATTCGAGCGCCTGATTAATTACAAACAGTTTTCACAGATCAGAAGGAAATAAACCGCAGGCGTCCGGTATAAATGCATTTAACCTCAACCTGCCTCTTTTCCCCCCCACTGCGACAGCTTCCACGTTATATTCCAATTACATACATCAAATGCCACTATATCGTACTAAAGCAAGAACTCTCAGTATTGCGTCGTTCCCTAAATTTATAAACAACTTTACTGGTCTGCTACTCTTGAACCCCCCGGCTTAAAGCTGCCAGATTGCCAGATTAGGTAATAACAATAGTACAGCAGTCTAACTATATCAATTTCGTTGCTCTCATTATTGTGTCACTCCTGCCGTGGCCAGCTCTCCGTCTACTACTATTAAACTTGGAAATCAGATATTCGTGCATATTGTTTTCAACCGACTTCAAGATTTCTAAAGAGATTCTCAATTCGTCGGGATCTTTGCTTTTGCTATATTTTTTTTATGTATGTTCACCGATTATTTGAAGACGGCTGGACCGATTTGGAATTCTGTTTTTGTTTGAAAGAGTTTCGTTCATACTTCACAGTTGATTTCCATTGTAACCAGGTCAGGATCTGATGATGGGATCCTGGAGCAATCGAGGGAACTCTTCAACTATTATAGGTACACCTATAATGATTTGAGTATTTTTTACAGCAGCTCGAGCATTTGCTTTTGGAAAGGTGCTAAAGTGAAGTCGGTTCTTTTTTGTTTAAAATCTACTTATATAAAAACGAAAAACCAGAACGGGATAAAAAACGAGGGATGAAGCGAGATGGCGCCTTACCAAATTTTAAGAACTTCCTTGACACGTTTCTCCAATACAACGCACATATCATTGGAAAAAACTATGCAAATCTATTGTCTAAATATGAGAACAGAACAACAGCACAAAAACTTCCGCTTGCACTCCGTATTTATTTTACAATTAGCCAAAGAAATTTTCATAATTTTCTTCATTTCACGACTATCGGTCATTTTCGGCGACGCTCGGTTGGTTTCGCCAAACTTGAAGTGTGTTAAACCTTAGAGAATTAAACCAACCGGAGCGGCCATGACTGTCATTTTCTATACAAAAAAAGTCTGCCGATTTTTGCGGGGGAGGGGAACGTCAAATGTATGGCTATTCGTACGTAACGTACAAATAGCCACGTCAGATAAAAGTCAGTCCATACAATAAATACCCCGGTCATATGTTTTCGGCAGAGGGGAACGCCTGTCATGGCCGCTCCGGTTGGTTGAATTCTCTAAGCTTATATATAAGATACTCTGTGAGACAAATGTCATAAATGTCATAATGAACATAAATGGATGTTTATGTCATATCATAATTATTGTTTTTTTAATATATCTATATTGCCGGCCGCCTGAAATCATTCCTGAAATAATGATAAGTGATTATTTATAGAGGAAATACCAAGAGTTGTAAGTATTAACTTATCATTAGAGACACTGGGCCCCTGGTCGGCCGACATGAAGTGTTTCATGAGGGCCCTGTCGGCAAGGCTGGGCGAGACTACAGGGGACCATAGATCTGGCGCGTACGTCTCCCAGCGTATATCTTTAGCTATACAGAGAGGTCGCAATCAGCGAAACGGGGACCATGCCGCGAGCGGACGTTTTAAACGGAGTATTCTTTTCAAAGTTGGGATTTTTATAGGTAAATTTATTTTTATACATATATTTAAAAGTAGTTTGTTAGTATAGGTTTATTTTTTAAGTTGTATTTTAGTTTTAATTTAATTTAGTGATATTTATTTTCAAGCCATCAGATATAAATTAAAATTGTGCTTCTTATTGAAAAAACCGGCAAACAGGGTGGGCGATTTTTGACAATCGAGCGAGACAAAGAATTTAACCTCGAATATAATCGCACACAAAAGTTTGTCGCCATTATTTACGCCTGAAATTAATAATATAAATAATCATGATTTTAAATAACTATCGCTGTTGTTCTTAAAAACATAATTTCTTCGTTTTATCCAGAGTTTTAAATGTTATATTCGAGCGCTCGAATCTCAAAAATCGCCCCCCTGCGCAAACGGGCGAACGGTAGCGGAGATTATCAAATAGCAGCCCACACTGATAACTTGACAGGCATGATTCCCGGCAGGGTTGAATGCTGAAGGTTGCCTAATGAATGATAGTTTCATAATAAGGTGTCGGAATTTGAGTATACACTCTATACATAAGATACACTCTATATTTAAATTACGCGAGCGGAGCCGCGGGTCCGTCTAGTTATTGAATAATTTTCTTTCATTAAACAATGAGCCCGAATGAAAGATGGCTTCCATTTCCGGTTAAGACAAAGGAAAGGACAGTAAAAATGATAAGTAGGACTTAATAACCGAAACGATAAATACTTTCTTGGCAAGGACTATAATACCACGGAGGCAAACAAGCATACGGCCCGCCTGATGGTAAGCAGTTACCGTAGCCTATGGACGCCTGCAACCCCGGAGGATTCACATGCTCGTTGCCTACCCTTTCAGAACCTATACACTCTTTTTTTGTTGAACATGATGGGAGTTTTGGTAATACTAAATAAATACTCTTTTTGTCAAGGTATTTTTTAACCGATATAATTTATATACGAAAAAGTAACGCTGTAACTGCTAAAACATATTATAATTAAGATTTATGCGTCAGAAGAACACCACTTACTCATTTATAAACGATGATAGACTGAGATTAGCATATCTGTTACGATACGCGTATTTACTGTGTGCTGATGCTGACATTATAAATATCATAAGGACGCAATATACCTACTTAATTTAACTCACTCATGTTTTAAAATTGTAACACGCAGAAGTTATATTTATGCAATCTAATTTGATACTTAAACTGTATAGGTAAGATTACCTTAGTCTTAATACAAGTACTATTTTTATTTTATTTATATTTGGTATCTGGGCATTTTTATTTTAACTTGTACTTACTTTAAAGCACGACGTAAGTCGTGTTTCAGTAACGTCTAACCGTCACATTCCTGATAAAATGTATGGGATTTGACATTGACCGCAGCGCCGGATCTAGAACTTTTTCGAGGCGGGGCAAAATCTAAAAAATGCCGCCCCCCACCCCTGCATATATTTGAATGTATTCTTTTTTTTCCTTAATTATTAACTATCATATACTTTTGACCAACAGACGCCTACTACTTCTACTAGTCATATAAAGGTCTAACTATTAACAGAAAGAACGCCACAACGACCAGTCTAGCGTTGCTATTTATGTGTTAAGCGTTTTTTTTTCGAATACTTATGATTAGGATAACTTAGTTATACGGCAAATATGGACAAAAAATCGCTCTATCTAAACCTTTTCTGCGCCCCCGTGCGTCGTAGTTATATGGTATGGACCGCCGGGCGGCCACAGTATGATCAGTGATCACTTACTTCATCGAGGAGCAGTTTGGAACCTTATTACTTAATCGAAAAGTACAAGTTTAATAGCTCACAAATTACTTGGTCGGACAGACCTCAGCCTGGTCCGTTCAGTTTTCGGATACTTTTAGTGGTGCAATTTTTGGGGTATTTTTACCTCATGAGCAGAGATGTGACTTATTTGAAATACTTGTATTTAAAATGCAAATACAAAATTCAAAATACCTATTTCCTATTTTGTATTTAAATACCTTTTTAACAAAAGCATTTTGTATTTTATTTAAAATACTTTTTGGGACCCGTTTTCTATTTTGAAAATACAAAATACTTTTTTTTGTAATCTATATATATAAAAGAAGAAACTGACTGACTGACTGACTGACATATCAACGCACAGCCCAAACCGCTGGGTCTAGGGACGCCAAATTTGGCACGTAGGTTCCTTATAAGGTCTAGGGATGCACTAAGAAATAATTTTTCAAAATTCACCCCCTAAGGGGGTAAAATGGGGGTCCAAAGTTTGTATGGCGAATCAAAATTTGTTAGACCATTTTATTCGAAACTTCACAGGAGTATTCCTAACGATAAATGAGTAAACACGTGTTTCAGGTTTTTTGAAAATTCAATCCCTAAAAGGGGCAAATGTGGTCACAAAATCTATCCTTTTTGAGTAGATACGCATAGTACGCGGGCGAAGCCGCGGGAAAAGGCTAGTTTAATATAATGTTGGTAGAAAGGGTAGGTTTAACAGGTTATAGTTATATTGCTCCTACGTGGGTAATTGGTAGGCCAGGACACCGCGTAACCAAGGGAAAAAAGGCACTCATTCCTGACGATCTCGTCATTTTGTAACTAGTCTGTTTTGAAATGGAGAGTTAAGATGTATGGAAATCATCATCCTCTTAGCGTTTGTCCCGGCTTGGCGAACTAATCACATGAATTGGCATAGACACTAGTTTTTACAAAAGCGACTGCCATCTGACCTTCTAACCCAGAGGAGAAACGACGCCTAATTGGGATTAGTTCCGGTTTCCGCGGGATGTTTTCCTTCAACGAAAAGAGACTGATAAATATCAACCGATAGTGCGTACATAAGTTCCGAAAATCTCAGCGGTACAAAGTCGGGTTTCGATCCCGAGACCTCCAAAGTGAAAGTCGGAACGTCTTATCGCCAGGTTACCAGCGCTTATAAGAAAGGAAATCGTATTAAATAGCAATCCATTTTTGTACCGAATTTACATTGCATTGAAACTAAAAAAATATACATACTTGGAAAGTAAATTCCCTGGAACGGAAATGAATGACATTTGGATCCATATAGATAAATATAACTCACTAACAGAGCATGAAAAAAAAAACATTTAATTACATGATCGAGTGCCGACCCTAAAAAATATTTTTCAACACACCTGCTCGTAACGAGGTTCTTATTCCACCGCTTTTATGCTCATAATCCTAGATATTAAACACGCGTGCATTTCACAATAATTATCCAACTAGTGGAATAATTTAATAATCCGATCAAGTGACGTTTGTACTCTAGTATCAAGCTGTACATACGCAGACGAATCGTTGTAATTTAGTCGGGTATTACCTTTACTTTTTTTAACTCTTTATGAGTTTACATTCTAAAAAAGTAAAAAAAAGTAAATATATTAAAAATATACACATTTACGATAGAATACAAATTATACTATCCTGATTGTGAATAAGAATCATTTCAACTTATTATATTACTCGTAATACACAATAAATTACGTTTTAAACACGAATTGTATGTTTTAATATTGGCTGTTTGGCATTATACGTCCGCGCCTTTGCCTCAAGCTGCACGCACATCCAAAAAAGTAAATTGCGCGCCATTTATAAGTTAACCTCAAATCATTGTTTATTTCTTGAAGCAAATCAAATTATTTTGTTCAATATTTTTTTGATTTGCAATTTTTAAGTAGTTACACTACTATATATAAACTGAAAATAGATGTCATATACTTCAGAAAAAGTGACCAAACCCTCCGGTGTCCGAGGCCAGATTTGAACTGGCGTCTTCAGCTTTCGCGGCTGACGTCCTGACCACTAGACCACCCGGTCACGGCGGAACTTGACAAATTTTCTCATGTATATGCAATCTCTGAATTTGAAACGGCTAGGCGCCGTTGACCATACTCTAAGGGCATGCGCAGTACGTGCTTGCACCTCCTATCCGAATCACTTACGTAATTCTGGTATAGCGAGAGAGATGGTGCTGCCATCTATGAATCTTGAAGCAAATCAAATTATTTTGTTCAATATTTTTTTGATTTGCAATTTTTAAGTAGTTACACTACTATATATAAACTGAAAATAGATGTCATATACTTCAGAAAAAGTGACCAAACCATCCGGTGTCCGAGGCCAGATTTGAACTGGCGTCTTCAGCTTTCGCGGCTGACGTCCTGACCACTAGACCACCCGGTCACGGCGGAACTTGACAAATTTTCTCATGTATATGCAATCTCTGAATTTGAAACGGCTAGGCGCCGTTGACCATACTCTAAGGGCATGCGCAGTACGTGCTTGCACCTCCTATCCGAATCACTTACGTAATTCTGGTATAGCGAGAGAGATGGTGCTGCCATCTATGAATCTTGAAGCAAATCAAATTATTTTGTTCAATATTTTTTTGATTTGCAATTTTTAAGTAGTTACACTACTATATATAAACTGAAAATAGATGTCATATACTTCAGAAAAAGTGACCAAACCCTCCGGTGTCCGAGGCCAGATTTGAACTGGCGTCTTCAGCTTTCGCGGCTGACGTCCTGACCACTAGACCACCCGGTCACGGCGGAACTTGACAAATTTTCTCATGTATATGCAATCTCTGAATTTGAAACGGCTAGGCGCCGTTGACCATACTCTAAGGGCATGCGCAGTACGTGCTTGCACCTCCTATCCGAATCACTTACGTAATTCTGGTATAGCGAGAGAGATGGTGCTGCCATCTATGAATCTTGAAGCAAATCAAATTATTTTGTTCAATATTTTTTTGATTTGCAATTTTTAAGTAGTTACACTACTATATATAAACTGAAAATAGATGTCATATACTTCAGAAAAAGTGACCAAACCCTCCGGTGTCCGAGGCCAGATTTGAACTGGCCTAATAATTTGATTTGCTTCAAGATTCATAGATGGCAGCACCATCTCTCTCGCTATACCAGAATTACGTAAGTGATTCGGATAGGAGGTGCAAGCACGTACTGCGCATGCCCTTAGAGTATGGTCAACGGCGCCTAGCCGTTTCAAATTCAGAGATTGCATATACATGAGAAAATTTGTCAAGTTCCGCCGTGACCGGGTGGTCTAGTGGTCAGGACGTCAGCCGCGAAAGCTGAAGACGCCAGTTCAAATCTGGCCTCGGACACCGGAGGGTTTGGTCACTTTTTCTGAAGTATATGACATCTATTTTCAGTTTATATATAGTAGTGTAACTACTTAAAAATTGCAAATCAAAAAAATATTGAACAAAATAATTTGATTTGCTTCAAGATTCATAGATGGCAGCACCATCTCTCTCGCTATACCAGAATTACGTAAGTGATTCGGATAGGAGGTGCAAGCACGTACTGCGCATGCCCTTAGAGTATGGTCAACGGCGCCTAGCCGTTTCAAATTCAGAGATTGCATATACATGAGAAAATTTGTCAAGTTCCGCCGTGACCGGGTGGTCTAGTGGTCAGGACGTCAGCCGCGAAAGCTGAAGACGCCAGTTCAAATCTGGCCTCGGACACCGGAGGGTTTGGTCACTTTTTCTGAAGTATATGACATCTATTTTCAGTTTATATATAGTAGTGTAACTACTTAAAAATTGCAAATCAAAAAAATATTGAACAAAATAATTTGATTTGCTTCAAGATTCATAGATGGCAGCACCATCTCTCTCGCTATACCAGAATTACGTAAGTGATTCGGATAGGAGGTGCAAGCACGTACTGCGCATGCCCTTAGAGTATGGTCAACGGCGCCTAGCCGTTTCAAATTCAGAGATTGCATATACATGAGAAAATTTGTCAAGTTCCGCCGTGACCGGGTGGTCTAGTGGTCAGGACGTCAGCCGCGAAAGCTGAAGACGCCAGTTCAAATCTGGCCTCGGACACCGGAGGGTTTGGTCACTTTTTCTGAAGTATATGACATCTATTTTCAGTTTATATATAGTAGTGTAACTACTTAAAAATTGCAAATCAAAAAAATATTGAACAAAATAATTTGATTTGCTTCAAGATTCATAGATGGCAGCACCATCTCTCTCGCTATACCAGAATTACGTAAGTGATTCGGATAGGAGGTGCAAGCACGTACTGCGCATGCCCTTAGAGTATGGTCAACGGCGCCTAGCCGTTTCAAATTCAGAGATTGCATATACATGAGAAAATTTGTCAAGTTCCGCCGTGACCGGGTGGTCTAGTGGTCAGGACGTCAGCCGCGAAAGCTGAAGACGCCAGTTCAAATCTGGCCTCGGACACCGGAGGGTTTGGTCACTTTTTCTGAAGTATATGACATCTATTTTCATTGTTTATTTGTTAGATTTTTCTCGTCGTGTTTTATTATTTTAAACAAATTATATTTTCAATGAATAAGAAGACAATTTTAGCGTTAATTTAACCTCTGGATATATTTCAAAATTGTGATACATACTAGTAAAATGTCATCATAAAAATCTAGTGAGCAATACGTAAGAAAATAATACTATAATTTATTGCACAATAAATGTGAAGTCTTTAATATTATGAAATGATTTGAAAAAGAGTTCCAGATACTCAATAACATCACAAAAAAGGTTAGTTAAATTTAATTATCTTATGTTCGTAAGTACCTCTATCCTGTAAACATTCTGACAATTAATTTATTTATCAAAAGTTATTAATTATACTATTCTGTTATTTCCTCGCAAGTGTGTTGAAAAACGTCGTATGAAACGCGTGTGCTTGATCATTACATAAGCTCAGCTTCCTTATGCGCACTCACAAGCGTTCGTGCGCACAATATCGCTTCGTATGTAATGATCAACTTAGCACACTTGTATCATAATGTACTATTAACCATTTACCTACAAAACAAATTAGGGGCACACAAAACTCACCTATAGTTAAAATTTGATAAACATTTGCATTTATTGATTAAAATGGCTATGCTATGACAATGACATATAATCACGGGCAGACGGACATGACGAGATAAGGATTCCGTTTTTTCCACGTTACACCTATTTCGTATTTAGTATTTGAAATAAAATTTTGCTAAGTATTTTGTATTTTGCATTTGAAATAGTAAATCATGAAAGTATTTGCATTTTGTATTTAAATACTTTTTCTTAACCATTTTGCACATCTCTGCCCATGAGTAACATGTAACCAACTTTAGTTGATAGCTAAAATAATGCTTTTACAATATTTTTTGGTTGGACAGCCCTCAGCCTGGTCCGTTCCGTTTTCGGACACTTTTAGTGGTGCAATTTTTGGGGAGGCTTTACCTCATCGAGTAGCAGGATGAAACTAACCTCATTTGATAGCTAAAGTGATGCTCTTTCAATATTTCTTGGTCGGACAGCCCTCCGCCTGGTCCGTTCCGTTTTTGGATACTCTTAGTGGCACAATTTTTGGGGTGCCTTTTCCGTCTGTAGCTGAAATTTACGGCCCTATATTAATAAAATTTGGTGTGTGAGTGGCTTTTATAACTCGCCATATGGTGGAGCATAAGAATTATTTTAAAAAACATTTTTTAATGGGGCACTCCATACATGTAACTATTGTAATGGTTGAATAAAACAAAAACAAATGCCGAAAAAACATGTTCTGATATGAAGTTCCGTACGTTTTTAAAAATAAGATTAAGGTAACAATTTTTTTTTATACTTAGGAGGATATATTAATATTTAGGAGGATATTTACTATAAAATTTTAAAAATAAAAATGTTTTAACAATAATTCTTATGCTGCAATATATGGCGAGTTATAAAAGCCACTCACACACCACATTTTATTAATATAAGGTCGTAAATTTCGGCTTCAGACGGAAAGCGCCCCAAAAATTGCACCACTAAAAGTGACCGAAAACGGAACGGGCCAGGCTGAGAGCTAGCCTGCCAAAAAATATTGAAAGAGCATCACTTTACCTATCAAATAAGGTTGGTTTCATCCTGCTACCCTGATGAGGTAATAACACGAAACGAAACGGACCAGGCTGAGGGCTGTCCGCCGACCAAGTGATTTGTGACCTACAAAACTTTTATTTTCGATGAATAAGTCCAAGTTCCAAAATGCTCCTCGATGAGGTACCTAACTGATCATACTGTGGCCGCCCGGTCCATTACGCAGATTAAGTGTAGTGAGCGTTCCTATAAATACGTGCACACAATCATACAAGTTACGCAACAAACAGTAAAAATTGCTTTTCACCACTCCACCTCGAAAACGCACTCTTTATCCCTTGAAAACGGATGGGGAAAAACGCATTTTATCCACATGTGGGGAAAATAATTTGGTACAAGTTTTGCTTTTTCACGTTATCTGACAGGATGGAATTTAAAGAGATGATTTTCAGTTATATAATTTTGAAAGCATTCATTTGGCTTCTATTTTTTATAACTTATATTTTTCCTGAGGTGGTGTGGTGAAAATTTTTGTATTATACTAGGCAGAAAAGTTGTTCAATCTCTCTTGCCTTTAGGCCCTCGTACGCTCAAGATTCCATTTTTTGAACAACTTGCTACGCCCGTGGCTCAATTTTGGAATGTTTCGGTAGATCGGGTCTCAATTAAGCACGAGAGAATAAACATCGACTTTGCCCCCTTGTATAATAAATAACTAGTATCTATGGTGACAGGGCAAATTTATTCACATGTTTTATTCGGCTATCATAGTTTCCCTTTCCCTTAAAATCATTTTAATAAACACCGGCCAAGAGTAGTATGTCAGGCCATGACTAATGTAGGGTTCCGTAGCTGCGGGCGCGTCACAATATTTACACCTATTCATAAAATCGTTTTTTGGGGTATTTTGCCATGAAATTACAAGTTTTGCGATAACTTAAAAACGGCTCAACCAATTATATTATATACAGTTTGCATTGAAAATTCTTATTTAGACTCACATCCATGAATTTTCCATATTTTTTTGGCCCAGGGTTCAAAAGTTAAGAGGACGGAACGCTTTTTTTTAATTTCGAAGCGATTATTTACGTAACTATTGATTTTATCCAAAACTTGATTTAGAAGACCCCTATTTTTAAAAGACCAAACTATATTGTAAGTACCTACTATATTTTTAATTTTTTTCAATAAAGTACTGAGAAACATATTATTTAGATTTTACAAGATACGATAAAATACTTACTTAGTAGGAGTACAGAATAACTAATAGTACTACCGTACAGAAAATTCACTCCTTCACAAAAGTCAGATTTAGGTATAACATTATACCTATACTCGCCGCCTGCAAGCAAAATTTAAATTTATAACCGCGCACGAACCGTGAATCTTCTTTGCGCGCCGCAGTTTTATGACCGAGCTGTGAGGGTTATCACCTGACAAGTTTTTGTACCTATACCTCCTGATTTATTATTTTTAAGATAAATATGTAGGAATTACAAACGTTGATGCTGTAAACATGAAATTTTTATCCGGAGATAGAAATTTTTATAAAGATTATGTCTGATTCTCACGGAAGTAGGTATGCCACAGCCGTATTGCTTTGAAAATATATCGGTCAGTTCCTAATATTGTTTCTGTTCAACCAATATTCAATAAATTAAGGATGTTTATTTTAAATATTACTAAGTAAGGACTTCGGGACCTTTCAATATCGTCCGGAATTTAAAAATGTTATTTCTGCTTCCTTGTTCTTCCGTTTATTCAGACATCCGTAAAGACATCTTTTATACGGATTAGTTCGAGATTTAGGTTTCGGAGCCATCGTGTATTTTCAATATTTCGCGAGCGCCACGTGACACGACTATCGTGCGAGCCGAGCGGCAGCCCACTGCCATACGCCTGCCCAGGAGGCGCGCCGGCCAAATATACCTAAACTGCGTAGTGAAACCCCCCTGGTAAGAGTACCTACTTCATGAGTAGGAGGGATTGGTACGCTGGTTTTTGACACACAGATTTTTTGACAGAAACAGGTGTTTTATAGATGTTTGAAACAACACATGGCCCTGAGAGATACCGATGAAGGAGTTACCATTCTATGGTTCTATCTATTCATATACTTTCATCTTTTTCACACGCAGGCTAAGGGCGCGTGTAGACGATGCCGCCCCCGCGCCGCCGCCGCTACTGCTACTGTGGGTATCATGTACACGATCCCGCCGCCACGCCGTCATCGCGCCGCCGTCGTACCACTGCGCTGTGTATACGATATGCATAAAAAGACCGCCACCGCGCCGCCGCCGCGGGCTTTTGTTTCTCGCATACACAGCGCAGTGGGGCGGCGGCGCGGTGGCGAGCTTTACGCGTGTCGTATACACAGCGCAGAAGTGCGGCGACGGCGGCGTGGTGGCGGGCTTTACGCGTCTCGTATACACAGCGCAGAGGCGCGGTAGCGGCGCGGGGGCGGCATCGTCGACACGCGCCCTAATCGCCCTCAAGTGGGAGCGCGTTTCATTTCCCGCGGGCGAGCGTGGTTGTTGACCTGCGCCTACGCGCCCTGCGTATGTACACCTGTCTCAGTGGTCCAGGTTACGTTGATGATGAGCGATGATGAGACATGTATTCGTCTGTCAGAAAGTTCGAATTTGCCGCCCCCCCAAAATTTGCCGCCCGGGGCATGGGCCCCGGTCTGCCCCCCCCTAGATCCGGCTCTGATTGACCGTCAGTTTTAGTTAGTTAAGTGAAAATGCCCATCTAACAAAGAATGCCATGCTTGTCACAATCTCACAATTACACACTTAATTGTCAAGTTCTTAAAAAAAAAACTAGTCTTTAAAATAAAGGATATACTTGTGTATAATTTCATGAATCATACCTTCCCGACTCATAATTCATTAGCTCATACCTAGCTTATTGTTACTTTTTCCCTGATACTTGACATTTGTAAACCATATTGCCTGACTCCTGTATTCTGAGATTGCGTGCCTCGGCCTTTTATATTAGCTCTCTAAACATAATATCGATACCCTATGGTTTCGTCGGAGGGCGAGGTGACCGGAACCTTTGACATTGTGTTCTGACCCACCAAACAAAACAGGAGTAACATCCATGGAAAAATCTATTTAATTTTGTACCTTATTCTAATGCAACAAGATCTAAAATCAAACTGATGTTCGAATGTCTGTTATGGATGTTACGCGTGGCGGGAAAGTGTTATTCACTTCGATTCAGAGCCATAGGATATTTATTGTAGATCACTTTTCTTGAGAAAGGGCTAACCAAATGTTTGGGGACACAACTCAAACATAATCAAATAAAAATATATAGGAATTTATTTTCACCCTGAACGCCAAGAACCCCTAAATAGGTCTTGTGTCGTCGTGCACACCACGCCAGCAACCCATAAAGGGGTCGGAGTGATCATGAATAAAATCTATTATGAATTGTTTTGCACAGCACTACGAGATTCGGTTTTTAGGCTTCCGTAGTCAACTATTATAGTTTCGTCATGTCTGTCCGTCCGTCCGTCCGTCCGCGGATAATCTCAGTGACCGTTAGCACTAGAAAGCTGAAATTTGGTACCTACTAATATGTATATCAATCACGCCGACAAAGTGGTAAAATAAAAAGTGGAAAAAAATGTTTTATTAGGGTCTTTGATAAATATAAAGGGAATAGATATGGTACCAGGCGCACGATCGTGTGTCATCAAATATAGGTTCCGGCGCCTATATTGAATCAGTCGTGTCATGGCCGCCGAAGAGCGTGCTTTCAAGAATAACGACTAAAGTACCCGTAAATCATGCCAAATTGTGCCTTTTTGAATGCTTTAATAGCGCAAAACATAAAAACAAATCTCACGGAATAACTTTTCATTCGGTACTGTTTTAAATACGCAAACATAATTTTTTATCAAAATTTATCAAGAACATTTTTGTTATTGAGTAAGCGAGACAGTTAAATAGGCAGTACCCACGCGTGAAACACGTATGTCCGAGTGTCAAGCCCCTTTGGGTAGCGTTAGCAAATAATATGCTGATAAAAAATCATTTTTATTTCATTCTGTTGAATGCCAATTGCTTGAAACCGTTACCAAGCGAAACGTATGTACAAATTATTTATGTATAGAATTGCTATGGCTATGTCATTTTTTATTATTTATTTTATACTTCTAAACTAGAGCCTGTTGCATGACAATTTGTGAATTGTAATATTTGCTGAATGTAGGGTTCCGTACTTGCCGTCACAATACACCCAATCAAAATGTATTTTTTTAGGATATTTTACGTCCTTTTACTATGAATTTACAACTTTTGAAATAACTCAAAAATCGCTCAAATAACTCAATAGTTTTTCAATATAGGTTTCATTGAAAGTAATTATTAGGCCTCACGCTCTTGAATTTACCCATATTAAAAAGTTTGAAGGATTTTTGGAACCATTATATATATACACGATGACCATTTTTTTTTAAATTGATTAAATCGCTGCCGTTTCTCAGCCCTCCAACGGAGAGGCAGCTTAACCACTTGACAAGTTATCGCCTGGGACGCGATGACGAACAAAATTTGTTCCTGACTTACGGTCTATAGAGACTTATTACTAGGCATCGGAGTTTTTGTCGCATGGTAAGACTAATAGCAAGCTATGGAGCAAGACATTTGCCATAAATGTAAACTCTTATTCATACTCATACTCATTTATTTAATTAGTTAGGTATTTTTTTGTAATGAAGGACAACAACGTTGACGAGTTTAGAAACGATTATTTAATGTTATCTTTGGAAAATAAGTATTACAATAAAAAATAATTACCATTTTTATACTGATTTAATTACGAAAATTCATAAACAAACAAAAGATACATTAAAACACGTAAAAAATATGTATATAAAAATAGGAGAACATGTTGGGCCAGGCTAAATATATGGTTCCGCAGTCGTCATTTTTACAAGGATACTACAAGTAGACGTATCAAAATATAACGAGCTTAGTACATCGCGATATAAGTGCAAAAGTAGGAAATTCGCAACGTATGACGATGCGATGAATTAAAACACGGCAGAAGGGAATGTTTTAGTCCACACTAGTGGCGAATTACCTATTCGCAGGTGTATCGTTTTACAGTACATCTGAAGATTTAGACATAGGCACGTAAACTAATATTTACATTTACAATTATGAATTCATCCGGACTTAGTTGAAATGAGAACCAAGACATATTTTCGGAAATAGAATGTTGGGTTTTTTAATTAGCTGAAATTTCCATAGAACATGAAGCTACAGGAATAAGATCTTCAAAGTCCTGATATGACATGATATATGCATCATCCTTTTCATAATTACAGTTATGAAATGAGTAAACAACTGCGACCTTTTCCATATTTTCGGGGGTAAATCGGGTTCTATGATGATCAAATATCAACTTGTGACTAGAAAACGATCGTTCTACATCAACTGATGTTAACGTCGCGTATTCTAATATTCTTTCGAATAGCTGAGAATTTGCCATGGCTCTAACTGAGTAAACATCTTGTTGTAGGAGATTTCTTGCAACAACTAGATGTATATCGTCATTTAAAAATAATTCTAATATGCTATGGAAACACTACGGACGGTCGAATTTTTATTTTATAATTCTTACTCGACAATCCTAAGAGGCCGATTATTTACGTTAAATTTAAGATTGAGTCTAGGTCACAACTTACCATTTCCTACGTCACCTTTTATGGTGTTATAAAAACAGTCCAAGGCCAATGCCAGAACAGGCAGTCTCTTAATTAATCAAAACACAATAACCGTTAATAGTCTCGTCCAACATGCTTTTGTGTCTTCTGCAATTCGGAAGTTTTAATTTAAAGCTTTAAATTATTATTCTCCACTTACTATACTTATACAAATGAATTTACTCTGCAGTATGACAATAAAATGTGGCAAAAAAATATACATAGGATCATTCCTATTTTAGAAATTCGCATAAGTAGAACAATTATTTATGCATTTGAATTATAAAAAATAAAATTTTACCTAAACCTAACTAATAAGAAACAAAATGATAACTTTTTTTTAGGGTTCCGTACCTCGAAAGGAAAAAACGGAACCCTTATAGGATCACTTTGTTGTCCGTCTGTCTGTCTGTCTGTCTGTCTGTCTGTCTGTCTGTCAAGACCATTTTTCTCAGGAACGCGTGGAGGTATCAAGATGAAATTTATATCAAATACTCAAGTCTATTGTCCCTTTGAGCTGTGAAAAAATCAAACTTAAAAGCCAACGCAATCAAAAGATACAGTCGTTTATGCTGCAAATTTTAGAGTTTTTCGGCACTCGCAAAACCTACGGGGTTCTTCCCGTGAACTCAGAAACTTAAAATTTGGCACGAAGCAACATCATATAGCATAGACAATGGAAAAATTACAAAAAGTAGAATTTTTTTGTAAAAGCATTAAAAAAAAAATATTTTTAAATTTTTTAACTTACTACCTTTTTCCTCATAAACACGTAGAGGTATTAAATTGAAATTCATGTCAAATACTCAAGGCTATAGGACCTTTTAGATGTAGCAAAACCAAACTTTTATGTCAACGCAATCAAAAGAAATAGCAATTTAAGTCGCATATTTTGAAACTGAGTATTCGCAAGAAACTCAAAACCTAAAGGGTACTTCCCGTAAACTCAGAAACTTGAAACTTGGCACGAAGAAATTTCATATAGCACAAACAAAGGAAAAATTACGAAAAGTAGACATTTTTAGTAAAATCTTACAAAAAATATTTTTTTAATTTTAAACTTACTACCTTTTTCCTCGTAAACGCGTGGAGGTATTAAATTGAAATTCATGTCAAATACTCAGGGCCATAGGGCCTTTCAGATGTAGCAAAACCAAACTTTTATGTCAACGCAATCAAAAGAAATAGCAATTTAAGTCGCATATTTTGAAACTGAGTACTCGCAAGAAACTCAAAACCTAAAGGGTACTTCCCGTAAACTCAGAAACTTGGCACGAAGAAATTTCATATAGCGCAAACAAAGGAAAAATTACGAAAAGTAGACATTTTTTGTAAAATCTTACAAAAAATATTTTTTTAAATTTTAAACTTACTACCTTTTTCCTCGCAATCGCGTGGAGGTATTAAATTGAAATTCATGTCAAATACTCAGGGCTATAGGGCCTTTCAGATGTAGCAAAACCAAACTTTTATGTCAATGCAATCAAAATAAATAGCTATTTAAGTCGCATACTTTGTAACTGAGTACTCGCAAGAAACCCAAAACCTAAAGGGTACTTCCCGTAAACTCAGAAACTTGAAACTTGGCACGAAGAAATTTCATATAGCACAGACAAAGGAAAAATTACGAAAAGTAGACATTTTTACTAAAATCATACAAATAATATTTTTTAAATTTTAAACCTACTACCTTTTTCCTCGTAAACGCGTAGAGGTATTAAATTGAATTTAGTAATAAACATACTACAACATTTGCTTGTTATAGGTTTGTACGGAACCCTCGGTGTGCGAGCCCGACTCGCACTTGGCCGGTTTTTTTCATAATAAGTTTCATAATAGGAAGCAGCACTCAGCCAAGTAGCGCACCTCGTTATTACTGGTTGCGGGGATAATGGCAGATCGGGAACCATCTCTTTAAATAGCCTCGTTCTTTGTGGCGATTTGAGAAATATCTTTTTGACGTTTGAGACCAAGTGTTAACTTCGTCATGCTCAGATCTTATTTCTTCTGCAACTCGATGGAGTGCGTGTGCTAAACACGTAATATGTTTCATATTGTAAAATTTTCTTTTTAAAATTTTGCCAGCGAGAAGCATGTACGAGTATGCAGCACTATCCGTGCAAAATATAAAAAAATATTATTATTAAATTATTTATTCATGTTATACAATTACAGGTTTCGGGAGTTACAATATTGCGCCAAACTGGAGTGACCAGTTTGTTGGCGCGTCGCGCTCAATCACATAGGTACTTAACAATAAAGTAATTGTTTACAATAAATATGTGACTTATGTCTATTGTTAGTAGGTAACTAAATGAAAATAAACAGTAAAAACATGCATATGTGTTAGGTAAAAATTAATGAAATAGTTCAGCAAGTAGTTACACTTTGAGTTCAAATTTAAAGTTGCGATTAATTAAGTAACATTTGGATTGAATATCTGCAACATACTACATTTTAATTTATTTTTAAAGGCCGGTTTTTTATGTTTTCAGTTCCAATTTTGATGTTATTATAAATTCGAGGAGTTATATAGTGCAAAGTCCTTTCTCCACAGTAATTACAACACGTTGGTTCGACATATGTTAGTCTTTTATCGGTTCTTAATTACTATCTTCTACTAATTTAGCAATTGAGGATCCATTCACCTTTTCTATTACTTTACACGACGGCAAATACGGTCTGGATGGAAGCTCTTGTAGTGATTTTACAATTACATTAACGATACAGTTTCCAGCAACACAAGTTTCATCCACAGAAAGCCACAAGTACGAATTGTTTAATGCGATTCTTATTTTCTCTATGAACACTATACATTTTTTGCAGATAATATTTTCTTAAAAGAGATTCTACTGGTAATTTTTTATTTGAGCAATTACAGCAAATATGCTTTCCCATAAATTTACGAAATTTAGGATTATTGAGTCTATAGTTGTATGTTAAAATAGTTGAAGTTATGAAGTCATAATCTAATAGAAAAATATTTTTTTATATAATTCGACTAAGATAAATTATACACGACCGACCGCTCTAAAGGCATTTTAAGATAAATTAAATAAATGAGTATGAGTATGAATAAGAGTTTACATTTATGGCAAATGTCGACTCCATAGCTTGCTATTAGTCTTACCATGCGACGAAAACTCCGATGCCTACTTATTACTTAAGCCTAATATTAAAAATTATTTTTTTACTTGAAACATCTGTAAATGAGAAATCATGCATACCTATAGTTTTCTAGTCTAGACATAAATTTTGATTTTACATGTCAAAACCTTTTAAGCAATTATCTTTAATACCAGAGAATAAATACGTTTCCAGAAAATATAATTCGTCAGGTGACAACCAAAACTCAGTAATTGCAATAAAATTATTAAACTAAAATCAACCTTGCTTTGTTACTAATATGGTTCATTACGGCTATAAACTTGTGGTAGTAATTAGTGTGTTTTGGGTGTTAACCGATTAATGTAAGCAATTATCTTTAATACCCGAATTACCCGATAGTGAAAACGTTTCTAGAAAGTATATTACTTAAATTTCTAACAGTTTTATTTTCTCTTGCTCCTTTAGCCGTGAACACAGTGAATCCTCCTTTTTGTAAAGGCAACGCGCATGTGACACCTCTGGAGTTGCAGGCGTCCATAGGCACGGGTAGTTGCTTACCATCAGGCGGGCCGTATGCTTGTTTGCCACCGTCGTGGTATTAAAAAGTTTTATTTGCTAACGCTACCTACGAAATTAGGCACCTAGCGCTGATTCCCGAGAATTACAACGTGTTCAATATAAGTGAATCTTTTTACCATTATAACTATGCACAATCGGAGGTCACACCTTTACATTGGTTTCTTTGAGTAGTGCGCGAGGTAGGCGATGGAAATTAAAGTACTAGGACCACACGGATCATTTGCAGTTTCTGCGTAGTGCAATATAACCGTCGCTTACCATACGCGTCTCTTTTGACAAACCATTATTGCATTAAAAAGAGAAACCTCTAGATCCGTAACATCTACGTGTGAACATATATGCCTTTATACTGGTTTTTTGAGACGATAGTTCGTTACCTATTTCGTTGAACACTGGAATATTCGACTAGAGCACCAGAAGTTTATAGCTAGAGATTTACTCATATTTTAAAAATATGTATGCTATTGACCAGTGTTGGCCGTTAATTTCAATTAGAATTGAAAATTGATCAATAAGATTGAAGATTAATTCCGTAACTAATCAATTACACTAACATCAATTTTTACTAACGTTAGTTCGCATTGATTTTGCGACGTCGTCAATTACGCTAACCGTCAATTAGAATTAACCTATTAGTTACACTAACGTCTCGAAAATTTAATAAGAATTACAGTCAATTAGATTAACGTTAGTGTAACTAAATTAATCCTGTCTTACACTAATAATTAATTTTAAAACTGCATCTCGGGTTCGGAAGTCGGGACCAATATCACAAGATGGAGCTCATGCTGGACCCTAGGGCTACCTACTGGATCTCGGGTTTGGCGCATCATAGACTCATGCTATTTGGGCTCATTCGACTTGTACTGATGAGCAGATGGTACCGGTATCAAAATCTGGAGCTCATGCTGGACCCTGGGGATCCCTACTGGATCTCGGGTTTGGCGCATCATAGACTCATGCTGTTTGGGCTCATTCGACTTGTACTGATGAGCAGATGGTACCAGTATCAAAATCTGGAGCCAATGCTGGACACTGGGGATCCCTACTGGATCTCGGGTTTGGCGCATCATAGACTCATGCTGTTTGGGCTCATTCGACTTGTACTGATGAGCAGATGGTACCGGTATCAAAATCTGGAGCTCATGCTGGACCCTGGGGATCCCTACTGGATCTCGGGTTTGGCGCATCATAGACTCATGCTGTTTGGGCTCATTCGACTTGTACTGATGAGCAGATGGTACCGGTATCAAAATCTGGAGCTCCTTTTTACTTTTACTTTCTTAGTAAAAGTGAAAGTGAAAGTGAAAGTCAAAGTGAAAAAGAAAGTGAAAGTGAAAGTGAAAGTCAACGTGAAAGTGAAAGTAAAAGTGAAAGTGAAAGTCAAAGTCAAAGTCAAAGTCAAGGTCAAGGTCAATGTCAAGGGTCAAGGGTCAAAGGTCAAAGGTCAAAGGACAAAGGACAAAGGACAAAGGACAAAGGACAAAGGACAAAGGACAAAGGACAAAGGACAAAGTAAAAGTAAAAGTAAAAGTAAAAAGGAGCTATACCGGTACCATCTGCTCATCAGTACAAGTGGAATGAGCCCAAACAGCATGAGTCTATGATGCGCCAAACCCGAGATCCAGTAGGGATCCCCAGGGTCCAGCATGAGCTCCAGATTTTGATCCCGGTACCATCTGCTCATCAGTACAAGTCGAATGAGCCCAAACAGCATGAGTCTATGATGCGCCAAACCCGAGATCCAGTAGGGATCCCCAGGGTCCAGCATGAGCTCCAGATTTTATTCCCGGTACCATCTGCTCATCAGTACAAGTCGAATGAGCCCAAACAGCATGAGTCTATGATGCACCAAACCCGAGATCCAGTAGGGATCCCCAGGGTCCAGCATGACTTCCATCTTAGGATACCGGTCCCATTGCTTATTAATACAAGCCCCCGAGTCCAGAGTCAAAATCGAAACAAAAATCAAAACCTCGTAGCTTAACCTAAATTCGCGTTTAGTTAGGTAAATTATTAATGTCAATTACCAATTCAATCTACACTAAAAATTAAATTAATGTTTCAATTTTTGAGAAAGACTAAAAATTAAATATCTTCAATTATTAGTTATTCGCAAAGGATTAACATGTTAGTTACAATTAATTTCAATTCTAATTGAAATCAATTTGCACTAAACTATTAGTGTTCAATTTTAACTAACGTGTTTCAATCTTCAATTTTTAATTTTCAATTACACTAACGTTCGGCCAACACTGCTATTGACTCGACACTTAATTTTCTATCTCGGTCCATCTTGCCCGCTTTCATATTGATGCGACAAGGACTTACTACGATTAATATCAATTCAATATTTAAATTTTTTCAAACCAAAATGACTCTCTTTTTACTTCTATACGTCATTGTTAGAAATATGACCATCTTGCTTACACTACTGTAAATTATATTAGTTGGTCTCTGTCACACTTTGTGCAATGCGCAAAATATGGAAATCTCGCTTACACGTGGTGTATCTCTTTTACCCCTGATGCATTATAGCATTTATAGCAGTGTGTAAGCATTTACAAGTGTGTGAGTGCCGGAACACATTTCAGTTTTGTCAGCTATGAACGTCAGGTATCTTCCTCTTTTTACTTTAATCAAAGATTAGGGTACCTCCCCTATACGTAAAGTGGGGAGTGATTTTTTTTTTAATTTCAAATTATTTTTAGATAATGTAAATATTTTCGGAAATAATCGCACCAGAAGTAAAAAAAAATGTTCCCTCTAACTTTTGAACCATAAGCTTTAAAAATATGAAAAAAATTTCAAAAGTAGAACTTGATAAAAACTTTCTAGGAAAATTATTTTGAACTTGATAGGTTGAATAGTTTTCGTGGTGGGACTCAAATAGACAACATTTTTTCGAACTTTCCATGTGTAGTTGGAATCTATAACTCTTTCTTTAGTTATCACCGTCCTTTGTGGGCCCGTTTTTAGGGTTTTAGGATTCTGTACTTAATATGTCAACTCAACGTAACAAATAGCCCATTTTTTTAACTCTTAAGTGGGGACACTTACTGTGATGGACGGAAAACTACGGAACCCTACACTGAGCGTGGCCCGACACGCTCTTGGCCGGTTTTTTTGATAACGCAACAGTGCTTGGCGTGTGAGTGATCACTTCATTCAAATATGAAAGCGTTCAAAAATTTTACAGTGACGTCTAATGAGTTCCAGTAATTTATAAATTTTATAATGTATGTATTTTAATTATTATTTATTAGGTATTCATCTCATCTTCATCTTCCAAATTTTATAATTGCTCATTTACGTTCCAGGCCGTTCGTTTGTGGAATTCTCTCCCTCTCAACATTAAACGCGCGCAATCTATTGGTAGCTTTAAATCGCAACTTAAGGAATACTATTTATCTCTTCCTTAGGTTTTTAAGTTGACACTGTTGTTTCTTATTGTGTGTATTATATATGTATATATGTACGTATATGTATGTTTATTTTGTATTTATTTAAGTATGTATATTCATATGAATGTGCTGTGTTATCTATTTCGTCTCTTTTGTTTCTATGCACCACCTACTGCTTATTGTTTTTCTCTAGTCTCCACTACCCAAAGGTTGTCTGGAAGAAATCGCTCATTAGCGATAAGACCGCCTGTTGTTACCTCTACCTAAATTTATCTAATTGTAAAATTTGTGCTTGTAACTGTATGAGGTGTGCAATAAAGAGTATTTATTATTATTATTATTCATCATACCTACGAGTAAGTACGACAGTGAATAATTCTTCGTAGGATTTTACCTGGGTTCCGGGGGCATAAGGAAAACGTTTCATGTGCCCAAGAGTGGCAAGAGTGTTCCCGTTACGACGTCATATTCACGTACAATGAATCTGCTGAGTGCTGACATTATATTAGTACTGATTCAGATTTTTCATAGGATACTGTTTGCGTCCTAGTATGTTACCCTGAGACACACGTACATAACTGGCCGATATAGACCTTATGATGATGTAAATAGGTGTGTTTTTGTACAACTTGGATTATATTCTTGAACTCTTGACTTTGGCTGAACTTTCAGTTTTTTTATCTGGCGAAATCATGGTAAAAAGTGCTAGTCGTGCAATCAAATGCTTATGTAGGTTAATACTTTTGTGAGGATTTATTATTATCATTGCAAATTAAAAGAAAATAAACGCTTTATTGGTAGGAACAAGAATACTTAATAATTAAAATACATATATCAAAGTTGGACATGTTAATGGCGGAGCGTTTCAGACGATTGAAAACTTTCCTACAGCTCGTAAAAAAAGGAATTTCCACAAATATCCACTAAACTTTTTTGAGGTTTTCTATAAAATAAATATATAAATATAAATATTTTATTACAATCTTACACAAATCGACCTAGGCCCACAGTAAGCTCAATAAGGCTTGTGTTATGGGTACTAGACGACGATATATATAATAGATAAATATGGATAAATACTTAAATACATAGAAAACACCCATAACTCAGGAACAAATATCTGTGATAAACACAAATAAATGCCCTGACCATCAGGATTCGAACCCGGGACCTCCTGCTTCATAGGCAGGGTCACTACCAACTGGGCTAGGAGGTTCTATAAGCTAAACTGGTTTGATAACTGAGTCAAGTAGGTAACTACTTGTTTCTCGTGGAAAATAATAGTACATTACTTACCTAGGGCTGTAAAAAAAAGAAAGCCCGAAATCGGAGGTATTTGGGACCCGAGCCGCAGGCGAGGGTTGTAAATATGCGATAGAGGGCTTTCTTTTTTACTGCCCGTGGTGAGTACACAATTTTACGTCCCCACCTGGCCATAATGCGAGTTTTACCGTAAGCGTAGCGAGCGGTAAAACTCACATTATGGCCAGGTGTGACGTAAAATAAGTATTACTTTATATTTATTATGTAAAACATTAAAAACGAAACATACTAGCAACCTCATTCAAATCAGTATAAAATATTTTAATGCTTTTGAGTGATTGGGTTTCGCCAAGGAGAATATTATAGAATATTGTTTGCGGTTTCCTCCTGTTTGATACCTGTTTATTTAAAGCGAATATTTTGTGGTTGTAGAAAACCACGACATTAATGTAGGAAGACTACTACACTATATGTGCTGAAATTTTTGACCATTGAAACTAATTGCCTGAATGAAGTTAAAAAAATGTAAGTATTTACTTTATTTCAAAACCAAAAAATATACTAAACTTACGTGAAAGATACTAAACAAACACTAAATACCAAATGCCCATTAGTAATTGAAATTAACCAGATGTTTGAGATAAAACGCACATGATGTCATCACTGGCTGCTATTGTTGCTTTGGAATTTTAACGATTTTACTAATACTCTCTTTTACCCTGGAATCTTTATCTGATTATAACTATTGTTATTTATTGTTTAATACACTAGCAGCTATGAGTTGATGTGTGTATATCACTGGACTTGTTAATAAATTTCAGAAGATTAATCGGTCTGCTCTACCACAAATGACAGCCATACCAGCCGTAAGGACACTTTTCTTTAATACCACGATGGAGGCAAACAAGCATACAACTACATAGGCTGCTATTTATATATCCGGAAACCGGGATTACAATCTTCTTAAATAGCATATTTGACCTCCATGGTAAAATTTGAACTTTTTTAAGTACTGGCCGGTATATTTTTTCTTTCTTATTAACGCTCGTGTTTTGTTTTTGACGGGTTTTAAATGTCATCTCGCAGCAAGAATGGAACTCACTCGTGAAAATATTCGTGCTATGATTTATTATGATTTTCGGCGTGGTTTAACGCAACAACAGTGCATAGATCAACTAACTTCAACTTTTGGTGATGAAGCCCCATCTAAAACTACTGTGTATTACTGGTTTAGTGAGTTCAATCGTGGACGTAGTATGCTTACGGACGAAGTTAAGGCAGGTCGCCCGAAATCGGTCGTTGTACAACAAAATATCGAGGCTGTGCGAAAACTTATAATGGACGACCGACATGTTACGTACTGCGAGATAGAGGCGACTCTGGGTATTTCTATGACCAGCATTAATAGCATTTTACATAATTATTTGGCTGTAAAAAAAATTTGTTCGCGTTGGATACCCCACAACTTAACAAAAGAGCAAAAAGATGCTCGCGTCGAATGGTGCAATAAAATGTTAAAAAAATATAACCGTGGTGACTCAAAAGCCGTTTATAACATCTATACAGGTGACGAATCCTGGATCTATGCATACGATCCCGAAACGAAGCAACAATCAACGGTATGGGTGTTTCAAAATGAGCCGAACCCTACGAAAGTTACTCGTGCAAAAAGTACATTGAAACAAATGGTGGCCTGCTTCTTCGGTATTAATGGCCATGTAGCTACAGTGCCACTAGAAAACCGTAGAACGGTTAATTCAGAGTGGTACACGACCATTTGCTTACCGGAAGTATTTGAACAAATTCGTAAAACTAACCAGCGACGAAGAATCATTCTTCATCATGACAATGCCAGCTGTCATACGTCACGCGAAACAACTCTATTTTTGGAGGGTCAAAATGTGGAATTAACGGGTCATCCGCCGTACAGCCCTGACTTGGCACCCAACGATTTTTATTTATTTCCAAATATAAAGAATAAATTACGCGGTCAACGATTTTCGACCGCTGAAGATGCTGTCGACGCATTCAAACAACACGTTATGGAGGTACCTCAGGCGGAGTGGCAGAAGTGCTTTAAAAATTGGTTCACGCGAATGCAAAAGTGCATAGATCATCAAGGGGAATACTTTGAAAAACAATAAAACCATTTTCAGCCGTGTACGTTTGTTTGTTTTTTTGTTTCCGGATATATAAGTAGCAACCTCGTACCTGATAGTAAGCACAAGCAGTTACCATAGTCTATTGACGCCTGCAACTCCAAAAGTGTCACATGCGCGTATAAAGGAGGATTCACTGTGTTGACGGTTAAAGGGACAAGAGTGTCCCCCATCGTCAACACACTGGGTCCTGTTTGAGCTCTTTGGCAACCTTACTTACCAGCAGGAACACAACACAATGAGTAGGGTCTAGTGCTATTTGGCTGTGGTATTCTATAAGGTGGAGGTACTTAGATACAGGCCGAGCTGTGCCCTTTGATATAAAGGAGGATTCACTGTGTTGACGGTTAAAGGGACAAGAGTGTCCCCCATCGTCAACACACTGGGTCCTCTTTGAGCTCTTTGGCAACCTTACTTACCAGCAGGAACACAACACAATGAGTAGGGTCTAGTGCTATTTGGCTGTGGTATTCTATAAGGTGGAGGTACTTAGATACAGGCCGAGCTGTGCCCTTTGATATAAAGGAGGATTCACTGTGTTGACGGTTAAAGGGACAAGAGTGTCCCCCATCGTCAACACACTGGGTCCTCTTTGAGCTCTTTGGCAACCTTACTTACCAGCAGGAACACAACACAATGAGTAGGGTCTAGTGCTATTTGGCTGTGGTATTCTATAAGGTGGAGGTACTTAGATACAGGCCGAGCTGTGCCCTTTGATATAAAGGAGGATTCACTGTGTTGACGGTTAAAGGGACAAGAGTGTCCCCCATCGTCAACACACTGGGTCCTGTTTGAGCTCTTTGGCAACCTTACTTACCAGCAGGAACACAACACTATGAGTAGGGTCTAGTGCTATTTGGCTGTGGTATTCTATAAGGTGGAGGTACTTAGATACAGGCCGAGCTGTGCCCTAACACACTTATAGCGATAGACATTCGCAGTGCCCATAATTAAGCCTTAAGGCGCTAGGCGGTGATTGTGGCCAAAAACTGTTACATTCTAAGGGATATATCTCAATAACGAATCATTCAAAAAATTTGAAAAAAATATATGTTATTTACCATTTCATGTAAAACATTGTCAACGTTTGAATAAATCGTGTAACGTATAGTTTCTCCGTTATGTAAATGTAACGAAATGTCGTTTTACGGTTAATTTTGCTTATATCTACTGAACGGCTCATTCGATTTAAAATATTGTTGAACTAAAAAATATGTACTACAGAACACTACAAACTCAACGTAGGATATATAAATTAATTAAATTTTCTTAAACAACTTGATCATAATTCCACATTCCGAGCGCTATTAGCTCGAAAACGGCGTTGCTGGCAGTCGTGAGGCTAGCTTTGAGACGAGGAGGCTGTGTCGCTCGTCGCTCCGTGCTTCCCTTGTACTACATATACTTGTGCTTGGCCCGTGAGCAATAATATCGGACTCACTGTGCTTAAAGACTAAATAACTGCAGAGGGTTCATGCGGTGCGGATATAACGTGTCTTCCCGGAATCAATAATGTATGGACGTTTTATCTTTTAAGATAATGTACTCGTATGCATGTTTATGTACGTTTGTACAAAAAGTGTATTTTATTTAGATTATAATACAACTAAAAAACAAATGAAATAAAAATGGAGAAAAAACAAAAATCATGAATCTCACATTGCTCTGAAAACAAATTTGGTCATGTAAGTAAACTAAAATTATTATGTTTTAGTAGACGCATGCATCACGCAAAATAGGCATTAGTCGTCGAGTTGCGGAAATCTGCTAGTACTGCAATACAATAGACTGATAATTAATTTAATAAAAGTTTTTTATTAATCCCAAGAACCGAATTTATTTAAACATATTTATTTAAGAATACCGTGTTCTAAACGAATGTAATATGCGTTTTATTTTAAGATTAAACTTACCTAATGTTATACTTTATACTAATGCCTCAAATCTAGAAATTGCGAAGTAAACTGCAAAGGATTGCAGATAAACCGGCCAAGAGAATATCGGGCTATGCTCAGTGTAGGTAGAGATCCGTAGTTGCCGGCCTGTTACAATACATCCATTCAAAAGGTAGTCTATAAATAAATATTTTGTGGCACTTACGTTATTTTACTATAGGCATAACTCAAAAACGGGTCAACCGATTTTATTCCATATAGTTTTTATTGAAAAAACGTGATAAGTATTTCAATGGCCTCACTTCCAGGAATTTTCCCAATTTTTTTTGACCCACGGTTCAAAAATCAAAGAGCATGTTTTACTTTCGAAAATATTATTTACGAAAGTATTCGTTTTATCCAAAAGTTGTTTAAGGCATATTCTTCTTGAAAGACCTATCCAACAATGGGTTTCAGATACTTATTTTTTTACCACTTTGTAGGCGTAATTAAAACACATAATTACTCATACCAAATTTCAGTCTACTAACTATCACTGAGCAAAGCCTGATTGAGAATCTAATAAAAAATTGCTGATATTTAAGAGTTCAATGTATGTAAGAATAAAGGAAATAAAGCTTTTTTTTATACCACGACGCTGGCAAACAAGCATACGACCCGCCTGATTGAAAGCAGTTATAAAGCCTATGGACGCCTGCAACCTCAGAAGATTCACATGCGCGTTGACTACCCTAAAAAAAACTTTACTATATCGGTGAAATGCAAATAAATACAAATTTTATATTAATTATCAACACAAGTGAATAAATAAATTACTACTAAGGGTTAATACTACCTATCAAATATCTTAAAAAGACCGGCCAAGTTTGTATCGGACCATGTATAATGTAGGGTTCCGTAGAAAGTAGTTTCTTGGAGATAACTCAAAAACGGATGAACCGATAATATGTGAAATAATTTTCGTAGAAAATTAAGTACTAAGCCTTCTTGGTATTTTTTCATATTTTTTAGACTTACGGAATAAAAGTTAGATGGGGGCTATTATATTTAGACTTTCGAAGCAATTATTTCTGAAAATATTGACTTAATAAAAAAGTTTTAAAAATACTCTATATATATAAGATATTTTTAAAGCCGTATCGTACAACATGTTCATATTTACAAAAAAAATATTTTTGACATTTAGTTTGGCATATGTATGGAGTGCCTCACCTAAAAGATTTTTTTTAGCAATTTAGCCAGAAAACTAAGTAGCGGCACATGAAACACACCTCTAGATAAAATTTCAGTAATATATGTTTTATAATAAAAATGGCTGTGACATGCGGACGGACAGACGGACATGTTTCAAAAAACTTTTCAGGGTTCCGTTTTTACCATTTTGGCTATGGAACCCTAAGAAGTGTTTGCGCTGTGTTATATTTTAAAGATCTAAATTTAATGGGCTTATAGCTCTCATTTGTATGACGATTTCGTGCACAAATACCGCTCCTTACATGTGCATTTTTACTATTCGCAACTCGCAACAGGCTTAGTTTTGTTAATTTATCGTAATTAAGTGAATTTTTACGGTTAATATTTAAAATCGCAACAAAAAAATAACCATCTATTAAGCTCACTTGCACAGCAAAAAAATCCAAATTCACATGAAAACACCGCTTTGATGTGCATTCAGTTTTTTTTGCTATACTAGTCAGTATTTTTTATTTTTTTCTGATATGCGGAATATTTTTAACCATATTTCGTAAATTCATAAATATTTTGCCGCTCACTGTACGTACTTCAAATTCAAAATCCAGGTTTTCATTTTTTTACATAAAAATCTACTAATCGAGATCGTTATTACTTATCTTATTTAGTAGCATTCCTAAAAAATGTCACCGTAGTACTTAATCACAGTATTCAAATCACAAAACATCCACAAAAGGATTAGGTATGATTATTATAAATCTGCCCGCGCGCCTCTGAGTAAAGTCATATTCTTTGAACATTATTGCGGTGCATCGCGGCGGATTTACGCACGATCGCAATGAGAAGGGTACGCGGGTGGCGCGGGTAGAGAGCGCCCAAACGCTCAGGGACACTCCGGCGACAATCGTCTTAAACCTGAGTAAAGTCTGCGAAACTATAATTGTGTTGAAACTATAACTGCGTAACTAAATAAGGCGGGCTGCATGCTTTGTTTGCCATCATCGTGGTATAAAAAAGATTACAATCTCTACAAGGTTGTAACATTTTCGTGCTATAAATGCACTTGCCCGAATAGCAAAGTTGATTAGGGTATATCCGGGGTATATAGATTTAAAAGAAAGATGGGTACAATGTAAAGAACGTATTAGGTAATTTAAATCATATGTCACGTTTAAGTACTCGCAACGTTTATACTACATACTTTATACAAAGGTTCAATTCAGGTTCCTCCAAAATTCATTGTGATGCCATTAACGCAGTATATGTAGGTCTCAGTTCCATTCATTTTGTTCGGAGCTTAGACCTACGGTGCCATGTTGGAAGATAGGATGCATGTATGTG
This sequence comes from Pammene aurita, assembly GCA_947086415.1. Lineage (NCBI taxonomy): Eukaryota > Metazoa > Arthropoda > Insecta > Lepidoptera > Tortricidae > Pammene > Pammene aurita. The sequence goes on from OX352296.1 coordinate 3,872,214, forward strand.
TGAGAGTGAACAAGGTATACGTCCCAGTGCTGGACACGATAATGCCGAATAATTGACATGTACTGGGACAGTGACGAGCACCTGCCTTATCTATCTTACAGAGTTGTGTTTGTGTCTTGGACTGTAGGTTAATTGTGTTAGAAAATGAATGGACTTTTATCTTTAACGTCAAAGTGAAATTATAAAGTGAATTACGTCATCTAAGTGAAAAGTTAACTGTGATCTGAAAGACTGTAAAATCATTTCAAAATGGCGACCGCTTCACATTTAGGTAAGTTACAGTAGCAGATTTCATTTTATCTTAGTTAGGCGATTATCACACTGGTGCCGCAACCGAATGCGCCGACGGTGTGCAAGCGTGACAGCGTTATCACACGCAGAGCGCTATCTCGCTCGCGCACCGGCGCAGCATGCGGGAACATGACATGTACTGCAATGGCGACTGACGACCACTATCTTTGGTCCTAGATACCCTTTGGTTTATGAGTCTGACCATAGTGACCATAGGATACATACCTACGTTTTTCTTACCTAATCTTTCACCTGTCACCGTCAATGGCGTGATCTCAGGCTATGTAAATTTATCTCCCAGGATATTTCACATAAGTACTTAATTCATTTTCATAGGTTAGGCCATGAAGTCACAAAGTTATTGACCAGACAAGTCTCCTTTTATATTACCTAATAGCTGGATATCAAATGTTACTGGATAATTCATAAAAAGTATTGAAACCAGGCGCGGGTCCAGGATTTAGTTCAGGGGGGGCACTTTCCTTCACAAAAAACCTCGCGGTCCGCACCTATGGCCCCCGTAGTATACGAGATTTGCACTTCAGAGGAGGCAATTGCCCTTGTTGCGCCCCCCCCCCTGTATCCACGCCTAACTGTATACTAAATCTAGACACGCCGCAGCGTGTCAAGCCAAGTTCAAGCAAAGGAACTTGCTAGCCAGCGCCGAGTGTGTATTATAGTACCTAAATCTAACCTACTTCCAGATGACCTAGAAGGATGAAATTTGGAATCCAGCTCGGTAATTGTGTGTAAGCGTAGGAAAAAATCTAAAAATAAAAAAAAGTAAAAAATAGCGGGGGTCCCCATACAATTTTTTTATTATATTGTATCGTTGGAACCGTTACAAGCAGATATTTGAAACTATCCCAATATATGTATTATTATATTTGCTATATAACAGAAATATAAAAATAAAGTTAAGTCAAAAAATAAGTGGTGTCCCCATACAAAAAACTTGTAATACGCGCTAAACGACCGGTCAACGAACCAAACTAATACCAAAAGGTCGTATCTGATGACTATGGAAGAAGTTTTTTGGAGATAACTCAAAAATGGCTGAACCGATAATGTTCAAAATAATTTTCGTAGAAAGTATATGATAAGGCACATCGCTTCAAATTTTTTCTAATTTTCTGGACTTACGGTTCAAAAGTTACAGGGGGGGGGGGGGGACACAATTTTTCTGACTTTCGAAGCGATTATTTCAGAAAATATTCACTTAATCACCAATGTTATTTTTAAAGACCTATCGATTGATGTGTCAAATGTTGATATTTGGTTAAAAAACATTTTTTGAAATTTAGTTACATCTATGGAGCGCCCCCCTAAACATATTTTTTTTTCAAATTTAACTCCATAACTAAGTAGCGGCATACAAAATACACCTTATGTGTAAATTTTATTCAGATACGTCGTATAGTTTCCGAGTAAAATGGCTGTGACATACGGACGGACAGACAGACAGACAGACAGACATGACGAATCCATAAGTGTTCCGTTTTTTGCCATTTGGCTACGGAACCCTAAAAAGGAAAGCCAAGTTCAATACAAAAATTATGCTTGGCTGTGGGCTTCGCCGCAAAAAGAATGGAGATCTAAATGAGTGCCAAGTTCTATGCAAAATCCAAATATGCATTTATAGGAACAAAATAACATTATGAACAAGTATTTAACTCTATTTCTTTGCTTTATTGGATACCTATAATAATTGCTGTTATTTAAAAATGTGAGATCTTAAAGTAGGTTAGATTTGACTTGGCCAGTTTTTATCAGAATTAAAATATATACTGCCACATGGAGGGAAAGTACCTTTAATATTGTAGATGGAACATTTTACTGAAAGAAAACATTATTTTAATTTCAAAAACAATCTAAACTGCATTCATAGATTTTTAAATAATTACACGGTTGAACCGGGAATCGAACCCGCTAAACGAGAAAAAAATTTACCCTGTAGCTTTATCATACCGATCGAAAGGCTTCATCATAAGGATTATTTTTTGCTAAATAACATAGTGTCAGAAATAAAAGGAAGACCATGAATTTTAACATTTGATGTGAAATTTCGTTCAGAAAAATTAAAAGCTAACATTGCCGCTAATAAGTACCTATTACTAATCAATGTACCCACTTGAGAAGTATGCATCATTTCCCTGTTATAATTTAAGTGCATGATAAAATGATAAAGAGATACGTAGGTAATTAGTAGGTAAGTACCTGGTTGTATGCAACAAGGCGGGGACTCATTTTGAGCATTTGATAAATTGATTAATTTTGTATAATGTTAAAATTTATGGTCTTCCTTTTATTTCTGATACTATGTTATTTAGCAAAAAATAATCCTTATGATGAAGCCTTCCGAACGGTGTGATAAAGCTACAGAGTAAATTTTTTTCTCGTGTAGCGGGTTCGATTCCCGGTTCAACCGTGTAATTATTCAAAAATCTATGAATGCAGTTTAGATTGTTTTTGAAATTAAAATAATGTCTTCTTTCAGTAAAATGTTCCATCTACAATATTAAAGGTACTTTCCCTCCATGTGGCATGGCCGTGGGACGCCCTATATACACCGTGGGCACGTATAACCCGACAGATCTTAACCACGAATTTCTGAGACCAAAAGAATAAAAAAATATTATGTGACTTTAGGTCAATTTCGCCAAAAAAAATACATTTATTTTATTTTTTTATTTTTTGAATATTTATTGCACATGAAAAGTAAGTATTATTAATAAAATTATCGCCTAAAACAAATTGGTATTTTTTTTTTGGAAAAAATTTGTTTCTGCATAGTTTTCCTTGTCACTTTGATATCTGTCAATAAGGACGTGTAAACTATGCCCAATAGTGGCAACAACGCCATCAAAAAGGCGTTTAGTGCTGAGTTATAATAAAAAGTGTATTTTTTTAAAATTGGTATTAACTCTGAAACTAGGCGTATTCCAGAAAAGTTTATAGCACATTTTAGTATCTAAATATGATCAGGAATACACTGTTAAAATCTGTCTAGTTATAAGGCCCCACGGTGTATATATATGTTGAATAACTTTATAAAATGACTGATGTAATGAAAACTGGCCAAGTCAAATCTAACCTACTTAAGATCTCACATTTTTAATTAACAGCAATTGTTATAGGTATCCAATAAAGCAAAGAAATAGAGTTTAATACTTGTTTATACTGTTATTTTGTTCCTATAAATACATATTTGGATTTTGCATAGAACTTGGCACTCATTCTTTTTGCGGCGAAGGCCACAGCCAAGCATAATTTTTATATTGAACTTGGCTCTCCTTTTTTAGGGTTCCGTAGTCAACTAGGAACCCTTATAGTTTCGCCATGTCTGCCCGTCCGTCCGTCCGTCCGCGGATAATCTCAGTGACCGTTAGCACTAGAAAGCTGAAATTTGGTATTAATATGTATACCAATCACGCCGACAAAGTGGTAAAATGTTTTATTAGGGTACCTCCCCTATACGTAAAGTGGGGAGTGATTTTTTTTTTCATTTCAACCCGAGCATGTGATATATTGTTGGATAGGTATTTAAAAATGAATAGGGGTTTACTAAAATCATTTTTTTATAATGTAAATATTTTCGGAAATAATCGCTCCAGAAGTAAAAAAAATGTGTCCCCCCCCCCTCTAACTTTTGAACCATAAGTTTTAAAAATATGAAAAAATCTCAAAAGTAGAACTTTATAAAAACTTTATAGGAAAATTATTTTGAACTTGATAGGTTGAATAGTTTTGTGAAAAAAAATTACAAATTAATTTCTGAACTAAGATTGTTTTAACCGTATAAGCAGGTGTTTATTGTACCTGTAATTTCTACGAAATCACAATGAAATGACGTGCTTTCAAAAACTCTTAAGTGGGGACACTTACTGTGATGGACGTGAAACTACGGAACCCTACACTGAGCGTGGCCCGACACGCTCTTGGCCGGTTTTTATTACATTTATGTTTTTGGTGGGTAGCAACACTCTAGAGAGATTTGGGCGTTATTTAAAGCTTGGACACTTTTGTGACTGTTCCCACGATATGAGATTTTCCTCCTAAACCTCTAATCTCCACACAAGTGCGACTAGTGCGAGTGAGGAATACCATCAAAAACGTAAATGTGAAAGGCTGCCAAGTTCGATACTATGGGAATGCTTCGCCTATAAAAGAAGTGAGATCTGAATAAGTACCAAGTTCCATAAAAATACCTCAAATCATAAATAGTTATAGGAATGCACACTTGATTTCCAGCAGTTTTTAAGGTACATTTTGAATAAGTATCACGTTACATAGAAATACCTAAAATTATAATAGTCAGAGAAACGCACACCGGTTTTTTTAGCAGTTTCCTGATAACATTTATTATTTTCAGTACTTTTTAATGATGTAACTTGGCAAGTTTTAATAGAAAATTATATACTTGACACATTGCAGTCCAAAGGTGTCGATTCATTGCATTGAAAAGGTGTGTGGTGTGTGAAAACTTGCCAAGTAACATCAAAAAATAGTCTTTTCATTTTTGTTTGACTGATTTAGCGCACCTAGTGTACCTAGTGACCTGCTTTGCACTTCGTAAATCGTGGGTTCGGTTCCCGCAACAGACACACACAGAGTGGTGAACAATTTTATTGTTCTTGTCTTTAAGACAAACATGTATTGTCTTAAATTGGTATGTATCTAAATTTAAATAAGTCTTATCTCATTTCCACTCCATACCTACTTATAGTAGAACAAAATTACACATTCATTGTTTTCGAAACTAACTAACACTTGGCCGTTTTCAGATTTTTACTTTATTTCGACCTAAAGACAAACCTTCGAGCCAAATTTCAGGTCGGTACGACCATTGGAAGATAGACCCATTTAGTTCATTATGACTTCATAGTAGAACAAAGTTACACCTTCGCTATTTTTAAAACTGACTCACACTTGGCCGTTTTCAGATTTTTCCCTTTACTTTGACCTTAAGACCTATCTCCATGCCAAATTTCAAGTCAGTACGACCATTGGAAGTGGTCTAGGTTTTTGATGAGTCAGTGAGTCAGTGAGTGAGTGTATAGTAAAAATAGCGATTTTCTGGCGTCAATATCTCAAGAACTGCTATAGGTAGAATAATGAAATTTTGTATTCTAGACAATTAAGGGGATGTCAACAGACACTCGAAATTTCATATGCGTAGATAAAATATGTTTTGAGTTATAGGGTGGCCGAAATTGGCCCGAAATGGTTCGTGTAATATAACCCACGGCCGGTGTGTCGCTTTTTTTTGCTCGAACTTGGCGGACACACTGCCGTGTGTCTAGATGACAACGCCCCCTAAGTACTTTGATGCTCTTCTAACGGATGGTTAGTCCAGGGTTTCTCAAACTTGTACACTATGCGCCTTACGCAACGTTATGCTAAAACATTACGCCCCCCTAGGGAATGAAATGGGGATTGGGCACCAATCAACAGTTTAAATCGCTCGCTGCGCCCCCCCCCCCCCCCCCGCCTCCTTGGATCACTCTAAGCCCCACAAGTGGGGTGCGCCATGATATGAACATACATTTCTAGCTAGCTAGATTCAAACTCAGTTCGATTTAGTTTGACAAATGAAGTAAAGTACTTAAAAGTCCACTTTAGGTAGACTTACTTATTTATATACAGGGTGTTTGGTAACCGGATGCAAAGCCGAAAGTAGGAGATAGTCTAGGTCATGTAGAACATTTTTAGCCATACTTGTCTCAGACAAATGTTATTAGTTTTTTTTTAATTTAAATTTTAAGATTTGTCGGAGAAAACTGCAAAACTTCAGACTAAATCGATAATTAGTACTTTTTTTACTGCAGGTAGATTTTTTTTTGTTTTATTTCTTATTGTGCAATGTCTATCAAACACTAGAAAAGTGATTTCAAACATCTGTGTCTAAAGAAAACAAGTTGACAGCGATTTAAAATTTTAGTTACATGAAAATGTAAACGATTTAAGTGATTTCAAAGTACGATAAAAAAAAAACTAAAATAGCCACGAATTTTCAAACCATTTTAAAAACATGCTTGGCTTTTACCCTTTTATTTAAGCTATCAAACACGACTGTAGCTACTGTATCCTTGAAAATAAGCCACCTAAACCAACTGGGTAGCTAAAATGTTTCACTCTACTTGTGATACTTGTGGTAGTTGTGGTGACGAATCTCATTATGATTTTACAATAAAACATTGGTTCTGAATACTAAGCTGGCGTTGACTTGACATTTCACTTGTTTTAAAAGGGTTAAGTGTACTGGACAAAACTACCACATGCAATTTTAACAAACAAAGGCTTGCGGCGGTGAGAGACAAAAGAGACTGATAGCGGCAGGCGGTGAGCGGCGTTAAACAAAGATGATCGGTTTTGTGCTTTATTGACAAAGATAAACTGATTAGCTACATGAGTATTTGTGCAAAAACTAGTAATTTAGTCTAGTTACAACTTCAGTTGCGATTAGACGTTCATTGTGGTTTAATTTCCCGCTCTCATCTCAATTTACCGTGTCAAGTTGTAGCTGCCGTAGGCGCTCCTTCACGTGTAATTACGACTTCTTCATTGTAAACATGGAGTTTACGAACGAAGAATACGCCGACATTATCTACATGTACTGCAAAGCTGACAGTAATGGAGCGATGGCCCGACGGATGTACCAAGAGCGTTTTCCAAACCGGAGATTGCCTAATGTGAGAGTGTTTTACAATTCATTCCGAAGGCTACGTGAGAATGGTATTGCTGTGCAACATGGAGGGAATCCAGGACGTAATCGCCCTGAAGTGGAGGAAGACGTTCTACAGGCATTTGCAGAGGATCCGAATACGAGCATCAGAGTGGTAGCTCGTAATCTGAACTTGTCCACATGGAAAGTATGGGCCACAATGAATCGTGAGGGAAAATATCCTTTTCGCGGCATCGGAGTTCAAGGTTTGGACGAAGGAGATCCTGCACGCCGAGTGGACTTCTGCCGATTTTTACTCAATGCGGATATCGAAGACCGACGTTTTTTGCGAAGCATTCTTTGGACCGATGAATCGAAATTTTCCCGGGAGGGGATCACAAATTTCCATAACCTACACCAATGGGCTGACAAAAACAACAATCCACATTGGAAAAAGCAAGTGTCCTTCCAAAGAAGGTTTTCCGTCAATGTGTGGGCTGGAATCATCGGCAGAGTCCTTATTGGGCCACATTTTTTGCCAAATAATTTAAATGGGGCAAATTATTTGGAATTTTTACAAAACGATTTGCCCAGGCTTATTGACGAAGACCAGCTGCCCGGTGCAGTGACATTTCAACACGACGGTTGTCCCGCCCATTACTCTCTGGCTGTAAGGGAGCATCTGGATAACTGTTTCCCGGACGGTTGGATCGGCAGAGGCGGACGAATCCCTTGGCCCGCTCGGTCACCTGATTTGACACCATTGGATTTTTTCGTTTGGGGCCGAGCTAAGGAGCTAGTCTACACACAAGAGGTCATTAATACCGTAGAAGAGCTGAGGGAGAGGATAGAAGCGGCGTTCGAAAGGATGAGGGAAGAAATGATATTCGGAACAACCACCACAGAAGTAAGAAGACGGGCTCGTGCTTGTATTCGAAACGGCGGGTCACATTTTGAAAACGAGCGATGATGTGTAATTTTAATGTGTTGATCGTAAAAATAAATAACTTATCTTTTATGCTTTTGTTTTAATTTACCCTAAACATTCCCTCTTATTAGTACAGGTAGCCTATTTTCAAAGATAAAATGGCTTGAGACATGATTGTCTTATCGCCCGCCGCCTGCCGCTATCAGTCCCTTTTGTCTCTCACCGCCGCAAGCCTTTGTTTGTTAAAATTGCATGTGGTAGTTTTGTCCAGTACACTTAACCCTTTTAAAACTTAAAACAAGTCAAATGTCAAGTCAACGCCAACTTAGTATTCAGAACCAATGTTTTATTGTAAAATCATAATGAGATTCGTCACTTTTTTTTTTTTTTTTTTTTTTTTTTTTTTTTTTTTTTTTTTTTTTTTTTGAGCCTGACTTGGGCTTTATGCTTCTGGAGCGCTAAAGCGGGCGGACTGTTTGGTGGGATGGTTGCCGGGGGAAAATCCAGGACCCTTCCGCGACCTAACGTGATGAGTTTGCTACGCTGGAATGCTCCTACCGAGCTTGCGCTTCCAGCGAGATCAGTTGAAGCGAGTTCAACCTGATCTGGGTGAGTGGGGGGGATCGAGCTAATGGGGGTTTTGTCGCTGGTTCGCTACTCCTAGCCTAGCTGAGAAGACTCCAGCAAGAAACTCAGCTAGGCCCGACGACTGTCGGGGTGACTCTATCCGGTATGCGGCGGTACCGGGTGGATAAGGGACTGAACGTGTCGATGTGGTCGCGACTGTTCCGAGGTGGGCGTCCCCGCCGGCGGGGGCGCCGCAGTGTACATGTGGGGGAGGGCGCACGCACAGCGTTCCATTTCTCATGAATGGCCGCTGTGAGTGCGTCGTCCTGGTCCGTGACGTAGTGTCTAGGCCGCCGAACCGAGCGGCCCCTAATCAGTGACTTCCGTGTTAAGAGTCCGATGGGGGGAGGGTTGGGAATGTAGTTCGCAGCCTTCCTAACTAGCGGATTACTACTGTGCGGAGCGTTGTCAAAATAACGCCGGGCAGTCTGCTTAAAGAAACCATAAAGGGAGTCAAGCCCCGCGTCATGGTGCAAACTGAGGGTCGTCTGGTACCACGGGGCCCCAGTCGCCCTACGGAGGAAACGATTCTGAACGACCTGAAGCGGCTCGAGACTTGACATACCCACGTGGGTAAAAACCACACTTGAGTATGCCATGATTGGACGAACACAAGTCTTGTAGAGTGTCAGCTTATTTCTAAGTGACATTTTACTAAACTTGTTAATCATCGGCCCTAGCCTTCCTAATACGAACAGCGCTCTGTTGCGTACCCTACGGATGTGGCTTTTGAAAGTCATACGACGGTCGAGAGTGACGCCTAGATATTTGACCTCGTTAACCCACGGAATGGGCTGGTCAAAAAGCCGGACCGGAGCCACCTTCCTGCCTGTCGGACCTATGGCAGTAGGGTGGAAGATAATCGCTGCGCTCTTGTCCGGATTGACTTCAATACGCCAAAGACGAAACCATTGACCTAGGCCATTGATTGCCTCTTGGAGGTATTTCCGAACAAGAATGTAGCGATTGTGCGTCGTAAAGAGCGCGGTGTCGTCCGCGAACAACCCTAGTTCGACACGCGGGTGCCTAGGAATGTCGTTCGTGAACAACGAATAGAGTGTAGGCGAGAGGACGGAGCCTTGCGGGACTCCTGCCCTAATAGGATGTGGAGGTGAAAGCGTTCCCTCCAGTCGGTAGCAAAAGCTTCTGTCCGTAAGGAAATCTCGTATTATGAGTACGAGTCTGTCCGGCATACCGATCTGATATAACTTGTATATCAACCCGTTATGCCAGACCTTGTCGAAGGCTTTCGCCACGTCAAGAAAGATCGCTCCCGTCTTCAACCCTGTTCGACGCGAGAAGCCGTCCAGCACGTGCTCCGTGATGCGGTGCACCTGTTGGACGCACGAGTGTCCGGCACGAAAGCCGAACTGCTCGTCCGTGATAATTGAATTCTCAGTCGTGAACCTGAGAATCCGAGCGAGGATGATTCGCTCATACAGCTTAGCAAGCGAGCTGAGTAAGCTGATGGGCCTGTAAGAGGCTGGCGAGGCCCGGGGTTTGCCGGGCTTCGCTATTCCGATGACCGTGGCACGTTTCCACGCGGCTGGAAAGTGACTATTGGACATGGCGGCATTGAAGATGCCGACCAGAATGAGTAAGAGATGTTCGGGCAGAAGTCTCAGCATGCGGTTGGAGATGCCATCCGCACCCGGGGACTTCCTTACTCGAAGATACCTTACTCGATCGTGGACTTCCTTAACCGACACCGGTACGAGAGGTGAAGTTACGGGGAGACGCGATCTCCTGTCCACCTCAGAATTTACCCTCTCGACATGGGCTTCATCGGCAGGCAGGAGGCTGGGCGAACATTGAGACTCTAAACTATTGGCGAGACATTCTGCTTTCTCGTCGTCCTCGAGTGCGCGGGTTGGACTACCGGGGCGTTCCAAAGGGGGGATAGTCCAGACGGTATCTGATTTGAGAGATCTAGCTAGTTTCCAGTAAGCCTGGTGACTAGGCTTTATCTCCCCCATCAGATCCCTAAAAGAGTTCTCCCGAAATTCGGCAATTCGCTGTTTGGACTCGTGACACAAGCCCCTCAGGATTTGACGATTTTCGGGGGAAGGCCAGTTAGAGTAGGTCCTAATGGCGCGATTTTTCCTAGTCAGCAACTCTCTCAGTTCCCTAGGCAGGGGGCGGCGTTGGATGTCCTCGGCCGACACCTCCCTAGAGGCTTCGCTTTTGACAGCGTTGAGGTAGTTGGTGAATAGGTCGATCGCTTGGTCAGTCTGTTGAGTTGTGGTAATAATGTCAGGTATGTCTCTAAGTATGGGGGCGTCTGTCTTTAGGAGACCTTGTTGCACCTTGTCCCAGTCCACGAGTGTCCTGGTAGGAGGGGCTTGATCGGAGTGAGGGCCCAGTCGCAAGAGGACCGGCCTATGATCTGAAGTTAATTCGTCTAGCACTTCTATAGAACGCAGAGTGAGCGCTACGTTCTTTAGAAGGGCTACGTCAAGTATGTCTGGTCGGTGTCCTTCAGTATGGGGGTAGTGGGTTGCTTCAAGGGGAGGGAGGATATCGAAAGGGAGGCTTTCGATCAACAGACGATTGAGCAGCCTACCGTTGGGGTTAGTCGCGACGCATCCCCAGTCGACGTGTTTGCTATTTAGGTCCCCGGCCACGATGACCGAGGGGCCTAGGGCTGCTAAAATATCTAGGTCAGTCTGTAGTATGTTAAGTGATGGAGAGATGTAGGCTGACGCAATCGATATGGGGGGATGACCGTCTATCGATATGCGGCAGACCGACACTTCCATATTTGTCAGTGGAGGGGGGTTGAGAGAGATGCAATGTAGGAAACTTTTATAGAAGATGCAAGTGCCCCCGCGGGCCCTACCAATCCTATCGTTTCTAATCTGAGTGTAACCAGGGACGCGGAAACATTGCATAAACGGTTTATAGAATGTTTCCTGTACTAGGAAGATGTCGACGGAATGATCGCGCAGAAAGAGTGTAATCTCATCCTTCATTCGGCTTAGGCCATCGGCGTTATAAAAACCGATGGTTAGCGAACTGGGTTTAAGCTTGAGGCAACTATTATTCATTCTGGTGGAGAGCGACTTGACGGCCTAACACTGAGGCGAAGAAGTAATTGCTAGCGTTTGCTATATAAGCCTCATATTCCCTCTGCTCCTGGGGAGAGAGGGTCTTCGAGGCCAGTATAGAAACTGGGAGGGGACCTGGGGCAGGCCGGCCTGCTTGAGGTGCGGGGGTACCTCGGGCAACGGGGCCCCCCTGGGACGAGGGCACTGAGGGTGCCGGAGAGGGTGCTGCGACCGCAGAGGGCGGCGGGTTCCTATTGGCAAGCCCTAATCCTACAGCCTTAAGGGCGGGGAACTCTTGTGCGCTAGTGGTCTGAGGAGCCACCTGAGTCTTGCCCGTCAGGTTGCGAGGGCTTCGGTTTGCCGGAGGTGTCCTTCCGCTTTGGAGCACAGGGGCAGCCTCCCCAGTTGGCGGTATGCCCATGGGGAAGTTTGCGCTCCAAGCAGTTGACACACCGCCGGCCTACCGGGTCCTTGCAACCCTTCGGACGCGGGCAGTTGCGAGACGAGTGGTCGCCAGCACACTTGACGCAGCGGGGGGGAGAGTTACAGCCACGAGCGCTGTGACCGTACCTCTGGCAGTTGTGACACTGCGTGACGTAGTTCCTCTTGTTGGGAGGTTCTACCCTAACCGTAACACCTAACACGTTCTTGATGGCTTGAAGAGCCTGACGCGAGCTAGGACTGGGATCAGTCTTCACCAGAACAATATCATATTTGCCCCTAGACTTATGATAGAGACGACACACCTCCTGAACGTTAATTCCCTTCCTCACTAGATCCTCCTTTACCTCATCATCCGCAAAGAACCTAGGTACATTGCGGATGATGGCCCTGTGGTCTTTCTCTTCGGGGAACGTTCGCCGGTTGAAAGACAGCTTGAGTTCCTCGAAGAGCCTGGCCAGGGCTCGGTAAGTTTTGGATCCCTGGACCGTGATCCTAAGCCCGTAATAGGGTTCGGTCTGAAGATCCGTTCGGTGTATGGCAATGCCCCTCTGCTGGGCCATGGCCCGAGCAGTGGTCCATCGCTGTACATCGACCAGTACCAACGAGTCGAGCCTATTATGGTCGATCCCTGGTGCCGACGACCCGCCGCCGCTTGCCTGAGGGGCACTACTGGCCTGAGGGGCCTGCACAGAGTGTGCTGCGACGGTAGGATTCGACGGGATCGTAGCTGTTGTCGAAGACCCGCCGTCTCTTGCCGGAGTGGCACTACGGGCCTGAGGGGCCAGCACAGAGGGTGCTGAGACGGAGGGAGTCCGCGGCGCCTTCGGCGCCGGCGCCGAAGGCGTTGGAGACTTCGACCGCGTACGTTTTCCCTTGCGGTTGCGAACTTTTTCCCAACCTGAGGTGTCGGTATCTGTGTCCATATCGTCGGTCGAGTAGAAAAGGTCCCTGTTTTCATCGTCAGTCAGTACGTGAGTCAGAGAGCGGGTTGGACACAAGCTGGGGGCGCGCTTGGAGTCCCGGTCTTTTCGCGCGTAGGAACGTGTCCTAGGCGAACGTGACCGGGATTTCCTCAGGCTAATACCCTCAGGGGAGGCCTTATGGGCTGGAGGGGATAAAGAGACAGACGCGGCTGCCTTTTTACTGGGTTTCTTCTTACGAGCGCCCCCAGAGGGCGGCAAGACTGCCTTAGGGGCAGGGGGAGGGGGTTTAGGTTTGGAGGCCGACGGCGCCGGCGGCGGCGGCGGCGGTCCCATGGTGGCCGGAGGGGCCGGGGCAGGCAACGTGACTGCCGGCGTTGCCTTAGGGGCCTGGATGCTCGAGACTTTGATGTCGAGCGTTGAGGGGCGCAAGATGTGACTACGGCCCGCCCGGGCCACAGGCATACCGAGTTCCGTACGCAAGTGATCGTTTTCGGATCTCAGGGTACTGATCTCGGCCGCTTGTCGCTCGAGATTAGCCCGAAGGGTCGCCATCTCCTCCCTCAGCGTCGCTATCTCGTCCTTGACCTCCATTCTACAGTGAGTCGCCGCACGCGCTTAAAACTACGCGGAAACTTAAGACTACGAGTGTACGCGGGAATGAGGTGAGCCTATAGTATTTGTCACGTCCACTTGTCCGCCGTGTCGGTCAGCTAAATGTGTACCTAGTTTGCGGGAAGGAGTCGGACTGGTATGAGTTTATCGGGCTTCGTGGTGGTATCCACCCCGTTTATGGCTTCGTTTGGCACTGTTATAGTATCAACCACAAACGGCCACTGCGAGCGTGGTCTTTTCAACGGGCAGAGACGCGCGGGTCTTGACTTGAGAAAGTCTTAACTAACGGGTATCCACCAGGTGTATTGCTACAACCAGGAGTCTAGCCCACTCAGTTTCAACGAGTGTCCACTGAGCGACCACTACGAGCGTGGATTTCCAGAGGGGCCGAGACACACGGGTCTTACTGGTGACTTGAGAAAGTCTGAACTAACACACCCGGAGCTGTCCTTGTGGTAATTTGCGATTAAATCACCACGAGGGGGAGCAGAGAGCGAGCGAGTCAGAGCTAGTCTGAATGAGGTTCGGGACTAGGACAACGATAGAGCACGACCTCACCCAACCGCTGCCGTAGCCGGAATATATGAGATTCGTCACCACAACTACCACAAGTATCACAAGTAGAGTGAAACATTTTAGCTACCCAGTTGGTTTAGGTGGCTTATTTTCAAGGATACAGTAGCTACAGTCGTGTTTGATAGCTTAAATAAAAGGGTAAAAGCCAAGCATGTTTTTAAAATGGTTTGAAAATTCGTGGCTATTTTAGTTTTTTTTTTTTCGTACTTTGAAATCACTTAAATCGTTTACATTTTCATGTAACTAAAATTTTAAATCGCTGTCAACTTGTTTTCTTTAGACACAGATGTTTGAAATCACTTTTCTAGTGTTTGATAGACATTGCACAATACGAAATAAAACAAAAAAAAATCTACCTGCAGTAAAAAAAGTACTAATTATCGATTTAGTCTGAAGTTTTGCAGTTTTCTCCGACAAATTTTTTAATTTAAATTAAAAAAAAAAAAAAAAAAAAAAAAAAAAAAAAAAAAAAAAAAAAAAAACTAATAACATTTGTCTAAGACAAGTATGGCTAAAAATGTTCTACATGGCTTTGCATCCGGTTACCAAACACCCTGTATTGGCCTCTGACACAAAGCACGCGCCATCCAGATATCATACTCGTTCCCGACTATGCGTAGTATTTTACCAGCAGGCTTGGGTAGAGAAGAAAATAATTATTTTTAATTTACACTGTCTATTCCATCATTTCAGGTATCAAAGGTCTGGAAGGTCTGCACAGCGTGACGGTCAGACAGAAAGTGACTGGTTTCTCGAACAACAAGTACGTGGTGCTGGCGCCAGATGGCGCTGTCATTCTGTACGCTAAGGAGAACTCCGGCGCACTCAATAGACTGTTCGGTGGGAAGGATCGCGCGTTTGAGATTAACCTCTTTGATACCCAGGATCAAGAAGTGAGTTAGTATAAGTCGGTCTCGAACTAAGAACTCACGGTTCTTGCAAGTGAATAGAGAACATGCATGAAAAATATTTAATTGAATTAGTTCCATAAACACGTTCAACAATCTCAAATTAATATAAATAAGTGGAAATCCGTAATAATTTTTAACAGTTTTTTAAAGATATTGCGGTTTAAAAACTTAAAATTTTAGGCATTTTTTTTTATACCTCAAATGTATTTTCGAAACTTCAAACTTCAAAAAAAAAAATCAGTTCGATTACTTATGTTCTAACAAGAAAAAAAAAGTACGACAACTATATAGCTAAACGCATTTTTTCGTGCCTAAAATTACAAAAATCTTCCAAAAACTTGTTCCTTCCAAACAGTTTTCTGCAACTTTGTGGTCGGTGACGTCACAATCCTTACACTTTTTGTATGGGGCGTTTTGACGCGCGGCGCAGACGCCTAACGTATTTTCACATTTTTGACGTTTCAGGGCTATCATAGATAGTAGGTTTATTAGAGACATTTGAATCTACAGGGAAATAGAATCGAATGACGTCTTCCAAAAAAATCATGCATGTTCCTAATTGACCAGTATAAAAAACCGCTTAAACACAATTCTTTTAGGCCTACTTATTCCAGAAGCCCCTGGTTAATCCAGCTCAGTTAGGAACTCTCTAATTTATTATTTGTTTTTTATTTATATTTATCTTTGTTACAACATTTATTTTCATGAAGATCAGAAAAACGTTACTGAAGTTATCGTGGAACAAAATTAAAAAGCCATAGAAATACACGGACGTACCAGTACTCCCAGTAGCCAGCTGATATAGTTATGTTAATTTGTGTCCAAAGATGTCTGTTAGAACTTCGCTTCACTGCGTTCGATAGGTTAATTAATCATGGGTCAATCAGTTAAAAAAGTAAAGTACCTACACAAAGTTGTGTTTCGACTCCAAGTGTCACTATTGTATTTATTATTTTATTTGTGTTTATTATTTACATTGATAAATCAGGAGTTAGACTTTAAAATACGTGGGCTAGTCCTAGCTTCCACCATAATATTTCGGAAGCCCTCCTCATTTCTGTGCAAACCGTGAGAAAATCTGATTGGCTCTATTAATGTTTTATTGCATTCGGGAGTAAAGGTCAGATGACAGTTGCAGAAATTGTAAAAAAAAATGCTTGCAAATTTTTGGCATAAGCTCCTTTAAAAAATATTTTTCGATGCACTAAGGATACAATAACAAAAAGATAAACCTTTTACAAAATATCTTACGATTGCATTACCCATTCCTTTGGCTTTTACTCAATTTACGACGCAATAAGCCTTTTAGCGTCTAGTTTTCACGTTATTCCCTATTTTCTCGTAAGGTCAAGGCACTTACTACACTTTCAAGATAACCTTTATCTTTATGGCATGAAACAAAGCCAGTGACTCCATCTTCGGTCACTCCAATCTTTGCTGACCTTGGGATAACCCTATCTAAGTATAAATACCTACACGTAGTAGGCAGTATGCACCATACAATTCTACTTGAAAATGCAGCAACTGCGTAGCATTTCTACAGCAATTTTTGCAGCAATGCGATTTACGCCAAATGTCCGGGTTTTTTTTATGTATTTGTCCGGGTTCGGCGAATTTAGAGATGGCAGCCCTATATATGCTCCGTCTGTGGTTGAGGTGGTGTGTTACTCTATCGATCAACCGCACCCCGTTTAATGGGTTTGTATAGTGTCAGGTGCAATCTGCACTTCAGTTGATGAGTCAACATGCTGTCAATTTGTATGATGTTGTTTATGTAGGTATGGGTGAAATAAAATATGTATTTTACATTCTAAAGTGTTGAGAATAACTGAATTATGCACGTATATTCGAGACGAGAAGGGCCAATTTTTTATTATTTATTAGTTCAATGAGTCATAAGTCCACAGTTCGGACCATAGACATATAAAATAAGAAGACGTGGTGCCATGAAGGCCATAGTGAAGACAAAATTGTGATTCCATAATGAGCCGATTTCCTCGTGTTTACGCGCGACGCGCGACACGCACACATATACAACTCGCGGACGAGGGGTGCCGCGGTGATTGGTTCAAACGTCAAAATGAGTGTGTGTGTATGCACGTGACCGCGACTTATTATGGAATCACATTCCTATCTTCGTGGGACCACGTATTCCTATTTTATATATCTACTAGCCTTTTCCCGCGGCTTCGCCCGCGTACTATAAGTACTCAAAAAGAATACGATACCCATGTTGATTTTCAGACTTTGTGACCACATTTGCCCCTTAGAGGTTGAATTTTCAAAAACCTGAAACACGTGTTTACTCATTTATCGTTAGGAATACTCCTGTGAAGTTTCGAATAAAATAGTCTAACAAATCTTGATTCGCCATACAAATTTTGGACCCCCATTTTATCCCCTTAGGGGGTGAATTTTGAAAAATCCTTTCTTAGTGCACCCCTAGACCTTATAAGGAACCTACATGCCAAATTTGGAATCTCTAGAACCAGCGGTTTGGGCTGTGCGTTGATATGTCAGTCAGTCAGTCAGTCAGTTTCTTCTTTTATATTTTTATATATCTATGGTTCGGACTATCTTTGTATTGAAAGTATTAAAACCATTCACAAGTTTACGGCTATTTTTGTCAATTCAAATTCAAAATCGTTTATTTCGTGTAGCTTTGACACATATTATGTTAGTAAACATCTTTTTAGGGTTCCGTAGTCAACTAGGAACCCTTATAGTTTCGCCATGTCTGGCCGTCCGTCAGTCTGTCCGCGGATAATCTCAGTGACCGTTAGCACTAGAAAGCTGAAATTTGGTACTAATATGTACATCAATCACGCCGACAAAGTGGTAAAATAAAAAGTGGAAAAAAATGTTTTATTAGGGTACCTCCCCTATAAGTAAAGTGGGGAGTGATTTTTAGGGTTCCGTAGCCAAATGGCAAAAAACGGAACCCTTATGGATTCGTCATGTCTGTCTGTCTGTCTGTCTGTCTGTCTGTCTGCCTGTCTGTTTGTCTGTCCGTCCGTATGTCACAGCCATTTTACTCGGAAACTATACGACGTATCTGAAAAAAAATTACACATAAGGTGTATTTTGTATACCGTTACTTAGTTATGGAGTTAAATTTGAAAAAAAAAAAATTTTTTTTAGGGGGGCGCTCCATAGATGTATAAGGTGAAAAACTTAAGTAAGACCTAATGCCCCTGAAGGACCTGTTGTATGTGTGAGTAATGTGTGCGAATAGACATTCCATTTTTAAAATTTGTAATGTATCGTATGGTTTGCAAACTCATTATTTCTAGTTTCTTTCAAGTTTGATTATTCCTGTCCACTTATGATTCTATTGTCATGATAAGATATAAATAGTTGTCAATGTCGAGTAATTGTCTTCGTATTTTTTGCGTCGTTCATGAATAAACAATAATACTTACAGTTTACCACAGAAGTAAAGTGTAAAAGCAAATGATGGATTGGTTCACTCAGCGAAATATTGACTATTCTCCAACTATGTATAAGACACAACTACGGCAGTACTATTAGTTATTCTGTGACACAACTATACGATCTTGTACTCAAAAATAAGCAAAAATTCGTAGAATACAAAATTGATACAATTTTAAGTCAACACGGACATACGGCACTTCGCTTACCACCATATCATCCCCAGTTCAACCCAATTGAAAACATTTGGGAAATAGTCAAAGGATTTGTAGCCAAAAAAAAACGTTTCAATGAATATGGAGTATATGGAGTATTAGTTTAGCAAAGGAAAAAATGAGTATAATGACTCAGGAAGAATGGAAAAATGTATGCTTACATACAATGAAGGAGGAGCAAAAGTATCAATGTCAAGAATTACAAATGGATGCAATATAGGAGAGTTTCATTATAAGTGTTTCCTCGGAAGATAATGACAGTGACATCGTTTCTGTACAGTCCACTAATGAAAATAAGGATGACGAAATGCCGAGTGATTGAGATAAATCAATTTTCAGTGTTATTAATATGTACTACTCATATTAAATGTTTATGTATATAATTTATTATTCTTATTCGTTTTTTTGCAAACTGTACACTACTACATACAACAGGTGACTTACTTAAGTTTTTCACCTATAACTAAATTTCAAAAAATGTTTTTTAACCAAATATCAACATGTGACACATCAATCGATAGGTCTTTAAAAATAACATTACTCCCCCTGTAACTTTTGAACCGTAAGTCCAAAAAATATGAAAAAATTTGAGGCGATGTGCCTTATCATTATCATATACTTTCTACGAAAATTATTTTGAACATTATCGGTTCAGCCATTTTTGAGTTATCTCCAAAAAACTTCTTCCATAGGCATATGCGTGGTCCGACACGCACTTGGACGATTTTTTTTTTCATTTCAACCCTAACGTGTGATATAATGTTGGATAGGTATTTAAAAATGAACAGGGGTTTAGTAAAATCATTTTTTGATAATGTAAATATTTTCGGAAATAATCGCTCCAGAAGTAAAAAAAAATGTGTCCCCCCCTCTAACTTTTGAACCATAAGATTTAAAAATATGAAAAAAATCTCAAAAGTAGAACTTTGTAAAAACTTTCTAGGAAAATAATTTTGAACTTTATAGGTTGTATAGCTTTTGAAAAAAAATTACAAAATAATTTCTGAACTAAGTTTGTAATTTAACCGTATAAGCAGGTGTTTATTGTACCTGTAATTTCTACAAAATCACAATGAAATGACGTGCTTTCAAATAAAGTAAAAACGGTGAAAATCGGTTCACGCAATAAATAATCTTTATATATATAAAAGAAGAAACTGACTGACTGACTGACTGACTGACTGACATATCAACGCACAGCCCAAACCGCTGGGTCTAGAGATTTCAAATTTGGCACATAGGTCCCTTATAAGGTCTAGGGGAGCACTAAGAAAGGATCTTACAAAATTCACCCCCTAAGGGGGTAAAATGGGGGTCCAAAGTTTGTATGGCGAAACAAGATTTGTTAGACTATTTTATTCGAAACTTAACAGGAGTATTCCTAACGATAAATGAGTAAACACGTCTTTCAGGTTTTTTGAAATTCAACCCCCAAAAGAGGCAAATGTGGTCACAAAGTCTGAATATCAACATGGGTATCGTATCCTTTTTGAGTACTTATAGTACGCGGGCGAAGCCGCGGGAAAAGGCTAGTTATCCCATAAAAATCATCTTCCATACTTTAAGCTCGCGCGCAATAGTTTACTTAATTTGCCGATAGATGTCGCTGTACGTGGGACGCTCATGTCATATCCTACATGGCGGTGTTATTTTAACTCTTAAGTGGGGACACTTACTGTGACGGACGGAAAACTACGGAACCCTACACTGAGCGTGGCCCGACACGCTCTTGCCGGTTTTTTTTAAATAATGTATATTAAAAATAAGGGTTAGTACCTAATAACTAGTCAATGTCAATGGCGATGGCGTATGGATTTGACATAATCAAAGAATTTTTTTACACGATTGCAGTGCCATCTGCTTTTTTCATTTGGCATTTATTCTCGTTCAATTGGATACTCCGATTTTACAGGTAGTCCGCCTCCGGCGCCCTTACACCTTCGGCCCCGACAAGATGGACGTCACACTCTGCGGCAGCCTCGTCAGTGTCGTGCGGCAGGAGGTTACCTTCTTCAAGCCAGTCCTCAACATCAACGACGCCAGTGATCGACCCATGCTGAGGGTCAAGGGGCCTATGTCGACGACTGGAGATGCTGACTTTAAAGTAAGACAAGTGTGGCAGGAACTTCTTCAAGCCTTCTAGGTTGGGTCATTTAGCATCGTATCATATAATAGACTTGGATTATAATTAAGCACTCACAAGATACTTGTTATGACACTAGTCTACCCCTACCTACATATACTTACAAGTACATCTTTTTATAATTGAAAGAAAAATGGAAATATTCACCGCGTCGAGCAAGATTCGAACTTGCGACCTTTCGGAACACCGGTCCGATCGCTCTGACCAACTGAGCTATCGACGCTTACTTACTTACTTCCTTCATTGCTTTTTTTCTTTCAATTATAACATTGAAATTTCGCTTGCAGACGTTTTTGCTTAGTACAAAAATTAATTGAGTAAACCTTTGTTTGTATTCATATGCCTGATATCAGAGACTATAAATAATACAGACAGCCACAGTCTAAGAACTTTGGGGCCCAAGTCTGAAGCGCCATCTGGACGAGAGCAACCCAAAGATATTACAATAATATTACGTGGAAATGACATTTCCATAGATGGCGCTGCAGCGCAATGTCATTTCCCCGTAATATTTTTGTATCTTTGGGTTGGTCTCGTCCAGATGGCGCATCAGACTTGGGCCTCAAAAAGTTCTCAAGACTGTGGCTGTCTATATTATTTATTTATTTATCGTATGGCTACATGTCACTGGATATAGGTAGGCATTTCTTCCCTGAGGTAGTAGTAGTGGGAAAGCAGATGATAAGGAATATCCAGTGAGTGCTGCGAGGTCCAGATGGGACAGTGCAGCTGCCAAGTTGTTACTCTTTTAGCACCACCCAGGGATCACGTGTAGGGTTGTCTAAGGTGTTTCCTACGGACGCAGAGTAACATTGATAACATTGATATTATTTGTAGTTTATAGTTTACATTATTTATAGTTTCTGCTGATACTGAAATGTAATAAAACGAAACATGGACGAATTGGGTAAAACGAACTGTCATTTTAAGATCTGATAAAATAAAAACAAAGTTAAGCCTTTGCCACAGTTAACCATTTTCTGTCGGTTACCAGTTGTACAACACGAAGAAGCAGCAAGTTGGCGTGATAGCCAAGCGGTGGGGCGGCATGGCGCGCGAGCTGTTCTCAGATGCCGATCACTTCGAGATCACCTTCCCTGCCGACGCTTCTCTCGGCATCAAAGCGGCAATCCTTGGAACTTGCTTCCTTATAGTGAGTGATCATAAACCCTTCAGTGCTGACTGCTGACACTGCTGATCCTATATGGGCAGATGCTGACCACTTCGAGATTATTTTCCCTGTCGACAAGCATTAAGGCTGCCATAATTGGCACTTGCTTTCTTATAGTGAGTTATTATATCAACCTATGTGCTGACTCTACATGTGTTAATGCTGAACACTTCTAAATAACCTTCCCTGCCGACGCTACCTACTCTCGGCATCAAAGGCGGCCATCCTCCGGACTTGCTTCCTTATAGTGAGTGATCATAGCCTTTCAGTGCTGAGTGCTGACCCTATATGGGCTAATGCTGACCAATTGGAGATTATTTTCCCTGTCGACGGGCATTAAGGCTGCCATCATTGGCACTTGCTTCCTTATAGTGAGTTATTATATCAACCTATGTGCTGACTCTACAACTACTTGTATTGATGCTGAACACTTCGAGATAACCTTCCCTGCCGACGCTACCTACTCTCGGCATCAAAGGCGGCCATCCTTCGGACTTGCTTCCTTATAGTGAGTGATCATAGCCTTTCAGTGCTGAGTGCTGACCCTATATGGGCTGATGCTGACCAATTGGAGATCATTTTCCCTGTCGACGGGCATTAAGGCTGCCATCATTGGCACTTGCTTCCTTATAGTGTGTTATTATATCAACCTATGTGCTGACTCTACAACTACTTGTGTTGATGCTGAACACTTCGAGATAACCTTCCCTGCCGACGCTACCTACTCTCGGCATCAAAGGCGGCCATCCTTCGGACTTGCTTTCTTATAGTGAGTGATCATAATAGCCTTTCAGTGCTGAGTGCTGAGCTAACCCTACATGGGCTGATGCTGATCACTTCGATATCACTTTCCCTGCTGACGCTACAGTCGGCATCAAAGCGGCTATTATTGGGACCAATGTTCTGGCCTTACGTGGGTTAAGTCTAGTTCTTGAATTAAAACAATGCTAATACTTTAAAAAAAACTTTGGAGTTCAGGTTTTTTCGTATATCTCGTCTCTTTTGGAGGTCAGTTAAATATAGAAATAGTAATCAATTTAACCTGATTCATCGAAGTTCATTTTGACCCTACTGTGGAAACACACGATCCAAATAAATACTTACTCAGCCACATATATAGCGTAGGTAACTAGGTACGTACCATACCTACATTCCTTTTATCATAAATCATACCCCACTCAACGACATTTAGAGTGATAATTGTATAAATCTGTTTTATTTTTTTCATTTTCCAGGACTTCCTACACTACGAAAACTGATCGGTGAAGCTGAAGATATAATATCTAATGAGTAATGACTCTATGTCGTATAAACCACGTATAAACTGCATTTATTTTATACTTACTTAAGAATAAACAGCGTTTGTGCATTAAACTATACGTAAGTAGTACTGTTTTCAAAATAAACAACCTTAACGATAATTTCGATGTTGTTTTGTTTTCATAGTTTCACCACAGATTATGAATTCTTTATGAATTAGTTCTTAGTTTCACGTTTCACAATAATCACAACATAACAAATATGAAAACATCTGCACAAACGCCATCTATCTCACTTTGTGCAGTTAAACGTTTTACCGCTAGATGTCTCTTTTATCAAGAAGTCATAGTGCCATCTATCAGCATGCATTGAAAACGCGTGTTCTTTGAAACAACGACGCTGTTCTTTACGCTCGTCCGTGTATTACGTAGTTCTGCTACCAGGCGATAGACAGCGCTGACTCCGAAAATGTTAATATGAAAAATATTTGTGAACTTATTTATAACGAATTTCAGGTTTCGGTACCTACCTGGTTTTGTTGCAACTGTAGTAATTACCTAGTTTTAATTTAATGCTTTGATTTAGTTTCATTACCTTTATTAAACAATAGGTACACCCTTTTTTTTGGGCATTCAATCAGTCGTGTAAGAACTTGCAAATTTCTCAAAGTTTTCTATGGCTTTCGACATTTCCTCCTCCAAACATTGTAGAAGATTCCAGAATTTTCCGATACTAATTTATTAAAAACGTGTTGAGTATCTTTCCTAACCTGCCTTTCTGTATGAATTATGTTTGTTGCAATTTTTTTTATAAATAATTTAATAATCTTACTGTTTTAATTTAAGTAGGTATCTCCCGAAATGTGGATAAAATGAAAAGTTTTAATTCAACAATGATTAGCAGGTAGAGTCATTGATTTATTATGTAATCTACTTACTAGATGTGACATCTAGAACAAATTTTGTGCGCCATGTTTGGCGGTTGACAGCTATGACAGAATCAAACTCACGAGCGATATTGAATCTTTAAGTCTTAGGAGGGACTTTGCCTCCTTATGCGTGTTCTATCGCTTGTACAATGGGTTGTGCTCTGAATAATTGTTTGATATGATGCCCACGGCAGCTTTTTATCACCGCACCGCTCGCCGCCGGCAGGGTGTTCATCCCCACACCCTGGAGCCCAATGGGTCGCGCACAGTACGGTTTAAGAGGAATTTCCTCCCACGAACGCTGCGGCTGTGGAATGAACTCTCTGCCGGGGTTTTCCCAGTGGCCTACAGTATGAGGTTCTTTAAAAAAGGAGTGTATAGGTTCCTAAAGGGTAGGCAACGCGCATGTAAATCCTCAGGGGTAAAAAAAGCTATAAAATATTAGTAATTTGGTAATATTATGTTACTCTGGAAAAATATTATCACTATGTCAGCTTTTCGTTTTACGTTTATGTCTAGTAAAATAATCTTAAAAAATGTTCATAAATAAGTTGTACTTAATTTTGTATTTTGTTGTATTTATTTTATTTATTATTCTCTTTATTATTCTTTTTTCTTAGGCTAGGTCATTTTATAATATTTTTACAAAAGTAAAATATAAAAATACATCTAAAACATACAAAAACAATAAAAACATTATAAAAAATGTTAAAATTATTTATTATTATTATTATAAACTGTACCAGGACTAATCCGTTTGGAAGGAGCGGTATCTCCTAACACAAGTATTATTATACTTACCAGGAGGTACCTGCCGCAAGATATTTTTGTAAACCTGTGGGATACCAATAAATATATATATACAGGATGATTCATGAGACGTGAGCAGGAACAACCCTACACACTTAGTTAACGATAATTAATCGGCCGCCATCATGTTTAAGTGAAACAATAACGCCTTTCAATTTTTTAAACCTATTTTGTTTGGTAGAAATATTATTTTCTGTAATCATGGTCATCCTACATAAACAAATCAATAAAGATAAAACCTCTTTAACAATCATGACAGCACTTTGATTATGAAAAAAATAATTGTCAAATTAAGTAAGATACGATGTTTCCAAAGTAACCAGACATCAATTTGACACATATCACAGAAAAACAAGAGAATATCAGTACTCGACGGAGTATTCTAACTGTAGAGTGACCATGCGTGTCGTAAATAATTTTGAACTTTTTATTTTTACTTTAAATTATTTTTTTTGGGCTTATCACACTAATACTGATATCAAACAATAGCTTGTTATTAACTGAATCCGTAGTGTTAAGCCTGCTCACGTCTCATGAATCACCCTGTATATATATATTTTTTTTTTTTGAGGGGTTGCAGACGTCTATAGGATACGATAACTGCTTACCATCAGGCGGGCCGTATGCTTGTTTGCCACCGTCGTGGTATAAAAAAAAGTATAGACTTTTAGTAATTTTCACTACAACTTTTGGAACAAAACATTTCTTAGGGATGTCAACTCCTGTTACTTAATGAGTAGGTATAGGTACGTACATATTTCCGCTTATATGCTTTTATTGCTCAAATACAATATTGAATCTGTACAACTTACGACATAAGCGCCTTTCGTCAAACGGTACCTTTTCAGAGATGTCACATTTTATCTTGTTCAGGAAATTCATATGCAGCATCCACGTAACATTAAACTTTATGCCGCTATAACACCTCTATAACCCAAATCAATAAAACCACCGTTCCCATAACAAAACACACATAAAAAGGCCACTCACAATAATAAGTTAATAAACAGTTAAAAACAGTCCAGGGACCCGATAAGCAACCCGACTTTTACGATTAAAGTTGACTCGTTAACTTTTTTATACTACAGCTCTCATAACAGTCTTAGAGAACAAATTCAATTATCAATCGTATTGTCATGTATTAAATTCTAAATTCGAACTCATTTTAAAATGGTTGTTATGCGTGGTGATAGTGATATACTTATCCTCAGAGAATTCAACCAACCGGACCGGCCATTGACAGGCGTTCCCCTCTGCCGAAAACATATGACCAGTGGTCATATTGACTGTATGGACTGACGTTTATCTGACGTAGCTATTTGTATAGGTACGTTACGAACGAATAGCCATACAGTTGACGTTTCCCTCCCCCGCAAAAATCGGCAGACTTTTTAGGGTTCCGTAGTCGAAATGGCAAAAACGGAACCCTTATAGTTTTGGTCATGTCCGTCTGTCCGTCCGTCCGTCTGTCCGTCCGTCCGTCCGTCCGTCCGTATGTCACAGCCATTTTACTCGGAAACTGTAAGACGTATCCTAATAAAATTTAGCCATAAGGTGTAGTTTGTATGCCGCTATTCAATTATGTAGTAAAATTTTAGAAAAAAAAAATTTTATTTCCAAAAAACTTCTTCCATAGGCATCAGATACGACCTTTTGGCATTAGCCTGGTTCTTATTCCATTGAAGCTACGAAACCCTCCATTATGCGTGGTCCGACACGCACTTGGCCGGTTTTTTTGCATAGAAAATGACAGACATGACCGCTCCGGTTGGTTGAATTCTCTAAGGATGTACCCTAAGAGCTATCTAGTCTCGCCATAAGAAAAAAAAACAATATATATCGATATCAGCATTATTATTTTATCAAAAAATAGGTTACCCTCTTACCGTATTCGAAATAGATTGTTTGATTTATCCACATATTTTTATGACCGCGACTATAAATAGAATATGATAAACAATAACTTATTAAAATTTCTAAAAAACAGACGAAAATAATATTAGCATTGTTCTAATACATTTTACTGTTTATTTTAATTAAGTATAAGTCAGGCCGAAGAGAGGCCTATGCTCAGCAGTGGACGATAAAGGGCTGATGATGATGATGATAAAGTATAAATCAATATTTACGTTCACCAATTGAAAATATTTTTAAACTGTTTCGAAGTTTTTCCGCAAAATTACGCCACATTTTCAATATCGGAAATCCATATACATAGTATAACAGGCGTTAAAAGCAAAATGCAAATTTCCCTTTAATAAATAATCCGCACGTGTTCCGCAATTTTTTATTATTTTCCAAAAAATCCGAATAAAAAGGTTTTATTTTACACGATGTAAAAAGCGGACATTTTATTTATATGCTGATATTATTTACGAGGGCCGGGTTGAGGGTTAGCAAAGACCTAAAAACTATAGACTGCGTATTATGAATGCCAAACTGCGAGACGTGGCTCTCACACTTGTCTCGCTAGGTGATAGAGTGAAATCCATCTGTCCACACGTGTCCCCACCTAACTGTCAATCTGTCAGTAGGTCTCGCTAGAGCGTTTTGTCTATGGCTATGGCCACTATTTTAGATGTCACTCTTGAGTGACTCCACCCCAAATTTTAACTGTCACAAAAGTGTGATCTCATAGTTGTCTCGCTAGCTACTGTCAGTTGTGCCATGTCGAATTGAGGGTAGGATTCGTAATGGAATTGTAAATTGTTCTAAACCTTCGAACCATTTTTAAGGTTCCGTAGCCAAATGCCAAAAAACGGAACCCTTATGGATTCGTCATGTCTGTCTGTCTGTCCGTCCGTATGTCACAGGCATTTTACTCGGAAACTATACGACGTATCTGAATAAAATTTACACATAAGGTGTATTTTGTATGCAGCTACTTAGTTATGTAGTTAAATTTGAAAAAAAAAAAATATTTTTAGGGGGGCGCTCCATACAGGTGACACATCAATCGATAGGTCTTTAAAAATAACATTGAGGTTTCTTTGACTATTTTGTGATTAAGTGAATATTTTCTGAAATAATCGCTTCGAAAGTCAGAAAAGTCCCCCCCGAAACTTTTGAACCGTAAGTTCAAAAAATATGAAAAAAATTTAAGAGATGCGCCTTATCATATACTTTCTACGAAAATTGTTTTGAACATTATCGGTTGAGCTATTTTTGAGTTATCTCCAAAAACTTCTTCCATAGGCATCAGATACGACCTTTTGGTATTAGTTTGGTTCTTATTCCATTGAAAGTACGGAACCCTCCTATGCGTGGTCCGACACGCACTTGGCCGGTTTTTATCCAGTGTAGAACGGACAAACTGTACATTTCAAATCTTGCCTGTATTCATTAATCAAGATCAACAACTAAAGAGTACTTACAAACAACATCGGCTACTGGGACGTCTCGGCATTTTGATCGCTTTTTCATTTCAAGAGTTTGTTCCGCGATAACTTTAGTAACGTTTTTCTGATCTTTATGAATTTTGTTGGGGTTGTAGCAGAGATCAATATAATTTGAGAGTTCGTATATGAGCAGGATCGCTGAAGGGGTTATGGAGCTAGAAGGCGCTAAAAAATCATCACATGGTTCTTGTTATATTGGTCAGCTTGTTTGCAAGTAAATAGCGAGTTCTCAGTTCGAGGCGGACTAAGTTTACATAGTTCTGTGTGTCCATACGTTTCTGACGTCTATGGCCATCCTGGTTTAATATCGAATGGTGAAGAGACTACGCTTTAGGGTAGCTTGTGTCGTTGACTGTAATCAAGGTCAATGATTTGTTACAATAGAGTGCTTTGTGTGATCGTGTTTCATATTGAAAGGGAGCTTGGTAATTATTTCACTAAGTATATAATGTGTACAAACATATCATATACTTATACAAATTACAAGATGTAAGTAACAATAATTTTAAACAAAAAATAACCGACTTCACTAAACATCCACCTTTCCAACACCAAATGCTCGATCTGCTGTAAAAAATACTCAAATCACCATAGGTGTGCCTATAATAGTTGAAGAGTTCCCTCGATTTCTCCAGGATCCCATCATCAGATCCTGACATGGTTACAATGGGACCAACTGTGAAGTATACGCTGTCAAACAAAAAAGAATTTTCCAAATCGGTCCAGCCGTCTTCGAATAATCGGTGAACATACATAAAAAAAAAAAAAAAAAAAAATAGCAAAAACAAAGATCCCGACGAATTGATAACCTCCTCCTTCGAAATCTTGAAGTCGGTTGAAAATGCAGATGATCAATATGATCATTTAAGGGCATAATTGGTATAGTAGGTAATCTAACTAGTAGTCCGCCTCGAACTCACTCGCGATTTCCTTGCAAACAAAGTGAATATAACAAGACCCTTTTGATGATTTTTTCGCGCCTTCTAGCTCCATGACCCCTTGGTCGATCCTGCTCATATACGCACTCTCAAATTATATGTATCTCTGCTACAACCCCAACAAATTTCATGAAGATCAGAAAAGCGTTACTAAAGTTATCGCGGAACAAACTCTCGAAATCAAAAAGCCATCGAAATGCCGAGACGTCCCACTTGCGAGAAGTTGTTTGTAAGGACTTGCTTCGCTTACGCTCCGCTCGTTCAATGACGGAAAAGTTAGAAAAAAAATTTTTTTTTCACGCGAAAAAATGAAATGGCTCTGTATGGAGGATTGACTGGCTGGGACGACAGGTCCCGAACAAAAAAAAAATTTTTCGCGTCAAAAAATGTTTTCTCCTATTTTAGCTTAGTCGCAATAGGACACCAATTATGCCCTTAAACGGATCACAACTATTTTTGTTACACCCTGCATATACCACGCAATATGGTAAACAAGAGCACGGCCCGCTTGATAATAAGCGGGTATGGTACCTCATAATTATTTTTACGTTTTTAAAGTGGGGCATTTAGGGTTGCAAATAGAAAAAAAAACAAAATGTTTTTTTTTCAAATTTATGAAAAAAAACATGAAAAAAAACCTGGCACCATTGTTTTTTTTCTAAATAAGGTTTTTTTCAGATGAACAAATATTACGACAAACACGGTTTTTCCTGATTTATTCATATAAGTAACTTAAAACTAAGTACATTAAAGTAGGTATGTCTGTTATGTAACTAAACTAAAAGTAAATGGAAAAAAACTTTGAACTTATTCACTAGAACTATCAGCAGCATAGTACCACTACATATTTCATTAATATAAGTTTAATAAAACCAGAAATTAAATTTGTTAAATTAAATTAGTTTAATAGTTAATATAAAGTCTAAAACAACCGTATAAGAGTATTAACTGCCTTGCGAATTTTGAGATTTTTGAAAAAACTTTTGTACTTGTGTTTCGTACTTTTGAAAAAAAAACATAATCCAGAAAAAAAACTGTTCTTTTTCACGGTTTTTTTTCAAGACAGAAAAAAAAACCGTTTTATTGCAACCCTAGGGGCATTCCACTCATACAATAGTATGTTATTCAATCAAATACAAACATTGAAAACATTGAAAAAATAATCAACCCAGCAGCCCCGCTCCTTCTGAAGTCCTGCTGGGTTGATTATTTTTTCAATGTTTTCAATGTTTGTATTTGATTGAATAACATACTATTGGGTATGGTACCTAAGTATTCTATAATAATCGTTGTTAAAATACAAGTGTCTTGCAATCAACAAGTGCTCAAAAACCAGCATTGTTTAAAACATCTCAATAGTTTTAAAATACTAAGGGCCTGTTTCACAATCTCCAGATAAACTTATCTGCCAGTTAAAGTTATTGGTATCCTTTTCTTTAGTCATATAAAAGAAAAGGACAGCAAACATTTATCTGACAGATATGTTTTAAATGGAGATTGTGAAACAGGCCATAAGTATTCATGGGCCGTATTCTAACTTTAACACTTTCCGTACCACCTTGTGCTACGCGCTACGCTCGTAGCCCGTAGCCACGTATTAGTCGTATGTAGCGCGTAGTAGCTACGAAGAGAGAACCCGGCAGTCGGGTTCCTGGTCGTAAAAGTGTTAAAACACTTTCAGATACGATCCAACTTCAATACAACTCCAACGGAATACAGCTAGTGCCTAAACGTCTTAATCTGAAATATTCAGAATTTGCGTGAAAATAATTCCGACACAACTCCATTACAACTTCAATATTAGTTGATTATTTGTTGTGTGTTGGAGTTATGTTGAAGACTGTGTTTTTTTTACGTATTTTAAAATTGGTATACGGCACATTCTTTCGTTGTAAAAATGGGTTAATAGGTATTCGGTATTCTGAATACCTACTCAGTACAGTGGCTGCATATTCACGGCATCTCTAAGTGTTCCAGTTTGTAATTTTCTAAAAGCTAGAATAGCCAAAATAAATAGGAAAGGCAACGGCGTAGCAGGTAAGTAAGAAATATTCATTACGCCGACTTATCTTCGTAAACAATGATAAATTAGTCTGTCTATTACATAGTGACGACGGTGTCTGGGCTATTCACAAAGATTCCGGTGTCAGACGGCAGCAGACAACATTTCCAGCTTTTTTATTAGCTTTTACCAGCTTTTACTTAAATCACAATGTTTGTCTGTTAGTTAGATTAGTTAAAGCAATGGCGCGTAGTTACAGTGTCTGAGAGGCAACCGGATGGCTCGCGGTATTTAAGCTCCCTACGTGTTGTGGAACCATCCTGTGCAGGGCCCTATTTATTATATCATTCATAACTCAGGAACAAATATCCATGATAAATAGCTATTTATTTTTGCGGTGGGATAGTGTGCCGGATTCTAATTTTTTTTTGTTATAAAAACACCATTTGATATATATATAAATATATAATTTTAATACACAAATATGAAATTATAAAAGATGGTACAATTAATAATAAAACAGCTTTAGAAAATAAATAACACATTTTACAAATAATTTAAACGACTGGAATGGGAATGGGAATGGGAGAAATCGCCTGCGTTTTTAGGAGAGTACAAAATTAATGTTTTTAGGGTTCCGTACCTCAAAATAAATGAACCCATATCACTTTGTTGTCCGTCAAGTTCCTTTTTCCCAGGAACGCGTGGAGGTATCAACTTGAAATGAGGGCTACCGTTTTGTTACTCACCAGGTGGCGCCACTGTAGATAGAGGTCCAGAAATACAGCTGTAAAGAAATGTTATTACGTTCGTGAAAACCAAATTTACGTATAAATAATATTTATTAGAATAGACCGTACTGTAAATATGTCTACGACCACTCTACGACGCTGCGGTGTTGCGCAGTCCCGTTTTATTTAAATAAAACAAAAGGATTTTCTTAGTTCCGCTTTAAAAGCATTCATATTCAATGACTCGTAACTCAGTAACTCATTTTTGTTATAAATAACATCCTGGTATTGCCATACCAATAATCACAACATTGTTAAATTAGAAATCATTCCACGAATCCCATTTAATTACCATGGCATTTGACATTTGAGAAGACCTTCGTCTGCACTAGCGCCTCTAGCGGATAATTCATACGCGATAGTCCTCATTAAAATCAAATATCCCTTGAAGCTGTATATGAAATAAACATGCTTCTAAGTCGACGCAATCAAAAGATACGGCCATTTGAGCCTTATTTCGTTAAACATATTTTATCTACACTCACATTGTAAGTCCTCTAAAACGTGTTCAAAAACGGTAGGCAATGGCTAGCATTACCACAACCGATTTTACTATGATAAGCTTTTATCTGTGGCAGTAACGTAATTTTAACTTTATACGCTCATATATTGATACGTTATGAGTTTCAAATTCCGAACATCCAATTTGATAACATAATGTAAATCCTGTCCTCCTTCCCGACCAATGGCACGCGCCCGCGCGACAGCCGGCACAATCGAGTTGGCCATGGCGGTGCAATGGCGGTCATTCTACGATTTCCGAACACTTCATTTAGGATATATAATATGAGTGTAGATAAAGCCGTGTATGCAACTGTACGTAATAGGCCTTAAAATTAAAACACTCTTGTGATCTTATTATGACCACAAACCACACTCGTATTTTAAGGACCCTTATTACGTAACAGTTACATAAACTACTATTGTTTGTTTCTCTGTTTGGCCCTATGGTTGACTGGTAGAGAATGCCTCGAGGCATTAAGTCCGCCATTTGTACTTATTTTTATTGTGCAATAAAGTTTAAATAAATAAATAAATAAATATTGTAATAATGGATCTGAAGTATTTAAGTAGAAAAGTCAAAGTAGCGTAAAACGGCTCAGAGTTGAGTTCTTCAGTATAGGACAGTGGTTCATATAACATGGGGTATTCGAGGGTAAAATTGATTTTCCTCGGGGGTAACGACTAAGTCAACTACAAAAAGATGTATTCACTTTTGCAACTTATTGCGTTGTACTGGTCCAAAATTCGATACATCTCTTTGTAGTCGATTGTACTTCGGAAAAATTGAATTATGGTAGGTATTTTCTTCCAAATAAAAAGTTCCCAGTGGCACCGAGGGATAAGATACTTATTTAAATATATAACTACGGTACAGTCAGTATGAATTACGGCAGTAAATTATCGTTCGAGAATTCCAAGGAGCCGAGCGACGGAACAATTATTCCCTGGAATGTACCGTGGAGCCGGGAATGCCGGGTATTCTGATAAAATACTTATTATTTCTGTTGTAATGCTTCTTGGAAAATAACGAAACAATATAACTATTTATTGCTATATTTCCTTAGAAAATCTGTTAGCGACATTTAAGGATACGAGAGTCTATTTTCTGGCAATTTTCATCTTCCGTCCGTAGTTGTTTGTTCCAACTTTTTGTCATAATTAAATTTGAGCCTGAACTTGATTTGGCGTAGACACTAGTTTTTCCGAAAGCCTGCAAGCAACCCAGAGGAAAACTAGGAATTGTTGGGATTAGGTCGGGTTTCCTTACGATGTTTTCCTTCACTGAAAAGCGACTGGTAAATATCAAATGATATTTAGTAGGTACATAAGTTCCGAAGAACTCAGTGGTACCAGCCAGAGTTTGAACCAGAGACCTCCGGATTCAAAGTCTGATGTCTTAGCGATTATCAGGATTAGCGAATAGGAACGAAAGGGGCTTTCGTTCCTATTCGCTAATCCTGATAATCGCTTCTAATATGTTCTGGTCATAAAGCTCTATAAATGGAGTACGCTTCGCCTCATCTTTCCAAACAAAAAAGTCTGCCAAAATCTGAGGGGGGCGAGGTAGCACGCATGTGAAGTTTTCAAGTCAAAGGTACATCATTGTCGGTTGTTAATACAGTTTATTTCTAAATGAATTTTTATGGCAGCAACGCTTTATTGACAACCGACAAAGATGTACCTTTGTCTTGAAAACACCAAACATATTTGACATATTCTTTTTATACTTCATAACACTAAATGGAGCAATAGATAGTCGACTGTACATATGTTAACATATGGTTCATTATTGGATGCAGTCTTTGGAAATGTCAAACAAAAAAGCCAAGGATCATTTTTAGGGTTCCGTAGTCAACTAGGAACCCTTATAGTTTCGCCATGTCTGCCCGACCGTCCGTCCGTCCGTCCGCGGGTAATCTCAGTGACCGTTAGCACTAGAAAGCTGAAATTTGGTACTAATATGTATATCAATCACGCCGACAAAGTGGTAAAATAAAAAGTGGAATTTTTTATTTTATTAGGGTACCTCCCCTATACGTAAAGTGGGGAGTGATTTTTTTTTTCATTTCAACCCTAACGTGTGATATATTGTTTATTAGGTATTTAAAAATGAATAGGGGTTTACTAAAATCATTTTTCGATAATGTAAATATTTTCGGAAATAATCGCTCCAGAAGTAAAAAAATATGCGTCCCCCCCCTCTAACTTTGGAACCATAAGTTTTAAAAATATGAAAAAAATCTCAAAAGTAGAACTTTATAAAAACTTTCTAGGAAAATTATTTTGAACTTGATAGATTGAATAGTTTTTGAAAAAAAATTACAAAATAATTTCTGAACTAAGTTTGTAATTTAACCGTATAAGCAGGTGTTTATTGTACCTGTAATTTCTACAAAATTACAATGAAATGACGTGCTTTCAAATAAAGTAAAAACGGTGAAAATCGGTTCACGCAATAAAGAATTATTCAATAAAAATCATCTTCCATACTTTAAGCTCGCGCGCAATAGTTTACTTAATTTGCCGATAGATGTCGCTGTACGTGGAACTCTCGTATCATATGCTACATGGCGGTGTTATTAACTCTTAAGTGGGGACACTTACTGTGACGGACGGAAAACTACGGAACCCTACACTGAGCGTGGCCCGACACGCTCTTGCCCGGTTTTTGATTGTATTTTCAAACAAAATATAGAAGACAGCAATCCTTAAGCGCGTTAAATATGGAGAAGTGTCAAACGTCAAATAGTTACTGCCCGTCAGAAAGGAAACGATTGTCTTTGAATCGATTCTGTAAACGAAGCTTGATTTTCGATTTAGGTTAAATCTTTTACTACGAAAGTAATGATAAATAAAGTAAAACTGTACTTACATCTGAAATGGTATTTCATCTTTTTGTAAACTAGACGAAATATAACATTTTTTTACATCCAAAAACAGCGCATAAGGGCATTTCCACGGAGCTTGTTATCCATTGACAGCGATGACGAAAATGGCGTGACATCGATTATTGAAATAGTTTTTATAGATGTACTAGATATTCCGCCAATACTTTTGACAGAGGGGAAATGATACTCAGGGCCTCTCCTGGTTTAGAACTCTCTGGTTCTGGTAAGTAATGCTATGCGAAATCATAGACATAATAACTAGCCATAGGCCTGACATGGGAATAATAATACCAAGATTGAACGGGATGGTCTTATTAAACTTTCAATAGGTATGACAGAGAAGGCGCTATTATCGTTTGTCCTTGTCTCACATTGTGATTATTGCTTACTTCTAAAAGGCCCTAAGTACAACATAAACGTTTGTTATTATATTACTAAACTGCGATGAGAATGGGATTACACTTGACAGATTTGCGATACACTTACGTCAAAATTTATATGGATTGACAGATACAGATATAGTGAGAAATGATTTTCCATCGTATTTTCTTGGAAAAGTTTGTTTTCTTGTCCGAAAAATTACGAAGGAAAATAATTTCTCACTATATCTGTATCTCAATCCCATTCTAATCGTGGTTTAGTAATACCCTCCACAGCTTTATGAAGGGGAAAAAAGAAACCGACTAAATTATGTAGGCTAGCTGCGGTATGCTTTCAGGCATCTTGAAATGCGTTTCCAAATTAGTCGCGTTGCGTGTATTCCCCTTGGTCCGGTTTCATAACTATGGTTTTCGTAACTGGCTGCCAAAGAAGATTTATTTTTCCTGTTTCATAATTAATTATCAAACAAGAATTCACTTTCTGCTTTCGTAATCGAGTATTTTTTCTTCGTTCGTAATTAATTATCAAAACTTATTACTTTTTCTTTTTTCATAATTGGACATTTTTGAGTGATACACTTAGTACCTTTTTCGTGTAAAACGATACACACCTTTTTTTTTTTAAGAAAGACAAATTTAATGTTATTTATATACTCAGAATCATGAGCTGATTCCATCCTCCTACGAAAAAGTAGGCATATTTCTGAAATTTTTCATGCATTTCACTTTGTTTTCCATAGTCCATTCCGTAACCGCCGTACAACGCGTTTGAAAAATTGTAACGGAACCTAAAAATAAAACTTAGGACGCTTTCTTTCTCCTAGTAGGATAGAAAAGAAAGAGCGTGATCCTAAGTAGGAAAATCATCAAACTGGAAAATAGTACATTGTGCAACATGGGGCGTATGTTAATTAATTATTAATTTATTACAACATGTTTGTTTTTCATCACACTTGCGATACAAAAATGAAGTATAAAGACAAAAAACTGTTAATTATAATACTAGAAACTTCATAACTCCCTACGGAAAATGCTTTTTCTATAGTTCCCGCTAAGCATGCGATGCGTGCAATTCCACATTTACTGAGCGAGTGTGATGAAAAAAGCATTTATTGCACTAATCGATCTCCTACATAAAGCTCTATAAATGGAGTACGCTTCGCCTCATCTTTCCAAACAAAAAAGTCTGCCAAAATCTGAGGGGGGCGAGGTAGCACGCATGTGAAGTTTTCAAGTCAAAGGTACATCATTGTCGGTTGTTAATACAGTTTATTTCTAAATGAATTCTTATGGCAGCAACGCTTTATTGACAACCGACAAAGATGTACCTTTGACTTGAAAACACCAAACATATTTGACATATTCTTTTTATACTTCATAACACTAAATGGAGCAATAGATAGTCGACTGTACAAATGTTAACATATGGTTCATTATTGGATGCAGTCTTTGGAAATGTCAAACAAAAAAGCCAAGGATCATTTTTGATTGTATTTTCAAACAAAATATAGAAGACAGCAATCCTTAAGCGCGTTAAATATGGAGAAGTGTCAAACGTCAAATAGTTACTGCCCGTCAGAAAGAAAACGATTGTCTTTGAATCGATTCTGTAAACGAAGCTTGATTTTCGATTTAGGTTAAATCTTTTATTACGAAAGTAATGATAAATAAAGTAAAACTGTACTTACATCTGAAATGGTATTTCATCTTTTTGTAAACTAGACGAAATATTACATTTTTTTACATCCAAAAACAGCGCATAAGGGCATTTTCACGGAGCTTGTTATCCATTGACAGCGATGACGAAAATGGCGTGACATCGATTATTGAAATAGTTTTTATAGATGTACTAGATTTTCCGCCAATACTTTTGACAGAGGGGAAATGATACTCAGGGCCTCTCCTGGTTTAGAACTCTCTGATCTCCTATGTTAACAAGTTACTTCAAAAATGTTTTAACCTCTTTCATTGAAATTAATAAAGAAAAGAAAAACTCCATTTGTGTCATTTAAAATTTTGTCCATTTGTCATTTGATTTATTCATGTGACAAATTACGTGCGATTTAAACGCAAAGATTATACTTTCTTATCAACTGGTGTAGAAAATGAATCAGTGTACTTGGAATTGATAAAACATATTCTCGAAGTACATGACATAAATACAACAGTATTATAGCTGATTCCTCTGAGTGTAATGCATCAAATCGTTTGACGAATGAACTTCGGTTCATTCCAACAAAACGAGGAGGCGAATCCGTGTTCTATAAAAGCCGCAAATATCACAAAAGGAGAACGTACTCTAACCGTAACACATTTTGGCAGTGTTACAACAAAACCGCATGCAAGGGTAGCATAACTCTGAATGAAGAAAATGCCATAGTTAAATCAAAGGATCATGACATTGACTGTTTGGCAAATGAAGCTAAGTGCATATTTCAACAAGAACTCAGTGAATTGAAAAAAAAAGTGTGCACAAATAACTATCCTATTCAGAAACAATACGAAGAAATGGTGATTGCTCTTAGCGATAAAGGTGTGAACTCTCTTGACGAGATACCTAATTTTCAGAACATCAAAACTGGTTTGTACAGTGAAAGATACAGACACTTGGGCGTACCTAAACTACAATTTACATCGCCTCAAGAAGTAATTGTGCCGCTTAAGTTTGAATACCTACTTGTCGCTGATTACAATGATGTCGATATGAGAATCCTCGTGTTTGGCTCCCCGGATACCCAAGAAATAATAAAAGACTATCAGCATTTCTTTCTTGATGGTACTTTTAAATCATGCCCACCTCCATTCAAACAATTGTACACTATACATGGATTCGATGCCGAGGCAAAAAAGTTGGTACCAATATTTTTTGCACTTGTACGAAATAAGAATGTAAGAACATATGAGATATTATTCAGGATAATTAAAAGTCAAATTTCTGATTGGAAACCAGCAAGAGTGACTTTAGATTACGAAGTAGCAGCTATGAAAGGTATTCAAATCGTATTTCCAGATGTCATAGTGAAGGGTTGCTTTTTTCACTTCTGCAATACGCTTTTCCGTAAAGCAAAGATGCTCGATATGAAGTCGAGAATTCAAAGACGTCATGTCGCCCGTTGTGCCGGTTTAGCACGTCTACCTTTAGCGTTCGTTAAAGAGGGATACGAATATGTGATGAACAGAGCCCCAAATGATGATCAAACTACAATATTTAACAAGTACTACCAATTGAAATGGATGAAAGACATCGGATTTATTAAAAAGTGGTGCTGCGAAGACATGAAAATCCGAACCACAAATGCAGTTGAGGCGTGGCACTCGCGTATAAATAAATATGTGGGAAGAAAGAATCCCAATATAGCACAAATATTAGATGTGTTAGAAATGGAAACTAAACTTCGCAATTATAAGCGATCAATGAAGGTAAATAAAAACCATCAAGAAATCGATCAAGAGATTGAAAGGGCAGTAGCAGAGTTAGTTGAAAACAAAATAACTACCGGGCACTGCGTTGAGATTATTGCTCCATTTATGTATTGGATTAGACTAAGAAGAATTATTACGAAGTGAAAATTATATTTTTTGTTACAGGAAGTTAGGTCATATTTTTCTTTTATTTTACTGTTACTAAGGGTACTCTGTTTTAACAAGCTTTTGTATCTATACAAATCTAGAAAATTAAAGTAGATGATTTACAATATTCGAATTTTTATTTTCTCTAGTTTACTGTAGGGATATCTATGTAGGTACTTTTATTGTATCTAAGTTTTTTTTAATCAAAATTGGTACAGAAAGAGCCTGGATGCTGCTCTCTTCTCTTTTGTAGTCAATTTACCCAGTCAGTCACTCACAGGGTAAATTGGCAACAAAAGGGGAACTTAACTTCCAAAAAATATATCGAAGTTAATAACGAAACTCGATTCTAAAAGAGTAATAAATTCTTGTTTGATAACTAATTACGAAGCAGCGAAAAATAATTCATATTTCGTAGCCAATACAGGCGAAAACAGAAAAAAAAAATCTTATTTCATAACCAGTTACGAAACTCGATTACGAAACCAGAAAGTAAATTCTTGTTTGATAATTAATTATGAAATAGGAAAAATTAATCTTCTTTGGCAGCCAGTTTCGAAAACCATAGTTATGAAAACGGACCAAAGGGTGTATTCTGTCCTTCTTGGGTGTACGCGTGTTTCAACTCTAGAGATACTTGCTTTGAGTGTGGAATGCGGAATAAATTATGGAGTCCATTAAGTTTAATCCAATATGGCGACTGTTTAATAAAGACCGAATTATCACAATGTTTAACGATGGTATATAACTTTTTAAAATAATGTTCACAACTTTGTATCTCAAAAATAAACTCAATAAACTGTTTCGTAATTTAAAACGCAAATATTTTTATAACATTTTCGTTCGAAAATGTAGTTTCCAGTAAGTTGGATGTAATAACGCGATGCGTTTAAGTTCATAACACAACCAGCACGGACTACCCCTAATAGATTCGACATTATTATAGACAAGACAGGTTAACTAATAGTAGACAAGGGGTTCACTGAATTCAACAGTCTCCGTAGGGATCCCGGTAAGGGAATTTATTTGAATATTTTTTTATAGGCTAAGAAGATATCTCAGGGGCCGTATTCTAACTTTAAAACACGTATAAACACAATCCAACTTCAATACAACTCCAATGCATTAACAACGCAATACAGCTCCGGCATAACATCTAAATCAGAAATATCAGAATTTGCTAGATAAATATTCCAACGCAACTCCAATACAACTTCAATATTGGTGGATTGTTTGTTGTGTGTTGGAGTTATTATTAAATTTAAACTTTCGTGAGACATACTATCACTATAAAATATAACGGTTACACTCACGTCACTTTAGTCACTTCGCGCGACATGTTTCGGAGAGCTTAGGTCTCCATTCAAGCACTAAGAATGCTATTGTGAACCGGCCCGTAGCGCGCTGTTGCACGACGCGTTGCTGACTGGCCTGCGTCCCGCTCGCCGCGCAGCTCGTGTCGCCCGCTCTGACAGAGCTTTGCAGCGCATTCGGTTCATCCGACATGAGCGACGATAAGCAAACCACACTCACTGTGTCCACTAAACTCTCACAGCACACACTGAAGTTCTTGCCATGGATTACAGGCTTCCATGCTGGCGGTACGCCCCAGCCCCCGTCTTGATTAAAATTAGGACGACGCCCAATCTCGATCGCCTCGCGTATTTTGCGTGGCACGTAGCATTTTTCCCGAACCAGCAGTCTAGCTTTATCAAAGCGAAGGAAATGTGACGCGCCTGCATCGCAAGCATGCTCTGCTACCGCCGAGTTGCTGCAATCCATTTTCTTCACACTCCGTATATGCTCCGAGAGTCTCGTTGACAAGTTACGTCCGGTTTCCCCTATGTAGGACTTACCACAGTCGCAAGGTATCTCGTAAACGCCTGGGCTACCTAGCGGGTCACTATCCTTTGGAGAGCGTAACATTTGCCTGAGTTTAGTATGGGGGCGGAAAATTGTCCTAATACTATACCTCCGGCGTAATAGACCGAAGATGGAGACCTAAGCTCTCCGAAACATGTCACGCGAAGTGACTAAAGTGACGTGAGTGTAACCGTTATATTTTATAGTGTTGGAGTTATGTTTGAAATAGGTTTTGTTCTTATTGTATTGTTAATGTATTTTAAAATTAGAATCCGGCACCATGTATCTAAGTCGATTATGTATTTATTTATATATGTAGAAGTAGGTGATGGTAGGTGGTACTCGTATCACTGAGAAAACTTAGCAAAACGATTTTCCTAAGCTAGCCAGATGATTTTTAGTTACTGTACGATTTTATAAAAGTAATTGGAATCGTTAGAGGCGTTTACATCTGGGGGTCCTAGATACCACTGGAAAGGCGAGGTGCTGAAGGATCTCACGGCGCTGGGCGCCGTTGACTGGACAGAGACGGCTGTGAACAGAGAAGTCTGGCGCTCTTTGGTGTCGGAAGCCAAGATCCACTTTGGGTCGCTGCGCCACCACTGCAGTAAGTAAGTAAGAGGTGTTTGCGAAATAATTAAGGTTTACAAGAAATCGATATAAGTGGAATATACCTACCTACTGCAGCGGAAAGAGCTTTTTATACCCCTATACGTAAAGTGGGGAGTGATTTTTTTTTCATTTCAACCCTAACGTGTATTTAGTAAAATCATTTTTTGATAATGTAAATATTTTCGGAAATAATCGCTCCAGAAGTAAAAAAAATGTGTCCCCCCCCCTCTAACTTTTGAACCATAAGTTATAAGAATATGAAAAAAATCTCCAAAGTAGAATTTTATAAAAACTTTCTAGGAAAATTATTTTGAACTTGATAGGTTGAATAGTTTTTGAAAAAAAATTACAAAATAATTTCTGAACTAAGTTTGTAATTTAACCGTATAAACAGGTGTTTATTGTACCTGTAATGTGTAATTTCTACAAAATCACAATGAAATGACGTGCTTTCAAATAAATTAAAAATAATCATTTTTTTAACTCTTAAGTGGGGACACTTACTGTGACGGACGGAAAACTACGGAACCCTACACTGAGCGTGGCCCGACACGCTCTTGGCCGGTTTTTTTGAAATGACATCATTTTGCAGAAGGAGCTTACTACGCTTTACAAATCATTTACAAACACGCACTACGCGCACTACGTTTTACAAATTGAATATTGTATTCGCAATAGAAGCGTAAGCGCCAGCGTATTGGATCTAGACTAGAGGTCGGCAAACTTTATGACAAAGAACCTGATGGCGGAAAATATGGAATTTTTGGAAGCTCATAGAGCCGCAGTTTTCTGTTCATTGTAATATTAGATTTATTTATTTATTTGGGGAACTTGAAAGCCACAACTGACCCTTCAAAGAGCCGCATGTGGCTCGCGAGCCGCGGTTTGCCGACCCTGATCTAGACCACCATAATAATGCTGCGTCTAAACAA
The DNA here is from genome assembly GCA_947086415.1 of Pammene aurita. Classification (NCBI taxonomy): domain Eukaryota; kingdom Metazoa; phylum Arthropoda; class Insecta; order Lepidoptera; family Tortricidae; genus Pammene; species Pammene aurita. The sequence goes on from OX352296.1 coordinate 3,915,074, forward strand.
GTGATCTGTGCTCGCCAGCGAATCGCGGTCATAATTAAAAAGTTACCAGCGCCAACTTCCAGGGGCGTTTTCCTATTTTTGTTTACGCGTTTTTTCGTCCGAAAGCTATCATTGCACGATAAAGTTCGCTTTGGGACGTAATTCGGTTTTTAAATCAAATGCTGTAGTTTGTTAATGACTTGTTGACTGTGGTCTCGTGTTTGTATATTAAAAGTTGGTAAAAGTTGATTTGACTTTAAAAATAAAAAATAAACATATATTCAAATTATGAATCTCCTTAATTTTGAAGTAGGTTAAAGAATGTTTCAAGCTGTAACTTCCTACACAACACTTACTTTTGTATATATATAGAATATCACGTGACCTCCGAGGATGACGTCACGCTTTGTATATAAAATGAAGTGTCGGAAGTGTCGTGTAGGACGCGAAACGTTACAGCGTGAACCATCCTTAAGTCGGCTTGGGGTCTAGTAGTATACAGTAAACATTTTCAATCTGAAGGTCGTAAGTCGGTCAAATATGACTTATTTATATCATTGAGATTTTTTGACGCGATTTTTTTTTTGTATGGGACACGTCATCCGAGCCGACCAACCCTCCATACAAAACGAATATATTTTTCGCGTGAAAAATTTTTTTTAATGCAATTGCTCAAAAAGTTTACTTTATGTAGCTGCAAATCGTGCGTAAAGTTTGATTTTACGCACGATTTGCAGATATATTGCATTTTAAATTGACCAATCAGAACACTTCACTATATTAAATCCACCAATCACAACACATATCGGAGTTAATCGGAACGCTAGATACTTTTTTGGTGCGTATACTGTGTAAATAATTTAAGTCCTTAAAAAACATTGTATTTAATATCAATCAATCAGAATACAGCAATGTTAAAATCGACCAACGAGGAAACGCAATTTATTTCTCAAAACATGAGGTGTTTTTTAGTTCCTACTTCACAATCATTAAAAAAGATTTAATTTTTTGGCAATTTGTAGGGCCCAACCTGTTGTGTTGGGAGGTGTAATAGGAGGTTGGGCCCGTAGGGAGCTGAAGTAGGGTGTGGGAGAGGCAGGGTACACAACAGGTTGGGCCCTAAAAATTGCCATGTCTAATAGCTGTTTTAAAGAGCTAATTATACCGTCGTCTGTGGCATTTATTCGCGGTATTGATATTTTGTATCTATGTCAAAGAAGTTAAAAAAATTAAAAGACTCAAGTTATACCATAATTTCACCTTAGTTTAGTTATTGTGCGTAAATAATAAGTATTTTTATGATATTTTCTCGCAATCGAAGTGAAACATTGTATGCATTACTCTGGTCTAAAAGCCATATTACCACTCGAACAATTTTCCCTCACTTCGGTCGGGAAAATAACCACCTGGTGGTAATATGGCCTACTTTAGACCCTTGTCAAACAATCTACTATTATTTCATTGTAGTTTTTTCGCAATTGTATTAAAAAACGTTGTTCGACACACGTGCAGAAGTGTCATTTTGCACGAGTACCGAGGTTACTTGGCCCGAGCCGAGAGGCGAGGGTCAAGTAACCTCGGTACTCGTGCAAAATGACATACTTCTCGCACTTGTATCGAAAACTACTATTTTCTTGGTATTTCATAATTAGAATATGATACCAATTATACCCTTAAACGGATCACCAGTATTTTGTTACATCTTGTACAAATTAATCATGTATGCCTTTATTATTATTTATTTAATATTGATTGCACAAAAGTAATATCTTGGCATAGGCTATTTTTGGACCCGGGGTATGTCCTTAAACTACGTCCGGACTTGGGTATGTCCTTAAACTATGCCAAAAAGAGAGGTATGGGCACTGCGAATGGCATCTCGCTTAGTGTGGTAGGGCACGTTCAGTGAATGTCATCTCGCTCAAATCTGGAGCAGAGCCCGACTGGGGAAGTACCTCCACCTTACAGAAAACCACAGCCAAATAGCACTAGACCCTACTCATAGTGTTGTGTTCCTGCTGGTGAGTAAGGTTGCCAAAGAGCTCAAAGAGGACCCAGTGTGTTGACGATGAGGGACCTTCTTGTTCCTTTAGCCGTCAACACAGTGAATCCTCCTTTTTTGTAAAGGGTCGGCAACGCGCATGTGACTCCTTTGGAGTTGCAGGCGTCCATAGGTTACGGTAGCTGCTTACCATCAGGCGGGCCGTATGCTTGTTTGCCACCGTCGTGGTATAAAAAAAAAATAGGCATCTCTAGCAGCCCATGATACTTATTAACTTGTTATATTCAATTACTAATTATTAATAGTTAAATAATTTATATTTTTAATTACTAATTATACTTTCTAATTTAGATTATTTACCTTTTTATATGTATATATGTATTTCGTTATTTATAATGCTAAGTATTTTTTGCACGCTCCTTAAATTCCTTTGTTTGCAAAAACTGACATTAACAATCTGATTATAGTGATTATCATTAAAAATGGCGTGAACATCCGCTGACATTTAACATAAAAATAACACTTTGATTTCACCTGCAAGCTTACTGTCTACTTTGTCAGCAATTCAATTAAACTGATGCCATCGAATTAATCAGATAAATTTTTCTGATTCCACCTTTCTGTTGCTGTAAAAAAAACAGCCTCTATCTACGTACGATCCGTACAGTCACCGGCAATAGTATCTTCCTACACGAAGGCCGCGATGCGACAGACAGGGCGCTAAGTAGGGTTTGCAATTATTCGAATATTAATTCGAATAATACGAATATTTCTAATCATTTCCATACAAATTACTATTCGAAATATTCGTATTGCAAACCCTAGCGCTAAGCATCGCTACCTTCTGGTCGCGCACAGTCTGAAACCATCGACACGAGAAAAAGAAGACGAAGGCCGCAAAAATATGTGACACGCTCTTATTTGTAGGGCCATAAGAGCGTGTCAGATATTTTTGCAGCCTTCGTGTAGGAAGATACTATTGCCGGTGACTGTACAAATATCAATAAAGGTGCGACCACACCGCTGCTTAAAATGCGGCGACGTTACGGAATCGCAGTGACGCATCGTATCCGTACCGTTTTTATCGCATGCCCACCACAAAATACGGTTTGGAAGGTTCGCGTCAAAAATGTTTCGTATGAGGCACGTCACGGCGTACACGTTGCGTCTGCGTATTTTGAGCAGCGGTGTGGAGAGCATGCGGTAAAGTCGTGACGTTTACGGCACGTCATTGCGATTCCGTACCGTCAGCGTATTTGAGCAGCGGTGTGATGAACCTGCGATTAAAACGGTGCGGATACGATGGGTCACTGCGATTCCGTAGCGTCACCGTTTTTTAAGCAGCGGTGTGGTCGCACCTTAAATCGTTACTTCCAGCTTCGATGGAAAACTGTAGTGGTAGACTCTGGCTACGCTATCGTGGCCCTGAGATTTGTTAAAAACTTTTTAATAGCAACTATTTTTTGAATGTCAAGTGTGTCAATGGTTTGTCATTTGTTGTGACATTTGGGAAAAATATTACGAATTGTTCATTGTCTATACATATAATAAAGCTGAAGAGGGTCGAAAGTCTGTACATGGAATATATTCGAAAAAAAGTTGGCTGGGGATACTTAGAATCGATAACAGAACACGTTCCAACAATTTTTAGAATTTTTGTCTGTTTGTCTGTTTATCTGTTTATCTGTTTATCTGTTTATCTGTTTATCTGTTTATCTGTTTGTCTGTTTATTTGACCGCGCATCACGTGAAAACGGCTGAACGGATTTTGATGAAATTTTGTATAGAGATAGTTTGAGTCCCGGGAAAGGATAATAAATAGTTTTCATCCCGAAAATCAACCCTGGAGGGGGTGAAAAAGGGGTTGAAAGTTTGTATGGAGAATTTTTAATAGAAATTAGTATAGAGATAATTTGAGTCCCGAGAAACGACAGAACAGTTTTCATCCCGATAATAAACCTTTGTGGGGGTGAAAAGGGGGTTGAAAGTTGGTATGAGGATTTTTTTACCGCTGAACTGATAAAGATGAAATTTGGTATAGAGATAGTATGGGTCTCAAGAAAGGACAAAGGATAGTTTTCACCCCGAAAATCAACCCTAAAGGGGTGAAAAGAATTATTAACCGCAGAATTGATTTAGATAAAATTTGGTATGGAGATAATTTGAGCTCTGGAAAAGGAAATAAAATAGTTTTATCTCAGAAATTATACCTTAAGCGGATGCAAAAGGGGTGGTAGTTTACATGGGGAAGAAACAACCAATAACCGCTGTACCTATTTAGATGAAATTTGGTATTGAAATACAAGTGGAATAGTGACCCAGTGTCCTAAAAATAGTACATCATATTTTAAAATTTCACCTGCTGGAACAAGATCTAATTTTGAATAAAAAAAGATGACCTCGTGGGCCATTATGACAAGATTGTATCGTCCCAATAATTAAGCGGATGCAAAAGGGGTGGAAGTTTACATGGGGAAGAAGCAACCAATAACCGCTGTACGTATTTAGATGAAATTTGGTATTGAAATAGTTTGTAATTTTTTGGTCAAGGTGTTCATATTTATAACAAGTTACCGGTCGATGCTTTAAATTTAACTTTACCCGCTCTTAAGAAATATTTGAAAATGTCATTAATGTCAAAGGGTTATCGTAGGTTCGAGGACTATATATGACGGACAAAGATGCAAGGCCCAAACTAGAAACTACTACAAAATCATCTAACATTTATAGGACACCGTTTAGGTAGGAAAACATATCAAACGTTTTGTGAAGCAGTCAGATTAGGATTTATTTTTCTTTATAATTAAACAATAGGTACATTATCTGTCCCTCAAGCTGTTTTCAACCGACTTCAAGATTTCGAAGGAGGAGGTTATCAATTTGTCTGGATCTTTGTTTTTGCTATTTTTTTTTTATGTATGTTCACCGATTATTCGATGACGGCTGGACCGATTTGGAAAATTCTTCTTTTGTTTGAAAGAGTATACTTCACAGTTGGTCCCATTGCAACCAGGTCAGGATCTGATAATGGGATCCTGGAGAAATCGAGGGAACTCTTCAACTATTATAGGCACACCTATAGTGATTAGAGTATTTTTTACATCATCTCGAGCATTTGCTTTTGGAAAGGTGGATGCTAAGTGAATTCGGTTCTTTTTTAACCGACTTCAAGATTTTAAAAGAGGAGGTTCTCAATTCGGCGTGTGTTTTTTTTTTTTTTTTTTTTTTTTTTATGTTTGTTACTCCATAACTCCGTCATGTCTGAACCGATTTTGAAAATTCTTTTTTTGGTTGTAAGTATATATATACAGATTGGTCCCGTTTTTGTCAAAACGCAGTTCTGATGATGGGATCCATGAGGAATCGAGGGAACTCCTCAAATCTTAAAGGTATACATATAGTGATTTTTATATTTTTATTAACAAAACCATCATTTTCATTCAAAACAGTGACATTTGATGGAGTAGAACTGCTGATGATGATCAGAACGGAACTCTTCAACGACGCATAGTTCACGTTTGGCGATTCGTCCTCTTCGCTGTGTTTGTTTAGCAAGTTTAATTGTCAGAACAAATGTTCGTCAAGCTCAAGTTCTGATGATGGGATCCATGAAGAATCGAGGGAACTCCTCAAATCTTAAGGGCTTACGCATAGTGATTTTTGTATTTTTATCAACAAATCAAGCATTTTCATTCAAAAGAGTGACATTTGATGAAGTGGAACTGCTGATGATGAACAGAACGGAACTCTTCAACGACGCATAGTTCACGTTTGGCGATTCTTCCTCTTCGCTATGTTTGTTAAGCAAGTTAGATTGTCAGGACCAATTTTCGTCAAGCTCAAGTTCTGATGATGAGTTCCACGAGGAATCGAGGGAATTCCTCAAATCTTAAAGGCATACATAAAGTGACTTTTGTATTTTTATCAACAAATCAAGCATTTTCATTCAAAAGAGTGACATTTGATGAAGTGAAACTGCTGATGATGAACAGAACGGAACTCTTCAACGACGCATAGTTTATGTTTGGCGATTCTTCCTCTTCGCTATGTTTGTTAAGCAAGTTAGATTGTCAGGACCAATTTTCGTCAAGCTCAAGTTCTGATGATGAGTTCCACGAGGAATCGAGGGAATTCCTCAAATCTTAAAGGCATACATAAAGTGACTTTTGTATTTTTATCAACAAATCAAGCATTTTCATTCAAAAGAGTGACATTTGATGAAGTGGAACTGCTAAGAATAAGAATAAGAATAAGATAAATTTATTGCCACATAACAAAAACCAGACAGAAAAAGTTACATCATAAAAAAACACAATGATTAAGTATATAGTAACTAAAAATAAGAATTAAAAATATACATGATATTAATAGGCAAAGGGTACCAGTCTCAGCTTGTGCTGGGCATAGATGCCCGGCGCTGGTTTTCAGACCGGTCCCAGACTAGGTTTGTCGGAGGGTAACATACTACTACATTTTTGTAACAAAAAAAATAGGTACTTAATTACTAATGTGATATAAAATTAGGTTCATGTGTCATGTCGGTTAGCAAGATGATTGAAATATGTATTACAAAAAACAACTCAACTGATAATATTATATTACTTAAAATAAGTGTAGGTATATATGTATATATATGTGTACGATGGATGGGTGTAATATGCCTTAATATTTGTTTATTTATTTAATTTAGTATGGTGCTGCTGATGATAATCAGAACGGAACTCTTCAACGACGCATAGTTCAAGTTTGGCGATTTGTCCTCTCCGCTGCGTTTTTTAAGCAAGTTATTTCATTGTATGGAATCTAAGTGCACCATCTACAATAATCCTTCACCGGCTACCCCCATTGAAGTCGGTTTTTTTTTCTTAAAAATTATTGTTTAAAATTATGATATGTCTTCTTGAAGAACTACGCATTATTTTGTATCTTTAAGATCTAATAATGTATTACTGTTTTGAAAACAATAAGTCCCGTCGAGTTTCTTTTCGGTCATACATAATACTTCTCGGGCCAGGTGTAGGGTTAGAACCGGTGGTAGTTTTGGAACGAAGTTCCTTATCGGACGGTTCGCGGATGGGGGGGGAGGGGGTCCCGATAATGCGACACCTATAAGATTGAGAAACATGTAAAATGGAAGGAAATAAAAAAATATGAAATAGAATAAAGTGAAGTGAGTGAAGTGAAAAATTTCGAATATAAGAACACGTTCCAACAATTTTTAGAATTTTTGTCTGTTTGTCTGTTTATCTGTTTATCTGTTTATCTGTTTATCTGTTTATCTGTTTATCTGTTTGTCTGTTTATTTGACCGCGCATCACGTGAAAACGGCTGAACGGATTTTGATGAAATTTTGTATAGAGATAGTTTGAGTCCCGGGAAAGGATAATAAATAGTTTTCATCCCGAAAATCAACCCTGGAGGGGGTGAAAAAGGGGTTGAAAGTTTGTATGGAGAATTTTTAATAGAAATTAGTATAGAGATAATTTGAGTCCCGAGAAACGACAGAACAGTTTTCATCCCGATAATAAACCTTTGTGGGGGTGAAAAGGGGGTTGAAAGTTGGTATGAGGATTTTTTTACCGCTGAACTGATAAAGATGAAATTTGGTATAGAGATAGTATGGGTCTCAAGAAAGGACAAAGGATAGTTTTCACCCCGAAAATCAACCCTAAAGGGGTGAAAAGAATTATTAACCGCAGAATTGATTTAGATAAAATTTGGTATGGAGATAATTTGAGCTCTGGAAAAGGAAATAAAATAGTTTTATCTCAGAAATTATACCTTAAGCGGATGCAAAAGGGGTGGTAGTTTACATGGGGAAGAAACAACCAATAACCGCTGTACCTATTTAGATGAAATTTGGTATTGAAATACAAGTGGAATAGTGACCCAGTGTCCTAAAAATAGTACATCATATTTTAAAATTTCACCTGCTGGAACAAGATCTAATTTTGAATAAAAAAAGATGACCTCGTGGGCCATTATGACAAGATTGTATCGTCCCAATAATTAAGCGGATGCAAAAGGGGTGGAAGTTTACATGGGGAAGAAGCAACCAATAACCGCTGTACGTATTTAGATGAAATTTGGTATTGAAATAGTTTGTAATTTTTTGGTCAAGGTGTTCATATTTATAACAAGTTACCGGTCGATGCTTTAAATTTAACTTTACCCGCTCTTAAGAAATATTTGAAAATGTCATTAATGTCAAAGGGTTATCGTAGGTTCGAGGACTATATATGACGGACAAAGATGCAAGGCCCAAACTAGAAACTACTACAAAATCATCTAACATTTATAGGACACCGTTTAGGTAGGAAAACATATCAAACGTTTTGTGAAGCAGTCAGATTAGGATTTATTTTTCTTTATAATTAAACAATAGGTACATTATCTGTCCCTCAAGCTGTTTTCAACCGACTTCAAGATTTCGAAGGAGGAGGTTATCAATTTGTCTGGATCTTTGTTTTTGCTATTTTTTTTTTATGTATGTTCACCGATTATTCGATGACGGCTGGACCGATTTGGAAAATTCTTCTTTTGTTTGAAAGAGTATACTTCACAGTTGGTCCCATTGCAACCAGGTCAGGATCTGATAATGGGATCCTGGAGAAATCGAGGGAACTCTTCAACTATTATAGGCACACCTATAGTGATTAGAGTATTTTTTACATCATCTCGAGCATTTGCTTTTGGAAAGGTGGATGCTAAGTGAATTCGGTTCTTTTTTAACCGACTTCAAGATTTTAAAAGAGGAGGTTCTCAATTCGGCGTGTGTTTTTTTTTTTTTTTTTTTTTTTTTTATGTTTGTTACTCCATAACTCCGTCATGTCTGAACCGATTTTGAAAATTCTTTTTTTGGTTGTAAGTATATATATACAGATTGGTCCCGTTTTTGTCAAAACGCAGTTCTGATGATGGGATCCATGAGGAATCGAGGGAACTCCTCAAATCTTAAAGGTATACATATAGTGATTTTTATATTTTTATTAACAAAACCATCATTTTCATTCAAAACAGTGACATTTGATGGAGTAGAACTGCTGATGATGATCAGAACGGAACTCTTCAACGACGCATAGTTCACGTTTGGCGATTCGTCCTCTTCGCTGTGTTTGTTTAGCAAGTTTAATTGTCAGAACAAATGTTCGTCAAGCTCAAGTTCTGATGATGGGATCCATGAAGAATCGAGGGAACTCCTCAAATCTTAAGGGCTTACGCATAGTGATTTTTGTATTTTTATCAACAAATCAAGCATTTTCATTCAAAAGAGTGACATTTGATGAAGTGGAACTGCTGATGATGAACAGAACGGAACTCTTCAACGACGCATAGTTCACGTTTGGCGATTCTTCCTCTTCGCTATGTTTGTTAAGCAAGTTAGATTGTCAGGACCAATTTTCGTCAAGCTCAAGTTCTGATGATGAGTTCCACGAGGAATCGAGGGAATTCCTCAAATCTTAAAGGCATACATAAAGTGACTTTTGTATTTTTATCAACAAATCAAGCATTTTCATTCAAAAGAGTGACATTTGATGAAGTGAAACTGCTGATGATGAACAGAACGGAACTCTTCAACGACGCATAGTTTATGTTTGGCGATTCTTCCTCTTCGCTATGTTTGTTAAGCAAGTTAGATTGTCAGGACCAATTTTCGTCAAGCTCAAGTTCTGATGATGAGTTCCACGAGGAATCGAGGGAATTCCTCAAATCTTAAAGGCATACATAAAGTGACTTTTGTATTTTTATCAACAAATCAAGCATTTTCATTCAAAAGAGTGACATTTGATGAAGTGGAACTGCTAAGAATAAGAATAAGAATAAGATAAATTTATTGCCACATAACAAAAACCAGACAGAAAAAGTTACATCATAAAAAAACACAATGATTAAGTATATAGTAACTAAAAATAAGAATTAAAAATATACATGATATTAATAGGCAAAGGGTACCAGTCTCAGCTTGTGCTGGGCATAGATGCCCGGCGCTGGTTTTCAGACCGGTCCCAGACTAGGTTTGTCGGAGGGTAACATACTACTACATTTTTGTAACAAAAAAAATAGGTACTTAATTACTAATGTGATATAAAATTAGGTTCATGTGTCATGTCGGTTAGCAAGATGATTGAAATATGTATTACAAAAAACAACTCAACTGATAATATTATATTACTTAAAATAAGTGTAGGTATATATGTATATATATGTGTACGATGGATGGGTGTAATATGCCTTAATATTTGTTTATTTATTTAATTTAGTATGGTGCTGCTGATGATAATCAGAACGGAACTCTTCAACGACGCATAGTTCAAGTTTGGCGATTTGTCCTCTCCGCTGCGTTTTTTAAGCAAGTTATTTCATTGTATGGAATCTAAGTGCACCATCTACAATAATCCTTCACCGGCTACCCCCATTGAAGTCGGTTTTTTTTTCTTAAAAATTATTGTTTAAAATTATGATATGTCTTCTTGAAGAACTACGCATTATTTTGTATCTTTAAGATCTAATAATGTATTACTGTTTTGAAAACAATAAGTCCCGTCGAGTTTCTTTTCGGTCATACATAATACTTCTCGGGCCAGGTGTAGGGTTAGAACCGGTGGTAGTTTTGGAACGAAGTTCCTTATCGGACGGTTCGCGGATGGGGGGGGAGGGGGTCCCGATAATGCGACACCTATAAGATTGAGAAACATGTAAAATGGAAGGAAATAAAAAAATATGAAATAGAATAAAGTGAAGTGAGTGAAGTGAAAAATTTCGAATATTTCAAAATTTCAAGTTTCAAAAATTTCAAAAATTTCAAATACTTTAAATATTTCAAAAATTTCTAAAACTGAAATTTCAAAAATTTCAAAAATTTCAAAAATTTCAAAAATTTCAAAAAAATTCATAATTTCAAAAATTTCAAGAATTTCAAAAATTTCAAAAATTTCAAAAATTTCAAAAGTTTCAAAAATTTCAAAAATTTCAAAAATTCCTAAAATTTCTAAAATATTAATGAAATAATATAAATTCGTTCGTTTTTTTTTCTCTGACGTTCATTAGTGCATTGTAATGTGCTTACATTGAAGAATAAATATCTTGATCAACAGCAATATCATAAATCCTCTATTTCGCGTTCGGAAACCGTATGTAATTACCACCATTATTTCAACCAGTAACGTAGTGACAGTGTGGTAAAAACGTATGAAAATTAATTACCTACGGTAAGTAAAATCCACCCTCCTCCCCGACCGCCGGCACGCCGGTTACATAAACTACTATTTATCTCTTTTTAGTTTCGCCATGTCCGTCCGTCTGTCTGTCCGTCTGTCCGCGGTCTAGCTCAGTGACCGTTCGCACTAGAAAGCTGAAATTTGATATCAGTATGTGCATTAATCACGCCGCCAAAGTAATAGAATAATAACAAAAAAAATATTTTTATTAGGGTAGGTACACATAAAATGGGGGGTGACTTTTTTTTCGCTCCAACTCTATCGTGTTGGGTATTATTGAATAGGTCTTTCAAAAAGAATACAGGTCTTCTAAGACATTTTTCGGATGAAACTGATAGTTTCGTAAATATTAGATCTGAAATTTCAAAAAAGGGCGTCTCCTCCATCTAACTTTTGAACCGTGGGTCCAAAAAAATAGAGAACAATAATGGAAGTGAGGCCTGATAAGAACTTTCAATAAAAACTATGTTGAATGAAATCGGTTCAGCCGTTTTTGAATTATCAGTCAAAAACGCATAGTGAAAGGAAGTGCCGGATAGTAAAATGACGTAAGCGCCGCCAAATATCCCTTAATATACGACCTTTTGAACGGATGTTTTGTAACAGGGCGGCAACTACGAAACTCTACACTGAGCATCGCCCGACATGCTCTTGGCCGTCTTTTTTTTGCATTGTTATCCCTGAAATCACCCCTTAAGGATTACTAATTCCAATTCAAGAAAATCCCCAGCCAGGTTATACGTAGGCTATGAAAATTCAACGTCTAAAAGGGGGGGTAGCCACTACACTCGCTTAGTACACCTTAAATAGAAAAAATCATTACTGACCCCCTCTAAAAGTCATTTCTGCATTTGTGACCCCCCCCCCACCCAAATTTCAACCGCTCTGCAACCGCGCCTGTTCTTACCTTTCATGCTTAGACTGATTTGACGGGAAGATCGATTTGGATGACATTTGCCATGGACATGAACGTATAAATACGAAAGTGGTACTGTATCGTCCGATATACACCTGCTACTCTATGTCTTTTAAATCAGGGCAAAAAAAAATTATAACGACAAAAAAATGTATTGATTTTTGACTGTGGTTTCATTTTGTGGTAATTGTAAAAAAAATATCAGGACAACTGTCCTCTAGCGTATCTATCTGTCAACTTTACTTCACGTTCCGCCTCCAGGGTAGAGGGAGCGAAATTAGGGGTGAATTAGCCGCTTACTGACACAGACCAAATCCCACGCGGGCGGAGCCGCGGGCACAGCTAGTTTTAATATAAATCCTTTATAAAACCATCAAAAGAAAATGCACCAGTGACTTAATATAATGATTTATAAGTATTAAGAGAAATAAGACAAATTTAATAAAGGTATCACAAGTACGCCCTGATAATTCTGATATTTAAATAAAATAAATAAATATTATGAGACAATCTTACACAAATCAACCTAGTCCCATGCTCCTCGGGCGCCGGCCGTCTCTCCCGCCACGCCGCTCTTAATGACATCCTCCGAAGGGCGCTCGTCAGTGCCAACGTCCCCACTGCTCTGGAGCCCCGGATTGTGCGGGGCGATGGCAAGCGCCCTAACGGGATGTCGTTGATTCCATGGAAGATGGGCCGCGCGCTGGTGTGGGACGCCACTTGCACTGATACGCTGGCGGCGTCCTACCTCCCAGCAACCAGTAAGCGAGCGGGAGCGGCGACGGACGCCCGGGAGCGCCTCAAGGTCACTAAGTATAGTTGTCTCGGCGCCCAGTACTACTTCTCTCCTTTTGGCGTCGAGACGCTCGGACCTTGGGGCAAGGGTGCACTCGGGCTCCACAAGGAGCTCAGTAAACTCCTGAGGGAGGCAACAGGCGACCCTCGCGCGGGCAGCTTTCTCGCACAAAGGATTGCTATTGCAATAGTCTAAGCTCCCGTTGCATGAAACCTTACCTCACACGGTGGCAAATCAGACATATCCCAAGTAACACATCAAAGCAGTATAACGGCCGTCTTACAGCATATCTGTATGCTTTTAGCATTTTCAGTTCGTTTTATAGTAGCATTATAAAAGTTTATAGTGCTGATATAGGTCTTAAATGGGCACGAATTACCCAGTTTGAGATCCTATACAGGTCATTTAATAGCATTACAGGCGCAATATGTCTGCGCTATTAGCATTATCGTTGTCATGGAAAGTGCCAATCGCATTAAAGAACCATTAGTACGCTCTATTAAGTTGCCAACTGCATTAAAGAAGCATTAATACGGCCAAAAAACTTGCTAATCGCAGTAAAGAAGCATAAGTACTCTCGATTAACTTGCCAGTCGCAATACAAAAGCATTATACTAGCATAAGAGTGTAGTAAAATAAACCTTACGTCAATGCAAAAACGTCTCTAACACCGACGGAACAAATGTTATAATATAATACAATGAACGTTGTGATTTAACTACTTTGTCTCGCAATATAAAATGGACGAAGACGGTACAAAAAACTGAATGAGTGACACGTCATATTTGTTTGCATCCTAACAAAATTTATAAAAGTTTTTGACTCTTTTACGTTATTATATCCTTCAAATATTACTGCGCAATGTAGTTTACTGTAAATGTGTATATAAGTTTCATTGAAAATTTTCACGCGCCTTTGATTTATTGTGGTTTTGCTATAAAATCTTGGAAGAATAATAAGTAAGGAAGCGTAACCAACGCTCAAAATGTGCTCCACTTTCCTGGTGCCAAAGTGGGCGGAGCTTGTGACAGCGGTGCCCTAATGTCATGTCAAACATTTTGAAATTGTCATGTCGTCAAAATATTAGTTTTTTCGGCCCATGATATTTCGGTAATATATCGGTATTTAAATGCCGGCTTGTGCCGTGCATTGGTGCAGGAGCCACACAGGCGCCAAAGATGATGATATTTATTTTTATCGGTAAGTAAATCACGCATAGATATTCTCATACATTACGGACTTGGTCGATGTTATGCAATATAAGTTTTGGAAAAGTAAACATAACTCATTTGAGGAAAAGTATAATGAATGTTCATTTATAAGTATTACCTAGTAGTAATAGCAGTTAGGTTTCCGTTGTTAACAAAGAATCTTTTCAGTTTGTTTTTTTTTCGATATACAGTATGGGTCCTTGGAATAAATCTTTATCAATATGATACTACTTTGATAATATTGAAATGTCTCCCTTGTACTCATATGTTGGGAATATGAGATACGTACTTAATAAACAATCTGAATATGCCACCTCAGTCGGTTTTACTTACCTACTAAATATAATTTAAATTCTGTTATAATGATGACTTCAACAGTACGTGTATGTTTAAAGTTTTTTTTTTCAAATCACTAATATTAAGTGAAGTCAACGAAATCGACAAAACAAAACCATTCCAATTAGTACCTACCATACTTACTCTGGTAAAATCAAACCATTCTGGCCGTGCCATTTCTAGTTTCATTAATAATGAATGCTATAACTTCATAGCATAATCTTTAATTATCAAATCTAGAGTAGAGCCCGACTGGGGAACTACCTCTACCTTACAGAAAACCACAGCATATTAGCACTACACCCTACTCATAGTGTTATGTTCCTGCCGGTAAGTAAGGTTGCCAGAGAGCTCAGAGGATGCAGTGTGTTGACGACGGGGGATCCTCTTGTCCCTTTAGCTGTCAACACAGTGAATCCTCTTTTATATGAAAGCGTCGGCAACGCACATGCGACGATACGGTAGCTGCTTACCATCAGGTGAGCCAAATACCTGTTTGCTACCGTTGTATTATAAAAAAATTGATACAAAATGTAAATTTGTCTTTGTATTTTCCTAAGCCTGCTAAAAATAAATAGTACACATAACGAACTCATTCGTTATTTTTTTAGTTCGAAAAACGAGGAAGCAAAGAGAAT
Organism: Pammene aurita; assembly: GCA_947086415.1. Lineage (NCBI taxonomy): Eukaryota > Metazoa > Arthropoda > Insecta > Lepidoptera > Tortricidae > Pammene > Pammene aurita. The sequence goes on from OX352296.1 coordinate 3,930,170, forward strand.
TTTAACTATTTATATTGAAGGTATGCATGCTATTATTTTCTAGTCTGGTCATAAATAAAGTTAAAAAATAATCGTTTTTTTTGCCATAATCAACCTTAATTGCTTAACAATATGTTGCTTGAGACCAAGAGGGTCTCCCTAATGTAACGGATTTATAAAATTGTAAAAAAGTACAAAATCTTTACTATTTTATGTTAATTTATGCTTATTTTGTAGTATGTAAATCCCTATATTGTAATTAAGCACTTTTATTTAATAAATGAAAGATGAATATAAGGCTTTCATATTATTCCTTATTCCAAGAACGATTAAATTTACGTATATTACATAAGTAATGAAAAATGCACTAAAAAATAAATTGTTAATTGATTGCCTTATTATTTATTACGTGAACCCATCCACGTCAAGCTTAGGCGTTTTTATTATACGTTAACTTGACATTTCAGTTATTTCATTTGAGTATCTCCTGTCCAATTAAACTTCATTGTCAAATTGATTTTGACCACTCACAACACGGCACCTTTTCTTATTGGTGAAATGGCATGAAACCTTTGCGGAATTAAGGTTAACACAAAAAAATATGCTTAAAGAATGAGTACTTGATTGGTTAATAAGACATAAGACATTTTAGTTTTGTAAACGTGAAAATGGGTCGTGTTTTCACATGAACTTTGCTCGCCTTTACTCGTCTTGATATTATATGTCGATGTATAAAATATTATAAAAAGATATGCGTCAAATAAACAAAACAATTGTGTAATCCTCGTATAGAACGAGTTTTGCATTATTAACATAATAGTGTTGGTTGAGCAGTCTTAAATTAAGAAAATTCATTATTATATAGGTATTTTCCTTGTATAAATAGGTCCGCATGATTTTATTTTTAGGTTACAAATTATTTACAAAATGGTGTTGGTCTATATAGACGGAGAGCTAGCCACGTCGGATATGACACAATAATGAGAGCAACCAAACCCCTCTAGTCAGTTTGGTATACTATGCTTATTTCTAGATCTGGACATCTGGCAGCTTTAAAGTGGCGAAGGTCAAAGAATGCAAACCATTTCAAGAAAATAAATCCTAGAGATCTGGGTTTGATGCAATATTATGAGAAACTATACAAATACTATACAATATTAAGAGAAATTATACAAAAGTTTATGTTGGGAGAAAGTAGTGCCAAACGATGTATAATAAAATATAGTTCATAGTTTGTCGCCTACTCTTTTTGTTTCCGTAATAATCATACATCGGGGTTTTCGGTGCGGGAACGATTTGAGAAAGAGTAGAGATAAACAGATAGGTTGAGAGTTAGTCTGAGAAAATATCATATTATGCCTAATGAATAACTACCTCTCTGTGAATAGCTTACACACTATGATACGAGCTTTTTTTCTTAATGCAATTGCATATCCGAAATTTATTAACTAGATCTACCTAAGACAAAGACACGGTATAATAAGCGTCAAATATTAATCTTGACGTCCGATATTTATGAACTATTTGATTAACTGAAGAGGTTGACAATGATCAGTCTCTCTCTCTCTTCCAAGCTATGTGTCCCACATGGTGGTGGGGTCAGCTTTCCGCACCTTTCCTCTCCACTTCGCCCTATCCTCGACGTCTTTTTCGGACACCTGACACTCACTCATGTCCTTTAGCACCACGTCCTTCCATCTTATCCTGGGTTTGCCTCTACCTCTTTTATTTGGGATGGAAAGCCGTAGTGCCAAGTTTCCTACGTAGTCGGGTGGCTTCCTCTTTACGTGGCCATACCATCGCAGCCTACTTTCTTGCATCTTTTCGGCGATATCACGCACGCCCAGGCTTCCTCGCACGTACTCGTTGCGGATTTTATCGAGCCTGGTAACGCCGCACATCCACCTCAGCATCTTCATTTCAGCAACTTGGATAGTGTGCACGTGCTTTTGAGTGACTGCCCGTCATTACATTAATTAATAAAAAAAATACTTGAAAAAATCGTAGGTATATGTACCTACAATATATATATACATAATAGTCAGGTATTACATATAAATTGTATATACCTATGATTTTTTCGATCAATAATTCATTAGGTAGAAACGTGCTACAGTACATTCTGTTTTTTAAGTTAATGCCTACGCTTTGGCTAATGTCAAACATTCCCGCACCGAAAACCCCGATGTATGGTAATAATACACAATATTTTTTGGTCTAACGTTTTTTTTTATCGATTTTTGACCAGTTTTGAGTCGATATTCCAACATATTCACTATAGATAGAATTATAAGGCAAACGACTATCGGTTTTTGAATCTTTTATCTCCATTCTGTAGAGCCGGATCTTGAAATAAATGAGCCGTTATTTTTTTATGATATTTTTAAAATATGGTCTAAAAAAACACTTTTATCGATATTCGAATGGTGTAAAGAATCTTACATATACGTAATCTACATATTAGGGTTCCTCTTTGATGTCTCTAAAAACTGTAGAGAGATTTTAATTTTTAACTAATTCAAACAAAATTTATGACCATAAAACCACTTTATTAGCCTAAACCGGTTCGACTTTGATGTCAAATATCTCGAAGATAATGAATATTGAAGTAAATATAGGATACTATATTGTTTAAAGCCGTTACTGATAATATGATAAGCTATATAAATCATTAGAAAACTAAGGGAATCAGATCTAAGGTCGTTGGCGCCAGGGAGCCCCTTAAAATATAGGCCCTGTCCTTTATAACTGAGACAACTTCGGCAATTTTTACCTAGTTTGGTATTACTATTTTCCAATTAAAACATTTTGCTAGTCTGTCACTGTGACCTCCACCCATTAAAAGCTGCCAGATGCCAGGATCTAGCAATAAGAATAGTATAGCAATCTAACCAGACGGGTTTTGTTGCTCTCATTATTGTGTCATATCTGACGTGGCTAGCTCTTAGTCCAATAGCAGCTCAGTGACCCTTCAGGGGACCACGGGTATTTTTTTTTCCCCGTAGACCCACTGCACCAAAATGGGTTTATTTTTACGTTAGTGATGTCGATGGAGCCCCGCTGCGGGGCTCCTATTTCTGTGCGGTTTGGCCTTCGGCCATTAGAAGACAACTAACGAACCTAACCTAATATAATATTAATAAAATTCAGAAAAGTGTATTTTGTTTGCCGCTATTTAGTTATGTAGTTAAAAAAAGTTTAGGGTGGGGGGCTCAATATAGTTGGAGAGCCCACGACACTGAACCTAGTTCGATAAGTCTGCTAGATAGTCGCGCGGTGGTGTACACTTATTTATACGGAAAATGAAGATGATGGAATTTCCATTTGCAGAGCTAATCCTTTAGGGTCTAAGATTAATTCAAGCCAATCAAATTTTTGATGCAAATTTTTGACGAAGTGGGGGGTGCCCCCCATAATTAATTAAAAATAAAATAGAGCTATAGAGTCAAGTTTGATATAATTTCATGTAAAGCAAGGATGCCGAATTCATTTTTGGTATTTTATTTATAGATTCTTTCCATATAAGAAAACTGAGGAAACATAAAAAATATGAAATCAATGTTTGATATTTTTTTTAATAAATGCCTATATTTTTTTTCTTATGGTCGTAACCTGAAAAATATATTTCATGATAAAGCCCTGTTATTTCCCTTTATAAAAAGTATATAAATCCAATATTGGTTATAATATCTTTAACGAAAAAAAATTAGGCCTGTTATTAACCACAATCTAATTATGTAGGAAACACGATGTGGTTTGTTTGAGCTCTAATGCTTGCCTAATTATATCTTTCACAACTAAATGGACGTCAACCATTTCAAACACTACTATTTACCTTGCCTTTGTATGCTTGTTATAATCCGTAAGTGAAATAGAGTTCGTTTAGAAGATACCGGAACCGGTTACCAATAAAGGGGTATTAGATCAAGTAAGTATTTGGTAGGGTAGTTTTAAAAAACTATTAATTTAGTTAGCACATCATTGAGTTACCCAAAGGTAAGCGCTTGGCGGGTACGGATTGGAGGAAGACAGCAGAAGATCGAGCACAGTGGCGTGCCATGGGAGAGGCCTATGTCCAGCAGTGGACTGATAGGTACTGGCTGCTGCTGCTGCTGCTGCTGATAATGATGATGTAGCGCTTACCGAAATGAAAATCCAAAATGACGTTTACCTATCAAGCTAATTTCATCTCTATTGCTAAGACATTAGACAGGGACATTGTAACGTGGCAAACCTACATAGTGCAGCCGCCGCGCGCACTGGCCGGCGAGAATAAAAAAGTTCCAATTCGCGCGCTCGGCTTTTGTTTTGAGACGAAAAATTTGCTTTGAATTCGCTGATTGATGCTAGAATTCTATTGATTTATATTGTTGGACATAGGTATGTAATTACTCTCTGTGTCGAGTACTGATTAAAGTATTTAATAAGGGCTGCCACTTATGCAGGTACCTATTGTATATATTTTAATCATTTAGTGTTATTGTTAATACTCAATCCAAGTCTCGCTTTCATGTCACTGGTCTAAACCATTGGGAGGCTTGGATGGAGTTTGAATGAAAATTAAGAAACAAGGATTGTTTCAGCCCTTTTCTACTGCATAACAACTGAAGAAGATACTATCTACATCAACTGCTTGAAATATTAATATATCTTTAAAGGGATTTTCTTAACACCCGAAAAGCTCCAGGTTTTCATGGAATCCTACAAGAATGAGTACAGAAATCCGACTGAACGGATTGCCGACTTCAACTTGGACTGCCTTCTACTTCACTAAAGGCCAGTGACCTCTGTTTCGAATTAACTAGTGGCTCTCGTATTGGCTGATTCCTTGTAGATTTGTATATAGTTTATTTTATTATATTCTATTTTTGTATATTTAAAAACTTATTTAATTTCCCGCGACCTAGCCGGGTACATTGAATATAGGGTAACTATATAATTTTGTAAGCAAATAACAGCGTTATCAAACAAGATTTACCGCAAAAATGTGGCTCTTGAAAATTTGTAACCTGCCAGTCTTATCACTGACTTAAAGTCTTATAAAACTAGAGTCTAACTGATAGAGAAAGTGCTGTAAGAGTCGACTCTTACAGCACTTTCTATTTCATAAAGCTCTTTTAATTTATTTTAAGTAAGAAAACAAGATCGATCTTACAGCGCTATTTTGGGGCCATTTTTACGGGTTTTAACCGTGGTACCACGGCTTTTGTACCACAGGGGACGTGTCATGGATCCTGGCCCGACCATGACAAGATAATGGAATTTAATGATTGCACAAATTCATCATTTTTTAGGTGCTATTTAGTGCTCCTAGTCCCATGAATTTGTGCCGCATAGTTTTCAAGTTATCGCCGTACCGTTGTGGTCGGGCGGGGGTACAGGATCCTGGCCCGACCACACCCCTCCAACGAGATTTGGTGAATGCACAAATTCACACGAAATCTCGTTGGAGGGGTGTGGTCGGGCCAGGATCCTGTACCCCCGCCCGACCACATCGGTATCTTGGTTACTATACGGCACAAATTCATGGGATTGGCGGCACTAAATAGCACCTAAAAATCGATGAATTTGTGCATTCACCAAATCTCGTTGGAGGGGTGTGGTCGGGCCAGGATCCTGTACCCCCGCCCGACCACACCGGTACGGCGATAACTTGAAAACTATGCGGCACAAATTCATGAGACTAGGAGCACTAAATAGCACCTAAAAAATGATGAATTTGTGCAATCATTAAATTCCGTTATCTTGTCGTGGTCGGGCCAGGATCCATGACACTAAAAATGCCTTATTTATGCCTTCAGCATTACACGTGAATAATTATGCTATTAAACAACATTAAGCATTTATTTATGCTATTGTAGAACCTAAGGCACTAAAACCGCTAAAAGCTGTATAGGGGCTGTTCATAAATTACGTCATAAATTTTTGATGATTTTTACCCCCCCCCACCCTTAAAATCATCCAACCCTCCCCCTGCCAAATGAAGTGACGTCATTAAAAAAAATGCGTTTTAAGCTTAATTGTAAAATAAAAAACGATTTAGTAGATAATATTTTATAGCATTAAAAGTTTATAGAAACACGACTTTCATTCCTTTTTTTACACATTGATGATGTGATCTTCGGAATGACCGCCCCCCCCTCCTACGTCATGCTACCATGAAATGACGTAATTTATGAACAGCCCCTTATAGTGAATTACTTGGCTTTATAATGGTTTATATTATTGCTATTATACTGCATTGGGAACGTATTATAAGGCATTAAAAATAGCTGAAAGCTGTATAGCGAATTTACGTGGCATTATAATGGCTAATATTCATGCTCTTAAACAGCATTAAGCATTTATTTATGCTATTGTAGAACCTAAGGCACTAAACCAAACCGAAGCATTAGTGTAGCAAACCAAAACGCAACTGTACAGCATTCAGCTGTACAGTTGCATGTTGTTCGCTGCACTAAAACTAATGGCTAAACAAAAGCATTTACATATGCCATTATACAACCGTTATACAGCGTAAAGCATCATAGAATGCTATTGTAGAACCTAAAGCACTAAAAACAGCTGAAAGCTATATACCGGATTTACGTGGCATTATAATGGCTAATATTCATGCTCATTAACAGCATTAAGCATTTATTTATGCTATTGTAGAACCTAAGGCACTAAAGCACACCGAAGCATTAGTGTAGCAAACCAAAACGCAACTGTACAGCATTCAGCTGTACAGTTGCATTTTGGTTTGCTGCACTAAAACTAAAGGCTTTAAAAAAGCATTTCTACATGCCATTATATAACCGTTAAAGCATTATATAATGCTATTGTGGAACCTAAAGCACTTAAGTGCTTTTAAACAGTCGAAAGCTGTACAGTTGCGTTGTGGTTTGCTGCACTAAAGCTAAAGGCTTTACAAAAGCATTTAGATATGCCATTATAAAACCGTTATACAGCTCAAAGCATCATATAATGCGACAAGTTGCTCGGTGAACGTATAGAAGAGTTTATACGGTCCTTAAGTTCGAAATAAGTTAACTATTCATATGTTATAATGCTTTCTGTGTTACTTGGGATACTACAGCAATAGATAATACTTAGGGACACTCGATTATAGTAGGTTGCCATGGCATAGCCTGGAAGAACATAGTTTTTTTTTCATTCTGATACCACAATTTTTACCAAAAATTACATCATAAGGTGGCAGTTCGAAACGTTTACCTATCGCAAGAGATACCTATAGTGATCCGATCCCGCATAGGTTGCCAGCCAAAAACCAGGCAGATTTCAAGGTCAGCCATGTTTCATGAAGCCAAAAAATGGGGTAATTTACCTCATCAGGTGGCAAGATGAAATTGATACAGATCGATAGCCCTAGGCGTGCCATTCACGAATATATAGGGTTGCCTGCCATCAGCCTGGCAGTTTTTCTGGTCAGCCTCCTCAAAGTATCTATGTTGAGAACTTGGAACGACGAGAAATTCATGCACAGATGCTAACATTCAAGGAATAATTTAATTTAAACCATCATATTTAATTTAAAACTACACATTGACAGTGTTGCACTTCATACGTGTTGAAATAATAGGGTAAACGAACCAGTTACGGTCATTTCTCATTGGTATTTTCGAATATGGGAAAAGTAATGATGCCGTTTAGGTTCAAGGTTCACTTAATGCTAAACACGGCATATACTTAAGATCTACGCACGGTCATACTAGATATTTAATTATGTAGAAATAATCTGACATCATTCATCACTAAGTATCTTCCTTTATCTTCTTCTTCCTGTCTCTTTTCCATTTCAATTGGAATCGGGCAGCTTTGTATATAGGCGGCAGGACTTTCAGCCCTGGGTTGTCAATGGTGCGATATTAGGGGCTTTTAGATCCTTCTCGATTCTTGTCCACCAAATAGAGGAGGATCCTTTAATACAAGGTTTTATGGATATATTGAGCACTGCCTTTACAGAATAATTGTCGTCGCTTCTAATTTTGTGACGGAACCAACGGAGTCGGTTTTCCTTAAGTTTTTTTGCCACTGGAGCCACTTTAAATAATCCCCTGACTCATTGCGAACCTTGTCCAGCCTTGTGACGCCACCTCCCAGCGAGCGCAACATATTCATCTCTGCTGTATGAAGTTATTGTTCGTGATTTTTTGCGTGGTCCAGCACTCTGACGCGTATGTCATTGCGGGTCTGGCAGTGGTTTAATATATTTTTCCTCTCCACCACTAGAATGACAACTGCTGGTCAACCACTACGAAATAGAGGGCCTCGCGATCATCATTAGGGCAATCACCCTTTATGGGAGATAAAGACAACAAAAGAGGTATTTTAGACACTGAGGAATACTTAAGCATTCTAAACGAAGGTGCGGAAACAACATTCGAAAACAGAAGGTGCAGTACGATTATTGACCTGACTCTGTCTTCAGAGAATGTAAGTGAACTAGTCTCACGTCTCACGAGAGGCCTCTTGTTCAGATCACAGATGGATTCGCAATCCTAGGAAGACAGACCGATACATCTTCAGGAAGACCCCGGGTAAGGGTATAGAAAAACTCCCTCCAAAGTACGACATTTGGGGGCCAGCACAGATAGAAACACAGGTAAACATATAACTTATATTCCAGTAGACAGCTGTTACACCGAACCGGCCATAGCAGGTCATCAGTGGTGGGGTACAGAACTGGAGAGACTCCGGAAGAAAGCCAGGAAACCCTTTAACAGGGCTATGAACACCACAGCTTAGGTGGACTAGGCCAAATATTATGATGCCAAAGCCAGGTACAAAAAACGACGGCGGTATTGGAGGTCTCTTTCATGGAAGACCTTTTGCAGCAGCATCGAAACACTAGATCATGCAAATCAGGTAAGGAAAGCCAAAAATCCATTACTCAGCTGGGATCGCTGCGGAAACTCGCATATTTACAATACTTTAGACAACAACAAACAAATAGCGAAAAGAATCATCACCGCTGAAAGATCAGGTGGGCCATCGACAGTTTCCATCCCATCCAGGCAGCCGGTCCGGATGGTATCTTCCCCGCTGTATTACAGTGGGGCTTAGAACTCATCCTAGGAACCCTGATCGAGTTCATGAAAGCCTGTCTCACCTTGCTACGTGCATAGGCTATGGAGGGATAAAAACGTGATATTCATACCTCAACCAGATAAAAGTGACTACACAGGTGCTAAATCCTATACTTAAACAAATTATTCTCACATCAATCCTGCTGAAGACACTAGAAAACTGTGCGACAGGGACCTAAGGCATCGTTATATCGTAGTGTTAGCTAAGGAATATACCGATGCACGACAACCAACACGCATACTGCATACATCTTAGGTAAATCTACCGGCTCTTCACATGGTCGTCAGCCGTATCGGTAAGGCTATTGGTGACATGTAAATGTGCCCCAGCACGTTCATTAACCTCAAAGGCGCTTTCAATAAGACCCACTTTTCCTGTAAAGGGAATGCCTTAAATAATTACGGCATGGAGCCCGAACTGATCAAGCGGATCATCAACATGCTTAACAAAAGGACTATAATATGGGATCCCTTTGTTTCCCATAAACTTATTGTTTCGAATTTCGATAGACAGAAATTGATATCCATATAATTTATGGGCATAAACATCAATAGTCATAATTTTTGTAAAGCATAACGTTTCATAGTTCTAATAATAAAGATCTAAAATATTAAACACTATAATCGGAAAAGGCATAAAATTTATGAGTATAACATTCGAATGTCTATCAATAATTATTCAGAAATATTTTAATCCCTTTGTTTCCTATAAACTTATTGTTTCGAATTTCCATTATGATTTATGGACATAAACATCAATAGTCATAATTTTTTTCAAGTATAACTTTTATTAAATGCGACCCTCAAGAAAACGAACTGTTGCCAGAAGTGGCTTAGGTTAGGATAGAACTGCGACCCCCAAGAAAACGAACTATTGCCAGAAGTGGGTTAGGTTAGGTTAGAACTGCGACCCCCAAGAAAACGAACTGTTGTCAGAAGTGGGTTAGGTTAGGTTAGAACTGCGACCCCCAAGAAAACGAACTGTTTCCAGAAGTGGGTTAGGTTAGGTTAGACCTGCGCCCCCGAAGAAATCGAACTGTTGCCAGAAGTGGGTTAGGTTAGGTTAGAACTGTGACCCCTAAGAAAAATAATTATATTCGAAATAAATATTATTACATGTAAAAAAAATGAAGTAAAAAAACACGAAATGAAAAGCCATGACCTGAATTTTATTGAAATAAGTCAACTACCAATTAAAATACCTCTGTTCAAATTACCAAGTATCGTGTCCTCGACGCAACGCTTATTGACTATATAAAATCAGAACTTATGGAAACCAATATACATCCCTAGTTATCATTATAATCTGCGATTAAAGAACTTAAAACAATTATTATAAGCAAGTTTATTGCCTACAACATTATGTAATAGATACCATCTGGACTTTGAATATTATGAGTAACAGATTTTATGACTAACAATAATGATGACCTGCAAAAATCGGACCAGCAATTTAGATTGTTAAATTTTATGACTATTGACAATATGATTAATAAAAATTATGATGGAAAACGTTATGGACTGAAAAAATGGAAGTAAAAATTTATTGGAACCGATAAAGTCCCCTATAATATATGCAGGTGAGCCGCAGGCCGTAGCGGCGGTGCGAAGATGCCTTCAAGGGGGAGTCGTATCACCGCTGTTATGAAACCTAGTAGTAAACAAACATAACCAACCTGAACAATACTAATATCAGGTAAATTCACCAGCACGGTCTGTGACCTCACCCAAACCGCTCTGGAGTGGAGCGATGATGCTAGGAATTTGACCTATCAGTAAACCCCACCAAGATAGAAATGGTAATGTTCACCAACAATAGGGCACTTGGCAACTTTACCAAACCAAAACTGTTCCAATCTAAGCTACAACCTACAACTGACAAATGAGGTAAAGTATTTAGGACTGACTCTTGGCAGTAGACTCCATTGGACCAACTACATAAACAAGGCGGAAGTCAGCTTCTGGCAACGCAGAAAGTTGATTGGTGGGGACTCAAGCTAAAAATATTTCTTTAGCTCTACAAGACGCGCTGGTAGCCAAGAACAAACCTAGCCAACGTACGGAACAAGTTACAGACACTACAGAGGCTTGCATGTGTGGCTACTACAGGTTGCTTGAGGAGCACGCCGACCGCTCCGTTAGTCATGCCGTTAGTCATGCTGAACCTTCCACCGCTTCACCTCCACACATATAATACCCTCTTATTTGAATACTCTGCACAAAATATGCGAGATCGGATTTACAAACGATTTGTCTTCAACAAAAGGTACAAAATACAGTTACACGAGGACGACAATCATGAAAGTCTCAACTCCCGTGTATTGAGAAACTTCACTGAGGGATCTAAATTAGATGTGGGGTCAGTTTGCGGAACATTTTCAGAAGACCTGAACGTATCTATAATCATTCCGCTGGGGGCTCACAACACAGTATTCCATGGGCATCATCAATGCGGCTGCCGCCATCACTGCAAGGAAAGTAACAGGAGCCTTCATCCGTATACTCTCCGACAGTAGGGCAGTACTATTACCGCTAGGTAGTCACATCATTACATCAACGTTGTTAATGTATATGTTGCAACCTGTTTCTTCCTTGCCTCGGACTTAGTTCGGCTTACTCGCAGCCCGTGACGCTCCAACTCGTCAAGCCATGTTAAATGTGTTTTTAGGGCGTTTGTTCGAATGGTAATGGTATTACCGTTTGTTTGAACCTCGTGATATGGTCCATAGTAAGGTTAAACAGTGAAGGACTGTTTGTCAAACCTTGGTACTCCTACGCGGACTTGGAACGGATCTCTTATCCCAGCGGGCTCTTGATCTGTGTACAAGCACTATCGCATATGTCTTAAGTCAAGGTGATGTATGCCGTATGAGTACGTCGAGCGGATGATTTAAAGTGGTTCCAGTGGCAGAAAATCTTAAGGTAAACCGACTCCGATGGTTCGGTCACAAAAGTAAAAGAGACGACAATTATTCTGTAAAGGCAGTACTCAATATCCCCACAAAACCTCGTACTAATAGAAAATCCTCCTCTATTTGGTGGACAAGAATCGAGAAGGATCTAAAAGCCCTGAATATCGCACCATCGACAACCCAGGGCCGAAAGTCCTGGTGCCTACATACAAAGCGGCCCGATTCCAATTGAAATGGAAAAGAGGCAGGAAGAAGAAAATATTTAGTGATGAATGATGTCAGATTATTTCTACATAATTAAATATCCAGTATGACCGTACGTAGATCTTAAGTATATGCCGTGTTTAGCATTAAGTGAACCTTGAACCTAAACGGCAACAGTACTTTTCCCATATTCGAAAATACCAATCAGAAATGACCGTAACTGGTTCATTTACCCTATTATTTCAACACGTATGAAGTGCAACACTGTCAATGTGTAGTTTTAAATTAAATATGATGGTTTAAATTAAAGTATTCCTTGAATGTTAGCATCTGTGCATGAATTTCTCGTCGTTCCAAGTTCTCAACATCGATACTTTGAGGAGGCTGACCAGAAAAACTGCCAGGCTGATGGCAGGCAACCCTATATATTCGTGAATGGCACGCCTAGGGCTATCGATCTGCATCAATTTCATCTTGCCACCTGATGAGGTAAATTACCCCATTTTTTGGCCTCATGAAACTTGGCTGACCTTGAAATATGCCAGGTTTTTGGCTGGCTACCTATGCGGGATCGGATCACCAAAGGTATCTCTTGCGATAGGTAAACGTTTCGAACTGCCACCTTATGATGTAACTTTTGGTAAAAATTGTGGTATGAGAATGAAAAAAAAACTATGTTCTTCCAGGCTATGCCATGGCAACCTATTATAATCGAGTGTCCCTAAGTATTATCTAGTGCTGTAGTATGTGTCTGATTTGCCACCGTGTGAGGTAAGGTTTCATGCAACGGGAGCTTAGACTACAATACAGCGCGGGAATGCTGCCTGCGTGATGGGAACCCTGCCAAAGGGTCCCTGTTTAAGTTTTTAGTGATTTATTTTTAAGTTAGGTTTTAAGTTTTAGTTAGTTTATTTTAATAGTAGTTTTAGTTTGATATAGTACTTAACCATTATTATGTTATTTAAGTTTTTTTTATGAATAATAAAAAGTTTTTATACCTAATAAGGCTTGTGTTGTGGGTACTAGGCGAATATATATATAATAGATAGATGTAGATAAATACTTCATGATATGATTTGATATGTAACATAAAGTAACAATTTCAGAAATTACTTTTTGGACTGATTTTGATTTTCTGAAGGAACTAATCTGGAGCGTGTAGTACAGAATATATAATTACATGCCTCAAACATACGATTATTATAAAAACAATAAACAACAATGATACATAGTGCAAAAAACAGACACGATACGATATAACACTTAGAAAGTAAAAAATTGGTGTAGGTATATGTTTAAAAAGCAATGGAAGTACCTATTTCAGTAGGTAATAGTACATTACTTACCAAGGACTGTAAAAGAAAGAATGCCCGAAATCGCAGGTATTTGTATATCTATCGTATCTTTTCTACTGCCCGTGGTGAGTACACAATTTTACGTCTCCACCTTGGCCTATCCCACAAAACTTTACAAGTGTACAATTCGACAAAATTGTAGCATTGTAAACAAACACATGTAACACAACTATTACAAAAAAGTGTTCGTTACAAGTTTGTACCATACAAATAATTTACTTTTGTGTAAGCGTATCACAAAAAAATAAGGTATGTCATGACAACTACAAATTTGTCAAATTGTCGATTTGTAAGTATACAAATAAAAATTTGTAAAGTTACAATTCTAAATATGTAACAATTTATTTTGCTCCTATGATTTTGAAGGTAGTTTCACTCCGTTTAATAAGGAATTACGCTTATTGTCTACCTATGTGTATCTAAACATCGCAGCCTTATTCATAAAAAATCCTTAAATGAGGTTTTAACCATCATATAGTTAAAACGCTATATAAGCCTAAATGACGTTTTAAGAAATGTGTGATTTATAAACTCTCCATAAGCCGACAATAGTAATTTCATTGATTCGACTCGTTATGTTGGCACTCTTGGCAAAATCATAGACAAAATCGTATCCCAATCGCAATTTTTAAAAAAAGTTTGACAGCGAATGTCAGTAATGACCGGGAAATCGGCGAAATAGAATCGAATAAATGCAAATACTAGTTTAGATAAATCTAATTTAAATCAAATAAGCCTTTGCATTGAAAAGACGAATCGATGCAACAAAAAAAGGGAGTAATAATTACACGTCAACTGTGTGCACGTCATGCAACAATACAAGGTAAGAATACCAATTCATTTACTTATAATTAGGTTATGTGAAGTTGATTCTTGCTTACCTTTAATGTTTTTAATGAATCTAATCATTGATATATCCTCCTCAGGTATTACTACAAGAGCAAAATATAAAAAAAAAAATACTGGATACAAACACCAACGCCTTCAAGATTGACCTTTTGCAAGTAAGTACAATACCTGCCCAAGTGCCCAAGTCAGACATTTTCACAGTAATAATTCTATACCAGTGCCTACAACTAATAACATTAGGTATACTTATTGTAAACCAGTTATATCTGTCTGATATCGCCTACAGTTAATGCAGTGAAATAATCATGTACTAACTATACCCAGAAGGATGATATTAAAGTAGTGAAAAATCAATGGTTAGATAATGTGCAAAATTTATTGAAACATATGCATTAGTCAGGTAGAATTTTATTGTTATTTTCATTCAAAATCCTTATTAATATCACCATAATTGCAGAATATAAGTAGGTATTCCACATTGTGATGCTGTAATGTCTGTAAATGACTATATTATTCAGTCAATCAGTCAGATGCTGACAATAAAAGGCATCAAGCAGATGTACCTACTTACATTAGTGTCATTTATGGTCAGGAAAATTTGACTACATACTTATGTAATAACTACTAATAAGCAGTGGTGATAGATAGAGATTAGGATGTTGGTCGTTCTCAATTAAATGTAAATGTATGGTTATAATATGTATGTAGTCACATCGATTTCTGCCTATTTTATAGAAAACTTCCATATCCTGGTATATGGAACAATATATATGAAAGCTAAAAATAAAAAAAAGTGTTTGTTTAAAATTAATTTAATTAAATTTGTTGCATTCTTTTCAGGTCAGCACTTATCATCAGCCGTCATCATCCACTGCCATTGTTAAGGCAGTAAGTCGTCAAGCATTAAACAGGAAAGGGCGACCAGGTTAAGAATCCACACAAATCCAGGAAAAGTCTACCGGCCCCGGACATATTCGAAGCCAAGCAGTCCTCAGCGGCAAGGCAATCAACTGAAACATAAAAAAGAAAAATAAGAAGCTACATAGCCTGATTTTGGTCAAACTACTGGTTCTGACCCCATAATACTCTCACACTCTTTAGCTTTGTTTTATTATTGAATTGTATGTTTAATTTTGCTAAATAAAATTTTTTTTCATGAAGCTTTTGTAATGATTTTTAATGCTTCTCTCTCTGGGAGAATCTGTTTATTTAGTGGCATATTATTATTCAAGAGCTTAATCTTAGCCTATGGAGAAACCTGGTCTTCAGCAGAAGGACATGATGTCACGATCCTCAGCTCTGAGGGAACGACTGATGATGATGATGATGATAACCTTTTGGTAATAACATTTATGTTGCAATAATTATATTATAGTTTGTCCGGACAAACTATACCTCTGTGGTTGAATTGTAATGAACAACATCAGTAATGTATGTGCATTGATTGCCGCTTTAATACTTGTATTACAAATACCACTTCGTCAGGGCGACCCCTGACCTTGGGCAGTGTAAAGTATATAATATTACGACAAGTTGATAGTAAATGACAAATATGCTCACCAATACTTCTTTCTTACCTTATGTTATGATACATATTCCAAAATCGGCTTTCGTAGTTGTACCTATTCACATGCTCCATTGCCTGAATTGGCATTTTATAGCAACAATTACACTTCAAAAGTTCACAGTCACTTTAAAAGATAGGTTTTTAATTTATTACATAAATAATAATATTTTTCACAAAACATAAAAATTGTAACGATAGGTAGCTTCCATTCAGTAGAAATCTTCTGATTTGTGTTCGGTGTCGCTAGTGTCAAAATCAGCTGACAATATTATGGCGGCCATTATGATCCTTATCGAGGAGATAAAGAAGGGTCCTGGGTCATGTAACTTTTCGAACATTTGCAATAGGTTTGTAGAGCTTTTTAGAGATAAATAACGTTTATAAATAACGTTTTTGGGCTTCCGGACTTCAAGTAGGTTTGAAGGAGGTTGTAACTTTTTATGAAATTAAAATGGACTTGCAAAAAAAACTGACCATATTAAACGCTATAAGTGAAAAAAAAACATGTTCTGTTTGGTAAATTTAGCGATAATGGGTCAATTAATTGACCCATAGTGATAAAATAAATCAATGGAAGGATATTGCAAGAGTGTTGAATGATACGGCTATTATGGATAAGGACTGGAAATACTTTTCCTTTATATTCCTAGTGCGTTTTGGACCATACGCCTCATCGATTTAAAAGCTCTTAAAAATCGATCTAAAGCTGCGTTTCTTGGTATGCGAGCGGGTATGTTCGGAGTAATGAGCCACTTTTTTAAACTATATCCACTGTCACCTAGTATTATAGCATTGGGAAAAGGTCTCCATCCGTCATCCCATTGCTGAGATAACGATGAGCACCTTAAAACCCGCGAGTCGTGTACAGAGCCAGGTCATCGTGCATTCACATAAAAAAACTCTAAATTAGGTCCACATACAACCATAACATTTATAGAGTGGTCTCCGTGTCGGTCAACAAAACCAGCTTCATTTTGAAGTGGGGCATCTATTGGTATTAGTGACCCATCAATAATGCCTCCGACCCTGGGAAAATTTACATGAGAGGCTGCAATAAAGTCTTGCGAAATTGAATTTCCATTGGTTGGCCATCTTACTTCACTCCCCAGCAATTTATCCACTATTTGTGCACACACGGTACGAATAGAGCGACACATCGTCATTTTAGAAACGCCATGAGCATCGCCAGTGACGTGGTATTGGGATCCTGAGCCTAACCATCTTAAAACAGTTAGCAGCTGTTGTTGCGGATGAAGGGCGTGACTTCTTCGTGTCGGATGTTGAAGATGTCCTCCAATAGTCTGTATAAGGTATTCCACGGTAGATTTACTAACTCTAAATCTTTGATTAAACGTAAAATCCGCAATGTTGAAAGTTAAATTTATTCGTTCTATATTTCTCCTAGGACGTCTTACAAATAATAATTCTGTTTCACTATCACTGTCACTTGAATTAAGCATTTCGTTAAACTTGGGATTCTAAATCGTTCAATATAATGTAGGTAATGCATATGCACATAATGACACACGTTTGGTGAATTGTCAACCTGTAGCTACAATTCTACAAATATGTATAATTATTTCTACAATTTACTGTAGCATGATACAATTGTCACCTACAAATTTGTAAGTTTTCCGGAAAAGAGTTGTGCGATATGTAAAATTTTGTGATACAACAAATTGTATATTTGTAGAAATTTTCCAGTACAAATATGTAATTTGTATTTTTTGTGGTACGCACACTTGTTTCATGACAAATTTGTAACGTGACAATTGTAGAATTGTAATTGTAAGTTTTGTGGGATAGGCCACAGTGGCCTATCCTCTCCTATCATCCTAGCCTCGTAACGAGGTTCTTATTCCACCGCTTTTATGCTCATAATCCTAGATATTAAACACGCGTGCATTTCACAATAATTATCGAACTAGTGCAATAATCGCGTGACAAATGAGTCTGTTCTAAGTTAGGCGCAGCTCCCTAGTATCACAGCCTTACTAAAAAAGAGACGACTGAGGTGGCTTGGGCATGTATATCGAATGGAACCGACTCGTTTGCTACGTCAAATCCTGCTAGGAGAGTTTGCAGACGCAAAAAGACCGGTCGGGCGGCCAGTGCTGCGCTTTAAAGATTGCATCAAGCGCGACATGGTAGCATTTAATATTTCATGCAACCGGTGGCAGAAACTGGCCGAAGACCGATCCATGTGGCGTCATATTATCCGCGATGGTCAATCCAAGCACGACGATGCCTGGTTTACTTCTTTAAAGGAGAAACGCATGAGGCGCCACGAGCAGGCGTCCAACCCCCGCCCATTTGGGGGAGCATACACGTGCCGCGTGTGTGGACGAGGGATCCTCTCTCGCATAGGGCTTTACAGTCACTAACGCAAGTGTCCGTTACCAAGATGCTGTTTAAAACATCTGACATAGATGAAAAGGCCTATATATATAGTGCAATAATGACCAAGTGACGTTTGTACTCTAGTCAGGCGGGTGTAACTCCGCGCGGCGGCGGTTGAAAACGGCGATGACGTCACGGCCCGGCCGGCCGGGTTTATTGAGCACGGGCCGCGCGGCCGCCGAACGCCGAGACGCCCGCCCCGCGCCGCCTGTTAGTTCGTTAGAAGTCACGCACCGCTACGCACGTCGTCGTGTTATAAAACTTATAAATATGAAAATAAGAAATTATTGCATCGCATTCGGCTGTCTTAATAATAGCAGGAATCAGAACCTCACATTTTTCAAACTTCCAAAGGACATCGAAAGGTAAAAAAGATATTTTAGTAATTTGTTCCTAATTTAAATAATGTTATTTCTTTTTGAATTTCGAACTGTAGGGTAGGTACTCATTACTTAAGGCTCAGATATTTTGACATTAAGATAGTTTGGTGTTGGCTCTTGGACTATCTTTCGCGTCGGAACTAGGTATAGCGCAGAGGGTGCGCGCGAGCGAGCGAGACGGAGACAACCAGTCGCTACCTAATCACCACGCCGCCACGACGTTCGGCTCGTGTCGTAGGTATATAATATTAATATCTTTATTATTAAGAGTATGCTTTGCTGTCTTAATTACTGTTAATGATAGTGTACCTCGAGTGTAACAGGTATCAAATCAATATCATGATTTAGGTAGTATTCTCAAAAAGAGGCAATTTGAAATCGTTAGAAAATTATTGGACCGTCTGCCTGTTTGCCACTTGTGTGTTGTAAAAAGAGACAACCCTAAAACGTCAGAAAGGATAGGACTTAAGTTGACTTAACGCGATCGAGAGGGACAAAACGTTTAGGTGAATAAAAGCGTGGGAAAAAACGCCGCGCCGACTGAATTTATACTTTATTGTGTCGGAGCAAAAGTAGCTATTTGTTTGAATGCTGTTGCTTAGATGGCCTTCTGCTGTTGCTATTACTTATTCTGAGTCATAATTTAGTCGGGTATTACCTTTACTTTTTTTACTCTTTGGGAGTTTACATTTAAAAAAAGTAAATATATTAAAAATATACACATTTACGATAGAATACAAATTATACAATCCTGATTGTGAAAAAGAATAATTTCAACTTATTATATTACTCGTAATACACAATAAATTACGTTTTAAACACGAATTGTCTGTTATAATATTGGTTGTTTGGCATTCATTATACGTCCGCGCCTTTGCCTCAAGCTGCACACACATCCAAAAAAGAAAATTGCGCGCCATTTATAAGTTAACCTCAAATCATTGTTTATTTGTTAGATTTTTCTCGTTGTGTTTTATTAATTTAAACAAATTATATTTTCAATGAATAAGAAGACAACTTTAGCGTTAATTTAACCTCTGGATGTATTTCAAAATTGTGATACATAGGTACTAGTAAAATGTTATCATAAAAATGTAGTGAGCAATACGTAAGAAAAAAATAGTATAATTTATTGCACAACAAATGACAACTTTAATTTTATGAAATTATTTTAAAAAGAATTCCAGATAGTCAATAACATAACAAAAAAGGTTAGTTAAATTTAATTATCTTAGGTTCGTAAGTACCTCTATCCTGTAAACATTCTGACAATTAACGTATTTATCAAAAGTTATTAATTACATTATTCTGTTATTTCCTCGCTAGTGTGTTGAAAAACGTCGTATGAAACGCGTGTGCTTGATCATTCCATAGCTCAGCTTCCTTAGCGCACTCACGTGCGTTCGTGCGCACAATATCGCTTCGTATGTAATGATCAACTTAGCACACTTGTATCATAATGTACTGTAATGGTTGTCGCTGAGGGCGAACCATACATATCCTTCAGCCGGAGGGGCTTTGTGAAGGTTTCCAGGCTAACTCAGGGTATGGAGGATCAGGTGAATGAAAACACACGATTATCTTGACAAACCTGGGTCTTTTACGCCCTTTATTATCTTTAAAGCAACCTTAACCTAACTAACATAAATCTGCCCCTGAAGGGAGCAGGCTACGAAGACACGGTAGTCTTAATTATAAACAAACCCGGTATCACGCGATAGGTTGGCATCGAGAGCCCTGGATACGGTGGGATAGCGGAGTGTTCCCCGGGGGACAGGGATCGGGAATAACCTTCCGACTTGTCGACGCGAGTACACGCGCGGCCAGGAAAGGCTATACTACGGGGGGCAAGGAAGGAAGAGTCCTCCGGCGTGTCGACGCGAGTACACGCGCGGCCTATACAGGACTCGGCCCTAGGGAAGCCCGGGACGATGCGAGAGACGCGCGCCGCAACGCCGGACTGTGCAGCCGTTGTTTCTAACGCGAGCTCGAAACATCGACTGCCTGGAGGCTCGGTGCGCGCCGGGTTATATAGGTGCGCGGCGGCGGTGGGCGCGCGGAGGGGACGCGGTCGGTGCTCTCTGCCCGCCGCGCGTCGCACCCCGCTGCTCCGGTCGCTGTTGCGTTGTGACGTGGCCGTGACGTCACACTGCCTCCTCCGACGAGGAGATTTTTACCTGGAGTAAAAATCACCGTGTTTATAATTTGCATAAATTGGGACTCTTGGTCCCACCATCCAGTTTTACCTACTTTTTTTTTTTACTTATTTACTTCGCTTCTAAGTAAGTCTTTGATTTCGGAAATTTACGATTTTTCGCTACTTCAATGTATATTTGTATATGCTGCCTTGCTATGCTAAACCAATTTCTTTAGTTACGGGATCTGTGATTGCTAACTATCCTAAGCTGTAATAACGGGTTGGTATGCAATAAAAACGGAATGTGTAGGGTTTACTTCCTAACAAATACTAATATTGAAAAACATAATTTAAAAAAAATAACGCCGGTTTTTCTCTCTAACCGAACAGAGCAAAGAAATAATAGTAAGAAAAATAAACAAAAACATCTACGGTTAATTGCTATTTTGGTCTCTGGTTCTCTGCAGCCTGTGATCATTCAACTCGAGCCGCCGTTCCTGTGCCGACCCGTCCTCCGTCTCCTTCTGTTGGTTGCCAGAGATCTTTAATATGCGCTGTGACTCACATTGCCGCCGTATGTTAACGACTGGTGACTTCTTACCTTGTATTTTGTATGGACCAAGGAACTTTGGTGCTAACTTGGCGCATATACTACTACTTGCATCTGTCAGGACGTGGTTTCTCTTCGGGGCTAATTCTCCGCCGGTTGGTTCCCATTGTTGTCTGTGTTTGTCGTAGTCGTAGTAATGTTTCTGGGTTTCTGATACTTTTCTCTGGCGTACGCTGCATTTCTTCATGTTGTCCACTATTTGGCTTTGCATCCCTGGCCAATAGTGCCTTCGTGCTATTATTTTTTATGGTCTTGGCCCTTCCTAGATGGCTTGCATTCGGTACATCGTGGTTTCGTTGTATTTCTTGTATTCTTACTTGCTCTGGAACGCATCTTTTCCATTGTGAACTCGGATCCGTTTGTCGATATGCCTTGTTGTATATCTTTCTATACAGCTTACCATTCTTTACTCCGTATTCTTTAGATCGGTCTGTGTCGTCCTCTGGGATCCCTTTGTTTCCCATAAACTTATTGTTTCGAATTTCGATAGTCAGAAATTGATATCCATATAATTTATGGGCATAAACATCAATAGTCATAATTTTTGTAAAGCATAACGTTTCATAGTACTAATAATAAAGATCTATAATATTAAACACTATAATCGCAAAAGGCATAAAATTGATGAGTATAACATTCGAAGGTCTATCAATAATTATTCACAAATATTTTAAGGCATATATTTTATCGGACTAATAGTCGTTAATCATATCATTTTAATGTCATCCCTTTGTTTCCCATAAACTTATTGTTTCGAATGTCGATAGTCATAAAATGATATCCATTATGATTTATGGACATAAACATCATTAGTCATTATTTGCCAGAAGTGGGTTAGGTTAGGTTAGAACTGCGACCCCCAAGAAAACGAACTATTGCCAGAAGTGGGTTAGGTTAGGTTAGAACTGCGACCCCCAAGAAAACGAACTGTTGCCAGAAGTGGGTTAGGTTAGGTTAGAACTACGACCCCCAAGAAAACGAACTGTTGTCAGAAGTGGGTTAGGTTAGGTTAGAACTGCGACCCCCAACAAAACGAACTGTTGCCAGAAGTGGGTTAGGTTAGGTTAGAACTGCGACCCCCAAGAAAACGATTCTGATTATCTTATCTGACGATCTTATTATCTTATGATGGCTAACGTTATGGACTATAAAAAATCGGAACTTAAAATTTGTGGAAACCAATATACACCCCTAGTTATCATTATAATCTGCGATTAAAGAACTTAAAACAATTATTATAAGCAAGTTTATTGCCTTGAACATTATGTAATAGATACCACCTGGACTTGAATATTATGAGTAACAGATTTTATGACTAACAATAATGATGACCTGCAAAAATCGGACCAGCAATTTAGATTGTTAAATTTTATGACTATTGACAATATGACTAATAAAAATTATGATGGAAAACGTTATGGACTGAAAAAACCGGAAGTAAAAATTTATGGGAACCGATAGAGACCCTCGTCCTCTACTTGCGTTAGCTTTTTGTTATACACGTTGTTTTCCTCTGCTGTGCATATTGGATTCCTTGACATTTCATGGGCAGTCTGGTTCTGCTTCCCGCTCATATATCTTATATCGGACTGATATTGTTTGGGGTTCCTCGGATAATACTTTCGTTTGATCGGTTCCGTATGTTTCAAATTGATTCTGTGTTCTACCCGCGTGCTTCCTTTTGGTGCTTTCTCGTCCCGTTCGAATTTGCATTGGAGTACCGCTTCTAATTCTTGTTCTTGTGATTCAGAGGCTTCAAATGCCATGCCATTTACATGGGCCTGTGCTGGTGCTGATGTGGTTTGTTCTTCACTGTCTCTTATGTTGTGTTGCGGTTCCGGAATATCTTCCCCACTCGGTTCGCCCTGTGCACTTCTGTGTTCATCGTGGGCGTCCTCTTCCTTGGTGGACTTTTCCCCTGCCCATGTGACTGTCATGCCGACTCGCTTTAGGACGTCCATTCCTACGATGTTACATGTGGCTGTAGGTAGTACACGCACCCAGTGCTTGATCTTTGCGTTTTTAATTTGAATATCTACTCGTACCAACACGTCTTTGTTTACCTGTGCTCTTGCGCCGTTGGCAAGTGTCACTTCTCTTTGTACTTCATTTTCCACTGCACCATTATCGATGCACTCCTTGTATGTTTGTTGGTCCACGTATGTATTTGTTGAGCCTGTATCAACTAAACAGTGATATTGTTTATCCATTATCTGCACATGTTCGTACATTCTGTTGTCCTCTCGGTTACGGTCCCCTGCAGCTCCTACGGCTTCATTTTTCCCCCATTGTTTCTTCTTACAGCAGTTCTTGCTCAAGACACCTTGTTTTCCACATTGACTACAAAATATCCGTCTCATTGACCGGCATTCTTTAGTTGTGTGTCCCAACTTGTCGCATGACCAGCAGCACGTCCGTGCGTCGTACCTGGTTGCTTGTAAAGTCCCTTGGTCCTCCTTTGGGGCCATGTCTTGATCTTGGTCACTGCTGTGTGAATCTCTGTACACATTGCACTGGTTGCCATTTGGTACAGTCGTTATGTTCTCGTACTCGGAAGCGAGTTGTAGTAATCCGGACAGGTCCTTAAAGGCTCGTTTCCTGATGTATAATTTATAATTCTTCTGCATGTTCTCGTGAATGCGGTGCAACTTTTCCTTTTCTGACAGGGTACCATACCTTCGCATTAACGTTTGGAGATCTGTGAGGTAGTCCGTGAACTTCTCTTTGTATCTCTGTTTCCTTGCTATAATCTCTGCGACCAGGTTCTCTTCGTAATTAGCGGGGAAATAGTACAGTTTAAATACCGCAATGAACTCCTCCCACGTTTTCCACGTGTCGACGTTATTTCTGTACCACAATAAGGCTTTACCTTGTAGTATCCGGGGTAGGGCGGGTAGCACGTCTTCCTTTGTTATACTGTTTGCCAGTATTAGCTCTTCCAACCTTTCTACGAACTCGACTGCGTTGTCTACAGGTCGAAATGTGAGGTTCCAGTCCCTGATTATTTTTCCTAAGTTCTTGGATCCATCCTTCTTGTCGGGTTGGCCCATCTTCACGGTTCGCTTTTTGTCTGGTGATTTAAATTCGTCTGGCTTACCTTCGTCGGTTTCTTTCACCGCTTCTACTAATAACTTTCTTACTTGCTCCATATTTAGCCCTTCGGTCTGTATTTCTCTCTTTTCGGCTTCCTGGACTAACTCTGCTTTATTTAAATGGTAGATCCAGGCCGTTGGCATTTTTACGGTCTTTTATGGTCTGGCTAGGTCGACGCGTCGGGATATACGGGTCTCACTCACCAGTGTGCTCAGCGGAAGGCGATCTGGGATAGCGGCTTCGACTTACCACGGTTGACTGGACACGGACGGGTCTGGCTTCCTTGGTTGCCGACGCTAGGCTGGAGGACGGTGGCTAGGCAAAGGGGCTACTCTGTGAATGTAACGGTTTATTCTCTCCTTACCCCTTGAACGGGTGGGCGGGATACGTCGAGTGTAATATGTATTTAAATTTATTTATCTGTGTGATGAGCTAACCAAAACTCCTTTAGTGAGTTTTTTCGTTGGGCGCCAAATGTAATGGTTGTCGCTGAGGGCGAACCACACATATCCTTCAGCCGGAGGGGCTTTTTGAAGGTTTCCAGGCTAACTCAGGGTATGGAGGATCAGGTGAATGAAAACACACGATTATCTTGACAAACCTGGGTCTTTTACGCCCTTTATTATCAGTAAAGCAACCTTAACCTAACTAACATAAATCTGCCCCTGAAGGGAGCAGGCTACGAAGACACGGTAGTCTTAATTATAAACAAACCCGGTATCACGCGATAGGTTGGCATCGAGAGCCCTGGATACGGTGGGATAGCGGACATAGAAATACCTAAAATTATAATAGTCAGAGAAACGCACACCGGTTTTTTTAGCAGTTTCCTGATAACATTTATTATTTTCAGTACTTTTTAATGATGTTACTTGGCAAGTTTTCACACACCACACACCTTTTCAATGCAATGAATCGACACCTTTGGACTACAATGTGTCAAGTATATAATTTTCTATTAAAACTTGCCAAGTTACATCATTAAAAAGTACTGTAAATAATAAATGTTATCAGGAAACTGCTAAAAAAACCAGTGTGCGTTTCTCTGACTATTATAATTTTAGGTATTTCTATGTAACGTGATACTTATTCAAAATGTACCTTAAAAACTGCTGGAAATCAAGTGTGCATTCCTATAACTACGAGTATTTATGATTTGAGGTATTTTTATGGAACTTGGTACTTATTCAGATCTCACTTCTTTTATAGGCGAAGCATTCCTATAGTATCGAACTTGGCAGCCTTTCACATTCATGTTTTTGATGGGATTTCATTTATTTTTGTTAGGTGTAGGTTCTTTATTATTTTTTTATCACTTTTGCTTTAGGAAATGTCTCATTCCACTTAGGTATGTACTTTATACTATACCCTTTATACTAAGCGTCTAATTCTATTTTACTATTTATTTATAGGTGATTTTTACAAATAAACTGGCTCCCTACACCTATAAAATGTACCTACTTACATATAATTACATACATCAATAACGTACTTTATTCTGTTTGTAAGTACGCTACCTACATAGATAATTAATAACTTGGTAATACCTACCTACCAGTAGGTATTATAATTGGTGGCCTATTATGTAGCCCTAGAAGTGCACCATCCCATCTCATCCCGTGGCGTATCGGAGGGTGAGATGGGCAGTAGTATATATAATTCCATCTTAGAGTATATATGATTTCCATGTTCTTGAATCTGCGATTTTATTAGTTGTAAAATTAGAAAGTATTTAGACTATGCGAGAAAAAATAGTCTTTTCATTTTTGTTTGACTGATTTAGCGCACCTAGTGTACCTAGTGACCTGCTTTGT
This sequence comes from Pammene aurita, assembly GCA_947086415.1. Classification (NCBI taxonomy): domain Eukaryota; kingdom Metazoa; phylum Arthropoda; class Insecta; order Lepidoptera; family Tortricidae; genus Pammene; species Pammene aurita. Next base: position 3,956,559 of record OX352296.1, read on the forward strand.
ACTTCGTAAATCGTGGGTTCGGTTCCCGCAACAGACACACACAGAGTGGTGAACAATTTTATTGTTCTTGTCTTTAAGACAAACATGTATTGTCTTAAATTGCTATGTATCTAAATTTAAATAAGTCTTATCTCATTTCCACTCCATACCTACTTATAGTAGAACAAAATTACACATTCGTTGTTTTCGAAACTGACTCACACTTGGCCGGTTTCAGATTTTTACTTTATTTCGACCTAAAGACAAACCTTCGAGCCAAATTTCAGGTCGGTACGACCATTGGAAGATAGACCCACTTAGTTCATTATGACTTCATAGTAGAACAAAGTTACACCTTCGCTATTTTTAAAACTGACTCACACTTGGCCGTTTTCAGATTTTTCCCTTTACTTTGACCTTAAGACCTATCTCCATGCCAAATTTCAAGTCAGTACGACCATTTTAAGTGGTCTAGGTTTTTGATGAGTCAGTGAGTCAGTGAGTGAGTGTATAGTAAAAATAGCGATTTTCTGACGTCAATATCTCAAGAACTGCTATAGGTAGAATAATGAAATTTTGTATTCTAGACAATTAAGGGGATGTCAACAGACACTCGAAATTTCATATGCGTAGATAAAATATGTTTGGAGTTATAGGGTGGTCGAAATTGGCCCGAAATGGTTCGTGTAATATAACCCACGGCCGGTGTGTCGCTTTTTTTTGCTCGAACTTGGCGGACACACTGCCGTGTGTCTAGATATCTGATTTTACCGAAGCTATACAATAGATAGCGTATCTAGGCTTGCTGAAGTAATAAAATAATAATGTAAAAATGCTGAGGCGGGTCCATTTTGTGGTAAACTGTGTATATATGTTTTATATTTCTTTTGTTTTTATTTATTTTTTATACTTTTGTATGGTTTATCACGAATAAAACGATTGATTCTGATTCTGATTCTGAAGTCGGTAAAGTAGCGATACGAGAACGCCATGACTGTTCAATCAAAGCAAACAACGTGTGTACTTGTTGTGGAGAAATAAAACAAAGTTTTTGACTGTTTTGTTGTGATTTTTGGAAAAGCGAGTCTATCAACTTTTTGTATTACGTTTCGTATCTTTACGAACACGGTTAGTTAAAACTATTAAATTGTGACTATAACTTTTTATCCACCTGTTAAACGTATTCTTGGCATAAATAATTCGAAATATTTAGTACTCCGGGCAAGACGGATATGGGCAAAACGGATAATAGCTATGCGTGTATGGAAAACACCAAAAAGGTACTAAATATAAAAATAACTTAAGATTTCTAATTTCTAGGCCCCAGCAAAACTAACAAACAAAAACTTCTCTTAAAACAAACAAAAAACGAGATAATAATTTATAGTGTTCTTTTTGGTATGCGCTGAAAGATGCATTGACCCACCCACCGAAGACAGACTCAGTGTAACCAGTGCAAAAGCCCATTAGGGTTGTACTTCTTATTCAAGGGTAGACGGCTATTTTTTTGATGAATGCGATGCCTAATTCATATATTTGTCATATATGTATCCTTTTTGCCCTTGAGGTATATCCCTTTTGCCCGAGGTGGTCGGGCAAAACGGATAATTGGCACTATTTGTTTAAAAAATAATAACACTAAGAAGTTATTTAAGTGTAAGGATTTGTGATAGCATTTTCCAAAGTTAACTGTACATAGTACAAATTAAAAATATAAAGTGTTATTTTGATTAAAAATTAGGGTGTTTTTTTCATCATTCCCTTAACATATGCGTCTTGCCCGGGCTTCCCCTACTTGTAGCGTATTTTTATATCAAAATAATAAGCAACCTCGCCATGTACTCGGCCAACATTACCGTAAGTAATAGATCATTATTTTATTGTAAAGATCGATGCCTGACAGAAGCATCACTAGTTCATGAATTGGATAGACACATACATACATAACAATATGTAGAGAACGAATATTTGCGGCGATTTCAAGATTGTGAGAGAGCAGTCCCGTACAGCCTCAGTTTACTCAGCCTACTTTTTTTTATACCACGACGGTGGCAAACAAGTATACGGCCCGCCTGATGGTAAGCAGTTACCGTAGCCTATGGACGCCTGCAACCCCAGAGGATTCACATGCGCGTTGCCTACCCTTTTAGAACCTATACACTCCTTTTTTGAAGAACCTCATACTGTAGCCCGCTGGGAAAAGTTCATTCCACAGCCGCAACGTACTTTTTTCTAATTGATGTACAATTTTCAATGAAACAGTACCAAGATTTTCGGTTGTCAATAAGGCATTACATCATCGAAGAGTGCCAATTTTACTGTTTCCATGTGGCTTAATCCAGGTGAAAAAGTGTAAACATAATATATCTTTGATACTGTATATATTTTTTTGCCAGGAACTTGTTTCCCAGTGGGATAGCGATCTATCTATCTATTCAGCCCGTATCCACCCACTGCTGAGTATAGGCCTCTTCTTTATTACGCCACTCTCCTCGGTCCCGTGCCAGTCCCATCCACTGCACACCCATCATTTGGCAGATATCGTCTGACCATCTGATTGGCGGTCTCCACACTAACCTTTTGGCCCATTTTAGCAAAGTTTTTTTTTCACTTGTTGAAACTTGTTTCCATATTAAATTTTATCCCTTCAAATTCCCATTTTTAACGATAATCCGTCCACGTCACGACCTGCCCCACTCAGAATTACGCCGGCTCGTAAACCAAGGCTCAGGGGAAATCTGCCCAGCGGAAATATGGGACGGCAATAATTGCCCGCCGGTGTCTTTGCCCATTGGATTATGTCACTGATTCGGGGTAAAAGTGAATTAAATTTGTAAGTTATAGCCGACTCTCTTTCTTAGCTCGATACTTCGTCAAAGTAATTTTTTTTAACCCATTTAACCCCTTTAGGGTTAAATTCTTATTTAGCGGAGCTTCACGATGAGATTGCGATGCTTTGCCTCAGAATTCTCTTTACCACCTTCGGTCTTCATCATCAGGCCAGTTTGATTTCATCTTAAGTGATATTTAACTGCCACCTTCATTAATGTCGCAAATTACAGCTCAATTATCTGCAAAATTGCTGTGGAAAAATGGTTTGCAAACACATATTCCACATTATTGACTTTCAACTGTCGTGAGACATACTATAGCTTGGCAAAAAAATCTAGAAACGGAACTATTTTTTTATATTTTTAAAACCACTGGCAATTTCGATTAAAGTGTCACATCGTAGTAGACAAGACGTCGACGCTGTTGTGTTTTTAGATTGTTTATTTAATTTTACAGTAGTTTGTAAGTTTAGGGTCAGTGAATGTGTGTAAGGTAGTTTTAAGTTGTATTTTTTTGTATTCTATTTTTGTATTGTATTGTTTGGAAAATATTTTTTTTTTGTATTTTGCGGATACATCATTGTTAGAATTCAATGACATCAGCATGCAATGCACAGAATAATAAGCAGTTCCATCGACAAACTGATTTTCAACGTTTTTGGTGAAAACTTGCATAATATATAAGCGGAAACTGTGGCGCTTAATTCTTACGTTTGTTTACAAAGTAAACAAACCTTACTGATTTTAAAGGTTAGGTCCACATAAACCCACTTGATACTTGCGAAAAATTTTGAGTGTGGTAGATCAATAAATCTGTTTTCTTCATTATTTCTCAATACCCAAAGAGCTCATGCACGCACATGTGACTCCTTTGGAGTTGCAGGCGTCCATAGGTTACGGTAGCTACTGTAGCATGACGCTACGTTTATCGTACGACATCTGTCGACTTTCTTTAGAACTTCTGAACTTCTGTGTCTAAGGGAGGTCTAAGGCTAGGTCGCGGTTGATATATAAAAAAGCGTACATTGTGATTCACGGCATTACGGGTAGATAGCGCTTATATCAGTCCGCATTTTGTGATACACGACTGGCAGTTATAAAATTGAGATAATATTCGCGCTACTTTTGAATATGAATTTTTGAGGTATTCCAGATTGTCAAGAAAAGAAAAGTTGATTTTGATTGAGTGTGTCAGATGGACGAGGAGATTTAAAAAGAAAAAACATATCCTGGTTTAGTCTGAGGGTTTTGCTATAATTTGCTTAGTTGCATCGTGTTGAAGTGCGATCTATTTCTCTAGATGTTTGCGTTCAAACATTATATAGCAAGTGCTAATACATTATTGAATTAAATACAAATTCTTTTTAAACCAAATACGTTGCCGGACAAAAAGGCCACCAGTGGGACCGCCTGAGCCGGAAGGACTCCGGAAGGCGCTTGTGGGTGCTGGACCGGCGAGACGGTCTGCAACCGCCGCGTGTTCCGCGTGATTCTTCACCGTCGTCGGAGAATTAGAGCCCGCATCCAGCGGGCTCTCCAAGTGAGAATGAGAGTTCAGCGAGCTGTTGGGTCCGCCTAAACCAAAGAGACGCTTGCCCACGAACTCTATTCAAATTCAACTACAGTTTTAGCCATCCTGTCTTTCGAGAATATCATATTATTTACATTTTTTTAAAAACGTTATAAATCCGATTCCTTTTTTTGTATCCAGTGTTTTTGTGCCATAATAGCTTTTTTTTTGTTGTTTTGCTAAAATATTCCCAAAATTCTAATTGCCTCGTTTGACGGGCGTACAAAGACCTGGCTCTTTAATTTAGGCTACGTTCAGCCAGCGAATCATCTGTCACCATCCATATCACCCGCCTCATTAATCCATTATTTTCCTGCAGCCAAATTACCAGCCGAGTCTTTTTTTGTACTTACCAGTTTTGCTAGTACTCCATCCTTTTTATTTTCCTTTTGTGCGGAAAGTAGACGTTTACGATACTAAGGTAACTATTGAATGTGAAATATCCTTATATAGATACAGTTATCGTCATTTTTATGTGAAGTGCTAATATTAAATATTCTGATTATTGTAATTTAATTACATTCTAACCACTAAGGAAGTTATTGAATGTGAAATATCTTTATATAGATACCGTTATCGTCATTTTTATGTGAAGTGCTAATTTTAAATATTCTGATTATTGTAATTTAATTACATTCTAACTACTAAGGAAGTTATTGAATGCGAAATATCTTTATATAGATACCGTTATCGTCATTTTTATGTGAAGTGCTAATTTTAAATATTCTGATTATTGTTGCTAATTTTAAATAATTTACTTTATCTTCAAAATTAAACGTGTTAATGCAATTATAGAAGTGTTTTACTGCACTTCTTACCATCAGGCGGACCGTATGCTTGTATGCCACCGTCGTGGTATAGAAAAAATAATAAAAATACCATAATTACAATACCTGGATCACCTTGCAAGCACCGAAGAGGATTTATAAATAGGGTTTGATTGTTTTGATCACTGTGATGTTTTTATTAAAGCTTGTTTTCAACATTGTGTTTTTGTTACTATTATTTATTCATTACTATTGATTCATGGTAAATACCCCGTTTTTAGGGTTCCGTAGTCAACTAGGAACCCTTATAGTTTCGCCATGTCTGTCCGTCCGTCCGTCCGTCCGCGGATAATCTCAGTGACCGTTAGCACTAGAAAGCTGAAATTTGGTACTAATATGTATATCAATCACGCCGACAAAGTGGTAAAATAAAAAGAGGAAAAAAATGTTTTATTAGGGTACCTCCCCTATACGTAAAGTGGGGAGTGATTTTTTTTTTTCATTTCAACCCTAACGTGTGATATATTGTTGAATAAGCATTTAAAAATGAATAGGGGTTTACTGAAATCATTTTTTGATAATGTTAATATTTTCGGAAATAATCGCTCCAGAAGTAAAAAAAAATGTGTCCCCCCCCTCTAACTATTGAACCATAAGATTTTAAAATATGAAAAAAATCTCAAAAGTCGAACTTTATAAAAACTTTCTAGGAAAATTATTTTGAACTTGATAGGTTAAATAGTTTTTGAAAAAAAATTACAAAATTATTTCTGAACTAAGTTTGTAATTTAACCGTATAAGGGGTGTTTATTGTACCTCTAATTTCTACAAAATCACAATGAAATGACGTGCTTTCAAATAAAGTAAAAACAGTGAAAATCGGTTCACGCAATAAAGAATTATCCCATAAAAATCATCTTCCATAGTTTAAGCTCGCGCGCAATAGTTTACTTAATTTGCCGATAGATGTCGCTGTACGTGGAACGCTCATATAATATCCTACCTGGCGGTGTTATTTTAACTCTTAAGTCCCACTTACTGTGACGGACGGAAAACTACGGAACCCTACACTGAGCGTGGCCCGACACGCTCTTGGCCGGTTTTTTTAATAGTAGTTTTAAAATTTTGTGTAGTAATTTATTGAGGCGACATTTTCGCTAAGATACTTGGGTATAGGTACAATTTTGTCATTGCTTTTTTCGGTCTATATTTTTAAAATAAATAACATACCCAGTAGACCAAATAAACAATTGTAGTTATAGGCCCATATCACTTATACCAGTAAACTCGAAGATTTTTGAACGTTTGATGAGCAGTTGAATAATGAAGCAGATTAGAAAAAACGATTTGCTAAATCATTAGCAATACGCTTATCAGCCTGGTGCCGGATTCTAATTTTAAAATACATTAATAACACATTAACAACACAACCTATCTCAAACAAACATTCAACCAATATTGAAGTTGTATTGGAGTTGCGTTGAAATATTTCTCAAGCAAAGACTGATATTTCTGATTCAGATGTTTATGCCGTAGCTGTATTGCGTTGTTAATGCATTGGAGTTGTATTTAAGTTGGATTGTGGTTATACGTATTTTAAAGTTAGAATATGGCCCCAGGTCGGTTCACCGCGGATGTAATGAGAGTGATGGCGCGCAACGAGGGCGGGCGGCAGGTCAAGTATCAAAATAATGTTTCGGGTTGTATGTTTTTTTTTTAATTAATGGCTTTTACTCCTCGCCTATTTTAACGAGGTGAATTCTGCCGATGTCAAGGTACACTTAGGATTTTATTCATTTTCGTAAAATAAAATAAAAAGCAACGTTGTTCGGTTAAGGCCTTGTTGATTGTAAAGTGATAGCCTCCTTACAAACACGTGGGTGTCCGGGACCCCTAATAACCGTTTGTTCAACTAAAGGGTGGTTACTCGCGTTTTGGGACTAATTTTTCATTAGCTGCACACTTGTTCGTTAGGTCACCGCACAAGCTATCAATATTACACACTGAACTACGTAAATGAGCAAAAAACAAAAAAAACTATTCCAAAGACGATGCAGCCATCTTGAAGCGTAAACGATTATCTCGTATATGTTATTGTTTATTATGTTTTTTGTAACTGTCATGAATTAATCTTTCATTCATTCATTCATTCATTCATTCAAATATTTATGTCGTACTTAATGTGTTGCTATATTAGCGAAAGTGGCCTATTAATGTCTAGTCTTTTTTGCCAGGCTATAACACTATAAAATACTACGGTTTGACTCACGTATATTTAGTCAGTCAGTGGAGAGGAAAAAAAGGGGAGGCCGTTGTACAACAGTGGGACACTAAATCCGGTTAAGGAAAAAAAACTACGCGCGACATGTTTCAACGTAACCTAGTACCCACAACTCAGCCGAAATGTGTAAGATTTTCCCATTATATTTATTTAATTAGAATTTAACTAAACAGTTGTTATAATGTAATTAATTATCGAATTAAAAAAATCAACCGACCCTGTGTCTACATTACAATTTTGAATGTATTAAATAGTTTTCTTAAAACTTGTATGAAAAAACGTTATTCGAATTATTCGTATTATCCGAATATTAATATAGGTAAAATCCGGATAGTAAATTAAACGGATATTCGAATAAAACGGATATCCGGATATTAGGATTACAAGCCCTAGTGCCGGATTCTAATGAACACAACCTATCTCAAACATAATTCCAACACACAACAAACAATCAACCAATATTGAAGTTGTATTGGAGTTGCGTTGGAATATTTCTCAAGCAAATTCTGATATTTCTGATTCAGATGTTTATGCCGTAGCTGTGTTACGTTGTTAATGCATTGGAGTTGTATTGAAGTTGGATCGTGTCTATACGTGTTTCAAAGTTAGAATACGGCCCCGAGTTTCAACATCGGTTCAACTGGCATTTTAGTGCTTGAAGATCAGTCGATGGAGACCTGGGCTCACCAAACCATGTCGTAGGTAATAATAATAAAATAATAAAATACTCTTTATTGTACACCTCAATAAAAGAAACTGAGACAGAAAAATTACAAAACTTAAGGTAAACAACAGGCGGTCTTATCGCTAAGAAGCGATCTCTTCCAGACAACCTTAAGGTAGCGGAGATTGGTTAAATCATTAATGTCAGTAGGTGTTGAAAATCATGACAAGATCTTAATTTATCATACACATAGTAATTATGGCAAAATATCTATATACTTATATAAATAATCCATTAAAATAAACATATACATATTACACAATTTACACATAATTATTACCAAATAAACATATCTACTTAAAACACACTTACATATACATACTCTTACATATATATAAATAACAGTGTTAGACCATGGAGAAAAGGACTCAGACAAAAGTATCACGACGGAGAAAGATAATGAAATTTAAGATTTTTTTTAAATGAAGTGGGAGACTGTGCGCACCTTATGCCCACGGGCAGTGGGTTCCAAAGGCGAACCGCTTGAAAAGTAAAGGAGCTATTATAGAATTTTGAAGAGGATGACGGTACGGAGAGAAGCAAATTTCGGGAACACCTGACAGAACGGAGAAAGCTAAAGCGCACCTTGAGATAGCGGGGAGTTGCGGGGTTAAGGCGACGATATATGCAAACACGTCAAATCGAGGTGTTTTCGTGCAAGGTTTTTGAAGAAAACAAACCACGTTGGAGCATGTATGTTACATTTTCTGTAGGGGCATATAGTTGGGTTCGGTCTACCGATACGTGCTTGGTCTTGTATAACATAATTAGGTATATATATCATCGTTATGAAACTGTTTTGGAGAAAACTTGTCGCAAGTTTTATTTCGGTCAGAAATAATTCTATGTTGCGAAATTAAACATAATTACTTCTTAGCACATTGCTAATGTTCTACCGATAACTATAGTCGTATTAAGCGCTTAATAAAGGTTTTAGACGCAAAACCTTGTAGAGCCTGTAATAATCAGAACTATGCAATTGCTGCAATAAAACTTATAGGCGTTTATTCTATTGCAGCCAGAGACATGTTTCATGTGTCAAATTTGAGTAATATGATTAGTAATTTTGAATGCGGAAATTCGTTCCACATAGCTTAGGTTATAGTACGCTTGCTTACTAAGTAGATATGTCCGAGTTCAAATCCAGGCTGATGTTAACTTTTTTGTTTATTTTTTTATCTCATTTCTCATTTATATTTTCAATCCTGATCCTAAGCGATTTATAGGTATTTTTGGACAAAAAAAAAGTCAAATCATACTATAGTCAAGTTAGTAGTTAGTTTAATCTTTTTATGTTGACTTTTTTACCCAATATATTTAAACTACCAACTTATTAAAGAGACTAATTCATTATTCAATTTTTACAGTGGGTATGGGTACTTTTTACCATAGACGGCTTCTTCCATGTTTTTACCATAATTTATATTACAAGAGTGCGTTTGTTCGAGCAGTTTCCATCCGAGGCGACGTTGCCAGCTTACTCTCATTTGCTAATTTCGCTTCTTGCTTTGCGCTGTTGCAAGCTAGATCTATATTATGATATGAATGACGGATACATTGAATACAATCAAATGCGCTTGAAGTTGAAACACATTCGTGCATTTGTCAGTGATTTGTCCACATCATCGTGTTAGGTTGTATATCTCTCTCTTTACTATGGAATAAGAAAGAAACAATCGGCTCGGCTGTCCCGGCACTCTGCGATGTCTGGTCGCGCCACGCCATGGTTTATTGCATGTTCGTTTTCGTACGATTTAAAAGATATGGTGAATTATTAATATTATTATTAGGTAGGTAAGTAGATATGGAATTAATTTAATCGTATAAGTATATATACCAATATAATTTCTCACAATCCCTAAAATGAAAAAAACAATAAGTAAGGTACGATGGGGTAAGACCAGACCATTTTTGAACTAGTTGGTCAGCTTTCAGGGCTGACTTTTATGCTTTACCTTTGTAAAAATTTCTCGAAATATTAATCCTTGTTTCAAATCAGTATGAAGTGTACCTAAGCTGTTTTTCCTGTATAAATTTTCAAAATCTACTCCTTCTACTTAAGATTGGACTATTGAATAAAATGTACTCTTAGTAAGTTTTTAGGTGCTAGTTTTCTTCCACTTATCGATTTTGCCAGCTTTGTAATGCAATAATAAATTTTGAAGTGCCCTTACTTATCGTTCTAGAGCTTATATGGTCTTGTTTAGATTAATATTATACGAGAATAAATCATACTCGAAAGGTTTTTTTATAATAAAACATTTTTTGTAAAAGTGGAGTATGTGTCAGTTTTCCGTCCATACTTATTGATATATTGATATTCAAGTTTTTGAAATAAAAGCTTATAATTAAAATATCAATTAAAGAATAAATAATTATTATCAATGGCAAATTTGACCTCAAAAAGTTTTTTCCATGTAGACGGAGAGCTGGCCACGTCAGATATGACACAATAGTCAGGTTTCATTGCTCTCATTATTGTGTCATATCTGACGTGGCCAGCTCTTAGTCCAATAAATTTGTAGCAGTTTAATCAGGTGGACGGCAACCCGGACGGGAAACTAGTATAACCACCCTATGCACGGTTTCAAATAATAGATATAATTATAAACCGCCTTTATTATGTTAATGTCAACCTTTCAGCATTTTCTCAAACTTTTCAAAAACGAGTGAGTTAAAAATATTGAGAGTGGAAAGACAAGATGTTTCAAACCTTTGAAGCAAGATGTTTCAAAATTTAAAAATTTTAAAAAACGCTTTTGGCTATAATTCTTTTTTTTTTCCCCAGCCTACTTGAAGAGATATAATACGTATCCATACTAATATTATAGTGTGTCTGTCTGTTAACTCTTCACGCTTAAACCGCTCAACTGATTTAGATGAAATTTGGTATGTATAAGGGGATGAAAACGGAATGGAAGTTTATACGGAATTGTTGCTCCCTGTTGACTTGAAATAGCATACGTGCTAGTTTTATATTTGCTCTTAGATTTGACTAACTAGTAACTTTTATTTGGCGTTTTATTATGTAATTCCATATGGCTCATGTTAATTTCGCGCAGACGAAGTCGCGGGTAAAAGCTAGTATTTTAATATTGTAATGGATTTTGATATGATAAAACTTTTGAAATAGATGGCAATTAATCAAAACTAACCCAAAAATGTACCCAAAAAACCGTGACGACCCTATACACGACACGATACAACTAATCCATACTAATATTATAAATGGGAAAGTGTATGTGTGTGTTTGTTTCTTTGTTTGTCCGTCTTTCACGGCAAAACGGGGCGACGAATTGAAGTAATTTTTTAAATGGAGATAGTTGAAGGGATGGAGAGTGACATAGGCTACTTTTTGTCTCTTTCTAACCCCCCACTTCCCTAAAATGGGGGGTGAAAGTTTGTATGGTTTGTTACCCCGAATTTAACGCGAGCGAAGCCGCGGGCAAAAGCTATTATATGTTATTAACTTACTCGTGCTGACTTTTCGTGTTTTTAATTCTTTTGTGTAATTTCAATTTATAATTCTTATGTGAGACGACAAACGCTTTTATATTTGTCAATTTTTTTAGTAAAAAACACTTATGGTATATAAATGAAAATGGTTAAAACATGTTAAAAAATTAATCTTAAACTTTAGGTTGAATTAAGTTATTTGCTTTTTAGCTATGGTTTTCTGTAAGGTACTTCCCCAGTCGAGCTCTGAGCCAGGTCCAGATTTGAGCGTGATAACATTCGCTGAACTGTGCCTTACCACAGTTAGCGAGATAACATTCGGAGTGCCCACCTCCCTTTTGGACATAACATACCCGTGTCTAAACCTGTTCCTAGTAACCAACTAGGTACCAATTTAAAAAATGTTCACAGCAACAATTAATTGGATCCAGTCTTAAATGCCACGCAAAAACAAATCAAACCATTTTTTGTGACAAACAATTGAATTTATAGAACGAAACTTTTTTGTCTATAAAGATCACATGTATGCGCGACATATAGCGGCAGCAGATAGCATACATCCTCCATACTACCCTCTTGAACCTGATGTTTATTCAGTGTTGGGCGTAATTTATTAGATGGTACCTACTTTTGTAATGAATTAAATTGCTAATTAAATTACATGAAAATCAATTATATTAAGTAATTGAAATTGCTTGTAATTGAGATTACATGTCAGTAGTATTCCCGATTACATATAATTTGTAATTGCAATTACTTTTATCTTAACTACTTTTACTTGTAACTTCGATAATTTGAAATAATATACAAGTTCAATTTCTTTTTGGGTCAGCGGGGGCAGCTACCAGATCCCTCGCTGCAACGCGAAAATGGTCTTAGAAGACCTTCCCTCAATTTCAACTTAATCAATCTTCATTAATTTGAAATTGAGGGAAGGTCTTCTACGGATTTTGGAAAAAAACATACAGGATGCGAGATGAGGTCACATTTGGTAAACTTCTTTTTGATGCCAATCGATCCCATTCTTGTATGGGATCAAAAATAATTTGCGGCTAGAAAAGCCACAAATTGATAAAAACTTTTCCCATACTTTATGAAAATTGTTTTTTTTATTTTTCACATGCTGCTTTTTTATGCCAATCGATTCCATTCCTATCGTTTCTAATAGTTTCCTATTATTAGGTGTTGTACTAAAAAGCCACAAATTAAATATTTTCCATACATTTACTTTAAATAATAAATAAATATTATACGACAATCTTACACAAATCGACCTAGGCCCACAGTAAGCTCAATAAGGCTTGTGTTATGGGTACTAGACGACGATATATATAATAGATAAATATGGATAAATACTTAAATACAAAGAAAACATCCATAACTCAGGAACAAATATCTGCGATCAACACACAAATAAATGCCCTGACCAGGATTCGAACCCGGGACCTCCTGCTTCGTAGGCAGGGTCACTACCGACAGGGCTAGGAGATCGTCAAATAAAGAATAAGTGATTTTTAGGGTTCCGTAGCCAAATGGCAAAAAACGGAACCCTTATGGATTCGTCACGTCTGTCTGTATGTCTGCCCGTCCGTATGTCACAGCCATTTTACTCGGAAACTATACGACGTATCTGAATAAAATTTACACATAAGGTGTATTCTGTATGCCGCTACTTAGTTATGTATTTAAATTAAAAAAAAAAAATTTAAGGGGGGCGCTCCATACATGTATCTAAATTTCAAAAAAATTGTTTTTACCATATATCAACATGTGATACATCAATCGATAGGTCTTTAAAAATAATATTGAAGTTTTTTTGATCATTTTGTGATTAAGTAAATATTTTTTGATATAATCGCTTCGAAAGTCAGAAAAATTTTGTAGCCCCCCCTGTAACTTTTGAACCGTAAGTCCAAAAAATATGAAAAAATTTGAGAAGATGCGCCTTATTATATACTTGCTACGAAAATTGTTTTGAACATTATCGGTTAAGCCATTTTTGAGCCATTTCCAAAAAACTTCTTCCATAGGCATCAGATACGACCTTTTGCTATTAGTTTGGTTCTTATTCCATTGAAGGTACGGAACCCTCCTATGCGTGGTCCGACACGCACTTGGCCGGTTTTTTAAACTTTTCACTTAAACAACAGTCGTTTTTATTAAGCATACCTACCGGAAGAAACATTTAAGTAAAATGTTAATGTACCTGAAAAAAGCGGCATCGCCATTATATCAAAATGCAACTAGGTACAGGTACACAATAGTGTTGGAGGATGTGTGGTTTGTATTTGCAACTAAAGGATAATTTTCCAGATAGGTAATTGAATTATCCGATGTTCTCCCGATGCGGTCTTATCCCAACGCACTTTACCGTCCTCATTGAAAGCGATTTTGACCATCTCTAATTTCGTTATAGATACTAAAAACCTGGATTTTTCAGAGCAGAAGAGGACATAAAACAAATTAGTTACAAATAATATTATCTTCAGTTAAGTACATTTTATTTGAACTTTTATTTTGAAAGACTTGACACGTACTTGACACATATAAATATAACCGCCATGATGAATGCTTATTTTGGATATTTAGAATAAAACATTATAATTGTGCGATTATGATACTGTAGGTAATGGCGTGCGTTGGTCAAGTAGTTTTATATTATAGGTAACTTTAATTATTTCGTCATTGATTACCTACATACAATAGTAACTTTAATTAAGTAAGTACACATAAAATGGAATCATTATCAAAGCGCCATCTTACTGTAAAAGACCGCGATTGCTTGACTATTTAAACATGTCAACATTGAATTGTCATAGTTCATCTCAAGTATACTAGATGGCAGAAGCGGAAGCTGCGATTATAAAAACGCAAAATGCAGTCGTCAACCGCGATACCCGTCACCTTAAAAAGAATAGAATAAAGAAGTGACAACAGATCATACTTGCGCAACCCAAATATGAATCAAATGCAGACATTCTGAATGCGCTCAAGTTTATTGAGTTGATCTTCAGTAAGTAGCTCACCAAACGAAGGCGCTTAACTGCCTGATAGGGGAAGTAATTCGTGTATAGCTGAATTTTGGTGTAGTTGTAGGCAAAGGTATCTTACACAACATACTAAAAGTACCGGTGGATGGGGGCGCCGCTAGCGGGGAGAGGGGGGTGTAAAGGTCCCTTATTTTGGTTTTTCGTAAATAACTCGGTAACGGTAGCTCATACGAAAAAATGTTCTATTGCTTAATTCATCCACATCTAATTTTCTATAAAAAAGATTCTTTACAATTTTTTGCTAGGATCAATGTTTAATGAGATATCGAGGAAATACGATAAACACTTTTTTAAACTTTCAGAGCTAATATTTACGAAAGTATTAGTTTTATCCAAAAATTGTTTCAGAATACCCTTATTGTTTTAAAAAGACCTATCTAACGATACCCCACACATTAGGGTTGGAGTAAAAATAATATTTACCCCCCCACTCCATGTGTACGGGAGGTACCCGAAAAAATAATATTTTTTCACATTTTGTTTTAAAACTTTGCCGGCGTGAATAAAGTACATACTCACACGATTTTTTTATTTTCTAGTACTAACCATCACTGAGCAGGCTGCTCACCCTGCTACCTCACTTCCTACCCTTATAGTTTCGCCAAGTCCGTCTGACCCCATCTGTCCGTCTAGACGTCTAGTACTAAACATCACTGAGCAAAGCCGTGGACGGACAGACGGGGACAGACGGACATGCCGAAACTCCAAGGGTAGGACCCCTCCTCACCCTGCTCAGTGATGGCTAGTACTAGAGAAATTAAATTTCGTATAAGTATGTGTTTTAATTACGCAGACAAAGTTTTAAAACAAAATGTGAAAAAATATTATTCTTTCGGGTACCTCACGTACACATGAAGTGGGGGGTAAATATTTTTTTTACTCCAACCCTAATGTGTGGGGTATCATTAGATAGGTCTTTTTAAAAAAATAAGGGTATTCTGAAACCACTTTTGGATAAAACTAATACTTTCGTAAATATTAGCTCCGAAAGTTTAAAAAAGTGTTTATCGTATTTCCTCGATATCTCATTAAACATTGATCCTAGCAAAAAATTGCAGAGAATCTTTTTTATAGAAAATTAGATGTGGATGAATTGAGCAATATAACATTTTTTCGTATGAGCTACCGTTACCGAGTTATTTACGAAAAACCAAAATTAGGGACCTTTACAACCCCCCCTTTCCGCTAGCGGCACCCCCATCCACCGGTACTTTTAGTATGTTGTGTAAGATACCTTTGCCTACAACTACACCAAAATTTGGCTATACACGAATTATTTCCTCTTAGTTTTCCTTTATTGGGTGGGCTAAAGGTCAAGATAGCAAATATCAGCGTAATCTAAGATGGGGAGGAGAAGAGTCTGACTTAGCGCAATTTTGGTAGGAATGGGTAAGAAGTTCTGCAATCTCCTAAGCGAAGCTACGGCAGCGAACATCTTCCTGCTTACTTCGCAAACTTGAGGCCCCCAAGATTACTGTCCATTATGATGCCAAGGTTTTTGACTTGCTGCGAATATGGAATCAACACGCCATTAAAGTAAATAGGATCGATCTGGCCAAAATCAATTCTAGCAAGCAGCTTAGAGCTTCCAATAATAATAGTTTGAGTCTTTGCTGGGTTGACCTTGAGACCAAAACTTTGACTCCAGTTCGAAATACTCACTAAGTCGCTATTTACAGTCTTAATAACAGATGGGAGGTCGCCAGTTACACCCTGTGAGTAAATCTGAAGGTCGTCAGCACAAAGATGGTAGTGGGAAGAGAGATTAAGAGTAATTGAGTTTAGGTACTGACTACAACGAACGTGTAACTTGTGGTTTCCTCGAAAGCCCCAAAAATTACCATTTCATTTTGTGCCTTGTTCGTACACGTGCTGGTTTGTTTCTGTTTCCACGGACTATATCTCATAGAATCCGCATCTCTTCCCATTTCAAAGTCGTGGTGGCTACCAGATATTTATTATATTTAGAAAACCAACAGCGATACAGAGTCTATATCTTATGCCAAAGTAAACTGTAGAATGGGCCAGTTATAGGTTTCCCTACATATTTTGTATTATATAATGACAAGCGGGCCGATTGGTATGCAACCCATGCAAATTGCACCCGTTTACACTGTGCTTGACGGCTTACATTACAACGCAATAAAAATTGTAATTGAAATTAGATAACACTTGCATGCTTAGTCAATTTTGTTATTATTAAGTAAACATAAGATAATCAATGAATTTAGTTTAGTTTAGTTCAGTGAAAACACAACTGTAAACCAAGAGCGAATCAACTGCCATCAAACTGTTTTACAGTTTGGCAGTGCAACTGATATGTAACACCTATGTATGTAATGTGTCCTTATGAAATAAAATATTAATTAATTAATTAATCAAACGGGCTATTGTACATTTAACAAGTTGGTAGCAAAGAAATTACAATGAGTGCAAGTACTGCAAATAGATATTTAAAGAACTACCTATGATGAAAGTAACGGTATACGGTAACGTCTGAAATAGTAGTTTCCGATACAAGTGCGAGAAGTATGTCACTTTGCACGAGCACCAAGGTTACCTGACCTGAGCCGAGAGGCGAGGGTCAAGACTCGGGACGAGTGAAAATGACACTTCCGCACGTGTGTCGAACAACGTTTTTAATACAATTGCGAAAAAATTACAATAAAATAATAAAATTACATTTATATTCTGTCAGTGTACGAAAAACAGCTTCATTCAATCGCGCGTTATTCAAGTAATACTATTGGGTCTCGTATAATCTCTTTATGCTCAATCGCGCGTAGTTCAGGTGGGTCATTTATAAGCGGGTCTCGCATAATACTCATTTATTTAAAATTCTGATCTGCAAATCGTGCGTAAAATCAAACTTTACGCACGACTTGCAGATCAGATTACTTTTTAGCACTAGTGCATAAAATCAAACTTTACGCACGATTTGCAGCTACATAAACTAAACTTTTTGAGCAATTGTATTAAAAATATATATCGAAAACTTTACGCTTTGGTAATAGAGTCAATGGCTACATATTATTGTCACATTAAATGTATCCATATTCTCAGCCGTGACTCCTAAATATATAATTTGTTAAGAAAAAAATATCTATTAAATAGATGTTTTAGAGGAAGAATACTGCTTACAATTTTAAAATTTCCTTTTTGAAGATTCCTCTTTTAATTTTTTTTAGGACTCCGTAGTCAACATATAACCCAGGCAGCGGCAAGCGGTCGCCATTGGTGAGAGCGGGATACCGCGTTTTGACCTTTTGCTCCACTTCCACCTATGCCACCGTTCGAGTTCGTGGTAGAGCTCAAAAAATAGAACGGCAAGCTATTAAAACTATCCTGGCTTCAGCACTAGCTTACTAGCCTGAAAGTTAAGCTAGTTTTTTATACACGAAGATAGACCCACTAGCTTGCTAGCTTACTAGCACTAGCTTACTATACTGGCTTGAAAAACTAGCCTCGTGTATTCCGGGCATTATGGTTTCGCCAAGGGTAGGTGGGCAATCAAAGATATCACGGATACGGCCTTGGCTAGCATCGGATACTTTTTTTTGTTTGGCAAAATCCCACTCGTTTATTTGCGCCACGGTCACCGATAGCATAATTTTATCTTAATTTTGTCCGTGACCTTAGCAAGTTTATAGTAGCATTTTTGTGCTAAAATCACAGTAGGATTGGGCAGATTAGGTAATAAGTTATACATAGAACTAACTAGTTATATACTAAAATTACTGATGGATTAGGCAGATTGGGGCAGGTCCAGCAATCAAACTAATCGCATACCTGTAAACTCTAGAAAGTCGGAAGATGATTGTATGTAGACGTTATTCACCATGCGTGATCTGTCAAAATGCTGTCAAACGTTGAATTTGTAGGAAATAGGAAAAATTGCCGTAGAAATATTTTATTTTAATATTCTGTGGCTATGTCCTATACACGTCTATCTGGTCGTCCACAGCTTATATGTATTAGCTCTTTTTTTTACTGAAATAAATAGAATAGAAATTGTTATTCGGTGGTACAAAATATAATAATAACATATAAACTTAATCTATTTACATCTTGATCCTAAACTAGAGAGCACCAAAAAGGATGCCGCTGTGAATATGCCGATAGCTAAATACTTTTAGCCATGGCGCTGGTTTTCAAATATGTAATAGATATGTTAATTAAAAAAACTTGTATAACAAGCTTAGATTGCTCACTCCTTCCTTTTACTTATTAATAATAAAAGATGTATATGAGCCATAGAAGGTATGATACCACTTAAATTATTCAGATTCAGATCATTTATTCATAAATACTTATAATATATTTACAAGTCATGTTCTTAATATATGTATAGGTGTAATTCACTTAAGTTACGTAGGAACGTGTTATATTATATATATTATTGCATACATTTATTTTATAATTAAATTACCCACCTAATTTATTTATTTATCGTATGGCTACATGTCACTGGATATAGCTAGGCATTTCTTCCCTGGGGTAGTAGTAGTGGGAAAGCAGATGATGAAGAAAATCCAGTGAGTGCTGCGAGGTCCAGAGGGGACAGTGCAGCTGCCAAGTTTGTTACTCTTTTAGCACCACCCAGGGATCACGTGTAGGGTTGTCTAAGGTGTTTCCTACGGACGCAGAGTAACATATTTACCCACCTAATACAGAATTAGGTTAAGGTCATGTTAGGTAAATACAGACAATTCATTTTATTTGATGTGTAGGGTAGGGAAAGGGTTTAGGGTAAACGGGTTGGTTAATTTCATAAACTCTTTAACACTGTAGCATGCATAGTTTATTAACATTGCCTTCAGTTTTTTAGCGAATATCGCGAGTTTTATTATTATTAAGTGTCAAGCTATTTTAATACATCATACTTATTTTTTTGGATTCCATTCGAACAACATTAGCGGTAAGGCTCTGTAATTCACCTAGATTGTAAGTGGTCTGTGTTTTCCACCGATTCAGGATTCCGCCTCACAGGTTGACTTATTGGAAGGTTGTAATCGGCTGAAACATCTTTTCGAGTGTTTTCATTGTAAATATACGTCCAAAGTACAAAAGTATGAGGGAAAAACAGGCCAAGTAAAACTTGACGTGACTTTAACTTGGAACTTTGCATTTGATTTATTAAGTCTTTTGTGTCAATTTCCACCATTATGAACGTTTTCCAAAAAACGAAACAACAAAAATCTCTCTATAGAACCTGCTTACAAAGTTTTACGCGATCGGTTGAGAAATACCACCTGCAGAGGAGAACAGACGACGCCTGACGGACGGACGTACGAAGGCATTTTATGCTTAAAGAAAGTATAAATAGTAAATTTTTAATAATAATAATAATAATTTAAAGTTGGTCTTTGCTATGGCTTGTATTCAATATATTTGGTATTGGACATTCATTGGTGTACAGGCTTTCAATGATTTAATCACGGTACTAGTGGAAACATATATTGTTTATAAAATTATAACATCTTTTTATGTGGTCAATTAATTATCTTACTTGCGATGAGCATTTTATTTGACTTTTTTTGTACACTTAATTTTTGTACTGTTTCCTAGCAATTAATACTTACCTACATTACTTAATAATAAGTTATTATGTACAATGTAATTTATGGATAACTGTTATTGGCCATCTGTTATGTAACCATTTATATGTAATACTCTTATTTAAGGCTGTTGTTGTCCTGAACATCAATAAATCAATAAAAAAAAAATATATTAAGCTTAAACTGAGACCATCGCTACCGCTTAGCTTCGGTCCAAAATAAGGTAAAAAATTTACCATGTGTATTTTTGGTTTTGAGTTTCATATATTTTTCTAATCGGTACATAATATACTATGTACATAACTTAAATAACGTCAGAAACATCATTCGTTACTACATCGCTTTCCAACTCGCAAAGCCAACTTTGATTGTGTCACGATTCTTACAAACTCCTCAAGTGACGTACAACGAATAAAAAGGACATAGTAAGCTCGATAAAATCTAGAATACTATTCATATTTTCAGTATTTTATCGATATTTATTGCGAGGTCACGTTTTATAGCCCCCGCCCTCTATAAAGCGGCGCGCGTGAAATAAAAATTGTCCTTAAAACATTATACTGCAATAACGTAGTCTAAAATGTATCGGAGATAAGTAACGCTATAAATGCGAAATTATGTCGCCTGTTTTTGTAGTAAAAAAATTATTTAACTTTAAAATACGTTTAGATTAGATCCAACTTCAATACGACTCCAATGTATTAACTACGCAATACAGCTAGTCTGAATTAGAAATATCAGAATTTGCTTGAAAATTATTCTGATGCAACTCCAATACAAGTTCAATAATGGTTTATTATTTGTGGTGCGTTGGAGTTATGTTTGAGATAGTAGTGTTTTTTAATATCTTTTTCATTTAATGTATTTTAAAATCAGAATACGGCATCTAGCGTTTGTCTCCGCGTTTGGCTCCGGTTCAATGGAGGTATCCTTAGCTGCTTGCAAACTTTTTTAATACCACGACGGTGGTAAAGAAGCATACGACCCACCTGGTGGTAAGTACGGTAGCCTATGGACGCCTGCAACTCCAGAGGTAACATACGCGATACCGACCCTATAATATAAAAGAGGACGGTGTTTAGGGTTAAAGGAGCATGAGGGTTCCCCGTCGGCAACACACTGCATCCTCTGAGCTTTCTGGCAACCATACTCACCAGCAGGAACACAACACTGTGAATAGGGTCTAATGCTATTTGGCTGTGGTTTTCTGTAAGCTGGAGGTACTTACTTCCCGAATTGAGCCTTCTACACCATGGAATGTAGAAGAAGAACATTACGTTAAGACACAGAGGCTTTAGTCCCAAGCTGAATGATCCTCTTAGAAGGTAAATTTTCACCCGAGCAGATCAAAATTAAGGTATTTTCCGACTCCGGCAAGTACGTCACATCGTCGTGTTGTAATTTGTTATTAAAATAATAAAAGCGTCCATAAATTATATTTCACACCACCCATTCGGTTAGTGATTTTCCTTCCCTGTTAAGAGAGAAAAGTGGCACTTTTCTCTGCTAGGACTTCTGTACGTTTGTGGCCACATATGTAATGATGGTATCATGGTTTGATGGTGCTGATATGATGATGATAATCGGACCGAACCATGATTAGTGGCTTATCCAGCAGCAGTATGTGTAACGTGGTAGCAACATTATTTATATAGAGCGTTAACTCTTGAAACCCTATCTACGCTCAGGATTCTATGTAGGGAGTAGCTAAATAAGCTATTAATACCTTGTGACACATTGGAGACCTAGTCAGTTAAACTATTTCTTTCTGCTATCTACTTCTACTTTTATTCTTCATTTACTCACCCTAAATGCATCTAAACAAAGTTGTGTTGGTCGCTAGCGTAATTTGGCACACTACGAACTCCCAATGCTGCCAAGCTTTGATATTCATTATCGTGTTTTCCCAATAAAAAAGACTAAGTCCGGCAAACCTGGCGCTCTGGCCCAATTTTACAGTGTAATTAGGGCAGGGAATAAATCCTTTTGAATTGTTTTCGTTTATCAAGCGCCTGATGCAGCATTTCGTCGGTTTTTCGCTATCGCCTCGCACCTCAGCGCGCTGAGCACAGCACGTTGGTGGTGAAGTTAGTTCACTTCGCAATAATATACAAACGTTTGGAAATAAATCATTTTGGACTATTTTAGTTTATCAGGCGACTTATGCAGCATTTCGTCGGTTTTTAGGGTTCCGTACCTCGAAAGGAAAAAACGGAACCCTTATAGGATCACTTTGTTGTCCGTCTGTCTGTCTGTCTGTCTGTCTGTCAAGACCATTTTTCTCAGGAATGCGTGAAGGTATCAAGCTGAAATTTATATCAAATACTCAGGTCTATTGTCCCTTGGAGCTGTGAAAAAATCAAACTTAAAAGCCAACGCAATCAAAAGATACAGTCGTTTATGCTGTAAATTTTAGAGTTTTTCGGCACTCGCAAAACCTACGGGGTACTTCCCGTGAACTCAGAAACTAGAAATTTGGCACGAAGCCACGTCATATAGCATAGACAATGGAAAAATTACAAAAAGTAGAAATTTTAGTAAAATCATAGAATTTTTTTTTTTAATTTTTTAACTTACTACCTTTTTCCTCGTAAACGCGGGGAGGTATTAAATTGAAATTCATGTCACATACTCAGGGCTATAGGACCTTTCAGATGTAGCAAAACCAAACTTTTATGTCAACGCAATCAAAAGAAATAGCAATTAAAGTCGCATATTTTGAAGGGTACGTACGGTCGCACCTTATTGCGTTGTAATAAGGTCCAAAAGTGGATACATCTTTTTGTAGAGTTTGTCCGGAAGGGTCGTGGTTTATATGAGAGTTTTAATACATTCTACGACACTTTTCTTTCCGGACAGGCCCTAGTGGACTGTAAACGATCGGTCGATTTATGATTATTAAAGTGAATGAAAATCATTGTTGCAGTTATCCAGTTACATTTGAAACCTAAAATGTAGCGATTTAAAAAGTGTTTTTTTTAAGCGTATGTCAAATCTGAAATCATACGCTTGGTAAAAATGGTAGCTAGGTATACAATCGTTATATTGGTAAAAGCCATTGGTTGGTTGATTATAGTAGTTTATGTAACTGTTACGTAATAAGGGTCCTTAAAACATGAGTGTGGTTTTATGAAATGAGCCGCAGGCGAATTTCATAATAAGGTCACACGAGTGTTTTAAGGCCTAATTACGTACAGTTGCATACACTGCTTTATCTACACTCTTATCATTTATTCTAAATGCCGTATTCGGAAACCATAGAATGGCCGCCATTGCATCGCCATGGCCAACTCGATTGTGCCGGCGGTCGCGCGGGCGCGTGTCGGGCTGTCGGCGGATGCGCGGGAGGGTGCAGGTGTACATTATGTTACCAAAACTCATAACACATCAATAGTTGAGCGTGTAAAGTTAAAATTACGTTACTGCCACAGATAAAAAGCTTATCATAGTAAAATCGGTTGTGGTAATGCTAGCCATTGCCTACCGTTTTCGAACACGTTTTAGAGAACTTACAAAATGAGTGTAGATAAACTATGTATTCTACTTGATGGGCTATCTAAAACAAATTTTGTGCGCCATGTTTGGCGGTTGACAGAATGACAGATGTCAGTTGCTTGGCATCATGCCAGTGGTCCAAGAGCGAATGTATGGATTTTATGCGCCGGTCTTCTTAGGCATGTCACCTCCTGTTACTTTATGGTAAACGCTGCGCATTTTTGTTTTGAGTTGCATCTTTGGACATTTAACGACCTGGAATTATGTAAAGCCTGACCAGAAATATATGATCAGTGTCAAGAGGGTGCTATTATTCTCATTTAAAGCCTGACCAGAAATATATGATTATTGTCAAGAGGGCGCTATTACTCTCATTTATATGGCAACAGTTCAGTATAATCATAGAGCGTATTATTCTCTATGTTATGGTTACATCTTGATTTGTTTACCTGTCAGCTCTGATGGTAATTTGAAAATTTTTCACGGCTAAATAGTTTCATTTCCCGAGCGTATTATTTACAGCAGTTTATTATATACACTATTTACAATGTTTCGTTCTTGACTATGGATAATTTTGGGATTTTTTTGTCAATGACAGTGACAATGACAGCCTATCATGCACTCACACATGCATAATCATCCTGTGATTAAAATTATTGCCAGTGTAAGAAATTAGTTCCAATGACATTCCGTAACATGGCGCATGATCATATATTTCTGGTCAGGCTTTAACTAAATATTATTAATGTGCTTAATAAGGACCACAAATTATTATTAAAATGAACCATTTTCTTTCGAATAAGCTGCGTATTTTACTGTCAGGGATTAGCAGAAAGGCAAACAACTCTTGCTGACGCGTCTAATGGAACCCGAATTACGGCTCCAAATTTAAGTCTCTCTCTCTTTTTCTTTCACATTCTGTCAATGTCGGCCAAGCTATCATCCACTTCCTAACGTTTGTCCCTGCTGTTTTGCACGACACAATGGTGCCTAATAATAATAACTTCCAAATGATCTCTATGGTTTTCTAAATCATCATCATCTCAGCCATAAGACGTCCACTGCTGAACATAGGCCTCCCCCTTGGACCTCCACACGTACCGGTTGGAAGCGATCCGCATCCAGCATCTTCCGGCGACCTTAATAAGATCGTCTGTCCATCTTGTGGGTGGACGTCCTACGCTGCGCTTGCTAGTCTGGTCTCCACTCGAGCACTTTTCGACCCCATCAGCCATCTTCTCGGTGTGTAATGTGGCCTGCCCATTGCCACTTCAGCTAAATCATCGCCGAAAATCAATTCGCAACTAATTTTTAAAGCCTGACTAATATTACAACAAATTAACATCAGAGCGGATAGGTGAACTAATTACACATACAAGATATCTCTAATTAGTCTATGACAAATCAAGATGCCTCCATACCACCATACCATAGAGAATAAAACGCTCTATGACTATACTGAACTGTTGCCATATAAATGAGAATAATAGCGCCCTCTTGACAATGATCATATATTTCAGGCCAGGTTTTAAATGAGAATAATAGTGCCCTCTTGAGAATGATCATATATTTCTGGTCAGGCTTTACATAATTCCAGATTGTCAAATATCCAAAGAGGCAATTCAAAACAAAAATGCGTAGCGTTTACCATTGAGTAACAGGAGATGACATACCTAAGAAAACCGGCACATAAAGTCCATATATTCGCTCTTGGACCAATGGCATGATGCCAAGGAACTGACATCTGTCAACCGCCAAACATAGCGCACAAATTTTGTTTTAGATAGCCCATCAAGTAGAATATATAATTAATCAACCAACCAATGGCGTTTACCAACATAACGATTGTACCTAGCTACCATTTTTACCAAGTGTATGATTTCAGATTTGACATAATCTTAAAAAAAAACACTTTTTAAATCGCTACATCTTAGGTTTTAAATTCCTGGAAAACTGCAACAATGATTTTCATTATTAATAATCATAAATCGACCAATCGTTTACAGTCCACTAGAGTCTGTCCGGAAAGAAAAGTGTCGTAGAATGTATTAACTCTCATATAAACCACGACCCTTCTCCTTCCGGACAAACTCTACAAAGAGATGTATCCACTTACATCCCTTATTACATCGCAATAAGGTGAAAAAGTGGATTCATCTCTTTGTTCTCGACTGTACAAGGAGTTTTAACACGTTCAGTGCCGAGAACCCGACTGTCGGGTTCTCTGTTCGTAGCTACTACGCGCTACATACGACTAATGGTGGCACTGAATGTGTTCAGTAATTATAGCGATCCGATTTCATATAAATTATAAAGTGTTTTGATCAGCATAAAATAAGCTTTCAAATCATGTATAGGGTGATTTTGTTAGTTTTCGTCCACTCTTGTCAGTTTTCCGTCCATACTTATTTATGTTTATCTTCAAGTTTTTCTCAAAATAAAAAGCTTAAAATTAAAAAATCTACTAAAGAAAAACTATAAATATAAACTATGTTGACCTTAAAAAGTTTTTCCCATTTATTTGCAGCAGTTTAATCAAGTGGACGGTAAACTGGACCTGGACGGGAAACTAGCACAACTACCCTACATGTATTTATTAAAAACTTTTCATTCAAACACATTAGTAAAAACCAGATAGTATATATCTATAGAGCACCACACTCTAAGAACTTTTTGAGGCTCCAATTAAGTTTGAAGCGCGATCTGAACGAGAGCAACCCAAAGTTACCGCAGTAATACCGTAATGTTAAGCAAGGATGATTAAGACATGGATTGACAATGCCTATACAAAATCGCGTTCCCTTATTTCAGGCTAAAGCACTAGCGTCATCTATCGGTCACCACAAACACTAAATTCCTACTTAACCTTTCTGTTAAGCCCATTGACTGGTAGAAAATGCCTTATGGCAATAAGTCCGCCATTTGTACTCTTATTTTGTGCAATTAAGATTAAATAAATAAATTCTAGTTTAATATTTAGTTCGGCGATTAACGTAATTTTAACTTTACATGCTCAAATATTGATGTGTTATGAGTTTTGATAACATTATGTACACCTGAACGCTCCCGCGCGGCCGCCGACACGCGCCCGCGCGACCGACGGCACAATCGAGTTGGCCATGGCGGTGTGCAATGGCGGCCATTCTATGGTTTCGGAATACGGCATTTAGGATAAATAATATGAGTGTAGATAAAGCAGTGTATGCAACTGTACGTAATTAGGCCTTAAAACACTCGTGTGATCTTATTTACCACACTAATGTTTAAAACTTAAAACCACACTCATGTTTTAAGGACCTTTATCACGTAACACTTACATAAACTACTCTTATGTCCTGTTGTCCGTAATCAAATCTTGCAAGCGATTGAGCTGAAACTTTACGGGCATATGTATATCGCGTGACAATGCAATATTATGATGACATGGAGCTGATGGAGCTGGAGCTGGTGGTGATAGGAACTATGTAATGAAACGACGCAACCCCATCGAGTTTGGGCTTGTTTGATTCGTCTTGACGAGTACTTTGTATTTAAATGGTATCCACGGTCTGGTGAAGGATCTGGAAGAAAACTACAGTCGGCGTTAAAAGTTTGTATTAAAAAAAGATTTTTTTACAAAAACTTATTTATTAAATTATCATCCCCGAAAGTCTTAAAAACTGCCACCCTCCCGATCTAACCTTTGAACCGGGTTAATTATTTTAAACGTTATCGGTTGAGTCTGAGAAGCTCCAAAAAACTCTATCCAGTACAAAGTGACGTAAGTTCCTCGCACAAAAGCTTTTTTGCTATTACTTATTTCTTATTATGGTGTATAGTCTTTCCTCCCGTTCTTGGCCCGTTACGGATTAGTGTTCTTATCAGTAAATTCCATTGTAGCAAAACCGCAAGCGCACGCGCCACGACAAAAAAAAGGATTTGGGCTCATGTTAGCGTTTATAGAATATCTACCATATGAACCACGCAATAAGATTCAATATGAACTAATACAAAAAAGCTGTATATTCTTAACGATTGCGCCCAGCGTAGGCGAGTTAAACGCTCTCCATCCAGCATATCTTGACACCGAGATCCGAAACAAATATGCGTAATCGGAGACCGCGCTCGAACTGGTATTCCGAACGCCCGACTAGGCAACGCTTAGGAGGCAATTGGAATTATTCCTCACGGACAGGTAAATTAAGGGTCGGATTTTAAATGAAACATTTGGGTACGTGTACGATTTATGTATATTTAATTTAAAAATATATATAAACATTGGGTAAATATATTACAATAATAATCGGTTAATTATAATCAGTTATACAAATAATCAACGAATTTTAAAAACATTTTTTTTATATTACTTTTAACATACAGCAAATTACTTACTAAGAATAAAGAAATTTTAATAAAAATAATATTAGGATGCTACATCAAAACGTAATAAAACATCAATGTTTTAGATAGTTATAGGTACATTTTAAATATGTATAGGGGTTAGTTATAATCGTTTATACAAATAATCAACGAATTGTAAAAACATTTTTTTTTTATATTACACTTTTAACATACAGCAAATTACTTACCAAGAATAAAGAAATCAAATAAAAATAATATTAAGATGCTACATTAAAACCCAATAAATCTTCAACGTTTTAAATACTTAGCTACAGGTACGTTTTAAACAAGTAGAGGTTTACAATATTTTGATCGTTCATGCACTATAGTGTAAGGCAGAAAATAACACTACATAACAACATTTAGTATAACATAGTAACTAGACTTGTAACAAAATAACATAATGTTTTTGAATATCACATTATTAAGTAGTTTTAACAACGGAAAAATCAACTTTGATAGACATAAAATTATTAATTTAGTAGAAAATAAACATGCACTCTATTTATATGTTTACCTACGAGTCTTCCTCGTCAGTGGAATCATCGGTGACATTAATAATGACAGAAGAATGTCCGAAATTTCGCATCATTTTTTTTTCTAAATCTACAACATGCCTACAGCAATTTTTCCAGTGACAACCTGTACTATTCACTATTTCTCTAATGCGATTTAATACCGCCTCGCTAAATTTAGGATCTGTATTAATTTTCCTTACGCTTGTTTTGAGGTTACCCCACATTAACTCAATGGGGTTAAGTGTGCAGTAATATGGGGGCAACCTCAACACTTTGCAACCTTTTTCTTTTGCTTTCTCGTCCACGTAGTATACTTTGTCAAAGGTATGGTTTCGCAAAATAGCTAATAAGCCTTTCTTCGTTATTTTTGACGGGTAACTAATACCGTGTTTCGTTAGAAATGATTGAATTATGGCCTTTTTTGTATTTGTGCAGGGTACTAATTCTTTTTGTCTCGAATGATAAGACGCGTTGTCCATTATTATGATGCTGTCCGTTGGTATGTTTGGTAGAAGTTGCTCCTCAAACCACGTTTCGCACAGACTTGCTGTCATATCTTCGTGGTAGTCGGCGCTGCAATTTGCTATATTTTGGCGGATAGCAACAATGCTCCTTCCACCCACCCACTTTCAGAGCCCGCGTGTAAAATTATTATTCGCTTGCCCCTCGACGCCGGAACGTTTAATGCGCATGTGGTATTTTCTTTAGTCCATCCTTTTTTGACGACATCGTGTGTGTCATACCATGTTTCATCTAAATAAACAATAGGTTTCCCTAGTTGTCGGTATTCAGTGATCTTTTTCAAGTAATCGTCTCGAAGGTTTTTCAATCGTGGTGAGTCCATTAACTTTTTCCTCGTGTCCAACGTCGTGTATTGGTAGCCCATGTTCTTCAGAATTTCATACAAGTATTTCATATTATATGGAAAGGTACCGCCCTCCTTTGTGAGCTCTTCATAAATCATCGGCGCCGTAGGTGAAATATTTTTTTCGTAAAAATTATGTATTATTCTTTCTATAAAGTCTTTTACAAACCCGTCTATTTTTTGAAACTTTGGTTTAGTCAATCGAGGTTTCGTTTGTTGACCGCGTTTAGCGATTACACGCTTTACAGTCCTTATGCTGGTGTTAGTTAGATATGAGGTTCGTTGCACTGAGCCACGTAGTCCAATTTCAACTCTCACTCTATCGTAGACTTCAATAATTGTTCGTCGATGCCCGGCATCCAATAGCTGCGACACTTTTTTATTCTTGCTTGCATCTTCTAATGGCCGAAACGTAACGCTATTACTAGCGCCTGCGCATGGTTGAAAAGCGATACTATTATTGACGCTTTCCGATGGTCGGCACAAAACACTTGTATGACAATCTTCCCATGGTCGGAACATTACATTCGTAACAGCATCTTCCCATGGTCGAAACATTACACACGTAACGGCATCTTCCCATGGTCGGAACATTTTTACATTCGAAATGTAAAAATCAGATCGAAAGTCCAGATTAACAATGCCAGAGGTCAAATAAAACTTAATACACCAAAGTCCAAACAGTAGCAAACAAAATCCAAAAAAACGTAGCCAGGTCGTCATGAAAAGGGTCGTATAGAATAAAGAGCACATGTACTTAAAGCGAGGCTTGTAAGACACTGGGAAAAGATAACCCTTTAATCCAGCTTAGCCATTTCCCCCTACCCTAAGCTGATAGTGCGTAGGTAGCGCATTCCTAAATAATGAGTCACCCCAACACTAACCAAATGTGCGTTGTGTAAATAGTAAGTTTTATTATATTAATGAGCTTTATTAGAAAAGTTTTACTTGATTTACAATCCGATATTTATGCATTAAACGTAAAACGCCAATACAGCATGTTTTAACCGAAGAAAGACACATTCAAGTTATGCTTATTATCATGATTTGAATGTGTTAATGTTAAGATAATAAATATGAGTTAACACGCAAGAGTGGGTTAACTTTCTAGGTAAAAATATGTAGGTAAGTGTAACATAAAAAAAAAAGATTTTATAATTCGTTGATTATTCGTATAACTAAATATAACTAACCGATTATTTCTGTAATTTATTAACCTGATTATTATTTATATACTGATTTGAATGAAATTAAATGAATTGTAATGAAATGATTATTAAAACGGAATACCTACTATTATAGTTAAAATTAAAATATACAACTGTATAAGGACTTAGCTTGTAAGTTATATGACTTGTAAATTAACCTATTTACGAATAAATAATCTGTATCAGTATTATTATTCACTTTATTTCATTAATTTCTTAGATTAGGTTTTTATAATATTTTTACAAAAGTAAAATATAAAAATACATCTAAAACATACAAAAACAATAAAAACATTATAAAAAACCTAACCTAGGGTGCCGCCGGCAACGGAGCAAGGCCCAGGCTGCCGGTGGTTAGGGCCGCAGAGAGAGGAACCTTCGGACAATGCGCGCCGTGTCCAGGATAACCGCCTTCTGAATCGGACCCTTGATCCAACCACAACCCCGTAGCGAAAGTCTCTCTAGATGTTGGTCGAGACTCTTCGCTATGAGACCGTTCGCAGAAACAACTATCGGTACAATGATCGCCGAATCAACCTCCCACATGGCGGTTACCTCATGAGCCAAGTCTAGGTACTTGCTGGACTTGTCCTTCTCGGCCTTCACGAGGTTCTCGTCACATGGGACGGTGATGTCGACGAGTATGGCCCGGCGTTGCGGTCGATCTATTACCACGATATCAGGCTTATTGGCTACAATAGTCCTGTCCGTGATAATAGATCGATCCCAATAGAGCGTGGCACGACCATTTTCGAGAACTGGTGCAGGTGTGTACTTGTAGTACGGCACTTCGTGGTCCACAAGACCATATAGGAGAGCAAGCTGCTGGTGTATAATCCTGGCTACGAGGTTATGTCTGTGCAAGTACTCGCCGTTAGCAAGATGAGAACAACCGGAGATGATATGCCTGAGTGACTCTCCGGGACGGCGGCATGCCCGACAAATGTCGACCGTACCGTCCTTCAGGATATATTTCCGGTAGTTATTCGTCATGATAACTTCGTCCGCAATTGCACAGGCAAAACCTTCGGTTTCTCCGAAGAGGTCCCCGAATCGTAACCAGTTCACCGACGCGAGCAGGTCTACGTCGGGTCCCGTGAGGGCCCTGTAGAACCGCCCGTGTAGCTCCTTGCTCTTCCATACCGCCCTGCGATCCTCGGTGCTTAGCACCACAGGTTTGCGCCAGTTCTCGTTTGCCAAGGAGAGCGGCGTGAGACCCTTATCTACTGCCACCACATCACGATGCATCCCACACTCGTTGTTAAGGAAATAATTCCTGAGATTGTACACCTCACGGTTGTGGAGATTTTTGGCGTTTAAAAAGCCCCGACCTCCACACTTCCGTGGGATGTACAATCTCATAACAGACGAGCGTGGGTGAAGCATACGGTGTGTGGTGAGCAATAGACGGACTCTCCGATCCAGGGCATCCAGCTCGGTCTGTGTCCACCTTAGTATGCCAAAGGAGTATGTGAGTAGGGGCATTACCCAGGCATTGAAGGCGCGCACCTTGTTGCCACCTGACAGAAGACTATTAAGTACTTTTGTCAGCCGACCGAAGAAGCGCTCCTTCAACGCCTGTTTAATACCCACATCCTCAATGCCCAAAGACTGTGACATACCAAGGTATTTGTAGGTTTCTGATTCAGAGATAGATCTGAACGTCATTGTCTCAGAAAGCTGTAGATTTGTTGAATTTACTACTTTCCCCCGCTGTACATGCATAACCGCACATTTATCAACACCAAACTCCATCTTGATGGAACTACTGAACACTTCAGTGGTCTTCAGTAGTTCCAACAAGTCTTGGTTATTTGGTGCAAATAATTTGAGATCGTCCATGTACAGAAGGTGAGATATGACTTCACCCTCTCTCCGAAGCCGGCAACCTAGCCCCGAATCCTTCAGCAGATTGCTGAGCGGATTTAGAGCTAGGCAGAACCACAGGGGACTCAGACTGTCGCCCTGAAATATTCCTCGCTCGATCCTTATAAAGTCCTGCGGGCCAGGGGAGTCATCTCCGCCTCCTGGTTGACGTAGGACTGTGGTCCACTGCCTCATACACGCGCCAAGGAAGGATCCTAAAGCTGCATCAATTTTATACAGCTCCAAGATCCTCCTCAGCCATGAATGAGGCACCGAATCATAGGCCTTCTTGTAGTCAATCCAAGCGGCCGAGAGGGCCCCCCTGTTCCGCCGGACTCGTTGGCAAATGGTCATGTCTATGAGGAGGAGCTCTTTAGTACCACGGGACCCAACCCTACATCCATTTTGAGCGGAGACCAAAATGTTGTTTGCGACCATGTGCGCGTTTATTTTTGCTCTCAAAATGGATGTAAGAAGCTTGTAGAGCGTAGGCAAGCACGTGATGGGTCGGTAGTTCTTCGCTTCCGTGGTACTACCGGACTTATAGAGCAGGAAGGTTACACCAGTTGTTAAGGAAGGCGGGAGGGAGCCAAGTTCAAGGGCTTGTTGAAATTGTGTTGCCAGCCGCGAGTGCGAGCATCGAAACCATTTTAGCCAGAAGTTGTGCAACCCATCCGGGCCAGGACTTTTCCAGTTCTGGGCCGTACGGATTGCACAACTTACGTCGTCGGGGCTGATGGTGATAGCCCCCATTGGTTCGATGGACTCGCACCCACGTTCAACAACACTCATCCACTCGCCCTCCGTGTGTTCAACGGGCGCCGACCAGATGCTACGCCAGAAATCAGTCATGGCAGTAGCATCCGGCAGTCGCATGTCGGACACACGGGGGTCGGTTTCCTCCCACCTTCGGTATACCTTCCTTTGGTCACTTTGGAAAAGACGATTCTGCTTGAATCGGTCCACACGCTCTCTGTAACGGCGAATACGGCTTGCCCATGCATAAACTTTCTGCTTCAGAAAGTCGATGCGCTCTATGACATTGGCCATGTAGTCGCGGGGCTCGATATCCGTCCCCGCGAACGCCTGGTGCACAAAGCGCATTACTCGGGGGCGGTTATTGCCCCCCCTGAAGCAGATCAGCTTTGCAATGAGAGTCCTAAATGAGTTGATACGACGCTCGATCCGCACCTGCCAAGCGGGGACACCCCCGGCGGTCCTAGGTGCACGTTCAGCGTCCGGAAACTTGACTCGAGCAACACGGCACGCCGCGATGGCCCCGCAGTACATGATCGAGTGCGTATCATCTAAGTCTTTACTAGTCCGCAGGAATGGATCTAGCAAATCATTTAGGGCTCCCATTAGCGCTAGATTGCGTCTATTCATAGGCAAGCGTGGTAATCGTGGCCTAGGGATGTTTGTGGAGCGATACTGCGTAATTATCTCTTCCAAAGTCCTCCTCAGTTGCTCATTGGCTGTACTACTCACACTCTGATTCACGATCTCCTCCTCATCGACACTGGGATCAACCCGCGGCGCCCCCGATGCCAGGTCGGGTGCGGGCATCGGATCCGGCGACGTGGCAGGCGGATCCCGCGTCGAGATGGAGGCCGCGCGAGCAGAGAGAGCCTCCAGGCGGAGCCGATCAAGTGTCGAGTCATCCAACCGTTTATCCCGCTGGATGACTCGGACCTGATCCGATAGTCGTTGCGCAGTCACGTTGATGGTTGGTTCAAGGAGCCGAAACAGAGGAAGTATCCGGTCACGATACGCGCACAGATTAGTTCCCCCCTCTGTAGCCCCATAATAGGCGCGCATGACGTTCTCATTAATGGATGAAGTCCATTGCATGCGACGCACTATACCACCGGCAGCGGGGGCCCTGGGCGGGGCAGGATGTCCCGCAAGCCCCAAGCGTGCCGGCAGCGGTGGCCGTCCCCGTCGCGCAGGTGGTCGTGGCGGCGGCTGCGGCGGCCCGCACTCGTCGCTCGACTCGCTGGTGTCGGGCGCAGTAGCGAACTTATCGCCCGACGACGATGGCGAGGAGACTGACGAGGCGGGCGAGGATGGTGGGCGTGCGTTGGTGGATTCCGCTTTTGTCCGACTTCTCGTTATCATTCTATGCAAACATATACGTGTTTCGCCTATGAGTTTGAGCACAAGCTGTCAATGTGCTATGTTTTGTACGTTCGTGATCCGTAATTGCATTTAAACTCTGGTATGTTGGTATTCCACATCTTGGGATTATTTTAGGGGTCACTTGAAACCAAATTTGACCAAGTTTAGGCAAAATAACACGTATAAAAATATATTTTTAGCAAAATTTGATTACAAGACGTCTGTCATTGTCAGCGGTTGTTGTTTTTTTTTCTGTTGTTGTTTTGTATTATTATTGTTATATACTTACCCAATGTTTATATATTTTTTAATACTAAATATTCATAAATCGTATTTGTGTACAAATGTGTCAAGATATGCTGGAAGGAGAGCGTTTAAGTCGCCTACGCTGGGCGCAACCGTTAAGAACATACAGCTTTTTTGTATTAGTTCATATTGAATCTTATTGCGTGGTCCATATGGTAGATATTCTATAAACGCTAACATGAGCCCAAATCCTTTTTTTTGTCGTGGCGCGTGCGCTTGCGGTTTTGCTACAATGGAGTTTGCTGATAATTAAGAACACTAATCCGTAACGGGCCAAGAACGGGAGGAAAGATTATACATACAACACTTTCGTCAATCTTTTATCGTAATAATTATTTACATTTTTGTACCTTATCGCAAAGGAGTAAGGTGCAAAATTGTGTGAACATATTTTTGTAGTCAATTGTGTATTGATAGAGTAGGCAGATTGGTTAGGATCGTTATAGGGACTGATTTTTTTAAATTCCTTTTGTGAGACGATTAAGATGCGGCTAATAGTAGGGGAGCCCAAGAGTAGATTTTTGGGGTTACTCGAGCGCGTCAGATTAAAATATAGAGATATCTTGCAACCCGCAGAGATCTCCCTCAACCACTTTTAGCCGGCGCCTTTGGTGAGTTGGTGGGTAGGTGATTGGTGGGCAGTTAAAAAATTGATTGGTGGAGTGCAGATTCGGTCATTTTGTTTTGATGTTGGCTTTGATTGTGCTAATGAATGTCTCTCAATGTTCATGTATACACGTCACAAATAAATGTTTTTATTCTTATTCTAATACATAATCTGACATTAATCTTTAGGAATTTTCTTAATCTAACGGATTCAATTTTAATGTTGAGGTTATTGTATGAAGGTCATCGTAAATTCCAATCCCATCATAATTTTTGTCAGATTATCATACTGCGTCATCAGTGTCAAGTCGTCAGCCTCCAGTTTCAATAACATACGCGCTCGAACAAGTACATGTGACTTTTGTTTTTTTTAAATATTTGAATGCCTATAAAAGCTACCCCCATCCCCCCCCCAATTTCTTTTTATTTTTACACTGTAGTCTTCAAAATGGTCTAGGTCCTGTCAACGCTCGAGTGACTTTAAATTCGGCATCATGGGTTCCCTACTATAACGTTTTTAAGGGCGTTGTTTTGATCACCATTTTTAGGGTTCCGTAGCCAAATGGCAAAAAACGGAACCCTTATGGATTCGTCATGTCTGTCTGTCTGTCTGTCTGTCCGTATGACACAGCCATTTTACTCGGAAACTATACAACGTATCTGAATAAAATTTACACATAAGGTGTATTTTGTACAGTCAGCATCATATATACCGTGGCTGTTAAGATACCCAAATATATTGTCACATCCAGAGTAGTAAATAATAATAACTCAAACAAAGTAATCTAATTCTTCAGACCATTTACCGTTTACAAATATACAGGAGCACTCACAAATCCTAATACTGGACAAGAGTCAAGCCGGCAATAATACCGGTACAACCACACCGCCACTGGTTGCGTAGCAGCCAAAGTATTCATAAATATGTATACAACATAAAATCAAACTTTATTCCGGATGCAATAAGGCTTATAACGGTTACGTAACTTAAACTTCTTAGAACTTTAAATTTTGATCGTTCATTTTGTCACTTACATGCATATCGATTTGATACGTTGTACCACGGACTAGATAAATACTAATGAACGCGGTACTGGGCCGGGCGCGCGTTACATGGTTTATGATCAGATGCGCATAAACTTGTCGAAACCTCATGCCGCGCGGTTCAGTCGTCGTTCGACCACGTGTGACGAATTTAGTGCCAAAAAACATGTAAAAATGCCGTGTTGTACAATTTTGTCGTGTCGTATACGAAGCAACGAATTAAAAGAGGTCCCTGGAGGGGTTACTTTCCACCGGTAAGTATAAAAACCGAGTATTTCACATTTTTTCCAAAAATTGTAGGCTTTTATTACGACATTCACCCATTATCTAATGGTACAACAGTATAATATTGTCTTCGGTTGCCGCGATAGTTATTCATGAAATAAAACAATTAAAAACGGATTTTTTCGCGTGTATTGAGTTTAAATTACATCCCGACGTTTCAAACACTTTACAGCGTTCGTGGTCAACGGGTCGACTGAGGAAAAATGTACAATTACCTCCGTTCAAAAACTATCTCAATATGCAAACCTACCCACATATTAAATATTAAACAAATTTAGTGTTTGCACATGCCGGAGGGGCCTTTATAAAAACAAATTATTTTTTATTACAAAACAAATTATTAAACAAATTATTTTATTATTATTAATTATTATTTTCATTTTAATTTTTAATTTTTTAAATTAGTATTAAATTATTATTAGTGTCCACACTGTCCACCATTATGGTCTCACAGTCCTATGTCTAGCTTGCTCCTTAACCAAATGAATAACTGGATCCCAAGCTGGTGGTACCGAAAAACCGTCCTCTCTGTTGAAATTTGGATATTTTTTAATGAAGATCCAGACCTTACCATACTTCGAGCTGATAAGGGTAATGCGACGGTTGTACTTGACACCACCGATTACAACCAGAAAATTGAGAATCTGTTGGCGGACAGCACAACCTATAAACATGTCAAAAAAGATCCTACTGCGAAAGTCTTAAAATGTACTAAAGACCTAATTGGTGAATACTGCGAATCCCTTAATCTAGATGTTGCAGGTTTGGTTCCTGATTGCCCGGTGCCTCCTAAATTGTATGGGTTACCGAAGATACACAAGGCGGGTGCCCCGCTACGTCCAATAGTGAGTCAAATTGATGCTCCAACTTACAAATTGGCTCAGTACTTAGCAGGAGTCCTTTCATCTTTACGGGGTAATACTAGAACACATACAAAGGATTCTTACCATTTCATCAGTGACATTACATTAACTGATGACGAGATCATGGTCAGTTTCGATGTCCAGTCACTCTTTACGAGTCTACCGGTACAAGACTGCATTGAAATTGTGAAGAAGAGGTTGCGTGAGCAGATCATGTCTGAAGAATATGCTAAGCTCTTGGAACACTGCCTTACATCAGGATATCTACTATGGAACAATGAATTCTTCCTGCAAGTCGACGGTGTAGCCATGGGGTCCCCGGTATCTCCAGTAGTCGCTGACATCTTTATGGAGGACTTTGAGGAGAGGGCGCTCTCATTGGCTCCCGTGCAGCCGAAGATTTTCAAAAGATACGTAGATGATACTTTTACTATATTACCTAAAAATAGTGTTTCAGTTTTCCTTGACCACCTCAATTCCATTCATAGTAAGATTAAGTTTACCATGGAATTGGAAAATAATTGTGTCTCGTCACACGATCGGCAGCCACGTTGCTGGGCAACATGGCTGCCGCGCGCCTGCTGCCACGAGAGTGCGGCCCGTTATTTGTTATCGATAATTTCGAACACATTGTTTAAGGTGTAACTTTCTGTCCTATAGTAGAAACCATAGATTATATAAATCCCAGATAGAGTGCCGCTAACAAAATTTTGTGATTCCATAAAGAGCCAGTGTCCTCGTCGTTACGCACTACACACACATACGCACAGCAATAATGAGCCGCTCCCCCGCCATTCGTGTCCAAACGTCTATGCAGTCAAGAGCAGTTAAAAAATAATTAAAATATGCCGTCGTGCGTTGTCAAATGCTGCAAAAATGCTACCGATCGAAAGAAAAAAACGGATGGGATAACTTTTCACCGTTAAGTAAACAATTAATTGCGTAATCACATTAAATATCAGTAATTTCATAAACTATTAACTTCATGGTAGCGTTGTTGCCAGGTAGTTGAATAGGGAAACTTCCCGAATGTAAAGGGGTCTATAATCGCCGCGATATGGTGTCAACACGATATGAACTATAACACACACGATATGAACACTATAAACACAACTTGATGTTTTATTTCACGCACGTTTTCAACTAATATTAACATATTACCTAATAGTTCATAAATTATAAGTTTTTGAAAACAAATTATATTCCTTAGTATTTTTTGAATAAAATTTGTTAATAAACTAAATTATATATTTCTTAAAATAATTACAAAAATTGCGTAAAACATAAAGCTCATATATTATCAAGTCGTAGGTTGAATGCGCAAAATTATGCCACAATGAGTGATCTGTCCAACTTTTGTCTCATTCTAACTATCGCTCCCTCTCACTCTGATCGGTTGACTAGTCGCTTTAGTAAGCGACTGGTCAAGCGATTAGAACGAGATTGAACTATAGTTAGAATGAGAGGTTAGCTGTCAAACCGGTTGTGTTGATCGATCTAGGAGCATTTTTAACCGACTTCAAAAAAAGGAGGTTCTCAGTTTATGTGTGTGTATATATGTTTGTTCACGATTATCTCGCGTTTGGCTGAACCAATTTTGATGCGGTCCTTATATACAGCTGTATTTTTTATCTATCGCGTTCGTGAAAACAAAATATACGTTTAAATATTATCTAATACACTGAACTTTACTGTAATAAAATCTACCACGCCGCAGCATTGCGTAGTTCCATATTTTTCGAAAAAAAAGGAGAATTTTCTGAGCTACGCTTTTAAAGGATTCACATTCAATGATTCGTAACTCATATTTGCCATAATTAATGTCAGGTATTACAAAATTTTCACAACCTTGTTCAAATTAAAAATAATTATGTGAATTCCATTGAATTACTATGGAATTTAACGGTTCGAAGACCTCCGTCTACACTAACGCCTCTAGCGGAAATTCGTACGCGATGGTCATCATTCATATTCAGAGGCGATTGTCTATGGTTGCGGAAATTTGTCTATTGTAAGATTGTAACTGATTTTTTTTAAGGAGGCCATAAACAAATTTCCGCAACCATAGACAATTGTCTATGAATTGATGAATTCAGATCAATCGTGTCGAGCGACAAATGCCACCTTCTTATCGAAATCGGTTTTGTAGTTTAGGAATGACAGTGTTATAGACAACATACAAATAATATAGGTGTACTTGCCCTTGTACCCCACGTGCCTGATATAAGTATAAATTCAATTCAATTTAATGATCATTTATTTCGAAAGTTTCCATATTATATTAGTACATTTTATTTCTACTAAATTAATAACATCTTATAATTATGCCAGAAAGCCCACTGTCCACGACTGTGGCTAGAAGGCTGTCGTAAGTAGGTTTTGCACGATGGAAAATTATCAGTGGGCCCCATATAAAAAAGCCAGAACCCATATACCTGGCTGAACTGAATCCCGCTAAGTGTGTGTTGCGTCTAATCTTACCAAAAGCAAGCCATGTAAAATTAGCGGCCAAGACTCACAACACAAGCTCATAACGCTTTAGCGTCTGCTAGATGGTTGCCAACAAGGCTGACGATGAAGCTCAACCTGACTGAATTTTGGTTCTCTAGTGTGAAACGGTTTGAGATAAGGTAAGTTTATAATAATACGCTTTTAGTTGGGTTCACCTTGGCCATATTAAAAAGGTATGATAAATGCTTAAAATAATAATATTGGGTCGAGAAGAGAGGCCGGACACACTCAAGTCGTGTCCTTTTATTAATTTATAAATTTAGATTTTTTACATCATGATTTTTTCTTTTATCCGCCTCTTCAGAAATATATTTTATCAAATTTATTAAAACAGGTGCTTATTAATTCTATTTAAACATATATATTAATAATCTATTTATTTTTTATTCAAAAATACTGTATTCTTAATCGGGAAAATTTGTATTACATGGCAACACTCATTCACACACATTCAAACCAGCCGCCATCTTGCGTCACAGTTTGTTGTACAGCCATGCTCCGTCCTTTTAATTTTTTTCGTCCAGGGTAGAAAATAATTTTCTTTCTTTCGAAAACAAAATAACGTGATTGACTGGATTAATTAATCCAATGATCAACTTATTTTATAGGCACGATAACTTTATAATGGTACTTCTAACCATATTAATATTATTAATGTGAAAGTGTCTCTGTCTGTCTGTTACCTTTTCACACTTAAACTGCTGAACCGATTAAGATGAAATTTGGTATGAAGATAGTTTGAGTCACGATTATTTTTAGTATTTTAGCAGACACATAAATTAGATAGATAAGGGTACATCCACAAATTACGTCAAACAAATTTCAACAATAATGTTTAAAATTACTATTTCTTTATTTTCCCATTTTAAATAATATATTAAATGAAATCAAAGCAAGAAAAATAATAATAAGAAGACATAAAGAGTTCCTTTCCTTCAAAAAAAGTGTACACAGTACTGTACTATGTGTATATATGTACACGATATTTGTATTTGTGACGTCACAAGAAATAAAACTCCCCCTTCCCCTTATCAGAACTCGTCACACTTTGTTGATCCCTCCGTCCCCCTGAAAATCTGACGTAATTAATGGATGAACCCTAATTAGGGTAGATTTTTATCCAGCTATTAATAAAAATCGACATTGTTTTATTAATATGAGGTGTGGCGTGGTATTATGGAGTTAATTATCGATAATCGATATCGATAAAATATATATATCGAAGGGCCACATCCCTAATGTAGGCGGAGCCTACGAGGCAATGGTAGTGGTTACGTATTTTCGAGTGTACGCACACATCAACACAGCGAATGAGAGACTGACATTTCTTTGTGTGTATCACCTCGTGCGTACTTTAATGAGAATGTGTGCGTGTAAATGCCGGCTACGCTGGTTTTGGAACAAACTACGGCTGATACCGTCTCCATATACTCCGTGCGTTGTACTGACATCAATATGTTTTTGAGCTCTATGTCATTAAAAATAAAGTTAATTTTTCTAGCGTGTCCCGTAATTTTGGATACTTTGAATGCTACGATACCGATGGTGTTGTGTTGAGGGTGTTCCAGTGCTAACAGCGGATTGGAAGTAACCAAATATTAGGCGTTGTGCGTGCTCCGGTATATTTGTACTCGTCGGATGGCCCGAAGAATTTGATCACTCTGGACTCCGGACGAACCGGTATTAATGGTTATTGTAGATGTTGCGGTAAATTTGGAAGTATTCCCTGTCACTATCTATTTGA
This sequence comes from Pammene aurita, assembly GCA_947086415.1. NCBI lineage: Eukaryota > Metazoa > Arthropoda > Insecta > Lepidoptera > Tortricidae > Pammene > Pammene aurita. Next base: position 3,998,584 of record OX352296.1, read on the forward strand.
TGTTGACTGTATGCCGCTACTTAGTTATGGAGTTAAATTTGAAAAAAAAAAATATATTTTTAGGGGGGCGCTCCATAGATGTAACTAAATTTCAAAAAATGTTTTTTAACCAAATATCAACATGTGATACATCAATTGATAGGTCTTTAAAAAAACATTGAGGTTTCTTTGACCATTTTGTGATTAAGCGAATATTTTCTGAAATGATCGCTTCGAAAGTCAGAAAAATTGTGTAGCCCCCCCGGTAACTTTTGAACGTCCAAAAAATATGAAAAAAATTGAGGCGATGTGCCTTATCGTATACTTTCTACGAAAATTATTTTGAACATTATCGGTTCAGCCATTTTTGAGTTATCTCCAAAAAACTTCTTCCATAGGCATCAGATACGACCTTTTGGTATTAGTTTGGTTTTTATTATATTGAAGGTACGGAACCCTCCTATGCGTGGTCCGACACGCACTTGGCCGGTTTTTATAAAATGATTTCTATTAAATAAAGGAAATTAGAACATAAAATCTGTCGACTAAATTAAAGATGTTATCTTAATGTCAGTAATTTAATTTTATAACGGATGTACAAAATACCTAAACATGAACATTGAATGGTAATATTGAAAAAACTTATTAAGCTTATTGCGATTAAGTCCGGTTTCTTTACAATGTTTTCTTTCACCGACTGGTAAATATGAAATGATATTTCGTACATGAGTTTAATAAACTCAGTTGTCCGAGCCGGGGTTTAAATCCGAGACTGCTAGTATTTAAGTAAATATTCGATGACAATTAAAGGCGATACAAACTGTGACGACCATGACGACTATTGATACGCTGAACTTCAAACGCTACAATTGTAATAATGAGGGGATTATGTTGATGTGGATGCCGTAATGTTGTAAGTTGTTGTGTTGTCGTGCCGTTAGTTCTCGGGAGACTGGAGCGATAAGGTGAGCGGTTGTCCATTGCCACACGACAACGCATTGACGGATTAGTGAGTTAAGGCAGTGGTGTGTCACGTTATCAAAAATTCTGTTCGAAATCATACTCGGTAGCTAATTTTTGTATTAAGCAGAACGTCTGCTAACGATACCACAATGTTTCGAAATAAAGGAAAAGTAGAAAAATCCACTGCCTCAGGCGAGACTCGAACTCGCAACTCTGGGATACATGTCTATCGCTCTATTAGCATAAGTAAGAAAAATTTGAGACCTGCTGCGGTACTGACGCGATAGATGGCGCTAGGGCGTTTGCTCGATCACGAGAATGCTATTTTGTATAGATATTGTCAGCTCAAATATTATATTGTCATTTGAAGACATTTAAAGGCCATGCGACTATTGACACGCCAAACTTCAAATGGCACAATTGTTATAATGAGGGCGTTTTATGTTGATGTAGATGGCTGAATTTTGTAAGTTGTTGTGTTGTGGTGCCGTTAGATCTCGGGAGACTGGAACGATAAGACGAGCGGTTGTCCATTGTCACACGACAACGCATTGACGGATTAGTGAGTTAAGGCACTGGTTTTAAACTTTATTCAGAACAATATTTCATTTTAGCTTGCTACTATTTACCTACCTCATTTTTTTTTGAGGATTTAGCTATGTTATACACCTGCTAGAGCCAATTCACCAACAATTGATGTAGCTGTGAATGGGTTCTAGCAGGTATATAACATAGCAAAACTTTAAAAAAATAATAGGTACCTTGGTAAATAGTAGCAGTTAAGCTAAAATGAAGTGTTCTTACTCATTCACAGGTACATCAATAGATACCTGTGAACTGGTCCCAGCAAGCATTGCGGATATTGAATAGAATAGAATAGAAGAAACTTTATTCAGAAACACTTAACTACTATTTAAACATAGTTTTAAGCATATTTTTATTTTAAGAAAAAACACTGTCAGTTTATTATTGTTAAGCGTCACTGAAATGGTTTCCACTCAGCTTAAATGTCAAGGTACCTTTTCAGGTCCACGACGCTGGTCTTCCGTGGAAACCCTTCCGAGAGAGCGCAACTACATGCAAACAAAAATTAATTTAAACAGAAATAATCTAATAATTTACATAAATATAAATCTAAAATTATAAACATTTTTAAATCGCACCTAACTATTGATTTTAATGAGCAGTTACTGAACAGTCATACCCAACAATAAATACTAAATAAAACAAAATTGTGACAAAAATGAGAGGAGTACAAATAAGATTCTGGAGGATATTGGCACTATACATAACATATATTTAAAGTTTTCTGTATATTTAAAATGTGTTTTTTGAACTTAACTTTAAAAGAATTAACTGAAACAGAGTTCCTTATAGGTGGTGGTATATTGTTCCAACATTTCGTAGCAGAGTATTTAAAACTGCCACGAAATGCCGCAGTGCCGTGACTGTTGTGCCGAGGACATAGTAGACGAGTTGCTCCCCTAATATGACGTTGTGAAAAACGTAACTTTTTATATAGGTACTGAGGCGTCAGTTTTCACAATGCCAAAAAGCATACAGGAAAAGTGTAGTGCGCGTCTTGACTCCATATTCATTAACCCGCTATTATTGAGGTAAGGTGTAACATAGGCTCGAGGTGGAATATGGTAACAAAAACGAGCACACGCGTTCTGCACTCGCTGTATCAGCTTTTTGGTTCGTGACAATAGACAACCACCCATAACAGTATCTGCATAGTTCAGTTTTGACAATATTAACGATTCACATAGAGATATTCTAACGTCAGTACTTAAATATCTACGAATTCTTGAGTCTATAAAAACATACTCTAGAAGTTTCAATCACATGGTTATAGAATTTAAGTTTACCGTCCATAAGCACACCCAGGTTCCTAACTTCCGTCACTTGTTCAATACAATCATCTCCGATTTTAATCAAAGGATTGTGGTTGAAAATCGTACATCTTTGTTTATCAGTACCAAAAATAATGAATTTTGACTTATCTGGGTTTAAGACAAGACTGTTTTTATTTGACCACTGGACTATTCGTGTTAGATCATCGTTGATTTTTTCTATTGTACATGAAATTTCATTTCGCTTACAAGATAAGTAAATTTGGATATCGTTGGCATAAATGTGATAAGAACATTTCTGAATAGCACGCACTATATCTGCGGTATAGATAATGAACAGAATTGGGCCTAAAATTGAACCTTGCGGCACGCCACGGGAGACCAGAGAAGCACAGTCACCATTTTGAATAGTCAATTTCACTCTTTGACTGCGACAGCTTAAATAGCTGGAAAACCACCTTAGAGCATTGTTATCAAGTTCGTAATAGGCAAGCTTAGAGATAAGTAAATTATGATCAATAGTGTCAAATACACGGGAAAAGTCAAGCAAAACCATAATCGATCCATCTTCTACATCGACCCCACTCAAAATGTCGTCAACAACGTCCAAGAGGGCAGTGGAAGTGCTACGCCCAGTTCGAAAACCGGATTGCTTAGATGGCAATATAGAATTAGCTTCAATGAACTCGATTAGTTCTCGATATTGCAAATAAGATGGGCTTTAATCATTTAGTACCGGGAGCCCTAATATAGATATGGTATCGTGTCGTGGGACAATGGAAACGCGGCGCAGGCTTAGTCGGCGCAACGCGAGAGGAACTCATTACGAATTAATTCGCGCGATAAATTTAAGTGCCGCGAACAAACAAACTGTGTATCTACACGTATACTACCATCTACCACCTCGTAGAGGGCTGAAGAATTTCTTACAACAATTATAGGGGAGACCGGGTATGGTTAGTCGGTCTAGTTGAATGAAGTAAAGAAGGACTAATTTTAAACAAAAAGGAACCGACTTCACTTAGACTCCACATTTCCAAAAGCCCGAGCTAGCGTAAATACTTAAATCGCTATAGGTGTGCCTATAATATTTGAAGAGTTCTCTCGATTTCTCCAGGATCCCATCATCAGATCCTATACCCATTCGAACAAAAAAAAAAGAGTTTTCAAATCAGCCCAGCCGTCTTTGAATAATCGGTGTACAAACAAATAAATATTTTCATTTTCATTAAAATGGAGAGTCGCGCTAGAAGAAGCCGGACTGCGAATCAGCAAACAAAAGACCGAATACGTACACTGCAATTTCAGCGGCAGAAACAACAGTCCCACCATCAGTCTTAAAGGCACACCCCTGAACAGGGTCGACTGTTTCAAATACCTAGGCTCAGTCATTTCCACCGATGCAACTGTCGACACAGACATAACCCAACGTATTAACACAGGATGGATGAAGTGGAAAGAGCTAACAGGAGTACTGTGCGACAAGATAATCCCTGTACACATTAAAGGCAAAGTCTATAAAACCGCCGTACGACCAGCTCGACGTATGGCGCCGAGTGCTGGCCCCTCAAAAAACAACAAGAGGATAGACTACATGCCGCTGAAATGAGGATGTTGCGCTGGGCTGGGGGTGTGACGTTGCTGGATCGCATCCAAAATAACCTCATCCGTGGTAGCTTCAGGGTAAAACCAATCCAAGAGAAGCTAGTGGAAGGTCGTCTTAGAAGTTCACCCACTCGAACACATGACCCGACAAGTATTCGAAATGTTTCCGGCACCAAAAAGAGGAAGAGGAACCCCTCCAAACATGGATAGCCACCATAAATAAGGACATGAAGGATGCAAATGTCACATCTGAGACAACCCGGGACAGAGCGTCCTGGCGAAGAAGGACTAGGAGAGCCGACCCCAAATGATGGGATAAGGCTAGGCGGAGAGAGAGAGAGATTTTTATTTAAAAAAAAACCGACGAATTGAGATCCTCCTCCTTCAAAATCTTGAATTCGGTTGAAAAACGGCCGGTCTCCTCTACTATTGTTGTGAGAAACTGAGAAATGCCTCAGCCCTATACGAGGTGGAAGATAGTAGTAATATACGTGTGCACAGTACAGTGTGTGTGTGTATATGTATACTCAGAGTCACGTCACACCATAAGAGTTACTTTTTAACGGACTTCAAAATTCTAAAAGGAGGAGGTTCTCAATACTTTTACTTAAACGTTTATTTCTAAATAGGTAGTTGTATTAGTTAAATTGTATTTTTTTTAAACGTATAAAGGCTTAAAGGATTCACGGTGTATAATCTAAAATGATCATAATGCTATACCTACTATTTAACTACGAGTTTATTTTGGTGTACTACAGAGTAGTTGAACTTCAACTGTTGAAGGCATGGCTGTGTGAAGGCTGATTAATTAGCATTGTGTTGTATTGTATTCCCAAAACTAAGCTATTTACTCGAAAATACCCGTGCAACTTAATAACAACCGCCTCAGTTAAACGGTCGACCTTAAAATATAGTTTTAGTTAAGCAATTACTAACCCACTCCACTGACTACTTAACAATAATACTATTCTAACGATATAAGGTAATCACTAATTTGTTGTACCCGCGATGTTGCTTCAAACTATCGGCGCTCGCGGCCTTATCTGTGGTACTTGACTTAATCACCCTATGTGCATTTGACAGGACATTCAATTTTATATCTAGTTGCTCTATCAATAAGGTACACATTTCAATAACTTTTAAAGTGCATATAAGGCGTAAATTATACAAACTTTCTGTTGTGCAGTGAAGTATATATTAACTATTAAATACATTAAGCAGATTGGTCGTACGTAGTGTAGGTAAGTAAACGAGCTTCGGGCGTAATTTCGGAAATAGGTTTTATAAATACTTACAATTATTATAATGTTAAAGTGTATGTACCTACGAGTACTTATAGTATATAAGTATATAAGACTATAAATATTTTTTTAAGAACCTAATTATTTGAATCCAACGCTGCTAGGCAAAATTAAGCCCGCTGAATTTCACAAGGCTTCCAGATTCTGTAATTCATGATAATATCCATAGACTTAGGAATCAAGGTCGGCTATGCTAAATAAAAACAATTTACTTTATTTTCCATTACTTACATTGGTTATCCTAATAACTTTTGTCCTAATATAACTCTTTAACCAAAAAAAATTTTTTCTGATGGAAATTTGCTCCTACTTTGAACGGCAATGTATACTTTAAAAATTGAATTACGGAAGACTCATTTTACAGAGTCTTGATAGGTGCGAAGACGAGCGATGCGAGGAGGAGTGTGTTAGTTGAACTGCGACCAAACAACGCGCGAAGCCGAGCGAGCGAAGCGAGCGTGCCACGGTAGCGGCCGGCGAGCGCCAGTACCGACTTTTATAAATTGTACTTTAGTTTCTCTCTGACACCTAAGCTTGATTCCTAGGTCTATGGACGCTTAACGCCTGTAAGACTGACCGACCAATCAGCACGCGAGAAGCTTGTTTCACAATATATCGGTTTCACTGTTACGGTTAACAATATTTCGATAGTTTACAATCTCGCTAGTTAGATTATAATCTAACGGTATTTACAATTTTAAGGTGAAAGTATATATAATATTGATTCATAACTAAATTCACATGTCAACTGATTTTTTATAAATTTTGTATCATCGCTAGGCAGGACAAAGCAATGTAACATAATAAATAACTATGTATTTTCTTCAACTTTCTAGGCATCATCACACAATAAAAAAAACGTGAGTGTCGTGGAACACTCGGTTGGAACGAAGTTGTGTTATTTAATTAAATTTTAATTTGTCATTTTGACATTTTTTTACTGTTTTGCCTTTTTTGACTTTTTTGCCTTTTTTCGACTTTTTGAGTTTTTCGACTTTTTTGACTTTTCGACTTTTTTGACTTTTTTGACTTTTCGACTTTTTTCACAATTTTGACTTTTCACTTTATTCTATTATATTTTATTTCATTTCACATGTTTTTCAATCGTATGGCTTTGTGTCGCGTTTTCGTGACGGTCACGTGACTTTTTTTAGCCTACGAAAAAAAAGGCAAAAATCCACGAACCGTCCGATAAGGAACTTCGTTCCAAAAATAAATATTGATTCTTATTTTAGTACGGTACTTACGTGTATTGACTTAGTACCCGTTGCTAACCCAATGCTTGACGGGGTTACCTATAACTTTACTTGTTTTAAATCAGTCTGAAGCTTTAAGATGGCATTATCTGTACAAAGCAGTCACACCGAAAATCCCCAATTAGCATTACAGGAACACCGAAATCCAATGAGCGGGAAATTAAATTAACGTTTTCTATTTTCCTCAAAAACAAGGTAACATTTTCCTTGAGTGAAATCGCCAGCGATAAATTACCGCCTTTGAAAAGTTCGCCATAAATCTACGGGGCGAATCGCCACAATAAACACCTCGGCGGTATTGCTATCGGGGGGTTAAACACACACAGATAGCGGGAACACAAAAGTAGATTAATACGCTTACTTAGAAATTTTAAAATTGGCAAGTTTTAATAAATATAAAATTTTCTACAAAATAGTCGATTTTTACATCAAAATTTGAACTAGTTTTGGCATGAATGTTATGATTATGATATGCTTTTTGATGCACACGAGCACGACCAAGTGCCTTATAGTGCCGAATGAGCGGAGCGTAAGCGAAGTGAAGTTCTTACAGACAACTTCGGACACATTTTTTATAGTTGATTGATGACTTTGATTTTGAATAGTTGTTCTGCGATAACTTTAGTAACGTTATTCTGATCTTTATGAAATTTGTTGCGATTGTAGCAGATTGTAGCAGAATGTCACATATAATTTGAGAGTTCGGATTTGAGCAGGATCGATCAAGAGGTTATGGAGCTAGAAGGACCGAAACAATCATCATAAGGATCTTGTTATATTGGTCAACTCATTTGCAAGGAACTCGCGAGTTCTCAGGTCGAGGCGGACTACTAGTAATAATATTATAAAATACATAAACACTACATTAAAATACAATTAATCTCAAACATAACTAACAAATAACAAATAAATTGAAGTTGTATAGGAGTTGCATCGGAATAATTTTCAAGCTAATTCTGATAGCTCTGATTCAGCGGTATTGCGTAGTTAATGCATTGGAGTTGTATTGAAGATGGATCGTGTGTAAAAGTATTTTAAAGTTTTAATGTAAAGGTACCTATAGATACCTTTTTTATTTCTACAAAATTTAGGTATCCAATGAGGCCGATTTTAACATCAAAATTTGAACTGTTTTTTGTATGAATGTTATTATGATAGGCTTTTTGATGCACACGAGCATGTACCATCGAGTTCATAATTGCATACCCAATTTATCAATGAATTCATTAATAAATTGGGTATGCAACTATGAACCCGATAGTCTACGCGATGCCGATGCATTGCGTGGTATCAATTGAAATCTCGCTTGTTGGACGCACTCTACATACATTACGATGAGTGTCAAGCTCATATCATAAGTATCATAAATCATAACAAAACCAATCAAATTATAAAGTTAAAATGTTTATTAAAGTTTCAACAAAAAGCAATGTCTTCTTTACGCTTAAAGCTCCGAACCGATTTGGATAAAACTATGAACTGACTATGAATGAAGATAGTTTGAATCCCGGGGAAGGACATCGAATAGTGACACATAAGTACATGTCATGATAGTATCATCCCTTAAGGAGATGGAAAGGGGAGGATTTTTATTTGTTTGTTCTAATAAAGAATAATAGTAGTTTTCGATACAAGTGCGATAAGTATGTCATTTTGCACGAGTACCGAGGTTACTTGGCCCGAGCCGAGAGCCGAGGGTCAAGACTCGGGACGAGTGACAATGACACTTCTGCACGTGTGTCGAACAACGTTTTTTAATACAATTGCGAAAAAACTACAATGAAATAATAGTAGATTGTTTGACAAGGGTCTAAAGTTAGGGCCACGTACCACCAGGTGGTTATTTTCCCGACCGAAGTGAGGGAAAATTGTTCGAGTGGTAATATGGCTTTTAGACCAGAGTAATGCATACAATGTTTCACTTCGATTGCGAGAAAATATCATAAAAATACTTATTATTTACGCACAATAACTAAACTAAGGTGAAATTATGGTATAACTTGACGGTCTTTTAATTGTTTTAACTTCTTTGACATAGATACAAAATATAAATACCGCGAATAAATGCCACAGACGACGGTATAATTAGCTCTTTAAACAGTTCAAACACACTTTAAAGCGTTTCCCAAAAAAATAAATCTTTTTTAATGATTGTGAAGTAGGAACTAAAAAACACCTCATGTTTTGAGAAATAAATTGCGTTTCCTGATTGGTCGATTTTAACATTACTGTATTCTGATTGGTTGATATTAAATACAATGTTTTTTTTAAGGACTTAAATTATTTACACAGTATACACACCAAAAAAGTATCTAGCGTTCCGATTAACTCCGATATGTGTTGTGATTGGTGGATTTAATATAGTGAAGTGTTCTGATTGGTCAATTTAAAATGTCTTGTTCAAGTAATACTATTGGGACTCGCATAATACTCCTTTATGCCCAATCGCGCGTAGTTCAGGTGGGTCATTTATAAGCGGGTCTCGCATAATACTCATTTATTTAAAATTCTGATCTGCAAATCGTGCGTAAAATCAAACTTTACGCACGATTTGCAGATCAGATTACTTTTTAGCACTAGTGCATAAAATCAAACTTTACGCACGATTTGCAGCTACATAAAGTAAACTTTTTGAGCAATTGTATTAAAGAAATATTTATTCTTGAGATCAAGTTATAGAGGACAACAAAAAACTTAAACATGACTTGAAAAACTTACAGCTACAACTTCTCACGCTATCTAAGCCTAACTTTAAAACTGTTGGTACCTAAACTATACTTATTATCCAAAATAGGTAAAGGCGAAATGCACAAAAAAAATATCGCCTGAGTATCGCGCGTGAATTTCTACATTAGTAGTTGAACTATAATATAAAAAATCCATACTGGGGATAATTATCGCGATAAATATCGGAGATCAACCCTGGATTGCACTAGCGTATCGACCGCGCTTCACTTTACTCACGATACAAGATTGCGACAGGGAGGCGGGGCAACGGAGTAGCGTTTACGATCCGCTACGCCATGCCACACGCCACACGCCACACGCCATCTTGTCATTGACACTTGTAATGGCTTAAGGTGGAGACTGATATGACGTGCAGGTGCATGATATTTCAACCGGTTCTCAATTCGTCGAAGTCTTTGTTTTTGCAATTTTTTATTATGTATTATCACCGATTATTCGACGAGTACCTATACGTCACAGTTGGTCCTATTGTATCCAGTAGGATCTGATGACGGGATCCTGGAGAAATCGAGGGAACTCTTCAAATATTATAGGCACACCTATAGTGATTTAAATTTTTACAGTAGCTCGGCCATTTCCCGTTCCCATTTATGGCATTGTGATGTAACAAAATCGCTCCGAAAGTTACATTACATTGAATATTACATATCAGTTTTAGTGGAGTACGGGAACGCCTTTTTAACCTATAAAAATGACATAAAACACAAGTCCGGTTTTATTTTGTGACCTGTTAGAATACGTCAAGTACTAATAATAAAAAATATTTTCCAACAATTGTTAGCCTTGCGCTAGGTATAATACATGTATTTGTTTGCTACACATAGAAAAGATTATGTAAGTTTTATTTTTCTCCACCAGGCTATCGCTTTTTACTATTGCAACATTCACATTTTATAACGGTTTTGTCAAGAGCATATGTCGTCTTAGCCATTTGTAATTCGTTTAGAATTCAAAGTCACTTATATTTTGACAAATTGTTCTTGATTATGCTCACATAATCTATAGACCAAACTGTTATAAAATGACAAATGATGTTGAAATAGTTGAATGTAATAGTGTGGTAAAAGAAAATATATCTTGTATAATCTTTTCTTGTTGTTATTAACAAATATCTATATAGTACCTAGCACGACGTCAAAAACTGTTAGAAAATATTTTTTACTATAAGTAATCATATCATATTTTCTAACTAAAAAAGAAAATCGCACTTGTGAGTTATCAAAGCTCAAAACTGTTCGCGTAACTATTTCCGCTTCTAGATACGTGCACGGATCAGAATACAATCCGGATAGTACTTTTACTATATTCCTCTAACCACAGTTGAACCTTATTACCGAGCAAAACAGTCGTTCATAGGTCACTAGTAAAAAGTAATAAAAACGGTCCTATAGAGAGCATACTGTAGGGGGCGGTGTCTCACTCGCACAATGCTGCCAACTTATGAAACTTACCAATGTGGTTTTATTTATATACATTTATTTTAGTAACACACTAGAAGTTACTTCCTACTTATAATAATTTATTGCAAGATTTCGAATTAATACATTGTTCCCTTTTAGCTGCTTTGAATTTGTTTACGACGTAAATATTATTCATTCAATTAATTAAAGAATTGCAATTAATATTGCAGACAGTAGTAAGTTTTGTAATATTTAAAATACGGTCTGGTATCCCCATCCCATCAGTCCCATCACTGACATAATATGTCACTGATATTATTTCAAATGACGCCGCTCAGCTCAACAACATTTCGTAACAACATTTTTAAGTAAAAATGGTCAAGATATGTTGTGTAAAAGGGCGCAGGGGTGAGACTTTACAATAAAGTAGACTTTCCTTTCACCGGTAATCCACAATCATTCAATTTTACGATTTAACAACAAGTTAAGATTGTCAAACAATAGGGTGACTATGATGTCGGCAAACTGCGGGTCGGTTTTGCTGTTTTTACAGAAATGTACATAAGTACATGGTCTGTTCCTAAGTATTACGTCTGTTCCTAAGTATTACTTACACAGGACAGGAGTGGCCCGCGGGTCTTTTTAGGCCCTTTCGAAAGGGTCCTAAAATGGCACAAAGCCATACAAAAAATTGTAGTAGTGGCAGTATAATAAATAAATCAATAAATAGTATGGGGCAATCTTACACAAATCAACCTAGTCCCACAGTAAGCTCAATAAGGCTTGTGTTGTGGGTACTAGACGACGATATATGTAATAGATATATACATATAAATACTTAAATACATAGAAAACATCCATAACTCAGGAACAAATATCCGTGATAAACACACAAATAAATGCCCTGTCCAGGATTCCAACCCGGGACGTCCTGCTTCATAGGCAGGGTCACTACCGACTAGGCTAGGAGGCCGTTAAAATATACTTTATAGTACAACATTTGTACAACAAAGAAAAATACAACAGGAAGAATATACAATATTTTTACATGGAAGAGATCTCTTCCAGTCAACCATTGAGCAGTTTGATGTTTTGCTGTTTTCTTTATATACCTTTAAGTATATTAAAGTCGGAGAACTGTCCACATCAGATATGACGCAATAGTGAGAGCCACGAACCCCCTGTACTTACTTAGTTTTAGTTTGCTATACTAACTATCCCCGATTTTAAGACGCGGACATCGGGCAATTGTTCATCGGTGTTATGCAAACGAGTTGTAAGAAATAAATTTCTTACAGTTTTAGGTTTGATGCAGTGCAGTATCATGTAATTAATAAGATTATAACATTTTCAGGAGTTTCTGTTGGGGGAAAATAGTGCAAAATGACGTTACGTTAATGTATTGTTTGTCGTCTACCTACTGTTATTTTGCCGTAGCGATACGCAATGTTTTACTTTTTTGTTATTATATTAGCGATAGGCTTCGACAGTTTTTACCTATTAACTGAAATATTTTGCTGTTCTGTCACTCTGACGTCCTCCGATAAATAGCTGCCAGATGCCTGGATCTAGCAATAAGTTTAAAATAGTAAAGTAATTAATTTTTCGGACCCGGGGTATGTCCTTAAACTACGTCCGGGCTCGGGTATGTCCTTAAACTACGTCCGGACTCGGGTATGTCCTTAAACTACACCAAAAAGAGAGGTACGGGCACTGCGAATGGCATCTCGCTAAGTGTGGTAGGGCACGTTCAGCGAATGTCATGTCGCTCAAATCTGGAGCAGAGCCCGACTGGGGAAGTACCTCCACCTTACAGAAAACCACAGCCAAATAGCACTAGACCCTACTCATAGTGTTGTGTTCCTGCCGGTGAGTAAGGTCGCCAGTGAGCTCAAAGAGGATACAGAGTGTCGACGACGGGGGGCCCACGGAACCAATAACACGGCCTTGGTCTTTGTGGGCGCAGAGTGCAGGTGCGGCGATCAGGGAGACCCGGTGAAACGGCTGTCCGCTGGCCGCCCGCAGGTCAGTAGGGTTCCCGAACCCAGGGATCACTTAATCTCCACCCTGGGAGGCTGAACCGCCAACCTGTGAAAAATCCCTGGTGTAGTAGTCGTGCCGGTGTAAGAGACCGGAGTGGACCCGGCTGCTGCAACAGGGGGGACCGGGGGCCCTTCCGTACGCCGCGCCTGCAAATTGCACCTCCCACATCGTTCCTCGGTCGGTTTGTTTCGTTCTCTTGCCCTTTTAGCCGTCGACACAGTGAATCCTTTATTTACCACACGCTCCTAAGAAACATGGTTGGAAAACACAAAAGGAATAGTTTCTCAGCGATGTCCCCTTCCACAAAAGTGGATTTCTGCAATGTCAGGGGACTGCATTCTAATCTGAACGCAGTACACCACCACCTCGAGTCTGCGCAGCCGACCCTTCTATTCCTAACGGAGACGCAGATATCCTGCCCGGCTGATACATCATATCTGTTATACCCCGGTTATATGCTCGAACACAGATTTGTGAGGCGCGCCGGGGTATGTATGTATGCTCGACAGGATGTCTGTTGTCGCCGCCTCCATGCTTATGAAGACAGGGACCTGTCAGTGCTATGGGTGCGTGTGGACTTCGGCGGCCACACCCGCGTCTACGCGTGCCTTTACAGGTCTCACAGCGGTGACACGGACACAAGACGGCTCTTCGAGCACCTACAAGTGACGACCGACAGAGTTCTCGAGCAGTACCCATCCGCTGAATTGGTGATTTTGGGAGACTTTAATGCCCACCACATTGAGTGGCTTGATTCTCGGTCCTCCGACTATGCAGGGAGGTCTGCCTACGAATTTTCTCTGGCCTATGGTCTCTCTCAATTGGTACGTTCTCCCACGAGAATACCAGACATCGAGGACCATACTAGCTCTTTACTGGACCTCCTGCTGACCACACATCCGGACGGATATTCCGTCTCAGTGAAAGCACCTCTCGGCTCGTCCGATCACTGCCTCGTCCGGACGCTGGCACCTTGCGCGCGGCCTGATCCACCACGGCCAACTAGCTCGCGACGCGTGTGGCAGTATACGTCAGCAGATTGGGACGGATTGCGTGAATTCTACGCGTCGTACCCGTGGAGGCAGCTCTGTTTCACATCGGAAGATCCTGACTCCTGTACAGCCGCAGTCGCCGAGACTATACTGATGGGAATGGATTGCTTCATTCCCAACTCGGTAATAGCTGCAGGAGCAAAGAAACGACCTTGGTTTAATCGGCCCTGTAGAGAAGCTACGATTCGCAAGCAAGCTGCTTACAGGGCTTGGACCAAGGCCGTTACTGATAAGGATCCCAAGATATCTGATGTGAAACGCAAATTAAACGCTGCCTCGAGGTCCAGTAAAACAGCCATTGCCAGAGCCAAATTCGACTTCGTCGGCAGAATTGGTGAGAAGCTAGCGGGCTACCCTACTGGGAGTCGTGCCTTCTGGTCACTCGCCAAAGCTGCCGAGGGAAACTTTTGTCGGTCGTCTTTACCACCACTGCGAAGTGCTGATGGTAATCTGGCCCATAGTGCAAAAGAGAAAGCCGATCTTCTTGGTACTCTCTTCGCCTCGAACTCGACCCTGAACGATGATGGCAGCACCGTACCGCCTACCATCCCGCGGTGCGCATCTTCGATGCTGGAAATTAGCATCAAACAAAGTGATGTCCGGCGGGAGCTGCTATCATTAAACGTTCACAAGTCGAGCGGGCCAGACGGCATACCAGCAGTTGTGCTCAAACGGTGTGCTCCTGAGTTGTGTCCCGTGCTAACGCGCCTTTTCACACTCTCCTACCACAAACGGCAAGTGCCGTCTTCATGGAAGACTGCCCTCGTGCACCCTGTGCCTAAAAAGGGCGATAGTTCAGACCCATCGAATTACAGGCCTATCGCTATAACCTCCCTTCTCTCCAAGGTTATGGGGCGCATAATCAATGCGAAGCTCCTGGGATACCTAGAAGAGCACGACCTGGTCAGTGATCGCCAGTATGGCTTTCGCCACGGTCGCTCGACTGGTGACCTTCTAGTGTATCTCACTCACCGCTGGGCTTCAGCCATTGAGAGTCAGGGAGAGGCATTGGCAGTCAGCCTTGATATAGCTAAGGCGTTCGATGGGGTTTGGCATCGAGGTCTTCTGTCGAAGATGCCAGCTTACGGCCTGCCCGAGGGATTGTGCCGATGGGTTACCAGCTTTTTGTCCGGCAGAAGCATACGAGCCGTAGTCGACGGAAGTTGCTCCAAAAGCATGGACATAAACGCTGGTGTCCCGCAGGGCTCCGTGCTATCCCCGACGCTGTTTTTGCTGCATATCAATGATATGTTGTCTATCGGCGACATTCATTGTTATGCAGATGACAGTACTGGGGATGCCTGTTACACGGGCCGTGCCAATATCCCTCGATCCGTTGTGGTAGAGAGTCGTCAAAAACTTGTGTCTGATATCGAGAATACTCTTTCTGGAGTCTCGGTGTGGGGTCAGGACAACTTAGTCCAATTCAACCCCACAAAGACACAAGTTTGCGCGTTTACCGCTAAGAAAACCCCATTTACTGTGGCCCCTCAGTTCCAAAGCACAACCCTTACAATGTCAGGGAGTATTGGGATTCTCGGAGTCGAAATTTCCAGTGACGTCCAATTCCGTAGTCACCTTGAAGGGAAGGCCAAGCTGGCATCCAAAAAGCTCGGTGTGCTCAACAGAGCGAGGAGATACTTCACTCCGGGGCAGAGACTGCTTCTATACAAGTCGCAAGTCAGACCCCACATGGAGTACTGCTGTCACCTTTGGGCGGGAGCACCTGGATACCAGCTTGGGCCCTTTGACTCGGTACAAAGGCGCGCTGTGCGGATCGTCGACGATCCCAAACTCACGAGTGATATTGAACCTTTGAGTCTAAGGAGAGACTTTGCCTCCTTATGTGTGTTCTATCGCTTGTACAATGGGTTGTGCTCCGAAGAACTGTTTGATATGATGCCCACGGCAGCTTTTTATCACCGCACCGCTCGCCGCCGGCAGGGTGTTCATCCTCACACCCTGGAGCCCAAAGGGTCGCGCACAGTACGGTTCAAGAGGAATTTCCTCCCACGAACGCTGCGGCTGTGGAATGAACTCCCTGCCGAGGTTTTCCCAGCGGGCTACAGTATGAGGTTCTTCAAAAAAGGAGTGAATAGGTACCTAAAGGGTAGGCAACGCGCATGTGAATCCTCTGGGGTTGCAGGCGTCCATAGGCTACGGTAACTGCTTACCATCAGGTGGGCCGTATGCTTGTTTGCCACCGTCGTAGTATAAAAAAAAAAAAAAAAAAAGCAAAGGTACTGCTGGTGTTTCCCAGTACCAATGTGTACCCATAGTTCCTCTAGCTGAGGTGTTTGTTGCACAGTTGCGACAGCTAATACCACAACATCCGTATCAACAGTACGAATCATGATCCGTGGGGAACCCTGGCTTACAGCGTCAGCTACGTGCACTATCATTCTCGAGTCGGCTTCTTCATGATTACACGGAGCTAAACCTTGGGTGTTCCTGACGCTGTAAGCCAAGGTTACACACGGATCATGATTCGTACCGTTGATACGGATGTTGTGGTATTAGCTGTCGCAACTGTGCAACAAACACCTCAGCTAGAGGAACTATGGGTACACATTGGTACTGGGAAACACCAGCAGTACCTTTGCTGTAAAGAAATAGCCAACGCGCTCGGTAAAAACAGTCATAAATAATATATCTTTATTGTATACGTTACGACTGGGTTAAATTATTCAAACATATTTTCTTTTACAGGGCCCCAAAAAGCAAAAGTTCCTACTCTGTTCCACGCCTTCACAGGTTGTGACACAGTTTCTTTTTTTAACGGAAAAGGAAAAAAGAGTGCATTCGAAGCCTGGAATGCACTCCCTAGTGCCACAGAAGGATTCCTGGCAGCATACTACGGCAGAATTGAAGATGCAATGGCGATTGTGGAAAAGTTTGTTGTCCTCATGTATGATAGGTAATATTTACATTATTCATAAAACTATGAGTAATTTAGAGGGTAGGTAAGTAGTTGTGATAAATTTAACATTTTTGTTTTAGATCCAGCTCAGTTTCGGCTGTGAACGAATGCCGAAAGCAGTTGTTCACGAAAAAAGACCGCCAGTTGGAATATATTCCACCAATGAATGCTGCACTGCACCAGCATTTCCTGCGGGCAGTTATTCAAGCAGTTCATGTATGGGGTCAAATGTCACCGATCCAAAATATTCCAAGTTCATCTGATTGGGGATGGACGAAAGTTAATGAGAGATGGGAACCTACATGGACTAGCTTGCCAGTAGCTGCCGAAGCCTGCATGGAAATTATTAGGTGCAGATGCAAAAAGAAATGAGCTGCTAGATGCAGGTGTTTTCAACAAAAATTGAAGTGCACCGAGTTGTGTGCTTGTGATGGAACATGTTACACATAAATATATGTACGGATTTCAGTATATATAATCAGATTAACAATAATATATGATCAGATCTGTGACTTGTTAGTTTTATTTTGAACCAGTCAATTGAGATCATAAAACGGTTAGATTATTCACAATTCAAAATATAATATAACACACATGCTAACGAACGTAAACACAGCTATAAACTAAGTAATATACAATGAATCTAGTAGTTACATTACACAATCAAGCAATTATAAAATTTGTTTTTGGGGTCCTCATTTTATGAAGTAATAATATTTGGACGAGTCACTGTTCTAAACTTTTTTTTACGAAGGTGCGTTTCAAATTGTTCTAATATGTTATATGTGTTTGGAATCTACATAAATGTGGCTTTATAATCATATTTTTTTCATGCCCCAATCGTTGCATGTTTTTACGTAATCATTGCAGAAAGTTTTTTTTTTACTGAGATTTTTTGACTACTGCCTGTATTTCATTTTTTTTCTATGAAAAGATGTTATTAATGTCACAAAAAATGATTGACCATCCTATCCTCAGTTTATCCGAAAACGATACCAAACATGCCCTAGTATCTATAAATAAGATGATAGTAGGACCGAAAGAACGCGCGGCGGAACGAAACTTCACCCCCTCCTCCCCCCCACCAGCGGGGCGTCCGCCCTTGGCTGCCGGACGTTTTCAACTCTAGTCCACCTAAGTAACAAGTGTGCCAAGGCTCATGCTTTAATGTCAAAAATATTGGTTCCCATACATCGATGTCCTATAAAGCTCTAACTAAATATTAAGTTTGAAGAGAAGGCTAACTCAAAAGTATATTGAGCATGGGTGCAGTCGTTTTCCTTTTATTGGACTGGGCGCTGTTAGTTAAGATAAGCACAAATCACAAGGAAAACGTCAATCATTGTCGCGATCGTGAGAAATTATTGTAATAAAACGATAATTATAAAATGTACATAAGTGAATATAAATCAGCCGCATAACCCGTTTTATTATTGTCCGTAAGAGTACAAATTGACCTCGTAGAAGGCATGTGTGCTCCTGTAGGGATGAGATACGTTATACGGTGTTAACACCATTGAAAATGATATCGACAAATAAAGGATGTCTTGAATTTAGGCGAATGAAATATTTAACGAATCTGTCATAACTCCGTGTTTACTGTAAATTGTAATCTTCATCTTTGATGTGATTAAATAAGATTTCGTGACCCTATATTAGAACACCTTACTCTTTATTTATATGGTACACTTACGCTATGAACACCGAGACGATGCTAAGAGAAATAGTATGTACATTTACAAGTACAATTCAGTGTATGATGCTAAAAACTAATAAAAACCTATCGAATTGTATTTATGCTTTTAACATGTACGTAACTGCTTACCATCAGGCGGACATTATGCTTCGTTGCCACCGTGGTGGTATAAAAATATATAAATAAAGCAGAGTTTCATTTGAGTTAAGTTCGAGTCTCGTCGACTCTCCATTTATTTGGCATACCTACTGTATGTATATAGGTAAAGTGCATTGCACGACAAATGATTTTACTTAAATGCTATACACCTGGTTTGAACTACAAATGTGATGCGTCACGCATAAACACGCATAAGAAGAAGTATATTGTCTTCTTTCTGAGCCGGTAAGGTAATTGCCAAACAATACCTTTTCTAAAAGAAATCCAGGCCTGCATTTAGAATCAAATGGTTAATTGAAAACTTTAAAGTCGTTGTCATTTTGACATGAAATAATCATGTGATAAATTAAACTTAGTTAAGTAAGAAGGATACAAACAAAACAAAACAACAGAGTAATAAAAATAAATTTTAATGTCAATGGTTTCCAAATTCAAGTTTCGTAGTTCGTATTGACTTTATGGAATACTATATTTGAGTAATGATCATTTGGTAACATTTATTGTAGTGTAACGTAACTTAGTGGTTAATACGCTCATCTCATACGAGTGCTAGATATGTCCCACATGTGTACAAATGGTCATATATTCTACCATGTGTCTTACTTATCAGTGCATTTATTGCAAGGAACCTTACATAAACTCAGTGTTCTCTCAGAAATTCAGTGTATTTACGAAACAGTCCATTTCTTGGTAACACCTTCAAATAAAATTGAAAATAGTGTACGCAGTGCATGTAGCACTGTATTTACGCTTTACTTGAAAAAATATCTTGAATAAAGATGAAACATAAATAATGAAATTAAAACTAAACAAAGGAACATTAAATGTGACGAATAATAGGTTCTCATAAGTTGCGGTAATGCGACGTAAACAAATCGCAAATCTTACGTTCTATCCACTTTCTCAATCTATTTGATTTGGGGTACTTTACATGGCATAATTTGTACCATGATTTTGTGTAATTGAAACATTGTATCCACAATTGTATAAATCTGCATATATAAGTTTGTAGAAGTTAAAATATTTCATGATACATTTACAAGTTAAATCTCAATGTAAGATCCGTGCCTATACGAGTAGGTGAAATGATATACGGGTAAATTTAAAGACTTTGTTCCTTGTCTCCCATTGGTTTTAGAAAACTTACCTCAGACTTAAATATTAACCAGTTGTTGATTTATTTGGTCTTGTTATAAACGATTTAAGTTAAAAGAACATGGTTAGAGATGTCCTAATAACTACCATTAACTTTCGTAACTGATAATCAATGTTTCGAGTATTTTGACATTTACTAAACATCGTTCGGGTACCTACTGTTAGTATATGGCTACATGTAGGCACAGCTCTGACATAGCTCAGAGAGTTGCCAGACTTAAGTGGCAGTGGGCGGGCCACATTGCTTGCAGAACTGATGGCCGATGGGGCAGAAAGGTTCTTGAGTGGTGACCGCGTACCGGAATAGGCAGTGTGGGAAGCCCCAGACTAGGTGGACCGAAGATCTGGTTAGAGTCATGGGAAACAGCTGGTTAAGGGCGGCCAATGATGATGAGATCCTTGGGGGAGGCTTTTATCCAGCAGTGGACGTCTTTCAGCTGAAATGATGATGATGAGGCACAAGTACGAGTGCTTAAACCAATAATACAAATACAAATATTATTTATTGCACACCTCAATAAAATAGAACAGTGCAGGGCACAGATTAAAAGTAGAGGCAGGCATCAGGCGGTCTTATCGCTAGAGAGCGATCCTTCCAGACAACCTTGGGGTAGCACTAGTGCTATTTGACTGTGGTTTTCCGTAAGGTGGAGCTACTTCTCCAGTCGGGCTCTGCTCCAGATTTGAGCGAGATGACATTCGCTGTGCTGTGCCATACCACACATAGCGAGATGACATCCGCAGTACCCATACCTCTCTTTTGGACGTAGTTTAAGGAGATACCCGGGTCCATCAGCTCAGTTCCTTAGTAGTCTAGCCTTTATAATGTCAAGCTTTCAGGATTATTCTGTATATGCTGTATTCTGTATACGTGTGCAGCCTTGTTCCCTAAACTTATAAAACCGCATAACTAGCACAACTTTAGTTTGCTCATAATCTTCTTGAACCATCCGACAACACACAAATGTTTGAATGATGCATGCCTCTGTCGTGGCAATAATTAGCCGCCCTATGAATAGCAAACAAGGCTGGCGTGTGTCGTAAGTTAAAAGCTTTTGTCTCATCCCCCTAGCGTTTGACCCGGCTTTTAGTAGAGCACGGGAACGCCGTTTTAACCTATAATAATAATTTTTAAGAAAAAAAAACCGACTTCAATGGGGGTAGCCGGTGAAGGATTATTGTAGATGGTGCACTTAGGTTCCATACAATGAAATAACTTGCTTAAAAAACGCAGCGGAGAGGACAAATCGCCAAACGTGAACTATGCGTCGTTGAAGAGTTCCGTTCTGATTATCATCAGCAGTTCCACTTCATCAAATGTCACTCTTTTGAATGAAAATGCTTGATTTGTTGATAAAAATACAAAAGTCACTTTATGTATGCCTTTAAGATTTGAGGAATTCCCTCGATTCCTCGTGGAACTCATCATCAGAACTTGAGCTTGACGAAAATTGGTCCTGACAATCTAACTTGCTTAACAAACATAGCGAAGAGGAAGAATCGCCAAACATGAACTATGCGTCGTTGAAGAGTTCCGTTCTGTTCATCATCAGCAGTTCCACTTCATCAAATGTCACTCTTTTGAATGAAAATGCTTGATTTGTTGATAAAAATACAAAAATCACTATGTGTAAGCCCTTAAGATTTGAGGAGTTCCCTCGATTCTTCATGGATCCCATCATCAGAACTTGAGCTTGACGAACATTTGTTCTGACAATTAAACTTGCTAAACAAACACAGCGAAGAGGACGAATCGCCAAACGTGAACTATGCGTCGTTGAAGAGTTCCGTTCTGATCATCATCAGCAGTTCTACTTCATCAAATGTCACTGTTTTGAATGAAAATGATGGTTTTGTTGATAAAAATATAAAAATCACTATATGTATGCCTTTAAGATTTGAGGAGTTCCCTCGATTCCTCATGGATCCCATCATCAGAACTGCGTTTTGACAAAAACGGGACCAATCTGTATATATATACTTACAATCAAAAAAAAAAATTTCAAAATCGGTTCAGACATGACGGAGTTATGGAGTAACAAACATAAAAAAAAAAAAAAAAAAAAAAAAAAAAACATACACGCCGAATTGAGAACCTCCTCTTTTCAAATCTTGAAGTCGGTTAAAAATTACATAGATCACAAGTCCGATTTTATTTTGTGACCTTTTAGAATAATTATAATAATAATAATAAATAAGCGACTGTCATCTGACCTTCCAACGTAGAGGGGAAACTAGGCCTTGTTGGCAGTAGGTCCGGTTTCCTCACGAGGTTTTCCTTCACCGAGAAGCGACTGGTAAATATCAAATGAGATTTCGTACATAATTTCCGAAAAGCTCAGTGGCACGAGCCAGGGTTGAACCCGAGACCACCGGGTTGAAAGTCCGACGTCTTACCGTCAGGCCACCAGCGCTTAGCTGCCCTATGTGTATTAATAATTATTAGGAATATTAATGTGATTTGTTTTCATTTAGTCATCTCTGATCTTATAATCCTGCACTGTGATAGGCAGATACGCGTATCTTCACGTATGAAACGTAGCACACGTAAATCAGGTAGATAGCGATTTACAGATATAACACCTCTCCATCCGATAAGGGTTTGCCTCTCATAAGCACGTAGAGTTATAGTATATATAGTCAAGTATTATAAGAAGATGGGAGATCAGTTGTGACGAGGGTTGAGTGATGGTACATAAACCATAGTCTTATAACCTGTGTTTATGTTCACCCCCTAACTCCCCTTACCCGGCGCTCTGCCTATTACATGGCGACCGTGACCTGATTTCTACGTGAGGTTCATCACATCACTGCTGAGGTTGCTGCGGGTATACAACATGGATGACGACAACAGTGAAGGGAACTGTGAGGACGAGCCGACAGCGTTGAATCACCATTAATGCCACGGGTACCCAGTGAATTGCCTTATTAATAATTGGAAAACGGAGTCTTATGGATTACCAAAATGAAGAAACCAAAGGAGGTCATCATAGTGACCGTAGACAATATCAACGCTGTTTCATTGGCTTCGACGGGCTTGGAGTCGACGGAGGTTCCAGATGGCTTATGCATTGCTGCCGGGTGCTGGGAGCGTCGAGGAGGTGAATTTTTTTAGATGTATTTTGTGTGTAATGTAAATTTTGTTATTTTGAATTGTGAACTATATTATACTTAGTTAACTTTATAGATTGATTAGAAGTATTACGTGAATAGTTATTAACAGGAGTTAAGTGTGGGTATTTATTAGTTGAAGATATTAGAAAGGAGTTGCAGTCATGGATCTTAAAAAGTTCGTTAAGAACGGTAAAATGATTTGAGTAGTTTTGAGGGTAGAAAAGTCTGATACGGTATCGGAAATGATCAATTTTAATTTGGTTTTAATTTTGTTTGTGGTAGACGTGGGAAGTTTTATAGTGGCCATGGGAAAATAGGGATAATAATTACAGTCGACAGTTTCATTCTAAAAAAAAAAATATTATAAAAATTGATGTCTGCTAACACAAACTATAATTATAATGCGAATCAGCAAGGTCGGCGACGGAAATATTGCGCGAGTAAGCAGAAGCCGGGCAGTTATGCTAGGTCGGCCGAACGGCCCAAGGTCAATGTTATCGAGTCAACAACTGCATTACGTGACTCAGATAATCATAATAGTGAGTCAGAGTTTTTTCGTGAATAACGGAGATTATGTAGGAATTTATTCATATGGCGCTAATAATCACGTAGTCGTAGGTTGTTTAGATAGGGAAATGTCGTTGTTGGTAGATACGGGGGCTAATGTGTCGATTTTAAAATATGAATATATTGAGGGGTCCGGTTTGCAGATAGTTCCTCATAAGTTAAGGATAAGAGGGGTATGTGGAGATTTAGTTTCATTAGGTTACGTCAGCTTGGAGTTGTGTGTCAAGGGGTATAAATTTAGTCATAAGTTTCATGTGTTCGTGGGTCTTAAGTGTCGAAGTGATGGTATTTTAGGAGAGGATTTCTTGGTTAGGCATAAGTGTAGTATAGATTATGAGAGAGGGGTTTTAAATTTGCGGCATATGTCAGGAAGTGGGTTATCGTTGGAATTACGGTTAGGGACAGTACGTTCGGTAGCTATTCCGGGTAGGTGCGAGATAATTACGTGGGTACCGACAGACATTCAGGGTGAGTGTCTTATTATTCCGCAAGAAGTTACTGCCGGTGTTTTTGTAGCAGGTATAGTTGTGGCTCCGAAGGAGGGCAGAATTCCAGTGCGGATTTTGGATACACGGGAAGAAGTAGTAGAGTTGAATAGTTACTGTCCGAAGGTTAGTGGATTGGCGGAATATTTTGTTTGCTCTTTGTTTATTGATTATGAGCAGGGGACTCTAAGGTTGCGACATCATTCGGGGAAGAAATGGTGGTTGAGAATAGGGTTAGGAGTATCGCGCTCAATAGTTATTCCTGGAAGATGTGTGATGGTTATGTAAACTCTACAAGGTATATAAGCCAAGATTCTCCATGAACGAAGGCACGCTTAGACGTATCGTTACGGGACTTGGCTATGTGGTGCAAAAGGTTGAATATAGTAGAGTAATACTTTTAAAGATGGGCTCAATAAATGAAATAAAAGGAATAATGTTTTTCGCGCGAGACAAAATAGGACAAAATAATGAGAAAAGAGACAAAATTAACTACCTAGATTATGTATGCATGAAAAAACGAGACTTACCGATCGAGAAACGATTCGTGTTATACTAAGTGATTATCAATTGTTACCGACTAGTGGACATGATGGCAGTGCCAATATATATTCAAAATGATTAAAAGATTGTCAGAGGCAGAGGTTATGAAGGTGTAAAGATTTTAAGTATGTTTTAATTTTGAAATGTATATATAAATATGTGTATATATATAATGTAAATGGTTGTGGTGAAATGCAATGTTTGTCCAAGAAATAATTAATAATGTAAGTTGAACATTGTTAATTTGAATATAAGAAATTTAGTTTAATTAAGGATGTAATAATAAGTTAAATGTTGTGTACTCAGGTTTTGTATGTATGTAGGTCCATCCAAAAAAAAAAAATATTAGGTGTTCAAATTTAGACGTTTTTAATGATGGAAAATTTTAGGTCATAAGAATAGAGAAAAAATTGTATTTTGAATAGTCGTTTTCAGGGAAGGAAACCCCTTACCTTTTCAGGGGAGGTGTGATAGGCAGATACGCGTATCTTCACGTATGAAACGTAGCACACGTAAATCAGGTAGATAGCGATTGACAGATATAACACCTCTCCATCCGATAAGGGTTTGCCTCTCATAAGCACGTAGAGTTATAGTATATATAGTCAAGTATTATAAGAAGATGGGAGATCAGTTGTGACGAGGGTTGAGTGATGGTACATAAACCATAGTCTTATAACCTGTGTTTATGTTCACCCCCTAACTCCCCTTACCCGGCGCTCTGCCTATTACAGCACCAATCATAAGTTTCTGTTTGGCCCAATGGTTGACTGGTAGAGAATGCTTAACGTATTAAGTCCGTCATTTGTACTTTCTTGTATATTGTGCAATAAAGATTAAATAAATAAACAGCAAACACGGCTGGTGTGTGCCGCAAGTTAGTAGCGTGCCCAACTATCAGACAACACGAAAATGTTTGAAAGAATCTTACAGGCGTACAAGCTGCAAGCGACTAAATTAAATATATAGTCTGGCCAGCCAACGAACGCAGTAGCAATGTACATCAAACAAAAATATAGCAACACTCTAGGGCGAATCGAATAGCAGCATTGCTCCATAGAAAACCAGCAATGTATATCGAACCAATATTTTTTTTCCAAGTTGGCTGCATTGGCACGGTCGCATTGCTTTCGTACGTCAGTGTAGTTAGTCGTAATTTTGTAAATTGTAACTGCATTATTAGATAAAATCATTGAAAACTCTGATATTTATACCTATAATTATGACTTTCTAATAAATAAGAAGGTGCGAAGAAATAAAAATAACCAAAATATAAAAAGGACAGAAGATTAGAGGTGGAGATCATGCGGTCAAAATACAATAGTTGAATGTTGAAATCCAGGAAGGAAACGAACATTGAATGCTAAAATAATAAGTCCGACGAGGAAATCGAGTATATCTACCAGAAAATACAAGTTTTCAGTTTAGAATGGAATCGTATTAGCTGCATAATTTGTACGAATAAAATTGTAATGCATATTATTCAGTAATACTCCTTTCTTTATGATTTCCTTTCGTCATTCGTTTATTAGACTATTTTAGGTATAATTATTGTGTAAAGTGTATGGTAGTTAATAAACGCACGTAAGGTTTTGGTATTTGTTTATTTTATACATAGCTTATGCGACATATGTATGAAGGGAAACATTAAAATAATTTGATAAAAATCAAGGTAGCGGCGTATATATCACTTTGTGACAATATTGAGCACCATCCTATCCAACAAACGTTCTTGGACTTCATTTGGCACCAGTTTTCGCTTTGATTTGTTCGATTTATATACACTGAAAGAAAGAACTTCAAATGATAATTCTATACAAAACAGCATAACCTCAAAGCCATATTTATCACGCAAATTTTATTATACCTGCACGAGGTAGGTACCTACATATATATCTTAGCTAAGCTTTGTTAGTACATTTTATTGAACGGAGTTGGCAGATATTATGTACATTAATAAGTAAATAATAAAAAAACAATCTGAAACTTTAAAATGAAAGTAAACAAAACTAACTTTTTTTAATTTAAAAAGTTACATTGCCACAGATAAAGCACAAATTATGCACAATTTTCGAATTATTCAAAGACAGGTGTTGCCACCAAGCGATTTTTTTAAATTTGCCGCGCTTTTCTACTGACAGAAATGGTTTGCCAGACTATAATTAGCCGTAGTGTCCGTAGTAGACGCGATCAGTACTGCAATGAGATTACAATGTATTTGAGCAGTGTTCACTCATCGCACTCCAATACGTGTTCATTTGTTTACCATAAACGTGTCGCCGGTCGTGCAGTCGGTCGCTGCCGCTCCAGCGGCCACCCCACTCAGTTTGCACCGTGGCGAGCGACCGGCGGTGCGCACGGCGACGCGACCAGCACTGCTTTGAGCTTCCAATGGTACTGAGCCCGCTTCATTTGTTTGTCGTACGCGGCACCGAGCCAGCTAGCATATCTTAACGTTGTCGCCTGTCACTTCATACTTACTTCGAGTCGCGCTTGAAGTATGAAATGAACTGTCGCGTCATACGAAAAGATATGCTAGGCGTACAGATGCGCAGTTGTAAGTATGTCGTAGTTTTAAAACGAGTCGCGAGCGGGTTTAGTGGTAGCCGTACAAGCCCAATTTCAAGGAAACACCGCAAATCGATGTACAGTTTAGCCGTTTGGCACACGCATACTAGAGGTCAAAACACATTTTGACCCGCAGTTCTTTAAAAAAATCCCTTAGGAGGGAAGTGCCGAGACATTTTTTTATATGTATGGAAAAAAATTTTTTTTTTAGAAACCTATCGTGTGTGGTATCTTATGAAAGGGCATTTTGAGGTGATTCTAAAAATATACCACATCATTACATTTCAGCCATTTTTTTTAATTAACACAAAAATAATTTTCGAGACATACCAAGTTTGGGCTCCTCCAGACACGATATGGCTGATTTTTTTAAATACAATATACCACAAATGATACATAATATCCTCATATCTAACCTCAAAAAAGTAATTTTGAAAATAGAACGTTTCATTAACACTAGAACAGTCGCGCCTTAGTTTCGAACACTTTGTCGCTATGGGGTCCACTGGACCCAGTCCATTGTGTGACCCTAAATTGAAAACTATTCAAATATATTGGATATACGTATAAATTTCATAAAATAAGCAATAAAACAATCATTATAAAATAATCAACAGTTTATTAATGGCGAATCACCACAATATTTTAATAATTTCAAAAAATACCAAGGTTTTAACGTTATTTGCATATCTTTTATAACTTATGGTAATAACTTTAATACGTCTTTGTACTTTGTTTCCTTTTTTATCTTTTCTTAAACTGCTACTATTGCTCTAACAAACACCATAAAAAAAGATCACAATGTATACCAAAAAATTATGAGTTAACACACTTCGAACTATGAAAAAATCTATCAAAATCTAAAATCCATATTTTTACTCAGTTGCTTGTATTTCTGTAACTTTAGTGAGCTTGCAGTCTCGTTCTCTCTCAAAATCAGGTTGCGCGTCGTCTGTTATGTAAATTTTGGTATAATACACAATTTGACTAAGCATCTCGTCACAAAAAAGTTGTATAGATTCCACAGGAGTTGTTACATTAGTTGCTTCGCGACACGATGCAGCTGGCTCACGTATGATGTTGTAGCTTCGTGTTCTGGTATTATGCGAAGGTACTTGAATTTTATTTCACCAACAAAGTACCCTTGACGATGTATTGATACTGAGACGCAATCTAGATCGGGACGTTGCTCCAATATATCTCAATTCAGTGGAACACAACGAGATGGGTCAAGGACACTCTGAGACTGCAAATTTTCTGCTGAAATCTCTCCAAATAAATCACCTTGTAAGGCATTTCATCCCTCTGTAATATCGTCCAACTCGATAGTCAAATAGTTGTCATCATCTTGTTCATAGTCAGTATTATGGTAACTTTCTTCTACACAGTCTTCAGTTTCGGAACAGTCTACATTATCTATTTCTTCATTTCTATAATCTGATATTTCTTTTTCTGTCAGAGCTCTAGAAGCGGCCATCTTGAATGCTAAATAAACGAGAAACTTTACAAAGATTATCACTTAAGATAATGTAAATACAACTTACGTAACTAGTCGCTCACGGGTCCAGTAGACCCAGACGTATAAATATTACGCACGCAAATGGTCGCTACCGTGTCCACCAGACCCATACGCAACTTAGACGTCCGTCGCTCGCGAGCGCGGTGCGCAGACAGACTCGCGTGGTGATGAACCTACGCGCGATACTTTTGCGGGAAGGTACTGAGAACGGCAACATCGCGCGATACCTAACAAAAAATTTATTGGCTGTTATGAAGGTCACCGGGTCCAATAGACCCATAAGCGACTGTTCTAGTGTTAAGTATTTTATTTTTATTTTTCAATATTACAAAGTGACACAGTTCTACTTCAATACCTATTTGGCGTGACTTATGGAACCCCTCCTAAGGGATTTTTTTTTAAGAACTGCGGGTCAAAAAATTTGTTTTGACCTCTAGTATGCGTGTGCCAAACGGCTAAACTGTAGATCGATTTGCGGTTTTTTTAATCGTACGGCTACCACTAGTTGATGTGCATTTTGACTTAGCTATGTAGCTCATCCGCGCAATTTTACAAAAGTTAGATTTAATGGATTATACCACAGATAACCGACTTAGAGTTTCCGTTTTATAAATAAGGGTTGTAGTTTATATCATGAGCATGACGTCTGGGCATTATAGTATTACCTACAAGTACAATCTTAATATAATAATTATCGTTGACTAAATGTTTCGCCAAAAAAAATCTCGAGTAACCCTTTCAAAATCGCTTGTAATCACTCTGCACTCCTGTCCCTTGGACCACATTTCATTAAAAATTATGATGTTTACCTCGGCCCCGCACGAGATGTCGCCACCGTTAATATGGAGATTGAGCTTGCCAACTTTTTTAAATGGATTATATATAACTTTACAACTGAAGAACAAATCAATTTGATTTGTTTATTTTAAGTAGACACACTACGGAGGCCTCGGAGGAGTGGGACCCCTAGGTCACTTCTTCCTTTGTATATGACATCTATATAAGTTTTATAACTTTGTTTTACGAGTATAATATCAGGTAGTTGATATATCCTCTCGTGGACTAAGAGCTGGCTACGTCAGATATGACACAATAATGAGAGCCACAAAACCCGTCTGGTTCGATTGCTACACTATCCTTATTGCTAGATCCGGGCATCTGGCAGATTTTACTGGGTGGAGGTCAGAGTAACAGACTAGCAAATTTTTTGAATTGGAAAATATTAATACTAAAATAGGTAAAAACTGCCGAAGTTGTCTCAGATATAAAGGATTGGGACTATATTTTAACATTAGAACAAAAAATATTGCGTATTATTACGGGAACAGAAACAGTAGGTGATAAACTATGAATTTCATTACACGTCGTTTTGGACTACTTTCCCCCATCAGAAAGTTTTGGCAATGATATTATCTAATTATTTATATAATTTCTCATAATACTGCATTAAAATCAGAACTCTAGGATTTGTTTTCTTTAAGTTATTTGCATTCTTTGACCTCCATCACTTTACAGCTGCCAGAAAAATCTAGAAAAAAGCATAGTATAGCAAACTAACGAGAGGAGTTTCGTCGCTCTCATTATTGTGTCATATCTGACGTGGCTAGCTCTCCGTCTATCTGAGCATTAAATGTTTTTTGCTATGATGAAGTAGTTTGAGGTCTCCATTTCTGCACGTTTGAAGTAAATAACTCAATTTTAATATTCATGATAGTTTGTGCTTCAATTTAATTTTAGTAATCTAAAGGTATTTATATTAAAAGCTTTGATAGCAGTAATTTCGTATCTATCAATTTGAATTATAAATATTTATAACTTAAAAAAGTGGACGATCCGATGGAATCTTGATATCGAGGACTCGCGCATGTGACACCTCTGGAGTTGCAGGCGTCTATAGGCCACAGTAGCTGCTTGCTGTCAGGCGGGCTGTATGCTTGTTTACCACTAAAATTGCTTAATAAGTGGTATAAAAACTAGCTATAGTTGTTTATTTATGATAAGATAAATAGATAGATGTAATTTTTTTACATAATAGGCATGGTGAATTTTTTTCATGTATGGTATCAATCGATTCGTTTTGTTGTGAGGATCAAATGTCTACATGCGGCGAATTGCGTTAAAGCAACAAAAAAGTCAGAAATTAGACTTAAAGTCTGAGATTTGCATTTGTTTCTCGAAACGCTCCTAACAAAATGACGTGCAAAAGTGACGTCACGATCATATAGTCGCCCATGGAATTATGAAATTGCTATTTTTACAGTGAAATGTTGCGTTTATGTATATAGCTACCATACAATTTATTTAACAGTAAAATGTAAAAAATCGAATGGTATCATTGTTTTTTTTTAATTTCGTACTTTAAAAAATTGAAAATTTTTGTAATTTTGAAGCATGATATCTTTGAACCATTTCAATAGATTTCTTTTATTTTTACTTTATTAGGATATATTGCCTTCTCTTCAGGTTCTCAAGTGGCGACCACGAACCGGAAGGCGCAGCGTGGGTAGACCCCCCGCAAGGTGGAGTGATGACCTGGTGAAGGTCGCGGGAGTCCGCTGGATGCGGGTGGCGCAGGACCGGTCATTGTGGCACTCTTTGGGGGAGGCCTATGTCCAGCAGTGGACGTCTTTCGGCTGATATGATGATGATGAGGATATATTGGTAATTCTGCATACTATCAACTAAATTTTATTGCATAACTCAACATGCCTGTTGTCATGGCCTTAAATAGTACATACCTATACTGTAAGGGTTTACTACCTTTACAACCTCACTTCTCGAACACTGTCTGGCACGGTGTTATTTTATATTAGGAAGTCTTACGTTCTATGTCAGACGATGGAGATTCTTTCAGTAAGAGTCGGGAAGGGACACGGACAGCCTAAACAGTTAGTAGAGATGCTGTGATTCGTTGATTAAAGAAAATATATTGATTTGTAAAAGATATCAAGCAGTATTATTCCTGTCACCCCGACACCGAGCCCCATATACCGAGAAGGAGTAAGGCTTTTTAGGGTTCCGTAGCCAAATGGCAAGAAACGGAACTCTTATGGATTCGTCATGTCTGTCTGTCTGTCTGTCCGTCCGTATGTCACAGCCATTTTACTCGGAAACTATACGACGTATCTGAATAAAATTTACACATAAGGTGTATTTTGTATGCCGCTACTTAGTTACGTCGTTAAATTTGAAAAAAAAAAGATTTTTAGGGGGGCGCTTCATACATGTAACTAAATTAAAAAAAAAAAATTTAACCAAATATCAACATGTGATACATCAATCGATAGGTCTTTAAAAATAACATTGAGGTTTCTTTGACCATTTTGTGATTAAGTGATATTTTCTGAAATAATCGCTGCGAAAGTCAGAAAAATTGTGCCCCCCCTGTAACTTTTTATACTTTGGACGAAAATTGTTTTTAACATTATCGGTTCAGCCATTTTTGAATTATCTCCAAAAAACTTCTTCCATAGGCATTTGGTACGACCTTTTGGTATTAGTTTGGTTCTTATTCCATTGAAGGTACGGAACCCTCCTATGCGTGGTCCGACACGCACTTGGCCGGTTTTTTTGACCGAGCGACAGACGCGAGCGGAAGACAAAATTATTTTGTAAATCTGTCTTCCTTTTGATTCAAACCCAGGATCACACAACACCACAGGAGGATAAAGATCTCGGTTATTACTTGTCGCCTGATAGCGTAACAATCTATTATTTATTCAGTCCATTTCACCAACTTTGTTTTGCGTATTAATATTAAATGTCGGAGGGCCCGGTCTCATCTCGGCGTTTAATAACCAACTAGTTTGATGACAGTTATTTCTAGTTAGAGTAGTTTAACTGTCATACCTATTTACTGTATTATATAGGTTGATAGTTATGAATTATTTGTGTTAATTCCTAATTTGCCTGTCATCAAGAGATGTTTCTGGTGTGTGTAGTTTAAGTGGCTGCCTGACATAAAACAGTATAATGGATCATACAGTCGCCATCAAATATATCGGAGCAGCCAAGGTATTCAAAAATATCTGAACATGCACTTTACCGCCTTGGCAATAGAGGCGTTGTTCAGATATTTGTTACCATCTTGGCCGCTCCGACATATCTGATGGCGACTGTACTAGAGATTTGTAATTCGATGTATTTCTTAGGTTGTATACTTAATATAAGAGTTGATTGGCAATCATTTAAGGGGATGACAAAAGCTAAATTCCATCCCTATCTTTTTCAGCGCGAGTGAAAGAGAAACACTGTGTCATTAATTACAGACGTATAAGTCAAGAAACTAAACACCATATACAAGATATCTCTATACTCCGCTTAGCGCGTTATTTCTTTGAAACCTAAGCTGCCAAAAATAAAGGTGCGGGAGGGGAACACGCAATGCTAGACAGAGAACGCGCCATTATTCCGTGGGGCGTAAGAGAGAGTGGGAAGTACTTAGAGAGTCAGACATTAATGGTCGCCATGGCGACGTACTAAGTTTACTGTCACTTACAATAAATTAGTGTCTTACTATAGGGTGAAATTACTTCGAGCGTTGCAGCGGGAGTCGCCCGGCTATGCGGGGTCTTGGGTTATTAGTCTATGCTAAACGGTTTACTAAAGTTTCGGCGAAAATTATTTCGCAAAGTATTGGACCCCAAACAACTAATCCCATATTTTTATTTGGGCGAATAGTTAATTCCCAATACAACACCTCGCAAACCCATCATTTGGCAACTAATGATTTGATAAATTATTATAAAGCAACTTATTACTTGGGAATTTTATCGTGACGTCAAAAATGTTTTCCCCAAATGTATTAATTGGCATACTCTTCTTACTTAGCAAACTATCAGCTTCCAAACTATTTATCCCATTATTTTCATTTGGGCGAAATGTTACTTCCCAACTCTTATTTAGCAACACATTAAATGTCATTATAATATTGTATTGATTAGAACGCAAGGTTCAAATTGCAGTATGATCGTATTTTATTTTGTGGGTAGGGCGATACATTATGTAGCTAAATTTTGAGAGGGTATGACTTTTATTGATTGGAACGCAAGGTTCAAATTGCAGTACTATGTAGCTAAATTAAGAGGGTATGACTTTTGTTTACATTCTCCGTGGCGAAAATAGCAATGCATTCTCTTGTAATCGTTGATAGTTATTGTGCGCAACCAATTATTTGTTGTTTGAAACGTAATTATGAGTGATTCTAATGAAACGTGTGAGTTTTTCGTGTCTAATAGAGGATCCTTTAAGATTTTTAAAGGTGGATTTTCTTATGAAAAGACGAAATCCGTTAAAGAAGTGTGTTACTGGTATTGTGAAATACGTCGTAGTAGTGTTTATCATTACACAGCAAGTTTAACCACAAAGTTGGAGGATGGCGTTCATAAATTGTTACAAATAAAGGGAAAACATAACCACGAACCGGATCCTGGTAGGAAACCTACAAGTGACTTGATCCAAAATATAAAAAATGATGCCAAATCAACCATGAAGGTTTGTAATATTTTACAAAATAACAAAGCCAGCGCTCCTGTTCATGTAGTCCAAAATTTACCATCAACCTCAGCGTAAAAACAAACAATTTACCGACAGCGCAAAAAATCCGAGGTCATAAAAGAACCAGATGATTTGTTTTTTAAGCTTAATGATGTAGTCACACAAATCGAAGGACAGAATTTCGTGTTAAAAGATCAGATTTTTGATGATAATAAACGAATAATAATAATGTCTACATTAAACTTAATGACATATTTAAGCAAATCCACATACTGGATTTTAGATGGCACGTTCAAAGTTGCTCCAAACTTATTTACGCAACTATATACGATTCATGGCAGAATTTTAAGTGATAACAAAAAAACCTTCCCGTTATGCTTTTGTTTGGCCTCAAATAAAGATAAACGAACATATGATGTCATGTTTGAGCTTATAATTCAATATGGTCAAGAGCATAATATTGAAATGACACCGCAAATATGTGTCTTAGATTTTGAAAAAGCGACAATTTTAAGCCTAAAATCCAATTTTGAAAATGCCATGTTGCACGGATGTTTATTTCATCTCGGCCAAATAATCTACAGGTAAGAATTTCCTATCCTTGCCAGCTTTTAAAGTTCTAACGTAACCTAACGTTCTGCTAGCAATTTATCTTCTAGGGGGTCGCAGTTCTAACCTAACCTAACCTACTGTTCTGCTAGCAGTTTATCTTCTAGGGGGTCGCAGTTCTAAACCAAACCTAACCCACCTTTCTGGCAACAATTTGTTTTCGCGAGGGTCACAGTTCTAACCTAACCTAACCCACCTTTCTGGCAACAGTTTGTTTTCGCGAGGGTCATAGTTCTAACCTAACCTAACCCACCTTTCTGGCAATAATTTGTTTTCGCGAGGGTCACAGTTCTAACCTAACCTAACCCACCTTTCTGGCAACAGTTTGTTTTCGCGAGGGTCACAGTTCTAACCTAACCTAACCCACCTTTCTGGCAACAGTTTGTTTTCTCGAGGGTCACAGTTCTAACCTAACCTAACCCACTTTTCTAGCGACAGTTTGTTTTCGCGAGGGTCACAGTTCTAACCTAACCTAACCCACCTTTCTGGCAACAGTTTGTTTTCGCGAGGGTCACTGTTCTAACCTAACCTAACCCACTTTTCTAGCAAGTTTGTTTTCACGAGGGTCACAGTTTTAACCTAACCTAACCCACTTTTCTAGCGACAGTTTTTTTTCGCGAGGGTCACAGTTCTAACCTAACCTAACCCACCTGTCTGGCAACAGTTTGTTTTCGCGAGGGTCACAGTTCTAACCTAACCTAACCCACCATTCTGATAACAATTTGTTTTCGCGAGGGTCACAGTTCTAACCCAACCCAACCCACCTTTATGGCAACAGTTTGTTTTTGCGAGGGTCACAGTTCTAACCTAACCCACCATTCTGGCAACAGTTTGTTTTCGCGAGGGTCAATTAAAAATGTGTTCTTTATTTGTTACAGACAGGTTCAGGCTAAAGGTTACCAAGAGAAGTACGCAAATGATATGATTTTTAATGAACAAGTAAAGTGCTTGTTAGCGCTCAGTTATTTGCAAGAAGCCGACATACCTATTTATTTCAATAAGCTCTTGGAATTCATAGAAGATCCGGACTGGAAAAATTTAGGTCTTTGGTTCGAGGAGAATTATGTCAGCGGATCATGGAACACACAACCAAAGTATGCTCCCAGTTTTTGGAGTTGCCACAAAATTAATGAGATGGGAGTGCCTAGAACGTCCAACTCGGCCGAAGCTTGGCACCATAAAATGAATACTATAATCGATAAGCATCACCCAGGTGTTTATGCCTTAATAAAAATATTGATTAAAGAGACAATGGCCAATTTGGGGGATATAGAAAATATATTATCAGGGGCGCCGCCACAGAAAAAAAAGAAAAGGTATCTGGATAAAGACAGCAGAATAGACAGAATCTTGCTCAATAAAACCGAATATTCGGAAGTAAAATTGTTGATGTGTATAGCATTTAACTTAAAAATATAAATAAACCTAAACATAATACCTACTTGTATTTGCGTTGATATGATGTTCGTAACATGCATTATAAAAAGTTATTGGTGTTAAATAAACGATGTTTGCTTATGTATTTTTTTAAATTATATTACCTAAATATACTATTATAAACTCAATTATCCAAATGACATTTGACATTTTATCGTTTAATTTAACAAATCATTTGCTTCATAATGATTTGCCACATAAAAATTTGTTGAAATAAAACTTTGCAGTATAAAAATATGCCAAATAATATTTTGACAATGTCTTGAATGCCTAAGAAATTCATTTGCTATATAAATGTTTGCCACATAAAAGTTTGACGAAGTAACATTTTGCAATATGAAAATATTGCGACATCAGAAAAATGCGAAGTAAGGTTATGCCAACTATTAATTTGTCAAATGAAACTTTGGCGAAATGTTGGTTGCGAAATGAAATTCGGCGAAACATATTTCGCCAAAAAGGAAGTACACCATGCTAAACACATACAACTGTTTGAAGCTAACTTTAGGATGTAACTTCAATTGTTTGGTTAAGTTAATCATAATACCCTAGTTACATTAATTTAGTGACCGATATAACAATTGCTGTATGAAAAAAAGAAACAAATTTTTAATAACTAACTAGTCCAATTGTCATTGCCAATGCCGGATTTGAAATCTTTTTAATGAAAGTGGCATCGATTTTGAAATTTAATATTGTGGACATGAAAATTCTTGAAATTATTTATGCCAAATTGCAATCTCAATCAAATATAAATATATAAAAGAACTAACTGTCTGACATATCAACGCATAGGCAAAAATGACATATGGTAGTTTCCATCCAGAAAATCAACTCTTAAGGGGATGAAAAGTGGGTTAGAACTTCGTATGGGAATTTTTTAACAGTTGAACCTATTTAGATGAAACTTGCTATACCTATATATTTACTTATTGGAACTTTAAAGCAACCAGAGTTTGTATGTTAGGATATATAACATACAAACCCTGGTAGCTGTTTAAAAACATTATTAATTATTATGTATTTTAGGGTTTTTTAGGGTTACGTTCCAAAAATACTCGATTAAGTTTTGACTCGTAACTCTAATTGCTTGAATATTTTTTAAGATAAGGTTGCAGGGACTGATATTAAATGGCGTATTAAGCGAGAAATCGCATTAAACGTGATCGTATTAAGCGGGTTCTGTAACAACTTCAGTGATGATAGGAGGATAAGAGCCCAGAGTCTCGCGAGAAAACGTCTCGTTCCTGTTTAATTACTTTTCTATTGGTTCGATGATTGATCGCTAAGAGTTTGGTTCAAATATTGACTTTAGACAAGTGTTTGGACGTTTAAATCGGCGTTACATTTTGAATTGTTGAATAGATGTGTACCTTTACTTAATATGAATGCGGCAGACTTGCTTTCGGACTTAATTGTAATAACTTCGACTACAGTACCCAATTTTGATTCTGGAAGTGTTTTATTGCCAAAAGTATGTTAATAAAGGTAGTAGTCTACTGCCTTACTAGTCTAACTACCCAATTTTTCCAATTGGATTGTCGTTTTGGTTTAAGACAGCTGTCACGCTGCTGCGGTATACACCCAGATCAGGTTGAACTCGCTTCAACCGATCTCGCTGGAAGCGCAAGCTCGGTAGGAGCATTCCAGCGTAGCAAACTCGTCACGTTAGGTCGCGGAAGGGTCCTGGATTTTCCCCCGGCAACCATCCCACCAAACAGTCCGCCCGCTTTAGCGCTCCAGAAGCATAAAGCCCAAGTCAGGCTCAAAAAAAAAAAAAAAAAATATTTCGCGCTCTGTATGCATATAGCGCTGTCTCGTTCACCCATCCGATTGCGGCGCGACAACGGCGACGGTGTGACAACCGCGTAAAAGGATTAGCTAGATAGGCATGGTGATTTTTTTCACGTATGGTATCAATCGATTCGTTTTGTTGCGAGGATCAAATGTCTATATGCGGCCAATTGCGTTAAAGCATCACAAAAGTTAGAAATTAGACTTAAAGTCTAAGATTGCATTTGTTTCTCGAAACGCTCCTAACAAAATGACGTGCAAAAGTGACGTTTCTATCATATAGTCGCCCTGTTTAAAGTATGGAAAAATTATGAAATTGCTATTTTTACAGTGAAATGTTGCGTTTATGTATATAGTTACTATACAATTTATTTAACAGTGAAATGTTAAAAATCGAATGGAGTCATTATTCTTTTTAAATTTCGTACTTTAAAAAATTTAAAAATTTTGAAATCTTTGAACTATTTCAATAGATTTTTTTAATTTTTACTTTATTTGGATATACTGGTAATTCTGCATACTATCAACTTAATTTTATTCCATAATTCAACATGTGTCATCATCCCTATTAGGCAAAATAAATAAATAAATAAGTATTATAGGAGAATCTTATACAAATCGACCTAGTCCCACGGTAAGCTCAATAAGGCACACACGAGTTGTGGTGTGTGAAAAGGATTAACATTTTGTTATCTGCGGTATAAAACAGAGTAAAATGTTCATCCTCCGTGCATTTGTCGCGGCTTTTTACTGGGGTTCGCTCGGCAACCTAATACTTTGAATTGGTGTAGGCTCTAGTTTTACGAAAAAGAATGCAACCTGAGCACCTCACCTTCCAACCAAAGGGGAAACTAGACATGTCAATGCAACAAAAATTGTCTTTACTATAAGCGGAAACGTCTGTCAGCGAAATTTTATAATAAAAAAATTAAAAACCGGCCAAAAGCGTGTCGGGCCACGCTCAGTGTAGGGTTCCGTAGATTTCCGTCCGTCACAGTAAGTATCCCCACTTAAGAGTTAAAATAACACCGCCATGTAGGATATGATATGAGCGTTCCACGTACAGCGACATCTATCGGCAAATTAAGTAAACCATTGCGCGCGAGCTTAAAGTATGAAAGATGATTTTTATGGGTTAATTCTTTATTGCGTGAACCGATTTTCACCGTTTTTAATTTATTTGAAAGCACGTCATTTCATTGTGATTTTGTAGAAATTACAGGTACAATAAACACCTGCTTATACGGTTAAATTACAAACTTAGTTCAGAAATTATTTTGTATTTTTTTTTCAAAAACTATTCAACCTATCAAGTTCAAAATAATTTTCCTAGAAAGTTTTTATAAAGTTCTACTTTTGAGATTTTTTTCATATTTTTGAAACTTATGGTTCAAAAGTTAGAGGGGGGGGACACATGTTTTTTTACTTCTGGAGCGATTATTTCCGAATATATTTACATTATCAAAAAATGATTTTAGTAAACCCCTATTCATTTTTAAATACCTATCCAACAATATATCACACGTTAGGGTTGAAATGAAAAAAAAAAATCACTCCCCACTTTACGTATAGGGGAGGTACCCTAATAAAACATATTTTTCCACTTTTTATTTTACCACTTTGTCGGCGTGATTGATATACATATTAGTACCAAATTTCAGCTTTCTAGTGCTAACGGTCACTGAGATTATCCGCGGACGGACGGACGGACGGGCAGACATGGCGAAACTATAAGGGATCCTAGTTGACTACGGAACCCTAAAAAGACGCTTACAGACTTTTCTGCTTAGTATATTTAAAAAAAATATTTAGTTTGGGTTAGTTCATTGTTATCGTTGTTATTTATTCCAATATGACTTAGAACTTCGATGACGGTAACGTATCATATACACTTACGGTAGATGTCGCTACACCTCTCCCTCGGACGTAAGCAATAAAGGTTGAGGTTGAGTAAGCATCGGTGGCTCAGTTGGTCAGAGTGATCGGACCGGTGTTCCGAAAGGCCGCAAGTTCGAATCTTGCTCGACGAGGAGAATTTTTCTATTTTTCTTTGAATTTTAAAATGTCAATGCAAAGTTGCGTTTCTTATCATTGTATTTCTCTCCTTTGTTATTCTATTATTTTGCCTCTAACGTTACTAATTTCATATTTACTAGAAATACCAACTTAACCACATAAACTACGTACATAATTCAAGTCCTACGGGAGTACTTTAGAATAAACATAGTTACTAACTTTAAGCGACATAGCAGTCACAAAGCTAACTTAGATTGACAACACGTAGAGAGTAAGGACTGGGAAGGGAACTGAAATAGATAAAGTCATTTTCAGTCATAGTTTACATTGAATTTATGCAACATACGATTAATTAAGTTCAGGAAAGAGATGAAGATGTATGTATTATGATTATGCCTTCCTTTTTCTTCCACGGTTTCTAAGATGTTTTTATTGTGAGTCAAAGATAATAAACTTTATAAATGTGACTGATTATGATGCGTTTGATTTTGATATTCTTACGATACTGGTAATGCCTTCAACCATTATCATTTAGAAAGCGGTTTAAAAATTATATAGGTGCGAAATGGCTCCTCAAGGCATCACAAGGAGATTAAAAAATAACAGTTTGCGGCTGTAATGGACTGTATGGAATTATGCACTTGTGTCAGCTCAAAATGGTTAAGAAGGAGGATTTTTAAAGCCAAGCGCACTCACCTGAAGTCCTTAGCAGTACGTGAAAGCTGGCCAGCTTAACTTTTCTTCTTCGGTGGTTTTAACTGTCCATTCATGAACTGATCACACGCGCGCGCGTTCACTTTTTCCTTCGTGTGAAACTTTTTTAAATTGAGGTTTTTCGGATTATTCGTGCGAGTCGATGTGATTGAGACGACATCGATATAAGAACTGGCCGATCAAATATGGCGGCTCATAGTTAACCGTAAGTGAGACGGCTATACGTAAATTGTGCGCATTGGCAAAGGAAGGAAGATATGGAAAGGTTCGGAGCATTTCACAAGTACCTACATCTTAATTATTAAGAAAAAAACTACCTTAAACTAGAAATATTAAATTTGAGATACAATACATGACAAGTAAATTGTAGTAACGTGATCAGAAATAAACACATTATGCGAAATCATATTAGTTAGTATTTTTCTACTTGTCGTGTTGTGTGTATAATGCTTCAATTGAGACATTGTAGACCGAACTACTAACGCATACTTTTCAATGGAGCTGTTATGGTCGCAAATTAAGCTGAAACGGATGTTCATACAATATTATACAATGGTCGGGGAGGAGGACCGTCCTCCTCCCCGACCGCCGGTATGATCCAGCGGGAGATCGAAGTTACTAAATTGTATAGAGGGAATAGGTTGTATTGTAAGGCATTAGTCGAACTTAATTCTTACCGGCTTGCCTATTTTGAGCACTCGTAGAAAAAGTGTTGTATACAATAGTGACATAACTTTTTAATAGAACACGATTGTATAAAATACTATTGTATGATGGTGACGTTGTGTTGTAGGTATCATACCTTAAGATTTAACTATGACAAATGAATTGACAAAATATCAAAATTTTCGAAATGAAAAATGATTCTCAGTTTTAATCCTTTTCCAAGACGAGGTTGATTCGATGTTTAAATTCTGAATTTGATATTGGTGTGTGCTTGCTAGACGACGTGCAATGCTAGTCGTGTTATAGAGCATCTCACTCGCACTTGTCGGTGCGCGCGATATTTATATTCCTATTCCAGGAATATAATATATTATTGGTTTTATTTAAATCTGATATTGAACATAACATTTAATCTTATCGAGAATGCCTGGAAGAAAATTCAGGTCCTGTTGTCAAGATGACAATCGTTTGCAGAAAACGAAACGAAACGCTACACGCTCTCGGTCACTTCCATATTAGTGCGATAGAGACGGATAGCGATTCGATTCGTTTTCTAAAAAACCGGCCATGAGCGAGTCGGGCCACGCTCAGTGTAGGGATCCGTAGTTTTCCGTCCGTCACAGTAAGTGTCCCCACTTATGAGTAAAAAATGGGCTATTTGTTATTTGAATAGTTTTTTTTTCAAAAACTATTCAACCTATCAAGTTCAAAATAATTTTCCTAGAATTTTTTTATAAAGTTCTACTTTTGAGATATTTTTCATATTTTTAAAACTTATGGTTCAAAAGTTAGAGGCGGGGACACATTTTTTTTACTTCTGGAGCGATTATTTCCGAAAATATTAACATTAAAAAAAATGATTTTAGTAAACCCCTATTCATTTTTAAATACCTATCCAACAATATATAACACTTTAAGGTTGAAATGAAAAAAAAAATCACTCCCAACTTTACGTATAGGGGAGGTACCCTAATAAAACATTTTTTTCCACTTTTTATTTTACTACTTTGTCGGCGTGATTGATATACATATTAGTACCAAATTTCAGCTTTCTAGTGCTAACGGTCACTGAGATTATCCGCGGACGGACGGACGGACGGGCAGACATGGCTAAACTATAAGGGTTCCTAGTTGACTACGGAACCCTAAAAACGATTGTCATCTTGGCTACGGGACCTGAAGTTCTTCCAGGCGTTCTCGATCAGATTAAACTATTGGCTAAGGAGGCTGGTATATTAAAGCGTTTGTGAAGGTAACCTTGGCACTAAGGCGCAAATACTTCGACATGTGTATCCTGCCTATTCTAACCTACGGCCATATACAAGATATCTCTATACTCCGCTTAGCGCGTTATTTCTTTGAAACCGAAGCTGTCAAAAAGAAGGGGTGCGGGAGGGGACCTTGCAATGCTAGACAGGGAACGCGCGATTCTTCCGTGGGGCGTAAGAGAGAGTCAGACATTAAAGGGTGCC
Source organism: Pammene aurita (assembly GCA_947086415.1). Classification (NCBI taxonomy): domain Eukaryota; kingdom Metazoa; phylum Arthropoda; class Insecta; order Lepidoptera; family Tortricidae; genus Pammene; species Pammene aurita. Next base: position 4,041,717 of record OX352296.1, read on the forward strand.
ATGGAGACGAACTATGTTTACTGTCATTTCCAATATTAGTGTCTCACTATAGAGTGAAATTACTTCGAGCATGGCAGCGGGGGTCGCCCGGCTATGCGGGGTCTTGGGTTAATTAGTCTATGCCTACGGCGCACAGATGGTCATTAACGGAGGTTTCAAAGTCCCGACTCAAAATATGCCAGCGAACTATGGATTGCATCGTACTACGAGTACGTAGAACCGATCGGTTTAGTAGCAGCACGGGTTCTGGTAGCTGCCCTCACTAATCCAAAAAGAAAATCCATTCTGTATATTAAAAAAAAATCTTATAGAATTATATTTTCACGTATACCTACGTATTTGGACTATTTGAAATTAATTGTTAAATGGTAATTTACAAGATCATCCGAATGTAATTGTGGTGCTAAATTTGCCTCAAGTGAGAGGAGATTAAGCTATTTTTTTTAGCAAAACAAAATTTAAATTTTGATGATGGGATTTCGGAGTTTGCTTAAAGCCTGATTTTTTTTACATTTTTTTAGTAACTAAACTTGTTTCACACAACATTGATTTATAATAAAATAATGAATAAAAAAACAATCATAAATTAATTACTTTTAATTTTAACAGATTTGGTTTTTTTTCTATATCACGAAGATGGTAAACAAGCATACGGCCTGCCTGGTGGTAAGCAGGCTATCGTAGCCTATATAAAGGGTGTAACAAGAATCCTGGTGATCCGTTTATGGGCATATTTGGTATCGTATTGCGAGTAAGAAAGAGTAGGAGAAAAACAAATTGATCGCATTTTTTTTGTATGGAACTAGGGAATGCAATAACCAATGAAATTTCATAACCAGTGGTGCTGTTGGTTATAATCGTAAATGTAGTCATACTTGCTGCAAATCACTCGCCAAAATAGAGTAATAGGAAAGAAACCTAAAATTATTATAGAGTATAGAAATTATAGTTCCAGACGAAAGGCTATGCGTGGTTTTACAACCTTTTATTACACAATTTTACGTAAAAAACGGTTTCGGTTACCGGTTTGCATTCCATATATAGGAGTTATGGGACACGTCGTCCCAGCTGGCCAACCCTCCATACAAAGTCGATTTATTTTCGCAAGCAATTTTTTTTCTTACATTTTAATAATAATAATACGATACCAAATACACCAATTATGCCCCTAAAAGTATCACCAGCATTTTTATTACAGCTTGTATACGCCCGCAACTCCAGAGGTGTCGCAGACATGCGCGTCGTCAACCCTAATAATATAATAAATAAAGGAGGATGCACTGTGATTTTTGGGGTGACACTACATTATCCGCACCGGGTGCCACCCATGCTAGCTACGCCACTGCCTATCCTACATCCGATATCGGATCGGATAATGTGGAAGCGCACTAAGGCTAGGGGATCTCCACGATGTGACAGCTACTGCCTTGGAACGTATCGGATACGTTTTCGGGGTTGTCAAAATTCCTTTCGTTTAATCTAAGTTTATTTGCGGCATGACCACAGACAAGTTAAAATATTTAAGTAGTTTATAGTAGTAGTTTTGAACTAAAATAATTATATTTGGCAAATAAGGTAATAAATCGGACATTTATCCAGTTTTGTATTAAAATTACTGATAGATTAAAGCAGATTGGGGCAGGTTCAGAAATTATACAATTTTTTTTTTTTTTTTTTTTTTTTTTTTTATACCACGACGGTGGCAAACAAGCATACGGCCTACCTGATGGTAAGCAGCTACCGTAACCTATGGACGCCTGTAACTCCACAGGAGTCACATGCGCGTTGCCGACCCTTTACAAAAAGAAGGATTCACTGTGTTGACGGCTAAAGGAACAAGAGGGTCCCTCATCGTCAACACACTGGGTCCTCTTTGAGCTCTCCTAATTGCGTACTTGTCAACCCTACAACGTCGAAAGGTAAATTGTATGGAGACGTCATGTGTCACCGTTCATCTGTCAAAGTTCTGTCAAACGTTGATCTTGTAGGGAAGACAACCTTCTGTATGAAATACTATTATATTATTCTGTGCTCCAGGACAGGTATCTCGGATGTGGGTGTCAAGACCGTCAAGCTCAAGTGGGATTGGGCTGGACAATGGACATTTTGATGATAAAAGAATATGATTACGATAACATAGTTGTGATTTACAGTGTAAATTCCGCTCCACTGCGAATCATTTTAAGGTAAAGTCGTATCAACATAACGAACAAGTTTGTCTTTTGAACTATGAATCGGCCTCGAGGTAAGGTGTTGTTAAATTAGATGACAAATCTATACCTACTGTAAAATAACTGTAACTGTATATCGATCAACAAGCTTAGTAAACAATTAGAATAATGGACAGTTAAGGCGCGGTTCGATTTTCGCTCTTGGAATAAGTGGGCAAATTAATCATTAAGAAAGTGGAATCAATATACTTAATTGTAATTATTTCGCTCTCTGAAACAGATAGGTATCACTAGTAGTCCGCCTCGAACTCAGAACTCGCGATTTCCTTGCAAACGAATGACCAATATAACAAGACCCTTATGATGATTTTTCGCGTGTCCTAGCTCCATGACCCCTTGGTCGATCCTGCTCAAATACGAACTCTCAAATTATATGTATCTCTGCTACAACCCCAACAAATTTCATGAAGATCAGAAAAGCGTTACTAAAGTTATCGCGGAACAAACTCTCAAAATCAAAAAGCCATCGAAATACCGAGACGTCCCAGTAGCCAGAAGTTGTTTGTAAGAACTTGTTTTGCTTACGCTCCGCTCGTTAGATAAACATCATCATCTTCCCCCAGCGTTTGTCCCTTCTTTTTGCCAAGGGAGATGTTCACTAGATGGCAGCACCGTGGCGAAAGATCTAGCTGTCATAATCCACCAATCATGTTTATCCATATTATTTTAATGGGGAAGGCAAAAGTGACATTTCCAACATTGGTCCTTAGAAAAGCTAAATTTGTATGGCGCGAAGTAGTTTTTATTTATTTTCGCGAAAATGTTTCAATGACTTGTCTCGAATTGCTCCGAAATTGAAATCCACCGGTTTCTGAAATACACTAAAATTAAATTGCTGTAGATTAACGCCATAGGGAAGGTTTTTGCCTAAGAAAAGCTTATTGACTGCATACTAGTTAAGGACCATTAAACTTGTCTCTTTCTTTCATTGTATGTGTCTCTTTCTCTTATTGTATGGAATCTGGAACAGCACCCTCTACAAATAGTTTTCACCGGGCTTCCCCATTGGTGGATTTTGACAGCTACTGTCAAAAATAACTCTCGCCACGGTGCTGCCCTCTAGTGAAAAACTCGATCACGGAAATCCTCATTGAGTGTCGACGCTTGGAAATTTAATTCGATGAATTAGCATGGGCACTAGTTTTTACGAATGCGACTGCCATCAGACTCAAAGGGGAAACTAGGCCTTATTGGGATTAGGTCCGGTTTCCTTACGATGTTTTTTCACCGAAAAGCGACTGGTACATATCAAGTGAAATTATATTTCTTACTTAAACGAAAATCTCGGTGGTACAAGCAGGGATTTGAACCCGAGACCTCCAGATTGAAAGTCGAACGTCTTATCGCTAGGCTTCCAACGCTTCTATCGTGATTTATCATTGAAACATTTAATAATTCATTGTAATTATTTGAATTCCGTTAGATACTGCCAACTAGTATCAAAAAGTTGAACGAAACTGGGAAAAAGGACTACGGGCTCTTAACCAGTTGGTGGGTAAGTGGAAAGTGTTTTCCTACCGTAAAATACATCCAGCGTCTTCAAGGTCACGGACTGTAAAGGTCAAATATGCAACTACCTACATCACCCTCAGTGTCATGTTGGTTTAGAGGGTCGCCATGCTGCCAAGGGCGTCATAGACTTAGGATGTTAGGTGTGACAGGGCAAGGTAATAATAATACAAAGACCGAACGAAGACGGGATGGTCTTATAAAACTTTCAAAAGGTATGACAGAGAAGGCGCTATTATCATTGGTCCTTGTCATAGTGCACATTGTGATTATTGCTTATGGTGCTCCCACACCAGCTGTTATAAATGTTATATATCAGCAACTATCTTTCTTTAACAACTTAGTGCTACTTGGCCTTATCCTTGTTACACTTTGTTATATAACATTTATAACAGCTGGTGTGGGAGCATCAATACCCTCCACCGCTTTTTGGAGGGCAACAACGAAACCGATTTAATTATAAAGGCTAGTTATGCTATGCTATCAACCATCTTAAAACGTGTTTTCAGATTAGTCGCGTTTCGTGTTTTCTGTTCTTGGACGTACGCGTGTGTTAACTCTATGCTTTAAGCTAGGGCGTAGAGTACGTGCTCGCCATATACAAGATATCTCTATATTCCGCTTAGCGCGTTATTTCTTTGAAACCTAAGCTGCCAAAAAGAAGGGGTGCCGGAGGGGAACTCGAAATGCTAGACAGGGAACGCGCGATTCTTCTGTGGGGCGTAAGAAATAATCAGACATTAATGGTTGCCATGGAGACGTTCTATGTTTACTGTCACTTCCAATATTAGTGTCTCACTATAGAGTGAAATTACTTCGAGCGTGGCAGCGGGGGCCGCCCGGCTATGCGGGGTCTTGGGGTAATTAGTCTATGGTGCCCGCTTACGTGCGACCGTAGATAATGGACCGTATTCTTACTTTAAAACACGTCTAGACACGATCCAACTTCAACACAACTCCAATGCATTACCTACGCAATACAGCTAACGCTTAACACGTTAGAATCAGAAATATTAGAATTTGCTTGACAATAATTTCAATGCAACTCCAATACAACGTTAATATTGGTTGACTATTTTTTGTGTCTTGGAGTTATGTTTGAGATTGTTTACGTATTTTAAAATTAAATTAGAATACGGCACCATGTGAATACTAGTAGCTCTGTGAGCTATCGACCTCGGGAGCATAACTAAAACTGAAAAAATTTTGATTTTGATAAGTAGCATGGCGGTAAGACGTCCGACTTTCAATCCGGAGGTCTCGGGTTCAAACCCCGGCTCGTACCATGAACGAGATTTTTTATTTTATTTCCCAAAACAAATAGTTATTGCTAAAAACTGTTTAAGTAAAGTCAATTTCAAGGACATCGGCCGTTGTCAGTCTCTTAATGGATTTTTGATGAATGTCACGCAAGTGGAATATAAGCGGCATAGGGAAAAAATTTATCCCGGAATTTAGAACTCGTTATAAGTATAATTTAACATTTCTAACAACTAAAGTTTTTTAGGGTTCCGTAGTTAACTAGGAACTAGTTTCGTCACGTCCGTCTATCCGTCGATCTGTGTACGGCTTTTCTCAGTGATGGTTAGTACTAAAAAACTGAAATTTGGTGCGAGTATGTGTTTTAAACGCGCTGACAAAGTGGTAAAACAAAATCTGATAATATATTATTTTTTAGGGTACATCCCGTACACATGAAGTGGGGGGTGATATTTTTTCCGCTCCAACCCTATCGTGTGTGATATCGTTGGATAGGTCTTTCAAAAATAAAAAGGGTCCTTTAAAACGATTTTTGGATAAAACGAATACTTTCACAAATAATAGCTCCCAAATTAAAAAAAGTGCGTTAACTTTTGAACTGTGGGTCCAAAAAAATTTGGGAAATTCATGGAAGTGAGGCCTGATAAGTAATTTCAATGAAAATCATATTGAAAAAATCAGTTGGACCGTTTTTGAGTTATAAGTACCTCAAAAACGCATAGTAAAAGGACGTAAGTGCCGCCTAGTAAAATGACGTAACTGCCGCAAAATTAATAAACAACCTTTTCAACGGATGTATTGTAACAGGCCGGCAACTACGAAACCCTACACTGAGCATGGCCCGACACATTCTAGGCCGGTTTTTATTATTTTGGAAATACTCAAATCATATCTCATGTTAATCACGGATTCCTCAGTTATGAATGTTTTCTATATTTCGTGTTTATCTATATCTACCTATCTTTTATACATAAATCGCGTTGTCGCCACAACACAAGCCTTAATGAACTTACTGTCGCACTAGGCCAATTTGTGTGTTAATTTACTTACTCATTGAATAAAGCGATTTCTATTACTAAAGCTGAGAATGGAAAATACTTGAAATTCGCTGATCTTGCTCAAAATTTAGTCAATCCCAACGTCTAAGGCTGGACCGAGAATGGGACAATAAGGCATAGGTGACAATGTCGCGTCGCCACCGAGGGATGTGCCGCGCACGGGAATATTCCCGTTTTTAGGAAATATTTGGGAATTTATTGATATTCCGATTTGGGAAAACGTATATGGTATAGCCTATCTATACTAAGATAACCTGGGCTAAATAAATATTGAGTCAATTAAAAACTTGAGTTCGATCTACCTACACGTATTTTTTTGTCGAGCAATTATTATTTTAATGTTTCCAGATTTCTATTTCATAAATTTTGGAGTGAGTTACTGTTTCACGCCCAAAAATAACCTAAATTATGAGGATATATACCGAAGCGATATGCCATATCATCGATTGGCGATATCACATATAGATTAAGGAAAAGATCTGTAAACTCGGTTCTAGAGAAAAGATAGTTGGACCTTATGAGGATAGTTATTATTTATTAAGTTTATTGCAGTTATCCCGATACCGTCTAACATAATCTATCTTTTCCATCAAACATCGATCAAAAGTAAAATGAGACTATGTAACACCGTTAGTAAACAGTATTTAAATCTCGAATTTCTAAAACTGTTTGTTTAATCAATATTAATTTTTAATGGCCAATTTTTTTACGGGAAAAATTGAACGGATGTACGGAACCGGTACACCTTACACCCCCCATAAATATCATAACTTAAAAAATTATTGAAAATCTAAAAGTCCTGCCTTATAAACCATAACAATATTCAATAGAAATTGCCTGGAAGGTAGATCGTTATTATTTTCAGGACGTAGGTACCTTTACGATTGATTTTGCATTATCATTCCCGTGATTAGTCATAGGGATCGCAAACAAAAGGCAAAAGAGTGTTTTAGAATTTTCCATGACAAATTACCAACGAATACTATTACAATTTTTTAAGACCACTAAATGGTACAGATAAGCCACTTCTACGCGACGTATGTCGCGGGCAGAGGGTAGTTCATAATAAATGTAATAATTTATAACTTTAGAAAAGGTTATGCTTATGGTTAAATAAAAGCAATTAAAGCATTTTACTTTTACGTACTAAAAGTACCTCAACTCGTATCATCATTTACTGAAATAAAATGAAAACTATTGTTATCATGAACTAATCATTTAAAAACATTTTTTTTTATTGTTCTATGTTTGTCCAGTATTTCAGTGACAGTACCCAATATTCCGGAACTAATAGGAACACAATTATTTTTCAAGCGCGGTAATAATTCTCAAGCACATCACTACCCCAGAGCCGAGAGCTGACCTGCGGTGACGTAATTTCTTACCGCCAACCCTATTTAAGTTTAACGTGATTTTCATAAATAATTTCTGAAATGAAAAATTACCCATCTTTATCTGCATTTGACAGACTATCAAAGACAGTAATAATATCCTATAGGGTTGTCAAATTTAAATTTACCCAAGTCGAAAGGGATTTTCAGGAGCGGGGCGGGCGGGGACATGCGCGTTGGATCCGGCAGTAAGCGCCTGCCGCCCGCACCGAGCGCGCGTGGCGTGTGTCCTATAGCCCACGGTCCGGTACAATACAACCCCTTGACGTGCAAGTGCAGTGCTAGTGCGTTTCCAATGCGAATGTGAAGTGTCAACAAACAAAAGATTTTTGTGGTAAAACTTGGAACGACGTCGCGTGATTTTGGAACCAATTAGGTTGGTATGTTTGGGCACTGTTTATTGGAACGGTGACTGGTACGGAGCCCGGGGCGCCGGAAGTGGCTCGAGATGTCACGTGAGATTAACACTTAAGTGCGTTTTTGAGTGTGGTTTTATAGGTTTCCGCGCGAGCTGCGCATCTTTAGGCTTTCAGGCTCTTTTAGGAAACCTATGTGGGGTAAACTACCCTTATCTAAATATTTGTGACTTTTTTGACGTTTGGTGACTTTATTGTAACACATGTGCCTTTTCAGTGGTTGTCATTGGGTAATTTACCCAATATAGAAGATTTTCCGAATTATCTTCGCAGTATGAAAAAAATATTTCGCACCGTTATTTATTATTATTACTGTGATATATCGAAAAGAGGAAAAGCTCTAAGTAGTGATGATTACCGTAATATTATTTTGATAAATTATATTACTTATGATTAACTTACTTATGAATAATGATGGTTTTCAGCACATATGTGGTTTTAGAATAATTTGATTAATCGACATTGTCAATGGTAGAGTGTTGAAATACCTAAATAAAGATAGGTACTAGGTATATATCAGTTTGATGAGGTAAAAAAAGAGGAAAAAATATAAAACTCAAAATTTTATTGGTTAAACTACAAATGTTAATACTTACGAAAAACGTATAAATTTTTCGACAAATCACACACACCATTAAAAATCAAGTGACTTAATAGTGAACTGCAACCATTGTGTCATTCATTATGTAAACTTCATTGATAATTATAAAATGTTTAATCACCTTTGTACAAAAGGGTACTTTCGAATCCCATTTTCATTTTGGTCAAGTTGCGTATCAAAGTACTCATGACTTATAGAAACTTATGGTTTATGGTGGAAAGGATCGTTAGGAAGTAACGATTGGCACATTTCATTTGTTTCTAGGTAGTGGATGTATATGAAGGGTACACGGAAAGAACATGTCTCGTCACTTTGACAACATTTTGAGTTATAGCGCTTTTAAAGTTTGGAACGTTTCAATTAACCATACTATTTTAGTAACTAGATGGTTTTTATGAGTTAAAAAGTGGATTAACATTACAAATTACAGCTGTAATGGAAGTTGTTAATAGTTCATTGCAAGCTCTACATTTTGATATAAAAATCTCATTTTACAAAAAAAAGTGGCTAGACATGTTCTTTCCGTGTACCCTTCATATTCAAACCATATGGTTTTAGGCTTGTCTGTTAGTATATCATACATTATTGGTGTTTCACCTCCTAGGTATCTTTATTTCTCGTAAAACCAGTTTTTTCTGGAATCCCTAATGCTATAATGAACTCATTGATGCTAAGTATTGCGATATGGTATTTAAACAGACATCATGGTATTTAAACACAAAAAAAAACAAATGAACGTTAGACTATTGTCAGTCTTTATATCGCAAAGAAGTGATCTCATCAAGAAAAACTTTAAATATTTAACTAAAAGAGAATTTTGCTGTGGTTTTATACCGGTATGAATATTTTTTCATCATATTCAATAGTATCACAAAATAAGTAATAGTTCGATTACAAGGGCTAGGTTACAGGGAGTTCAAAAGGCACTTTACAAAGCAAAGGTACTTTATAATTATTTAAAGTAGAAAAATAACATTTTTTATGTTCTGGTTCTGTAAAGGCGTTTTCCGAAATGTTTTTACTTTAAAACTTTCGTGAGACTCTAAAAATAAAATATAACGGGTTACTCACGTAATTTAGATCGAGCAAAAAACGACGTGAGTATACGTTATACATATATTTAATATTATGTTATCAGAAATCAATGTAAGCCTAAATTTTGTTCGGTTTCCGGATTTTTGGTCATTCCTACTAAGAATCGTGAATACTATTCACACAAGTATTCTAATATATTCAAAACCACTTAGCAAAACGTTAGCTAGACACATCAGAAATCTCTACTCTACTACTGTAAATTTTTGTCATATTATTTGTTTGGCGTCGTCATAAGTATTTATTTTTCTTTCCAATAATGTTATTTATGTGTTATTTATTATCCTTATTATTTCCTTTTGTCGAAGTATAATAGAAAAATCAATAATCCGAAGGCTATCGTTGCGATGCTCATTTTGCAATAAGAGAACCATAAAATGGATGTTATTGTTTATCGTCGGCGGCAGAAGTAGCTATGCGCGCGAGGTGTTCATAATTATCTATACATGCTGTTATTCTCTTAACAATAAAGTCGTCTTAAAATTATATTATAGTGCAGTGAATTTGATGTATCTTTTTCGACTGACTCACATATTTTTTGTACATATAAAATAAATTATATTTTACATTTTCCAATACGCATTTACTAGGTATTTCATTTTTATAATATTTAACGACAAGGTTTCTTATAACTCAAGCATATTACATTTCAAAGCTTCATTATAGAATGCTCGCTTTGATACGTATACTCGTATACCTATAGTGACAATAATCCGCTCCTGCCTTAGGCATAATATGAAATTGAAGATAAAATAAATTAACTAACAACTAACACGAATAGATATATAGGGTGGGGCCTGTAACTAAAGCAAAAAATTAAAACGTAGATTCTAGTCCTCAAACTAGACAACTTTTGTGTAGCAACTTTTTAAAATCATAAAGTTTTTAGATTGTTATTTTTTCAAACAAAGTAAATAGTATTTTCAATGTACTTAAAACTCCGTCTAATTGACATCGCCTGTCAGTCTAGTCACTCTACAGACATAATCAATTTCATAGTACATTGCGTGTTCGAATTAACTTTAAAATGTAATAAAATTCAAACCGCAAGTTTTTTTTCAAAGTCGTGAAACAAACGTTACGTAGTTTGAGGAGAAGAATGTACATTTTAATTTTTTGCTTTAGTTACAGGCTCCACCGTGTATACTAATTGAAACATATAGTTTCACTAAGCTGTCACCGCAATTGTATTCCTCTCACCTAGACAGTAAAGTCGATATTAAAACTGATAATATCGAACACACATTGTAAGATTAATTCAGTCTTTGACTACGTTATTAAACTTCAAGATGCACCAAGATTATTAAATAGGATGAAGTGGTATATTTAGCAGCAGAAGAAACCTGGTTAGGCGTTAAAAATTTCCTGTACACCCTTTTTAGGACTCCGTACCTCGAAAGGAAAAAAACGGAACCCTCATAGGATCACTTTGTTGTCAGTCCGTCTGACAAGACCCTTTTTCTGAGGAACGCGTGGAGGTATTAAGCTGAAATTTATATCAAATACTCAGGTCTACTGTCCCTTAGAGCTGTTAAAAATCAAACTTCTAAGCCAACGCAATCAAAAGATACAGCCGTTTATCTCGCAACGCAAGGAAATCAAAACCTACAGGGTACTTACCGTGAACTCAGGATCTTGAAATTTGGTACGAAGCTACGCCTTATAAGCACAGATTACGGAAAAATTGCGAAAACCGTAAATTTTTTAATATTGTCTTCGGTTGCCGCGATAGTTATTCATGAAATAAAACAATTAAAAACGGATTTTATCGCGTGTATTGAGTTTAAATTACATCCCGACGTTTCAAACACTTTACAGACGTTTCAAACACTTTACAGACGTTTCAAACACTTTTGAGTCGACCCGTTGACCACGAACGCTGTAAAGTGTTTGAAACGTCGGGATGTAATTTAAACTCAATACACGCGATAAAATCCGTTTTTAATTGTTTTATTTCGTAAATTTTTTGTTACATCATATAATAAAAATATTTTTAATAATTTTAAAGTTACTACCCCTATATAATATACCTACAGGTTTGTACGGAATCCTCGGTGCGCGAGTCCGACTCGCACTTGGCCGGTTTTTATCATTTTAACAGTCGTACGACTCGTACGGTCTCACACGCCTCAAAACGTCGGGGGTTTTTGTTGTTCGAGTCATAGAAATTATAGTGCAAAAGATGAAGAATATATAAAATATAACGGTTACACTCACTTCACTTCGTGTGACATGTTAACAGTGCGCTACGGGCCGGTTCAAATAGCAGTCTTAGTGCTTGAAGATGGAAACCTAAGCTCTCGGAAACATGTCGCGCGAAGTGACTAAAGTGACTGGAGTGTAACCGTTATATTTTATAGTATTAGCATGTCTCACGAAAGTTTAAATTTAATGATGAAGAATGTATTTTATTGGATTGAATTTTGGTATTTCTTTCAGCAAGGTGATTTAAAAGTAATGTTTATAACGTCGATTCGTTTGTTAGTGCTAAAATGAATCATACTGAAGAAGGAGACGATAATTTCAGCGTGTCACGAATAACATTTTCATTTGCATTACATACAGATTGCATAGGTTTTAAGCTTCTTACATGCTCTTAACTCAAATGATTTAACTCTGAGTAATAAAGTTTTTATTGAATATCTGAAAAATCAAAGTATAGTCGTGGGGGATCGTAAAAATACAGCAGCGTGGTTTTAAAAGCAAAAAAGCAGCTTGGTTGTAAATATACTTGAAAAACGTTTTATCTGTCGATCGGCGACGGCAAGGTGGACTTGAAACTTCGCCGTATTGTCACTTCGAGTCGTTAATTGAATTATTCTGTAGGCGGGAACTTGTCTTTCTTAACTTTATGAAAATGTTTGGAAATTCTCGATTCGATTCGTTAAGTTGCCGCTGCCAATATTTCTGGAGTTTTTGAATGTAGACTTAATTTTGAAGGGAAAATCACTTGACATTTCCACAGTTCTCGGAGGTACCTATGCGACCGTTTGACATTTAGCAAGATTTTGATGCTATAATTCATTAATTTGTCTGGAACCGATGGGCACCCAATACCCTGAAACAACGTCTAAAAGAAATGTATGGACAGTATGGGCACTGTGAATGTCATCTTGCTCAAGTTTTGTAGCGCATATCTCAGCAAATATCATCTCGCTCAAATCTTGAGCAGAGCCCGACAGATTGCTTATAGTATAAGAGCCCACGACACTGAACCTAGTTCGATAGGTCTCCTAGTTGAGATATACACCGTGTTATTTGAGTCAGTAAAAACCTCAGATACCCCAAACGATTATTATTATTGCTAATTAATCTAGAGTATTTATTTTTCAATCAGTTAATTATTTCGAAAGATATTCGTACGTTTAGTTTTCCTTGCAATTCTATTCAATTGTTAACTCTACACTCGTTGTTGTCACATATCTACATGTGTCATATCATGTCAACCTATCAACCTACTTTGTCAATTTGTATGACATGACATAAGATGACATACTTTGACAATGACAACCTACACTGACATGACACTATTTACGGTGAAAAAACAAATTTGTCAAAGCTGCCAGACATTATTAAACATTCAACCTCTATTTCCTAACCTCTCGATAGAATAGTAAACTGTAGTATTCAAAACTTTTAGACTCGACACGTGAAAAAATTGAAAATGAAAGAAATAGTTTACCCATGTTAAGATATACTGCAATCGATTCCACTCTCGATTCTGAACAAACACTTTTCAGGGTTTTAGTCTGGGGTGTAACACGTTGTACATAATTAGTCACGTTGGGGGAATACGAAATGCCAATACTGCAATGCAAAAAAAGTGGCGGTGTATTTTAATTTTTTTTTAATAAAAATTCCGGTTCCTAGTATGATAAGTCTCCTAGATTTCCTTTGTTCCTCGAAGCAGGGGAGGGGTAGGGCTACACGATAATTCGGTGCTTCAGGCCCCCGTGCGTGTCCTTGTCAGTGGCAGCAGCATCAAAAGTTTGCAGATGTATGCCAAAACAAAGCTATTACTGCTTTGAAAGTGACCAAAATTAGTGACTTAACGCATTTTTTTTAATGAAGAAAAATACGATATATTACTAAATACAATAGGGGCTTCTCAGTACAGTCAACTGGAATAGTGTCTTCCTTAACGAAGTCCGCAAACATATGTGACACGCTGTTATGGCCCTACAAATAAGAATGATTCAGATAATTTTGCGGCCGCTATTGAGGAAGGCACTATTGCATGTGACTGTTCATGATTAGATTGATTAGTCATTAAGCTATGCAGTATCAGGTAGGACAGATAAGCTTACAAGCAGACTGACGGATCGGAGGGGTACCGATCATTGTTGATCACGGATATCTAGAAACGCCTGTATTTCAAAACGAGTATTTTTTTAAATATATAGGGTGATTGTGCTAGTTTTTGTCCACTATTGTCAGTTTTCCGTTCATACTTATTTATATTACATTACGTATCAAGTTTTTCCCAAAATAAAAGATTAAAATTAAAAAAAAAACCTACTAAAGAATAAACTGTAAATATAAACTATGTTGACCTTAAAAAGTTTTTTCCATTTACTTGCAGCAGCTTAATGAAGTGGATGGTAAACTGGACCATGACGGGAAACTAGCACAATTACCCTATTACACCAAAAACCAAAATTAGATATCCAGTTCTTATTTTCATTGTTACTATATTCATTTAAAACGATTTTTTTGATAATCCTTCAACATTCCATAGGTACGAATATAATTATAGAGCGTGAAATTGACCGAAAGAACAAAGTAAACTTAAAACTCGAAACTTTTAATTAATTTATGTTCCGTCAAATCTTGTTTGCCACGGTTCTGACAGGTGTCTAAATATACCGTTGACAGCTGTCACTTTCGAGTTTCTTGTCGGAGTTAGTCGGTCAACCTGTTTAGGTATAAGTTGGAATTTTAAGTATAAATCTATTGTGAGAATCGGACATATTGAACGATATTGAAATTGGGTTACTCACGTTTTTATAGAAACACCTCGAGCGAAATAACGTGAGTGACCTGCTTTATACATTCTTATGCTTTATAATTCCATACTAATATACAAATTACTAATATTACTTATTACTAATCTAAATATATAAAAGAAGAAACTGACTGACTGATTGACTGACTGACTGACTGAATGAATGACTGACTGACTGACATATCAACGCACAGCCCAAACCGCTAGTTCTAGAGATTCCAAATTTGGCACGTATGTTCCTTATAAGGTCTAGGGATGCACTAAGAAAGGATTTTTCAAAATTCACCCCCTAAGGGGGTAAAATGGGGGTCCAAAGTTTGTATGGCGAATCAAGATTTGTTACACTATGTTAATCGAAACTTCACAGGAGTATTCCTAACGATAAATGAGTGAGCACGTGTTTCAGGTTTTTTGAAAATTCAACCCCCAAAAGGGGCAAATGTGGTCACAAAGTCTGAAAATCAACATGGGTATCGTACCCTTTTTGAGTACTTATATTACGCGGGCGAAGCCGCGGGAAAAGGCTAGTAATATTATAAATGCGAAAGTGTGTCTGCCTGTCTGTTACGTCTTCACGCTTAAACTGCTGAATTGATTTCGATAAAATTTGTTGTGAAGATAGTTCAAGTCCCGATGAAGGACATATTTTTATCTCAGTAATGATCTTTTAAACTCTTAAATTTTACGAAGGCGTTTTTTTAATCCCATATGGCGAATGTTAATTCCACGCAGACGAAGTCACGGTCAAAAGCTAGTGTGTTATAAACAAGGAATGGATACACAATACTTTTTAAGCCAGGCTTAATTACCTATGAAGATGAAATTTAAATTAATTTAACGTCGTCTACGCAGGTGAATTCGCAAGAAAATTCTAGTATTAATAAAGTATAGAAGTATTTGGATATCATAGATATTATACCTAAATAAACTTATTTCATTTAAACCAAAAATTATATGAGAAGATATGTTTTGAAATAATTTCTTGCTTTATACCACTTATTTTGAAACAAAACTTTAATGTTGCCAGCATAACTTTACAAAATATAGCCATAACAACATGGTCGCTTTAACACAAACTGGTACAAAAGTCGAATACTTTCTCGTGAATCGCTTTTTGTTGATCGTTTTATGTTTTCCAGCCCTTCGTAAGTGAATGAGCAGATATTTAAGTATAATGTCCAGTAATTTCTTGACTAAGCGGGTTGAAAGTACTATAACGGGCATACTTAGCAGCTAATTTCATCGTCACTGTACTTAAATTGTAAATATCTGGGCATCGACCTTTTCTCGGTTGTCGGTTATATTTGTAGGATAAAATAACATAAGAAAAGTTGCATTAAATCGCGAGTTTCTGAGAATTTTAACTTTTCAGTATTAAACTTTTTTATAAAATTAAATATGCTAAATAAATTTAAAACGGTTCACTCACGGAATTTCTGTAGAAATATGTTTAGCGAAATTTGACCGAAATCACGTGAGGGGTGAGGGCCTATCGAAAGGTATTAGACTAATACCATTAGTTCAAATCGTATGGGTTCAACAAACTAATAATATTAGTCTAATACCATTCGAGAAATAGGCCCCTACTTGTATTAATTATATTTAATATGTGAATATTAAAGAAAAAATCTGTCACATACTCGTAATATAAAAATTACAAGAACCAAAACTATACTAAAGAAGAATTTTCGGTATTTTCTCATATTCAAACTTTTATTTTTTTATTTAATTGTGGGACGAGTCTTGACTATCTTTAATGTGAGGCAAAATGAAACCAAAGAATAAAATGTTATGAAACTATTAAACACAAATTTGGCTTCGCCCCACTGTAAGCTTAAAAAGTGTAAATATGTTATTTAATAAAAATGAATAATATTGATACGTTTGTTTTCTATGTGATTTATATTTTGCCCGAACAAGATGTATCAGTAATACGATCTTAATTGTAAGATGTAATGGGTATCGATATTTCCAAAAATATTGAGTTACATCGATAATTACAAAAGCAAGGACAAATATAATCACATATTTTGATAGTTATTCATACCAGGCTAGGTACAAAAGCGTACGGTCGCCCAATACATTAATCATTCCCATATCGTCAATAATAACATAATGGCCGCTACAAAACTACCCGATATCGTCAACAATACAAAGTAACAGCGTAACAAAGTAGAAATAGCCAGTGTAGAAATAGCCTCACTCAACTGTCACCAATTATATTCGATATTCAAATTACGAAATCGGACTAGGGATGAGAAAGTAATCGATATTTTTTTCATAATGACTCGATTTTATTCATCGGTTCACATTTGAGACAAAGTTTTATTTATTTAGTTTGACAGTTTAGTTTAATTTAGTTGTAGGTAAGTACTAACATAGAGTGTAAGTAAATCAATATTTATTTTTCGTGTAACTAACAAAACTATGGATCAAACCGGTCTGAAAAAAATGAATTTTATTAATTTTATTTATTTATTCCACTACAGATTAATAGTATCCAAAATGATGATGTGTCAAAAGAGGCGAATTTTTTGTTATAAATTAATTGTTAATTGTTATAAAAGCAACGATTACTTATATTGATTATTGAAGCAAAATTTATTATTATAATAGCAAAAATCGGTTACTCATATCGATTACGTATTTATAATCGATTTTTGGTGTATAGTTAACTGGATTGGCAGTGTTTGGTTTAACTGTATTATCATTCCTTATCTTATTATGAATTCGTTATTTGGTTTATACTCGTATCAAATATTCTCTACTTAGTTGAGCTCCGTGACATTTGAAGAATATATATTCCAAATTTCAAATGCCTTTTCTGTCAGAGTCTAGGTAAAGCGATTGTTTTATTTCGCAAACATACGTGTCCTTATCATAGCACCGAACATTCAAAGCAAAACATTGCCATTAGGAAACCGCTCTTATATCATCAACATAAGGTTTACGTTAATGATTCCAAACTAGAGGGTCCCATTAAGAGTGTAACCACGCGAGAAACTACTTGGTATATTTGGATAGTTTGATTGATCAAAGTCTGGAAGATAAACGGTGCAAGGGTACAAGTTTATAATAAGTTTAGTTTGAATAAGGTTATGTTGTAATTTAAATATTTAAAGTTAGTAATGACTTTAAATCAACTAGGAACAAATCAAATTATTTTCAAATCAGGTTCTAATGTTTTTCTGGTTTTGAAACTAGGGCAATAAAAAAACTGCTTACATATTTATAATTCCTCTCCTACCAGTAGTCTGCTAAAAATATAAGCTTAATAGTTTTGTAAAATAACACACAACTGTTCATAATTTGTAAAAAGTAATAATCCCGGGGCCGTATTCTAACTTTCAAATACGTTTAAACATGATCCAACTTTAATACAACTACAATGCATTAACTACGCAATACAGCTAGCACCTAAACCTTTGAATCAGAATTTGGTTGAAAATTATTCCAATGCAACTCCAAGACAACTTCAATATTGGTTAATAATTTGTTGTGTTTATTATGTTTTAGATAAATTGTGTTTTTAATGCATTGTTTATGTATTTTAAAATTTGAATACGGCACCTGGATTTATTACGTAGCCAGTCATTAAAATGTGATTGTTAACTGTCAATCGTGAAAATTTCCGATTTGCCCCACACAAACAAATCCCATTAAGTTATTGAGGTGTTTCTATTTTGATAACACACCCGTTACATCTTGATAGTCAGAAATACAATACAATACAATATTGATAGGTTTTGTTTAATTTTTACTGTATGTTTTTATAACTATTGTACTTTATATTAAGTAACGGAAACCCTTTATATAATTATTTTAGGTCACCTGAAAGAACTATTAATTCATTTTCAACACACCTGCTCGTAACGAGGTTCTTATTCCACCGCTTTTATGCTCATAATCCTAGATATTAAACACGTGTGCATTTCACAATAATTATCCAACTAGTGGAATAATTTAATAATCCGATCAAGTGACGTTTGTACTCTAGTACCAAGTTGTACGTACGCAGACGAATCGTTGTAATTTTGTCGGGTATTACCTTTACTTTTTTTTAACTCTTTATGAGTTTACAATCTAAAAAAGTAAAAATAAAGTAAATATATTAAAAATATACATATTTACGATAGAATACAAATTATACAATCCTGATTATGAATAAGAATCATTTCAAGTTATTATATTACTCGTAATACACAATAAATTACGTTTTAAACACGAATTGTCTGTTTTAATATTGGCTGTTTTGGCATTATACGTACGCGCCTTTGCCTCAAGCTGCACGCACATCCAAAAAAGAAAATTGCGCGCCATTTATAAATAAGTTAACCTCAAATCATTGTTTATTTGTTAGATTTTTCTCGTCGTGTTTTATTAATTTAAACAAATTATATTTTTAATGAATAAGAAGACAACTTTAGCGTTAATTTAACCTCTGGATATATTTCAAAATTGTGATACATACTAGTAAAATGTCATCATAAAAATCTAGTGAGCAATACGTAAGAAAAAAATACTATAATTTATTGCACAATAAATGTGAAGTCTTTAATTTTATGAAATGATTTGAAAAAGAGTTCCAGATACTCAATAACATCACAAAAAAGGTTAGTTAAATTTAATTATCTTAGGTTCGTAAGTACCTCTATCCTGTAAAAATTCTGACAATTAATGTATTCATCAAAAGTTATTAACTATACTATTGTGTTGTTTCCTCGCAAGTGTGTTGAAAAACGTCGTATGAAACGCGTGTGCTTGATCATTACATAAGCTCAGCTTCCTTATGCGCACTCACATGCGTTCGTGCGCACAATATCCCTTCGTATGTAATGATCAACTTAGCACACTCGTATCATAATGTACTATTATTCATTCGTTATAAAAGTATTACAAAAAGCACGTGGTCACCACATGGTGCAATTTGATTTGATTTGTAAGACTTCAACAACATAAATACCTACGATTCGAGTGATAAGAGGTACGTAAGATTCAAACATCACAACTGACTAACATCCCACTCCATTTTGTGCTATAATATCCCAGAATCACCCCCCCCAATACCTAAGTCAAATTTGGTACATGCTTTTCCCATCAAATCGCATAATATGGCTAGAGGTTGAAAAAAAAGAATCCTAATAAACAAACAAACTAATGTGCTATTTTCCAAATTACAACATGAATGTGATGAACATAATGTAAAGGTTGTATCTCATGTAGCACGCATACATGTTTTAATGGTTCACAGTAAAGTAGTAAAGGCGATTATAATAAAACCTCAATTGAAAAGGCAACTTTTAAGCCTAATGCTGGTTAAAATATTAAAGTTTATAGAGAAGACCGCACGGACTTACTTACACTTAAGCGCCAGATTAAATGCAAAATGTTGTTAGTGTCTCTGGAAAATAATCGGGACACAAAATAAGACGCGCAAAAAATCGATTATATTAATCGAACCACACATGGAATTAAAACGATTTTTTTCACTATCAGCTATCAGGATGGAATGAACGTTTTATGTCGTTGGAAAACAATACAATTATTTTTGATGTTCAGTTAGAGTGCGTGTTGGCACGGAGGACTCTATTGTACTTTAGCCTTTAACACAGTGAATGCTCCTAAGGGTCAGCAACGCGATTGTGACAACTCTGGAGTTGCTGTCGTTCATAGGCTACGGTAGCTTACCACCAGGCGGGCCGTATACTTGTTTGCCACCGTATTGGTATAAAAAAACATATGTTAGAAGTCCCATCCCTAATTTCACTGAAACAATAAATAGGTTTTAGTGAAACCAATTTTCTCGCGTGAGTGTCTGTTCAAAATTAATTAGTATTTAAGTGGAGTGGCGATTAATTAAGCTACTAAACATGTCTGGGAGCTCTCAGCTCGCTTAGTTGCTAAATGACTAGACACGGGGCTTAATCCTTTGTTTAAACGAACAATATTTTGTATAACTTTCTTCTCCGCTTAGTTGGTTGTGAGTGACCCTGCATATGAAACAAGAGGTCGCGTTCGAATTTTGGCCAGGACATTTATTTATGTGTTTATCACGGATATTTTGTTCCTGAGCAATAAATTTTTCGTGTGTATCAATAACAAAACACTTAAAACTACGTATGATAAAATTAAAAACATGCGCGATATCGTTGTTTTTTTAAACCTACACAATTTATTTATAACGGGTCACTCACACGATTGAGACCACAATTTAATTTTAAACTATGTGAGTAACCTGTCATACATAGATAAATTCCATTACGCCTGCGTATCACCGAAATTTTATTGTCCCAACTGTACAGCACAGCAGGCATGCATAATTAAGCCGAGTGGATTCTATTGTGCCACTTAATTGAAATATAGCTTATGAAATAATCAACCTCCAAACTTTAATATTTGTAATATTGTAAATATAATTTATTCAGACATTTAATATAATATGTATAACGGGTCTATCATATACTCTAAATACAATTTAAATTTAAATTACGTAAGTGACCCGTCTTAAATATATTTTGCGCGAGTTTCAGTAAAACCTATAAAATATTCGAAGTTTCGTTGTTTGTTTAGATTTTTATTATAAATAACGTAATAACTAAAGTGATTTTTATGCCAACTATACAGCGCAGCGTACATAATTTAGGCGAGTGGATTGCTTGCTTTACGACCTACTGCTCTTTTTCCACTGCGCCGCTAAATTGAAATCGTTGTTAAATTTTTATTTTGACGATTGCACGAAGCATTCATAAAACGATCTTTTCATTAATAATATATATAGTATTTTATTTGGAATGTTCTTTTTTAAATAAAAAAAAATAATATTTACATTCTGCACAATTACACAGAATTCTGTGTAATTGTGAAGAATGTAAATTAAAAAATATGTAAAAAAATGCTGAAAATACCACCTTTTGTGTGCGAAACAAATAAGTGCAGTTTAAAACATGATTTATTTATAAATAACGCCCGCAACACTTCTTTCGGCACGATCATTTGTCACAGTAGGTAATTTGCATAAGAAACACGTCGACTTAAAGTTCGTTGACCTTAATTAGAATTAACTTTTCACACCTGAACAAAACACTTTCGCTATTTCAAAATAAATAAATCTAACGGTGCAAATAACAATGTGATATAAACTCTATTGTTATACTATTATGATTCATTTCATGTCATATCTCAGCGTAGGAATTTTCATAGCGTGCGTAGAATTACGTAGTATGACAAAGCCATTGTAAATTGAACTTTATGTTTAAAGTCATAAGTTGCTATTGACTGGAAGGCTGTGTAGCATGTTCGTAGAGGTTCGTAGCATGATAGTTGCTACGGCGTAGCAAAGCTACGGAGGTTATTGACGCGTTCCAATGATACTCGGAAATCTAATGAACAAACAGTTTGGAGTGTTTGAACGGATTTGGTTAATTCCAAACTATTGTACAGGAAATTGGCTGGTTTCGTTTATATGGTTGGTATGTTTATTGTTCAAATAGAATGGAGTCATAGAGACGTTAAGTCTAGGGCGCCAGAGAGCTCAGAGATGATGTAGTGTGTAATGTTGAGGACGGTGATCATCTTCTCCCTTAAGCCGTCATAACAGTGAATCCTACTATATTGTATGGCCGGCAACGCGCATGTGACACCTCTGAAGTTGCAGGCGTCCAAAGGCTCTAAACTTGTACGCTACGATAGCTGCTTACCATCAGGCGGGCCGTATGTTTGTATGTTCAATGTTGTGGTTCAAATTTGGGAGTTTAAATAAATGGCCGTGTATTTTTTTCTTAACCGAATTGTCAATCGTTAACATTTGACAAAACTAGGACTTGTTGGGATTAGGTCCGGTTTCCTCACAATGTTTTTCATCACCGAAAGGCGTCGGAAATATCAAATGATATTTCATAAGTACATAAGTTCCGAAAAACTTAGTGGTACGAGCCGGGGTTTGAACCCGAGACCTACAGATTGAGTTTTACGTTTAAGCGTTTACGTTTAAGGTTATCAATGATAACCGTATAAAATATTGATTAGCCAAAGGTTAGAGATTATGTAATAATACATTTTATGAAGTGCACTTTATATATTTTTGTGTTGGTTTAGAGTTTAGAAAATTGAAGTACGCCTCTGAATTATAGAAATTTTAAAAACTTTTAATTTAGAAGTTATTGTACCTTTTTAAAAGCTTAAAAGATTTTAACAACTCATTATTTTTATTCGTTAAAAAGTTTTAATTTGACCGCTTCATTAACATAAAAATCAGACTATATTTAGTTTTTATTATTTACTTATCATCTTATACACTTAAACAGAACAAAGTTTGAAATAAAATAAAATAAAAGATAAAACAACAGTGTTTCAATTTGTATTACAAAGTTAACATAAAAGCGTTTAAACTAAAATAGCGTAAAATCCGACTATTTTCTATGAAAATCCAATTGTAACAGTTTGGTTTTTTTAAAATTAGTTTATGAAAAAAATAATTTGGATGACGAGGTAGACCCTGAGCCAGGCGCAAATGCGTTGGTCAGTGCCTGGCGATAACTTTGTGAAATGGTTAAGGGATAGCAAAGTCTCGTGTTCGTGAAGGTCAGCTACCGCTCCGTTGGTGGATCGAACGGCCGGTCCCCATTGAATTTTTCTCATATAATGGTTTTTATACCATTAAAAATGACACATCAACCTGCTATATCGCGGTAAAAAAACCAATAGCTGGACACGTATAGATACAGTTTTCCGGGACAAATATTCCACCTTATGTACATATATCCATCCAGTCACCTTGAAATTTATGACATACTTATTATTGAAATGTAATATAGTTTTTTTTTATTGTTTAGAGGGAGGTTTTTAACGTTGTTAATTTAACAGTCATGGAAGCGACCTCGGCCGCGATTCGAAAAATAAACACACACACTGGACAGACACAGCTCCAACCCAACTCAACCCAACTCAACTCAACGCTATAACGACAATGACATTCGCTATTCGAACAGATTTTCATTCAACATTGTATGACCAATGTGAGAACAATGTGTGAACAATGTGTGACCAATGTGAGACCACTGTTGAATGAAAATCTGTTCGAATAGCAAATGTCAATGTCGTTATAGCGTTGAGTTGAGTTGGGTTGGAGCTGTGTGTGTTTATTTTTCGAATCGCGGCCTTCATTTCATTTATTTCTAATACATTTTTATTTTTTATTTATCCTGTGTTTTCGTGCATGGGATACAGTAACTGCCATTAAAATTTTACTACCACAAAACACTGATTAAAAAGTTGATTACTTCCCAGCTCATATCTAACATCTAATTCAGTCCATGTCCTACAGTCAAAACGTTTATCGCAATAAAACTTGACTCGCAGGTATAAAGTCAGCAATAAAAAGCAGCAATAAGCTAGAACTAGCGCGGACCGGTTTAAACTGGTGGTGTTGTTTATTGGTTGGCGAGTTAGGGCGAATTGGGAGGCGAATGGGGGCAAATGCGTCAATATAAATATAAAATAGGGTAAACAAATATGGCTGCGTTTCTAGGAAAAAAAGGATTTGACAAAATATTATTTCAGAAACTCGTTTTCACTGAAATATAAGTGATTCAAGTATATTTTTACTATATATTAATAAAAATAACAAATTTATGTTAGAACCTATGTAAACTGCCTGTTCAGTATTGGTTTGTATAGCAACGAATTTAATTTTAATTTATACTTTGACGTTCCTAACCATGCTGTACTAAACAAATTTGTTTTCCTCTAACAGTTTATGTGTATAAGCTGACAATAAAACTATGGTTGTTCCTTAAAAGAGCGTGATTGCATGAACGTGATTTATTATATAACCTACAAGTACATCTGAGAGTATATATGAAAAACTAAGATTTTTTTGAGGCTCCAAGTCTGAAGTGCTACCTCAGGTTAAACAAGTCTATGTGACGTCCTGTTGCTGCTTAGCGTGATCGGAGATTGAGTGATTATGTAAATATGAAATTAGTATATATGAAAAACTAAGATTTTTTTGAGGCTCCAAGTCTGAAGTGCTACCTCAGGTTAAACAAGTCTATGTGACCTCCTGTTGCTGCTTAGCGTGATCGGAGATTGAGTGATTCACTATTTTGAACTAGGTAAGTTGAACGTGGCGGCGGCCAGCGCTTGCGCAGCCGGTTTGGTGCGCAACAAAGGATGACGTCCGGCGCCCCGTCTCCACTATCAGGTGCCGGATTCTAATTTTAAAATACAATAAGAACACAACCTATCTCAAACATAACTCCAACACACGACAAACAATCAACCAATATTGAAGTTGTATTGGAGTTGCGTTGGAATATTTCTCAAGGAAATTCTGATATTTCTGATTCAGATGTTTATGCCGTAACTGTATTGCGTTGTTAATGCATTCAAAAAAAAAATTCTTTATTCATTTTACACCAGTAAAAATCTTACAGTGACCAGCATCTCCTGGTAAGTTATTTGCAAAATAACCTGTGCTAGGAGACACCGCTCTTCCATATCTTCAATATACTATGATGCCTATTTCTATTTATGATATAATACTATTTCCCTTAGTTACTAGTTATGTGTGTGTGTGTGTGTGTGTGTGTGTGTGTGTGTGTGTGTGTGTGTGTGTGTGTGTGTGTGTGTGTGTGTGTGTGTGCGTGTGTGCGTGTGTGTGCGTGTGTATGTGTATTTGCGTGCATTGGAGTTGTATTGAAGTTGAATCGTGTCTGTACGTGTTTTAAACTTGAAATACGGCCCCTGTTCAGTTAGTGCGTACGGAATTCGTCCGTCAATTATTCAATAAGGTAAACGAATGCAACGTGACGTGTGGCGTGGATCGTCACACAATTAATAAATAGAATATGATGTACTTAGTGCATAATTTGGAATTTGCCCCCTGGACATTTGTCCAGGGGGCAATTTAGGTTTGACAATATTTATTGAATTATTATTTAACTTATTATTATTTATTTAATTTGCAGACATATCTGCTTGATTTATTAACTTTCATTTGCCTTTGCACTATTGTCAAACCTAAATTGGCCCCGTCTGTCCGCGGTTAATGATGATTAATAAAACGAATGGACGATGTTTATAAGACATGGGTATGTAATTAGTCTACGTCCAAAAGAGAGGTATGGGTACTGCGAATGTCATCTCGCTATGTGTGGTAGGGCACAGCACAGCGAATCTCGCTCAAATCTGGAGCAGAGCCCGACTGGGGAAGTACCTCCTCCACCTTACAGAAAACCACAGCCAAATAGCACTAGATCCTACTCATAGTGTTGTGTTCCTTCTAGTGAGTAAAGTTGCCAAAGAGCTCAAAGAGGACCCAGCATGTTGACGATATGAGGGACTCTCTTGGTAATGTAACTGCTTACCATCAGGCGGGCCGTAGGCTTGTTTGCCAACTACGTGTTATAAAAATAAAATCGCGGCTTTGATTCACGCTCTATGCGTTACTTTTCCTTTTCTCTCTCCCTAGTCCCACATATACTGGTCAACAAGAGCTTTAAGCTCTCCCAAGGTCGGTCAGCGATAGTAATACATCCCCAGGTCTAGATTAAAAAACAGCGGCCGCTCGCATGAGCTCAAATAAAATATGGCAACGGCGTATCCGAATCCGGGCATTGAATATTCAGTCTTTGCGGACTTGGCCCATTTGTCACGGGCAGGAAATTAAATCTCTTTATTGTTTTAAAAGCGGAGGTTTATGCGGGGGTTTTTGGTAATTCTAATGATATTAAAATGCTAGGATTTATGCTAATTTTTGTAAAGAAAGTGTTTTGGATGTCTATGTAACTGTCTTTATTACTTGTTCGTTCAATTGAAAGTTTTAATGAAAATTTAGCATGCTCAGACGATAGGAAATTACAAAGTAGTATTACCAATATTTTCCATTGTGTTACAAACATCACGCAAATAATATGTCTAATAGCAGTGTAAAGTTTGTTCATTATACTACAGCTCATAAAATATTTAATCATAACATCAGCCGAACTAACCAGCCGGTTCGGCTTGCCTACCAATATTTTGGATCCATCACCACCTACGACTAATTTACGAAATAAAAAGGAATCGTTTTCGTAACAACTAATATGTATAAAAAATAGCATTTCATACAGCCGTCAAACTAAAATACTTTTTCTGAAAAGCACATCAAACAGTCAATATCAATTTCCAAAACACACATTCTAAATAAACATTGTTACACGTACGAATTGTATACATTTCCCGAAATTACACTTTGTGAGATGCACCTGCTCACAAAACCTACGTGTTCATTAAACGCGGTATTGCCTGGAAAACTGTACATTTCTGGCCCGTTTGGTATTTTCATTTCCCGTTCAGCCTTGAAACAATACATTTTTCGATGCTTTTGTTATAATTGATTTACTACTCGGCTTTAAAAAAACACCATAGAATAAAAACAAATAATAAGCAGAAACTGTAACGGGTTTGACGATTCTTTATGATATTCAGAGTTTTATATTACAATGATTTAAAAGAATCCAAGGAAAAAAACAGCCACTATCCATTTTAGTAGAGTAAGTGACAATTATAAATAAAAATGTCATAAATAGTGATTCATTAATTTACGACAACTTTAAATTAAAAATACGAACATAAAGCGCGGGTGCCTGGCGGTAAGATATCTGACTTTTAGTCCGGACGTCTCTGGTTCAAATCCCAATTCGTACGAAACTACGTACTCGTACGTACGAACTTATGTATGAAAAATCATTTTATATTAACCAGTCGTTTTTTGGTGAAGGAGAGGAAAGTGAACCGTATCCCAACAAGGCCTAGATTCCCCTCTGGGTTGGAAGGCCAGATGGCTGTCGCAATCGTAAAAAATGGTGCCTACGCCAATTAATGGGATTAGGTTGTCAAGCCTGGGCTCTATTGAATCGTGGCAAAAAATCGGGACAACCGCAAGGTTAATGACTTATTACCCGACACAATGTGTAATTAAAAATTGCCTGTTTTCACTACAGCAATTTGTAGAAAAGTCTGCTACAACATAATTTATTCAAAATCCTCGTTGCTTCAAAATCCTGCTCTCATAATATCGGTTAAAACCATAACAATTATCTGTTCAACCGGCAGTAAATTATACAATACAATAAATTATACAATACGTCCAACGGATGTTAATTGGCCCGGCCGTAAAACCTTGCGTTGCGGGCCGCTACTCGTTATAGTGAAAATTATCTCGTGCTTTTTACGAAATAAGGGCAATTAACGGATTAGAAAACATGAAAACGTCCTTTTTAAAAGGTTAATTATGGTAAACGTCCAAGTGTTCGCCACTGTCTACGTAGGTACATGTCATATTTAAACTTATATCATTTGCAATACATATGACATCAGGATGTCAACTATTGGGTATTATAGTGTCCAGCACAAGGACGTTTTTCTTACATAAAGACTACTGTTAAGGCCCATTAGTCGATCTAGTTGATGATGATTGTGAAAAACTGTTAAGTGCTAACAACAAAGGCCCAGTTGTTGTCATCCCTGGTGACCATTGTCCAAACAGGACAGTTAAAACCGAAGAGACGGTGGCCTAGTGATAAGGTGTGCGAATTTTAATCCTAAACTCGCAGTTTTAAAGCCCGACTTGTATCACTGAGTGTCTTGGAAATTATGTACGAAATGTCATTAGATATTTACCAGTTGCTTTCCGGTGAAGAAAACATTGTGAGGAAACCGGATTCAATCCCAACAAGGCTTAGTTTACCCTCTGGGTTAGAAGGTCAGATCAGGCCTATAACCACGAACCACTTCGTTCGTCGTCGTCTATTTACATGTCGATTCTCGAACTTCGCGGTCGCAGATCTGACTACGATGGTAATCGCTTTCATATACGCCAATTCTTGGGATTAATTCAAGCCCCATTAAGTTTAAGCCGTGGTTAAATTCCAGGACAAACGCTAGGACGATGATGATTATGATAATGATTTTGTACCAAACTGTAACTTCAGCGTTGGCTTTAATAACGAAACCAACATGAATGAGGTTGGAGCACCAATCATCAAGCCATAAAATATTTCGTGACATTTATAACAAATTTTTGACGATTGTAAAGTTGGGCCAGGAAATGTTTTATAGCTGTAGTAAATCAAACTGAGGGGTCAGGGGTTCAAATCTAGGATCGTACTAATTAATTTCTCGGGTACATATTCTACCACCACCATTTTACGATTTTGACTTTTTGAAGTTATGACTGTTTGTAAGACATCAGCGGAATTTTAGTCGAACGAGCGTAAGCGAAGTGAAGTTCTTACAAACAACTTCGGCTACTTTGACGTCTCGGCAATTCGACGGCTTTTTGATTTTAAGGGGTTTGTTCCGCGATAACTTTAGTAACATTTTTCTGATCTTTATGACATTTGTTGGGGTTGTAGAAGAGATACATATAATTTGAGAAATCGTGTATGAGCAGAATCAATCAAGGGGTTATGGAGCTAGAAGGCGAAAAAACATCTTCTAAAAGGTCTTGTTACATTGGTCATTTCGTTTGCAAGTAAATTGCGAGTTCTCAGTTCGAAGCGGACTACTAGTTTATTCACCACAAGTATTGTAATTTGGTAATTGTAATTTGGGTGCTGGTGCAAACCTGGACTAATGTCAATATGGGCCGCGATTCGAAAAATAAACACACACACTGGACAGACACAGCTCCAACCCAACTCAACCCAACTCAACTCAACGCTATAACGACATTGACATTTGCTATTCGAACAGATTTTTATTCAACATTGGTCTCACATTGTACCAATGTGAGACCAACGTGTGACCAATGTGAGACCAATATGAGACCAATGTTGAATGAAAATCTGTTCGAATAGCAAATGTCAATGTCGTTACAGCGCTATATTTAGTTCACCATGGCGAAAACTACCTGGAGAGGTTTCTGTATAAGTTGGAAGGTAACATGTGGGGCTCTCATGAAACTAAACCTCAAAAATAAACATATTTATGTATGAAAGCATACACGTTGTCCGTCAGGATCGAGCTTCTCCTCTTTATTATAAATATTATTTGAATCGGGATATTTACCATGTATATTTGTGTTTATGAGCACCCGATATTTCGGCGCAGTTGCATGCACCATCATCACGGAGTAACTGACACTTACTACTGACAGTTACTCCGTGATGATGGTGCATTCAACCTATCAAGTTCAAAATAATTTTCCTAGAAAGTTTTTATAAAGTTCTACTTTTGAGATTTTTTTCATATTTTTAAAACTTATGGTTCAAAAGTTAGAGGGACCATAAGTTTTAAAAATATGAAAAAAATCTCAAAAGTAGAACTTTATAAAAACTTTCTAGGAAAATTATTTGGAACTTGACAGGTTGAATAGTTTTTGAAAAAAAGTTAAAAAATAATTTCTGAACTACGTTTGTAATTTAACCGTATAAGCAGGTGTTTATTGTACCTGTAATTTCTAAAAAATCAACCCCAACAAATGTCATAAAGATCAGAAAAATGTTACTAAAGTTATCACAGAAATGTAATTTTATAATTAACTATCATATTATCACAGTCAAATATAAAATGACATTAAAATAAACAAACAAAAAATTAATAATAATGATAGAAATGAGATTTCAATTGATGAGATAGTAATAGAAATGAGATTTCATGAGAATTAAATTTAAATTTTATAATTATAAAGTTGAAATTACAGAATTAATTAAAATTAAGTGTATATGTCAAATAAAATTGTAATTAGGTATGTATTTTAACGGCCTCCTAGCCTAGTCGGTAGTGACCCTGCCTACGAAGCAGGAGGTCCCGGGTTCGAATCTTGATCAGGGCATTTATTTGAGTGTTGATCACAGATATTTGTTCCTGAGTTATGGATGTTTTCTATGTATTTAAGTATTTATCCATATTTATCTATTATATATATCGTCGTCTAGTTCCCATAACACAAGCCTTATTGAGCTTACTATGGGCCTAGGTCGGTTTGTGTAAGATTGCCCTATAATATTTATTTATTTATTTATAATGTCATTTCGATCAATTTTGGTTAGGTATTACAAAAACATCGTCTCCAATTAAGTTTCCCAGGTATCAGTAAACATAATTTTCATTTTTAGGGTTCCGTAGTCAACTAGGAACCCTTATAGTTTCGCCATGTCTGCCCGTCCGTCCGTCCGTCCGCGGATAATCTCAGTGACCGTTAGCACTAGAAAGCTGAAATTTGGTACTAATATGTATATCAATCACGCCAACAAAGTGGTAAAATAGAAAGTGGAAATTTTTTTTTTATTAGGGTACCTCCCCTATGCGTAAAGTGGGGAGTGTTTTTTTTTTCATTTCAACCCTAACGTGTGATATATTGTTGGATAGGTATTTAAAAATGAATAGGGGTTTACTGAAATCATTTTTTGATAATGTACATATTTTCGGAAATAATCGCTCCAGAAGTAAAAAAAATGTGTGTTTTTTGACATTATAAATAAATAAATAAATATTATAGGACAATCTTACACAAACCGACCTAGGCCCATAGTAAGCTCAATAAGGCTTGTATTATGGGAACTAGACGACGATATATATAATAGATAAATATGGATAAATACTTAAATACATAGAAAACATCCATAACTCAGGAACAAATATCTGTGATCAACACACAAATAAATGCCCTGATCAGGATTCGAACCCGGGACCTCCTGCTTCGTAGGCAGGGTCACTACCGACTAGGCTAGGAGGCCGTTAAAATACATACCTAATTACAATTTTAGTTGACATATATACTTAATTTTAATTAATTCTGTAATTTCAACTTTATAATTATAAAATTTAAATTTAATTCTCATGAAATCTCATTTCTATTACCATCTCATCAATTGAAATCTCATTTCTATCATTATTATTAATCTTTTGTTTGTTTATTTTAATGTCATTTTATATTTGACTGTGATAATATGAGAGTTGATTATAAAATTACATTTCTGTGATAAGTACTATCATTCGATGTGTTGTGTTATACTTACCATAGTAGTAATTACTTAGATATAGCATACTAACAAAAATGTGCTCCAGTTGATCTTGAAATAAATAAATATATAAACCCTTTTCTCCCCCACTTTTTGCAAGGCGATCTTCCCCAGTGACTGGAGTTTGTCTGGAGTTGCACGTCAATAGGCTAAGGTAACTGCTTAACATTAGGCGGGCCTTATGCTTGTTTGCCACCGTCGTGTTATAAAAAAAGATGCAATAAGGAAAGTGTTAAGATGGCGTAATAGTAAATCAAATTGAACAAATATCAAGGCGTCGGCTCAGAAGCAGGATCTGAGGTCCGGAAAAGGGTTTATTCGGTTCAATGGACGCGAAGTGGATTTGGATTTCTGCCACTATTGTGGGTGGTTTCATTTTTGTAACATCTCAGCTCGTCCTTGATGCTGTTAAGAATATAATGATTTTTATATCAACTCGGTGGAAAACAATCATACCTCCCTGATGGTTAGCGGTTTATGTAGCCTATAGATTCCTGGAACTCTAGGGATTTACTTACGGATTGCAAACCATTTAAAAATCTGTTCGTTTCTGAATAATCCCATTATTTTAAAATGACAGCCTTTGAAATAAATTATTCGTTGAATAAGTAGAAGTAATTTGACTTTGAAAATTTAACTTAATTTTAAACCAGTTACTAAAAATGGGATTGTATTGTACTAACTAATAATACACTTATATTGAACTCAATATACAATTGGATCTATGTGTATATTTTTAATATATTTACTTTTTTTATAAAATAATATTAATAATATAGGACAAGCAAGAATTACATAGATACCTTAAAATTACACTTATTAAATACTTATATTAAAACTACACTACAAACTAACTTACAATTAACAAAAAAGGTCCCCCAGATCAGTCCCCTGTGGAAGGGTGCCCATAATGCTGGCTACATTTCCTCGCTGAATCGCGATGCCGATTCTCTGCGCAAGAAATGAGCCAGCTCTAGGGTCCCTAGTGGAGTCGAGGAGCTTCTTTTTAAGATCCTTAAATAAACTATGGGCATCCTGACACCACGGTCCCAGAGTCTCCACCGCAAACGCCGCAAACATATGGTTGCCTGATAGACCCGCATATTTGTGACGCTTCAGGGTTTCAGCCGCTGCCGCCGCAATTGGATTGATTCGTTATATACATATTTCAGTAAATAAATTCTCACAATGTGTTTTTTTACCGAAATTGACTTTTTTATGAATTTGCGCATTTCAGGCCCTGACCCCAGTCACGCTTAACTGAAACCTTCAAGAGACGCCTCATAGTCTAGCGAGGATATTATTCTGTGCCAGGCTAGCCTATTCAGCCACGCTTTTAAAAATTCAGGCCTTAGCCAGCCTAGTCAGCAAGGCATAGATTTAGACCGCTACACATTGATACTGTGTTTAAAAATATCTAAAGCTGCTTTTTGTACGTAATATCCATTTTCAATGAAAGTTTTAGGTTTTTCATATTATTTTGTACGAGATCAGCCGATATCCTAAAAACACAGACAATCTCGATTTATTCATGAAATTGAAACCCCGTTTTTATATAATACGAAAAACAATATTCCCTTTACCACTTCACAGCCCTAATTTATCTTTTTTCTGTTTTTCATTTCAGTTTTCAGGCAGTGTTTCAGCGCGAGCTCTTCATACTTTATTTTCCTTTCATATATTCTGAAAGCATAACAACTTTGCTTTTGCCAACTTATGTAAAAGTAGGCTGGGAGGCGTATTTGAAAATGTGAAATATGATGCCAAATTCGTTTCAATATTCTGTAGTCAAGTTGATCAAATTTTTTGTCAGTAGCTTACAAAATTCTGGATAACTTAGCTTTTTTACCATCATGTTTTAATTAATTTTAAACAAAAAAAACAACTTTATTTACCTTCCACTTTTCCAAAAGCAAATGTCTACTGTAAAAAATACTCAAATCACTATAGGTGTGCCTGCAATATTTGACTAGTTTCCTCAATTTCTCGAGGATTTATCCAGATCCTGACCTGGCGACAAACTGTGAAGTATACTCTTTTAAGCAAAAAAAAAAAAGTCCAAATCGGTCCAGCCGTCTTCGAATAATCGGTGAACATACATAAAAAAAAAACAAAGATCCCAAAGAATTGAGAACCTCCTCTTTCGAAATCTTGATATCGGTTGAAAAAGTGACGAATACACCTCGAAGATAATTTTAATATAAAATCAATCCTTGAATACATGAACCTTCCTGCTCCATTTTATTTTGAGAACCTTCAAATCAAATGCTGTTTCCGCAGTGAAAGCGAGACATCGTTATACATATGCATAGCGCTGTCCTACTCTCACACACGGCATGATAACAGCCTTAACCAATCCTCGGAAAGCCCAATAAAGCATTAGTTCAGTAAGAACGATTTGAAATTCAGATAAATTCAGGGAAGTTCGAATAATTGACGCAAGCGAACGTTGAAGGGTGAAAGTTAACAATTTGATTGCTTCAGATCTTCATCTTCAATAACGTACCTAGCGGCTTTGTCACGGCTGCTAGGCGAGCGTGAAGTCTATTCAGCAACATAATCAGAAGAAATGGGGCAGACATTGTTTAAATTACTCTATACGAAAGCGGCTGTCTTTAAACTAGTGATGTCATGAATGTCGTTTTACAATGTCAGAATGCGAATACGAGTGTCACGGAGTACCTATTAAAAACCTAATCGTTTTCATCAAATTTATGTTACCGTAGTTAAAAAATACAAAATATATATTTTCGTGGACGGGACCGGGCGGAGGCCGAGGGCAGCGGCATGGCAGTCGTAGTGCAGGGTGGTTGCTCGGAAACTCAAAGACTGACACTATCAGGAATCAGTATAGCCTAACACTATCAGGAATCAGGATAGCCTAACACTAAACCATTACACACGGTCACGGACGCACGGTAATAGAATAAAACATAAACACCGGTTTAATAACTGTATTGATTTCAAATCATTTTCCAAACCAGATTAAGGGAGGGTAATAAACTACCACCGGTTCGGAAATGAGCCTCTACTGAGAAGAACCAGCGTAAGTAACTCAGTGAGACTTATATTTTGTTATCTGAAACACTATTAGAACTAAACTGAGTAGGTTACACGATGATACAGATCGCATTGGTACGAAAATACATTCTAATCAGTAATAACAAAATGATCTTAAAAACTTTAACTACGAAAAGCATTGACTGATTTTATAAGGCATCAGGAAAACGAGGAGAGTTCCCAGCTTGCGTCCGTGTGCTACTCAAAATACCACTCGTTACTATATGACCGAACCGACCCGACCCGTCTACTTGTGAACGATCACGATAGTGACTGCTCGGCTGCCAAAGCCACTAAGAGTACTAAATCAAGACTGACCGAAGACTGCCTCAAGAGTAAATGCAGAGATACTGCGCGCATGGTTTTATACTGTCACCAGGTGGGTAAATCTAAACGTGAGTTTTAATGACTACCTCTCCTTCTTTATTACTTTAAAAGTAGGTAAATCTTAACGTCATTTTTTAATGACTGCACGGACCAAACTAAGACCACTCCCGAGCAAAACAATGCTCGTCGTTTTCCAAACTTGTTACTAATTCAACAAAGGTAAATTTTTACAACAAAATATCATAATTCTATCAGTTGTGATGCTTATAGCGTAGCTCTGCGACAAGCAGTTGCCGTCTACCTCCGAAATATATATATAGTGTCTCTATGATTGGTCAAAATGAGTCAAGTAATACCACAGAACATTATTTTCTGTGAGTTTTACCGTCGTTAATTAAGTGCAAATGATGCGGATGCGAATGTCAACAATAATGCAAGTGTTCGCATTGTGCGAATCATTCGAGACATCCCTACTTGAAACGCCAACAACTGCGATAAGAAAAAATTTAAGACATTCTACAGTGTAAATTGTTAAGTGAGATAATATCTATGCCTCTATAATGTGTTTAAAAAACCAGTACTTGCGGTACCCTAATGCAAAAGTAGCTCCTGTCGCCTGCTGGTATTCCAATATTCAACTGATAGTTCCCCCCACACTCCCCCGTTTAATAAATATCATACACAATGCCAAACTGACTGTATACCGGAAAAGTAGGCCTTTTTCCTGCCAGGGGAAATACGCGAAAATATATTATACACAAATGTCAGTAAGGTTCAATTTGGAATACACGAAGGTGGTCGCGTCAATTGTAAATGCCTGGTATTATCCGGCGGGAGTCAAGCTATTTTCATACCGTAGTCGTTCGGATTATTTGAAGTCGGTTTCTAGGTATTCATCATTATGGAAGAAAACCATCTCAACGGATATATTTCATGTGTCTGAAAGTATACATACCGAGATAAGTAGAAACAAGTCAAATTATTTTATTAATATATTTATCTACACCCATATTGTAAGTTCTCTAAAATGCGTTAAATGGGTTCAAAAACCGTAGACAATGACCAGCATTACAACAAACTATTTTACTATGATAAGTTTCTTATCTGTGGCAGTCACGTAATTTTAACTTTACATGCTTAAATGTTGTTCAGTTATGAGTTTCAAATTTGGAACAGCTGTCAAAACCAACACAATTTCAATCTAGTATCCATAGATATTAAAATGTTGTCGATACGAAACGTCACATCGATATATTTTTTGACATAAATCGCACGATATTTTGATCTCGAATGACATGAGAATAAGGACTTCGTTCGTTTGGCTATAATTAAAAAGAACTCGCGACAGAACAGAAGTTTCTACGGCCGCCATTTCTGTTGTCATCTTGTCAATTGTTTGTTGAAACATTTTTAATTGCGAAAATGTAAATGTTTACTATTAACTATATTATTTAACTCTTAACTATAAATATAGTTTCCTTATTAGTTCTAATTTTTTTTTATTAATCTTACACCTGTGGGTATGTTTCAGCACTTGTATCTATCTAGTAATGCAGGTCATTTGCCTTCGGCTTCTGAACCCATCTTTGAGTACTTGCAATATGTGTGTAGATAAAGTAATGTACGGATACAGACGTAATTAGGCCTTAAAACACTCGTGTGATCCTATAATGAAACTCGTTGCGCTCGTTTCATTAAACTCCACTCGTGTTTTAAGGCCCCTCATTATGTATCTGAGTTACGCTGTTTCAAAAGTAACACTGCTATTTATGTATAAGATATAACCAAAAAAAAAACAATTATATCAATTCCTCCTTCCTTCAGTGCCCGAGGCTGGATTCGAGCCGACGACTTAAGCTTTCGCGGTTAGCGGCCATCTTAAAAAAAAAACTTCTAGGCCACCCGGCCACGACGAAACGTGGCGATCGGTCGATAGTCTATAATAAATTATACTGGAGGGATCGGCTACTTTTTCATATCTATTTCACAGTTCATAACATATATATAGACATTACGTATATATATTCTAATATTGTATGGCAATTTTTGTTCCTTTTCTTTCCTTTACGAAATGTTTTTATTATCTATCGTACATGTTTATTCAGCAAAGGCCTTTAACCTTTGTTAATAAATCATCCATTGAAAAATATAAGCCTATTTTTAAAATGTATTCAAAGCTTCGAAGCTCGCACTTTTAGAATGAAAACAATTATAATTTCTCTAATATAAATTCAATTTTACTGCCTTTACAAAATAACAAAACAACAAAGGCCTTAGCTTTTTAAATAAATACGGGTTCTATTTATAAAACATATTAATAAAAAAGTCACCTCATATACGTCCCACAGCTGGGCACAGGGCTCCTCTTACATAAGAGGGGTTTAATTAATTGTAAATTTAGCAGAATGTTTATTAATTATGCACGTATATCAATTATAAATACATTAATGAATATGTCCTTATATAGATGTAACGTACTTTTTGCAATGTATATTAATAAATTTTTTTTTTATTTCAGCGTGAGATATAAAATAGCTCGTTTGAATATTCCTGACAAATCTAAAATACCGTTGATGATTGTATTTATCTCTACAGTCTATG
Source organism: Pammene aurita (assembly GCA_947086415.1). Lineage (NCBI taxonomy): Eukaryota > Metazoa > Arthropoda > Insecta > Lepidoptera > Tortricidae > Pammene > Pammene aurita. The sequence goes on from OX352296.1 coordinate 4,079,274, forward strand.
CGAAAAGAGAAGTATCGTAGTTTGTTTTAAGTCACATATAAATCACGATACTTCTTTTTCTCACAGAATCTTGATATTATTGAAGTGAAAACTTCTTTAGCGGCGCTGTGCACTTTTTAGTACAGTACGCGAACAGTTTTGAGCTTCGATAACTCACAAGTAATAAATAAATATATTAATTTCTTTAATCTTATTATATTAATTTTCTTTAATTTCTTTTTTAGTAGCAAAATCGAAAAAAAATTGTCAAAATATAACTGACCTTGAATTCTAAACGAATTACAAATGGCTAAGACGACATATGCTTTTGAGAAAACCGTTATTAAATGTGAAGTTATGTTGCAATAGTAAAAAGCGATAGCCTGGTGGAGAAAAATAAAACTTACATAATCTTTTCTATGTATAGCAAACAAATACATGTATTATACCTAGCGCAATGCTAACAATTGTTAGAAAACATTTTTTTATTATTAGTACTTAACTTATTCTAACAGGTCACAAAATAAAATCGGACTTGTGATTTATGTCATTTTTATAGGTTAAAAAGGCGTTCCCGTACTCCACTATTTTGTGATGGGGAAAAAATGTTAAACTCGCGACAGGTCACGTGACCGACAGATTCGTCACATTGAAAATTCGTAAGACGGACACGTGACCTGATCGAATAAATAATTGTAATAGTTCTGAAGTGTGACATTTTTAATGTAATATAAATTGTCATGTTTGTGTACGATAGCGCAATAAATGAGTATTGTATTTTACTACATAAATGATAGTACTTTTATACTGATAATTAAAGCAATTCGTGCCAAATTATTCCAAAATATCAAAAATGCACACCGTTAATATTCAAGTTTTCACTTCTGCCGGCACTCCCGGAGTGCATCCCGTTGTTTTATTTTTATTTGTTTTGCTACAAATTTTCTATAATTTTCAAGTTTCACATTTATCTGGTTATATACGCCTAAAAGTCTATCTTGATGCCAAATATCAAATTTCTAAGTCATCTAGAAGTGGGTTAGGTTATCGTCCTATTCGTAATTTTATTATCATTTTTAGGGTTCCGTAGTCAACTAGGAACCCTTATAGTTTCGCCATGTCTGCCCGTCCGTCCGTCCGTCCGTCCGCGGATAATCTCAGTGACCGTTAGCACTAGAAAGCTGAAATTTGGTACTAATATGTATGTCAATCACGCCGACAAAGTGGTAAAATAAAAAGTGGAATTTTTTTATTTATTAGGGTACCTCCCCTATACATAAAGTGGGGAGTGATTTTTTTTTCATTTCAACCCTAACGTGTGATATATTGTTGGATAGGTATTTAAAAATGAATAGGGGTTTACTAAAATCATTTTTCGATAATGTAAATATTTTCGGAAATAATCGCTCCAGAAGTAAAAAAATATGCGTTTCCCCCCTCTAACTTTTGAACCATAAGTTTTATAAATATGAAAAAAATTTCAAAAGTAGAACTTTATAAAAACTTTCTAGGAAAATTATTTTGAACTTGATAAGATGAACAGTTTTTGAAAAAAAAATACAAAATAATTTCTGAACTAAGTTTGTAATTTAACCGTATAAGCAGGTGTTTATTGTACCTGTAATTTCTACAAAATTACAATGAAATGACGTGCTTTCAAATAAAGTAAAAACGGTGAAATCCGTTCACGCAATAAATAATTATCCCATAAAAATCATCTTCCATACTTTAAGCTCGCGCGCAATAGTTTACTTAATTTGCCGATAGATGTCGCTGTACGTGGAACTCTCATATCATATCCTACATGGCGGTGTTGTTAACTCTTAAGTGGGGACACTTACTGTGACGGACGGAAAACTACGGAACCCTACACTGAGCGTGGCCCGACACGCTCTTGGCCGGTTTTTAATTAAAAAAACGGATTTAAAGAGTAACCCAAGTAACCATGGCAAAGAGTCAAGAAAAAGTTGAATAAGCCAAAAATAAGGGGGTTAATAGTAAACGTGTTGCCGAAAACAAAGTAGACTTAACCCTCCCGCTTGACCTGGTAGGAGTAGGAAGACTCCATTGTGCTTCAGATTAATTATATTTAAAGGCTCAATCGAAGTCGAGTTAAGGACGAGGGTGGCTTAGTTACAAATTGCTTACACGTGGAACGTATCTTATTAATATCATCGTACCTATTGTACAAGATTATTAGATAACACTTTCCGTACCGCATTTCGCTACGTGCTACGCTAGTAGCCGATTGGTCGAGGAAATCCGGTACGCACAGAGACCCCGCCTGTGTTAACACTACGTACCAAACTTCGCTACGCGCTACGGTCGTAGCCGATCCTAGCGTTTTCTTCGTATGTAGCGGAAAGCGCTACGAACAGAGAGCCTGCTTAGCGGGTTCCTAGTGCCGGATTCTAATTTTAAAATACATTAACAATACAATAACAACAGAACCTGCCTCAAACATAACTCCAACACACAACAAACAATCAACCAATATTTGTATTGGAGTTGCGTTGGAATATTTCTCAAGCAAATTCTGACAGTTCTGATTCAGATGTTTATGCCGTAGCTGTATTGCGTTGTTAATGCATTGGAGTTGTATTGAAGTTGGATAGTGTCTATACGTATTTTAAAGTTAGAATACGGCTCCCGACCTTATCTAAACCCCGTTATCAGAGGTGCAATTTGGTAGCTCGACATTCTTAGGGATGGGTAAAAATATTTATGATGTCGATATCGATACTCTTCCTTTTTCTTGGCAATAAGTTTTATATACCATTTTTAGACAAAAAATGTACTTGTTTTTTTATCACCCATGATAATCATTGTCATCAGAAGTAGAAGCCATTATCAGTAGAACAATAACAATATGGTTGCTATTTTACTTTTCCAATGTTTCGAGTTGCAGGGTCGTGCCTGAACGCTCTTGAGATAAACCTTACCCATAGGGATATAATACCGGCCATCTATACTGAAAAGAAATTATTTACGTCAACGTCATTTCACAACCATAATTCCGATTATTTATTCCGAGTATTTACGAGCATATTTTATTCGTATATTATTCATATTCATAATATTGAAAATGCAGTCACTTCTCGCAGAATATCCTGTACTCCAAAAAAATTGAGATTGAAAATTGTTATTTATAAAAATGTATAATGTTAATAAATATTCATATTTTTAATTAGTCATGTTTTACAAATAAACAAGTTTAATTTAAAGTCTTAGACTCTCATTATGGTAAAGTAAAAATATCGACATACAGCTAGCATTTCAAATTTTTTTACCCATCCCTAAGAATGTCAAGCTACCAAATTGTACCTCCGATAACGGGGTCTACAGTTATCTGTAACTTCAATACAATACCAATGCATTAACTACGCAATACAGCTAGCGCCTAAACGTCTGAATCAGAAATATCAGAATTTGCTTGAAAATGATTCCGACGCAACTCCAATACAACTTCAATATTGGATGATTATTTGTTGTGTGTTGGAGTTATGTCGAAGACAGATTGTGTTTTAACGTATTGTTTATGTATTTTAAAATTAGAATTACGGCAACATCCCCATTATCTACAATCTCAGCAAATCTCTGTAAAAATTCTAACAATAAGGTGCACATATTTTTAGCCAAATCGTATTTATCTATTTCCAAAAAAAAGTTCAACGCAACTCATACACTAACACCTATACTACTCGTAACACTAACTACTGTGTTAGTGTGTAAATCGTCTTAGGCTAAGTACTATTTCATTATTTTGGCGTTTGTCCCGGCTTTTTGCTGTAGTTTAATTGAGCCTGGGATCCGCTGGGCAACGTAATCCCAGGAATTGGCGTAGGCACTAGTTTTTAATGAAAGCGACTGCCATCTTACCTTCCAACGGGAAACTAATATGCCTTATTGGGATTAGACGAGTGCTATTTGCGAAATAAAATTCACAAGGAATAATATTAAAATGAAGGTGTTAATTTTGCTTAAGCCCTCATTTGCTGATCATACATACCCATATAAGTCGAAGTCCAAGTAAATCGTTAATATATAAATTATGTTATGAATTATTTGCTGTGTAATTTCGGACATAGAATCTCAGAATCGTATACAAGACTTTCCTTTTTTTCAATCGACTTCAAGATTTCCAAGGAGGAGGTTATCAATTCGCCGGGATCTTTTTTTTATGTTCACCGATTATTGGAAGACGGGTGGACCGATTTGGAAAATTCTTTTTTTGTTTGAAAGAGTATACTTCACAGTTGGTCCCATTGTCACTAGGTCAGGATCTGATAATGGGATCCTGGAGATTTCGAGGGAACTTTTCAAATATTATAGGCACACCTATATTGATTTGAGTATTTTTTACAGTAGCTTGGGCATTTGACTCTGGAAAGGTTGAGACTAAGTGAAGTCGGTTGTTTTTTGTTTAAAATTTAACAATTTATGTTTATTTATCGTATGAAAAGTAGGTACACTGTATTAATTTAAAATTATATTCTAAATTTACATTTCTCCAAGTAGTCAATATCTACTCTCGTAACATTCTTAACATTACACTGGGCCATCATACTTTGGACCAACAATAATCTTTGCAACACAACAAACAAGAAAATTAATCAGATTTTCCCGCAAAAACACTACAAAAAAACAATCACCAAACTAGGCAATTCCCATACTTTTACCAGCGCAAAGTTCCCTCCAATTACCTTACAAAACTGTTTACCCTCATTAGGGGTAAATGGAACACCCCGCGCTGTTCGGGGGGTACACCTGAGCGGGCAATAAATAGCGGGGAAAAACTCGCTTTGTGTGGCCTCTATGAATACTATATGAGACCCCATGTGCGGGATAGATGTACACTTTGTACTGTGTACAGGTAAGGTTGTCACTGTGAAGATTTTTAGATAGGGTTGCGTCTCATAAAAAAATCTGTAACGGGTAACTCTTTCGAGAAATCCTGTGTTTCCAGTAAGTTAGTAGTAGTAGTAGTAAAACACTTCATTGTACAAGAAAACACAACGAAAGACATAACGCAACATATACGTACAAAGGCGAACTTATCCGTTTAAGGGATTTCTTCCAGTTAACCTTTGAGCGATTGAGAGAGAAAGTTGGAAGTGCTAGGCAGACTTAGGTACTGTACGATACGGTAAGATGAGTTGTATTATAATTTATAATCTAATTAGGTAGATACTCAGTTCGGTATCATCATATACATAAACATAAATAAACTTCTTACATAAATACAAAATATATACTAGACATACTTACATACATACATACTATAAATACATACTACCTACATAAAATTAAATAAATAATATATAAATTATTATCGCATATATCTAGTTAAGTCGTTAGTAAGTTTTTACAGTGGTAACAGTGGTGTCAAACGTCACATTATATTATGATTTCAGTGCTTTGAAAACAAAAAATGAAGTTATAATTAAAATTTACAAATTATTTAGTTTCTTCAGTACTAAAAGGGCAATAAAATTTTATAAAACAAGCGCCTGTAATATGTCAATATATACTACCATAGAGCCAGAGCCGTATTTTAACTTTAAAACACGTTTAAATACGATCCGACTTCAATACAAATCTAATGCATTAACTACGCAATACAGGTGCTGGATTCTAATTTAAAAATACATTAACAATACAATAAAAATACAACCTATCTCAAACATAACTCCAACACACAACAAACATTCAACCAATATTGAAGTTGTATTGGAGTTGCGTTGGAATATTTCTCAAGCAAATTCTGCTATTTCTGATTCAGATGTTTATGCCGTAGCTGTATTGCGTTGTTAATGCATTGGAGTTGTATTGAAGTTGGATCGTGTCTATACGTGTTTTAAAGTTAGAATACGGCCCCAGCTAGAGCCTAAACGTCTGAATCGGAAATATCAGAATTTGCTTGAAAATTATTCCGATGCAACTCCAATACAACTTCAATTCAATATTGGTGGATTATTTGTTGCGTGTTGGATTTATGTTTTAGAGAGAAGGAAAAGACAGTCAGCGTGAAAAGCTTATTTAATTTATTTTATTTTATTATAAACTTATTAAGAAATAAATTAAGGTATTCATTTGTATTTCATAAGTGAATATTACCATTTAATTTACTAGTTTCAATGTACACACAAAATGTTTCTTTTTAGCCCAATGTTAGACTGGTAAAGAATGCCTTAAGCCCTTAAGTCTCCCACTTGTATTGTTTCATGTGAAACAAAGTTTAAATTAATAAAATATATCTGCTTATCTTAAAGAATCGGCTACGCCTATGGTGACAATTTACCATTAGGTGGGCTGTGTTCTTGTTTGCCTTTGACGTAGTATTAAAAAGTTTATTTAAAACAGGAATCGCTCTCTAAAGTTGCATAGGTATTAATCATTCCTATTTTTTACATATCATGTCATCTCATCTCCACCGCTGCTATTTTTGCCGCACTCCAGCTTCCTTACAATCACAATTAACTAGCACCATTAATAAAGTGCTTTTGTTTTCTACAACCAGACAATTACAAACTTTATTAACAACACAATAAGGTCGCCATCACATTGCAGGTGTGATTTGAATTGCGTTTAAGTAGTGTTTAATTTTGAACTCTACGGCGCTGGTATAAGGTTGCGAATGGTTAAGTTTATTCAGTTTATTTCCGTAACGCGTACTCTGTTTGCGGCCTTAATGAGCACAGTCAAAACTTGTGCTGCATCTATATGCAGCAGCGCCGCGATTGGCTACATTGTAAAATACTGCTTTATCATTAGCCGTTTAGCATTCGCATTATTTCGGCAGTAAAGAGACATCAAAACTTACGATGTATGCAATATGTTGTAACGCGGCTCACGCAAAGTGCTTTATTGCGCGAAATGTGTTGCACCATTACTTTTATGTTCTAGCAATTTAGAAAGCATTGCTGTAACGTGGTTAAGAACGTTGAAGGAGACTTTCATTTGACTTTGAAAATAAAAATACCTGAAATAAACAATGGAGACCCTTAAGACGTCGCATAGCCTTTAAACTTAAAATCAGCATTGTCTTTCTAGTGCCTGAAAGCCTGAAGGCCTTTCAACTTAGTACTTCATTAACCGACGACGTGACAACATTACTTTATTTTTATTTTTTACTGTCCAAGCAGAGTGTATTTTAGAGTAGTCTATCTTAGTTTAGGTAGTCTAGATTAACACAGATTAGTCGTTGTGTGCGTGAGTTCATTGTCTAACCTGATTTTCTAAATGATCTAAGATACATTACTGTCTTACAACTATTGTTCGTAACGGGATATTGTACTCTTTCTTTCTACGATATTTCGGCACTGGCAATACTACCCTCTTTAATAATGCTACATTAACAATCAATAAAACACAATCTATCTCCAACACACAAAAAATAATCAAACGATATTGGAGTTGTATTGGAGTTGCATCAGAATAGTTTTCAAGCAAATACTTATATTTCTGAAACAGACATTTGGGCGTTAGTTGTATTGCATAGATAATACATTGGAGTTGTATCGTGTCTAAACGTGTTATAAAGTTAGAATACGGTCCTTTATTAAGGGGCTGACAACAGGGAAATTCTCTGCCTATCTTTTTTAGCGCGAGTGAAAGAGAAACACTGTGTTACGATTAGTATGGGAGCTCATTGCAAATGATGAATTAAAAAAAACTATACAGTAATCGAGAAATATAAAACAACGAAATTTTTAGTATTAGTGTGGTGGAATTTCGTCCTGAGTTCTGTAACTCAGAGACGTCTTATACGTCTGTACGTATAAGTTAAGAAACTAAAGACATACGACTGTTTAAAGCTAATTTTAAGATGTCCATAAGTGCATTGTAATGTGCCTAAATTGAAGAATAAATATCTTTTATCTTTTTGCGTAACTTTGGAATTATTTTCTATCGAGCCGATTTCGTCCAATCGTGTATCGGAATTAACGAAGTTCTTCCAAATATAACATATAGTTTTTTACTTTCTCAAAACAAGTAGTTATAGTTAAATAACTATTTGAGTAAAGTCAATTTGAAGGTCATCGGGTGTTGTCAGCCTCTTAATTTAAAATCGTAGATTACTGTCTTTTGTGCACGTGACTCTGGCATTAAAAAAGCCTCTTGTTTTATAATAGTCCTTGTGTAAGCTGTTTTGTTTAGACGGCGGTGTATCTTTAATGTTTATTTTCGGAACTGAGTTTTTTGCGGATCCAACAGAAATGTTTGGTATTTATTTTCATTGATCTTTTGTGGTATTTGCGGTCGGTAAAGTCTGTTTTAGCCCATTGTAATGCTACTGCTGAAAAAAGTATTTATTTTTAATATAATTTGGAAGATAACACACTTATTCCAATTATATCATGCTATTTAACTTATAAGGGATGTAACAAAAATACTGATGATCCATTTAAAAGCATAATTGGAATTGGGTATTAAGACTATGAAAACGTAGAAAAAAATTTTTTTTCGCAAAAAAAGGACTCGTCGTCCCAGTCGGCCAACACTCCATACAAAAAATATTTTTTTCTTACTTTTTAATAATTAGAATACGATACCAATGACCCCTTAAACGGATGACCAGTATATCTGTTACAGCTTGAATTTAAATGCTTAAGTTGCTACCAACTTAAGCATTTACCCTACGGTAAGTTTAATCATTTGTCATGCCAAAAAGGCTGAATAGATTTTGAGGAATTGCATCCTAAAAACACGCTTTTGCAATAAAGTGCTAAAGTGTTATCTTATCTTTGACGTCGACTGTACACAATTAATTCCTAGTTAAAAGAGTAGTAATGTGCCAAAAGATTTTATAGCAACCGTCACATACTTAATTACAGTAATTTACAGCTTTGGCTGTATGATTACGTTCTAAAGCAACGCATTATCAATTCACTCAAAACTTGAATAAACTTGCTAAGACTCGTTATAAACGTATATAAAGTATTTCTTGCAGTCATTAAGAGTCAACCCACCCCATAACCACCCTATAGGCGTGAAGTGACTTCAAAGACATGCCGAATATTCCAATTGTGCGCGAGAGCACGAGTCGACGCGGGTGCGTGACCTTGAGATTATTATCTCACATATTTGATACATATCACCCAATAGGTTTAAAGGAGGACTATCAGTTTCACTTCAATAGCTTTAAATATTATCGAAAGTAAAGAACACAACATCGACATTATTATGAAATGTCAATGTTTAGTGCTCTCGGAACCTGGCGGAAAGACGACCAACTTTCAATCAAGTGATATTTACCACTAGTTTTTTGATGAAGGTAAACCAAATGATCTGATTGGCCAAATGCGCGTTAGCATTTACAAAGATTGCATATACACGGGAAAATTTGACCGGTACCGCTGTGACCCGGGTAGCCAAGTGGTTAGAGCGTCTGCCGTGAATGCAGAAGACGCTGGTTCGATCCCAGCCCTGGGCATCAGAGGCCTAGGTCAATTTTTCCTTTGTATATGACATCTTATATAAGTTTGTAAGGTAAACATGGTGAGGAAACCGGACCTAACACCAATAATCCCAATAATGCCAATTAAGTTGACAAGCTGTAGTCCCCCACGCTCAATTAAGCCATGGAGAAAAGCCAGGACTAACTCTAGGATGATGATGATTGGGTGTTTATGCTATGTTGTAATGAAATGTCAGCTCATGGTTGTAGAGAGAAAGGTTTTTCGTAAGCTCCTGGGCGTTCTCGGACCTATCAAAACATATGTTAGGACGGTATTCTTTCGGATCCTCCAGGTGTCATCATCTCTCAAACAATCCCTGAAATGTGTGAAGGATCGGGCTGTCAAGAAAGAATTCTTGAGACCTCCGACTGGTCACCGTGAGTCACCGGTGTCGCCAGGTAGACAGTGTGGAGGCAGATCTATGAAAGATTTAAGTTACTGGCAGCAACATTTTTCCCACGTATAATTGCCTCTCTCTATAGTACACCTCGGTGCCTTCAAATCACTCAAGCTCTGTATGTAGTTGGAATCATATCCAAGCCGGGGTTCGCGATTTATAAATAGAAATGAGGCGAGAAGCGAATGGCGAGAGATGCCGCGGCAAGAGACAAGTTTATGCTGCGCTATTTGGAGAATAAGTATACTCTTCGTTTGTTTGTAATAAATAGCAACGTATTTTATGTAGTTTTCATGGAGGTATCGTGTACACAGCAGTGGTTTCTGAATATGTGTGAATAAGCTTAACCTTGGTGTGCTCCGTAGGTGCAAAAATTGCACTGCAAACCTGGGTCGACGATTGAACCACATCACACAGTGAAAGGTTTACAGCGACATTAGCATATATTTATCCTTCTATCCCGTGACTTCGAGCTCTGTCAAAGTGCTCGAAGCGACTTAGGACAGGTTGGACCACACTCAATTAACGAACTGATCAACGTCAAATATGGCGGCGGCGACGCAGCTGTCATCCCATAGAGACCTGTCAAACTTTTCTTACAGGCAAATTTTCACTATAACAATGATGTTAACAGACGGTTAGGTGCAACTGGCCAAGAGCTAATCAGTGGTGGCCCAAGGTCACCCCCTTTTTCTTCTAACGTACCCTCGCGGTCTTGAGCAGTCTCCTACCAGTCAGCAATTATGGCGTCAACTTCGGCTCTTCGACGTTTTCTTAAACATATCGGTTTTAGACTTGTAAAATCATACCTTTGTAAAATGTACCCTTGGGGGTTAATGACCCAGTTTGAAGGGTTGACTGAAATGAACGTAACAGGCGATGATACATTTAAATTCATGCGTATACTGACAATTGTGGGCTGCGCGCGGCGCCGGCGCAAGTGCTTTTATTTATAGATCATTAGGCCGGTTCACACGATCCGTTAGATTTACCGATTGCTGGCAGCTCGTGCCATGTTTTATCCTTTGTTTACATTCCGACGGGTTTACGGGCGTATCAATGAACTGGTTAATGTTTTGCTTTTCGCGGGTCGTAAATTTAAATAAGTGGGTTATTTTGGGATTAAATGTCTCAATCGTATTAATGTCAGCGGGTGACGATGTACATAGTATGTACTTGCTTAAACATACTGACGACACTCGGATAAGAAGAACTTCCTAGCAGTAGCAGTAGAACAAAAACGATATTTCATTCCTTTTTATGGGCTGATTGTGATGATATAAAAGTAAGAAAAGACAGCATGATATCTGATTCTAACTATGATATCCTGCACTACGACTCTTGACAAACTTTACTTGGATTTTGATTCAAAGAATGAGCGGCTGGTTATACAAGGAAAATTAGAAGGAACCAGACCGCGCGGCAATCCACCTATGCGCTGGACAGACCAAGTTAAGTCTGCAGTAGGGCACTGCGTAGCTGATGGTGCCAGACAGTCTGCCAACAGAGATAGATGGCGGGAGATCGTGCGCAGAGCTGTGTCTGCCTCCACCATCGACGGGAACGCCTCGACGTGACCACTACCGCTCTATCAAGAGCGAAACGACAGAGAAGAGGAGAATGAGCAGTAGCAAAATTTCTGTTAAATCTTCTTTGGCTTCGCGTTTTCCCAATCTAGTGCCAGGGTCCGCTTTCCTGCTTAGTCGTCTCCACTTTGCCCGGTCTTCAGCATCCTCAGTATGTTCTCTGCAATATCCGCTTTCATGACGTCCAGCCAGCACTTCTAGGCCTGCCGCATGATCTAGAGAAATAAGGTCGAGGCATATATTTTCTACATAGTCAAATGTCAAAGCTGTAAAACAACACAAATTACTCAATGTGTTTCTTTTTTGTCGAGTCAAGAATCTTTAAAGAAAAACGTCTCAGGGCCGCGATTCGAAAAATAAACACACACCCTGGACAGACACAGCTCCAACCTAACTCAACTCAACGCTATAACGACATTGACATTTGCTATTCGAACAGATTTTCATTCAATATTGGTCTCACATTGGTCACACATTGTGCCAATGTTGTACCAATGTTGTACCAATGTGAGACCAATGTGTGACCAATGTGAGACAAATATTGAATGAAAATCTGTTCGAATAGCAAATGTCAATGTCGTTATAGCGTTGAGTTGAATTGGGTTGGAGCTGTGTCTGTCCAGTGTGTGTGTTTATTTTTTGAATCGCGGCCAATTTGTCAATCTCATATTGAACTCTGCCCTTAATCTACCGACATACAAACAGTGTACGTGTGCATACCAATGCGTATATCCTAAAGTTTGTAAAAAACTTCCCGTCCAACCCAATTAAGAAATTTCTCGAATACCAAGTGATTCAGCAGATATAATTACTCGGGATGCATCACACATTTGAATGTGGGGTGTTTGTTTACTGTGGCGTGGTTGTAGCAATGTGAATTAGTTACCAATACGAAATTTAGAAGCAAAAATTGAGCGGAAAACTGGATTTCGTAAGCAAATTGCATTTGTAAAACGTACGAGGCTTTTCGTCAAAGGGTACCTTTTAATGTAGAGTGTCACATATATTTTTTAAGATTTCAAATTGTCACGAAGAGATTTTTCTGTGACATGCTAAGTCCCGTGAGCGCCGTGGCATTTCCAACCGATTGTGAGGAAAAATGACGTTATCAAATCTGCTCTTATTTGATTGCGTGTAATTGACGGGATTCCTTAGAAAAATCCGTCTTTATTGCATGCAGGCGAAACAAATGAACCCTCACAAAATAAATGATGACATGAGTAAGGAAATAATAATGAAAATGTTCTCAGCGTTTGAAATGTTTTGAATCATTTTGCTGATTGAAAGAAAAAATGTGCGGGTTTTTTATACAAAAACGATTCCATTTTTTGTGATATATGCAAAATATAGGGTTTGTTTTGATCTATTTAACGGCCTCCTAGCCTAGTCGGTAGTGACCCTGCCTATGAAGCAGGAGGTCCCGGGTTCGAATCCTGGTCAGGGCATCTATTTGTGTGGTCATCTCGGATATTTGTTCCTGAGTTATGGATATTTTCTATGTATTTAAGTATTTATCTATATCTATATATTATGTATATCGTCGCCTAGTACCCACAACACAAGCTTTATTGAGCTTACTGTGGGACTAGGTTGATTTGTGTAAGATTGTCGCATAATATTTTTTTATTTTATTTATATCATAGTAATGATATGTATTCTACACACTTGGTTTCGGCTATACAATTATAAACTGATCATCATTCCAGCTTTTTATCACCCACTGCTAAGCATAGAGGCAAAATCCTCTTCCTCCACCTTGCATCGGTTTCCTCATCACTGAGGGTCGTGGTCATTCAACAGCATCTCTCTGATGATCTGACGCCATCTTCCTCTATCTGTCGCGGAGTGAAGAGCATCGTGGACGGTAGTGTTGAGAGCTGAGCGAATTTGGTTAGACCAGCGCATTGGGCTCCTGTATCTTGGCCGTTCAAAATAATGAATATGAATGGTAAACGGCACGGATGAGATGGTCGAACGCTGCAAAAAGGTCGGCTGGCGGCAGCCTGAACCGTGCAGTCCACATAGCCTATGACCGCACTTTATGGAAACAAGCTACATGTGGTCGCTATCCTCAGCAGTGAGGGAACGAGAAAGAAGAAGCATAAAGGCCCCTCTTCGTGTACCATCAAATGGGGTAGCTTGAGACAAGCGTGGTAAAGTTTTTTGGACCCGGGGTGTCCTTAAACTACGTCCGGACTTGGGTATGTCCTTAAACTATGCCAAAAAAAGAGGTATGGGCACTGCGAATGGCATCTCGCTAAGTGTGGTAGGGCACGTTCAGCGAATGTCATCTCGCTCAAATCTGAAGCAGAGCCCGACTGGGGAAGTACCTCCACCTTACAGAAAACCACAGCCAAACAGCACTAGACCCTACTCATAGTGTTGTGTTCCTGCTGGTGAGTAAGGTTGCCAAAGAGCTCAAAGAGGACCCAGTGTGTTGACGATGAGGGACCCTCTTGTTCCTTTAGCTGCTTACCATCAGGCGGGCCGTATGCTTGTTTGCCACCATCATGGTATAAAAGAAGACCACAGGTTTTAATGAGAACTCATCTAAGTAGTTAAAGGCAGTCTGAGACTGGTTATTCAAAATGTTAAGATAAGAAACTATAGAATAATTGCCAACTGAAAACTTCTGAATGGGCAAGCCCATTCACTCCTTTTTTTTTCTCTGAGGTTCATAAATGCATTGTAATGTGCCTAAATTGAATAAAAAATGTATTTTATCCTTTTTTATCTTTTAATATAATACTGATTTAAAGCATGAAGCTTTATAAAGCTTTCGTAACACACACTGTTAAAAATAAAACCTTTTAAATACCTAACTTACCTCCAAAAAAGGCTTCACGTAAAACAATTGAAAACGATCCTCAAATACTGCTCCAATTACTGCCTTTGCTTAAGCTAACATAATTGTGCATGCAAAAAACAAACTGTCAGTGTCGTTACATTTTGCAGTTTAAATTGCTAAGTAAATTTCGCTTCGGAACAAAGGATTGTTATAACTACAATCAGATGAATAGTTTTGGGTGGAACTGTTGAGAATTTTAAGTAATATAATAGTTAGAGAGTTTATATGGGTCATTTTCCAATCATGACTTGCTTTTTAGAACGCGTGGAGGTATCAAGCTGAAATTTATATCAAATACTCAAGTCTAGCCAACGCAATCAAAAGATACAGTCGTTTATGCTGCAAATTTTAGAGTTTTTCGGCACTCGCAAAACCTACTGGGTACTTCCCGTGAACTCAGAAACTTGAAATTTGGCACGAAGCAAAGTCATATAGCATAGACAATGGAAAAATTACAAAAAGTAGACATTTGTAGTAAAATCATACAATTTTTTTTTTTTTTTCTAAACTTACTACCTTTTTCCTCGTAAACGCGTAGAGGTATTAAATTGAAATTAGTAATAAACATACTACAACTTTTGATTGTTATAGGTTTGTACGGAACCCTCGGTGCGCGAGTCCGACTCGCACTTTTTTGAGTGTCCTACTGCTGGACAAAGGCATTTCCCCTCGATGATGGCTTCCGATTTTGCGTTTTACACCCTCTAGGTACACGTTTTACACCCTTTATCCAATCACAAAAAATTGCTCAAGTTTGTCCCCACTTGTCCTGGCAATGTACAGTCAGCAGCAACAGTTGCTAAGCGGTTGGGATGTTCAGAATGACCTACACGCGCTCCTATTCTCTTAACAATAAAGTCGTGTCAAGCTCATTATGAACACTTCACCCACTTAGTTACTTCTGCTGCTGACTGTACAGCAGACGCCAAAAATATGAATACAGTTATGAACCTTATTACAATGGAGTAAGGTGCAATAGTGTTAACATATTTCTGGCGTTGGCTGTACACTATTTATCAACAACTTACTAAGAAACATTTATCAACAACGGAATCTTACTAAGAATCTACCTACAAATCAGACATTAAAAAAAATCATACTATATCTAAGCAGGGGTTTGATTACAGTGATATCTATATAGTACTATTATTTATTCTGTGATAAAACATACATGCTACAATAAGTAGGTACTTAACACTAAAAATTTTCGACGAAGGCACTTTCGTCCAAAGTCCTCTTCGTGTAGAAATTAAGCGAGTTAGCTTCATTCTCCTTAGCCAGCTGAATTTAAATTTTAAATGCGGAGCGCGAGATGGAAAGGTCCATATTAAATTAGATGAGAAAAACGAGTAGTTAGCGAAATTGGTGGTCTACGTGTAAATTAGGGAAAGCTGAAAAGTTATAATCACGAAAGTGTAACTAGTAAAATGAGCATTAACAGTTCGAATTCAAACGAGATATAAATTCCCCGCTGATGTGTTTGATTTGTGTCCTTTATTACTTTTTCATTACGCTCGTTCATAAAGCGTACTATTTTACGCAAGTGAAGCGGGAGTTACTTAACTTGG
This sequence comes from Pammene aurita, assembly GCA_947086415.1. NCBI lineage: Eukaryota > Metazoa > Arthropoda > Insecta > Lepidoptera > Tortricidae > Pammene > Pammene aurita. The sequence continues at coordinate 4,095,113 of OX352296.1, forward strand.
ATAAAATCTTATAATTCAATAAATTATACGTATCTAAAACGACATTATCATCCTCTTAGCGTTTGTACCGGCTTTTTTTGCCACGGCATTGAGCCTGGGGTCCGCTTGGTAACGGAATTATTTCCGGGAATTGGTGTAGGCATTAGTTTTCAAGAAAGCGAGTTAAGAAACTGACCTTTCAAACCGGAGCTCGGAGAGGAAACTAAGCCTTGTCCGGTTTCCTCACGATATTTTCCTTCACCGAAAAGCGACTAGTAAATATCAAATGATATTTAGTATATAAGTTTTGAAAAACTCTGTGGTACGAGCCGAGGTTTGAACCCGAGATTGAAAGTCTGACGTTTCACCGCCAGGACTCCAGCCCAGCGCTTCGTCAATATTTAGTTATAAAGCGTTAATATTTAGTTATAAAAAAACACGTATTTCAATCTTTAAATGCTTGAGACGCTCTGTAGGGTTAACGCCTTAATTTGACTAAGGCTAGAGGTAGTATAAAAGTCACAACCAACAGCTAATTTATTCTCTGCATTTAACAATGACGTTTAAGAACAGAGCTTTAATAGCCACCCTCTAAACATAACGTATTAATGTTAATACCACATGATCTTGACAAATGTGTGAGACGCGCCGGCTAATTGCAGCTGCTGAATCATTTGAGAAACTTCTTAATTGGGTATCTAGCATGTGCTATAAAAACTTTCACCCCTATTGCACCCTTAAGGCGCTAGGCGCTGATGGTGGCCAAAAACTGTTACTTTCTAAGGGATATATCTCAATAACGGGTAATTCAAAAATTTTGAAAAAAATATATGTTATTTACCATTTCATGTACAACATTGTCAACGTTTGAATAACTCGTGTAACGTATAGTTTCTCCGTTATGTAAATGTAACGAAATGTCGTTTTACGGTTAATTTTGCTTATATCTACTGAACGGCTCATTCGATTTAAAATATTAATGAATTAAAAAATATGTACTACAAAACACTACAAACTTAATGTAGGCTATTTAAATTGATTAAATTTTCTTAAACAACTTGATCATAATTCCACATTTCGTGCGTTATTAGCTCGAAAACGGCGTTGCTGGCAGTCGTGAGCTAGCTTTGAGACGAGGAGGCTGTGTCGCTCATCGCTCCGTGCTTCCCTTGTACTACATATACTTGTGCTTGGCCCATGAGCAATAATATCGGACTTACTGTGCCTAAAGACTAAATAACTGCAGAGGGTTCATGCGGTGCGGATATAACGTGTCTTCCCGGAATCAATAATGTATAGACGTTTTATCTTTTAAGATAATGTACTCGTATGCATGTTTATGTACGTTCGTATAAAAAGTGTATTTTATTTAGATTATAATACAAGTAAAAAACAAATGAAATAAAAAAGGAGAAAAAACAAAAATCATGAATCTCACATTGCTCTGAAAACAAATTTGGTCATGTAAGTAAACTAAAATTATTATGTTTTAGTAGACGCATGCATCACGCAAAATAGGCATTAGTCGTCGAGTTGCGGAAATCTGCTAGTACTGCAATACAATACACTAATATTTAATTTAATAAAAAACTCCAAAGAACCGAATTTATTTAAACATATTTATTTAAGAATACCGTGTTCTAAACGAATGTAATATGCGTTTTATTTTAAGATTAAACACAATCTTTTAGCAATAAATTGCTAAATAAATTGCTACTTAGTTTTCTGGCTTTAGCCACATGAAACACACCTCTAGATAAAATTTCAGTAATATATGTCTTATAATAAAAATGGCTGTGACATACGGACGGACAGACGGACATGTTTCAAAAAACTTTTCAGGGTTCCGTTTTTACCATTTTGGCTATGGAACCCTAAGAAGTGTTTGCGCTGTGTTATATTTTAAAGATCTAAATTTAATGGCCTTACAGCTCTCATTTGTATGATGATTTCGTGCACAAATACCACTCCTTACATGTGCATTTTTACTATTCGCAACTCGCAATTGGCTTAGTTTTGTTAATTTATCGTAATTAAGTGAGTTTTTACGGTTAATATTTAAAATCGCAACAAAAAATAACCATCTCTTAAGCTCACTTGCACAGCAAAAAAAATCCAAATTCACATGAAAACACCGCTTTGATGTGCATTCAGTTTTTTTTGCTGTACTAGTCAGTATTTTTTTATTTTTTTCTGATATGCGGAATATTTTTAACCATATTTCGTAAATTCATAAATATTTTGCCGCTCACTGTACTTCAAATTCAAAATCTAGGTTTTAATTTTTTTACATAAAAATCTACTAATCGAGATCGTTATTACTTATCTTGTTTAGTAGTGTAGAGAGTATCCTTAATTAATACTCTCAAAATATACTTGATAGTTATTTATTTTCTTTTCAACCGACTTCAAGATTTCGAAGGAGGAGGTTATCAATTCGTCGGGATCTTTGTTTTTTGCTATTTTTTTTTTTTTTTTTTTTTATGTATGTTCACCGATTATTCGAAGACGGCTGGACCGATTTGGAAAATTCTTTTTTTGTTTGAAAGCGTATACTTCACAGTTGGTCCCATTGTAACCATGTCAGGATCTGATGATGGGATCCTGGAGAAATCGAGGGAACTCTTCAACTATTATAGGCACACCTGTAGTGATTTGAGTATTTTTTACAGCAGATCGAGCATTTGGTGTTGGAAAGGTGGATGCTTAGTGAAGTTGGTTCTTTTTTGTTTAAAATTATTTTATATTATTAGCTAGTACATCAAAATCGACTATCGGTTTAGGCTGTCCCTTTGAGACTCCTCAAAGAATCCTGAACGTCTGACATAGAACGTTGTAATAATTCTTAATTTGAATAACACCGTGCCAGACAGTGTTTGAGAAGAGAGGTTGTAAAGGTAAACAACCTTTACAGTAGCATTCCTAAAAAATGTCACCGTAGTACTTAATCACAGTATTCAAATCACAAAACATCCACAAAAGGATTAGGTATGATTATTATAAATCTGACCGCGCGCCTCTGAGTAAAGTCATATTCTTTGAACATTATTGCGGTGCATCGCGGCGGATTTATGCACGATCGCAATGAGAAGGGTACGCGGGTGGCGCGGGTAGAGAGCGCCCAAACGCTCAAGGACACTCCGGCGACAATCGTCTTAATGGTGGTTGTGGGCTGAAAATAATTGAATTCATATGTATAAATTAATACAGAGCAGAGCATTAATATGGTATTTATAATACGACACCTGCCGAAGAGTCCCCAACAAATGCTTACTGTATTACTCACGTGGTACAGTCGTCTACAAAGAGATGTATCTACTTTTTCACCTTAATCCATTGTAATAAGGTTCAAAAGTGGATACATATCTTTGTAGTCGACTGTACACTGAAAAAAATAGGTGTTTGCTTCAATGAAGGTCTTGGGCCGTATTCTAACTTTAAAATACGCGATCCTACTTTAATGCAACTCCAATGATTTAATTACGCAATACAGCTAACGCCTCAACGTCTGAATCAGAAATATCGAAATTTGCTTGAGAATTATTCCGACGCTACTCCAATACAACTTCATTATTGGTTGATTATTTGCTGTGTGTTAACTTATGTTGAAAATAGATTGTGTTTTTAATGTATTATAAAATTAGAATACGGCAAAATTAGAATACCTTGTTTAATGTAACACGTATCTTGACTGCATATGAGCCTAATAAGATCTTGTCTGTTGAAGCTAAGAGTACTTAGTAAAAGTTAATATCATAATATACAGGGTGTAATCGTTAAGTGTAGCCAGGCGATTATTCCGTAAATATAAGAGATATTAGAAATTTTCAAACTGATATCGAAAGTGCGTTACCCAATGAGTAAAATTGCATTAATAACTTTTTGAAATAAAAGTATTAATATTAAAAATATTAAGTTTAAACGCTCCCATACAGTTAGTACCTACGACGACTCACTCTCAAAGTAGAACGTCGGTGCCGTAAGAGATAAAACTGCTTGAGATTCATTATTTGCACGAATAAACTGTAATAAAATGATAATTGATTGATATGAAATAAAATAAAACAATTCATAAATCATTTGATAACGGTGAAATGACTAGACCGTACAAACAAGTCTTTCAACGAACGTCGTACTAAATGTATGGGAGGGTTTGAAGTTAATGTTTGGGATAGTTCTGATTTTATTAAAAAAAAGTTGTTAATGTAATTTTACTCATTAGGTGACGCACTTTCGATATCCGTTAGATATTTTCTAATATCTCTTATATTTACGGAGTAATCGCCTGGCTACACTTAACGATTACATCCTGTATAATCCAATCATTGGGGAATCATCTCCATACATTGCCTTACAAAAGGTAAAGTAGAAAATATTTTAATCGTTATTGGTAGGCTATAGGGTGGTAATTAAAACACTAGATTTGAGATCTTGAGGGGGGGGGAGGGCGCGGCCGCTATCTTGATTTAAAGGTGCCAAAAGTCCGTTTTTGAACCTTGGCGCTTAAACGGTTATCAGTATACCTAAAATTTCTATGGAACGTATGAAGAAGATAAAATTATCTACAATATTTCCATACACAATACATCTGTAAGTCTTACAGATATAAAGATACAGAGGGTGAAAAAGTGTATATTTTCTTATATCATAAGAATTTTATTTATTAGCTTCAAAGTTTTGTGCTTCCAGATAAGGAAATGTAGTCTCTACCACAGTTTTGTCATATTCTAATGATTATTTTAAAGGATATTTAAAAGTTGAATTCACCCCTGGAGCGCTTATAGAGGGGGTGAAAGTAGTAAGTCTCACACACAAAATCAATGTTCTATTACTCATCATCTAGACACACGGCAGTGTGTCCGCCAAGTTCGAGCAAAAAAAGCGACACACCGGCCGTGGGTTATATTACACGAACCATTTCGGGCCAATTTCGACCACCCTATAACTCAAAACATATTTTATCTACGCATATGAAATTTCGAGTGTCTGTTGACATCCCCTTAATTGTCTAGAATACAAAATTTCATTATTCTACCTATAGCAGTTCTTGAGATATTGACGTCAGAAAATCGCTATTTTTACTATACACTCACTCACTGACTCACTCACTCATCAAAAACCTAGACCACTTCCAATGGTCGTACTGACTTGAAATTTGGCATGGAGATAGGTCTTAAGGTCAAAGTAAAGGGAAAAATCTGAAAACGGCCAAGTGTGAGTCAGTTTTAAAAATAGCGAAGGTGTAACTTTGTTCTACTATGAAGTCATAATGAACTAAATGGGTATATCTTCCAATGGTCGTACCGAACTGAAATTTGGCTCGAAGGTTTGTCTTTAGGTCGAAATAAAGTAAAAATCTGAAAACGGCCAAGTGTGAGTCAGTTTCGAAAACAACGAAGAGTCCGGTATCCTCGGGGAAGCCAGTCCCGCCAAGCTGGCTTGGAAGTTGGCGGACGTTCAGTGAAGCCTTGATAGGCTAAACTGGTGGGCTCGAGAAAACAACGAATGTGTAATTTTGTTCTACTATAAGTAGGTATGGAGTGGAAATGAGATAAGACTTATTTAAATTTAGATACATACCAATTTAAGACAATACATGTTTGTTTTAAAGACAAGAACAATATCACCACTCTGTGTGTGTCTGTTGCGGGAACCGAACCCACGATTTACGAAGTGCAAAGCAGGTCACTAGGTACCAGTGTTGGCCGATAATTTCAATTAGAATTGAAAATTGTTCAATAAGATAGAAGATTAATTCCGTAACTAATCAATTACACTAACATAAATTTTTACTAACGTTAGTTCGCATTGATTTTGTGACGTCGTCAATTACACTAACCGTCAATTAGAATTAACCTATTAGTTACACCAACGTCTCGAAAATTTAATAAGAATTACAGTTAATTAGATTAACGTTAGTGTAACTAAATTAATCCTTGTCTTACACTAATAATTAATTTTAAAACTGCATCTCGGGTTCGGAAGTCGGGACCAATATCACAAGATGGAGCTCATGCTGGACCCTAGGGCTACCTACTGGATCTCTGGTTTGGCGCATCATAGACTCATGCTGTTTGGGCTCATTCGACTTGTACTGATGAGCAGATGGTACCGGTATCAAAATCTGGAGCTCATGCTGGACCCTGGGGATCCCTACTGGATCTCGGGTTTGGCGCATCATAGACTCATGCTGTTTGGGCTCATTCGACTTGTACTGATGAGCAGATGGTACCGGTATCTAAATCTGGAGCTCATGCTGGACCCTGGGGATCCCTACTGGATCTCGGGTTTGGCGCATCATAGACTCTTGCTGTTTGGGCTCATTCGACTTGTAGAGATGAGCAGATGGTACCGGTATCAAAATCTGGAGCTCATGCTGGACCCTGGGGATCCCTACTGGATCTCGGGTTTGGCGCATCATAGACTCATGCTGTTTGGGCTCATTCGACTTGTACTGATGAGCAGATGGTACCGGTATCAAAATCTGGAGCTTCTTTTTACTTTTACTTTCTTTGTGTGAAAGTCAAAGTCAAAGTCAAATTCAAAGTCAAAGTCAAAGTGAAAGTGAAAGTCAAAGTCAAAGTGAAAGTCAAAGTCAAAGTGAAAGTGAAAGTCAAAGTGAAAGTCAAAGTGAAAGTCAAAGTGAAAGTGAAAGTCAAAGTCAAAGTGAAAGTCAAAGTGAAAGTCAAAGGTAAAAGTCAAAGTGAAAGTCAAAGTGAAAGTCAAAGTGAAAGTCAAAGTGAAAGTCAAAGTGAAAGTCAAAGTGAAAGTCAAAGTGAAAGTCAAAGTGAAAGTCAAAGTGAAAGTCAGAGTGAAAGTCAGAGTGAAAGTCAAAGTGAAAGTCAAAGTCAAAGTCAAAGTGAAAGTCAAAGTGAAAGTCAAAGTGAAAGTCAAAGTGAATGTCAAAGTGAAAGTGAAAGTGAAAGTCAAAGTGGAAGTGAAAGTCAAATTGAAAGTGAAAGTCAAAGTGAAAGTCAAAGTAAAAGTCACAGTGAAAGTGAAAGTAAAAGTGAAAGTTAAAGAAAGTGAAAGTGAAAGTCAAGGTCAAGGTCAAGGTCAAGGTAAAAGTAAAAGTAATCAAAACCTCGTAGCTTAACCTAAATTCGCGTTTAGTTAGGTAAATTATTAATGTCAATTACCAATTCAATCTACACTAAAAATTAAATTAATGTTTAAATTTTTGAGAAAGACTAAAAATTAAATATCTTCAATTATTAGTTATTCGCAAAGGATTAACACGTTAGTTACAATTAATTACAATTCTAATTGAAATCAATTTGCACTAAACTATTAGTGTTCAATTTTAACTAACGTGTTTCAATCTTCAATTTTTAATTTTCAATCACACTAACGTTCGGCCAACACTGCTAGGTACACTAGGTGCGCTAAATCAGTCAAACAAAAATGAAAAGACTATTTTTTCTCGCATAGTCTAAATAATTTCTAATTTTACAACTAATAAAATCGCTGATTCAAGAACATGGAAATCATATATACTCTAAGATTGAATTTATATATACTACTGCCCATCTCACCCTCCGATACGCCACGGGATGAGATGGGATGGTGCACTTCTAGGGCTACATAATAGGCCACCAATTATAATACCTACTGGTAGGTAGGTATTACCAAGTTATTAATTATCTATGTAGGTAGCGTACTTACAAACAGTATAAAGTACGTTATTGATGTATGTAATTATATGTAAGTAGGTACATTTTATAGGTGTAGGGAGCCAGTTTATTTGTAAAAATCACCTATAAATAAATAGTAAAATAGGATTTATCATAGATTATAGGTACTCGCGATGCCCGATCGATCCCGAAATCCCGATATATGTATGTATAGTGATACTAGATAAAAATTCCGTTCCCCGCCTCGCGCACCCTCCGTCGCTGCCTACACTCGTCCGTGATAAAAAAATAATAAAGAACCTACACCTAACAAAAATAAATGAAATCCCATCAAAAACATAAATGTGAAAGGCTGCCAAGTTCGATACTATGGGAATGCTTCGCCTATAAAAGAAGTGAGATCTGAATAAGTACCAAGTTCCATAAAAATACCTCAAATCATAAATAGTTATAGGAATGCACACTTGATTTCCAGCAGTTTTTAAGGTACATTTTGAATAAGTATCACGTTACATAGAAATACCTAAAATTATAATAGTCAGAGAAACGCACACCGGTTTTTTTAGCAGTTTCCTGATAACATTTATTATTTTCAGTACTTTTTAATGATGTAACTTGGCAAGTTTTAATAGAAAATTATTTACTTGATACATTGCAGTCCAAAGGTGTCGATTCATTGCATTGAAAAGGTGTGTGGTGTGTGAAAACTTGCCAAGTAACATCATTAAAAAGTACTGAAAATAATAAATGTTATCAGGAAACTGCTAAAAAAACCGGTGTGCGTTTCTCTGGCTATTATAATTTTAGGTATTTCTATGTAACGTGATACTTATTCAAAATGTACCTTAAAAACTGCTGGAAATCAAGTGTGCATTCCTATAACTATTTATGATTTGAGGTATTTTTATGGAACTTGGTACTTATTCAGATCTCACTTCTTTTATAGGCGAAGCATTCCCATAGTATCGAACTTGGCAGCCTTTCACATTTATGTTTTTGATGGGATAAAATACTACTGGACGTTGTCAGGTATAGCAATCGATCAATTCGGGTATAATGAATTTAGATTTGACAAAAAACATATACGCTTTCATAGAAAAAAAAAATTGTTTTAAGAAAGTGCTTGAATTTATTTTTATTTTTTTAAACTTCATATGTAATACAGTAAAACATTATTATGATAATAGCAGTGTACGAATAGTAATTTAAACAGCAATTAAAAATACCAAACAATTCTTAATTGTAATTTTAGGTATATTTCCGACACGATTGTAAATTGTTATGGAATAAATTATCATATCTTAGAATATAGTAAATAAATATATTTTTATTCCAAACATTTTATGAGTAACAAAGATAAAATGCATTTTAGTTTGGACTTAATTTTGTTCAGTGTATGAGATATTACTTATATAATTTCTGTGGTGAGAAGTATTTAATTGTTAGTGATAAAACTGGCTCTTCAGACTCAAGGAAACCTAGTTTGAGAGCTATGTACCTACTAAATACTCCAAATACCAATCTTATCAATATACCCGCCTTAAAGTTGTAATAAAGATTATTTATTATATACTTACTTTTTTTCTTGATCCGTGCAGTCGTGTTTATGTGATTGAGTAACGATATACAATGAACTTAGTTTTTTTATTACCTACTTAAAATAAACACTACATCATGCATCACACTCACACAATCACAATACGATTGTCATGTAACGGCTTTCCGCAATGTTTACCTATTGTGGTAAGAAAATTACCATTAAAAATTAAAACTAACATCCTTAAATAATATTAACAAGTCCCTATAAAAAAGGTTATTCCTCTTTATCTACAATCCAATCCCTGCTTAACCTTTCCCAAACAAAAGGCAGTTCTTTGCAATTAAATGATGTTACTTAAGACTTTACTTCATAAAGCGTTTTTATCTGGGAGCAGTTAAAAATAGCCGTCTTTATTACACCCTAGCGCTTAGCGTTTAATCACGCTATTTCTGTCTGTCACGCGGTGATTTATCGGCCTCGTTACACGCGCACGCGTCACTTTGAGACGCATGTCAAAAACAAAAGAGTAGCGAATAGTTTCAGCGATTCTGGAATCAATTGGTAGGTGTTAAGGTTGAAAGTTGAGTGGGTTAGTGTTAGGCGTGAATATCAAAAGTAGAACTAGAGTTTTGCAATTATGAAGCTATGTGTTTGAGCGAGTAAACCTACTAATATGTGTATCAAATATTCTTTTCATTCGTAACCATGATCTGGAAATTCATAATGCAATTGGTTGCCTAAACAGTCAACATTATTTCACAAAATTAATTCTTATTTATTTCGTTTTAAAAATAATAACGTTATTTTGTGTTTTTTTTTAATACCACGACGGTGGCAAACAAGCATACGGCCCGCCTGATGGTAAGCAGCTACCGTAGCCTATGGACGCCTGCAACTCCAGATGTGTCACATGAGCGTTGTCGACCCGTTAGAAAAAGGAGGACTCACTTGACGGCCCGAAGAAAGGAACAAGAGGGTCCCTCGTCGTCAAGACACTGTCCTGTTTGAGCTCTTTGGCAACCTTACTCACCAGCAGGAACACAATACTATGAGTAGGGTATAGTGCTATTTGGCTGTGTTTTCTGTAAGGTGGAGACTTCCCCAGTTGGGCTCTTCTCCAGATTTGGATGAGGTGACATTCGATGTAGCTGTAGCTGTCGCTATGTGTGGTAGGGCACAGGCCCTACCACACATAGCGAGATGACATTCGCAGTACCCGTACCTCTCTTTTGGACGTAGTTTGAGGACATACCCGTGTGCGGACGTATTTAAGGACATACCGTGTGTCTTCTTAAACTGCGTGCGCTCTACATTCGCATTAGCAAACGAACCATCTGTTGGAAAGCTTGCAAGTTCATTTTTTATTTACCTTTTTTTAAAGACTATATCAATGTGTTGACAGCTATAAGGGACAATAAGATCATCGTCTTTAACACAGCGCATCGTTTTTGAGCTTTATGGCTACCTTACTCACCAGAAAAAACAAAACCACGAGTAAAAAACCTTACAACATAGTTTCTTGTAGACATTATGCTACATCTCCCTTTCAAACATAATCTCTTATAAAATTAAATACTTAAATTGTTAAGCCATTTATGGATCAAGCTTTATTTGCTAATAAGTTTATTTTCTTTTACTTAGCATTTAGTCTATAAAATTTCCAGTGTAAGTGACCCTCAATTAATGTCTGTGACCGTCCTGTACCGTACCTATCTCCTAAGTCCGATAAAACACGATTGTAGCACTGACAACCATGTCACTACCAAACAGCATCCTACCACCCATCCTGAGAAATGAGGAAAGAATATCGTCGAGCAGATCTTGATTGTGTTCGGTAGGATCCGTTAATCCTTGCCGTTTCGGCGGCCATTCTCGTTTGATTGACTTTTTATTAATCGCGGAACTATGTCAGCGGTGATAACTCTAGGCCATGTTGTGTTATTGTCTTCGCATAACGAGCGTTTGAGACAAATATGTCGGTATTTATACCCTTTAATAGATAAATGAGCCTATATAAATTTTGTATGTCCATATTTATATGTCCTGGCTCCTTATTGAATAACGTTTTCTTGATGTCAATTTACTTTATTTCAACTTTAGGTGCCACTTCTAGATTACCACATTTTTTTGTATATTTCTTCTTGTGACCTACTTAATTCAGTCCATACAAACGGCAGATAACATTCAAAATTTGTACGTCTAAGATGCATTTCAAGCATGCATGTTAGATCTTGCCTTTAACTGTACCTACCTAATAGATTGAAAGTCATCCAGTAAAAAAAAATTCTAAACACAACTCCCGGTCTTTTGCAACTCAGCAATGCGAATAGCAGCCAAGTTCGGAAACATTTTTTCATCCCCTCCTAATGGATGACTTAAGCTGGTTTAATTTAATTACGTCGACCCACTTGGTGAGTTTGGGCGCCGAAAACGTTTGCCTTCGAGACCAATGTTTGATGACCGAAGACAACTAATGTTGGGAAGTTTTGTGACGGATCTGGCGTTATAATTTTGTTGATGACAGCTTGTTTTGGGCCATGGGCGTTGAGGCACAGCGAGATTTCCTCGCGTCAGTCGCCATCAAATATACAAGTAACAAAAATGCTGGTATCGTATCGTATTATAATTATGAGACAGTAAGAAAACAATATTTTCTCGCGAAAAAAAAAATGGTTTTGTATGGAGGGTTGGCCGGCTGGGAAAAGGTGTCCCATACAATTTTTTTTTACGCATGAAAAATGTTTTTCTCTTACTTTTTCTTACTCACAATACGATTCCAAGCATGCCCCTTAAATGGTTTACCAGTATTTTTGTTTAGGAACGCAAAAATATCGGATCCATGCAGTTTATACTTTATACTTTGATGATAACAAGTTTGTTACAAATTGCTTTTTACTGATTTTTTTTATAATAGAGGCGTTCCGATTTTTGTGTCACCTTGTTACTTGTTTGTTGCTTGTTACTCGAAATAAATTATTATATAACGATGAAGATGCAGTGCAAGTAATATCAAAATGATATCAATTGGTTCATTTCGAAAGCCGCTCCAGAGCTTTGCCGCTCTATGAAACAGTGAAACGGATTCATAAAATGAATGCAGTTTAAGCATTGCAATATGGCAGAGTTATAGCACGCAAAACGTTTCAAACTAGTTTATTGCCCTTTTATTAGGGAAATGTTGTTTCAACAAACGCTAGATCGTAAAGGAAGTTAAATGTCATACTCTACGACATTGTACATTGAGAGTAGTCTAACTAGAGCTGTCAACCTAAGACTTGAATAACCATTGCTTGGATAAACCAACTTGGACCGGGACCAAATATAAGAAAATTCTTTAACGATTTGGGTTTATAACATAATTATATCGCTGTAAACTATAGACAGCGATACTTGAGAACTATCTGAGAACGCTACTCTGCCTGCGCTATTTCGGTTGATATCTTCCCTTCCAAGCGATACCCGCCTTCCAAGAGGGCGCTTTAAACATAAAACCTTTAGTACTTTCCCTGTAAAAAGGTCACAGACAGATATAATTACTTTCGCTTTTCTTAATAGATTCGGTGCAGAAAGAGGAAGGTACACTAAAGGTAACCAGAAGCAATATGATACATTTAATGAATTGCAATAGGGAATTTCCACAGCGCATAACGCCCGCAGTGCAAGAGGCCATAAATCTGCCTGCTGTTTGGCTGAAATACTCACTTTATTATATGGAGATTATTATAACTCACAGAGGACTATAGATTATAGTATAAACTGTATTTAAAATACTAAAAGAGCTGCACATTTGTGAGTATGATGACGGAAGCTGTATAAGTTATTTCCCTTACCGATTGTTCAAAATTATATGAAACAGGCCAAATTTAATACAGCTCGGTTTCTATTGGCCTGTGAAATAAGTAACATCTTTCATACACATTTTAATATTAGAAACGTTATAACTATGGCGACGGAACCGTCATGCTGTTGCTACGTTTACGCTAGGAGGCTCTCAATTTGTCGGGATCTTTGATTTGTTGTTTTTTTTTTAATGTCTGTTCATCGATTATTCGAAGACGCCTGGACCGATTTGGAAAATTCATTTGTTGTTTAAAAGAGTATACTTGGAAGTTGGTCCCATTGTAACCAGGCCAGGATCTCATGATGGGATCCTGGAGAAATCGAGGGAACTCTTCAAATATAGTGATTTCAATATTTATTACAGTAGCTCGGGCATTTCCATATTGGAAAATTAGAGTCTAAGTGAAGTCGGTTATTTTTTGTTTAGTACAGTCAGCTGCAGAGAAAAAGACCTCCCCTGCATACAAACTTTGTATGCAGCGTGCGCTTTTTTCTCTGCAGCTGACCGTACTTACTCTATGATATGTCCAGTGTATCGTGAATCCTAAATGTTTCACCAATTAAAGTCCGTGATCTTACGCAGATAGCATAAAGAAAACTATATCCCCATATAAAAAAAGATAGATCAACTATCCTCAAAAAATCCAATCCAAAATGTCCACATCTGTATCACACCGTTTCAATCCTAACTTCGCTCTGCAGTGTTAGTCCCGCAGTCATAATTCTGAATGTCGCAACGCGGTACCTACCACGATAAAATAGCATTAGGTCTGAATAAAATGAGCCAAAAGTTTTTTATTTACCCAGAAGCTCGATTTTAGGCTATTTTTAACATAACGACACTAAAGCTCAAATGCTAAAATTGTTTTTTTTACGACAATAGTAATTTGTCCTAATTCCATTTTGGCGGAAAGGCGCATATGGATCTATTGGACCTACTTGTTTAGTAATCGCTTAAAAATAAATAATATATAGTACGTTTACCATTACTTGCAATACCTATACGTCAGTGTTGGCCACCCACAATAAAAGTAGTTTTCAAGAAGTTCGACAAAAATATAGTTTTATCACAAACGCCATGTAACGTCATCGGACGTGTCCTGCAAAACTTAGACTTTATGTTGTCCTACTTATAAAGATGGGATATTAAATGAAAATACTTAAATAGAATTTTCGTCAAAAGATCCGACGAAGATGACACACTTAGGTACTCGTACCTATCTCGTATTCTTTGTTGATACCAACCACAATGAATAATTTACTCCATATCTTATTTGTAGATACCCCACGTTTCGCCGTAATCAGGGCTCCCATAAACCTATATTTTTATGGATCGCTTTATGACGGTTCGAGTGGCTCGACTCAACAGTTGCCCTGGCTCGGGCTGGCTCGGCTCGAGCTTTATTGGCGGTTAACGCGGGATTGAACCGGTTTACTTCAGTTTTATGGCCCGATACGGATGTTTATTAAAATCGGAGGCGTTGTGATCGGATTTGTGATGAAATCTATTGTTTTGGCTTTGTCAATAACTGCTTTTCCGACATTACGAACAACATGTTTGTTATTTTATCGTCTAACGTGCCATGCGTTGCTCTTGCATTATTTTAGACCAGGATACCTATTCGAAAAATATATCGTACTATTATAGATTTCATTTTAATTTAATATTTTCAAACTTTGGACCCGTCAGAAGTGATATGTTTATTCAGATCGTCCTTTGCTTGTTATGAATTGGCTATCAAAATCATGTGAAATAGACATCAAGAAATATTTCGCCTCAATACGACGCGTATAAGTATTATCGGAATTCTTTGTCGTATAACTATTTGTTAAGGTGTCTTTTTTTTGAAGTTCATACTATTCATGAGCCCAAGCTGGTTATAAGTTCGATTCTAAACCAATCCGCTTAGGAAATATGATTTCTTTTTCATTAACTTAAACCTTGTATGGCTTCAGCCTTTAGACTGATTAGCAGAAGGAAAGCCCTGTACTGCTGTAATATTAGATATCCTAGCTTTAACCATTTACGGGACACGGGAATAATCTATGTAGTTTATACAGTATATAGACAACGCGACTATTATAGATGTTACCATACAAAACTATCAGTAGTAGTAAAACACTTTATTACAGAAAACAAATATATGACCAAGAAAAATATAGTGAGTGTGTACAAAGGCGAACTTATCCCTTTAAGGGATCTCTTTCAGCTAACCTGCTTAAAGGTTGAGGCTGAGAGAAATCGGTCAGACATGGTAGACAAAGATTTGTACGTTACGGCAAAACTACAGAGAAGTTGCTAAACCTAAGTTACTATAGGTACTGTTAATAAACACAAAACGTATTGGTAGAGATTATAATACAAATAAATACATATCTATAAATATAATAATACATTATACTATAAATATAATAATATATTAGATGTTAGTATACAATTCAATTTTTATATTCCCTTTTCACCTAAAACGAAATTCTGAACGTAACATTATATTGCCAACGAATGCCCTTAGATCCAAAACACAGCAAGAAAATAAACATTCCATACCTATACACCTTTTAACTTAAGATAAAGACAATAGATTCCTTCCCCCAAGTGTTATGTGTACACACTTTGTGAGTGATACATATTACTTCCGTGCAATGCCGAAAAGGCTTATCTTTACACAGAGATCATAGAAACATATGACCTTTCGGATATGAGTAATCATATTGGGTTACGTAAGGCCCTAAACGCGAATGTTTGCCTGCAGGCATTTATACATGAGGTAAAGGGGCACGTGAGCATACACACACGTAGACGACAGCTTATATACTAGGTATAGAGAGGCAATCAGCCACGTCTTTTGAAAACTGAAGTGGAAGTGTGAAGAACACCTAAAGTCAATCAACGCAAAGTTTGACTACTTGGAAGTGACAGTGACACTGAATGGAAGAGCCACACTCAACAAAGTCGGCGTGCTTGAACTCTAGAACTGGTAGTCACTTGGTTAAAAACGATTTTTTTAAAAGTGAATTTAATTTTTTCATACTAGGACCGTGGCAAACAAGCATACGACCCGCCTGATGGTAAGCAGATACCGTAGCCCATGAAAACCTGCAACTCCAACGGTGTCACTTGAGCGTTACTGACCTTTTAATATAGAGGAGGATTCACTGTGTTGACAGTTAAGGTGACAAGAGTGTCCCTCGGCGTCAACGCACGACATCCTCTTTGAGATCTCTGGTAAACCACACTATGATTAGGGTCTAGTGATATTTGGTTTTCTGTAAGGTGGAGGTACTACCCCAGTTGGGCTCTGCTCCAGATTTGAGCAAGATGACATTCGCTGAGCTATGCCCTACCACCACACATAGCATATTACTCTTTACCTCTAATTACCTCTCTTTAGGACGAAGTTTAAGGACATACCTGGGTCCTCTTTTATAAGAAGTTACTGATTTCACTACATAGAAACTTAGCCAATTATCCTAAACGAATTATTTGACTAAGTATTAAAGTTTTTTTTTTTTTTTTTTTTTTTTTTTTTATACCACGACGGTGGCAAACAAGCATACGGCCTACCTGATGGTAAGCAGCTACCGTAACCTATGGACGCCTGTAACTCCACAGGAGTCACATGCGCGTTGCCGACCCTTTACAAAAAGAAGGATTCACTGTGTTGACGGCTAAAGGAACAAGAGGGTCCCTCATCGTCAACACACTGGGTCCTCTTTGAGCTCTTTGGCAACCTTACTCACCAGCAGGAACACAACACTATGAGTAGGGTCTAGTGCTATTTGGCTGTGGTTTTCTGTAAGGTGGAGGTACTTCCCCAGTCGGGCTCTGCTCCAGATTTGAGCGAGATGACATTCACTGAACGTGCCCTACCACACTAAGCGAGATGCCATTCGCAGTGCCCATACCTCTCTTTTTGGCATAGTTTAAGGACATACCCAAGTCCGGACGTAGTTTAAGGACATACCCCGGGTCCAAAAGTCCAAGTCCAAGTTACGTCTGCTTATGCCATATTTTTAATTCCAACGTTTTTTTTTTAAACCTAACGATAAAATACAATTGCAAACTCCCTTACAAACAAACCCTATTGACAGAACATTGTTTGGACATTTTACAAACCGAAACCATTAACAAAAAGGGATGCCGCTATACATTCAATATAAGCACGTCCCTGTCACCCTTGTATAGCTTCGTCACGTAAAAACCACGATTTATTTTCGCGAAACAAAAGTTTATTGGTAAAGTTCAGGATTCATTGCGCGTTCGAGAGATCTTGACGAGTTTGGATCGTTCAATATGGCGGAGGGATATTGGTTTTTCAAAAAACGCGGCTGATTTGTTATTTTATTCAGGGCGTTAAACTATTACTTTATTAATGCGAATCTTTGACGTTTTGATTGGATTTGGAGATTTGATAAACAAATATATTGTACCCTGGTTAGGCTACATTTTAATTCAAAATAATTTTCCCAAGAAGGTGAAATGAGGGTTCAGACTTCAGAGTAATGTTAAATAAGTAAAACATTCGAATTATTTAAATTGTAAAACATTCGAAGTTTAGGTTTAAAAAGGTCCAAGGAGTTTCATTGGCAGTTACTGGCTTCAAGACAACGATGACTAAAACAATGTACAGTCGCCATCAGATATATTGGAGCAGCCGTAGTGGTTACAAATATCTGAACAACGCCTCTATGTCAGGAAGATTATGATATACTACGATATATTTGATAGCGGCCGTACATGATGTATATCACCATTTGAGATCGAGAAATCATTAGAGTGATGACGGAGATCAGATATAGAGTTTTGGTAAATGTGTTTTAAGCAATATAAATTTTGCCCATTTTTTTAAAAACCGTTGACATGGTCCTTCGGGCCGGAATATTTACATCTCAACTTCTGTCCAATTTCCAACTTCTCGTTTTAGAAGTTACCGTGACAAATTGATTTTACAAAATGAAGTTACCCTTCACTGTAAAATACTAAATTGAATGCACGTGCCAAATTACAGGGCAGCTGGACCTGGAAGCAATTATAAAATTTGTTAGCGTTAGCTTTTATTTAGTTTAATTAGAGAGAGAGAACTATTTAATTCGCACAAAAAATACTACGGTACTATTTAATATTTAGCCAGCTATCTCCTCTTTTTTTAATACAATGGTGGCAAATATGCATACAGCCCGCCTGATGGTAAACAGTTACCGTAGCTTATGGACGCATGTAACTCCAGAGGATTCACATGCGCGTTGCCTACCATTTAAAGACCTATACACTCCTTTTTTGAAGAACCTCATTCTGTAGCCCTCTGGAAAACCTCGGCAGGGAGTTCATTCCAAAGCCGGGCTTTCGCGGGAGGAAATTCATCTCTCCATCATCATCGATCATCATTTCATCATCTTCATCTCTACGTGGAAGCTGTTCAAAACTTTAAAACTCTAACTATTACCCTAAAAAAATTTCATTTTTAATGGAGCCCCTAGTAAATATTAATTATTGGATAGTAGCTTTTAACGAATTCGACGCATAAAAGTATGTGCGAAAAAAAAAGTTAAAAAGTTAAATATGCTGCCACACTACAGTGATACATAGTAAAATAATATAATGTTATAATTATGTATTAATAACGGCATCCTTGTATACAATATGTACCAGTACTACAGATGTGCAATTTGCGGAAACTTTCCATATAATTGGAAATATTCTCGGAAATTTCTAGAAACTTTCGTAAGAAATATAAGAAATTGGAAATTTAAGAAATTGAAAGTTTCAAATCCCATACAAATATGAGAGAATATTCCGAAATTTTCATATGTGGAAATTTTCGCAATTTTGGAAACTTTCCGATGGCACATCAGTAACCAGTGCCATTAAACATTAGAGTCAAATCATCAACCCATTTAAGTTTCATGAGCAAATCTCTATCAGTTCCAGCCCCTACAAGGCTTATTGACAGTCCGGAAGCTACTCAGTATGCTGAATCTGGCAACATCGTTTGTTTGCTCGGTATGGCAACACTGTTTGGATAGACATGTTGGTTCCTGCCAGTTGCTAATGGATCGCCGAACTGAAGTGAGTTGGAGTATTTGACACATGTGTACATACATACAATATGGGTGTTGCTTTTGAAATGCCTAAAAACGGTGAAATTGCTATCAGCTATTTTCTTGGGAACAATTTATACACGGTGTACATGAGGAAACCGAATAATTTTAACAGCGTGTTCCTGATCATAATTGGAGACTAAAATGTCGTATAAGCTTTTCTGGATTTCGCCAAAAAAAATTTTTTTTTCTTTCTTTTTTCCATTTTTTAAATGCTATGATTTTTTAAACATAAAAACATAAATGTTATTGGTAACGATGTCGATTAAAATAAATTAGTACATTAAAAAAAAAAAAAAATAGTTTACGTAAAGTATTCCTTAGCACTTTGATATCTGTCAATGAGAATGTCTAGAGTCTAGACATTCTTATTCTAGACTAGACCCCATAAAGGGTGAAATCGCCGTCAAAAAAGCGTTTTGCACTGAGTCACATTAAAAAATGTTTTTTTTTAAGTGGTAGTAACTCTGAAACCAGGCGAATTCCAGAAAAGTTTATACGACATTTTAGTCTCCAATTATGATCAGGAATACGCTGTTAAAATTATTCGGTTTTCTCATGTTACACCGTGTATAGGTAGGTAGTTTACAAATTTAGATATATAAAAATGTTGCGTTACCGAAAGGCTGACAAACATACTTTTAAATAAAACTTGGCACACACGTATCTGAACCTGTATCCGTACAGCTTTTATGTTGAGGAGGAAGCCATATCCTAACACACTTTTCGCATTTTATTAAAATAATAATTATTACTTTTAACGGCCTCCTAGTCTAGTCGGTAGTGACTGCCTATGAAGCAAGCAGGTCCCGGGTTCGGATTTTTTTACTATGAAAGTAGATTGATTTGTCTAAGATTGTCCCATAATGTTTATATTATATTACATGTGTAGGAGGCTTAAGTTATTTCCACAAAAAAACTACTGTTTTATAATCACTGGAAGTATTTTTATTTACTCACACGCACGAGCCAACATTTTCACATAGGCCGTCGCCATATGCAATCCCCGCTCTCTCTCACTCATTCATCCATCTCTTGCACTCGTTCCGATACACGCAAAAATATAATCCTACATATGATTACTAAGATCATCATAGAGCAGGTATTATACAGAATATTCCTTCGAATTAGAGCTATATTCCTAGTCTAGTATTTACAATGAGAGACGAAGGGACCACAATATTGCCCTAAATCCATCTCCTTTGTACTGTGATTCCGGCTCTCGGTATTGCACCGAAATAAACTTTTAATTTTCTCTCTCAAAGCGAATCTGACCAGATATTCTTATTGCCTGGCGAGTTAGGGCTTCTGAGTCAGTTTTACTTTGAACTCGCACAGTGGCTATGTGCTCCGAACAGTCATATACAGTGTAATGAGTGGAAAAGAGAACATGTCGACGGTGTACGGCGTTAAAGAGGGATGTGATTCGTAAAATGTTGATGTCCATTACTGGTTGATTTAGATTTAGACAGTGAGAATTTGGTGTAGAATTTTTAGAGCATTGTACAAAAATCTTAAATTTATAATATTTATTTCGTGATTTTTTTACATTAAGGTATTACAGTTGTTACGAAGAAACTAGGATTATACTTTGTTATCTCAATGAACTGGTAAAAGTTGCGAAACTAACTTTATCTACACTCATACTGTAAGTACTCTAAAATGCGTTCAAAAACCGTAGACAATGACAAGCATTACAACAAACGATTTAACTATGATAAGTTTCTTATCTGCGGCAGTAACGTAATTTTAACTTTGCATGCTCAAATATTGTTAAGCACTGAGTTTCAAATTTGGAACATCGAATTTGATAACATAATGTTACCGCCATGGCCAACTCGATCGGTCCCGCGCGAGCCCCGACACAATCGAGTTGGCCACGCCGACACAATCGAGATGGCCGCGGCGGTGCAATGGCGGCCATTCTATAATTTCCGAATACGGCATTTATAATAAATAATATGAGTGTAGATAAAGCAGTGTATGCAACTGTACGTAATTAGGCCTTAAAACACTCGTGTGATCTTATTATGAAATTCGCCTGCGGCTCATTTCATAAAACCACACTCATGTTTTAAGGACCCTTATTACGTAACAGTTACATAAACTACTATAATACGAGTCAAATTTGGTCCCGCTAGCAGAGCACTCTTTACACTTTAGCACTGGTTCAGCTGAGCGTTCGAGCGTCCGGCAAGCAATGGAAACAAGTGGTGGATGGATCGTGGTCACAAAGGCGGCTAAAAGGCGGCTGTTTTAACGGACTGTTGTTTGAATTTGGATATTTTTAGAGTGCGTTGTTTTAAAAAATATAAACAGTTACATCCTGTGAAAAGAGGTGACACGAGAAATCATTTTTGCGTTAATTCTTATTAATACAGAACATGGTTTCAGGCAGCAGAACTAATTCCCCGAAAAACGTCGAAGTGCAAGGTCATTTTGACTGCAGTCTCCACATAATACAAATAATGTTATTATATTTCTTTGGCTAAGAAAAATATTTGAGCAATCAGGGTTTGCTAATGTAAAAAGTAGTCACACATATATCCTCTATTTAATAAATTTTGTATACCCCCGATTTATTTTTTCCTTTCGCTCCATTAGTTTTATGATCAAACATCTATAGACTAAAATTTATTGCAAAATGGCTATGTTATGCTAAAGCGGACCAATAGTCACGTAAAGCTTCTCTTACCGCACGAATTAACTAAAATACCAGACGTAACATTATTCTGGCCGCAAAAAGCTGATATCACTTTTTTTGGCACATTATCCGTCAGGGATCAAGAAGTCGAAGTGCCAAGAAAAATAACTAAGTAGGTCTGATGGAAATTGATGAGTTATATCTGTGACACGGGTATTTTTTGACGATTAAGTGTAACTTAAAATAAAGGCACGGGTTTGAAGTTGAAAAGAAGAAAGAAAGCACATAGACAAATAATGAAAAAATAATATAATAAAAACAAACATTCATTAAATTTCTTTGCATCTCGCACTTTTAACGAACAACCATGGTTGCATTGTCAATTTATAGTATTTATACACTTAAACTTGTTTTTTTAATTACTACGATGGTGGCAAACAAGCATACGGCCCGCCTGATATCCGTTAAAAAATTGTTTATTTCGAACAGAGTCCATATACGAGTAGTATTAATAATTAATTACATATCCAACTAACAACATAATTACTTATATTTCAGTGAAAACGTATTTCTTTAGTAACATCATGCAATGTGTCAAATGCGTTTTTGCCTAGAAATGCAGTTGTCAGTCAGCAATATTTGTTTACCTTCTTTATTTTTCTATTGAGCCTGAATTAACTTATCTTATATTTTATACAAACAGACAGGGGATTTGTTCAAATCTGGTTTGTAAGATTTTGACCCAATAAAACAACAAACACTGAGTTAAAAGTAAGGTTTTTAAAATGTAATTTACATTTATTTTATGTCAACCCTGAACTATTTTCGCATACTCATTATGAACACGAAAACAAAGCTCCAAGAATATTTGTCACCAATTAAAAAACACAAACAATTACTCCTTATTCAAATCCCGCTTTAATTTTTTTTTACTTGGGAAGTTCACCCCGGGGGCGTTTTATTAGGCCCGGGAATTCCAATATGGCCGCCGTTCAACTCGCCCTTCACTAATTATTTCTGCTCGACTTCCTATTTATTTTCGGGAGCTCTAATTATGTGATGTAAAATCTGGAGTAACGTTAGAAATAAATGCTGAGATGAAATGGACGTTTTATGATTCTTTACTTATCAAGTGTGCTTAATAGTGATGTATCTAATTATATGGTGAAATTTTTACCACTGGTCTTTTTGTGCGAGGTGATTAGGTCCTTTGGTCCTTTTTCATAACTATGGTTTTCGTAACTGGCTGCCAAAGAAGATTAATTTTTCCTATTTCATAATTAATTATCAAACAAGAATTTACTTTCTGGTTTCGTAATCGGGTTTCGTAACTGGTTATGAAATAAATTTTTTTTTCTGTTTTCGCCTGTATTGGCTACGAAATATGAATTATTTTTCGCTGCTTCGTAATTAGTTATCAAACAAGAATTTATTACTCTTTTAGAATCGAGTTTCGTTATTAACTTCGATATATTTTTTGGAAGTTAAGTTCCCCTTTTGTTGCCAATTTACCCTGTGAGTGACTGACTGGGTAAATTGACTACAAAAGAGAAGAGAGCAGCATCCAGGCTCTTTCTGTACCAATTTTGATTAAAAAAAACTTAGATACAATAAAAGTACCTACATAGATATCCCTACAGTAAATTAGAGAAAATAAAAATTCGAATATTGTAAATCATCTACTTTAATTTTCTAGATTTGTATAGATACAAAAGCTTGTTAAAACAGAGTACCCTTAGTAACAGTAAAATAAAAGAAAAACATGACCTAACTTCCTTTAACAAAAAATATAATTTTCACTTCGTAATAATTCTTCTTAGTCTAATCCAATACATAAATGGAGCAATAATCTCAACGCAGTGCCCGGTAGTTATTTTGTTTTCAACTAACTCTGCTACTGCCCTTTCAATCTCTTGATCGATTTCTTGATAGTTTTTATTTACCTTCATTGATCGCTTATAATTGCGAAGTTTAGTTTCCATTTCTAACACATCTAATATTTGTGCTATATTGGGATTCTTTCTTCCCACATATTTATTTATACGCGAGTGCCACGCCTCAACTGCATTTGTGGTTCGGATTTTCATGTCTTCGCAGCACCACTTTTTAATAAATCCGATTAGTGCAGTCATTGAAGCATTATTGCTCCGAATTTTTTTACTGTGAACCGAATTGCATACAATTTTGGAATTAGGTTCATCTTACCCTTAACTTCAAAAGTGAAAATGATTTGAACTCCGCAACCACCCTGGGGGTGGTTGCCACCCCTTCTCGGGGGTGAATTTCTTTTTTTTCAAAATAACCTCGGATATCGATAGAAGGCCTAATTTTAAGCAAAAAATCATCTATAAAGTTTTTCAAAAAATCCAATACTTTTCAAGTTATTGGCAATTGAAAATTCGCAATTTTTTCACGTTTTTCATCGGTTTCTTGCAAATATCTCCAAAAATATACGTTTTATCGAAAATTTTATAAGATTAAAATTGTAGCAGGTAAAACAATGAACAATTTGGTTTTTTATAAAGTATTCTAAGTGCAATATTAAGCTAGATATTAAAGATCAAAGCCGTTTTTTATTTTGTCTGAAATTTAATCGATGTGGTCAATGCCATCTAGCGGCGAGCAGATGCATTTTATGCATTCTAATACAATAGGGTTTTGTAGTGCTTGAAATAAGCTTTAAAATGAGCACTATTAAAAGTCTTTTGCACGTAAAATAAGTGAGCTGTATTGCAAATAAGGGGAGCATCTAATGTTTTTTCTTTTAAATCAATGGGTCTCATAAGTGCCATTTCCACCAAAATTAAAATTAATCGTATTCCGCCTAGAATTAACTTTATTATGAAGAGTTTGATAGATAATATCAGTTTGGCTGCTTCAGGGCATATATTTTTCAAAAAAGTCACGATTTAAAAAAAAACAAAATTTCAAATTTTTTAAAAACCCACTTTTTTTTCATAATATCTCAAAAATGACGACAGATACTTATAAAAGTGTATGGATTAAAAATTTAGGTATTTTTCTGACAAACAATTTGGTTTTTTTGTTTTTTCTGTCAAACAAAAATTGACGGAGATATGATTGTTTAAAGAGCGCGTGGCAGCGCAATCACAGCCTCTCTTAAGCCCTTTAACCCTTCACCGTTTTAGAAAAAGGTTTTTTACTATATATTGCAATGAAGGATGTTGTAGCTCTCTTAATTACCTTTACAATGGTTTTTTATAAATTGTGATAGCATGAAAATTGAAGGAGTTATGGTCCTAAACAAACCTGGAGTGCGATTTTTGAATCTCACCAAGTGACTAAATCTCACCGATGTGAGTGATTTACTATCGGAAATCACTCACATCGGTGAGAATTAGTCACTTGGTGAGATTCAAAAATCGCACTCCTGGTAAAAACTTATCATATTTTTTTCTACTTAGTAACTGAAAATTTCGGAGTGTGAATATTTGGAGCAATGTGAAAGTACGCAGTATAATAGAGACCCACAACTATTGTAATGTGTATATATTGAAATGATTCTTGGTTTTGTAAAATGAAAATCCCAGGTTGTGCGACAAGATTTATTAAACATCCCACACTTATATTCAGCATTTGCAGTAAATACCCCTCCACTACACTTCTTTTATATCTTAACTCCCTAATTAATAACAAACAGGGTTTGTGCTTACAATTGGTCAGTATATTCTCGGCTGCGGAATCCCGCGCTAGCTAACGGTTCGGTACCTGGTTACACTACGGCAGGCCTACAGCTGTCGCAGGCCCACGGCGTACCCGTTGAACTCTCGTGCTGGACAACCGGCACGTCGAGCGCCAGCGTCGCCGACAGCCTGCTCGCAGGAACAGCGAGCCACCGTCGTGCAGCTTCCATCAGTTTGACGCGACGTGGTCTATAAAGACCATAACTAAACACCTCCTAAGAGGGAATACGAAACCCGCGTATGCCGCTCGTTGTTCCGATGTCAACCTCCGGAGGTGTTAGGCCTTTAGGGACGCTACCGCATGCGGCCCAGCGTCCGCATCACCGCCTGCGCTACCGGCAGGTTACAGTTTTGGGCTAAGCGAAGAAGGATAACACTTTATTCAGTGTCATGGATCGATTCGGAATCGTAGAAGACTTTCATATTTCATCAATCTAGAACGAACCATAGACTATAATATTTTTAAATTATTTTTAAATATGTAATCATATATATTTACTGTTTTAATTTAGGGGTAGTTTTAAGGGTAGAAAAGCTTAAGAATATGATAATCATTTTCGAGAGTGTGGAATAATATTTAAATCCTTTTCATTTTATAAAAAAAAAAAAAAAAAAATTTTATCAAGGGGTAGTTTTCAAGGGTTAAAAGGGGGTTAAAAATTTGATAATTATTATAGAGAATATAAAATATTACTTACTCTATACTTACATCTTTTTATGTCATACCAAAGTATTTTTTTGTGATTTTTTCAATTTAGGGGTTGTTTGCAAGGGTTGTAAGATTTTCAAGGGGTTGAAAATGATTTTAATATGAGGTAATTATGTTAGAAAATACTTTACAATTTCACCACCTACTATTAGACATGTTTTCTTGCGATAAAATGGCTCAATGTCAATTTTTCCATTAAGGGGTTGTTTACACCCTTTAAAAATAATAGGCGGAGTTCAGATCATTTTCACTTTTGAAGTTAAGGGTAAGATGAGCCTAATTCCAAAATTTCATGCAAATCGGTTCACAGTAAAAAAATTCGGAGGTAAGACCGTATTTTTCGCTTCAATGACTGCACTAGATGTCTTTCATCCATTTCAATTGGTAGTACTTGTTAAATATTGTAGTTTGATCATCATTTGGGGCTCTGTTCATCACATATTCGTATCCCTCTTTAACGAACGCTAAAAGTAGACGTGCTAAACCGGCACAACGGGCGACATGACGTCTTTGAATTCTCGACTTCATATCGAGCATCTTTGCTTTACGGAAAAGCGTATTGCAGAAGTGAAAAAAGCAACCCTTCACTATGACGTCTGGAAATACGATTTGAATACCATTCATAGCTGCTACTTCGTAATCTAAAGTCACTCTTGCTGGTTTCCAATCAGAAATTTGACTTTTAATTATCCTGAATAATATCTCATATGTTCTTACATTCTTATTTCGTACAAGTGCAAAAAATATTGGTACCACCTTTTTTGCCTCGGCATCGAATCCATGTATAGTATACAATTGTTTGAATGGAGGTGGGCATGATTTAAAAGTACCATCAAGAAAGAAATGCTGATAGTCTTTTATTATTTCTTGGGTATCCGGGGAGCCAAACACGAGGATTCTCATATCGACATCATTGTAATCAGCGACAAGTAGGTATTCAAACTTAAG
This sequence comes from Pammene aurita, assembly GCA_947086415.1. Classification (NCBI taxonomy): domain Eukaryota; kingdom Metazoa; phylum Arthropoda; class Insecta; order Lepidoptera; family Tortricidae; genus Pammene; species Pammene aurita. The sequence goes on from OX352296.1 coordinate 4,122,210, forward strand.
CGGCACAATTACCTCTTGAGGCGATGTAAATTGTAGTTTAGGTACGCCCAAGTGTCTGTATCTTTCACTGTACAAACCAGTTTTGATGTTCTGAAAATTAGGTATCTCGTCAAGAGAGTTCACACCTTTATCGCTAAGAGCAATCACCATTTCTTCGTATTGTTTCTGAATAGGATAGTTATTTGTGCACACTTTTTTTTTCAATTCACTGAGTTCTTGTTGAAATATGCACTTAGCTTCATTTGCCAAACAGTCAATGTCATGATCCTTTGATTTAACTATGGCATTTTCTTCATTCAGAGTTATGCTACCCTTGCATGCGGTTTTGTTGTAGCACTGCCAAAATGTGTTACGGTTAGAGTACGTTCTCATTTTGTGATATTTGCGGCTTTTATAGAACACGGATTCGCCTCCTCGTTTTGTTGGAATGAACCGAAGTTCATTCGTCAAACGATTTGATGCATTACACTCAGAGGAATCAGCTATAATAGTGTTGTATTTATGTCATGTACTTCGAGAATATGTTTTATCAATTCCAAGTACACTGACTCATTTTCTACACCAGTTGATAAGAAAGTATAATCTTTGCGTTTAAATCGCACGTAATTTGTCACATGAATAAATCAAATGACAAATGGACAAAATTTTAAATGACACAAATGGAGTTTTTCTTTTCTTTATTAATTTCAATGAAAGAGGTTAAAACATTTTTGAAGTAACTTGTTAACATAGGAGATCGATTAGTGCAATAAATGCTTTTTTCATCACACTCGCTCAGTAAATGTGGAATTGCACGCATCGCATGCTTAGCGGGAACTATAGAAAAAGCATTTTCCGTAGGGAGTTATGAAGTTTCTAGTATTATAATTAACAGTTTTTTGTCTTTATACTTCATTTTTGTATCGCAAGTGTGATGAAAAACAAACATGTTGTAATAAATTAATAATTAATTAACATACGCCCCATGTTGCACAATGTACTATTTTCCAGTTTGATGATTTTCCTACTTAGGATCACGCTCTTTCTTTTCTATCCTACTAGGAGAAAGAAAGCGTCCTAAGTTTTATTTTTAGGTTCCGTTACAATTTTTCAAACGCGTTGTACGGCGGTTACGGAATGGACTATGGAAAACAAAGTGAAATGCATGAAAAATTTCAGAAATATGCCTACTTTTTCGTAGGAGGATGGAATCAGCTCATGATTCTGAGTATATAAATAACATTAAATTTGTCTTTCTTAAAAAAAAAAGGTGTGTATCGTTTTACACGAAAAAGGTACTAAGTGTATCACTCAAAAATGTCCAATTATGAAAAAATAAAAAGTAATAAGTTTTGATAATTAATTACGAACGAAGAAAAAATACTCGATTACGAAAGCAGAAAGTGAATTCTTCTTTGATAATTAATTATGAAACAGGAAAAATAAATCTTCTTTGGCAGCCAGTTACGAAAACCATAGTTATGAAAACGGACCAAGGGGATTAGGTAGGTCATACTGAAAAACTTTTACTATATCTTGAAACCCAATAAAAAAATTTGGCTACCCCATATGGATGTAACAAAAATGGTGGTGTTCCGTTCAAGGGCATAATTGGTAGGTGCCGTATTGCGACTAAGAAAAAGTAGAAGAAAAAAAAATTCGATTCGAAAAAAAAATGTTTTTTATGGGACACGTCATCCCAGCTGGCCGACCCTCCATACAAAACCAATTTTTTTTTCGCGTGAAAATAGTAGTTTATGTAACTGTTACGTAATAAGGATCCTTACACTCGTGTGATCTTATTATGAAACTCGCCTGCGGCTCGTTTCATAAAACTACACTCGTATTTTAAGGCCTAATTACGTACAGTTGCATACACTGCTTTATCTACACTCATATTATATGAATGACCGCCATTGCACCGCCATGGCCAACTCGATTGTGCCGGCGGTCGGGGAGGCGCGTGTCGGCGGCTGCGCGGGCGCGTGCCGTTGGTCAGGAAGGAGCACACAGGATTTACATTATGTTATCAAAACTCATAGCACATCAATATTTGAGCATGTAAAGTTAAAATTACGTTACTGCCACAGATAAAAAGCTTATCATAATAAAATCGGTTGTGGTAATGCTAGCCATTGCCTACCGTTTTTGAACACGTTTTAGAGGACTTACAGTGTGAGTGTAGATAAAACATTTTTCTTAGTTTTTCATATTTAGAGTACGATAGCAATTTTATTATGCCCTTAAACGGATCACCAGTATTTTTAACCGACTTCAATTTCATAGAAGGAGGAGGTTCTGTATTCGGTTTGGGCTTTTTTTTTATGTATGTTCACCGCTCTGAGACGCGTGGTCCGATTTGAATAGTTCTTTTTTTGTTTGAAAGGGTCTACTTCCAAGGTGGTCCCATATTAATCTGGTGCTGTTCTGATGATGGAATCTATGAGGAATTGAGGGAACTCCTCAATTTTTAAAGGCATATGTATGGCGATTTGGGTGTTTTCTTAAGCAACTCGAGGGTTTTCTCTCGGAAACCACCAATTTGATGATGTGGACCAGATAATGATGATTGTTTTTATGATAATGATGATGATTTTTTTAAATAATAATAATAATAAATACTCTTTATTGCACACCTCATACAGTTACAAGCACAAATTTTACAATTAGATAAATTTAGGTAGAGGTAACAACAGGCGGTCTTATCGCTAATGAGCGATTTCTTCCAGACAACCTTTGGGTAGTGGAGACTAGAGAAAAACAATAAGCAGTAAGTAGGTGGTGCATAGACACAAAAGAGACGAAATAGATAACACAGCACATTCATATGAATATACATACTTAAATAAATACAAAATAAACATACATATACGTACATATATACATATATAATACACACAGTAAGAAACAACAGTGTCAACTTAAAAACCTAAGGAAGAGATAAATAGTATTCCTTAAGTTGCGATTTAAAGCTACCGATAGATTGCGCGCGTTTTATGTTGAGAGGGAGAGAATTCCACAAACGAACGGCCTGGAACGTAAATGAGCAATTATAAAATTTGGAAGATGAAGATGGCACATTTAGGAGCAATTTTTGAGAGGATCTAATAGAATTAAGATAAGAGAAACGCTCTTTGAGGTAGCGGGGAGTTGCAGGGTTAAAAAGTATAGAAAAGAGTAAAGAAAGTATGTGAGAGTTACGGCGGTGACGGATAGGGAGCCATTTGAGTTGAGAACGAAAACTAGAAACATGGTCGAATTTGCGTAATCCGAAAATGAACCGAATGCAGGCATTTTGAATACGCTCAAGCTTATTAAGTTGCTCCTCGGTTAGGTCTAAATAGGAGATATCTGCATAATCAAGAATGGGGAGAAGTAACGACTGAGCAAGCGCAATTTTAGTAGCAATTGGCAGGAAATTCCGGAGCCGTCTGAGAGACCCTATGGCAGCAAACATCTTCCTGCTCACTTCACTCACCTGAGGCACCCATGATAGACAACGATCCATGATTACGCCAAGATTTTTCACTTGGTTGGAAAAAGGAATTTGGATACCATCGAAGACTATCGGAGGGAGCCTGAGAAAGTCAATTTTGGAGATTTGTTTAGCGCTACCCATCACAATTACCTGTGACTTTAGGGGGTTTACTTTTAAACCGTAATTTTGACTCCAATTTGATATGCGGAGCAGATCAAGATTCGTGGCTTCTATAACTGAATTGAGATCGCTATGCATACCCTGCGAATATATTTGAAGGTCGTCGGCATAGAGGTGATACGAAGAAGAGAGATCAAGAGTTATGGAATTAATGAAGATAGAAAATAAAAGAGGAGACAGCACACCACCCTGTGGGACACCAGCTGATGTGCTGCACCAGGAAGAACACGAAGAATCTAGTTTTATTCTTTGCCGACGACCAACCAAATAGCTGCGGAACCAGTCAATCGCTGCAGCCGATATGTTAAGAGACTGTAAGAACGCGAGCAAAATGTCAAAATCGACCGTGTTAAAGGCATTACTGAAATCTAGAAGTGCAAGAACTGTAAGCTTCTGGTCATTCATACCCTAACGGATGTCATCGGTAACCTTGACAAGAGCCGAGGTAGTACTGTGGCCCGGACGAAAACCAGATTGAAATGGGTCATTTCTATTCAGGAGGGAAGTTAGTTGCTGATGCACTAGCCGTTCGAGGACTTTGGATAGGAAAGGAAGAATGGAGATGGGGCGATAGTCAGAGAAGGAACTGGGGTTGGATTTTTTGGGTAAAGGAATAATATTGGCATCCTGCCACAGACTGGGAAAAGTACTTGATGAAATGGAAAAATTCAGAATACCGGTGATAATAGGAACAAACAAATCAAGGAGAGGGAGTATCATATTTCGGCTAACACAGTCAACACCAACGGCGTTAGAAGTGATATTCAATATACCCTTCCTAACATCACTCTCACAGAAATTGCTAAAATAGAAAGAAGAGAAATCTAAGGCAGGAAGTGATGAAAGATGATGAAGTGAGTTAGATTTCTTAGGACCACTGAAACAGATGGACGATGAAAAATGCTGGTTAAGCTGGTCAACGGTAATATTGTTTAAATTGGTTGCCTGTTGAGATTTGCCAACTCCGAGACCTTTCAAAAACTTCCACACTTTGGCTGGATTTCCATCTTCAACAGAACTGTGAATATGACGCCTCTGAGCATCTCGACAGATATTTAATTTAGGATGTTCAGCGATTACTCCGAGACCCGTGGTCCGATTTGAATAATTCTTTTTATGTTTGAAAGGATGTACTTCCAAGGTGGTCACAAATTAATCTGGTGCTGTTCTGATGATGGGATCTATGAGGAATTGAGGGAACTCCTCAATTTATAAAGGCATATGTATGGTGATTTGGGTGTTTTCTTAAGCAACTCGAGGGTTTTCTCTCGGAAACCACCAATTTGATGATGTGAACGTCCGAAGAACTCCGAGACCCGTGATCCGATTTCAGGAATTCTTTTTTTGTCTGAAAGTAACTACCTCTGAGATGGTTCCACATTAATCTGGTGCTGTTCTGATGATGGGATCCATGACGAATTAAGGGAACTCCTCAATTTTTAAAGGCACATGTATGGTGATTTGGTTGTTTTTTTAAGCAACTCATTTCCTCTCGAAAACCACTAATTTGATGGAGTGGACCTAATGATGAAGACCACATATGATAGTTTCCTTACATTTAGTTACGTAATATGAACTTTTTCTTATGTACCTTCACCGATTATTGCGAGATCCGTTGTCCGATTATGATAATTATATAACCACTAAAAATGGAAAAATAAAAACTTTTTACAAAAAAAAGATAAACCGACTTCAAAAAGGATAAAATAAATTATTATATTATTTATATGCGTTACAAACTGATATGTTTGAAGTCGGTGCCAAGCCAAAAAGTTACAATACCGGTCAAATCAGCTTCAAGTCTGAAAATTACAAAACATATCGATACCTACTTATATTGAAAAGGTGAATGTGAATCTATCTGTTACATTTTCACATCTAAACTACTAATACAATTTTGATGAAATGTGGTACCTATGTATATATTCTCTGATACACGTCTACTTTGTCAATAATCAGAAAAAGGCGGCAAATAAAAATAAAAAACACGTATGGTCAACAATAGAAAATTTACATATCGTGCCTTTTCCTACTGAAAAGGTGTGACCCACACACCCAGTGTGTCTGACTATAGAAAAATCAATCTAGCCATTGAATTCTTTTACACTTCGATAAAACACCTTAGATGAAGTAGAATAAATAATTCAAACCGAAGCACGGGCTCCGTTCAAGATATGGTTAGTGGCCCCGTCCCGCTGGCAATATTTTGAGGGTTAAGTTTCGAAAATTCTAAAGTCACTTATTATTGAAGTTGGAAATACAGTGTGTACGTGAGAATCTTTCAGTGCGTTTTGTGTCATATTCAATTGGTGCTTTTTTTGTAATTCAATAATTTGAGGTTAATATTTTTAGCTTGCCATAACTTAGTAACAGAATATTAGAGTTAAAAAATATAACTGTTTTGTATTTAGAACAGTTTTATTGTTGTACAAAACCAGTTAGTGTCATTTACGTCGAGTGCAATTTGATATAGTATGACAAGGCTAAAAAACTACGTATAAAAAATTAGAGTTCATAAATTAAGGATTAACTATATCATCACCTTAAAATACGTCAATAAAATCAATATATGTCAAATTAAGCAATGAAAATTTAAGTTTCTTGGTAATTTCGTTTTTTAGCCTGTTATCGTTTTAATATAGTAGATTGTTTGACAAGGGTCTAAAGTAAGCCATATTACCACGAGGTGGTTATTTTCCCGAACGAAGTGAGGGAAAATTGTTCGAGTGGTAATATGGCTTTTAGACCAGAGTAATGCATACTATTTTTCACTTCGATTGCGAGAAAATAAGATAAAAATACGTATTATTTACGCACAAGAACTAAACTAAGGTTAAATTATGGTTTAACTTGACGGTCTTTTAATTTTTTTAACTTCTTTGACATAGATACAAAATATAAGCACCTCGAATAAATGCCACAGACGACGGTATAATTAGCTCTTTAAAGTAGCTATTAGACATTGCAATTTGTAGGGTCCAACCTGTCGGGTTGGTAGGTGTAATGGTACTTAGGGAGTAGGAGTCCCGATCTAGGGCGATCAGCAGTGCCCCGATACCCGCAGCTGTTTATGGAGGTCGTTAGAGTTATTTTACCTTTTTTATTTATAATGTTAGCCATTTTCTACACATTCCGTCTGGTTTTTATTCAATATAAAAGTTAAATTGTGTAGATTCGCTGGTAATTAATATATTTATCTAGTTTTGTATTTAAATCATAGAAGGGTTGGGCAGATGAATTTAGATTCAGGCAGCTCGAGCGGTCATTTAAATATCTATAATAAAAAAAGTTTCAGATTTTATTTAATGTGTACTGTTATGAGTACTATCACCGTGCTTCACCAAATACTTTTTTTTGATGTTTTGAAGGCATCTCTGTAAACGTTGAGCTAGGGTCGGTAGGGACGATTTGTTGGTGAGGTAGGGTCGGTAGGGGCGATTTGTAGGGAAAGTGTAATAACGTGCTTTGGGGCCGACAGGAGTTGGACACAACCGATTGGGCCCTACAAATTGCCATGTCTAATAGCCGTTTAAACAGTTTAAACACGCTTTAAAGCGCTTCCAAAAAATTACAATCCTTTTTAATGATTGTGAAGTAGGAACTAAAAAACACCTCACGTTTTTGAAATAAATTGCGTTTCCTCATTGGTCGATTTTAACATTGCTGTATTCTGATTGGTTGATATTAAATACAATGTTTTTTTAAGGACTTTAATTATTTACACAGTATACGCACCAAAAAAGTATCTAGCGTTCCGATTAACTTCGATATGTGTGTTGTGATTGGTGGATTTAATATGGTGAAGTGTTCCGATTGGTCAATTTAAAATGTTTTGTAAATCATAAATATGTCTACATACTAGCCCTAGAGGCAAAATGTACTACTTTAGTCCGCCTTGGTAAGCATAATACGACACACTTTTTGAGCATGAGAAGTGAAAAATTATTAAAGTCATCAGAGTTCACATTATAATAATCAAAAAGGGACTTTAAAGTAGATAATTCAATTTGTGTCACTTTCATCAATGATATTTCGTCAAAAATTAAACAGAAACGATATTTGCGTTCAGAGGAAATCTTCCTTCCTAACTATAGCGCGTGACCTTGATGGCACGCCTGTTCGGCGTGCTTCTGTAGTGACTACTAGAAGTAGACCCCCGGCTCGCTTCTTAACAAGCTAAACCATGGGTCAACCAGGCGCTGGCATCTTAGCAGTTACGATGTAGGTATTTGCTCACGGAGGCGCGCGTGGGGTGATAAATCTGACATAATCGACAAAGGAACTGAGCGGAGGAGCGGGGCGCGAGAAGCCGGCGACGGGGCAATGAACTCGTGCGTGTCTCAATGAAAGGTACGTATCCTTTTAAGCGGTAGATTACCGCGTTGTTTGTGACTAGACTGTTGAGTACATTTTCAAGCATCGTGAATTATGGGTAGAAAACGTATAATTTTTGTTTTAGTTTCGTTTTATTTTTGTTTTACTTTTGTTTTATTTTTGTTTTTGGAACGAAGTTCCTTATCGGACGGTTCGCGGATGGGGGCTAGACGAAAAAAAGTCACGTGACCGTCACGAAAAAGCGTAAAAAAGTCAAAAATGCCCAAAATTTCAAAAATGTCTAAAATTTTCAAAATTTCATAAATTTCAAAAATTTCATAAATTTCAAAAATTTTAAAATTTCAAAAATTTCAAAAATTTCAAAAATTTCAAAAATTTCAAAAATTTCAAAAATTTCAAAAATTTCAGAAATTTCAAAAATATCAAAAATATCAAAAATTTCAAAAATTTCAAAAATTTCAAAAATTTCAAAAAGGAGAATATCTCATCCATTTTTAATTTTAGCGAAAAGTTTTTCAAATAAAACACGCTCATTTTAGCGTTTTCTATACGGGAAAATCATTAAAAGTACATGTTATAATGACGTCCCGTCGATGGTTTTTTTCGAATTATATACAAGTTCAAAGTCTATTATCTCAGCCATTTTTGATTTTAGAGAAAAGGTTTTCAAATAAAACACGCTTATTTTAGCGTTTTCTATACGAAACAATCATAGAAAATATACTTTATAATGATACCCCATGTCTGGTTTTTTTTCGAAGTCCAAATTAAATACAAGTTCAAAGTCCATTATCTTGGTATTTTTTGATTATAGAAAAAAGCAATTCAAGTAAAACACGCTTATTATAGCGTATTCCATACAGAAAGTTCATTAAAAGTACACGTTATAATGACGTCCCGATATACAAGTTCAAAGTCTATTATCTCGGCCAGTTTTGATTGTAGAGAAAAGTTTGTCAAATAAAACACGCTTAGTTTAGCATATTCTATACGGAATAATCATAAAAAGTACACGTTATAATGTAGTCCCGTCGATGGTTTTTTTTTCGAAGTCCAAATTATATACAAGTTCAAAGTCCATACTGGACTTAATAAGCGTGTTTTATTTGAAAAACTTCTCTAAAATCAAAAAGAGAAAAGTAACTACAAATAGAACACGCTTATTTTTTTTTTTTTGGGGACAATCTTACACAAATCAACCTAGTCCCAACCTAAGCAAAGCTTGTACTATGGGTACTAGGCGACGATATACATACTTATATAGATAAATATATACTTAGATACATAGAAAACACCCATAACTCAGGAACAAATATTCGTGATAAACACACAAATAAATGCCCTTACCAGGATTTGAACCGGGGACCTCCTGCTTCGTAGGCAGGGTTACTACCGACTGGGCTAGGAGGCCGTTTTCATTTAGCTTATTCTATACGGAAAAATCATAGAAAGTACACAATATAATGACGTCCCGATATACAAGTTCCATGTCCAATCGGCCACTTTTGATTTTAGAGAAAAGTTTTTCGAATAAAACACACTTATTTTAGCGTATTCTATACGAAAAATCATAAAATGTACACGTTATATTCACGTCCCGTCGATGGTTTTTTTCGAAGTCCAAATGATATAAAAGTTCCATGTCAAATCGGCCATTTTTTATTTTAGAGAAAAGTTTTTCAAATAAAACACGCTTATTTTAACGTATTCTATACGGTAAAATAATTAAAAGTATATCCTATCGCTGGTTTTTTTCTAAGTCCAAATTATATACAAGTTCAAAGTCCATTATCTCGGCCATTTTGATTTTAGAGAAATGCTTTTCAAATAAAACACGCTTATTTTAGCGTATTCTAGACGGAAAAATCATAAAAAGTACACGTTATAATGATACGCCGTCGCCATTTTATTTTCTAAGTCCAAATTTTACTCCATGTAGTCAATCTTCAAAGTATGGTAACTTCGAAGTTTTTGAGTAAAAAAAAATGTTTCTAATAAAACTTGCTTACTTTAACACATTCTTTACAATAAGACAAAAAAAATGTGTCATAATGACACCATTTCAACCAAAATAGTCCAAACTGTACTCAACCCCCGCTGCGCCCGCACCGGCATTCTATTGCGAACCTCCGACGGATCGTTGTGCCTCAGTGGTTATTTATGTGACTTGGATTAAATTGTGGTTAATTATGGTTGTTACTTCCATAGTGATTAGTGTTGTCTTTATACAATGTCTTTCTTGTTGATCAATACAGTGAATATAAAAAGTATTCTTTGTTTTACTTACTACTGAGTATATAGTCAGCTCATACGCCCACATGTCGGATACCGAGCAGTCTAAAGAGCCTAACTCCAGCCATAATCCGATATTAGAAGTGCCAAACGAACCCAATCACGGCCAGTGTAAAAACTATGGAAGGCAAACCATCATCGAGTGCAAATATTAATGACTGAATTTTTATGCAGTTACTGCATAATATAGCAAGTGGATTACTATTTGAAGTGACACCTGTGCCGGCGCCAGTGCCGCCGCTGAAACTTGACCCAGAGGACATTGACGTTGACAACTAGGGATGGTGCAACATAAACCAGGTTATAATTAAACTAAGGAAGCTGGAAGGTACTGATTTATTATTGGCTTTAACACATGCATTGCGTGGTAGTGCAGCTTTTGGCTTGACAAAAATTTAAAGTCCATTATCTGGGAAAGTATAAAGACATTGCTTTTACTTTGATAGTATCATTTAATTCTAAATAAATAACAAAGAAACTGCAATTAACTTTATCTACACTCATATTGTAAGTTCTCTAAAACGTGTTCGAAAACGGTAGGCAATGGCTAGCATTACCACGACCGATTTTACTATGATAAGCTTTTTATCCGTAGCAGTAACGTAATTTTAACTATTCATGCTCAATTATTGATGTGCTATGAGTTTTGATAACATAATGTACACCTGCACCCTCCCGGGGATCCGCCGACAGCCCGACACGCGCCCGCGCGACCGCCGGCACACGAGAGTTGGCCATGGTGGCGGTGCGATGGCGGCCATTCTATGGTTTCCAAATAAGGCATTTAGAATAAATAATATGAGTGTAGATAAAGCAGTGTATGCAACTGTACGTAATTAGGCCTTAAAACACTCGTGTGATCTTATTATGAAATTCGCCTGCGGCTCATTTCATAAAACCACACTCATGTTTTAAGGACCCTTATTACGTAACAGTTACATAAACTACTATTGCTGTATGACTATGGAAATTAATTGAAAAGATTACTTATATTGATTTACCGGAGAATGTGATTACTGGCTTTTCTGTATCAGTTTTATCACATACTTACCCGAATATAAGACGTGAACTAAATACACACGTTATACGAGTAGTATTCGTTTTAAAAAGTAGTTATGATAACTCTAAATAACGAGTCTGTAATAAATTATCACGGTATTCTGATCCTAGAACTTTTACTCGCACATGTCACCGATGTGGCGAAGTCTGCCACAAAATTGTGAACTGTCCTCATAACCGAATTACAAGTTTGCAGATTTCGAAGCCGTCTACTTCAGGACCGGAAGAAAAACGCCCTGTGACAAGCCCGGGCACCTGTCATCATCCTGCCATGCCGCTATAGGAAAACAAGATAACATAAAGGTTAAGTAGGCAAACGTGTGTGCCAAACAAACGGTAACTGGTGAGCTAAATGTAGCAGGTAAAAGCTGTCATTTTATTTCTTGCTACCTAGATATCTACTGGTTCTGAATGTTTACTAGTTTGCACAACAAATCAAGGTAATATCAGTTTACGATACAGTTTTGTTAAAGGGATTAGGCGAGGGTTTAATATGTACTGAGCAACTCAGTTGTGTTGTTAATGTGCAACAGTTGTTGACTCGTATCTAATATGTAAAACCTGTAAGGGCCCTTCTAGCGCGAAGCTAGTGGTAAACTTAGCGGTAAAATTCAGAGAAAAGAGTAAGTTTTCGTAATTATTGAAGCTTTTACAAAGTACATTTTGTGGCGTCACACACTACATTTAGATTTTGTTAATGATCTTAACAATTTATAGTATGCTGTAAGTTTGTTTGGACCTCTAAAATAAGTCATTGTTGATTAAAGGAGCTTTTTTTAGTACTGAGTCTATATTAATGTTTTGTTAATGATCTTAACAATTTATAGTATGCTGTAAGTTTATTTGGACCTCTAAAATAAGTCATTGTTCATTAAAGGCGCTTTTTTTAGTACTGAGTCTATAGTATGAACTAGGATAAATTCAGTCAGTACTTAATACGACAAAATGCCGCGTGACAAGGTTTACTCACTTTCCGGCCAATAATATCCATTTTTCAGCTACTACCGAAAAAGATCAATTTGACGAGGGCAAAGCTCAAGTAAAATCATTTAGTAAAGGTAATTTTGTGCTTCTGAGGCGACAGAGGCTAGGTGTGATGAGTTTTGTGGAGGATGAGACCGTGTCGGTAAGTGAGAGTAGTTGGAGAGTAGTAGATATGGAGGCGTACAATGAAATGGAACAGGATGAAGACATTATGGTAGTCACTGGGACTAGCCGAATGAAAGGTTGCAATGTTTTGTGTGAACGTGAGCTGCATTCTTGTTGACTGGCTGCAATCTTCTGGCTTGCCTCACTCTATATGAGTGTCGGCCCCCAGATAGAGGCGCAGAGCTGTAACAAGTGCAGAGTGAAAGTTGTTGGAGTAACCATAGTGTGATGATATGGTTTATGACGAGTGATTTGATGTGAGGATGATGTCTGTTTTGATTGTGATTTGAGTCTAACTTATGGTAAATGGTTACAGATTAGCGCCCGAGAACGTGCGAAAGTCAGGAAGGCCGTGTCGGCAAAATCAAATAAGTCGATCAATTGACTAATTTGAGGCCCAGGTGCGCTTCAGAGGTGGTGTCACCTAACGAAACTTCGGAGCAGGGCGGTGGCAGGTGGTGGGTAGGCATAAAAGCCGGCCCGCTGCGCCCGCACCGGCATTCTATTGCGAACCTCCGACGGATGGTTGTGCCTCAGTGGTTATTTAAGTGACTTAGATTAAATTGTGGTTAATTATGGTTGTTACTTCCATAGTGATTAATGTTGTCGTTATACAATGTCTTTCTTGTTGATCAATACAGTGAATATAAAAAGTATTCTGTTTTACTTACTACTGAGTATATAGTCAGCTCATACGCCCACATGTCGGATACCGAGCAGTCTAAAGAGCCTAACTTTAGCCATAATCCGATATATTTATTAGTAACAAATTATCTGTGACAATTTGTCAAAATACTGTTTATATGGTAAACTAGGTTTAGCGTGGTACACAGATCCGCCGTTGCAGTGCCTTACGGACTACGGTGTAGTCATACGGTGTATCACCATTAATTATCCTTTCCTTACTTAAGTTTTATATTATTGCTTTCTTTACTATGAACAATAAAGAAAAGCGACTAAAAGGTCGCTGTTTGTCTTAGTCGCACTAACTACTATATGTATGTATAGAGTAATAATGTATAGACAACAAACGAGCTGCTAGACAGCCTGGCCGGCACATGCACCCCGCCCGCGCCTTACCCTTCCCCGCGCATGCCCTTTACGCAAAACAAGTTTTTGTTTTGAAAAATAAAAATAATCCATTGATTATAACGACACAAATTTCAAACATTGTTTCGATACGCTTTTATAAAAATATTGACGCAAACTTTAATAACTTTAATATTTTATTGTACTGTTAACAGAGTCATACAAGAAAAAAATTAAGATAAATAAATATCATTGATTAATATGGCACAAATTTATTCAAATAATAGATACCGATATTTTAGAAAGCACAGTACCTAATCGATCAACTCTAATTTTATATAGGCTTATAAAAGTCTACATATATGTGCTGATTGAATGTCAGTCTTCCCGTTGACGAAAGTGACACAAAACGCGTGCGTGCGTCAGTAACAATTTTGCTGTTACAGTGAAAAAACAATTTTGATCTCTAATTTTCTATTTACCGTTTAATGTTTAAAAAAAGAAATGTCTAAGTTTCTACCTAAGCAACAACCTAGGATGACACAAATTATTATTATTAGCTAAGTTGGACGGCCTGAAGTCTGTATGTGAAAAATAAGCATCTTTAATATTATCGAAACTTCATAATTTATCGGTACGGGTCTATAGCCCGACAACTAGTAAACAAGTTTATTAACAAACATCATAAGACGCATGATTATATTTTCTTTCTGTACTATAATGAAAACCTACGTACAGTCAATACCAGAATTAGTTCTATAGTATGAAGAACAATTTACTGAACACATACGCCTCGTTCGTATTAACTTTTTGTGATTTTCAGACTTGAAGCTGATTTGATTATTGTAACTTTTTGGCTTGGCACCGACTTCAAACATATCAGTTTGTAACGCATATAAATAATATAATAATTTATTTTATCCTTTTTGAAGTCGGTTTATCTTTTTTTTGTAAAAAGTTTTTATTGTTAGACCTTGTGGAAGACGACGACATCTGATCGACGAAATGTATGAAACAGCCAAAACATTTTCACGATTTCGGAGTTGGTCCCGTAGTAAAAGTTGTTCAGCATGGCCTACCTAATCACCTTGCTCAAGATGATGTTGTTAAAACTTCATTCTGTATATGTTTATTAGGTTAACACTTGTCACGGAGGTTAAAACGTACTGATTGTGATTGGTTCCCACTGTCTTGATTTACAATTTTTTTTGTACGTCTGAGTACAGATTTTATATGTAGGAATTTGTTTTTTTACAAGATTATGCTATTTGTACAGTCACCGGCAATAGTATCTTCCTACATAAAGGCGCAAAAATATGTGACACACTCTTATTTGTAGGGCCATAAGAGCGTGTCACATTTTTATGCGGCCTTCGTGTAGGAAGATACTATTGCTGGTGACTGTACTACCATCAGATCTCTCTCAATTAATTTCGCTTACAAATAATTCTGCCTTACTTTTTTTTAAATGAATGGTTAAGTTCATCTCTCCTGATCCTCGCATGTTTCCGAACGTGATATCAATTTTAATAATGATAAGCTGTGAATGTCGGACATCGGTGTATTTATTTAAAACGTGACCATTGAAATATTTTGTTACATAAATAATTTCTGAATATATGGGGTAGTCTGTGCGGATATAAATGACAAAATATTATCAAAACAAATAGGCATGTTCTATTTACAAGACTAATTATTTACATAGCAATCAACGAAGTTGTTTTTAAAATTAAACCTAGCAACAGATTCCAATTAAATATATTTAGAGCTATGTGGCTGTATGTGCGGGTTTGCTGAAATAACACGGGCATGTGAAGTTTGTTAATTAATTTAGCTTATTGTTTGAAAGTGATAACAACCCGCTATCCCTTTCAAAGGGTTTTGCATAAATATTAAAAACAACTTTTATACAAATCGACCTAGGCCGCGATTCGAAAAATAAACACACACACTGAACAGACACAGCTCCAACCCAACCCAACCCAACTCAACTCAACGCTATAACGACATTGACATTTGCTATTCGAACAGATTTTCATTCAACATTGGTCTCAACATTGGTCTCACATTGATCACACATTGGTCTCACAGTGGTACAACATTGGTACAATGTGAGACCAATGTTGAGACCAATGTTGAATGAAAATCTGTAAATGAAAACATATAATAATAGGGCGTGTTGATAAGATACCTACTATACAAATTTCTTACAGATAATTACTGAAATATATAAAAAACATCCAAAACATAAGAACAAATAATCGTTGTCATCATATAAATAAATGCTCTTACTAGGATACAATCCCAGGACCTCCTCTTCGTAGGCATGGTCACTACCGCGGGTGCTTACATTGAATTAATGTATATATATCTATAGTCTCTAGGTATTTTGTGAAAAAAATATATAATTAAGTATTTTAAGGTACTCGTATCTAACTATCAGAACCTGTATTCGAAGTTTATAGTCAAGTTTTATGTTTAAATCTAGTATTATGGATCTATTGCCTAAACTAAACTTCTATTGAGGATCAATGAATCAAAATGAAATCAATGTCAAATTATTTTTCTTTGAAACTTGTTTGTTAAAATGAATCTAAAGTCAATTAAAAAGTTATATCCAATCTTCTCCAGAGCGACCATTAAAAATACGATTCGTCCTACTTTTTTTTGTATTCAAAAGGAAAATATTTTTTGTCCGACATACGAGTATACGAACATTAATGACAACCTTTGTAAACGGTTTATGAAAAAAAATACGGATATATAAGGTCTAGGTAGGTAGGTGCTGTCTAATATCGTATGCGTCTATATCAAACATAAAAAAACAACATGTTTGCAAGTAGAGTCGCAATCAAATATATCGGAGCAGCCAGGGTACTCAAAAATATCTGAACATGCACTTTATCGCCTTGACAATAGAGGCGTTGATCAGATATTTGTGACCACCTTGACCGTTCCGAGATATCTGATGGCGACTGTACATGAAACAATGTTTCAAGAAACCGCATTTTAACTTCAAAAATCTTATCTTGAGTTTAATAGAAAATCAAACGAACTTACCTGTAAGTGACGTTCGATGATTATTAAACGAGGTAATTCGCCTGAGAGATTACACTTTTAGTTTACTTGTAGTAGCACGAAGATAGTGCTGCCATCATACACAATTTTAAAGCAACTCTTAAAAAATAATTATTTTATTCGTATCTGTGGAGGGTATGTCATAATCTCATACACTTTTGGGACCCTGAGCCCATCGTCACGTCATACATATATTTCGTGAGGAAACGGGCACTTATAGAACTCGTTCTGTCTAGGGTCAGGGTGGGTGTGTAATCTCTCAGGCGAATTACCTCGTTTAATAATCATCGAACGTCACTTACAGGTAAGTTCGTTTGATTTTCTATTAAACTCAGTAATTCGCCTTTCGAGATTACACTTTTAGTTTACTTGTAGATGTTTAAAGCTTCACGAAATATTTAGGTAGGTTCAACTGAAATAAATGAAATATTAATTTAACATAACTTTATTTCAGTTCAAACAAATCATCGACAATGAGATTTTACGATGTGGTTATCCTACACCGTAACCATATTTATATTGATTAATGCGTATTGCGAAATAACAATAACTTAACCAAACAATACATATATTCCTTAGGCATTACTTCGAGGTCATACTGCAAAGAGATCGAGCGAACGACTCAGGCGTGTCAGGTAATACTTCCCTGTTATAAAATTTGGCAAAGGATGCTGAATTACCTGTCCATCCTGCAGTTTTCTTTATAACATCTATGCTTACGCCAAGTCTGTTGGCAGCAGACGTAGATGCATGTCTAGTACTGTGAGAGCTGAACACTGAGGTGTCGATCCCGCTCTCCTGCAGTGTGGCCTTGATCCAGCGACTTATCGATTGAGAACATACATTTTTATAAGGCCTTTTAAGGCTAACAAATAAGAACTCGCAATTGGGTTTCCTTTTTTCGGCAGTGGTTTTTAGATATTGTTCTAAGGTTCTAGCCGGACAAATAGAAGGTGTTTCGTCGAAGTAAGGAAGAATCAATAAAGGTTGTGATCTACCAATTGCAGAAGTTTTGATTTTATCAGGGATTTTTATTACAAATTTGTCACCCTGATATTGTTGTATATTAGATACGCGAATCAATGACAGAGTCTGCACGCGGTGAGCAGTGGTCAAAGCTAGTAATGTTGCTAGCTTTTTAGATAACAAATCAAACGTTAAGCTTTCGTTCGGATACTGATTGCTTAGATAATCAAGAACCACAGTTGGATTCCAAGTAGAATTATACCTTGGAAGGGGAGTTCTCAATTTATAAACTCCTTTCATGAATCGTTTTATTTTTAAATCGTTCATTAGCTCTGAACCCAGTATAAGGCCTAAAGCTGATTTTGCTGAATTAATTGAACCATATTTATTATCTTGATCATAAAGTTTAACCAAAAAACTCATAACATCTTTAACTGATGCGTTATATAGATTGACATTCATTTCATGGCAGTAATAAAACCATTTTTTAATACATGGATCATACTGACTAATTGTGGTGTCCGTGAGGGAGGCAAGCATCACGTCCACGGCTTCGGACGGCGCGCCCTGCCTCAGGAACGCCGTCCTGATAAGACGGCGGCCACCAGGGTAAGGCTCCGCTGAAGCTTGTGTTCGGCACTGTAAGGCGAATGCAACAAGTTAGGCTCCGGAGGAAATATTAAGCTATTTGATATTTGTAATTTCTTAAACAGTGGAAACCACGGTTGTGTGGGCCATAAAGGTACCACAACAATACCCTTCGCTTTATTATTTACTATTTTCTGTAGTACTTTTAGTATCAAAGAAAATGGGGGAAATGCGTAGAAGAAGAAATTAGTCCAACATAGAGTAAAAGCGTCAACTTTGAACGCTTCTGGATCCCTATGCCATGAAACAAATTTCGTACATTTTTTGTTTAGGCGGCTTGCAAATAAATCTATTTCTGGTCGTCTAAATGTCTCGCAAATCCGATTATAGGCCTCATCAGCGAGCTCCCATTCGATATCTGCATGAACTCGGCGGGATTCGGCATCGGCAATTAAATTCTCCCTTGAACTTATATAGGACGCAAATATATATAAGCGTCTTTCTTCGCACCACTGCCAAATCTTACGGCTTAATGTATTTAGGTGCGGAAACTGAACACCACCAAACCGGTTAATATATGCAATTGCCGTAGTATTATCAATACGCAAAAGAACCTCGCAATCGGTTAATTTACTTGCAAATATTTTTAAACCAAAAAATGCAGCTGTCAGTTCTAAAAAGTTTATATGTTCTTTTAACTCTTCTGTCGACCACTGTCCACTCGCTGATTGATCCGAGCAACTAATACCCCAGCCCGTACGAGATGCGTCTGAGAAAATCTCTAATTGGTAATCGCCTGACCTTATTGGGTTGTAACACTCATCAATATTACTTAACCACCAATTAAAATCGTCCTTCAGATGTCGCGGTATAGACATGAATTGATTATAATCGTCATTCTCTTTTAGACAGAGATATTTATGTCGTTCGAAATTTTTTGTATAAACCCATCCGTACTGAACGGCTGGACATATGGACACTAACAAACCCACCAAATGTGCAAAGTCGCGAACTTTGGACCTTCTCATGTTTGAAAAACGCCTTAGCTCGTTTTTGATTTTTAATTTTTTCTCCTCTGGGATACTAATACTCAATGTGGTTGAGTCAAAAATGAAACCTAGAAAAGTAGTGGTTTGATTAGGTATACCGTTACTTTTATCCAAATTTACCACAAAGCCAAGCGATTCCAATAAATTTTTGGTCTGTTTGAAATTTTGTTTGCATTCGTAAGGGCTGGAACCAAAAAGACATATATCATCTAAATAGATCACAGATATAAACCCTTGGTCTCGTAAGTACTCCATGACAGGACGCATAAGTTTAGTGAATACGTACGGTGCTAAATTTATCCCAAAAGCAAGCACTTGAAATTCATATAAACGACCTAACCATTGAAATCGTAAATATTTTTTATAGTCTTCATGAATACTTATTGAAAAATAAGCATTCTGTAGATCCAATGTACACATATAAGTGTTTTTGGATAACAGACGCATCAAAGTCCTGTAATCTTCAATTTTGAAGTGCGGTGTAGGAATAAACTTGTTTAACTGCTTCAAATTTAGGATAAATCTATTCTGACCATTACTTTTCTTAATTAGAAAAATGCTTGATAAAAATTGACCTTGACTTGGTTGGCATGGCCTAACAGCACCAATATTTATAAGTTTAGTAATTTCATTACTCATTTCCAACCTATGCTGGGCAGACTGTGGTTTATTTACAGGTATATACGATTGAACGATATCAGTGTCAATCGGCAAGCGTAAGCCTTTAACCCAAGACAAAACCACGGGGTCATTGGTCACACGTTGCCAATTATGGTAATAAAAACGTAATTTACCCGCCTGCGACTCGCTGCTTAGCGACGACTGGCGGCCGGTCTGGTCCGCGGCCTCGGGTCGCGCTCGCGGCGCGTGCTGCTGCGCGGCGTCGCTGCCGGCGCCGGCTGCCTGCGCCCACCAGCCGTCGAGCTCGTCCGCGCGAACGCGCGCCGAGGTGCCGGCGGTGGCGGGCCCCGCCAGTTTAAAGCCCTCGAGGGCCCTGCTTCCGGCTGTCTGTTCTTTGGTCCACTTCCAGGCTTCGGTTTCATTAAAACCGGGCGCATCTCGGCGCCAGTTTTCGATATCGCCTTCATAGATTTCAGTTTCTCTGAAAGATCTGTACCAAAGAGGAATTGATCTCGTTTTAGGTCCTTTATATTATCCTTGACGTCTTTGGTAAGACAAGCCTGTAAAAAACTCCTTCTCGCTGAAGTTTCTTCGTAATGTATATGGCACAACAAGCGACCCGCGTCGCTGAGTAACTTTAAAGTATCTTTATGTTCTGTGGCGTTGGTACGATTCTCCAAAGTGGACGACATTAAATTGGCAATAGATGTTACTACGCAAGCCATCTTTCTTTGTTTTTCTGATAAGATAACATCTCGCTTAAGCGCGTTTTCGTTAACCGCCGCTTTGATTTCGGGGTTTAGAACAGGACTCTGTAATAATGTGAGATTCTCAGGAATGTCGTGGCTTTCTATAATTTCCTTCTTGATATCGTCCTTTAATCCGTTAGTCAATATATCAGACCATCGACTAGCAATATCCTTGTGTACAGCCTTGCTAAATATGTCTTCTTTAGCGGGCTCGTCTCCTAGAATGCTCAAGATGCTCGGGTCTAGCTCGGGCGTTGCCTCTGGCTGAGGGTCAAGGTCCGTAGCTGGTTGGTTTTCCTGGTGGGGTTCTGAAAAACCAACACATGATATCTAAGACAAGGAAAATATACATGTGCATGTCCAGAAACAGTCCTTCATACTGTTTTCGCGCCTGTTTTGATTATAGATTGTATTCTGGAAACGCGTGATATCGTCAGTAGCTGTCTCACGGACATGAGCGACTGTGTATAAAGATGGCTAACCTATATACCACGAAACAACCTTGCAGGTTGATCTGAAGTATATTTTAGGTTAGTATGTAGCCTTTCAGGCTCAACTTTAGCCACAAGTGTTACCAGAAAAGTAAATATACGTCACTTTAAAAAGCAATCAAAACCTTGTATATGTATAGGCAGATATATTTAATGCTATAATAAGTAGGTTGGCGTCGTGTTAAACCCGACCGAGAGGGGGCGCGCGCGCGCCGGCGGCGTGCAAACGCGTCTGCGTTATGTACCTACACTACCTACACAGCCACGCGCATAAGAGAGGGAATATTTCTTACCTCCGGTTTGCGAAACCTCCAGCTCGGGAGCATTATCCACACCAAGCTCGTTTACCGTTTCCTCTTCGTACTGGTCTGCATCTGACGACACCGAACTCAACGAATCCGACTCCGACGACTCCCTCCGGCGTTCCCGTCTAACTTTATGCATTTTCTGCTCCAATTTTTTGATTTTCCGTGCATAGTATTCTTCATCATCGCTAAATTTACGTTTTCCCATGTTAACACACGCGAATTAATGAAATTTATTCGAATTTCCACACTTATCACGGAAATAGCGTGTACGATGGCGGCGACACAAAACGTGTATGAGATTATGACATACCCTCCACAGATACGAATAAAATAATTATTTTTTAAGAGTTGCTTTAAAATTGTGTATGATGGCAGCACTATCTTCGTGCTACTACAAGTAAACTAAAAGTGTAATCTCGAAAGGCGAATTACTGAGTTTAATAATGGTTATCACTTTGTTAATCAATAAAGTTTTTTTTTTTTACTTTAAAAAGGTGGATAATGATTATCACGTAATACATTGCGTCTTATTTGTACTAAATAATGATTAGAAATAGAGAAAAAGTAGGCAAATTCACTGCCTCAGGTTGAACTCGAAATCGCGACTACTGGATACTTGCCCGTCGTTCTCACCAACTGAGCTACTTCTCCTTCTTCATTTATTTCTAAACATTGCAGCATTGTGGTATCGTTAGTAGACGTTCTGCTTAATACAAAATGAACAGTACTACATATGTTTATGTAGTCAGAACACAATATCTCTGCACCATTTTCATTAAAACATAGCGGTTCTTCATTTTGCCGCTGCTAATTCCATGTAAAGTTAGAGTGGACGGATTCTAGTCTTGAAACCAATGGCATCATCAAATCAATATCAGGTGCGGTTTCGTTCGGCTCGGGCGGTTAATTTAATACTCTAGGAGGTACAAGCACATATTGTCCTATCTTAGATGATTAGCCAAATGCGCCTTAGTATTTACAAAGATTACACATATACGGTAAAATTTGGCCAGCGCCGCTGTGACCCGGGTAGCTTGGGGCGTCTTCCACGAATGCAGGAGACGCTGGTTCAATTCCAGACCTGGGCACCGGAGCCCTTGGTCTTTTTCCTTTGTAGTTTGTGATTCATTTAGTATTGTGTTTACTTTAAATAAACAAATCAAAATATTTATTGAATTAATTTGATTTATTTTCAATTTCCATAAATCACAAATTTAAACTTTCATGAGACATACTAACACTATAAAATATAACGGTTATACTCACGTCACTTTAGTCACTTCGCGCGACATGTTTCGGAGAGCTTAGGTCTACATCTTTAAGCAATAGAGTGCTATTTGATCCGGCCCGTAGCGCACTGTTGCACGTCGCGTTGCCGACATGTCACGCGAAGTGACCAAAAGTGACGTGTGTGTAACCGTTATATTTTAAAGAATCACTAGTTAATTGTGAACCCTATTGTTGCAGGTACCGTGCCGTGTAGAGCTGCGAGCCAAGTTCGCGAGTGTTGTGTGTGTAGTGACCGGGCATGCGGTGGCGGTGAAGCGATGCGCGAACGGTGCCGCGCCGCGGCGCTCGCGCTGCTCTTACTTACACACTTTTCTGCAGGTTAGTGCCTATAATTTGTCTCAGTATTTTCGTAAAGGTACTACATTTACTGCTTGAATGGAATATTGAATCTGTACAACGCATGACGTAAGCGCCACCGCCAAATGGGACCTTTACCAAAATAATGCTATATATAGTTGGACTATTCTACGTGCCCGGTGGTCCGTTGTGTGCCATGGAACCTACATGTATCGATACGCCTTGCCGGGGCCCTCCCTTTACCAATTAAGCTATGGGTCAAGTTACTAAGATGACGAAATTTTCAATGCCTTCAATCATCTTTTTGCATTCAATGTTTTCAATGTTTGTACTTGATTTAATAACAAACTATTGTAAATGTGGAATGCCCCACTTTAAAAACATGCAAACATAATTATTAGTTATTCTGTTTATAAGTATAGTTAAACTTTCAAATTGTTACTAAATAAACATTAACAACATTTGTCACAGAAATATAGGTCCGCTTTGAATTGAACATCAAAAGCGGTAATCCTGAACGAAAATCACATACTCGTATCATTACTAATGTCGCTATAAACGTAATGAAACTCAGAACCCGCTGAAAGGGGCTAGCGTGCATGTAATTTACTAAGTGCCATTTCAATCAGACCAAATTACGCCATTCGCTGAACTCGACAACACGTAATATGATAATTCGTAAATTGTTTTATCCCAAAACTTTCTTGGCACTCCGTCGAACGATCTTTATTGAAATTGAAAAACGCGGGGTGGGCTGGGTTGCATGAATAAATTCGATAAAATTTACTTAATCGTAAAAACTTGGGAACATTGCTGTTCAGGGTTCTACCAGCCGTGTGTTAACATTGGTTGCCTAGATACGGAGAGGCGGTTCTGGTGAACTAGAGTAACTTGGCCTTGAGACATCAAATTTTATGCTTGATTCGGGACATGTTACTAGGCAGAGTGGACAGAAATATCAATAGTTTATGGCCACTTTCAGATAAAAGAAGTAGCGATCAACTTAAGCTTGTGGACGACATTTGGGAATTTTTAGAAAATTTCTTAGCATTTAGGCTAGTGGTGTATTCAAGAACAGACATATGTTCAGCAATGATCGATTATAGTTTAAAGAATGTCGATGAATAGGGTAATTCTCTAATCTATTAAGTACCTACTAGCTCGCTTGTCAGTGCTTTATCACTGCTTTATATATAGTCCTCCATGTCGTAATCGACAACGGCGACCCTTACTTCCTCTGATGAGCCCGTAAGTGACTCGCAAAGCCAAATTTGGTTTTAAACGTCCTGTCGCATTGTGCGCAGAAAAGCTGCCCCTGATTGTTGAAAGTATATACATAGGTCGGTCTAGGCCGAGTCTTCCTTACATGGTGCTTCTGGTCTAGGTGTTCAAGTCGGGCTTTTTCAAAGGAGGCCACACCTAGTCTAAACCTTTTGCGCCATTCCGTTCTAGACGACGCAAGCTCCTCCCAGCAGTCAGGTGAGATGTCGCAGGCCTTGAGATGCCGTTTTAAAACATCCTTGTATCGCAGAAACTAACCCCCCTGTTTACGCTTGCCATCCGCGAGCTCAGAATACAGCACGGATTTAGGGAGTCTGCAATCTTCCATGCGACTCATATGGCCGCACCATCTCAACTGGCTTTTTATTAACAATGCCTCCATGTCAGACATATTAGAACGACGCAGCACCTCCGTATTAGTCACACGATCCTGCCACCTAATGTGAAATATGCAGCGTAGACACCGCATGTGAAAGGTATCGAGCTTTCTGATGTCTCCCTTGCACAGGCACCAGGACTCGGCACCATACGTTAGAATTGGGAGCACCATAGCCGAAAGACCCGCACAGAAAGCTTTGTTTGAATTTTAAGGTCGTGTGACTTCCAAACATGCTTTGGCTATACGTTGTGGAATCTCTGAGGCAAGGCTATTGTCATTCCGGATTTGGCTGCCCAGGTACTTAAAGCTAGTAACTTCCTTCAGCGCTGAAATACCCAAGGTAATTGGAGTTGAACCCAAACTGCAACCTCCGCGTGGTTGTCTCAGGAACTGAGTGTTCGTTACGCTTATTACCAGACCAAATCTGTCACACGAGTCACTCAGAGATATCACGGAACTTTGAAGTTTATCTAAGGTGTTAGCCATCAGGCATACGTCATCGGCATAGAGGACATCCAGTATGGGCACTCGACGGACTTTCCGTTTTGCTCTGAAACGCGAAAGATCAAACACAACCTTATCTGATCGCACGTTGAGCTGAATAGGTACGCTGCCACGACTAAGGGCGTCCTTCATTACCGCGGAAAAATACAAGGCAAACAAAGTTGGAGCCATTACACAACCCTGCTTAACACCACTAGTCACTGAGAAAGAGTCCGAAAAATTGCTGTCATGCCGAACCTTAGCTGTCATATTGACATGGAACTGCTTTATTAGGTTAACTAGCTTTGCTGGACAACCACTTTTGTGCAAAATCAACCAGAGGGCCGTACGTGGGACTCGGTCGAAAGCCTTTTCGAGGTCAACAAAACACATGTACAGAGAACGGTTTTGCTCTACACATTTCTCTTGGACCTGTTTAACAACGAAAATAGCATCAATCGTACCTCTGTTAGGCCTAAAACCACATTGGCTCTCTGGAAGAATGTGTTCTGCTAGGGTGCTCAAACGGGTATTAATTATGTGTGCTAGTACTTTACCAGCAGTGGAAAGAAGAGATATTCCTCTATATGAGCTGCAGTCAGCTACATCACCTTTGCCTTTGTAGAGTTTGCATATGGTGGCATCTTTCCACTCCTGTGGCACAATCTCACAATCTCAACCGTGCATGTTTGTGTAAGTATTGATAAAACATGCTTATAACTCAATAATGTATAACTTTACCGCAATTTATGTTATTATAAAATATACGGGAAATTTTATAAGCTTTCCAAAAACGTAAGTTTTGTTTGTGTATAATATAATATAACCAAGTAAAGATGTTTTTTTTTTCAGCATGGGTCGCTGCGCATCGTCATATAAATGACGCCGACTGTGTCGTATTATCATTATTTCTCGAAATATATTTTACGAATCAAATCATAATAGGTATAATTTAAAAGCCTTTTAAATGTACTTTTATCGGTTCTCGAAAGTATGAGCTGCAAAATTAACCGTTAATTTTGTTTTAAAGAAAATGTAAGATTTTTACCCAATAGACTGGAGGAAACAGGCTTGTTTGGCGAAAAGTCCTCAAAATCTCTTCTAGATACCTAAAACTGGTATGGATGTGTTTTTCATTGTCTCCAATATACGAATTGACTGGTTTTATTTTATAGAGGGGGGGGGGGGGGGGGGGAGCGAGTTGAAAAAAGGGGGAAGGGAAAGATGGCGGCCGACCGTCATCGAAACTTCTCCACATCTCGAGTCCTATGACACCGATCGGTTCGCATAAGGTGTCATTTGAAAGATTATTAAACCTACTATAAATGTTTCTAAATAACCCTAGTCATTACTTTAGTGGTTTACAAAATATTTGAAAAAATATGAATTTTTACCGTGCATGTTTGCGTAATTACTGACAAAACATGCTTATAACTCAATAAATTATAACTTGAGAGCGATCAATGTTAGAATAAAATATACGAGAAATTTAATAAGTTTTTGTTTTATATAATATTATTTAACCAAGTAATGATGAATTTAGTTCAGCATGGGTCACTGCGTATCGTCATATGAATGGCGGTCGACCGTCGTCGTATTATCATTATTTCTCGAAATCTATGATACGGATCAAATCGTAATAGGTATCATTTGAAAGCATTATTAAATGTACGTTAATCGGTTCTTTAAAGTCTGAGCTGCAAAATTAACCGTAAATTTTTTTTAAAGAAAATGTAACATGTTTTCCTAATAGACTGGAGGAAACTGGCTTGTTAGGAGGAAAGTCCTTAAAATCTCTTCTAAATACCTAAAACTGGTATGGATGTGTTCCTGATTGTCTCTAGTATACGAATTAACCGGTTTTATTTTATGCAGGGTGGACGAGTCGAAAAAAAGCGGGAGGGGAATGATGGCGGCCGACCGTCATCGAAATTTGTTCGAATCTCGCGTCAGTCGAGTTCTTGCAGGACAAAATTGGCAATGACATATATATTATATATGTTTTTATGAAGCTCAAAGGATTTCCGTAAATTTTCCGTAAACACTTATAGTACATTTAATAATCTATCAAATGACATCTCACACGAACTGATGGTTAATTTTGCAGAAAATGCTTTCAAACGATACCTATCACGATTTGATCCGTATAATAGATTCTAAGAAATAATGAAAATACAACGACGGTCGACCGCCATTCATATGACGATACGCAGTGACCCATGCTGAACGAGATTCGCCATTACTTGGTTATTTAATATTATATACAAATAAAACTTACGTTTATGGAAAGCTCATCAAATTTTCTATAAATTTTATAATAACATTCATTACGGTTAAGTGATAATTTATTGAGTTATAAGCATGTTTTATCAGTACTTACGTAAACATGCACGGTAAAAATTCATATTTTTTGAAATATTTTGTAAACGACTAAAGTGATGACTAGGGTTAGTTAAAAACAATTATAGTACGTTTAATAATCTTTCAAATAGCATCTGACACGAACCGATCTGTTCCGTAGGATTCGAGATGTGAACAAATTTCGACGACGGTCGGCCGCCATCTTTCCCCTCCCCCTTTTTTTCGATTAATCCCTCCTCCATAAAATAAAACTGGTCAATTCGTATACTAGAGACCATGACAAACACATCCATACCAGTTTTAGGTATTTAGAAGAGATTTTGAGGACTTTTGTCCTAACAAGCCTGTTTCCTCCAGTATATTAGGTAAAAATCTTACATTTTCTTAAAAAAAAACTTAACGTTTAATTTTGCAGCTCAGACTTAAAACAACCGATTGAAGTACATTTAAAATGCTTTCAAATGATACCTATTACGATTTGATCCGTAAAATATATTCCGAGAAATAATGATAATATGACGACAGTTGGCCGTCATTTATATAACGATGCGCAGCGACCGATGCTGAATAAAATTCATCATTATTTGGTTATATAATAGTATATACAAATAAAACTTATGTTTTTGGAAATCTCATAAAATTTCCCCTATATTTTATAATAACATGAATTGCGGTTAAGTTATAATTTATTGAGTTATAAGCATGTTTTGTAAGTACTTATGCAAAAATGCCCGGTAAAAAATCATATTTTTTCAAATATTTTGTAAACGACTAAAGTGATGACTACGATTTTTTAGACACAATAATAGTACATTTAATAATCTTTGAAATGACATCTCACACGAACCGATCGGTTTCATAGAACTAGAAATGTGAACAAATTTCGATGACGGTCGGCTGCCGTCTTTCCCCCCCATTTTTTAGACTCGTCCCCCCCTCCATAAACAAAAACTGGTCAATTCGTATACTAGAGACAACTAGGAACACATACATATCAGTTTTAGGTATTTAGAAGAGATGTCGACGACTTTTTCCAAACAAGCCGTTTTCCTCCATACTATGACCTTTCAGACCTTTGTGGGTCCGATTTCTCACGTGTTTTGAGCTGGTTAACAAACGTGTCCTTGTTCCGCGATCTATTTTTAACCGACTTTAGGTAACTCCTGTGATGATTTTTAATTATAATTTGATGTAATTTGTTTACATAGAGGGTATTCTTGAAAAATCTTCGCTAGCGGGCTTTTTATATAACTTCCAATATGCCAGTTTTAATTCCTGTGTAATAAATCGTTGTCTACGGTTAATAATGTAGTGTCGTGTAAGGTAGTTTTAATAATTTAGTAATGTTAATGTAGATTTTTGATTATGGAAACGCGGCCACTAACGTGATTGGTCGGTTCCAAAACCGGCCAATCATGTGGAAGCACGGCTGACCAATCGGGGCGGGGTTGGTCGGTGGTGCGATGAGGCGGCAGACGGTTGTGAGATTTTGGACAGACAGGTTGTTGTTTTGGAAAATTGAAGTGATCATAAGAGGTTATCAGAAGAATTTGGCAGGTTGTGCTTGATTGTTAACGATTGTAATAAAAAGGATTGAATACTGTGAAACCGAGTTTGGATTTATTAAAACTCGGAAGTGGAGATTATCTACGCGCCAAAAAGGTACGTTTTTGATTTAAAATACTTGGTTGAAGTGTGCAATATGTTTTTTTTTGTTCTATTATGTTAGTAATTTACCGGATTGTTATAACCTTGCACGATTTGTCAAGTATAACCTATCAACGGGTACTCTCCTTTGTTTTCACGGTACATTAACAGAATAAATACTGAGATTTGCAAGTTGTGACAATCCTCAAATTAATAAAAATTATAACGCGATAAAACGAAGATTAAAAAAAAACTGAACCCTATGATTGGCCTGAGTAAACTTTAAATTTATGTATTACATTCTATGCTAGCTGTGCAGTTTCTTAAGTTCTTAAGGTTCTAAGTCATTCTAAATAGACCTGTGATATTCGAAATGGACTCTAAACCCTAAGTTCGGTTGAACAGGCTATAAGTAAATTTGAAATAAACTCTGAAGCGTTATTTTGTTTCAGTAGATCCAAAGTTCTAAATAACATCTTAATTGTGTATGCCGGTTGAAGTTATTCAAAGTTGACTGTTTTGACCGTCACGAAAACCCGTCACAACCTATATGATTGTGAAATATGTAATGGGAATGAGAATTAAATAAAATTAAATAAAATAAAATAAAATAAAATAAAATAAAATAAAATAAAATAAAATAAAATAAAATAAAATAAAATTAAATAAAATTAAATAAAATTAAATAAAATTAAATAAAAATAAATAAAAATAAATAAAATTAAATAAAATTAAACAAAATTAAATAAAATTAACTTAAATTAAATTAAATTAAATTAAATTGGATTGAATTAAATTGAATTAAATAGAGTTAAATTGGAATAAACTGAATTATATTGAATTAAATAGAATTGAATTTAGATAAAGCTAGTGGACTTTAAGCTACGTATTTTGAAGTCTAAGCAAATTCTTTGATTGTCGATATTATTCGGGCCGATGTGTGTCCACAAGGTAGCCTTGATCAATTTTGCCATGTGGGTATAGCGAAATTTAGCGAGCCATGTGTGCCTTAGAGGAGCTATGTATGTTCCTACACCGTAGGAGGCCATGTGTGCCTTAGAGGAGCTATGTATGTTCCTACACTGTAGGAGGCCATGTGTGCCTTAGGGGAGCTATGTATGTTCCTACACCGCGGGAGGCTATGTGTGCCTTAGGGGGGCTATGTATGTTCCAATCTTGTAGGGGGACCATGTGCATCTTATTATAGTTACGGATGCTTCAAATGTAATAGTTCCGCATGTGTCACTATAACTGCTAATTTAATTTGATCAGGGACAGAAGAATAGTTATATTTTAGTAAATAAATTGTGTTATTTCCAGCTTCAATAACTGATTCTATTTTTTTTATTTTTCGAGATAATGGATGTTGACGGCGATAACGCGAGACGAAAGGGACGAAGTCGCAAACGGAAACGACGTGATGACATGCTTCCGGTCTCCACAGCCAAGCGCGTTCGCAAAGCTGCACAAGGTGTCACTGCTACGGCGTGGGTGATCGAAGACGTCCAACCAAGTAAGATCACAACAGAGTCGCAGAACCATCAGCGTGAGCAGGAGTTGACGCTGATTCAGCCGGAGACATCACTGCACGGGCCGACGACTTTACAGCCGGAACAGACGACATCAAATTCCGCAAGTGAGCAGCCAATTGCGGGCTTCACAGTTGATGAGGTACTTAAACTTGTATCCACTCTTAGGGGAAGTGATAAAGTGAAATCACATCATCTGAATAATAATCATGTAAATAACGTAATACCAGAGTTTGACCCATCTAGCAAATCACAAAGTATGGAAAGTTGGCTGCGAAAGGTTAATGAGTGTTCTACCATATATGAGTGGGACCAGAAGCAAACCATACATTTTGCTCTTCAAAAATTGTCTGGCCTCGCAAAAAAGTGGTTTGAGGCATTGCCATCCGTGAATTATAGCTGGGATGAGTGGCAAGCGAAACTTCGAAAGGCGTTTCCCAATGAGCAAAATTATGGTCGGCTTCTGGAGGAAATGCTTGCGCGCACTACGCGTTATAACGAGAACTTACGGGAATATTTCTATGATAAACTTACTCTATTAAATCGTTGCGAAATTAAAGGTCAAAAAGCGGTTGATTGTGTTATATATGGAATCCTCGATAAATCTGTCAGAAATGGCGCACAAGCATTGAACTGTAAAGAACCAGAGGATCTCCTGAACTTTCTCAATTCTCAGAGGACCACTGACATGCCACATATCAGAAGACGCAATGAAAACTTTCAGTCTGGTCGTCCTGCCAGCAATGCGTCAAAATCTAGTGAGGTAGGCGTAACTTGTTTTAATTGCCGGTCAAAGGGACATACCTTTAATAAATGCCCAAATCCCATAGTTAAATGTCAAAAATGTTTTAGAGTGGGGCATGATTCCGCAGCATGCAAACTCAGTCCCTTGACTTTTCAACAGACGAACGATAATAAGACTATTAGCGGGGAACGAAAGACTTTGACGATATCCATCGCTAACAACCCGAATGACAAATTCTATAAAAAAGTTTACTTTTTATCCTACGTTGATTTTGGTAGTGAGGGCACCCTTATGCGCGAAACAGAGGCTCAAACATTAAATTTGGCAAAATGTTTTAATGAACTGCCCGCAATTGTAGGCTTTGGAGAAGGCTCTGTAATTCCACTGTACAAAAGTTTTATTACGTTAAAGCTTGATGAAGTCGAGGCTAGTGTTGAAGTACTCGTAGTCCTAGATAAATTCTTACGCGCTCCGCTTCTCATAGGTCAAGATTTTACGGAATTGCCAGGTATAACTGTATTAAAGGACTTCCGCAAGCTTTTATTTTATAAAAGCCCCTCTATCGCTGACTTACCCCGACTTGATAAAACCATAAGGCTTAGGAGTATAGGCTCCAATGAGATAGAAAAGGTAGGACTAGTTGAGGTATGTACCGACGAACCTACATACTCTGGTGATGTTTATATGGAAGGATACAGTTCTGCAGAACCTGGTAGAGAATACCACTTGCATCAGGGCGTTTATCATATCGAACAAGGGAAGGGTCATCTAGTCGTAACAAATTGTCAACTCGACAAACTAGTCATTTCTAATAATGCCGTAATAGCCCGGGCTACGCCTTTTGTAGAGAGATCGCTTTGCAATGTTAACCGGATTACCAAAGACGTGACTACCATGGAACCATTGGATCGTGCAGATATTAAAGTCGGCAAGGGCGTTAGTGGTGACAATGTAGATAGACTTTATAACTTGCTCCAATCTTACCGCGACTGCTTTGCTATGAACCTTAGTGAAATAGGGCTTGCAAAAGACGTTGAGATGACCATTGACTTGAGTGACGATAGGCCTATAGTATATCGACCCTATCGACTATCTTTTTCTGAAAGGGAGCAAGTGCGTAGTATAATAGACGATCTATTACAAAATGATATAATTCAGGAATCCGAATCTGATTTTGCAAGCCCCATTTTAATGGTACGAAAAAAGACGGGAGAACCTCGTCTGTGTATAGACTTCAGGGCATTAAATAATAAGACCAGAAAAGACTGCTTTCCCCTTCCCCTGATAGAAGATCAATTGAACAATCTTAGCGGCAATCGCTTCTTTACCTCCTTAGATCTCGCCTCAGGATATTATCAGGTTCCCATGGCACAAGAAAGCCGTCGATACACAGATTTCGTGACACCAGACGGTCATTTTGAGTTTAAGCGCATGCCTTTTGGCCTTGCCAACGCACCCGCAGTCTTTCAAAGACTCATAAATAAGATGCTAGGTTCAAAACGTTTTGATGCTGCATTGGCGTATTTAGATGACATTCTTGTGCCATCGGAAAATCTGGAAGAGGGATTCCAAAGACTCGAGGAGGTTCTGAAGCTTTTACGTGAATATGGTTTGACTCTAAAACTGTCGAAATGTACGTTTTTTGATGACGTAATAAAATACTTGGGTTATGAAATTTCCCTCAATGGAATACGTCCAGACGAGCAAAAAATTTTGGCCGTCAAGGAGTTCCCAGTGCCAAAATCTGTTCATGAAGTCCGCCAATTTTTAGGGTTATCCGGATACTTTAGAAAGTTTGTTAAAAGTTTCGGTGAGATCGCGCGGCCTCTTACCAATTTGTTAAAAAAGGATATTCCTTTTCAGTGGTCTGAAATTGAATCGAAAGCGTTTACTCTTTTGAAAGATAAATTAGTCGAGCGTCCGATTTTGGCTCTCTACAACCCCAATTTAGACACCGAACTCCATACAGATGCCAGTTCCTTGGGCGTAGGTGGTATACTTTTACAGTGGCAGGAAAGCCCTCGGGTACTGAAGCCAGTCGCCTACTTCAGTACACAAACTACGCCTGAGGAACGACATCTGCATTCATACGAATTGGAGACCTTAGCCATAGTATGCTCCTTAAATAAATTCAGAGTTTACCTTTTAGGGACTAACTTCAAAGTAGTGACCGATTGTCATGCCATTAGAACTACGCTCACCAAACGTGATCTGGTGCCACGCTTTGCCCGTTGGTGGCTTCAGATTAGTGAGTTTACATTTGATATAGAATATAGACCCGGTGCTCAAATGGCACACGTCGACGCTTTAAGTCGCAATACAAATTTGACGGACCTTAACGATAACACGACGATGACAGTTTACCATATTAACACCGACCATTGGCTTTTATCCCTACAAATGACAGACCCCGATATTGCAAGGATAGTTAAGATTTTAAAACCTGAGAATGATGAGGAATCAAAGGACATAAAGAAAAACTTTGTCGTGAGGGACCACAAAGTGTACAGACGGGTAGAAAACAAATTATGTCTTGTAGTTCCTCGTGCTGCGCGTTTCCAGATCTGTCGGTCAAATCATGATGACATTGGGCACTTGGGTGAAACAAAAACGATTGAGAGAATTCAGGCAGAGTACTGGTTCCCTAAATTACGCAAATTTGTCAAAAAGTATGTACGTTCATGTATTCAGTGCGCTTACAATAAGGATAGTGCTAAGAATCAGAAAGCTGGCCATTTACATCCCATTCAGAAGGTAGACGTCCCCTTCCATACAGTTCACATTGACCATCTGGGGCCGTTCACTAAAAGTAAAAAGGGTAACGCCTACATTCTGACTGTGGTTGATGGCTTCACTAAGTATACCTTTGTAAAACCTGTGAAGGACACAAAAACCAAAAGTACGCTCAAGGTCCTTGAAAGTATATTTTATGATTTTAGGCTACCTTCCCGAATCATATCTGATCGAGGGACCTCATTCACTTCAGGCGACTTTAAAAAGTTTTGTGACCTACATGGAATAAAACACGTATCGAACGCAGTCGCGTGTCCCAGGTCAAACGGCCAGGCTGAACGTTTCAACCAAACCATATTAAATTCACTAAAGAAACACAATTCTGGTAAGGATGAGCGTGACTGGGATACGTGGCTGGGTAAAATACAATGAGGTATAAATAATACTGTTAACGCTACTACCCAAAGAACGGCATCGGAGGTTCTATTTGGCTGTAAGCTTCCAGATGGTTTGGCTAATAAACTAGGCATTAGTGCTGACGAGCCAGCAGACACTATAAAATCAATTAGAGATAGCGTCAGTGCTAATATAGAGGCCGTTCAACAAAAACAAAAATTGCGCCATGACAGTGGTCGAGCACCCGCTGCCGTTTTCAGAGAGGGAGATCTGGTTAAGATCACACGTACCAATTACTTTAACAAAGGCAATAGTAGCAAGCTTTTATCAAAATTTATTGGACCTTATAAAGTGTCAGAAGTTCTAGGTAACGATAGATACAAGATTAGTAATGTTCCAGGATTCAACAAAAAAAATAAGTCGTGTGAAACTGTTGTTGCTGTGGATCGAGTAAGATCATGGATAAACACTATCGCCTCCGGTACTAATGCAGAAAAATCAAGTGATTCTTCTGTGGACTCATCAGATTATGACAGTGATGATCATCTTCCCTTGTCCAAACTGCAGCAACAGCGTCAATCGACCACAAAAAATAAATAACTATTGACCGAATGTGATGATTTTTGTTAGGGTGAAAATAAAACTTGTATTTTAATTAAATTGTAATATAATAAACATGTAGCCACCTTTCGGCTTTTCTTACGAATAATAAGCTCACATGCACCAGGAGTTGCACTCGTACGGATGGCCGAATGTGATGATTTTTAATTATAATTTGATGTAATTTGTTTACATAGAGGGTATTCTTGAAAAATCTTCGCTAGCGGGCGTTTTATATAACTTCCAATATGCCAGTTTTAATTCCTGTGTAATAAATCGTTGTCTACGGTTAATAATGTAGTGTCGTGTAAGGTAGTTTTAATAATTTAGTAATGTTAATGTAGATTTTTGATTATGGAAACGCGGCCACTAACGTGATTGGTCGGTTCCAAAACCGGCCAATCATGTGGAAGCACGGCTGACCAATCGGGGCGGGGTTGGTCGGTGGTGCGATGAGGCGGCAGACGGTTGTGAGATTTTGGACAGACAGGTTGTTGTTTTGGAAAATTGAAGTGATCATAAGAGAATCTTGAAGCAAATCAAATTATTTTGTTCAATTTTTTTTTTTTTTCTTTTTTTTGATTTGCAATTTTTAAGTAGTTACACTACTATATATAAATTGAAAATAGATGTCATATACTTCAGAAAAAGTGACCAAACCCTCCGGTGTCCGAGGCCAGATTTGAACTGGCGTCTTCAGCTTTCGCGGCTGACGTCCTGACCACTAGACCACAAATTATTTTGTTCAATTTTTTGAACAAAATAATTTGATTTGCTTCAAGATTCATAGATGGCAGCACCATCTCTCTCGCTATACCAGAATCACGTAAGAGATTCGGATAGGAGGTGCAAGCACGTACTGCGCATGCCCTTAGAGTATGGTCAACGGCGCCTAGCCGTTTCAAATTCAGAGATTGCATATACATGAGAAAATTTGTCAAGTTCCGCCGTGACCGGGTGGTCTAGTGGTCAGGACGTCAGCCGCGAAAGCTGAAGACGCCAGTTCAAATCTGGCCTCGGACACCGGAGGGTTTGGTCACTTTTTCTGAAGTATATGACATCTATTTTCAATTTATATATAGTAGTGTAACTACTTAAAAATTGCAAATCAAAAAAAAGAAAAAAAAAAAAAAAAAATTGAACAAAATAATTTGATTTGCTTCAAGATTCATAGATGGCAGCACCATCTCTCTCGCTATACCAGAATCACGTAAGAGATTCGGATAGGAGGTGCAAGCACGTACTGCGCATGCCCTTAGAGTATGGTCAACGGCGCCTAGCCGTTTCAAATTCAGAGATTGCATATACATGAGAAAATTTGTCAAGTTCCGCCGTGACCGGGTGGTCTAGTGGTCAGGACGTCAGCCGCGAAAGCTGAAGACGCCAGTTCAAATCTGGCCTCGGACACCGGAGGGTTTGGTCACTTTTTCTGAAGTATATGACATCTATTTTCAATTTATATATAGTAGTGTAACTACTTAAAAATTGCAAATCAAAAAAAGGAAAAAAAAAAAAAATTGAACAAAATAATTTGATTTGCTTCAAGATTCATAGATGGCAGCACCATCTCTCTCGCTATACCAGAATCACGTAAGAGATTCGGATAGGAGGTGCAAGCACGTACTGCGCATGCCCTTAGAGTATGGTCAACGGCGCCTAGCCGTTTCAAATTCAGAGATTGCATATACATGAGAAAATTTGTCAAGTTCCGCCGTGACCGGGTGGTCTAGTGGTCAGGACGTCAGCCGCGAAAGCTGAAGACGCCAGTTCAAATCTGGCCTCGGACACCGGAGGGTTTGGTCACTTTTTCTGAAGTATATGACATCTATTTTCAATTTATATATAGTAGTGTAACTACTTAAAAATTGCAAATCAAAAAAAAGAAAAAAAAAAAAAAAAAAATTGAACAAAATAATTTGATTTGCTTCAAGATTCATAGATGGCAGCACCATCTCTCTCGCTATACCAGAATCACGTAAGAGATTCGGATAGGAGGTGCAAGCACGTACTGCGCATGCCCTTAGAGTATGGTCAACGGCGCCTAGCCGTTTCAAATTCAGAGATTGCATATACATGAGAAAATTTGTCAAGTTCCGCCGTGACCGGGTGGTCTAGTGGTCAGGACGTCAGCCGCGAAAGCTGAAGACGCCAGTTCAAATCTGGCCTCGGACACCGGAGGGTTTGGTCACTTTTTCTGAAGTATATGACATCTATTTTCAATTTATATATAGTAGTGTAACTACTTAAAAATTGCAAATCAAAAAAAAAAAAAAAAAAAATTGAACAAAATAATTTGATTTGCTTCAAGATTCATAGATGGCAGCACCATCTCTCTCGCTATACCAGAATCACGTAAGAGATTCGGATAGGAGGTGCAAGCACGTACTGCGCATGCCCTTAGAGTATGGTCAACGGCGCCTAGCCGTTTCAAATTCAGAGATTGCATATACATGAGAAAATTTGTCAAGTTCCGCCGTGACCGGGTGGTCTAGTGGTCAGGACGTCAGCCGCGAAAGCTGAAGACGCCAGTTCAAATCTGGCCTCGGACACCGGAGGGTTTGGTCACTTTTTCTGAAGTATATGACATCTATTTTCAATTTATATATAGTAGTGTGTAACTACTTAAAAATTGCAAATCAAAAAAAAGAAAAAAAAAAAAAAATTGAACAAAATAATTTGATTTGCTTCAAGATTCATAGATGGCAGCACCATCTCTCTCGCTATACCAGAATCACGTAAGAGATTCGGATAGGAGGTGCAAGCACGTACTGCGCATGCCCTTAGAGTATGGTCAACGGCGCCTAGCCGTTTCAAATTCAGAGATTGCATATACATGAGAAAATTTGTCAAGTTCCGCCGTGACCGGGTGGTCTAGTGGTCAGGACGTCAGCCGCGAAAGCTGAAGACGCCAGTTCAAATCTGGCCTCGGACACCGGAGGGTTTGGTCACTTTTTCTGAAGTATATGACATCTATTTTCAATTTATATATAGTAGTGTAACTACTTAAAAAATTGCAAATCAAAAAAAAGAAAAAAAAAAAAAAATTGAACAAAATAATTTGATTTGCTTCAAGATTCATAGATGGCAGCACCATCTCTCTCGCTATACCAGAATCACGTAAGAGATTCGGATAGGAGGTGCAAGCACGTACTGCGCATGCCCTTAGAGTATGGTCAACGGCGCCTAGCCGTTTCAAATTCAGAGATTGCATATACATGAGAAAATTTGTCAAGTTCCGCCGTGACCGGGTGGTCTAGTGGTCAGGACGTCAGCCGCGAAAGCTGAAGACGCCAGTTCAAATCTGGCCTCGGACACCGGAGGGTTTGGTCACTTTTTCTGAAGTATATGACATCTATTTTCAATTGATCATAAGAGGTTATCAGAAGAATTTGGCAGGTTGTGCTTGATTGTTAACGATTGTAATAAAAAGGATTGAATACTGTGAAACCGAGTTTGGATTTATTAAACTCCAATACAAAGAAAGGTCAAATTCTTTCATACTTTTTTATTTTTATGTATCCCACATCTTCCAAGTGAAGAAGAAACATAAACCATAAGAATTTCGTGATTATTATTTTTTCAATGACATTTAATGATCTCGATTTAATTTGAAGTTAGATTTAGTGACGTGATGGTAAATTAATCGATATTGCTCCTGTATACAGCGTGTAACGAAAAAGTTTAAGGGCATAATTGCGAATAAATTTTTTTTCTTGGACGCGAATAAAACATTTTTTATTATTTACACGTCATCCTAGCCGGCCAAGCCGAAACCATTTTATTTTCTCGTGAAAATTGTTTTTTCTTAATTTCTCCTAATTAAAATACGATACCATTATGCCCTTAAACGGTTCACCAGCATTTTGTTACACCCTGTATTAATAACATTCCCTTATCTTCAGAAAAGTATCATCTTTCCATTTAAATAGATAAAGGTTTGATAGTAATACATTTTTAATTAGTTCGACTAGCTTTGTTAAAATGTGAGTGACGTGAATTGTAGATATAATTTGAAATATGATAAATTGATACGCCAGTAATTTGAAACGTTAGGATATTACAAAACTTAGGGCAACAAATTCAATTTCGAAAGGCACCTTTAAACTGTACTATTCATGTCATTTACCTGCCTAAAATTAATTTAAATTTAGTCTGAAGCAGTAAAATACAGAACCTTTACTCTGAACATTTCAAAGTTGTAAGTCAAGAAACTTTCAAACTCACACTTCCCAGATTTTATGGGTAAAGTTCAGTACACACGTAACCTCTTTATCGATAATAATAGTATGATGTGTGGTAGGTTGCACAGCACAGCGAATGTCATCTCGCTCAAATCTGGAGCAGAGCCCGACTGGGGAAGTACCTCCTTACAGAAAACAACAGCCAAATAGCCACTAGGCCCTACTCATAGTGTTGTGTTCCTGCTGGTGAGTAAGGTTGGCAAAGAGCTCAATGAGGACCCAGTGTGTTGACGATGAGAGACCCTCTTGCTCCTTTAGCCGTCAACACAGCGAATCCTCCCTGTAAAGGGTTAGCAACGCGCATGTGACACCTCTGGAGTTGCAGACGTCCATAGGCTACGGTAGCTGCTTACCATGAGGCGGGCCGTATGCTTGTTTGCCACCGTCGTAGTATAAAAAAAAATGTTGGTACAGTCATGTAAAAAAAAAAACTGCCTTTAATTTTCATTAATCAA
Organism: Pammene aurita; assembly: GCA_947086415.1. Classification (NCBI taxonomy): domain Eukaryota; kingdom Metazoa; phylum Arthropoda; class Insecta; order Lepidoptera; family Tortricidae; genus Pammene; species Pammene aurita. The sequence goes on from OX352296.1 coordinate 4,161,998, forward strand.
AACTGAACTGTAGTAAGTGTGTAGAAACGTATAATTCTCAAAAACATAAGCAATTTCATAGAATTATTTAAAAAATCGAACTAAATGACATAAAAGGTGTGCAATAAAGAGTATTTATGTTATGTTATGTTATGTTAAAATAAAAAATCTGTTGCTTTGTTTTACTGAGCTACACCACCCCCTCATAGTAGGATCTAGTGGGCGCAGACCTTATAATTATGTAATATCAATCTTCATTATGTACATTATAAATGGAATATATGTGTTTTTTTCTGATTTAGTTTGTACTTGTTCTGTATTTAATGTACCTAATGTTTTGAGAAATAATACCCGTTTCATTCATGCACTCTTTAATTTTACTTTAATTACATACGTCTGATTATTTTTAAGTGAAATCGAGATACACTGATAGCTACTCATAAAAAAGCACCACATAAGCAAGAAAGCCAAGTCCTGAACAGCTTTCAAATAATATTTAAAGAAAAACATATTTTCGCATCAAAAAATATGGATCAATATATCTCATCCCAAAAATAGCAAAGCTTATTAGCATCTAGCACAAAAGAGCTGTGGGTAATTATGACTTGCGATTTTCATCACAAAGGCCTCGTAATAAGGTCCATTGTGCGGCCAGTCGACCATGTTACCCGTCTTTTGTAGTAAAATGGTATTATAAAAATATTATTCAACTACCCGTGTAACGTTCTCAAGGCCATGTATTCTCATTGCTATGTCAAACTTTTAGGAGAACCAGTTTACTTTTGACCTTGAGGTCCGTGCTAATATTTGTAAGCTGGGACCAAACTTGTACTGAATCCGAGTTTACTCCCTTTGTTCCGTAAGGGATGAGAATAACATCCAAGGTCATTGTAATAAAAAGGCGGTACGTCACTATTATCTGAGTAAATGAAGGTCTTTTCCTCCTTAAATCTGAATTTCATTAAGCCTTAAACGGCTGTGGTTGAGTTGAAAACTAACGTTAACGTAGACCTGTGTTAGGTTTGGTTATACTTCGAAACGTTTTTCTTTAGCTATAAATAACTTCTCTGAGATGTGATTTTGTTTATAATTAATAATAAACGGGACTAATTTGTAAAATATGTCTTACAAAAGTTCGGCAATAACTAGTACAATCACTATCACTACATAGTATAAAACAAAGTCACTTTCCGCTGTCTGTCCCTATGTATTTACTTTTATTTATTTCTTTATTTACACATAAGTTAACAGTATTACACCAAAACACTTACGTGGTAATATAAAACGCAAAAAGCAACAAAATAAAATATTAGAAAAATTAAACTTAAAAGAACTGAAAACAATGAGATCATTATATATCCTATATAGTAACTCTAATTATACAATATTATGTATACACCTTAAAACCTTTCTGTAAAATACACCAGCATTATCTGCCAAAATGTCAATATCCTCCGACTCTATTACGATCTGGTTAAGAGTGGCTTGCGCTCTGTATGCTTAGATCTTTAAAACTAAGCAACGGATTTTGATGCGATTTAAATTTTAAATAGATAGAGTGATTCAAGAGGAAGGTTTATATGTATAATACATGCATAATATAGGAGAGGAACACTGATGATTTTAGAGGTTTCTAATGTGATGTCGTAAATAACCCCATTTTTTGCACTAACATTGCAAACGCTGGCTGAGTCCTAAGTGATAGATCAAAATAATGTACTACAGTATTGTACATCTTAAAAAGGTCTACAAAAAAGTCTGAGATGTTATATGTCGATCTCTTAGGGATAACCCACAATAACCATTTTTTATCCCGTGCGAAGCCGGGGCGGGTCGCTAGTATCTTAATAAGTGTTATAAAAGAAATTTTACATCACACCTGGCTATAATGTGAGTATTACCGCCCGCTACCCGTACGGTAAAACTCGCATTATAGACAGGTGGAGACGTAAACTTGTGTACTAACCACGGGCAGTAAAAAAGAAAGCCCTCTATCGCATATTTACAACCCTCGCCTGCGGCTCGGGTCCCAAATACCTGCGATTTCGGGCTTTCTTTCTTTTACAGTCCTTGGTAAGTAATGTACTATTAGTTCATATTTTTACTGACAATTATTTACCAATTACATAATTAAGCAAACATAATATTTCAAAGAGCGAGTACTCGTATTGTTTACCAAAGCAAACCCGATCATTAATTTATTTCTTCTAAAAAATAACTTAATAAACAGACCGTTGAAAATATGCCGCTCAATTACCGTCTACAAAAGTTATTAATTTGAGAACGTTTATTTTTGCTCATTACTCCCGTTATTTGAGTTTAGACAAAAAGCGTATTCCAATCGCTCAGTGCTCCTAGTTGGGCGTTCGGTTGAACCAGTGTTGGAAGAGTGAGGAGGTAGTGTTGGGTTTGCTATCGGAGCTTGCATATGCGTATGCTGGCTAGAGTAATCGTTGTACGACATATCTGACGGCTTGTTTAAGTGTTTTTGTACTGTCACTTGCAATATACTATTCACCACATTAACTGAGTCTGCTTAATATCCCAAATCCTCTTTTGGTGGTGCTAACTTCTTTTTGTGTTTTATCGAGTGCGGCAATTAGTTTGTGTCAAAAATAAAACCGAGTGACACTAATTTAATTAAGTCCATGGTAGATTTTAAAAATTTTTAGGGATATTTTTTCTGTGGAACATCGAGTTCCCGGTGCATTAGTACATACAAGTAAACAAACAAGGTGTTACTAAAACGTGACGACCTAGAAAAATGGCACATTTTTATACAGTCCGAAGAGAAATTACACTGGTTTGTCAAACTTGTAACTCAGAGGGCAACGGGAATATCAAGCAAGTTCACCTACAAGTAATTATCACGAGCACTGAAGTTTGAGTTTGAGGGACTTGACTGCGAGCACTCTGTGCACACTTATTGGGGAACTAAACAAAATTTTTAATTGAAGCTTATAAAGTTGCGGTAAGAAATGGAGGAACAATCTTGTGAACGAGTCCGTCATTAGGTCAGTCCGTCATTAGGTTTTATAACTAGCCCGGTTCGGACCCACAACTTGTCTAGTATACGAAGCCTTTTTTAAATATTCGTACTCTGACTTTTATTAAACCACGTGTGAAATGAAAACATTAGCGCACTTCTATATTTTTATATTTCAAAGGAACATTTTTGAAACAAGAAAATACCTAAGAAAATGCTAAGTAGACGAGATGTTATTATTCATCGGAGTTGTAATATAATTATTCGTATTTTTTTTTTTTTCCTTATGTCTGTATTGTTTTCTGTTTTTGGTTTACTTCTAGTGTATGTAACCTGTCTGTATTTTTCAACCGACTTCAAGATTTAGAAGGAGGAGGTTATCAATTCGTCGGGATCTTTGTTTTTGCTATTTGTTTTGTATGTTCACCGATTATTCGAAGACGGCTGGACCGATTTGGAAAATTATTTTTTTGTTTGAAAGCGTATACTTCACAGTTGGTCCCATTGTAACCATGTCAGGATCTGATGATGGGATCCTGGAGAAATCGAGGGAACTCTTCAACTATTATAGGCACACCTATGGTGATTTGAGTATTTTTTACAGCAGATCGAGTATTTGGTGTTGGAAAGTGGATGCTTAGTGAAGTCGGTTCTTTTTTGTTTAAAATTATATTGTTATTAATCTGTATTTTTGCGACAATAAATGCATTTTCAACCGACTTCAAGATTTCGAAGGAGGAGGTTATCAATTCGTCGGGATCTTTGTTTTTGCTATTTTTTTTTTTTTTATGTTTGTTCACCGATTATTCGAAGACGGCTGGACCGATTTGGAAAATTCTTTTTTTGTTTGAAAGCGTATACTTCACAGTTGGTCCCATTGTAACCATGTCAGGATCTGATGATGGGATCCTGGAGAAATCGAGGGAACTCTTCAACTATTATAGGCACACCTATGGTGGTTTGAGTATTTTTTACAGCAGATCGAACATTTGGTGTTGGAAAGGTGGATGCTTAGTGAAGTCGGTTCTTTTTTGTTTGAAACCATTTATACAAGGTATAATAAAAATACTGGTGATCCGTTTAAGGGCGTATTTGGTATCGTATTCTTATTATAAAAACCGGCCAAGAGCGTGTAGGGCCACGCTCAGTGTAGGGTTCTGTAGTTTTCCGTCCGTCACAGTAAGTGTCCCCACTTAAGAGTTAAAATAACACCGCCATGTAGGATATGATATGAGCGTTCCACGTACAGTGACATCTATCGGCAAATTAAGTATTAATTGCGCGCGAGCTTAATGTATGGAAGATGATTTTTATGGGATAATTCTTTATTGCGTGAACCGATTTTCACCGTTTTTATTTTATTTGAAAGCACGTCATTTCATTGTGATTTTGTAGAAATTACAGGTACAATAAACACCTGCTTATACGGTTAAATTACAAACTTAGTTCAGAAAATATTTTGTATTTTTTTTCAAAAACTATTCAACCTATTAAGTTCAAAATAATTTTACTAGAAAGTTTGTATAAAGTTCTAATTTTGAGATTTTTTTCATATTTTTAAAACCCATGGTTCAAAAGTTAGATGGGGGGTGGACACATTTTTTTTTACTTCTGGAGCGAATATTTCCGAAAATATTTACACTATCAAAAAATTATTTTAGTAAACCCCTATTCATTTTTAAATACTTATCCAACAATATATAACACGTTAGGGTTGAAATGAAAAAAAAAAAAATCACTCCCCACTTTACATATAGGGGAGGTACCCTAATAAAACATTTCTTTCCACTTTTTATTTTACCACTTTGTTGGCGTAATTGATATACATATTAGTACCAAATTTCAGCTTTCTAGTGCTAACGGTCACTGAGATTATCCGCGGACGGACGGACGGACGGGCAGACAAGGCGAAACTATAAGGGTTCCTAGTTGACTACGGAACCCTAAAAACTAAGAAAAAATATTTTTTTCACGCGAAAAAAGAATGGTTTTGTATGAAGGGTTGACTGCCTGGAACGACGTGCCCTATAAAAAAAATCCCGTAATTTTTATTTTTTCTCCTACTTTTATTAGTCGCAATACGATACCGATTATGCCGTTAAACGGATCACCAGTATCATTGTTACACCCTGTATAGTTATCAGACTTGCTATTTCGATCGTGCCCAAGGCAGTGAATTTCTAAATATTTAAAGTATTTTGGTATCATAGTAGACATCTTAATAAAAAAATAGGTATTCTCATTTTAGAAACCACTTATTCTGAAGAATTTCACACCAGTCATTGACCTATAGTTTTTGCTGAAGCACAATTGCATATAACAGTCTATCACCTAAATACTTATTTAATTGTCACTGCAATTTGAGCTATATATTCTCATAGTTAAGGTAACAATTACCAGGGCTAGTTTTACAAATCTGCCCTAATCATTCTAAGTCAACGAAAAAACGACAGTCAACTGTCAGTCCTTAGACACGTCGTATAATTTATTACTACATGTGTTTTGACAGGTTTTTTTAGGTGTTTTGGGGAAGTATTTCTGGAAACAAGAAACAGATCTCGAAAATTTGACGCGTTATTGGTGAGGGGCCGATTTAAAACAGGTGTTGGTAGATGTTTGTTTAGTAAAACATGTGGAAACGATTTGGCTTATTCGGTAAATAGCCATGTTTTTGTCAGTTTTAGTTCATTTAACCGGGAGGCATGGCCTACTGATTTTGAATGAAAGAACCGAGAGTCCTTGTAACAATCATATCATGTATTTACTATATAACAATTTAGAACTTTTTGGTTTGAATTGATTTATTCTTAACTTCGAAGTCTGGGTAAAGTCTTTATTTGGGTATTATTATTAACAGGTCAATTTATCAAGTTATAATTAGAGTACAGCCAGATGGTGGCATTATTGAGCAGAGAGGGCAATGGAGACGCTAAGGTTACATTTTATGATTGAATGACTAATTATTAAATTATTTTTTGTCTAAAACATAAACTTCTTGTTCAAGTACCTGTCCGTACCTGTCCGTTTAATACAGCAGTCACAAAGTCACAACGGAAATAAAACCCTTCTTCCCCTTAGCGTTTGTCTCGGCTTGGGGTCCGCTTGACAACGTAATCCCATGAATTGGCATATGCACTACTGCCATCTGACCTTCCAACCCAAAGGGGAAACTAGACCTTATCGGGATCAGGTCCGGTTTCCTTACGATATTTTTCTTCACCGAAAAGCGTCTAGTAAATATCAAATGATATTCCGTAAATAAGTTCCGATAAACTCAGTGGTACGAGTCGGGGTTTGAACCCGAGACCTCCGGTTTGAAAGTCGGACGTCTTACTAGGCTACAAGCGCTCTAACGGAAATAAAACCCAATAAATCTTTTCCGTCCATCCACCTGTCAATAAACCGACTTCAGCAGTTCAAATCGACCACCAATAAAAGATTCAGCTCTGAAACTTAGTTTGACAGTTTGAATATACAGTGTGGAAAGATAAGTCGGGCCCTGGAGGGAAACTACCTTAAAACGTTGAAATAGCTCAATTCACTGAAAGGAAACATTGATTAATCTTTTTAAAGGGACATAACTGCATTTTCAAATTTTTGGAAAAGAGTACAGTTTAGAAAAAACTATTTGTTTTGTAATTTTTGCCATAAATATTTTTTATGACAATTTGATGCCAATCGATCCTATTTCCAACAAGGATTAAAACTTCTTAATACCAACCAAGTTTAGGGCACAAGAGAACCCATAAATAATAATAAAAATATTTTTCACACAATTAGTATGGAAAAAAGTGAAAATTAAGAAAAAAACTGTGAATGCAGTTTTAGTTTTTAGAAAAAATAAAAGAATGTTTCCTTTCAGCGAATTGAGCTATCTCAACGTTTTAAGGTAGTTTCCCTCCAGGGCCCGACTTATCTTTCCACACTGTATAGCTCTGCTCCTGACTGTCCCCTGTCAACATCACCTGAACGATTGACACCTAAACGAGAGTCCCTTATACGAGTAGACCTGTCTGTCTGTACACACTTTCGTTTTTCGAAGAAACGAAAAATACCCTTTGAAACGATTTCGAAGAAATGTTTTGATTGGAATTTGATATTCAATGGGATTGGACCTGCCAAAAGTGACGAAGTGACTATCTTGTGCGATGAAAACCGATACCGTTTTCATGGTGCTTCCTGGATGTAAGTAGTAGCTAAGTTAGATAAGGTATATGTAGAATGGGTGTATCCCATTCAACAACAAGTTGTTTCGCAGTTTGGCGAAGTTTTGTAGTAGTTTTAAGTATTTTTATTACGGACCAATAAAACATTAAGAAATAATATATATGTCGTCGGCACTCTATGCCAATGAAACTATAATAATGAGACAAAAGTGATCAAACCTATTGATAAGTTCATTGAAACCCAAGTTGAGCGCAAGTTCATTTTTTTTTTCGTTTCACGGTGATTTGAAATCATTACATTTTTCATTTAGCAGTTTACAAGTAAAATATTATTTTTATTTGTAAAATGTATTCTAGACAACAACGAATTATTTTAGAATATAAGTTTTATATCGAAATATAAACTAGTTAACCTTAACACTTTGTTATATTATCAGTTAAATACCTCTTAAACCGAAACGTCCACATAGAGTTAGACATATGTATCCTTTGTCCTTGATATTTTGCAACGATAAATCAATGGCAAGTTGTTACGTCTGTACAGTGCTTTAACGCCATAAACGCCAAGTCGTACAAAAACCCTCCCTAGAGCTCAGGTGGACGTAGGCAACTCTAGGACAGTTCAAAACTTCGCCTCGGTTCGGCAAAGTTAGGTATAGTTCGGTAACTGGGACCATTGTATGGAGTTGAAGTTTAATTTCGAACAGATTACTTCAATAGATAGAGCAAATGAGACTCGCACTTGTTGCTAATATATACAGATAAAACACGGAAATCTCTTTGTGGATATAGTTATAATAACCTATGCCATCTTCTTGCAATTTAATATTACAACGGAGTTCATTATGGTATATCCACGGTACGATTTGTAAATATTTTTAACGGTATTCGGTGTAAAAATGTACTTATAAAATAATTAAAACCTAAATATGTGAGATCGTGTACCGAAAACCAAATCGATACTTGTATATATAATCACTAAACTGTTTTAATTTAAAACTGCAATGGTGCGCGATATGGCTTTTCTGCGCACTGATAAGGTCAGTCCAGACAAGTGCGCCTAAGGGGCAACTACCTACAATATCGAAATATCGAAAACCACAGATGTTAAACTACTAAAGCAATCTTACAACCACACAACTACGTGTATAGTTACTTGGCAAAAATAATTGGGTTTAGTAGTATAACATCTGTATTTTTGGATACTTCGATGTGGTAGGAACGCTTGTCCCGTAGGCGCACTTGGCCTGACTGACTTACTATAAGAATTAATTATCGGGACTTTAGTAACTGCAATTCTGTAAAAGCTTCACAATATAGCATCTAGAGGTAGTTAGTCTTTTTTCCGCAGCCAGTGCGGAGCAAAGTGGTTTTTTGATTGAAACGAGTTGAGGATGTCGGATGTTTAATTTGGCAGAATGTTTGCGGATGCAGCTTGAAACACAGCGAGTGAATTAAAGCTCTTGCTTTATCTGTTTGATTAAATAAATTAACAAGATACGAGACTCATCCATACAGGGTGCACTGAAAAAAATACATGTTTGCTACAACGAAGATTTTATTTAATGTAACACGCATCTTGACTGCATATGATCTTTTTTTTTGAGCTTAGAAAAATATTGACAGAACGATGTACAGGGTTCTTTATTAGGCACGATACATGTCACAACTGTCAAAGTGCCTACGCCGTCATTAAACATACTTAAATATATTTGTATTTATAGTAAAGCTATGCTTTCGTATTTGTAAATGTTATATTAAGTATTTAACAATATTTTGACAGTAGTTATATGCACGAAATATTTTATTTTTATCATTGTTAATGTTCTTGTGAATGTTACACAATAAAATACCTATAGAAGAAGAGGTTCGAAACGGATGGTTCGATTTTTAAATATTTTCTCGCGTCATCTGTCATTAGTATCTCTAAGCTATACCTGGATAGTTTTTAATGTTTAAAGCTTATTGTGATTCTTATTTAAGTAAAGGCATTTGCTTGCTCTGTTATTGTGCGTTTGGTTGGAGAGTTAAGGAACAATCAGAGGCAGGTCCGAGTGGGATACAACAACAAAAGCCACTTCGTAGTCCACCAAATCTTTTACCATCACCTAAAACAATTGTTTTATTATTTAGTATTATTTCACGTTTGTAATTTTTCACGTGTCTCTAACATGATAATCAGAACGAAATTGTGTTTTTATTGTTGTGTTGTATTATTTAATCTGCAAATTGTTATTATTTATTCACAAATGTGAACTCTTAATCATGTTAACTAATCGTCTGTTGGTGTGCTTGCAGTGTGTTTAAATTGAACATTTAGAACAGGTTGCCAACTACTGTTTCTATGTTTACTCAATTTCTAATCTCAAAAAAAATGAAGTATAGTTAAAGTAATGATATAGTTAGATATGGTAAATAAATATATTATTATTCCAAACATTTTATCAGCAACTAAAAATAAAATGCATCTTAGTTGGACTAAATTAAGAAAAAATATATTTATAACGGGTTACTCACGTAATTACGGCGACGGCTACAACCGTACGTACGTAGCCGTCGCGCTGCCGTCGCGGAAGGCAGCTCGTGAAAATGGTCATTTTAAATTGACCGAAACATGTCGAGCAAAAATCGACATAAATTACGTGAGTAACCCGTTATAAATATTTTTTTATATGTTAGAGTCTCACGAAAGATTTATAGTTAAATTTTTTTTCAGTGTGTGTGTGATACTCGGTGGTCACGTGACGATCTATACAAGATGAAGTGTAGGATTTCAACCACTTCCCGGTGTCTTATTGAGCTAAGATTTGGTATACTTTCGTAATTTACATGACAATACTATCTACTAGGTCAGCAATAACAGTGTGTAACAAAAAATATTTTTGGGAGTTACTCGTTTTTGAAAACGTCGAACTACATCGTTATCCTATAAACACTGCCGCAGCGTAAACCACTGAAATTAATTGTAGTGTACATCAAATAGGCTTCTAATTAGTACATGAACCCGTAATTATTTTAGCTGATAGAGGTAGGTTCCTCTACTGCCCCCGGCATATCTGTCTTTTCGCCCACAAAAAGGAGGCTTGTTGGGCAACGTATAATATCCCAATATTATGCCAATTTGATATCACTTTTTTCCTGTTCTAATCGCATCGCACTCTTTATAGCGCCTATCTAAATATATAACGTGCTCAGGAGGAAGAGAAAGTCAACAGAAATAATAAATACTGTACAAGTTTAGATCAACATCGCCAAAAAATATCGACTTTTTAATTATTTTTGTTCATAAAAAGTAAATATTCCGGGTACAACTATCTCTTTAAAGCAGGGGTTCCCAAGCTTTTTTTAGGCACGCCTCCCTGTTGCCTAAAATGATATTCTCACGCCCCCCTTCGCTTCGATGTAAGGAAACGGAAGTCAATGGTCTAGCTAGCCCTGTTCAATTTTCCCGACGCCCCGCGCCTCCCTTAAAATGTGGCCCCCCAGTTTGAAAACCCCTGCTTTAAAGGAATTGGTACTTTTTTGGTAAAAACTATATGTTAGAATTATAAAAGATACATTTTTTATTCGTTACTCTAGCGTAGTATATTATTCTAGTGTCGATGAAATTTACTATCATATTAAGCTGCCTTTAAGACAAGGTTGCCTTCTAAAAAATCAAAAGGTAAATAAAACGTATCGAAAATTTACATTACTTAATTATTAGCTAGACGATAATTAAATTTGCATATTATTTAAATTGTATTTATGAGCAATACGAATTTGTGTTAAAACACAAATGAGTAATACAATTTTCAAGAACATTTAGGTACCTACTAAGTTATTCACAACATTACGTGTTATTTACTTAAAACATCTGTTGCATAGAAAACATAAACGTCCTGATCATCTGACTTTTTTATGTATTTGGGATTGGTCCCATATCTAGTAAAAGCTGTTTAATCGTTATTATAGACAGATAGATAAACACTTTATTTATTCTCACAACATACGTGGTAGTTACAAAGACTGATAAAAAAATACACACGGCCTCCTAGCTTAGTTGGCAGTGACCCTGCCTACGAAGCAGGTCTTCGGTTCGAATCCTGGTCAGGGCATTTATTTGTGTTTATCACGGATATTTGTTGAGTTATGGATGTTTTCTATGTAGGTATTTAAGTAATTATCTATATCTATCTATTATATATATCGTCCCCTAGTAGCCACAACATAAGCCTTACTGAGCTTACTGTAGGACTAGGTTGATTTGTGTAGGATTGTCCCATTAATATTATTTATTCATAAAAAAAAATTGGTATAAACTTAAAATAAAACTATTTAAAATTACAGTGCGATATAAAAACAAAAAAACATAAAAGGATATTAACCATGTTTCGTAGCAGAGAATTGGCGCATATGATTTGCATATTCACCTTGCATATGAATAAAGGTTGAAAAACACACTTTATTGTAATAATTTCACTGTTGACTCACGTAAGTATTTGAAGTCACTCGGTGTGAGCTTGGAGAGCCATTTTCAATGTGTTGTCAACACGGACGGGTTCCACCGCTTGAAAGTGGAGACCTAGGTTCTCCAAAATATGTCACGCGTAATAATTAAAAATACGTCAGTTAGACCGTAAATGATTGTAATATTAATGACTCACGACAGTAAAAGTTTGAAAACTCAGTATAATATTTTGATTGCTGATTGTACTTTGATTGTATCCAATCAAGCTTATCAAAGAGCTTCAAAACAAATTCAAACCGAGTTTATTAGGTAGTTAAAGCCTGTAATAACAATGGTTTAAACATAAAGATAGTTATCAAAAGATCCGAAGAAGTACAAACGACAAATAGTCATGCTATTATATTGTTACGATATCGTAATTATATCCTTACCGGCTTTTACCACGCAAACTCGCCCCATCAGTTATACCTTATTTTGTCCCTAAGGGTTATTATTTTTTGTGCCGCCTTCTTTTCCTATTAATAAGCTGTAGTCCTGTAAGACGGCTATCACACTGCCGCGGATACGCATGCGACGCCGATGCGCGAGCGAGATAGCGCGTGCGTATAGCGCTGTCTCGTTCACCGGAGCGGGACGCGGCGTCAGAGTGAGATCCGCCTGAAAGCCCTGTTACATTTTACTTTTTTTAGTGTCCTAACTAGCATCCTCATTAGGATCCTAACTTTTTTCAATACTAAATTTACTAGCTAAATGCGGTTACACTTGACTAAATTTAGAAACTAAATCAGTTAGGAAGCTAACTAGGACAAATGTAACAAGGCTTTAAGCTGTAGACCTCGCGAGCATAGCTAAAACTGGTATTAGACATTGCAAGTTGTAGAGCCCAATCTGTTGTGTACCCTGACCTGTCTCTCCCTAACTATTAACTTCACTATCGCTCCGTCAATAAATGCAAAAGTTTGTATGTTTAGATGGATATTTGGATGATTGTTCTTTTTTCACACAAAAACAGCTGTGTAGTAAGGAGTTAAGTACACAAGTAGATTTCAACCTAGAAAGAAGACCTAAGACACATTTTAGCCCAGAATTTACTTCATAGGGAGGTGAAATAAAGGTATAGAGGACGGAAGTACTGAGCGAGAAAAGCGGGGCGAGATTGACAATTTCACGACTAAGCAAAAAAAAAATGCAACTAAGTCTTAGTTGCATTTTTTTTGCTTAGTCGTGTGCAAAAAAAAATGCAACTAAGACTTGCTGCGTTAGTGACGTGACAGATGAGGCTAGTGTGATTCTCTGAAATGGCGGTACGCGATTTTGTATAGGTAACTCAAAAGTGACTAGATAAAGTCCAGGTAAAATATGGTTCTTAATTAGGTACGTTGTTTACCGCAATAAAACCCAACATAATAAGGTTACATCTTAATTGCGGTGCTTATTAAAGCCGGCCTAATTACGGGACTAGTGCCATTTCAAATTAAGAAAACCGGTTTTTACTAATTGCCTTCTTTAAGCGCAAATTGAAAAGGTTTACGACGTCTAGAAATGAAGTGAAGTCTAAATACAGGTCTCCGTGAATCTTGCTTGAAATTTTAGTTTTATTTTTGATTTTACTACTAGTATTTTGAGAAGTTATTGTAACTACTGCGAAAAATAAATTTACCATAAAACGGGGTGAATATAAACGATTTTCAACTTCTAACACATTTTTATAGTTAATGAACTAGATTCAATTATTACATATATACCTTTTTGTGATTAGTTTAACTTTGTGTTTATAAAAAGTAATTTTCTTAAAAAATAATCAGAGTGCTGTTATGATTATGAACATAATATGCGTACAACGGGGTCAGTAGACACGGCAAGGGAGTGACTAGAAAATTGCAATTTCAGTTGTAGGTAACAAAATTGTTATTATTGGATAATGTTTAGTTTACGGACGTGGCTAGGAGTATAAGTACCTTTAAAACAGTCTGTTTAAAGAAAAAAAAAACTACTGGTCGAAATTGGTCGCCATCATGAGCGGTACGAGAAAAAAAAAATGTATTTACTATAAAGATAATTATCAATGGATCTAGACCAGATTTTCACAACCAGTGGGGCGCCCCACCTGGGGGACGTAGAATGATTCAAGGGGGGTGCAGCGAAAGACTCCAGATTTAAACTGTAAAACTGTATAAGGTCTGTGCGCGGACGGTGCCCGGTTTTGACACCCCATTTCAGCCCCTAGGAGGACGTAGTGTTTTAGCATAACCTTGGGTGAGGCGCATAGGGTAAAAGGTTGGGAATCTGTAGAGGCTTAGCCAACGTGGCAATCGTTAACGCTCCGTGGCGTAACGTAGTCATCTCTCTCTATCACTCTTCCATATTCGTGCGACAGTAGGAGCGGAAACGATTGCTGATCTAGATACTTCAACTTGTAGTCGAAGTTGACTTTCTTATAATTTTATATGAAATTTCCATGAATCAAATCTCTGGTTTTTAATATGTATAAAGGCTTCAGCTTATGTACGTCCCAAGGGTAGAGTTAAGAGAGTACCAGAGGGCATATTTTTAGGGCGTTTTAATTACTTAATTTTCAGCTGTGGGAAATCAATGGAACGGTATTTTGACTTTTTAATCTTGATTTATTACCGATATTTCTACTGCAAATTACTAGTGCTGCAGTAGAAAGGAATAAGTACTGCACTAGTGTTGAGTGTATAGTGTGTGTATGTGTGTGTGATAGTAGTAGTAGTAGTAAAACACTTTATTGCATAAAACAAGTATATGACAAACAAAAATATTGTCAGTGTGTACAAAGGCGAACTTATCCATTTAAGGGATCTCCTACAGCTAACCTTTAAGCAACTGAGAGAAATCGGTCAGACGTGGTAGACAAAGATTTGTACATTACTTGTACATAACGGCAAAACTACGGAGAAGTTACTAAACCTAGATACTATAGGTAGTAATTTTGAATAGAATGTCAGTTTATGAATGAATTCATTGAAAAATTGGGTATGCAATTATGAACCCGATAGTACATTACTAGAGATTGCGACTGGATGAATATAACATACCCACGTTTTGAAAGTATATCATTTAAATTATTAATTTATTAAGAGTTAAAAAGTGATATTTGATTAAATTTTCTCTTTTACCCTGTATACATTTGACTTGTTACGTATACCACAAAAACATGTATAAGCCGCACCAAAAACCCTCTCCCAGGCCCGTTAACAAGCTGCGGTTGGTTAAAAATCCTAATTGAAATTATTAATTCATTTAGAACTAAAAAGACATATTAGATTACATTTTCTCTTTCACTCTGTATACATTTGACTTGTTACGTATACCACAAAAACATGTATAAGCCGCACCAAAAACCCTCTCCCAGGCCCGTTAACAAGCTGCGGTTGGTTAAAAATCCTAATTGAAATTATTAATTCATTTAGAACTAAAAAGAGATATTTGATTACATTTTCTCTTTCACTCTGTATACATTTGACTTTTTACGTATACCACAAAAACATTTATAAGCCGCACCAAAAACCCTCTCCCAGGCTCGTTTACCGGCCACCGTTGCTTAAAAAATCCTAATTAACAAGAAAGTTGTGCAAAAACCCTGCAAAAAGGGACGGATTAGGTTTTCGGCGAAAGGAAAAGCTACGTAATAACTGCCTGTAGAATTCATTTTTGAAACGGTCACCGAGGGGACTCATTTCAGCTACCTTATGAGCTGACGAAATTTTTTAAAGGTAATCACTAACATTTTAGGTACATTTAACTTGTGTTAACGGCTTACTAATATGTGGCCGAAAATTGTATTGCAAATTAACGCTTCTCAAACTATTTTTCTCGTAGTTTCATTTGGCAGAATCATCAGATGGAATAATATCGTTCCGCATACCTATTTTTTGCATTGTTTTTGGCATACTAACCTAACCTATGCGGGTGCGTCCCACGAGATATAACTCCATAATATATAATTTCATATTAATAACGTTCACAAGATATAATGAACGTTTGCTTTAACATCAAAATCTAAATTTTTATTAGGAATAACGGTCAATTAAAATAATACTCATTTTGTATAATGATTTTTTATATAACACTCATATACTCTAAATTCAGTTTATATAACATCCATAACGTATATCGATCAGAGTATATACTATCTTTAAGTATAATGATTTTAAAATATAATAGCCTATGATATACTAAATAGGTTATAACTGCTACCCCTATACAAAACAAGCTGTTGCCAGAAAAATAGGTTAGGTTAGAACTGCGACCCCGAGAGAAAACAACTGCTGCCAGGAAAATGGATTAGCTTAGGTTAGAACTGCGAAAGACCCCACATTATGCATTATGCATTTTGGTGTTAGATGTATTGAGTAATAGTATATATTATAAATGACAGCGTTTTACATAAAATAAAACGCTAATTATAAAAACTTACAAATTTGAGATCTAAAGTAAACATTGAGATAGGCACAACTGTTGTTAGTCGTCTCTGTCCCTTTCTAGCATAGACATCCATACGCTCCTTCTCGCTCACACAGAACCCCCTCTACTTCCATCAGGAAGGTAGCTGAGGTTTCTGCGTTCATTTTTACTTCATTGTCTCAATATTTCATCTATAATTTATACCAGGCAGGTTTAAAAACTTTAGATCTCAAATTTGTAAGTTTTTATAATTAGCGTTTTATTTTATGTAAAACGCTGTCATTATATAAACTATACGAAATTTGAGATCTGAAGTAAACATTGAGACGTGTTTGTTATCGCCTGGTGGAAGCGTAAGACGCCAAGCCAATGTGACAATAAAACAGCAATGAATGTTCAATGCGATGATGTATGGCAACACCATGAATTTTAATAACTGTGTAGCGAGAGGTGGGTAGATTGTAAAGTTATGTTTATAAATCTATGTTGTACCCACAGATGGAACTAACTTTACAAGTTATTATAGATATAGGTACCTGTAAGTATTCAAGAAATGTTTCACCAGAAAAGACCTTCGCAATGGTGATCTAATTAAAAACAAGGTAAAACAAAATCTAATGTTAACTTAATCTTATGTTAACTGACTGAGTATGAATCTCCAGGAAGAGATCATAATTAACCAGCACAATGGTGAAGGTATGTAAGTGGTTCACTTAACCTTCTATTATGTAAACAGAATTTAAAAAATAAATAAAACATAACAGTTATGTTGTTGTATTTTTTATTTTTTATTTCTCCTTTCCTCAACAGATATGTTAGGAAATTACAGTAATTCCCAATTGCTCAGTGACAATTTGTAGAAATAAAACAAGGTACCTTTTATTTCCAGAGATTGTAGGATTTACAAAGGTATACACTGAATAGATAATTATTATGTACTTAATTGGTCATCAATCATCATAATGACATTATATATATAAAATTATTCAGTCAATTTAGGAATTGTTGAAAGCTAATAAAGGATAGCTTTACGATATACATAAATTATAATTAATAAAGAAATGCGTTTGTTTTGTTGTAACAGCAATTAATTATGAACATAATAAAACTATTTCAGTAAGTAGCTTGTTAACAAATAAGAAAACATTTATCCAATGTTTACATGCCGTTAGGTTGCTAAAATACCATTTTTGTATGAGTATGCGTTGTTACATATTACATTTACCACAGGTGAATGCACTTAATTTTGTATATCTATTTTAATATACGAGTACTTAGTAGTTTTAAAATAATTGATTCTAGTATATGTACTCCCCTAGTCCAACAAACTGTTACACAGTTTGGCGAAACTATAAAATATTGTATTGATTAAAACATCTTTTTGGTAATAAAAAAAAAAAAAAAAGTGAGTTCTTCATCTTCTTTTTAGTACAATGTTACCAAGGATATGGATACTTTTTGTTTTGTGAAGACTTATGGCAAGTTTCTTGGCTTGGCCAAATTGCCACACCTGTAGTTGAAACCTTGAGACTTTACTCTATATACAATTATAGGTATGTGTACGCTGGGTGAATTTAATGAACGTCACATACAGTTGGAAATGCTACTTTTATACTTATATAGATCTTATAAAAATGTGGCTATATTTTGAGTCCTTACAGGGTATTTGTTTTAGTTGTGACCATTTATTTGTTTGTTCATGAGACAAAACATACCAGAATATACATTATGCCGTAATCAGGTATTGCTATAGCTATTTTGATCAGTTTCAAAAAGGCTCTAGTCTAAACAACAAATTAAGTTATTATAGATCGGTCATAACGCTTATATTAGACCTAGAATTCAATCTGGCCAAATTAAAAGAATGTTAACCTTGACAGTAGGAGCCGAAGTCTACCCTTTTATTCCTTATTACTAAATTAAGGATGCTATTATTTGAACTGCATAGATTCATAGGTCAACACTCTTTTAGATAAGTGTAATGTTCATATACCTCATTTACAGCCAGAACTTGGCCTTAACGAAGAGATACCCGTTGCCAAGTGGGGTCAAATTGCTTAACAAATGTTATGTTTATGTATGGCACTCCGATACTACAAAAATAGTTTTACAAAGTAGCTACTTAGCTCTGCTAGGTTCTGATAGGATCCGAACTAGATCTATCCTGGACAGGATTTGAATGAACTGAATCAATTTCTCCTCAATATACTATAGGTACTGCCTAGAAAAAACGCCAAGTTCTGTCAACATTTTCTTGAGTGTAATTACACCACTGCCTCATTTCGATTTAGTACATGGGTACTGACAAGAGTTCAGATACTTTGGTATTTACGAAAATGCATGTATTGTTTACTTAACGCATCAGACAATGATTTGATGAACAAATAACAATATTAGTCTTAATATATAGGCAAGGCCGAACTCGCACTTAACCATGGATATGGGTACTTCGAAATTCGTTTTCACTAATGTATGTAACTTTTCTGTACAAACTGCTTTGAAATCACTTGCGATTTTTTATTATACATAGTTATTTTCAATCAATATTGGCAATGGTAATGGAAACATATAGCATTAAGCTAAGCAGTATAGGATACTTGTATTTATATCAACAAGTTAAACTTTCCTTCAACTAAGATTAACACTGGATTTCGGGAGCTAGACTGCTCCTAATTTTGTTTATCCACAATTGCCCAGGTGTTGACCTGGCACACTAACACACTCGTAGGGCTTAGCGTCTCATCCTAATTTTAATAATGTAGATAAATTCGGTACGTGAAATGTGGAACGCTTCACGATTTTGCGTGTTTTCCCTGCGCAGGGAAGTAGGTAAATGTACTGATGTAGCAAATACTCTACTATTAAAAAATGGTTAAGACAGACCAAGAGTCTCAAGTACTTAATTGATTGCACCTCATGTTTCCAGTTGTTCACTATATTTAATCAGAAACAACCCAATACTGGTTTTATGCAAACCTTAGATTTAAAAGCACTAAAAACTTCGATGAATGAGGTGTTTGTTAACCAGAGACCGCTTTGTTGGCACTCTTTGCTGTAGCAAAGAAGGCTCCAGTTCTGGGCAAGACCGTTTTATTTTCAGGTTTTTGAGGGAGTTTTCCTGTAGGATCTGAAATTCCCGTCCCAAACCATTAGAAGATAGTTTTGAGAGCATTACATAGTTTGTGTACTCATGATGTCTTAACCATTCAAACGAGGTATTATATGTCTTTTTTAGTAATTAAATAACAGATTAAATAAAGTATTTGTGTGCTCATGGCAATGGCAACACTTGTACATGGACAGATCACAGAAATCTGCAATTTTTACAATACCGAAATATTATAAGTCTAGTCTCAAAATATTTACAAGTAAGTTGTCAAACGGCTTGTAGGGGCATTTTTGTACATTTCGGTTTTCAATATGCTTGCCTACGCAGCAGCATGATAGTTTCCCTGCATCGAGGACAGGTTATTTTGGAACCCTTTCTGATGCTTTTCTGAGGTCTAGTCTCTAGAGACTCGGTAACATAGATTCCAAATAATAATGATATAACTATCATATTTTTATACACCTTTGCGCAGGTGGTCACAGTCAATTTTATTTGCACTTTTATTATAAATTAAAATTAATGCCCAGGAGGCAGTTAATAAATAATGTTGCCGCGGTTGTGGGCTCCTTGCTCTTCTGCGCAAGCTTGCTCCTTCTGGATAGTCAGCCTTGCGCAGGCAGTGTTTAGAGGAGGCTTATGTGCCAGTCAAAATGTAGAACGCTTTCCCAAATGAGCATGTCATCCTTGCGCAGGCGTCATGCTTATCTTATCATTAAAATTTTACTAGAAATACTGTCTAAAGGGAAATATTGTACTTCAAAAGCACTTATAAGAAATACTCGTTTTAAACGAAACTTAAGAACTGTCGCTCTTGTATACAGTTGCGTATCAAGCATGTATCAAGTTAATAAGAAAGTAAGTAACTCGTATCAAATTTTAAAAGATAAAACCGTACAGTACGGTTACTTGTAAATCAATACTTACATTATAGCAATTATAACATTTACAACTGCATACAAGAGTATACTTTTCTTAACAATTTCAGCATACTAGGCTATCGTCGCCTAGTACTCACAACACAAGCCTTATTGAGCTTACCGTGGGACTAGGTTGATTTTTTTATTTATTTGTCCCATAATATTTATTTATTTATTTTCTCAGCACAATATAATGACAACTATTTACCGTTATAGATTTGTTACTTAGCTTGTGTCTCTGAGAGTAGAAATACAAGACCTTTAACGGGAGCTTTATCAATCCACACTTTTTAACAAAAGTGAATATTTTTGGGCCACATATTTGTAACAATTGTAACCTCAACGGTAATGTGCATATTGATATCCCGATCCTCAAGTTCAAATATCTTTCAAGTATAAAATTGAGGGTATGTTCCTCACACTTAAACATTTAATATAATTTCCTGCCATATTTAAACAAGTATCGGTAAATAACGCGATTTAGTTATGTATGTAACACCAATGAAAGTCATGTCATAATTCAATTAATGAATTTTCGGAATTTAAGGTTTAACACGTCTTGAGAGTAGGCACATCTGTGCGATACGCAATTCTACTTGTAAAATTGGAAAATATATCAAGTGTTAATAATATATTGAATAGGATAGCCGCATATATAGATAGGCGCATCCTTTTAATTTACTTGATTTTATTATCACTTCACTATTTTGGATCGGTTCCTATTTGCTTAGGGACAGCAACTTCAAAATTATATTTCGAACGGTAAAAACCGTTAGAAACTGTTTTTCAAAGTATAAAGCTAAACTATTTCAAAAAACTCACCAGCAGTTTAGCTGACGACCTTTCAGATTGAAAAACAGCAAGCCAAATGTAAAAATGAACGCAGAAACCTCAGCTACCTACCTGATGGAAGTAGAGGGGGTTCTGTGTGAGCGAGAAGGAGCGTATGGATGTATATGCTAGAAAGGGACAGAGACGACCAACAACAGTTGTGCCTATCTCAATGTTTACTTTAGATCTCAAATTTCGTACAGTTTATATAATCTGAGATATTAAGAACGTTATACATAATGATCGTTATACACAATGATATTTTACTTAAATACCGTTATACGTAACAAAAATAGATATTTGATGTTATATCTAACGTTAAAAAAAAAAGGAAAGAAATAAACAAGTTAGGTTACTATTTTATGGTAGTTATGACTGTGTAAAAAATGTGTGAAGTATTGTGATACTGTAATGTAAGTGTGATGTGTGAAATGAACGTCCCTTTCCCGCGGATCAACCAAATCAAGAAAGAATGAGAAGCGCCCTGGCACTTGAGGAGGTTTCCCGTCATAGCACCCCAAGAGGATGATCTACCTAGTTGCCTACTTCAATTGAAGTTACCTTCGTTTTTTCTGAGATTATTATAGTGCGATTGTCGTCTTGCGATTTCTGATAATACGATTTAAAAACTCTCCATTTTGACTCTTATTTTCTTAAATGTATCACTAATAATGGAAACAAGCATTCTGGTTTAAATTTTTCTTTGATATGGCTGAACAAAATAAAGATACATGGGCGAAATCAACCGTTATTTTTCTAATCTTAAAAATACGAGGTATAGGTAGGTGTTATTAAATATCACTGTTGAGAATCTGACTTGGCAACATACGTCTCTGTGTCATTTAACTGAAGCCTTCTAAGTGAAACAAAATATGGCTTCCGTATTATGTCTCAGTTATTACCGAGCGATTCGCCCTGCAATACTAATGCATACCATCAAAGGAACAGAGTTATAATAGACTACTATTATAACTCTGTTATGTGTGTGTATCTTAGGGATAAGATATAAATAGCTGTTTGATGAAGAAAACCATGTTTATCTTCACTCACATTGTAAGACCTCTAAAAAGTGTTCGAAAACGGTAGGCAATGGCTAGCATTACCACAACCGATTTTACTATGATAAGCTAACACGTAACGTAATTTTAACTTTACATGCTCAAATATTGATAGGTTATGGGTTTTGATAACATAATGTACACCGGCACGCGCCCGCGCGTTCGCCGACACGCGCCCGCGCGTTCGCCGACACGCGCCCGCCCGACCGCCGGCACAATCGAGTTGGCCATGGCGGTGCAATACAGGTCATTCTATGGTTTCCGAACACGGAATTTAGGATAAATAATATGAGTGTACTCGCCTGCGGCTCCTTTCATAAAACCACACTCGTATTTTAAGGACCCTTATTACCTGATGTTACGTTACTCGTTGCAATAGTGGTGGTAATTACATACGGTTTCCGAACGCTGTATAGAGGATTTATGATATTAGTGTATATAAAAGTATTAAAAGTACACATCATTATCTTAAATAACTGTAGGTATAATTAATTAACTTAGGAAACCGTGACTAACGGCACAATAAACTCAAACATTTATTCAGTAAGTAGGCCACAAGGGCACTTGTACACGGCAGAATTCAGATAGTTTATTAAAGTAAAAGAAAGAAAAAAACTAGCACCGGTTTTAACCCTACACCTCTGACCGAGAAGAATTATGATTGGCAAGAAACTCTTCGGGATTTATTTTTTCAAAACAATATGTAAAAAGGCGAACTTATTATCTCTTTTAGTAAACCTTTGAGCAATAGCAAAAGTAAACATTTACACAGTACTTATACATACATTTGTATAAAGTTGAAGTACACCATCTGCGTAGTTTGAACTTCCACCATACATTTATTATTTCAAATATTGTACAATAAATTAATTACTAACGAATAATTAACCAGCTTTTGTTGGTCACAAGCCAGCAATTACAAACTTTGAAAGTACCGTAACACGGAGGGTTACATTTTTCTTTAAATACTTCATCAATATCGATTCTTCTGTGTCTCCCTCTAACCCGAACCGGTCACTCGAAATGAGCATTCATAATAGGACAGTTCAAAATTAGGACACGGTAATAAGCGGTTAATGGAAGGGGAAAATATCATCATCATCCTACTAGCGTTTGTCCCGGCTTTTTTCCACGGCTCTATCGAGTCTCGGGTCCGCTCGCAACCTAATCCCAGGAATTGGCGTAGGCACTCGTTTTTACGAAAGCGACTGCCATCTGACGCCTTGTTGGCATTAGGTCCGGTTTCCTCACGATGTTTTCGTTCACCGAAAAGCGACTACACGTACATAAACAATAAGGGGAAAATATGTGGGCTTTTAATTTTTTTTCATTACACTTGGCGTGACATTCCACGGAGGCATAGTGGGAGTTATAGAAATAGCTTATTCTCCAAGGAGTTATGCTCTAGGTATTTGTTACCTTTTTTTAATCTTCTCGTGTTATTTTTTCCACCAGTTTGATGAAAGTGTGCGTAACTTGAGCCATAAAAACTCTCTGCTGCTATATCGGGCTTCTATTAAACTCTTGTTCGCAATATTTTTCTAACCCACACTTTCGTACGTGTGTAGTTAACTGTAATCTAATTACTGGCCCATTAGCAATTTGCTTCTCATTCTTTTCTATTTAACACACAGAAAAAACTCGAATACCAGTTTAATTATTATTTATTTTTACCTAGCGACTTATTTTACATATTATAAGACCGTAAGTACGAAATACAGACAAATATGATTTGAGAGCTAGTACTAAATCCGTCTGTAATCTAACCCAGACTTCTAAACTTTAATCTAAATAAAGCTTCGGTTTCTCCAACACCAATCCTATTCCAAACCCTGATAAAAGCCGCACCACAGACTATAAATTGAACTAGACGCCGCAAACACCCTCAAGTATTTTTCTTACAATAACGCCATAGTTAAACTACCTTTCTTGAAGTTTGGTTAAACTTGTTACATTATTTATAGCCACGAGGCATTAGCTATATATGACAAGCATCCGATTATTAAGACGGCTTAACAGCCTGGCATATTTCGCGCGGCCATAAGCAATGGCCGCCGCTCGCCGCTATAGCCACGGTAAGTAAGCGGTATTCGGTGAAGTTCTATAAAGCAAGTTATAATGACGTTGACAGCTAAGCGGCCGTGACACTTATATAGTGGGGCCAAAACAAACGTGTGGATTGAGTCAAAATCCATTAAACTGAACGTCTCGCTTGCTCTCGCTCTATGCTGTTGAAATAGAAATAGAAATATAAATATCTTTATTCGTGACATTACAGACAGAACAAATAAACTACAGATATTTATAGAATAAAACAGGTGTCACGAAATGGCCTCTTCTCAGCATGTTGCTAGCGTTAGCCAGCGCTGATCTTCCGAAAAGACCATCCGGTGAAAAATTCACGGCAGGTAACAAACAGTTGCTTCGCTTGGCAGAGTTCCTGCTTTATTTTATTACCCTGCGGGCACGTTCGTTTTGGCAGTATAATAGTCGACAGCCCGTCAGCGGTAATAGTCAGCGGTAACACTACAACCACCCTTTTACGCGTAATACGAGCACATGCGGCGTCTTGTTCATTATATGGTCTTTGCCAGTCCTTGATAAGAGACACCAACAAAACTCATCTTATTTACTGGTGTCAAAGGACTTTGCCTGATTTTATCGGATCTTTTGAAGCCCGGCGCGATATCAATCAGTAATAAAACAGACTAAAGTTTACAAATTCCCTATATTAGTTTGAATACTTGTAGCCAAAAATAAAGAAAGCTACATTAAAAAAAAACAGATAAGTACAGTTAGTAGCTGAGTGGACGAAGTATTAAAAAAAACCATAATAGTGTAAAAATAAAATCGCTTGCAGAAACATACTACCCAAAGATTTTTAGCGATAAGACCGCCTGTTGTTACCTTATTTTAAGTTTATTGTAAAAAAAACTCTTTTTATTATTCTTGTATTTTGGTGCAATAGAGAATATTTACTTACTTACTTACGACAGACGGGATTTTTAATCTTACTTGTTATTGTCATTGAGTATAGTACTAATAATAATCTAGCTAGATTATCTGGAGATTATCAAGAAAATCTTGTGCAAAACCCGATGGCAGTAATGACAAATTACCACGAAAGTAGACTCATTTACCGCTCCCAAAATGCAGCAACTTGGCTCTGCAAAGTTGAACTTTAACCTTTAACTTGACAAAAAGCCTTAACACTTCGCTCGGGGAAGTAATTTGGCTAGAATTTTAATCGCCTGGCAATAAAACGGCATTAATTGCCGCTAAGCCCCGCGAGGCCCCGAGCCCCGGGGCCTCGTGGTTCCCCCACAGTGTGGCGCAGTGTGGTAATAACAGTAAGACAACCTGCAATCAGGGTTCTGAATGCCATTGAACTTATAATTTATTAGTGTGTTGTAGGAAAGTTGAAGTCACGCACACAACAAAATGTCATGTAATGGCAGCGGGATTTTAAATTTACTGTTATTTTTGCGTACCGATAGCAAATTCAACAGATACCTAACTGCAAAATTGAAACAAAGTTGACAAAGTTCCTTTTAGGTAA
The DNA here is from genome assembly GCA_947086415.1 of Pammene aurita. Taxonomy (NCBI): domain Eukaryota; kingdom Metazoa; phylum Arthropoda; class Insecta; order Lepidoptera; family Tortricidae; genus Pammene; species Pammene aurita. The sequence goes on from OX352296.1 coordinate 4,187,481, forward strand.
TACTTTAAGATTTTTTTAGGATAATGTATCCCACGACACACCGTTGATGACGCGCGCCGGGGTGCAGGCAGACCATATACAAGATATCTCTATACTCCGCTTAGCGCGTTATTACTACAGTCATTTTACGGGCGGCTAGTATGGGGAACTGGAAATAATTAATAATAGCTAATATTTTTAGTGTAACGAATATATCATGATACCAGTATTAGGGGGCGTCCATTAATCGCGTCATATTGTTTAGGGGGGGGAGGGGGTCAAGAAAAAATCACCAATGATCACCACAGGGGGGAGGGGGGTCTGGACACATATCACGTGTAATTTTTTTGTTCCTTGTGCTCTACTGTATTATGGTCAATAAAATAAAAATTAACAACTTTTAAATGAATCAATCTGTCAAAAGCAGAGTAAAATTGCACTAGCACTATGATTGTAAATAAGTTTTAATGGCATTTGACATATTATTTTGTGAAGTAGGTTTTTAGGGTTCGTAGCCAAAGTGGTAAAAACGTAACCCTTATAGTTTCGTTATGTCCGTCCGTCCGTCCGTATATCACATCCATTTTACTCGGAAACTATAAAACGTATATCTTAATAAATATTTAAATATAAGGTATGTTTTTGTATGCCGCTACTTAGTTTTGTAGTAAAATTGCTGAAAAAGATATTTTAAGGAGGGGCACTACTCTATACATACATGTAATTATTTGTCAAAAAAAATTTTTTTACCAAATATCGACATGATGCACATCACTCGATAGTTCTTTCAAAATAACTCTTGTCTTGTTGTCCTGAACATCAATAAAAAAAAAACAAAAAAAAAAAAACATTGCGGTCTGTTTGAATTTTTTTTTATTTAGTGAATATTTTAAAAAAATATCACCCCGTAAGTCTAAAAAACTTGTGTCCCCCCTGTCACTTTTGAACCGGAGATCCAAAAAATATGAAAAAAATTGAGAACATTATCGGTTTAGGAATTATTGAGTTATGTCCTAAAAACTCATTTCATACGCAGATACGACCTTTTGATATTACTTTTTCGATAGTAGGTATGAAACCGCGTGCTTCGACACGCACTGGGCCGGTTTTTTTTTCTATTAAAGATAATTTTATTTTATATGTATACATGTAGTTTCATTTTTTTACCCTTTACGTGTACGTACGTTACGTAAGTAGGTTCACGTGTTAGAAAACTGTACTTACTTTAGTTAGCAAAAAATTACACGTCATAATTTATAATTATATTTCAAGGAAAGAATAAAACATAAACTATAAGAATAATCAACATTTATTAAACTTTTATACTTAAAATTTAGAAATAAAGGCTTTGGGAAATTTTAGGTATTTTTTTTTGTTTTTTGCAACCTCTTCACAATCATTTAAATAAAAAATAAAAAAAATTAAGTTAATAGCTGAATTACATGTTTTCGTCATCTTCAGCATGTATTTCAGCAAAAAAATATTGGCACATGTACATACAATGTTCGTTGCACATTAACTTTGCACATCTACTGCACCCTTTTTTCGTCCTTCAAATTTTTGGACGGGCATACTGCGCATATACCTTCCCTATCTAAGGGTATATTGTTTGTCCCTGATTGCTCCGTGTCAGTATTATGATCACTATGCTCACTTTCCCGGTCACTTTCAGACACTATTTGCGATGAAATATCATCATCTTCTTCGTCATCTGTCTCCTCTAACCACGCAAGAATTTGTTTGTCTTGTTTATTCATTTCACGCGGTGCTTATCTAAAAAGATACGTAATAAACTGAACAAAACAAAACCAAAACGCCTACTAATTCATCAAAACAAACCAAAAACCCATGATAATACGATATTTACATTAAAAAAATACCATACGCAATACAAACTAATAATATTTCAACTACAGTAAAAAACCAAATCGACAAAGTTTACTTACGTGAATAGTCGCGCAATGAGCGATTTGCCGCCAAACGCGATACACCTGCAACAACCTTTATCTCCTGCGCACCGATTTTACTCTAATTTATAAAACAAGTAGTTGAGGTATAGTCTTTCCTCTCGTTCTTGGCCTGTTACGGATTAGTGTTCTTATCAGTAAACTCCATTGTAGCAAAACCGCAAGCGCACGCGCTACGACAAAAAAAGGATTTGGGCTCATGTTAGCGTTTATAGAATATATACCAAATGGACCACGCAATAAGATTCAATATGAACTAATACAAAAAAGCTGTATATTCTTAACGGTTGCGCCCAGCGTAGGCGACTTAAATGCTCCCCATCCAGCATATCTTGACACTGAGATCCGAAACAAATATGCATAATCGGAGACCGCGCTTGCACTGGTATTCCGAGCGCCCGACTAGGCAGCGCTTAGGAGGCAATTGGAATTATTCCTCACGGGCAGGTAAAACAGGGTCGGATTTTGATTGGAAACATTTGGACACAAATACGATTTATGAATATTTAATATTAAAAAAATATATAAACATTGGGTAAGTATATAACAATAATAATACTGATACAGATTATTTATTAGTAAAATAGGTTCATCTACAAGTCATATAACTTGCAAGCTAAGTCCTTATACAGTTGTATATTTTATTTTTAACTATAATAGTAGGAAGGTAAACATATAAATAGAGTGCATGTTTATTTTCTACTAAATTAATAATTTTAAGTCCATCAAAGTTGATTATTCCGTCGTTAAAACTACTTAATAATGTGATATTCAAAAACATTATGTTATTTTGTTACAAATCTAGTTATTATGTTATACTAAACCTCTACTTGTTTAAAACGTACCTGTAACTATTTAAAACGTTGAAGTTTTATTAGGTTTTAATGTAGCATCTTAATATTATTTTTATTTGATTTCTTTATTCTTGGTAAGTAATTGGCTGTATATTAAAAGTGTAATATAAATTGATTATTTGTATAAATGATTATAACTAAACATGTATAGATGTTTAAAATGTACCTGTAACTATCTAAAACATTGATGTTTTATTACGTTTTAATGTAGCATATTAATATTATTTTTATTTAAATTTCTTTATTCTTAGTACCTAAGTAATTTGCTGTATGTTAAAAGTAATATTTAAAAAAAATGTTTTAAAATTCGTTGATTATTTGTATAACTGATTATAACAAACCGATTATTATTGTAATATACTTACACAATGTTTATATATATTTTTTAATTAAATATACATAAATCGTATACGTACCCAAATGTTTCAATCAAAATCCGACCCTGAATTTACCTGTCCGTGAGGTATAATTCCTATTGCCTCCTAAACGCTGCCTAGTCGGGCGTTCGGAATACCAGTGCAAGCGCGGTCTCCGATTATGCATATTTGTTTCGGATCTCGGTGTCAAGATATGCTGGATGGAGAGCGTTTAAGTCGCCTACGCTGGGCGCAACCGTTAAGAATATAAAGCTTTTTTGTATTAGTTCATATTGAATCTTATTGCGTGGTCCATATGGTAGATATTCTATAAACGCTAACATGAGCCCAAATCCTTTTTTTTGTCGTGGCGCGTGCGCTTGCGGTTTTGCTACAATGGAGTTTACTGATAAGAACACTAATCCGTAACAGGCCAAGAACGGGAGGAAAGACTATACAGGGGGGCAGCTACTAGGACACTTGACCTTGACAGATGCATCGTATATAAAATAATACGAATATTGTCACGCGGGCGGCGAAATGCTCATAGCGCGAGCACTCTAGGGTTAATCGCGTCATACGTTTTTGGCTTGTTTTAGACCCCCCCTCCCCCATGGTGATCTTTGGTGATATTTTCAGGACCCCTCCCCCCCTTTCCAAATATGACGTATAATTTTTTGCTAACTAAAGTAAGTGCAGTTTTCAAACACGTGAAGCTACTTACGTAACGTACGTACACGTAAAGGGTAAACGAATGAAACTACATGTATACATATAAAATAAAATAATCTTTAATATAATTTTTTTTCTTTAATAGTGCGTGTCGGGCCACGCGGTTTCGTACCTACTATCGAAAAAATTATATCAAAAGGTCGTATCTGAGTATGAAATGAGTTTTTAGGAGATAACTCAATAATTCCTAAACCGATAATGTTCTCAATTTTTTTCATATTTTTTGGATCTCCAGTTCAAAAGTGACATCCCAGGACACAATTTTTTTAGACTTACGAAGTGATTTTTTCTTAAAATATTCACTAAATAAAAAAAATCAAACAGACCTCAATGTTATTTTGAAAGACCTACCGAGTGATGTGCATCATGTCAATATGTGGTAAAAAAATTTTTTTTTTTTTACAAATAATTACATGTCTGGAGTAGTGCCCCTCCTTAAAATATATTTTTCAGCAATTTTACTACAAAACTAAATAGCAGCATACAAAACACACCTTATATTTAAATATTTATTAAGATACGTTTTATCGTTTCCGAGTGAAATGGCTGTGACATGCGGACGGATGGACGGACAGACGGACGTAACGAAACTATAAGGGTTACGTTTTTGCCACTTTGGCTACGGAACCCTAAAAACCTACTTCACAAAATAATATGTCAATTGCCATTAAAAAATATTTACAATCATAGTGCTAGTGCAATTTTACTCTGCTTTTGACAGATTGATTCATTTAAAAGTTGGTAATTTTTATTTTATTGGCCATAATAACAAAAAAAGTACACGTGATATGTGTCCGGACCCCCCTCCCCCCTGTGGTAATCATTGGTGATTTTTTCTTGACCCCCCCCCCCCCCCCCTATACAGTATGCCGCGATTAATGGACGCCCCCTTATTTACGCAATGAAATCCTACAAAATATCGTTATTCGCTAACCGTCACAAATATGTACACACATATTACAAGCGTTTTTCTTGTAGGATTTTTATGAATATATCGTATCTAAGTCATTTAAAATGTGTAAGAACAAACTACCACTTATTACTATTTGTTTGTAACGAATTAGGATATATATCGCCCGCGCCGTACATTTCGTAAATTATGTGGTTTTACATGACCACGGTTCCTCGTTTCTCGCTTTCAACAGACAGAACTTCTTAAATATCGTCATGTTTACAAATAAAAATAATTAATATTATTGTAAATAAAAATATACAATTTTTTTATATATTTTTTTTACCTATTTAACTACTTCCTGGTGAAAAGTTTGTAGGATTTTTGCATATATTATTTATAAATGTCCCATAAAAATTAAAATTAAAAAAATCAGGCTATTATAAATTAATGTTTCACGCAACCGTATCTTTACTGTACTATATTTCTTTGAAACCTAAACTGCCAAAAAGAAGGGGTGCGGGAGGGGAACTCGCAATGCTAGACAGGGAATGCGCCATTGTTCCGTGGGGCGTAAGATAGAGTCAGACATTAATGGTTGCAATAGAGACGTACTAAGTTTACTGTCACTTTCATAAATTAGTGTCTCACTATAGGGTGAAATTACTTCGAGCGTGGCAGCGGGGGTCGCCCGGCTATACGGGGTCTTGGGTTATTAGTCTATGAGGCAGACCAAAAAGGAGATGGCGGGACGACTTGGACGCATTTTACACAGAATGGTGGCAATATTAAAACGACCGGGTCGAGAGGAGAAAAAAAGGGGAGGTCTTTGCCCAGCAGTGGGACACTAAAACAGGCTAATAAAAAAAATGTACCTCATTTATATAAAACACATCACTCGTATAATAAAATTTAATGTTCGCAATGATATTTGCAACCTTTTCTGTTTCAACTAGTTTTATTTCAATGAAGAGGTATCTGAATAATAAATTAAGGTTTGATATTAGTATATTGTTTGTTCTGCTTTATTTTCTAAAATATATCGTGTTTATAATTAAATTTATTTCACTTTACTCATTCGTTCTATTCATTCACTTTTTTTGCAATCAGTACATAATGTTGTTGTGTGCGTAATCATTCACTTCAACTTTCCTGGCGATACCTATCTCAGAGAATTTAACTAACCGGAGTCGTCATTGACAGGCTTTCCCCTCTACCGAAAACATATGACCAGTGGTCATACACATGTATGGACTGACGTTTATCTGACGTAGCTATTTGTACGTTACGTACGAATAGCCATACATATGACGTTCCCCTCCCCCGAAAAAATGGGCAGACTTTTATACTGTATACTACATGACAGACAAGGCTACTCCATCCGGGTTGAATTCTCTAAGATACATATAGAAACCTTTATGATTCGACAGGTCTTAAATTATTTTGAATCCAATATCAAATTGTTTTACAAAATATCTTTATTTATAATTTTTGAATTGAAATACTACTAGTAATTAGCACCTATTAATTATCAACTGAAATAGTTGTCATACACCAAAGAAAATATGACCAAGGTCTTCGGTGCCCAGGGCTGGTATCAGACCAGCGTCTTCAGCGTCGTCCTCAGTTTATAGTCCAAATCAAATATTTGCAACTATTAAAGGTAGCCTAATAATATTAATAATGTCTCCTTTTCTGTATTATTTCCTCGTACTATTGGTGACCAATAAAGAATATTGTATTGTATTAGTAACTAACTATTTTTTTATTATTTTATATATTGTTTGACATCCGCCTATAGTGTTGCCATAAGTATAAATATTATTAATTAAATATTCAATGACATCCAATTAGTGAGTATTATATTCTTTGCATCCAATAGAAACAATATATTGTACGCCAAACACTGACTGATAGTGACGCACTCTATTATGTAACATTCTCTCATTTCAAATACTCCCTTTCGTTCAATACATTATTTGTATTTGTATTTAGTCTAATAATACCGTTTTATATCAAGGCGCTGTTTTCTGGGCGCTATACATAGATGCAGGTATTTAATACATCAATGTGTATTTATTCTTAAATAAGTCATCTAAAGAAGTATCCACATTGTATTAAAATGCTTTCAACAAGTATAAATAGGCAAGTACAATAAACAGAATAAAAGAAATCATTAAGAATGTCGCAATGTGAGTCCACAGAATATTTCCATTTCAAAAATCAAGCTTGCACTGGGTTTTTCTCAGTTATTTTACACAGAATGACATACCTATATGCAGACAGCAGCAGATATTACTATACATATTAAAATACACAGGAGAGGTGTAAGTATTTTAGTATTTAGTATTAGAAAGAAAATAAAGGTGCAGTATAAGAAAAACGTAAAGGTAGACGCCACTAGCATTTTTTGACTCACTTATACAACGTTGCATACATTTTTCTACGACTACATACATGTACTTACTCAGTTTTACATAAAATGTAAAATTTAAGAAACAATAAATTTTCGCTCACCTCTGGCTATTGCAGATATTTTATCAACAATAATTTTAGTTTCACTTTTTAAAACAATGTATTTCATTTGAAGTGTTCTAACCAGGGCCCGGAATTAGGTGAGCTAAAATACCTAAAGTTCGCGAGAGGACATAATATAGAGTGGTTACAACCGGATGAAAATAATATTTTATTTGGATTCCGGGTATTCGATATTCATCCGGGCACTGCAAGTAATAGTCGTAATGATGAAAAATGGTTACATTGCAGCCATAAAGTTAACATTATAATAATAAATCTGAAAATGTGACATATATTTTAAATTAGTAATCTGTATTTTCCTATTCATTATCAATGTGTCAGAGTGGCGTATTAGCGTCAAAATAGTGAAAGCTACTAGTACTACTATAGTATATATAGAAAGATAAGGAAACAAGTACTTACGTATAGGGTTATGTACTTAAGTACATACAAAAGTAACTCACTCGCTCCAGAAGGTATAATATGTGGTTGTCCATATTCGAATAGTCCTTGTGGCGGATTTATTATTATTTTTCTGCTTGTGTCCGTACACAAACATAAAAGGTAACATTAACAAATAAATAAAAGAAAAAATCATAAACAATTTAGAAACTTTTATTTTTATACATACAAACACATTCTTAAACATTTATCACAGATAATCAGTCAAAAAGAATAAAATCTATATAACAATCTTATACCTACATATAAAATATCTAGATTTTTTTCAATCGGAATCCTCAGTTTCCGCGTTACAATCGTCCTGGTAAATTGTATTAGCTTGTTCAGCATTGAAATAAATAACCATCAGCTTTTCAATGTTATTCATACTTAAATTATTTCTTTTAATGTCCAAAATCCACTTATACGTAGAAAACGACCGCTCCACGTCTACGGAAGTTAAAGGTATATAATTGTAGCACGATAATAATTCATTTGCTATTTCCTCTCCCTTTTTTATATCATCAGATATATCTTTAATAACACCAAGATCAGGATTTCTAGCTATAACATGTTCAAGTTTTTGTTTAACTGGATCAGACGAACACCACCCTATCACCGCTCTTACTTCGTCAAATATTTCGAAATATTGTTCTAAAGATAGTGTTGTGTTTTGCAATGATTTTAAAGCTATTTGTATGACTTTGTAATATTCGTCGATATAATCTAAATCACTTTTTAAATTTTGTTTTTTAAATACTTTTTTAGCGTTTCTAATTGATACAGCTTCAGAACTATTTAACATATTTACTACTCTTTTAATTTCACTATAATATTTGGCGTAGTAAGTCGCTGCTTGCAGCCAAGTGCCCCATCTAGTTATGACTGGTTCTGGTGGAAGGGGTGTATTAGGATTATTTTCTCTAAAAATTTTGATTCTATTGGGGGCTTTTAAAAAAAATTTTTTCACGTTTGAAATTAAGTCATTTACATCGGAATACTCTGAACGTATTTTTTCTGCTACGCGGTTTAGGGCATGAGCTAAACATGTTACATGTTTCATATTTGTTAGATCCTGTTTTAAAAGACGTCCTGCTTTTAACATATATGCGACGCTATCCGAACACAAAACTAAGACATTATCGACATTGGTTTCGTATGAGTCACCCCACATATTTTTTAAACATTCAATCACAAATTGAGCTATCGAGTTCCCGTTAACTACTTCCAACATTTTGCAAGCAATTAAATATGGTTTCAGGCGGACCTCATTTAAAGGTTTCACTAAAAAGTGGACTACATATGTACCTGAACAGTCAGTCGTTTCATCCAATGATATCCACAGCTTTTGGTTTGAAATTTCGTCATAAATTTTAGATAATTTCTTTTTGAAAAGAATGTCTAAATAAACCTTCCGAAGTAACGATTCGTCAGGGATGTTAATACGTTTAGTACAACTGCAGCAAATATACTTTTGAAAAAATGCTTTAAAAGCTGGCAGGTTTAGTCGATGCCATGGTATATTACATAAAATAAGGAATTCAATGAAATCCAAGTAAAAATCTACGTTTGGTGTCTTATTAGTTCCTTGGTGTTTTTTTCCATTTATGTGTCTCACTATATTGCTTTGTTTACATATTAAACTACTTTCACACTTTGCACAGTATATAGTATTACTAGCACTATCATGGTACAATTCCGGGTGATCTCCAATCCAGCTTTGGACAACTCCATCGCTTGGTTTCGACGCCATTCTATTAATCACGCCGTCAATTCGGAATGAGCAGATCTGCAAACAAAAATAAAATACGTATGTAACGGTATTTTTTAGATATAGGATATGAATAAATATAACGTTGTAGTGTTGTATCATTTATGGCATTGGAACGAAAATCAATCAATCAAAATCAATTCATAAAAATTCTATTTTTTTATATTAAAATCAACCCAACAAACTTGTGAGCATAAAACTTTACCATGAGTGCATGTCGTACTCATACATTTGCAGAAAACTTATAATAAGAAATCAAATTAGAAGTAGATGTTACTCTGAGATAAATAGGAATTTAGTCTAATAAATTGCCCACGTGGCATATTAAAATTAGGGTTGACTTACCGTATGGGATCCAGGTGAACGAATATATGAAATGCAGCAAATCGTAATCCTTAAATCCAGGCCAAGGTCATCATTTGAAGAATATCCAATATACCATAAAACAAGCCAAAGTCAAAAACAAATCGTCACGATAAATCCGGTAAACCACACACGCACTAACACAACTGACCAAGGTTCAGGAGCGAATGAGTCCATCTACCTACCTGAGTATCTACTTGACCTTTTACCATCTCCCTTATCTTTTGAGCACTAATTGTTTACACCGCTTGGCTCTAACACGCCCCTTGTGAGTCATTAATAAACAATGTGTAGGGAAAACCATATTATTCGTCTTACAACGACTTCTTATCTTATCTTATACATACCTTCTTTTGTCTAGCCCTTTTTACTAAAAACTAACATTAAACATGCTGCACTGTAAACAAAACATAATTATCACGTTCAATATTACGACAAGTCCCCGAATAAACATCGAATACCCGGAATCCAAATAAAATATTATTTTCATCCGGTTGTAACCACTCTATATTATGTCCTCTCGCGAACTTTAGGTATTTTAGCTCACCTAATTCCGGGCCCTGGTTCTAACACAAACACGCGCAGTCATTATTAAATAAAAAAAATCTTAATCTGGCTCAAATACTTACAAAGGAATATAATTCAAACTAAAATTTTAATGGGGTTTAATTAAACTGAACGTTGAAAAAAAAAACGATTATATGCGTCTCTTTCACTCAAATGAGAAAAGAGAGATAGAGATCTCACTCTAAACAACCGGGAAACGTAAAATGGGCAAAGGGCGTCTCTGGTTAAGTTTGTAATTTTTTTTAAAGTTTTTTTCTAAAAACGCTGCTGGTTGTTAGGTTGGTAGCAATTTACGAGTATTTAGTTGTTAAGTGTTGTTTACACGAAATAACGTTAAAACTGCTAAAATGATGCGTCGTGTACCAATGCGTTTTTCAGGAATAGATTATAGACTTGTGTCTTCAGATCAATTATGCATGTTATTATCTATGTCATCATGAATGTATAAATGACAAATAAAAGTACTGGAGTAGAAAAATGATCTTTACACACTCGCTCTCTCTCTCTCTCTCTCTTTCTCTCTCTGAAATTGAAATACACCTACGTTTGACACCTACAATATTTGAATGTCAGCCATAATTTCGCCTAAGGCGAACTATGTCTGTGTCTGTGTATTTACAACAGAAGAATAAACAAAGTGCGTAAAATTTCAACATCTGTCTATTTAAAATATCATGGTCATTGTCACAGTGAAAAATACTTTTTGCAATCTTTTGTAAGTCGAAACGCAGCGATGGAATCACACCAATATGATGTATGCCGCAGCAACGTTTAACCTACTGTAATAAATAAACTGTGATTTTCTACACACTGCCATAAATACTTAGTGGTCTAAAGAAAACAACAGTTTTTCTAATGGTAAGATTACTAACTTATGAACACTTGGAACTCAGAGGCACTTGGACATCGCTAAATCCATGGAACAATCACTCAGCTAGAAGTAGCAAGCTCTCTCAATAGTATGAAATCGCGCGTGCTGATTTTTTCATACATCCAACTTCATACAGCCAACTCGATTGTGCCGGCGGTCGCGCGGGCGCGTGTCGGGCTGTCGGCGGATCCCCGGGAGGGTGCAGGTGTACATTATGTTATAAAAACTCATAGCACATCAATAATTGAGCATGAAAAGTAAAAATTACGTTACTGCCACACATAAAAAGCTTATCATAGTAAAATCGGTCGTGGTAATGCTAGCCATTGCCTACCGTTTTCGAACACGTTTTAGAGAACTTACAATATGAGTGTAGATAAACATGGTTTTCTTCATCAAACAGCTATTTATATCTTATCCCTAAGATGTGATCTCAGGAATCCATACTTCCATACTAATATTATAAATGGGAAAGTGTGTGTGTTTGTTTGTTTGTCCGTCTTTCACGGCAAAACGGGGCGACGAATTGAAGTGATTTTTTAAGTGGAGATACTTGAAGGGATGGAGAGTGACATAGGCTACTTTTTGTCTCTTTCTAAACCCCACTTCAAAAAAAAAAAAAAAATGGGAGGTGGAAGTTTGTATGGAGCATTACGGGGGGCAAAGGGGAACCGTGTTACCCCGAATTTAACGCGAGCGAAGCCGCGGGCAAAAGCTAGTAAGATATAAATAGCTATTTGGTGCAAAAAAACATGTTTTTCAAGCCATGCGAAGGTCAGCATCGTAGGCAAAGTAGCAGTTGACGGTACTTGATACGTAAGTAGGTATGTTAATAGTAAAATTACACTAAAACACCGTCCTTTACTCGGCCGACGTTTTTAAAAGTATTCTTGCAATTACTGGGCGTAATAGACTGTTCTCTATTTTAAAAATCAATGTTGACAGTTTGAACAATAAGGGTTCATTTGGATAGTAGATCGTTGGTCAAATAAATATCACGCGGAGCGGAGTACGAACAGAGTGCATAGCCAACGTGCCAATCGTTAACGCTCTGTAGCGTATCGTAGTCACCTCTCTCCATCTCTCTTCCATATTAGTGCGACAGTGACAGTAGCGTTTCGTTCACTACGGATCGTTGAACGATTGGCACGTTGGCTACGCACCCAGTTGTTGCTCCTGGCTAATTTATTTTCTGAATCTCTAAAATCAAAAGAAATTTTTTGCTGTCATTTTTCCGCCACAAAGAACATGGCAGCCACAAGAAGGCAAAATCGTGCATTTTTCTGTCTTTCGCTTAACAATGTTAACTTTTTAAATTCAGTCGAAGTTTCGGGTTAATTCGGCTCGGGGTTACTTTCTGTGTAATTCTTTCTAAACGAAATGTCTGGACAATGTGAGTTATGTTTTTAAAATTAAATTAACTTTTTAATTATTTTATAATGGGATTTGAGAGCGCAAGACTGGTTTCAGGAAAATTGGAAGATAAACCGTTTTAAGTGGGTTTTCATGTTATGTTTAAGATGTTAATTGCTCTTTAAAAACGCTTTAAAAAATCTACTGAAATGGCTAATTCACAAATTAAAATTGGCCTTTGATGAAATTAAACAATTTACCTTAATTACGTAAATTGATGTAATACTCGTAGCACAGTGAATCCTCGTTTATATTAAAAGGTCAGCAACATGTGACACTTCTGGAGTTGCAGGCATCAATAGGCTACGTTAGCTGCTTACAATCGGGTGAGCCATATGCTTGTTTGTCACCGTCGTGGTATAGTCTCCCAATAACAGAATTTAAACCTAAACTAGAGTTTTATTGTCCCCAAGTTTCATCATTAAAATTAAGAGAGCCTCTTTGTCGTTGCATCATTCCCCTTTACAGCCTATCTTGGACTTTCTTCCACACTTCCTGTTATGTGTGGCTACAGCACCATTCTTTCATCTGTGTCATGTATGATATTCTGGGTCCTTATTTTTTGTATTCCAGGATGGTTATAGATATTCAACCCATCGTGCTTGAGTACTTGACCTAGGGACGTATCCTAACTTTAAAATACGCTACAATACGCTACGCTAAAATACGATCCAACTCAAAGGCATTAATTATGCAATACAGCTAAGAACTAAACATCTGAATCAGAATTTGCTTGAACATTATTCCCATGTAATTCTAATGCAACTCAAATATTGGTTGATTATTTGTCGTTGGCCATATTCTAACTTTAAAACACGTATAGATACGATCCTACTTCAATACAACTCCTATTCATTAACTACGTAATACAGCTAGCGCCTAAACGTCTGAATCAGAAATACCAGAATTTGCTTGAAAATTATCCCGATGCAATTCCAATACAACTTCAATATTGGATGATTATTTGTTGTGTGTTGGAGTTATGCTTGAAAAATATTGTTTTTAATGTACCGTTTATGTATATTAAAATTAGAATTATGTGTCTTCTCCTCCTCTCTTTGCCTTCTCTAATACTTCTTGGTTGGTGCGTTACTACCAGTAAAGTATCTACAGTCTTCTTCCTTCAAGCGTTTGTCCCGGCTTGGGGTAGGCACCAGTTTTTATGAAAGCGACTGCCATCTGACCTTCGAACCCATTGGTAAATACCCGACTGGTAAATAACAAAGCTTGGCAAAGCTTGTCGCGGATTTTATCTTGTACACTTGTACACTTTTGACGACGCCTGTGGCAGATTATTACTGGTGTACATTTTAAACTGTAACTATGAACTTCCATAGCAGTGTTCGGCGCGGGCATGCAACCTCGCCGTCTTTTTTTGGTGAATGGGTAATCTCCCCAACTTTCTAGCAAGCTGTGCTGTCAGCTCTTCGACGGACTCGAATAAGTAACTACATTAAGGGCCTGTTTCACAAAATCCAGATAAACTTATCTGCCAGTTAAAATTATTGCTATCCTTTTCTCCAGTCATATAAAAGAAAAGGACAGCAAACATTTATCTGACAGATGCTTTAACTGGAGATTGTGAAACAGGCCATAAAGGTACTATAGGTACTAGAAAGGCGTCTTAACTGGTAAATTGATAAACCTAATACTTTTTCTGCTAATACATGCTTGTTAGATTCCTCCTTTACACAGTGTAGATTGGACGAAGTTTGTTGCGGATATATTTAAGTCATGCTTGGTTATTTTCTCTGATCAAATATTTATAAATAAATAAAAATGCTTATTATAACTGGTAAATATCAAATGATATTCCGTACATAAGTTCCGAAAAACCCGAGACCCCCGGATTGAAAGTCGGACGTCCTACCGCCAGGCTACCAGCGCTCTCAGTTCTCACTCAAGTGTTTACAGTGTAAATAATTAAAAATAATCAGAGCTCTTAGTAGCCATGTTTCGTTTTACGGAATTTAAGGCGCAATTATACGGTGTCAGTGAGCATTGGCTAATTAATGTTTGTTTTCTGTTTGTTTGTTTTTTTGCTGGAACGGAAAAAGTAGCTTTGCAGTTTGCTTTATTTATTTGCTATGGCCGCGGCAATTTCTATATTGCCCTATAGGTATTTTTCTTAGGATACGATACATAATCTTATATTGATATTAGTAATTATGCGATGAAAGTGCATACTAATCCTCATATTGTTTGTAAAATATTGGTTAAATTCCTGTTCGGACCTATGGTTGACTGGTAGATAATGCCTAGAGGCTTTAAATACGCCAAATGTATTTTTTATTGTGAAATTATATAAAGTTTAAATAAATAAACAGAAATGTAATCGAATCTAAAACTAATTTTTTTATCCCATAAAAGTTATGAATTAACCAATGACTCAGTCAATGAGATTAAAAGTTTTTTCAGTGTGCAATTATTTCTGCAAATTCTGATTTCAGATCCCATGTTACGCGGAAGTCAGAAAGATTAGTCAAATTAACGAGGTTTTTCCGTTTGTTTGTGACGTGCGTGTCCACGTAAACGAAAGACATGCTTGCTGCCCTTTATCGCGTGCGTTTGTAAATTACGTAATATAATTGTAAACTATTGTTTAATTGTAAAATATGCCAAATAAAATTTGATAAAGAAAATTTGATAATTTACAATATACCAAAATCGGAACCGCTCAGCATTTGCCTTGACATTTGTCATGGCGCTGGTTTTTAGGGCAACGATGTAAAATAAAACAAAACAATTGAATATAGATTGCTAAAATTAAAAACAGTGCTGATTTCATAGAAAAGCTTGGGAACACATGGAAGAGACATACCCTAAATAATAAAGATTGGTCATCTATGGGGAGGCTTTTACCAGACACTGGTGCTTCGACAATACGAGTACTTATAAAACAATATTAATCAAACCTTGATATCCGGTTTTGCTATGGCTTTTATTTGCTGTATGTATAACATAAGGGCAACCTGAATCCTCCCTGTAAAGGGTCGGCAACGCGCATGTGACACCTCTGGAGTTGCAGGCGTCCATAGGGTCCAGTAGCTGCTTACCATCAGGCGGGCCGGATGCTTGTTTGCCACCGCCGTGGTGTAAAAACCTGACGGCTTTTGTGTAACTTTTTAACTCTAATTGTGTTAATTTGCCAAATAGTATGTTTATATTTGAGTTCACAGAACAGGCACACATTGCGTGATTCATTTAATCCTGTACCATAACTATTCAAATGTATCATCAAGTTTCGTGACCGTCAACTGCCTGCTCTGATGGTGAAATAGAAAATGGTAACCATATATTCTCGTAAAATATGTATGTTTGTATTGTGTGTACGTAGTGTTGGGTTGGGAGGAACCAATAATTTGGTTTCTCGTAAAAACTACGTTTCGTTTTTTTCTTGTTTTATTTATTTCGTATTTTGCATCGGATTGTTTATTGACAACATTTGAGCGTGGGTAAGTGAGATTAAACTAATTAACGAGGTTTTTCCGTTTGTTTGTGTCCACGGAAACGAAAGACGAGCTCAACGACCGGTGTCGCGCCGGTTTATTAATCAAACATTTGCCATTCCGGTTTGCTTAGCGGGCTTCCGTTCATGTATACCAAATACTATATTATACCTGCACTTTATTTATCGTATGGCTACAAGTCACTGGACATAGATAGGCATTTCTTCCCTGGGGTAGTAGTAGTGGGAAAGCAGATGATAATGAAAATCAAGTGAGTGCTGCGAAGTCCAGATGCGACAGTGCAGCTGTCAAGTTTGTTACTTTTTTAGCACCACCCAGGGATCACGTGTAAGGTTGTCTAAGGTGTTTGCTACGGTCGCAGAATAACATTGATCCCCATATATACATACCTGCACTGATAATATTTATACCAAATCACGTTCCCAACATTTTAAATCTTTACTTATGTTCTCGGTATCAGTTGCCACAGCTACATAGCTACATGACTTGCACGGATTAGGGAGAGTAGAGGTAAGGAGGAGTATCTCTGTATACGAAAAAGTATTTATCAAAAGGCGTTAAATAAGGGTGGCGCCAAAATAGCTAGAGAGTAAATGTTAGGCTGAGGTTGGTCTAGGGTATGCAATCCAATCTAATATTATTATTTAATTTTTATAAATAAAAATATGTCCAAGTTAATTGAGTTTTCTATATAAAATTACATTTTTTCCTCGACCTAAAATGTGATAACCTACACTTAAATGCCAAATACCACTTAAAGCTATGTCCAAACTCCAAACTAGGCGGCGCAACTTAAAGTTAACTGCGACATAGTTGTAAAACGGCCAGACTGTCGGCCCAACTTTGCCAATTTCGGCGCACCTGTAATGAGTGGATGTGTAAAGCAAAAGCGCGCACATGTGTTTGTCACTTTACTGCAGTGTCCTTTGAGTTGTTAATTTGTGTTCTTTGCAATGGGGAAGGCAACTGTCAAAGTAACATCTCCAATATTGGTCCTTAGAAAAGCTAAATTTGTATAGTGCGAAGTAGTTTTTATTTATTTTCTCGAAAGTGACTTAATGTTTTGTCTCGAATTGCTCCGAAATTGAAATCCACCGGTATCTGAAATACTTGAAATCAACGCTCCCATACGACGTACCCATAAGTACGACGACGTTCCTTGAAGCTGTAATTTCCCTATCATAAGAGATAAAACTGTTTAAGATTCATAACTTACACGAATACACTGTAATGATAAATGATTGATATGGATAAGTGGATAAAATAAAATGATTCATGAATCATATTATAATCTTGAAATATATAAATATATAATCTTGAAGTTGATATTTGGGATATTTCTGGTTTTATTTAAATCAATTAAGTCATTGATGTGATTTTACTCATTGCGTAGGTAATGTACTTTCGACATCAGTTTAAAGTTTTCTAATATCTGTTATATTTCCGGAATAATGGCCTGGTTACACTTAACGATTACATCCTGTACAGTTGAATAAGTAGTAGATAATGCCTTTTATACATTCAATTTGCCTTTTATGCAATAATGTTTAAATAAATAAGATAAATACAAATATTTTATTCCTAAATTTTTTTGAATATTGCTATGTTTACAAGTATTTTTGATTTATATTTTAAATATCATCGCTTAGTGAACTGACAATTATGTTATAAAAACATTAGACTTCTTTACAGACGATACAAAGTACAGGGTTGGGCGTAGGGCGGGTCGGTAGCTCCAATTTGGGAAATGAACTCCAAATTACGGTTCTAAACGATGTGTGTACATAATGACTCAAGGCCTCTAATTGACGTTTACGCCTGGGTCATTATTTTTTCTAGTCAAGGAAATATAGATTATACCGGTTTTTTTTCAACCCTTAACTTTCCAAGCATTATACATATGTAGGTATCTACGACATTACTCAAACTCAAACAATTATTCAGTAAGTAGGCCACAAGGGCACTTTTACACGTCAAAGTAAAAGAAAGAGAAAAAGAAAATCAAACTACACCGGTACTAACCCTACACCTCTGACCCGAGAAGAATTATGTCCGGCAAGAAATTCGGCGGGACTTATTTTTTCAAAACAACAGTAAATACATCAAAACTAAACAATACATATAAGTGCGTTGTTCTATAAGAAAACATATCAAACCAAGGTTAGATTAACCAACAATAGGTTATAGTTTAAGAAAAATACCAAAGAAAAAAGATGAGTCCAAATCTGCCTATTGAAAATGAATTACATACAAGTTTGATATACTTTCTTACCTGAACTGTGTCTTCTACATAAATTTCCATGTAGAAGAATAAATATCAATTATAATAATCCATCATCAACAGTTAGAAACAAATTTTGAATTTAAATAAAAAAAAAGTAAGTGATTCTAGTATACAATAAACATACTATTTCTAAATTATCCTTAGAGATGTATAAGGTCTCCAAGTGTCTTGATCTATATATTCTATGTAATAAAAAAAATATGGATAATCAAGCACCGAATGTTGTGTCTAAAGCCAATTAAACTAAAATTAAATATGATTAATAAAAAGTTACGTAAATGAAGTCTTAGAATATGGCTAATGGTTGATAAAATACACTATAGATATGTTAGTTTTTTTTAACGCTGATATTGGTGAGACAAAAACGATAACTTACTAAACATGACAAGTTTGTCATTGTCATAAAATACAGAATTTTCTATACGTGATTTCAATCGTTAGTTGTTGCAAACCTGTAATTGGACAGCTTGAATAAAATACCCTTACTGCCTAGAGTTGTGGAAATCAGCGGGAGAGGCCTTTGCCCAGCAGTGGGACACTAATTTAGGCTAATAAACAAAACCCTTTAGGCCCTTACCCATCGAGATGACAATGAACCAATAGGTATGTTGCTGAACCTTGAATCGGACTCGGTAGATAACAAAGCTTTATTAACAGCTGTGGCATTACAGTACCCTCTTTGCATTCGACTCGTATTTTAAAACCCGAATTGGTACATTTATTTTTGAAACTTTAGCTTCCATATCCACTTAGGCTCCTGAAGTAGGACAGAGCTAAGCGAAACTACTGCTTAAAAAAACAAAACAATTGAGACTTCGAATCGGGCTTTGAAGAGTCGCTCAGACACAAGTGTTCGTGTCCATGATCGCGATGGCACGTGCCCAATGAGAAAAGGTTTATTTTGTTTGTTTTTGGCCTTGTTTTTCTTTTTTGAGATTTTTTCAACAAAGTGTTTGGGAGTCCTAGAGAATGCTGCTTTGAATTTTGAGATAAAACGGAAACAAGTGACCTACAAATACGAGTAACAACGACCAAGACCTTTTGTTCTTGGAATTCTTGGTATCTCAACGTCGAACCTAGAACATTGAGGTTATATTTTTGAACAAGCATCTTTAGCATCCAAGTATATTGACAGTGACTATAGCGTGTTCATAACATAGGATTATGATTATGACATGACGACGCATCTGTGTTTGCGTAGATTGCGTGGATGCGGGTTTAAAGTCAAAGTCAAAGTCAAATGATTTATTGCAAGAACATATTTACATAAGATGTCAAGGATAAAGATAGCGGTGCTTATGTTCTACCAGAAAAGGCTTGCAAAACAATTTACAATGTCTATGTACAAAAAAATACAATACAAGTTACTATTTACAGGGCACAGGGAATTAAATTATGTCAACGTACAACACAAAATACAATTAAAAAAAAATCCTATACCATGTCAAAATGATTACAATTATTAATAAAGTGCCTAATGAATGTCAATGTATACTATGGTCTAAGATCAATATCAATTCTAGGTACATTACAATTTTTACACATTTGGTCTATTTTTAATAATTTAATTTTCTAAATATTCTTCAACTGAGTAGAAACATTTGTCAAGGAGCCATTCTGTTATATTAAGGCGATTCGTAGGACATTCTTTAATAGATTTAGGCAGCTGGTTATGAATTTGGATAGCCATAGAATACGAGTTGCATTTGTGATAATGAAGCCTAGATCTCGGTAAGTATAATAAATTAGTTCTGTTTTTTGTAAATCATGGATAGAAGACGTTACGCTTCGCAAAATATTCAGGGTGTTCTCTTACCAGCAAGCACATCTGTTTTATATACAGGCACGCAAGTGGCAATACTTTAGTTTTCTTTAATAAGGGCCTACATGGTTCCAAGAAGTGGGTATCGCACACCGCTCTTATACATTTTTTCTGAGCGAGGAATGCGTGATCGACATTTACGGAGTTTCCCCAGATAATTAGACCGTAAGAAAGTGTCGACGATACATAGCCGTGTTAAGCAGTTAGTGCTACGGCTTTAGAAGATGTCCTACTTAATCTTCTTAAGGCAGATACAAATGCTTCTAATTTGTCACAGTCATGCGCAACATGAGGTTTCTAACTACAAAATTTGTCAATAAAAATTCCAAGAAATTTAGTAGTCTCTACTTCTTGTAATTGGTGATTTTTATAGCTTACACTTAGGTCAATGTCAGTATTTTTATATGTCATAAATTGCATAATATTAGTCTTATCTATATTTATTGTTAAATTATTTTTGTCTAACCAGTCAATTATATGTGCAAGAGTTTCATTTATAAATAATAATAATAAATAAATATAGGACAATCTTACACAAATCGACCTAGGCCCACAGTAAGCTCAATAAGGCTTGTGTTATGGGTACTAGACGACGAGATATATAACAGATAAATATGGATAAATACTTAAATACATAGAAAACATCCATAACTCAGGAACAAATATCTGTGATAAAACACAAATAAATGCCCTGACCAGGATTCGAACCCGGGACCTCCTGCTTCGTAGGCAGGGTCACTACCGACTGGGCTAGGAGGCCGTTCAAATTACATGTCATTCTTTAAATTATTTAGTTCATCTGCTTTGATTACGAGAGTAGTGTCGTCAGTAAACATTATGCAGTTTTGTTTAATGTGCATGGGCAAGTCATTGATATAAAGAATAAAAAAAAGAGGTTCCAAAATGCTCCCCTGGGGCACTCCACAGCTGTTATGGGCGTATTGGGATCTGCTTGCTCCAAGTTCTCCATTGTCAAGAACTTGTAATTCCGTGTACTGTTTGCGGTCTAATAGGTAGCTGGTTATCCAATTCAGGGCCTTTCCCCTGACACCATACCTCTCCAGTTTTTTTTAAAGTATCGAGTGGTTGACAAAGTCCAAAGCCTTACTCAAGTCTAAAAAGATAGCTGCTATAGGAAATTTGAGGTTATTAACGGAGTCTCTTATTAGCCTTACCAGGTTTAAACATGCTAACGTGGTTGAACAACCCTTACGAAAGCCATATTGATTTTAGCTTAGTATGGAATTTGAAAAAGATGTTAATCGATTGTGCATGGATTGAACCTCTTTAAAGACAGTTGGAAACAATCATTATAATCTGTGTTACTTGGACTTCGCTGTCCGTCTGTCTATCCGTCTGTCACCAGGCTGTATCTTATGATGAAGTATTTCTGTTGCCGCTATAACAACAAATACAAAAAACCGAATTTAATTAATATTTAAGGGGGCTCCCATACAACAGTTTTTTCTTTACTTACTTACTTGCTTACTGCAGCGGTGCAGCGACCTAAAGTGGATATTGGCCTCCGACACCAAAGATCGCCAGGCTTCTCTGTTCACAGCCGTCTCTGTCCAGTCAACGGTGCCCAGCGCGGTGAGATCCTTCAGCACCTCGCATTTCCAGCGGTACCTATTACGCCCAGGTGGTCTTCTACAAGTTGGCTGGCCAGAGTATGCTCTCCAGACGGCACGATCTTCACCCATATAAACTACGTGTCCGAGCCATCGGAGTCTGGCGGCTTTTGTTTCTCCAATGATGTTCGGCTCCGACACCAGATCTTCGATTTCCTGGTACTTACGGAGCCTCCAAGTTCCATCTTCTCTGCAAATGGGTCCCAGTATTTTGCGGTATTTCTTAAGGTTTGCAAAGAGATGCAAAACTATGACAAATGCGCTGATAGAATTTGAAGAAGTTATATACGTCTGTATTTAAAACCCCACAAAAGAGGCTTCCGACTTTTGAAATTTATCTGCAAATCACACCTCTAATCAATAATTACACCAAGGCTTAAAACTTCCGTTTTTTGAGTAGACACGCAACTTCGTGTCCGTGATCACGTTGACACGTGCCAAATGAGTTGTAAGGTGTGCTGCCCGACACCCCGATGACAGGCATCACGCGATGCTAATAATGCTCGTCAAACAAATAGTATAAGAGCCCACGACACTATAAGTAAACCTAGATCGATAAGTCTCCTAGATGAGATATATATACTTAGTCACATATTTACCGGGGAAACACGTTAACTTGTTCTAAAATTATTATTGGCAGTAAAAATATATCCATGTCCAAAAAAAAAATTAGTATTATTAGATCCAAAGGCGGATGGTAAAAAAAAATAAGTACCATGACAGTGAAAAACATGCATACGGCCCGCCTGATGGTAAGCAGCTGTAGCCTATGGACGACTGCAACTCCAGAGGTGTCACGAGAGGATAGCCGACTGTTTAAAGGAGGATTCACTGTGATGGACAAGAGGATCCCCCGTCGTCAACATACAGCATTTTGAGCTGCATGATCTGTTCCCATTAGGTACAGTCGCCATCTATTATCAAAGCGGCCAAGGTGGTCACAAATATCTGAACAACGCGTTTTGTCAAGGCGATAAAGTGCATGTTCAGATAGTTTTTTTAGTACCTCGGCTGCTCCGATATATGGCAACTGTAACTGTGTCATCTGTTAGAAGATTACTCAGGTCCTATTACTACATAGTCAAACATCTAAGTTTTCAACGAATCCGCTTTTCACTATAATAACCTCGTACTTACTTACTTACCAAGTGACTCAGCAGGGGTCCGTTTCTCAAAAGCTTGTAACTTGTAATACAAGCGGATGTCACTTTTCGTAATCTTTTGCTAGAAAGGGACTTCCGCTTGTATTACAAGTTATCAGCTTTCGAGAAATGGGCCCCAGGTAATTAATGATATATACAGGGTAACATTTTAAGCCGTACTGAACAACTTTTACTATAGGACTAACCTCGATATCCCTAAAAAACGTTTCCCTTCCCCATAGAAAACGACATGTGATCGACCGAAATGTATGAAACTGCCAAAAATATTTTTCGTGATTTCGGAGTTGGTCCCATCGTAAAAGTTGTTCAGTATAGCCTACCTAATCACCTAGCTCTATATGACTGGTGACTAAAATTTCATTTTGTATAAATGAATGAATTAATCCGGAATGAATGCTTTATTGCACACCTCAAAAAAAAAAACAGCACAGTAGAAAAAAAACACGATAAAAAGAGGCAAAACAATAGGTGGTCTTATCGCTAATTAGCGATCTCTTCCAGACAACCTTTGGATAGCGGAGAAGATAATGCAGAAATCAATAGGAGGTGCAAAAAACTTATTATGAAAACACGAACATTGAAATACTAATCAGTCATACATAAATAAATGTAAAAACATATATTATATTTCAGTAAATACATAGGAATACATATATACATGTATACCAGTACATACAAACTTGGTGGATTTCTTTAACAGACTAAACCCTAAAAATACTTTTTATAATAAAAGCCGTTTTAATACCATAACCTAACGGTAGAAATGGTGGTATTACAGTTATAGTTACAATCATTGATTTATACAAAAAGGGAGATATGGTACCAGGCGTTCGCTGTGTGCCACCAAATAGTGCACACAATCGAGCAGTTTCTCAGTCACACTTTATGCAATGCGCAAAATATGGAGGTTTCCCTTGCATACCCGTGTTAACTATATAGGATTATCTCTTTTGCCCATGATGCACATGCATTATAGCGGTGTGTAGCATTTTACAAGTGTGTAGGTGCTGGACCACGTTTCAGTTTTGTTTACTATAAACGTCACTCATCTTCCTTTTTAGGGTTCCGTAGTCAACTAGGAACCCTTATAGTTTCGCCATGTGTGCCCGTCCGTCCGTCCGTCCGTCCGTCCGTCCGTCCGTCCGCGGATAATCTCAGTGACCGATAGCACTAGAAAGCTGAAATTTGGTACTAATATGTATATCAATCACGCCGACAAAGTGGTAAAATAAAAAGTGGATTTTTTTTTATTAGGGTACCTCCCCTATACGTAAAGTGGGGAGTGATTTTTTCATTTCAACCGTAACGTGTGATATATTATTGGATAGGTATTTAAAAATGAATAGGGGTTTCCTAAAATCATTTTTCGATAATGTAAATATTTTCGGAAATAATCGCTCCAGAAGTAAAAAAATATGCGTCCCCCCCCCCTCTAACTTTTGAACCATAAGTTTTAAAAATATGAAAAAAATCTCAAAAGTAGAACTTTATAAAAACTTTCTAAGAAAATTATTTTGAACTTGATAGGATGAATAGTTTTTGAAAAAAAAATACAAAATAATTTCTGAACTAAGTTTGTAATTTAACCGTATAAGCAGGTGTTTATTGTACCTGTAATTTCTACAAAATTACAATGAAATGACGTGCTTTCAAATAAAGTAAAAACGGTGAAAATCGGTTCACGCAATAAAGAATTATCCCATAAAAATCATCTTCCGTACTTTATGCTCGCGCGCAATAGTTTACTTAATTTGCCGATAGATGTCGCTGTACGTGGAACTCTCATATCATATCCTACATGGCGGTGTTATTAACTCTTAAGTGGGGACACTTACTGTGACGGACGGAAAACTACGGAACCCTACAGTGAGCGTGGCCCGACACGCTCTTGGCCGGTTTTTGTTTATGTCTATGGTTACAATGCCCAAAATTCAAAGCTGTATGTATCTTAATAAGATTAATAAAATCTTTCTAAAACGAGCTTTCCTCAGATTAAATATTTCCATTAAGGAAGGGCATATGGCGACCACTTAAGCCTTCGCCTACGCCGAATTATGCCCCAGATTATGCGATCCTCATAACGTTTATAGACTACCTCTCGTAGACTGCGCACTGTGAAGTATTTGTGTAGCCTCGCGATTAGCACACACCGCTTATAAATAAAATACAAAAACGTGGTCAAAGATAATTTAAACTTAAATCTGTGGCAACATAATTTTTGTAGTAAGTCGCCCAAACTGGGGGCGATTCTGTAGCCCAAACAGTGACTAAGATGTTTAGTTAACATCTTTAAACTTATGTTAATAGTAAAGTTTGCCTATAGTTGCCTAAATATAATTCCGCGGTAAAAATAAACCTGATAAGGGAATGCCTCAGATCTTATTGTGGCAGTATAACAATAATTTAGCAGTAATCTGTTCGTATACACGACACGACTATCGTTGCCCGCGGTTGTAAAGTCACTTAAAATACTTACGTGATCTTATATCAGAAAGAGATGTTTCTGTTTTTCGGTTTAAACACTGAGCGAGAGAAATAGATATATTAAAGATCGCGTAGTGATTACCGTCCAAACCACATAGCGAGTTTGCTCTTTCTAGTCAAGTACACGTACATGCACCATGCCGTCTTGTGTCGTGTTGGGCAAATTAAGAGAGACAGAAACAGAGCGAGAGACTGCGTCAACGAAAGCTTCCCTTTCGCTTTCTTGCCATAGCAAGAGGTAGAGAGCGAGGGAGAGTGGCATTGTAAAATACAGTGAGGGAGCCATATATATATAGAGAGCGAAAGATACATATATAATATTCATGTGGTGATAACATCTAAACATTTTCAGTTTGCTGTATCTAGTGAGCTCTCCCCTTTAGGGCGTTACGGCGGATGTCCCCTAATGGTGCGATGTTATCAGCGGAAAGTGATAACTCAATTACGCGCACATCCATCATGTCGTGTCGTGTCGCGTCGCGTCGCGTCGGGCTAAATGCCGCGGCCAAAGGATACGTTTTGGGATGCCTTAGATTTCTTATGAATACAGGGTGTAATTGGATACAGGATCACAAATCAGTTTTTCAGGGTGTTTAACTGCTGAAATATCTCAGTATTTTTTACATTTATTTTTTATGTGGGAAAGATCAGATACAAGACAAACATCATAGGCCTCGTTCATCAACAGAGTGATGATTTAAACAGTGTCCGTAGAAGAGCAAACAAGACAATATACCGCCAACAAAACAACGATTTGTATATAATGTAAACTCAGTCATATCCTATAGTACAGTCAAAAGCATCGTGCCGGTACGCAACAAAATAAAGGAAGAACGCTGCGACGCGTAGCAATTGCAGACAGCAAGAGTGAGCGAGACGTCTATCTTTAGGAGTTTCGACTTAATCGGAACATCTGATCAATCGGAAATGTGTCGTCACGCGGAACTTTGACGGGCTATATCTTCACCAATTTTTGTTTGATTGAAAAAATAAAAAATACGTGTCCAATATTTTTTGATAATCTAACTGACGGACTAAATATTTTTTTTTAGGAAAGTAGCCAATTAGCGTCTCACGTTAGGTTTGACCTTACCGGGCCGCCACCGGGGCCGTATTATAACTTTGAAACATGTTTAGACACGATACAATTTCAATACAACTCCAATGCATTACGCAATACCGCTAGCGCCTAAATATCTGATCAGAAATATCAGAATTTGCTTGAAAATTATTGCGATGCAACTCAATACAATTTTAATATTGGTTGATTATTTGTTGTGTGTTGGAGTTATGTTTGAGATAGATTGTGTTTTCAATGTATTGTTTATGTATTTTAAAATTAGAATACGGTACCAGCACGTGTAATTGGCGGCAGCCAAGGCATGATAAAAATGGTGGATCCGTTTCGCCCTGGGAATCCTGGGATCCAGTTCACAGTAGGATTGGCTTAGCGGGGACCGTATTCTAACTTTTAAACACGTATAGACACGATCCAACTTCAATACAGCTCCAATGTATTAACAACGCAATACAGCTACAGCATAAACATCTAAATCAGGAATATCAGAATTTGCTTTGCTTGAGAAATATTCCAACGCAACTCCAATACAACTTCAATATTGGTTGGTTGAATGTTTGTTGTGTGTTGGAGTTATGTTTGAGATAGGTTGTATTTTTATAGTATTGTTAATGTATTTTTAAATTAGAATCCGGCACCGGGCGAGTTATTCAAAACTCCATCAGACTCTTTTCCTCTTACTAAAGCACTCGGTTGTTTTATGCATCGATCATAGCGTTACACGTATGCATTTGTGCCGAAGTATGAGAACCGCAGCGTCAAACGTACTGCGCAGTGCGATGACGTTGCGGTGCCCCAGTACCGCTGCGGTGGACGCATAAAACGACCGAGCGCTTAAGTCGTGTCAACATAATTTTCAACACCTCTCCTGCTTATCTTCTTCTGCTTCTAACTATACTGTATAATCGCCCCCATTACTGCAACGCCATGTTATTCTTATGACGTAATGTTAAAAGTAATGGCCATTAATTTTATGTAGGTAAATTATTGGACTTTGATGTTAAAAATGTAATTTTGTTTTGTTTCAGGTAAATTAAATTAAAAATGCGACCGGTTAAGAAACGGAGGAGGCCATTAATAAATTCATCATTCGTCACAAACATCGGTTTACTAGAAACGAATTTGGTACCATTATCTGTTAAGATCTATGATAACACCGTATTGTGAGGATAGCGTGACATTAGCTTGTATAAAATGAAAGTTGACGCTATTTTTGTCGATGATACGAGTATAATAAGACTGTTTATTTGTGATAATTACAAATCCATACTTGCCTACTGTTAGTATTTAAGGCAGATTTAATTTCTTTTGACCTACTGTATGTCCAGGTTTTTATAAATACCCTTTCGCGATTTGTGGGTTGTTTGGACTCATAGTATAAAAGTATGGAAACCACCAAAATTATACTATGCACTCATTGAGTTAGGATATATAGTTACAGGTACAGTGTCAAACAAGATTTACCGAAACTATGGCTCGTGAACATTTGTAACCGGCCAGTGTTATCCCGTAATAAGACGGTCAGAAAAACTGCTGTACGGGTCGTTCTTACAGCACTATTGTGAGCCCATTTTTTTGGGATTATTGTGTATCCCGTTCTTCATTACATATCGGTTTATGCAGTGCCGGAATAAGACCATTTGATGCCCTAAGCAATCCACGCCTGTAGTGCCCCCCTCCCTCCTATCCACGAGCAATTTAATATCGGTGTAAGTATGTAGGTTTTTCTGTTTTTAGTGCCCCCAAGACGTGATGCCCTAAGCAATTGCTTAGTTTGCTTATGGGTTAATCCGGCACTGAGTTTATGCTAGTGCATCCAATATGTACATATGTTAGTACAAATGTTTACAAAACGCAGTTCTTCAATTTCGCAAGTAGCAAGATACACCTCAAGTTGTCAAAGTCGGGCGACCATAAATTCCGCTACTGACCGTCGGAACTTCTCGGAAGTTTGGATATGGCGAGTCTTTGAGTTATAGTATACTTACGATGGACGCAAGTTACAGGCGATAGCGTTTTGGTTGTTCATTTTAATCTGTTAATCTGTTATAGTGGTTAGGCAATAATACATTTTTATACAAGGAGGGAAAGTAATTGCATGTTACACCTCAAGTTGGTAGATACACCTCAAGGCCTACCTTACCTACCAGAGATTAAACCACCAAATGACCAAAAGGCCACCATGATAATGATTTTAAGGAAGTACAAAATTAACACATTACAATTTAGGCCCCAATAATGCCAGAAGTGCTAGTAACTTATATAATTTGAGGGCTACATGAAATGTTCTTTCTACTATACTTAAAAATATACTAATATTAAATATAAACTAAATTAAAAACTAAATATTTATAGAAATAGAGAAAAAGAAAATACCTACATCAAAAAGTTGAGGAACAAATAAATTCAATCGATAGATCAAATGCAGCACTCAAACTTAAAATGTAGACAAATTCAGCACCGCCTAATAGGAGTTAAAAGATTCCTCATATTTTCTATTAGAAAATCACCGCCGGTCTTTTTACCAACCATCTTAGACAACCAGTAGATTCATTGCCAAAACATTATACCTTCGCGCCTGTCTCTTGCCTTATAGTGACGTCATGTACACGGGTAAGTTTTAAACTTCAAAGGCATGTTTCCTTATACCTATAGATAGGTAGATATTTTATGAGCAAAATCGATTCTATAATAGGTACGAGGCACATAAAGTTCGGTCCTGAATTTTGTAGAAACAATACGCTGCTCTCGAATTTATTTGCGTGAAGGTCGGTAAACAATTTCGACTATCTTTTCACCCCTTTAGTGGATACATTTACAAAAATAATCTTATTTGAGCCCCTAGTCTTCTTTTTAGTTGATGTACTCTTTGCAAAGTCTCGTGGTTAATTAACAGTATCAGGTACAGATGTTGCTTGTTGTAAAATTTCTCGCCATTCTGGCTGGTTGGGGGTCAAACTTGTTCAAGGGTCCGTGCCGTGCACAGCAGATTTGATCAAAAAGATAAAAGATATTTATTCTTAAATTTAGGCACATTACAATGCACTTATGAACGTCAGAGAGAAAAAGAAAAACTACCACCGGTTCTTCATACTAATAGTACCTATTAAAGAATATCTTGTAAGAAAGTCTTTAGGTGACGTGACTGTTTTCAAAGATTTCGAAGGAGGTTCTCAATTCGTCGAGATCTTCGTTTTTGGTATTTTTTTGCCTATATTTAGATGATAATGACTGATTTTGGAGGCGCCAACATCGCTTGCGGAGACTAATCCGCAGACAGGTTCTTTTGTTGTATTTTTATTTATCTTGTTAACCTGCATCAATTTCCGTAAACTACAAAAAAAAGATAAAAGATATTTATTCTTCAATTTAGGCACAATTATTACAATGCACTTATAAGACCGTCAGAGAAAAAAAAACTACCACCGTTTCTATCCCTACACGTCTGACCCGAGAAGTATTATGACCGGCAAGAAACACGGCGGGACTTATTTTTTCAAAACAGTAATACATTAGATTTTAAAGATACACAATACTGCGTAGTTCTATAAGAAGACATATCAAAACAGCTTGAGAGACAGACAATGTACCTATTGTACCATGTAAGTACCTATAAATGATACCCTTCTTTCTAAAGTAGGTACAGTAAACACCAATGCACATAGAACTAGATTCAACCTTCTTTGAAAGAAACCTTTCTACTTATCTCACCCTCCTAAAAGATATTCTTGAGGCTTCAATGCTCTGCGGGGGATAAAATCACATTGGTCATCCCGCTAGATGGAGCATACTGGGTATTTTTTCAACCCTAAGTAATATTGTGCGTGGTAATTTGGTATTGGTACGAAACGTCACACTAACAATGCATATATTTTAACTATCTGACCAACTAAATGAAATGCGGTTTGATACATTTCATTTGATAAGTTATCAGTTTTTTCTATGGAATAGCCAAGTTTTGTCTCTGTATGACAACGGTATACAAAGCGCGTGTTGATATATAAATTATCTAGCATCTACAACACGAGTCTTTTTGAGCTAAATATAAGATTTTCTCAGCGCACCTATATTTTTATTTTTATATTATTTATTTCAATAATGCTGATTATAGTTCAAAGATTAACAAATAACTCATTTTTTTGTACACTCTTCATGAGATGTAAAATGGTTGAAATTTAGCAAGCACAATGTTTACGGGGACAAGCTAAATAAAATTGTGTAAAAGGTGCATAGTTGTGGTGTCATAAACTTAAAGGAATATAACGGTAAAATTTGAAAATGACAAATGTAATTAAACTTACTTTAATGTAAGAGAAAGCTTTGGTGAATATTACGTATAGTTTCTCATTTTTTTTAATTGAGCTGATATGAGTAACGTTACGTGTCTTTTTTTTCGTGCATGGAAGACATAAACATATCTCTTACTAGTGGGAGTGGTTTCATAAACAAAAGCATCCATTAAAACGCGGAGTCTACAGATCATAATCAATGAATGTTCAAATACGCAATGTCAAAGCTAGACTATACCTCGCGTCAAAGGACCCAATATGTACAATATATGCACTTGCATACTATAAAGGACAATATTACAATATACTGACATAAAAAAATTGAAATCGCGACCTTTGATATGAGCTATTGGTTACTTTGATGTGCTGAAATTAGTTTTAATTTGATTCTAGAAAATATCCAAGGGTTTCAGATCTAACTATACAATATGTATTATGTATAATACAATACTTACTTACTTTCAATTTATTTATTTAAGTACGATTACAACCCCATTTAATAAGATATTAGTATTTCTCTAACCTACTTCCTTATCGAAGGGAAGACAGTTTTAAGTCCAATTTCACCCCCAAGGGTTGAATTTCAAAAAAGGTACTTTCTTAATGGAGCTCCAACACATTCGAAGTACAGCCCAAATTATAACTATACCTAGTTATAAATGTAAACTTTCGTGAGACATACTATCACTATAATATATAACGGTTACACTCTCCGAAACATGTCGCGCGAAGTGACTAAAGTGACGTGAGTGTAACCGTTATATTTTATAGTGATACCTAGTTATAGTTAATAGACTGACAACAGCTAAACCCAGTCACTATCGTCTTGAAAACGAGTTAAATAGAAATACAGTGTATATTGTCATTATATTTATATGTTTCCTACACTAAGACATACAACTAACAATTGTTATGGGTTGAAATTAACTTATAATTTTATTTCAATTTATTCAACTGAAGAACAAATCAAATTATTTTTTTAATAAATATTTTGATTTGTTTATTTTTAAGTAGACACACTACTATATAAATCATAAACTTCTATAGATGTCATATACAAAGGAAAAAGTGAGCTAGGCCTAGTGCAGAAGACGCTGGTTCGATCCCAGCCCTGGGCACCGGAGGCCTAGGTCAATTTTTCAATTTATTCAGTTTTAAATATTTAAATAAATGAGAAGGACGAACACGGTTCGACATTAAAGTACCCAAATCAATTTCCCAATAAATCATAGTACATAAATGAACCTAGATAAATACAAATTTGATTTTATGAGTTGCCAGGGATGACCAAATTTGCGACATCAAATAGTGGTCAGACCCGGTCACCCGGTCATTTCGGTCATTGAATGAAATACAATAATACTAATTCGTCATAGATAAGTTAATACCCGTAAGAGACTGGGAATTTCTTTACAAAATGCTATTCGCTTTGTATTTTATTGAAAGCGGTTATATTAAGGCTATTTTTATTTATTTTGGCTCTGTTTATCTGTTAGGTTTTAAACCAAAATGAATGAGAGCGAGATACGGCGGAACAACTGTTACAACTGTTACAACTGATACAATGATTCTCGAACTTTGACTGTAATTGATGTACTTAATGCAAACTGATCATTATGTTATTTATCTTAAATCTGGTGTACTGTATCCCTGGTTTTTATAAAGACTTAATATAAATGTAGTTTTATAAATTGAACTTTAAGCACCGCATTGTATGGACTAAGAGCTGGCCACGTCAGATATGACACAATAATGAGAGCAACGAAACCCGTGTGGTTACATTGAAATACTATCCTTATTGCTAGATCCGGACGTCTGGCAGCTTTTAATGGGTGGAGGTCAGAGTGACAGACTAGCAAAAATTTTCAGTTGGGAAAAAGTAATACCAAAATAGGTAAAAAATGCCGGAATTGTCTTATTTTTAGAGGACGGGGCCTATATTTTAACATTAGAGCAAAAACCATAGCTATTTATTTTGGAAACAGACACAGTAAGCGACAAACTATGAATTACATTATACGTCGTTTTGGACTAGTTTCCCCCATCAGAAAGTTTTGGCAGTGATATAATCTAATTATTCATAATACTGCATCAAAACCAGAACCCTAGGATTTGTATTCTGAAAAAGGTTTGCATTCTTTGACCTCCACCACTTTAAAGCTGCCAGATGTCCGGATCTAGAAATAAGCATAGTATTGCTAACTAACGAGAGGGGTTTCGTCGCTCTCATTATTGTGTCATATCTGACGTGGCTAGCTCTCCGTATAGTATGGACGGGTTCGAGTGTGCGTTCATCCTACTCATCTGACATCCCCAGAAAAAATGGCTTGGACCTTTCCTCTTCTCCCCGGAACGAACAGTATAGTAAAAATAATGCTTATATTAAGACTAGGAATGTCATGAATGTAATTTTTCTCACATTTGCGAAGGCGAACGCGAATATTCATACGAATGTTACGGAGTAGATTTAAAAAAGTCAATATTGCTCATTTTTATATTTGCATATTTAAAAGTACAGATATATGGCAATGTAATATGGCAATTAGCCACTTTCAGTGTCTAGCAGTAACACTCTGGTTTACTGCGACATAATCGCATATTGCTTGAATTAGCGATAACCTATGTGTATAAATAGGTAGGCATTCATTAATAAAGATGAACTCTATACTCGACTACCATGTAAGGTGTTTCAATACTACGCCGTCTCCCTGACTCTGCCCGTCCGTCCATCCAGAACCACCATCAATCCCTTTTCATTATTACATGGCGACCGTGACAGGACCGTGATGAGTCCTATATTATTTATCAAAAGGAATCAAGTGATACCAGGCGCGGATCCAGGATTTCGTTCAGGGGGGGGGGCACTTTCCAGGATTTCGTGCAGGGGGGGGGGCACTTTCCAGGATTTTGTTCGGGGGGGGGCACTTTCCTTCACAAAAAATCTCGCGGTCCACACCTATGGGCCCCGTAGTATACGAAGTTTGCGTTTCAGGGGGGGGGGGGGGGGGGGGGCAATTGCCCCTGTTGCCCCCCCCCCTGTATCCGTGCCTGAGTGATACCGTCGTGTTCACGTGCTGTATATGCGCAAGCATATAACCAGGCAGCGGCCAGATCAGCGCGGTCAAAACACGACGCTTTTTGCTTTTCGCTTTTCGCAAAATATTCGCATCGTTTGATGTGAATGCGAATGATGCGAATGTCACACGACACACGACACATTCTTTATCACATACATATCTCTGGTACCATCCAAAGCTAGATTGAACAACAATTCAACAAGGCTACTCGTAATAATTGTCCCTAGCGTCGGAGTCAAATTGGCCTAATTCAGTTTTATCTTCACGCTATTGGAGTCCTAATTGCTGAAAGCTTATGACCTACAATGGCGTGCAGACTTCAGAATAGTTGTATAAAATTTTATTAGGGTTGCTAGAGTGAACTTGAACATTTAATTCGTGAGATGGAATTAAGGGCACTAATAAAATGTTTTTGAAAATTTTGAGTACGAATCAGTGTTTTTACGAAACACTTTTAGCTACTGTAAAACGGAGTGATTTGACACAGGTTTAAATTTATTTAATTAAATTATTGAATAATGACAGGTGAGGCACAGGTTAAACCATTAAAGGTTGAAGCTTAAAACTTGGTTCATTATACATATACCTATGTAGGTATTCTTACATGTGTTTGGCTTCAAGAAGAAATTACTTTTAGGAAATTCAACTCCTCAAGAGGTAGAAATCGTGTTGAAAATATTTACCGACTTCTATGCAGCCGAAGGATATTACAGAAACGTATTCCGTAACTAAAAGTAAGTAATATATAATCATAAGTTCGAAAACATCGCAAAAGCGTGAATTCTCACACGAGTTGATTTCACAATATCTTTTCCTGCTCTATGTCAGTTAGTCAGCTAGTGTTGGGACAAGCTTTTTGATTCGAATTCGAATTTCGATTTTTATTTCTTAAAGTTATTTCTTTCTGCACTTTAAGAATGGGTTGATTAAGTTTTGGGATGTTGCTAAAATTAAATACAGAAATTTCTGTCGAATATACCAAAACAGATTAATTAAAAAAAAGCATTCTCTATTAGGTACTAAGTTTGTAAAAATGCTGTAAAGCTCAGTATACTCGCTTTCACTTGATAGTCGAATCTTATAGAAAAGTGATTTTTTAATTTACATATTTCATAATTATGTTTCCCCCGATGAACGTACGGTACTTTTAAGCGCCTATTACACCTTTCTTTTTACCATCTTAAGAATGGGATGCTTCAATATGGCTGACAGGCTTGGCGATATCTTCATCTCCATTACACGTATTGCGGCGTACTATATTAAGGTAGCTGAAAAAGTAAAGTGTATATAATAGGTTTTTAGGATGAGAGGCAATTTGGTAGTTTGTGCATCCATTTATTCCTTTTTTTTTCTTTTTTTTTACGAACAGAGAAATCTCTTCTTCTTCACCGTTGTACTACGTAATCATTGAGGTACGTACTTATGTGGCTGTGGGAGTGTCTGCTAAAACGGTTTGTTGAAAACGATTTGTTCAATTTGGTTGCGGTCTAGGGCAAAGATTAAGTTATACACCAGTGATGGTTCTTAGATAGGTTGTAGGTCGATAGATGGCACAGTTAATATTTTAGGTTCTTTTAAAATTTTCAGTTTGTCTTGTTACTTTACAAAATAAAACGCAAGACTCAATTAACCCTCCTTAACTCAAATGGCAAGAATTCGACCTAATTCGAATAACAAAAGCACAACTCGCGACTCAATCGATTGCTCTTCACTATATCACTAGGGCCATAAATAACTTCGCGACAAAAAGGCGCAGAGAAACGCTGAGCATCCACGGTGTGTAAGTATGCACATATGGATTGGACAGGGGATATAAACGACCATAAGGAAAGTAAGTTTTTTCCACAGGACGTTCATTGTGTTCACGGAAATTCTGTGACACTGTGTGTAATTAAAAAGAAATGGAACATACTTTTTTATCACCAAATAAATATCCCAAAATATTTAATTAAACCATCTAAATAATAATTTGACTTAAAAGGAGTTCTGAGTTTAGAAGTAAGGAAAGGAAGAAACGAAAAAAAAAGCACTTCACTGTTTTGTTTGTATTATATGAATGAGTTATATCCAAAGAGACTTTTTTTTAAAGATTGCATACAATTTAAAGTTATGCGTCAAAACCTAAGATCAATTAAAACCTGCGTGTTTTCAACATAATAAAATATGCCAAAATTTGTTACTTTTTTTTAATATTAGGACATTTAATATTATGCCAAATTTGCACCCCTATTCAACTCTCACTTCAAATATCTAGTTCTTGCGGTTAATATTGCCAACTGAATGAGTTCAGAGTACTTTCTAGAAGTTACCTTACATTGTTCCTTGCCCACTTTATAGAAATCTCTTGTGGTTTCAATAAAAGTTCCACCTGACACGGATATTCTACAGTACAAGTTTTTGATGTGGAATTAATGTGTAAGAATACTTGATGAACATGTAGGTATTGATTTCATTCATTTGTAACTTATTATAAAGAAAAAAGGGTGTCTACAATGTTATAATAATCTATGGTTTCCCGGACCCTCTCACACTTTATTGGAATTAGAATAGAATAGAATAGAATATCATTTATTTCAGTGTAAGTACACAGTTATACAATACAGACAGTGGATAAAAAAAGAAAAGAAAATGAAGACTTATAACTTGTATACTGTAACCACACTGAAAAAGGTGAACACTCAGCATAATGCCATGTCCTACTGGAGTAGTACCTGACGCTGGTCTTCCGTGTACACCTGTCGGGAGCGTAGTTGCGCGCAGCTACCAGTTACATTAGGGTTACCAAGACTAATAAATTTATTAGTGCTAATAATTACAACAGTAAGCAACGAAGCGGAAACGAAGCAGTTGACGTCAAATGATTCAAATTAGTGCTTAACACGCGACTAATCCGTCATAATTGTAATACTATATTTTTTTTAATGTTAGGCTTGACGGATTTATAAGTTTGTTTACTGAAATTCTTCTCCATACTTATTGGGAAAATACTCTATCAATTTTTTTTTTCAAAGAGTATCTATCATTGATTTATTAAGGTATTTAATTAAACAACTTTGCTTCTTCGAGACATATCTGACATAATGTCTGTTGCTTAATACGTTAGGTACTTCGAAATTGGAACAGAAAAAGGAAAATCGAGATAAGTCTCATATTCTATCAATAGATTCACGATTCACTCGTTTAGGAAAAATGAGGGCATAGCTATGCTACAATGTGACGATAATCCATAATTAAGGACTGTTATTGCATATAAATTATTCATATGGATGTTTTGCGGAGTCGGCCGGAAAGTTTATACTTCTTGCCCTATGTTGTTATTGGAGCTCATTTGGCTGGCCAGTTAATATTTTTGTTGGAATTTAATAATAGATAAGCATTATGAAAACGTAAACATATAACCTACAGAAGTAAAAGATTTTCATAGGGTTAGGGCTGAATTGAGACTTAAAATATACAAATACACAAGCCTAAAAAAGTAAAATATATTTACGATTTTACTATAACGTTACTATACCTATAGTTAGTACTGATACGACACGATACTGATACGATATTTAGTATACTTATGAGGCCAAAAAAGTATTCATGACACTATGGAGCACCGCGGACCCCGTGGAGCACGCTTAACTAAAAACTGTCTAACTACTCTTGTTTTGAAGTTATAGTTATTTCGGAATTGGTCCCCTAAAATCCTTTTGCTGTTTTGACAGAGATTGGAAAACAATTCTAATTAACTCGCAATTTCGCAATTTTCTCTTTGATCATTCTTTGTAACAATCTAGGAAAATAGTTTTGCAATTCTAGGCTTCGTAATTAACTTTTTTCTGGCGTTTTTAATAAGTTTACTGTCTTATAATATTTGCTTTCAGTTATTTTCTCATTACAACTACGTCACAAAAAACGATATCTTATATCTAACGTTTTTATTTGGATCTTAGCATCTAAATCACCAAGAGTTTTTTTGTCAACATTTCTTATTTCATATTAGGTAATGAATACTGTATTTTCATATCATTTTTATGTCGAAATTCCTTTTATATAGTACCTATGTTGTACTTCAGTAATTTTGTCAAAATAAGATTAGTTCTTAGTTATGTTGAGTATTTTTAGTAAGGTACCTACTTTACTTAGCCAATCCTAATATAATATCCACTGGTATATCACCTACCCTGCCAAGAACCACAACCAAATCAGACAAGTCGTTTTGGATACTAATGGGAATATTTAGTTTTATGAACAAACAAACTGAGACCATCCCACATTAGATGCATATACCGTCTCCATTCTGTCAGGAGAAAACAATACAGCAGGCAATTGAATTAAATTTTGTTTACCAATTTTAAACTGAGTGGCACTTTAAAAACTAAACTAATTTCCGTTGCTCCTCAAATACAGTACATTCCTCGAAGGCCAACTATCTCGAGCCCGAACTAGCGGCATAACTCGGGCAATTAATGCTCGAACGAAATTCAGCGCAGAGTTAGCCGACCATTGATTTACTGGCTTTAGGTAACTTTTCCAAACGCTTGGGAATTCTGTTGATACGTTTAGGCCTATTTGAAATATAAGCTTTAGAATATTGATAATTGACACTGTATAATGATATTTTATATACGACAATCTCGACCGTAATACGTTGCACCTACATTTTGTAAGACCTTTTTAACTAACTTTATAAAACTCAGTAACTTTGTAAAGCGTAGAAATTCAGTGAAACTTTAAAAACTAAACTAATTTCCGTGGCTCCTTAAATATAGTACATTCCTTTAAGGCCATCTA
The DNA here is from genome assembly GCA_947086415.1 of Pammene aurita. Taxonomy (NCBI): domain Eukaryota; kingdom Metazoa; phylum Arthropoda; class Insecta; order Lepidoptera; family Tortricidae; genus Pammene; species Pammene aurita. The sequence goes on from OX352296.1 coordinate 4,226,281, forward strand.
TCTCGAGCCCGAACTAGTGGCATAACTCGGGCAATTAAGGCGCTAGGCGCTGATTGTGTCCGAAAACTGTTACTTTCTAAGGGATATATCTCAATAACGGGTCATTCAAAAATTAAAAAAAAAATAAATGTTATTTACCATTTCATTTACAACATTGTCAACGTTTGAATAACTCGTGTAACGTATAGTTTCTCCGTTATGTAAATGTAACAAAATGTCGTTTTACGGTTAATTTTGCTTATATCTACTGAACGGCTCATTCGATTTAAAATATTGTTGAACTAAAAAATATGTACTACAGAACACTACAAACTCAACGTAGGATATTTAAATTGATTAAATTTTCTTAAACAACTTGATCATAATTCCACATTTCGTGCGTTGGTAGCTCGAAAACGGCGTTCCTTGCAGTCGTGAGCTAGCTTTGAGACGAGGAGGCTGTGTCTCTCGTCACTCCGTGCTTCCCTTGTACTACATATACTCATGCTTGGCCCGTGAGCAATAATATCGGACTTACTGTGCCTAAAGACTAAATAACTGCAGAGGGTTCATGCGGTGCGGATATAACGTGTCTTCCCGGAATCAATAATGTATAGACGTTTTATCTTTTAAGATAATGTACTCGTATGCATGTTTATGTACGTTCGTATTAAAAGTGTATTTTATTTAGATTATAATACAAGTAAAAAAACAAAGGAAATAAAAATGGAGAAAAAACAAAAATCATGAATCTCACATTGCTCTGAAAACAAATTTGGTCATGTAAGTAAACTAAAATTATTATGTTTTAGTAGACGCATGCATCACGCAAAATAGGCATTAGTCGTCGAGTTGCGGAAATCTGCTAGTACTGCAATACAATAGACTAATAATTAATTTAATAAAAAACTCCAAAGAACCGAATTTATTTGAACATATTTATTTAAGAATACCGTGTTCTAAACGAATGTAACATGCGTTTAATTTTAAGATTAAACACAATCTTTAATGTTATACTTTATACTAATTTCTCAAATCTAGAAAAGTAAACTGCAAAGGATTGCAGATAAACCGGCCAAGAGAATATCGGGCTATGCTCAGTGTAGGGATCCGTAGTCGCTGGCTTGTAACAATACATCCATCCAAAAGGTAGTCTATAAAGAAATATTTTGTGGCACTTACGTTATTTTACTATAGGCATAGGCATAACTCAAAAACGGCTCAACCGATTTTATTCCATATAGTTTTTATTGAAAATACGTGATAAGTATTTCAATGGCCTTACTTCCAGGAATTTTCCCAATTTTTTTGGACCCACGGTTCAAAAATCAAAGAGCATGTTAACTTTCGAAGCTATTATTTACGAAAGTATTCGTTTTATCCAAAAGTTGTTTAAGGCATATTCTTCTTGAAAGACCTATCCGACAATGGGTTTCAGATACTTCTTATTTTACCACTTTGTAGGCGTAATTAAAACACATAATTACTCATACCAAATTTCAGTCTACTAACTATCACTGAGCAAAGCCTGATTGAGAATCTAATAAAAAAATGCTGATATTTAAGAGTTCAATGTATGTAAGAATAAAGGAAAAAAAGCTTATTTTTTTATACCACGACGCTGGCAAACAAGCATACGACCCGCCTGATTGAAAGCAGTTATAAAGCCTATGGACGCTTGCAACCCCAGAAGATTCACATGCGCGTTGACTACCCTAAAAAAAACTTTACTATGTCGGTGAAATGCAAATAAATACAAATTTTATATTAATGAATATATAAATTACTACTAAGGGTTAATACTACCTATCAAATATCTTTAAAAGACCGGCCAAGTTTGAATCGGACCATGTATAATGTAGGGTTCCGTAGAAAGTAGTTTCTTGGAGATAACTCAAAAACGGATGAACCGATAATATGTGAAATAATTTTCATAGAAAATTATAGCCTTCTTGGTATTTTTTTAATATTGACTTAATAAAAAGTTTTAAAAATACTCTATATATATATAAGATATTTTTAAAGCCGTATCGTACAACATGTTCATATTTACAAAAAAAAAAATTGACATTTAGTTTGGCATATGTATGTATGGAGTGCCTCACCTAAAAGCTTTTTTTAGCAATTTAGCCAGAAAACTAAGTAGCGGCACATGAAACACACCTCTAGATAAAATTTCAGTAATATATGTTTTATAATAAAAATGGCTGTGACTTACGGACGGACAGACGGATATGTTTCAAAAAACTTTTAAGGGTTCAGTTTTTACCATTTTGGCTATGGAACCCTAAGAAGTGTTTGCGCTGTGTTATATTTTAAAGATCTAAATTTAATGGGCTTACAGCTCTCATTTGTATGACGATTTCGTGCACAAATACCGCTCCTTACATGTGCATTTTTACTATTCGCAACTCGCAACAGGCTTAGTTTTGTTAATTTATCGTAATTAAGTAAATTTTTACGGTTAATATTGTAAATCGCAACAAAAAAATAACCATGTATTAAGCTCACTTGCACAGCAAAAAAAAATCCAAATTCACATGAAAACACCGCTTTGATGTGCATTCAGTTTTTTTTGCTGTACTAGTCAGTATTTTTTAATTTTTTTCTGATATGCGGAATATTTTTAACCATATTTCGTAAATTCATAAATATTTTGCCGCTCACTGTACTTCAAATTCAAAATCTAGGTTTTCATTTTTTTACATAAAAATCTACTAATCGAGATCTTTATTACATATCTTATTTAGTAGCATTCCTAAAAAATGTCACCGTAGTACTTAATCACAGTATTCAAATCACAAAACATCCACAAAAGGATTAGGTATGATTATTATAAATCTGCCCGCGCGCCTCTGAGTAAAGTCATATTGTTTGAACATTATTGCGGTGCATCGCGGCGGATTCACGCACGATCGCAATGAGAAGGGTACGCGGGTGGCGCGGGTAGAGAGCGCCCAAACGCTCAAGGACACTCCGGCGACAATCGTCTTAGTGCCCGAACGACCACCCGGCAAAAGAAATATTTATAAAACACAAAGTCCTAACTTTGCTAAGTATATATATACTAGCAGCTTGTAACTTTATACGGCAGAACCTAGAAAACTATAAAACGCTAAAAAGGACTTCGCGACGATAACCACTGAGCGATAAACTTTAAAAAACGCGTAGAAATTCAGTGAAACTTTAGAAACTAAACTAATGTCCGTTGCTCCTCACAGTACATTCCTCGAAGGCCAACTATCTCGAGCCCGAACTAGCGGCATAACTCGAGCAATTAATGCCCGAGCGAGTATTGTGGGCCATTGATTTACTGGCTTGGGATATCTACTTACTTGCTTAACGCTTTGGAATTCTATTGATACGTTTAGATTTGAAATGTATTTTCAAGATTCAAGATGCTTATTCATGACGAACACATTTTTAGCATAACAATTTACATTGGGCTGTTCGGCTGGGGAATGCTTTGCCGTTGAATGTACGATGTGCTAAATCTCTTCCCATCTTCAAAAATCTTCTGATATCACATTACCTTTCGCTGCCTTTAGTTGCCTTCGTTTCCTCATGTTCATGCTGGTGAGTAAAGTTTCCAAAGAGCTCAAAGAGGACCCGGTGTGTTGACGATGAGGGACCTTCTTGTTCCTTTAGACATCAACACAGTGAATCCTCCTTTTTGTTAAGGGTCGGCAACGCGCATGTGACTCCTTTGGAGTTGCAGGCGTCCATAGGTTATGGTAGCTGCTTACCATCAGGCTTATCAGGGGGATCAGGGTATGCTTGTTTGCCACCGTCGTCGTATAAAAAATGTATGTATTTATATACTTTATGTATATATTATGTGTTTATGTATTTAGGGATGTTTTAAAAGTAAGTACGTACTATTACTAGTATCATATCGGCACTACTCGTTCATTGTTTTGAGTTCATAGTTTCCTGCTACCCAAAGTTTGACTGGTACCGATCGCTTTTTTCCCGATAAGACCGCCTGTTTATACCAAACTTTATCACTGGTGGTGTACAATAAAGAATATTTATTATTATCATTAATAATTTAAATACTTATTTTAAGTGTTACTTGACTTCCCGTGCATAAATAACTCATAGTTGTACGAAACAAATCACTGTAATAATTATATGACTAAGGTGCAAATCGTTCCAAAATAAATATTTATCGATAATAATATCATCTTCCTTACATTATCAGTAAAAATAGGAAGCTGAATAATATCTTACAAAAGAGAGTAGGTTTTGCCCACAAAATATTCCGTGTCCTTATACAATACAAAGAAAGGCAGAAGAATTAGGTGCACAAGTAATTAACAGTTTAGCAAACAGACAATAGAGTAAATTTGAGTAGCCTATCTTCACAATAAGGTATATGCGTCGGCTGCTTACAAAAAGCAAGTAAAGTAAATAGTTTTTGGAAATTACCATACGGCTTACTTTTTAGTCTGTCATTCCAATACATTTTTTTTAAATTTTTGGGTGGCATTGTCTTGTATTGTCACTAGCCTTTTCCCGCGGCTTCGCCCGCGTACTATAAGTACTCAAAAAGGATACGATACCCATGTTGATTTTTGGACCATAATTGCCCCTTTTAGGGGTTGAATTTTCAAAAAATCTGAAACACGTGCTTACTCAATTATCGTTAGGAATACTCCTGTGAAGTTTCGAATAAAATAGTCTAACAAATCTTGATTCGCCATACAAACTTTGGACCCCCATTTTACCCCCTTAGGGGGTGAATTTTGAATCATCCTTTCTTAGTGCATCTCTAGACCTTATAAGGAACCTACGTGCCAAATTTGGAATCTCTAGAATCAGCGGTTTGGGCTGTGCGTTGATATGTCAGTCAGTCAGTCAGTCAGTCAGTCAATCAGTCAGTCAGTCAGTCAGTCAGTCAGTCAATCAGTCAGTCAATCAGTCAGTCAGTCAGTCAGTTTCTTCTTTTATATATTTAGATTTAAGAGCGAGTTTTCGAGTATTATAACCTCGCGTTTTAGTGTATTTATTATCATTGAATTAAAAAAGCATGGCGCAATAGCTGTTACACAATTATTTATCAAATTAATTTCAGCATCGCGGTACCATATTTTAATAATTTGTCTCTTAGCATGATATTTTAGCCGTTAAGTATAATGACAAATAATTTTAAATAAAAAAGAACCGACTTCACTTAGCATCCACCTTTCCAATAGCAAATGCTCGAGCTGCTGTAAAAAAATACTCAAATTACTGTAGGTGTGCCTATAATAGTTGAAGAGTTCCCTCGATTTCTTTAGGATGCCCATGATCAGGATCCTGACCTGGTTACAATGGGATCGACTGTGAAGTATATTCTTTCAAACAAAAAAAGAGCCGAAGCCGAGGCCGAGCCAAATCCTTCCAGCCGTCTTCGAATAATCGGTGAACATACATAAAAAAAATTGCAAAAAAAGCAAAGATCCCAACGAATTGATAACCTCCTCCTTCGACATTTTGAAGTCGGTTAAAAAACTCTGTAATAACACTGAATATTGAACCTCTTAATTGAAAATTACTTACTGTAAATGTCTTCATACTACACGTTACACGCTCAGGGACGAAGCGCAATTACAGATCCGTTTATTTTAGTAATTAAACAATCTAAGGCTTTACGTTGTTTTAGATAGATCTAGATATTCCAGAACCCGTTTCATCCTTAATGTAAACTATTTGGGTAAGTTTGGGGTACCTATTAACATTGAAGTGTTGGAATTGTGCTAGCGATAATCCTGTCCGTGTTCTGAGTTACCAGGTTATTTTAAAATATTGTCAAGATAGGTGACTACGATACGCTACGGATCGTTAACGATTGACACGTTGCGCCCTGAACGGATCGCTTGGTTACCTTTTTATCGCCTATCACGTCATGCGTCACTTTCGCACTTACATACCTGTTAGATTAGACCGTAATCGCTATGGTGACATGATAAAAACCCGACCATATTAAGCTTGTCGAAAGAGCGGAGCGCAAGCGAAGCTAGTTCTTACAAACAACTTCTGGCTAGTGGGACGTCTCGGCAACTCTCAAATTATATGTGTCACTGCTTTGTAGCAGTTGGGGTTGTCCCCATCAAATTTCACAAAGATCAGAAAAGTTATCGCGGAAAAACTCTTAAAATCAAAAAGAAAACGAAATGCCGAGACGTCCCAGTACCCAGAAGTTGTTTGTCAGAACTCGCTTCGCTTACGCTCCGCTCGTTTGAACATACCTTTATACAAAGCATAAGTAGTATCCAACAACTCCTCCAGCTTTATTAAAATTGAAATGAAAATGTGCGAAATAACAAGGTCTAAAATGTTAGCACCTGAATCCAGCTGTAACCGGTTCCGGGCGAACAAAACTACAATCATGGTGGCATTTCATAAAGTTTTTATTGTTCGAAACTGGTGCTCGACGGATGCGAAGTTTATAGCTCGCAGTGTGTGGACTCCGATCCTAGGGGCCCTTACATTGATGCTTCAACTCTGTAGAATACTATGGATGTACTGCAATTATCATCGTCTTACCAATCCGGCTTTATGCCACGGCACGTGGAGCCTAGGTCCGTGTAATCTAATCCCAAGAATATGCGTTAGCTTTATCAAAGTGACTGCTGTCTGACCTTCTGATCCAGGGGGGAAACTAGGCCTTTTTAGGATTGGTGACCCCTTCCCTTTTCGCGATTCCCTTCACCGAAAAGCGACTGGTAAATATTCAAATGATGCTTAAGTTTATTACTGATGTTTTTGATTGCCTTTTTTTTCTATCATATATCATTTAGTTCATTATAAGTATTTATTCCTACATAATTTTATTGACGTATGAAAGTATCTAAACAGATATGGCTACATAAAGGTGCCCCATTCCCAAATTTGCTATGTCACCGCGCTACAGCAATATGAGAATCTATACAAGTGTAACAAAAATGCTGGTGATTCGTTTAAGGGCATACTTGGTATCGTATTGTAATTATGAAAAACGAAGAATAAAAAAAATTCACGCGAAAAAAAAAATGGAAAGTGTACCATAAAAAAATTTTTTCGAGAATTTTTTTTTTCTTCTATTTTCTCTTACTCGCAATACGATACCAATTATGCCCTTAAATGATCACCAGTATTTTTATTACATCCTGTATTGTCAAACATTTGTCTCGTATCTCGCTGGCAGTATAACCATACCCCCTACATTGTCAAACATTTGCATCCTATCTCCCAGTCAATGTAACCGTACCTGAATAGTTATTGATGAGCGAGCAGGTGGCGTTATATGTTCTACAACATTGTATTGCCAACAATATCCATTGCTATCGCCGTTTGTGCGTGATATATGTTCAGTTTGAAGTTCTGAAGCCATCAATTTGATGTCAATGTACTCGTATGTACGCTTTAGTTGTAATGCGGCAAAAATGGATGCTCAATTTAGTTGTTTGTGGAATAAACGCTACGACATACTAACGCAATGCGTTTGGATGTGCACCATTTTTCCCTTGACCGAACGGAGACGGTAGTAGTAGTAATAGTAGTAGTAGTAGTGGTAGTAGTAGTAGTAGTAGTAGTAGTAGTAGTAGTAGTAGTAGTAGTAGTAGCAGCAGCAGCAGTAGTAGTAGTAGTAAAACACTTTATTGCACAAAACAAGTACATGACCAACAAAAATATAGTAAGTGTGTACTATCGGGTTCAGAATTGCATGGCCAATTTATGATTGATTTCATTGATAAATTGACCATGCAATTTTGAACCTGATGGTACAAAGGCGAACTTATCCCTTTAAGGGATCTCTTCCAGCTAACCTTTAAGCAACAGAGAAATCGGTCAGACATGGTTAGAGGGTACCTAGTGTAACCAATATTTCACAAAAAAAACCTATAAGAATGATCCCGTCTGGTTACATAATACTAAGGGGTATAAATAAATGAAAGAAAACACAGTCTCCACTTGGTAATTATTTATTACTTCTTTCAGTCTGCTAATACACCCTAAAATATACTAACAACTAGCTCAGCTGTTATCCGGAGAGCTATTGGTTCGTTAATGTCTAGTTTTACATTATAGGATAAACCACCATCATTGTTAAATTAAATTAAGTTTATTTGAAGATATTAAATAATATGTATTAGAACCTGTGCATTAAATATGTCAAACAAAACTGTCCATCAGACCTCATCCTTTATTATGATATTCATATCATTTTAAAAAGCAATGGTAACGTTAAAAGGATACCTACAGGTCCAAGACTACTGCAAACTTAAGGGCCAACACGTACCTGTCACTGAAGACAAAACATAAATTTCAACTGCATTTCCCCCAGTCTTTTGAGGCGAATGACCTGAAAACAATAGAATATAATGATCATATAGCTTTTGCTCAACAGCTTATGATAATCTTAAACACCATGAGCTGACCCGCAGTAATACTTACGGGAAAATCAGTAGCAACATACACTAAGCATTTGGAACTCGTAGCGAAGACCTTCCAGGCCTCGAATCTCCGTTAGAGAAGTCATCCAAAAAAATCTTGCCCCGCTCGGGGACCGATTCCTCCTTTTACAAAGACTTCCCGCAAAGGAAAACCATTTTCTTAACTGGCTTGACCTGGAAAGATCAATGAACTCAAATAAAAATCTCAAACAAACACGGTCATGGCGACCTTGAGTGAAAACTCGCTACACAGACAAAGATACTTACAAAACAGCCGAAACAAACAGCAGCGATGTGCAGCACAAGCTTAATAGCTTAAGTAAATCATTAAAGACCCAAAATGTATTTATTTTCTAATATATTGGATAGAATCCAGTTTAGTTTTTCTCTTGTGTCTATCTTCTTTTCTTTTTCCCATTTTCTTTTTTTAGTCATTTGAATTTCGAATATTTTCTGCTCCAATCCATTTTTGCCAGTTAGCTTCAAACTAAACATGTAGGTTTTACGAGTATTACACAATAAAACGGAATGAGATTTTGTATTATATAATAATAATATAATTATTTTATTTTACATACTATCGAATTAAAATGTTCTTTAATAATTACAAATTAATACTATCATAAAATAAAATAATTAATCACATAGTTACACCGGCTCTTACTAGACGGCGCTACGTGACAATACCCCCCTTCCAACAAGAAGGCTCACTGATATAAATCACCATATATTAGTGAACTTGCCTGTCTTCAGGCACGATAAATCTTAAAACTAACGATAAGTCAACCTAATTCCTACCAATGTATACGCTGATGACTAATTTGAAAAAAATCGAAACCTGCAACGACCAAATCAAGCAAAGCCATCACCTAATATAGTCAACAACATTCAATTAAGAAAACCCGTCGTAATAAGAAAATTGCTGGGCAAACTCCATCATGGACGTACCAATTAAATAAACAACTTAATTAACAATATTTAATTACTTGACAGTAATTAAAAATAAACAAAAACTAAATCTATCTATCAACTACTTACCAAGTGGAATCCTATACAAACTTAGACCTAAGTGCAACCAAAGGTTAACGACAACCAAATCTCTGTATCGCTTTACTTAAAAGTAAGACAAACTATTTACCCATAAGTAATTTTATTGTAAAACTTGGAATCCCTTGGGTCCCAGACCAAACTGTTTCAACACAACTTATTTATGAATTTTGCCAATATATACATCCTTTTATACTACACTTATTACATACAATCATCTTTCTTACTAACAGTAATATTTCCTTTTAAATATTACTGTAACAACTTTCACTTTTGTGGTTACATATTTATACTATGCAAACGCAAGGAGAGAATTAAATTGTTTGTTGACAGTTCAAGCCTTAAAATCTTTGACATGCCATGAGCCAAGCGGATGACCATCTAATGGGTCTCTATCGGTTCCCATAAATTTTTACTTCCATTTTTTTCAGTCCATAACGTTTTCCATCATAATTTTTATTAGTCATATTGTCAATAGTCATAAAATTTAACAATCTAAATTGCTGGTCCGATTTTTGCAGGTCATCATTATTCTTAGTCATAAAATCTGTTACTCATAATATTCAAAGTCCAGATGGTATCTAATACATAATGTTGAAGGTAATAAACTTGCTTATATTAATTGTTTTAAGTTCTTTAATCACAGATTATAATGATAACTAGGGGTGTATATTGGTTTCCACAAATTTTAAGTTCCGATTTTTTATAGTCCATAACGTTAGCCATTATAAGTTTTATTAACTAACTCAATGCGTCGAGGACACGATACTAGGTAATTTGAACAGAGGTATTTTAATTGGTAGTTGACTTATTTCAATAAAATTCATGTCATGGCTTTTCATTTCGGGTTTTTACTCCATTTTTTTACATGTAATAATATTTATTCCGCATATAATTATTTTTCTTAGGGGTCGCAGTTCTAACCTAACCTAACCCACTTCTGGCAATAGTTCGTTTTCTTGGGGGTCGCAGTTCTAACCTAACCTAACCTACTTCTGGCAACAGTTCGTTTTCTTGAGGGTCGCATTTAGTAAACGTTATACTTGAAAAAAATTATGACTATTGATGTTTATGTCCATAAATCATAATGTATATCATTTTATGACTACCGAAATTCGAAACAATAAGTTTATGGGAAACAAAGGGATGACATCAAAACGATATGATCAACGACTATTAGTCCGATAAAATATATGCCTTAAAATATTTCTGAATAATTATTGATAGACCTTCGAATGTTATACTCATCAATTTTATGCCTTTTGCGATTATAGTGTTTAATATTATAGATCTTTATTATTAGAACTATGAAACGTTATGCTTTACAAAAATTATGACATTAGATGTTTATGCCCATAAATTATATGGATATCAATTTCTGACTATCGAAATTCGAAACAATAAGTTTATGGGAAACAAAGGGATCCCCCATCTAATGCCTCCAGCTCGTAAACCAAAGGTGATAAAACTTTGGTGATTCTACACTGCACATACTTTGGAGCTAACTTCGCCATTTTAAACTTTTGTGCGATACTCTGTGTATAATTCGCTTTCCAGACGATATCACCCACCTTAAAACTAGCATGTCTACGCCTCAAGTTATAATGTGAAGCATTTTTGCATGAGCATTTAATAAATGCTTTCTAACCTCCTCATACACATCTTTTAAACACCCAAATTCACCAGCATACTCCTCTCTTGGTATGTCAAGAGAATAATTTGCTTGAGTATCCTTGTAAAAATTCCCGTTAATGACAGGTTCTCTTGCATGGACCAGAAAAAATGGCGAAAATCCAGTTGACTCATTCACCGCACTGTTTATGGCAAATTGTATTTCAAACAAGTGCTTACCCCAAGAACGGTGATTGTCTTGAACATAAGACGCCACTGCTGTCATTATCGTTTTGTTGTATCTTTTTTTTTTTTTTTTTATACTACGACGGTGGCAAACAAGCATACGGCCCGCCTGATGGTAAGCAGCTACCGTAACCTATGGACGCCTGCAACTCCAAAGGAGTAACATGCGCGTTGCCGACCCTTTACAAAAAGGAGGATTCACTGTGTTGACGACTAAAGGAACAAGAAGGTCCCTCATCGTCAACACACTGGGTCCTCTTTGAGCTCTTTGGCAACCTTACTCACCAGCAGGAACACAACACTATGAGTAGGGTCTAGTGCTATTTGGCTGTGGTTTTCTGTAAGGTGGAGGTACTTCCCCAGTCGGGCTCTGCTCCAGATTTAAGCGATGACATTTGCTGAACGTGCCCTACCACACTTAGCGAGATGCCATTCGCAGTGCCCATACCTCTCTTTTTGGCGTAGTTTAAGGACATACCCAGGTCCGGACGTAGTTTAAGGACATACCCCGGGTCCAAAACAAGATTAACTTGTGGTGTGTATCTAGGAGTATAATGATGTTTTGGATTATTGTAACGTTCTAGAAGCTTCCGGAACTCAGATCCCGTAAATTGTGTTCCATTATCCACAATTACGGTTTCTGGGACTCCATGTGCCAATATAACGTGATTTTCAAAGTTCCTGGCGACAATTGCACTCGTAGCACGTCTCAAAGGAAACAAGAGTGTGAACTTTGAAAACCAACATGTCACTACCAGTAGAAACGTATATCCAGATTGAGATCTTGGTAAAGGTCCAACCGAATCAACCGAAACTACCTGAAAAGGTCTACCACAAACTTTTGGTTTCCCCATTAACCCTATAGTCCGTTTAGTGGAGTGCTTATAAGCCGAGCAAGTAGTACAGTCCTTGATATATTCTTGAATTTCGTTAAACATTCTTGGCCAATAAAACCGTAAGCATATCCTTCTATGGGTTTTAAATACACCTAGGTGTCCTGCAGTTGGCATAGAATGAAATTCTTCGATTATTTTCCGTTTGTGTTCTTTTCTTACCACTTCTTTCCAATCGAACTCTGATGTTAAGCTATATTTACTTTTGCTGTATCGGTACAATTTTTGCTGTCTGATTTGAAAATTTGGTACATTCGCCGGATGTTCTTGACCTGTTTTAAATATTTTGTCATACCGCTCATCCTCCACTGTGTCCTGTGGAATCGTGTTAATAACATCAACCGGCAAGAGTCTTGACAATGCATCGGGGACGACATTGTCAGTGCCCTTCCTATGTTCTATCTCAAAGTTAAATTGAGACAATCTACATCCCCACCGTGCTAATCTGCCTGACGGATTTTCTTATTTCAGAAACCACTTTAAAGATGCATGATCCGTGATCACCTTAAATATCCTTGTGCCTAAACATGCCTGAAATTTCTCTACTGCAAAAATCACCGCTAACGCTTCTCTTTCTGTCGCGCTATAGTTTCTCTCAGCTTTATTTAATGACCTGCTGACATAGGGTGATCTTTACCCTCGATTTCTTGCGATAACATTCCACCAAGGCCATAAGCTGATGCATCACAATGCACTGCAAATTGTTTTTCAAAGTCCGGCACGGCTAATATTGGGGCCGATACAAGTGCATCCTTCAACAAATTGAACGATTGCTCCGCTTCTTTCGACCAACTAAATTTAGGCTCATGTATTACCTTTTTAACCGTTTATCTGTTCAATGGGGCAGCAATTGTCGAAAATTTTCGGATAAACCGTCTGTACTCTGTACCACTAGCAAGTGCTGAGAAAGACTTTAACAGCATGAGCTGAAGTCGGAGTACGAAAGTTCAAGATAGATGCCACCTTATCAGGATCGGTCCGCAACCCATGTTCGTCGATCACGTAACCTAAATATCTCAATGAGCTTCGGAAAAAATTACATTTCTTACTATTTATAGTTAAATTAGCCGATTTAATTTTTCAAGGACTCTATTTATAAAAGTAACAAATGAGTGTTAAAATCTGATGAACAAATTATGATATCATCAATGTAACAAAATACCATGCCATTTTCTACGTCTGAACAGAAATTTTGATGAAACAGCATATCCATTAATCGTTGCTGCCTAGCAGTCGCTCCGCAATTTCCAAAAGGCATAACCTTAAATTTGAAGGCTCCCCTCCCAATAACATTAAAAGTAGTTTTGTCTTGAGAATCCTTATTCAATGGTATCTGCCAAAAACTTGCTGATAAATCTAAAGATGTCAAGAATCTTGCTTCCTTAAGGCTATCTAAAATGTGTGGTATATACGGAATAGCATATGAATCAGTCTTAGTAACCGAGTTTAATTTCCGAGAATCCAAACAAAATCTCCAATCACCGTTTGATTTCTTAACTAAAATGACCGGATTATTCCAAGGACTTTCACTAGGAGTTACAACATCAAGCTCAAGCATACGATCCAATTCTTTATTTAATGCTACTGTCTTTTCCGGTGAAAGAGGATACTGCTTGACCTTAATTGGTAACGCATCGCCTGTGTCTATCACGTGTTCAATTAAAGTTGTCCTACCTAAACCCTTTCGATCTGTGGAGATGTCCTCAAACCTGTCAATTACTGACAATGCTAATTCCCTTTCAAATGGCATTAAATTATCAAAAGATGTTAATGTATGAAGTTGTTTTTCATTAATTTGAAAACTGTAAAATGTGTCAGGGGCATTACTGTAATCAATGTTATTAAAAATTTCAGGCGCTAGCCTAAACGCTTTCCAAAAGTCACAACCTAAAATTACATCCGACACTATTGATGGTACAACATGAAACTTAATTATGTGAGTTATATTATTAAAGATGACCGGTAAATACATCACTCCTAATAAATCTAGCTTAAATCCATCTGCAACTGTGCAAGAAACTTGATTTTCTGTAACCAAGGTAAATCCGAGTTTTTCAAAGTAAGTGTGAGAAGAATTTCCAAGCAGAGAAATGCAAGCTCCGGAATCTAATAATCCTATTATTTTAAGTTTCCCCACACCAACTGGAAGATAAGGCCAGTATATATTCCCCATTTGTAGCAAATAAGACTGTGGCAATTGATCTATAGCTATGATATTTATTAATCGCGTCCAAAACCTGCTTGTTTTGGGTACTTTTGTCACAGTCGTTCACTAGTTTTTTTGGTCCTTGATCCTTATTTCAGGACAATCTGCTTTAAAATGGTCATCCTTTCCGCACTTGAAACAACCACTTTGAATACATTTCTTAAAATTATGATTGGATTTTCCACACTTATAACAAACTTTCTTAGATTTTGAACGTACCTCACCTCCGCTAGACTTCATTGTTTGTGCTTCATTCAATGTTTTATTTGCCGTTTGTTTTTGTACAAATTCCTTTTTATACATTATTACTATTTGATGAACCTGGATGATTAAAAGAAGTAACTACCGAAGCTACAGGCTGAGATTTCTTTTGTGGCTTATACAAGAATTCAGGTGAGATTACCGAATAATTATTCTTGTTGGGCTCCTTAAAATTTAAGCAGCGTTGTCGAGAGACTTCAACAACTTTGCACTTCTCTTGCAATTCCTCGATAGATTTTATATCCACCATAGCCAACTGTTGTGTATAAAACGGACGTATATTTCTTTGTAATATATCTAATTTTTCTTTTTCAGATAAAGGACTACTTAACCTATTAAACATTGCCGTCATTATAGCAAAATAAAGATGAATCTTCTCCTTGGGTACGGACACGAATCTCATTTGACAACTTATAATCATACTCTGGATCCTGAAAATCACTCAACAATAAAGCCGCAAGCTCCTGCCAAGATGACACCTTGTTCCTATTTGCACGGAACCATATTAAAGCCTGATCCGAGAACAACCTGGCTGCAGAGTTTAAAAGCTTGGAATCTAAAACTCCGTCAGCCTGCTGAAAATCATCGACTTGTTCCAAAAATGTATTCGGGTCTGTGTGTCCCAGAACTTGAGATTCCATTTCAAAATACTTTTGTGACCGCGATCCGACTCTGACACAACCAGCCCCTCCACAAAATTACCAGAAGAACCTTCACCTGTTTTTAACAAAGAAGACGCCGTGCCTACATTATCAAGATTTGTCAAGAAACCGTCGAGTGTTTGTTTACTTGCCGTTATTTGTGTTTGTGTACCAGTGTCCTCTGGCCGAACCCTAGAAATTCTGTGAAATAAGTGATAAGCCAAAGCTTTTGCTTTAATAAAAGTGAAAGTTTCTTTTGTTTGTTCAAATTTTTCCCATAATTTATCCAAATCGAATAATTTAGCTGCAATTATTTTAGATTCACTTGCCGGGTCAAGTTCTGTTTCTACTATAGAATCGGATGGACAGTCTTTTAACAAGCTTTTTAGTTGTTTTTTAAGCAAATCCACGGAAAGTCGGACCTAATTTCAACTTCATAAATGAGTTCCTCCTTGGACAAAGTATTTACTGAAATATCCCTCTTATCCATATTGAAAATAGTAGTTTATGTAACTGTAACGTAATAAGGGTCCTTAAAACATGAGTGTGGTTTTATGAAATGAGCCGCAGGCGAATTTCATAATAAGATCACACGAGTGTTTTAAGGCCTAATTACGTACAGTTGCATACACTGCTTTATCTACACTCATATTATATATATTAAATTAAGTGTTCGGAAACCATAGAATGACCGCCATTGTACCGTCATGGCCAACTCGATTGTGCCGGCGCTCGCGCGGGACCAATCGAGTTGGCCATGGCGGTAACATTATGTTATCAAATTCGATGTTCCAAATTTGAAACTCATTGCTTAACAATATTTGAGCATGCAACGTTAAAATTACGTTACTGCCGCAGATAAGAAACTTATCATAGTTAAATCGTTTGTTGTAATGCTTGTCATTGTCTACGGTTTTTGAACGCATTTTAGAGTACTTACAGTATAAGTGTAGATAATAGTAGTTTATGTAACTGTTACGTAATAAGGGTCCTTAAAACATGAGTGTGGTTTTATGAAATGAGCCGCAGGCGAATTTCATAATAAGATCACACGAGTGTTTTAAGGCCTAATTACGTACAGTTGCATACACTGCTTTATCTACACTCATATTATTTATTCTAAATGCCTTATTTGGAAACCATAGAATGGCCGCCATTGCACCGCCACCATGGCCAACTCTCGTGTGCCGGCGGTCGCGCGGGCGCGTGTCGGGCTGTCGGCGTCGACGTCGGGAGGGTGCAGGTGTACATTATGTTATCAAAACTCATAGCACATCAATAATTGAGCATGAAAAGTTAAAATTACGATACTGCTACGGATAAAAAGCTTATCATAGTAAAATCGGTCGTGGTAATGCTAGCCATTGCCTACCGTTTTCGAACACGTTTTAGAGAACTTACAATATGAGTGTAGATAAAGACTATTTTTAATTCTTTATAACCCTCAGGACATTATTTCACACTGTAATCTTGTATAACTATTCCAAAACCTAATAGAAGCAACATTGACCAAGTTATCTCAGATTGCGGACTAAACCGTTTAGTTATGAATTGTTGAAATTCCCGAATCGTATTGTCAGCTTCCACCCGATATTAGACGCTTTATACGATTGCCTAGCTTTGAATAAATTGTGATATTGCACTAACAACGAGTCAAATCTTGCTTTTGTTTTGCTAAATGTAGACAAGTGTCAATAATTGGCTAAGTAAGTACCTAATTTCTCGAGTCAAACGTTTGTACCCACACATTTCGATGCAGGTGTGGAATGATGTTTTCGCGCAGGCATCAAACGACGTTTTTTAATAAAGTTCACTTTGAGGTTGCTTAAGTAGGTCCTGCACCCACAGTTGCGAATTTTTGCATGAATTTCATCAAAAATATATTTTTCGGTTTTAAACGTTCACCAAAAAATTATCAGAACAGCTAATTTTAAGCATACTTCTTATATAACACTCAAATCTCGACGTCCCGCACAATCCAGTTGGCCGTGGCGGTGTAATGGCGGTCATAGGTATATATGTAGATAAAGCAGTGTATGTAGGGCGTGCAATACCGCTATTGCTTGTATGGGCAATCCCGGAATTCCGGTATTAGCCCATACAAGCCATACCGGTATTGCATGCCCTAAGTGTATGTAACAGTAAACAATTAGGCATTAAAACACTAGTAAATATTTAATTATAAACTACTACTTATTGTCCTGCATAACACAATGAGGACACGTCGGCGTATTAAACGATTCATCGACGTCCACCGGGACAACGTAACTACATATAATCAGCATGAGAATCGACTTGGCAACATAGCTCTTAACTGAGGCAATCAACTAAAATATTCACTTAACCCCAGATGCCTCATTTAAAGCCTGAATCTAGAACTAGCCTAATTCAAACCCCAAAGTGCAGATTAGGCTGACCGCTGGAGGGCTGCTAATTCCGAATCTAAGACATTCCGCCCGTTACTTAGTCACTAGTGCAGGCAACTATGCCGTCAGAGAAATGGTCAGATAGCACAACTTAATGAAATCAAGAATGACTGCACGTTTTCGCTACCTATTTGTATTGTGAAGATTACTGAAATTACGTAAAAAGAAGTGGCGATCTCTGTACGACAGTGGCACATCAGTCGCCAATCTTGTTTGAGTTGTGTGTGTAATAATGCACTTTCTTACTGTAAACTGTGTACGTAAATGTGTCTATGTAATGTTCTTATCCAAGGGTTTCCTGCTTATGTGTAAGTTTAACGCGCAGTCGGTGCTTCAGCGGCTTTAAGACGCTCACATAATTCATGTGCATACATAGTCTGCCATCTCTGGCAATGTTTAGAGAAGTCGGAATGTGCAGACGCCGCAGACAGGATATTCAACCCTCGGATTTATGATCTTCCGTTTGATTCCTTATTATTATCATGTTAGCCAATAAGACGTGCTACTACAGATCTTCACTATTACACCTTACAAATTATCCCAATAGACTGTATTATAAGTGTAGAGATGTCAGAATGTGCACCCGTAGGTAGGATATTAAACCCTCGGATTTCTGAACCAGTAATTACTTATCATCATCAACACATGAGACAATACAACATTCTAAACGCCTCTTAATTGCATTATATTTCGGCCTGTAGAACTGTCATGTGTCAGCATGTATTTGCAGAGCTGCGCGATAAAATATTCCAATGATCCTCCCCAAACACATCATCCAAACGGTTTCCTGCTAATGTGTCAATTCACAGCGCACGGTTGCTTTAACAGATGAAGAGTAGCAATTTCCGTTACGCAGCGATTAAATGCTGGAATAACATCCCATCGTCAATTAGGAACCTGCAAAACGTTGTCTGTTTCAGAAATAAACTTTAAAAAATTATCTTCGATCACCAGCAGAAGCAGGAAACTTTGAGTCACGACACTAGTTGCATTTAATGGATAAGTACATTAATTAATATTTTTACCTGTAGTGTATGTCCCTTATATGTTTTTATACTATCCCATATGTATTTTGTATTTTCCTGTACATGTGTAGTTTTTTCATTCGTTTGTGTTAAGTATAACTTTGTTTTCTATTTTTTGTCTTCAGTTTGTGTTATCTGTCGTGGCATCACCAAGTGAGCCCTACGGAAGACGAGCGTTAGCTGACATACTAGCTAGCATTTTGCTGAGCAGGGTCCATTTCGCGGTGCTACACCAATACGTCTTTATTTTGTTTGTCTGTAAATTTTTATGTAATATTGTGTACGTCACGAATTAATATCTTGAATCTCAATCGCGTAGTCTGCCATATCTGGTAATGCTTAGAGAAGTCGGAATGTGCACCCGCAGGCAGGATATTAAACCCTCGGATTTATGATCCAGTAATTAACGCTCAACCTGCGGATATTGCGCGGTTTCGCCTAATCTCGACGCCAACTTTGATTTCACTATTGCTTGTAGGCTGAATATTGAATCACGGCGTAAGTCTAATTACAAAACGTAGCTTGATACAAGGCTTTAAAGGCTTCGGTTTTATTTATTTATTTATTTATTTAAACTTTATTGCACAAAATACACAAGTGTATGTACAAATGGCGGACTTAATGCTAAATGGCATTCTCTACCAGTCAACCATTGGGCCAAACAGAGACACGTAAAAAGGTGCGAGGAGAACATTAAACTGATTGATTATTTTAAAAAAAGAAGACTTATGAGCTACACATATTTATATTTATATTTTTTATTCATTATGATACCTAATTATCAAAAACATAAAGCGAGGTTCTAACATGACAAATATAACAAGACCCTTCTGAGGATTGTTTCGCGCCTTCTAGCTCCATGACCCCTTGATCGATCCTGCTCATGTACGAACTCTCAAATTAAATGTATGTCTGCTACAACCCCAACAAATTTCATGGAGATCAGAAAAGCGTTACTAAAGTTATCGCGGGAAAAACTCTCATAATGAAAAAGCCATCGAAATGCCGAGACGCCCCATTAGCCAGAAGTTGTTTGTAAGAACTTGCTTCGCTTACGCTACGCTCTTTCGATAAATGGTTTACAAAAATTATTACAAAAAAATGTGGCAAGTTGTCTTCGAAAAAGACTGACTGGCCCACACAATGTTTAGTTTTTTGTTGAAATTTTTATATTTTTTTCTAGTGGAGCTTTTGCTAGATGTCGCCAGCATTGTTTGTAGGTAAAATCACTATTTGGTTTAAGAGCTGAAATCTACACCAAAAAGAAAGAATTTGACTGACTGGTACAACATAACCATCTGTGAAAACCTTAAACCGGCCAACCACATTACTTATACTTATAACAGTAAAGTTCTTGAATCTTGAAACAAATCAAATTATTTTGTACAATATTTTTTTTTTTTGACTTGCATTTTTTTAAGTAGTTACACTACTATATATAAACTGAAAATAGATCTCATATACTTCAGAAAAAGTGACCAAACCCTCCGGTGTCCGAGGCCAGATTTGAACTGGCGTCTTCAGCTTTCGCGGCTGAAGCTTCAGCCGCGAAAGCTGAAGACGCAAGATCGAAAGCTGAGATCTATTTTCAGTAAAGTTCTTTTTAAGTTTATCAAAACCAAGTTGTAATCGAGTGTCAACAACCGGTGAAGAGATCTAGACCTAAAGACTTAACTAAGACGACAAAGATGCAGAGATAAAGGAGGGAGGAATGTTAAGGAATAAGACACTAAAACTTTACAAATAACTACACCAGTTTTCTCATAATTACCGCCTTCGTTAACACCATTTTCATTAAAGGGGTAATTCCAGTAATGGGGGTAATGCCTTATTTCCCACGTCTAATTATACAGTATGTAAACGTTTCTTGTTTATATGTCGTGGGCTGTCGCTTGATGTAAACGTTTGTTTACTTGCGTTTAAAGTCTTTGAATGGTATTTATTGTTTGTGTAGTTATAACGTTTAAATATGCCTATTTTAGTGACTAGGCTATTCCATGCCACAGTAACGCGGGTTTTTTATTTACGTGTTTCTTTTTAATCAGTGACGATACTCCACAAGTTTCAAATATTTGACACAATAATGGGTTATCGGACGAACGAAGCGTAAGCGAAGTGAAGTTCTTTCAAACAATTTCGGCTACCTAGAAGTCTCTGCATTTCGATCGCTTTTTGATTTTGAATAGTTGTCGCGCGATAACTTTAGTAAGGTTTTTCTGATTTATACAGGATGTAACAAAAGTACTGGTGATCCGTTTCAGGGCAGGGGCAGGACAAATAACTACACCAGTTTTCTCATAATTACCGCCTTCGTTAACACCATTTTCATTAAAGGGGTAATTCCAGTAATGGGGGTAATGCCTTATTTCCCACGTCTAATTATACAGTATGTAAACGTTTCTTGTTTATATGTCGTGGGCTGTCGCTTGATGTAAACGTTTGTTTACTTGCGTTTAAAGTCTTTGAATGGTATTTATTGTTTGTGTAGTTATAACGTTTAAATATGCCTATTTTAGTGACTAGGCTATTCCATGCCACAGTAACGCGGGTTTTTTATTTACGTGTTTCTTTTTAATCAGTGACGATACTCCACAAGTTTCAAATATTTGACACAATAATGGGTTATCGGACGAACGAAGCGTAAGCGAAGTGAAGTTCTTTCAAACAATTTCGGCTACCTAGAAGTCTCTGCATTTCGATCGCTTTTTGATTTTGAATAGTTGTCGCGCGATAACTTTAGTAAGGTTTTTCTGATTTATACAGGATGTAACAAAAATACTGGTGATCCGTTTCAGGGCTTAATTTTATTGATATCCTATTGCGACTAAAAAAAGTAGGAGAAAAAATTTTTGACGTAAAAAATATTTTTTTATTCGCGCAAAAAAAAAAATCTTGGTTTTTTCATAATAAGAATACGATACCGAATATGCCTTTAAAAGGGTCACCAGCATTTATGTTACACCTTGTATGAAATTTGTTGGGGTTTTAATAGAGCTCAATACAATTGGGTACTTTCCTGGGTAAAAAAAATATAATTCTATTTAGTCCGTCAGTTAGATTATCAAAAAATATTGGACACGTATTTTTTATTTTGTCAATCAAACAAAAATTGGTGAAGATATAGCCGTTAAAGTTCCGCGTGACGTCACATTATACTAAAAATTGTACTGAAATGTGACGTCACACGGAACTTTAACGGGCTATATCTTCACCAATTTTTGTTTGATTGACAAAATAAAAAATACGTGTCCAATATTTTTTGATAATCTAACTGACGGACTAAATATATTTTTTTAGGAAAGTAGCCAATTTGAGAGTTCGTTCATGAGCATGATCGATCAAGGCGTTATGGAGCTAGAAGGCTAGAAAAAATCATTATGGTCTTGTTATATTGGTCACTCGTTTACAAGAAAATTGGGAATTCTTAGTTCGAGGCGGACAACTAAAATCCATAAAAGGTAACCATGAACACTTCACTCGCGTAGCTACTTCTGCAGTTGATTATTTATAATTCTGAAGCTTAATAATTTATAGAAGCAAGTGAGTATATCTGGGGGCTTAGCCAAAATGACAATCGTTTGCAAATTGACAAACGAAACGAAACGCTACACGCTCACGCTCACGCTCACGCTCACGCTCACGCTCACGCTCACGCTCACGCTCACGCTCACGCTCACTCTTAGTGCTGTCAATTTGACATGATGTTATACTCTAATATTACATATTACAGTTTTGGTTTACAACAACACAATAAAACAGTACAAATTGACATTTTAATTACCAAATTGTTGAGCGAGTTGATTAGGCAGGCAACAACGTTTACTATGGGACCAAATCCGAAAGTGCGATTTTTTTATTTTTTTCAAATAGATTTCGGGTGGATCATGTTGTCGGGAAAGTAATTTTTTTGGGATTTCGAGGTTTCTTCCACAGTAAAAGTTGTTCAGTACGGCCTACCAAATCACCTCGTTCCATATGACTGATTAAAATTTCAATCCTGTACAATACGAGCATGTGATACTAAAATTCAGCCGTCAATTCAATCTGCTCGACGTTATGATTAGCCAATGCGTAATTAACGTGATGCTTGCATGTGGCGTGTGGCGTTTGACGCTTGGCGTACTAATCGATCATATACTGGACTAAGAGCTGGCCACGTCAGATATGACACAATAATGAGAGCAATGAAATCTGTCTAGTTAGATTGATATACCATCCTTATTGCTAAATCCGGGCATCTGGAGGTCAGAGTGACCAACAAAGTTTTTCAGTTGGAAAAAAGTAATACTAAAATAGGTAAAAACTGACGAAGTTGTGTCATTTATAGAGGACAGGGCCTATATTTTAACATTAGAACAAAAAACATTGTGTATTATTGCGGGAACAAAAACAGTAGGCAACTAACTATAAATTGCATTATACATCATTTGGCACTACTTTCCCCCAACAGAAACTTCTGACTATGATATAATCTAATTAATTACATAATTTTCTATAATATTACATCAAACCAAGAACTATAAGATTTGTTACCTTCAAGTTATTTTCATTATCTGACCTCCACCACTTTACAGCTGCCAGGGGCCGATTGCATAACAACTTGTAACTAATATTATTAGTGGAAGTCTCTTTGTAATAAATGTGATTGGAAAGAGATTTCCGCTAGTATTATTAGTTACAAGTTGTTAATTTATGCAATCGGCCCCAGATGTCAGGATCTAGAGATAAGCATAGTATAGCAAACTAACTAGAGGGGTTTCGTTGCTCTCATTACTGTGTCATATATGACGTAGCCAGCTCTCCGTCTATACGTTTTACGAGCTTTATTAATCTGTGTAGGATCCGAAGGGGTTAGGGAACTGCGTATCAGAATTTTTTACATTGTCATGCAGAGAGCTCGACTTTCGTGGATTTTTTGGAGTTAATTTGCAAAAGGTGATTTATTTTCGTTTTAGTGTTTAGCCTTTAGACCAGCGCTAGCTGACATACTAGCTAGCATTTTGCTGAGCAGGGTCCATTTCGTGGTGCTACACCTATACGTCTTTATTTTGTTTGTATGTAATTGTTTATGTAATACTGTGTACGTCATGAATATTGAATTATCTTGAATCTTGAATCTTTATACATTCCACCTACATCTTAATTATGAACTTGTTCTTTCATTGTCCAATCATCCTTTTCTTATTGCCAATTGGTTATCATTTCTGTCAATTAGATATTTAAAATGAGATGCGCCTAACGTCAATACTTTGGTTCTCAGAATATCATATTGTTTAAATACTCTATGAGTAGGTACACAGACAAATCATTTTAAGTTAGAAAACCGCTATAGGGTAAAATAGTAAGTATTTTATACAATCGTGATATAATGAATAGTTTTTTAGTCGAGTACCCTGTTTGCAACTTCACTTACTCAGCAAGCTTCGTGGCCTAAGTAAGGTACAAGATTGTTAAGCTTAATTATAAATAATATATTATAAATAAATATTATAGGACAATCTTACACAAACCAACCTAGTCCCACAGTAAGCTCAACAAGGCTTGTGTTGTGGGTACTAGACAAACGATATATATAATAGATGGATATAGATACACACTTAGATACATAGAAAACATCCATAACTCAGGTACAAATATCTTTGATAAACACACAAATAAATGCCCTTACCCCGGGACCTCCTGCCTCGTAGGCAGTGTCACCACCGACTGGGCTAGGAGGCCGTTTAATTATGTCACTATTGTATACAATACTTTGCTCAAAATAGGCAAGCCGATAAGAATTTAAGTTCGACGAACGCCTTACAACCTGCTGCCTCTATACAATTTAGTAACCTCAATCTCCCGGTGGAATGTGTGTGGTAGGAGGTTATCCACCTCCCCGAACGTGTTGTAATATTGTATGAAAATCCATAAGACCCCCGTTAGCGATGTTCTTATTAAATAACCATAAACAACGTATATAATTTTTTTTACATATTACGCGTCAGCCATTTAGATAATTGACAGATTATAATGCTGGCTGGAGTAGAAAAAAAACTACATTTCGTGTTTACGCAATCCGAATTTGTAGACCAACAACTAAGTAAAGATACGATCCTCCTTCCGAACAACCTTATTTTCAAATAATTTTTCACCAAAACGTCCCCGTTAATCACCAAAGTTTCTAACTCACTTTAAGTTTTTACACGATTAGCAACGCAAACTAATCTTAGTAGGTACCTATAATAAATGGAGGCTGAAACAACAAACAAAGCTAACTATTGTTAAGGATAGTTTTAGTGGAATAGAAACTAACAAGAACAACATTTACGGACGTCCGGAGATTTTGACGAAGCGGCTTGTTTATTGGATCAAATGAAAGTTGGTGGAATAAGTACCTACCATTAGCACTTTCTTTGGTACAATTTTGAACTGTGGATGAAAAAGCTCTAAATCTAAAGATAAGTGGCTTTTCAACGTACTTCGAGATTTCGAAGGAGGAGGTTATCAAATCGTCGGGATCTTTGTTTTTGAAATTTTTATTTTATGTTTTATGTATGTTCACCAATTATTCGAAGACGGCTGGACTGATTTGGAAAATTCTCTTTTTTGTTTGAAAGAGTATACTTCACAGTTGGTCCCATTGTAACTAGGTCAGGATCTGATAATGGGATCCTGGAGAAATCGAGGAAACTCTTCAACTATTATAGGCACACCTATAGTGATTTGACTATTTTTTACAGCAGCTCGAGCATTTGATTTTGGAAAGGTGGATGCTAAGTGAAATCGGTTATTTTTTTGTTAAAATTATTTAATATTTAGATACGAGAATTATGTTCTAAAGGAGGGTTAAAACTGAACGTCAGCTACCATTCGTGGGTAGGATATGGAACTAGCGTCCCGCCCCGGCTTCGCACGGGATAAAAAAATGTTATTGTGGGTTATCCCTAAGAGATAGATATATACCATCGTGGACTTTTTTGTCGACCTTTTTAAGGTGTACAATACTGTAATACATTATTTTGATCCATCTCGTAGGGTTCAGTCAGCATTTGCATTGTACGCGCAAAAAAATTGTTTATTTACGACGTCACATTAGAAACCTCTAAAATTATCAGTGTATTATGCATGTATTGTACATATAAACCTTTCTCTTGAATCACTCTATGTATTCAAAAACCGCATCAAAATCCGTTGCATTGTTTTAAAGATCTAAGCATACATAGGGACAGACAGCGGAAAGCGACTTTGTTTTATGCTATGTAGTGATGGTGATGATAGTGACTTAGCTTTTATTTCCGGTCCGACGGGTTAACAGACACGCGGGTCGTAGTTTGGAGATGCCTGCTCTACGAGTAGTGGGGTGCACTTACTGATGTGCCGTTGGAAAGTTTCCAAAATTGCAAAATTTTCCACATATGAAAATTTCGGAAAATTCTCACAATTTTGTATGGGATTTGAAACTTTCCATTTCCTTAATTTCCAATCTCCTATATTTCATATGAAATTTTCGAGAAATTTCTAAGAACATTTCCAATTATTTGGAAAGTTTCCGCAACTTGCACATCTGTAGGTGCACTACAGGTCACTAAATAATTTTAATAAAAAAAAACCGACTTCACTTAGCCTCCACCTTTTCAAAACCAAATGCTCGAGCTGCTGTAAAAAATACTCAAATCACTATAGGTGTGCCTATAATAGTTGAAGAGTTCCCTCGATTTCTCCAGGATCCCGTCATCAGATCCTGACCTGGTTACAATGGGACCAACTGTGAAGTATACTCTTTCAAATAAAAAAAGAATTTTCCAATAGTCTTCGAATAATCGCTGAATATACATAAAAAAATTTGCAAAAACAAAGATCCCGACTAACTGATAACCTCCTCCTTCAAAATCTTGAAGTCGGTTGAAAACGGGAGAAGCGGAAATAATTTAATGACTAATACGAAAAAATAAGTCCGCGGAGTATCTTGCCGGTCATAATACTTTTCGGGTCAGAGGTGTAGGGTTAGAAACGGTGGTAGTTTTTTTTCTCTCTGACGTGCATAAGTGCATTGTAATGACCCTATTTAATTGAAGAATAAATGTATGTTTTATCTTTGAAGTTGCGAGCAGGAGCTAGTTTAATCTAAACATAGAATTGCATATGTCTCACCTTTGTGCATATCTTTTATATGTTTCTGTTGTTTTATGCTATACCATGCTTACATGTGAAACGTAATGTAACGTTCTTTATTGTAAAGTAACTGTGATAGACGGATCTTATCACAATTCTACATGCTTCATGGATTCGACTTACCTACCCTTAAACTTGAATATCCAATTCATTTTTAAGTAAGGCTTTTACATTGTTCTCGGTCTACACAAAATATTACCAGACCTGTCGATCTTCAATCCTTTCCTAATTTTATACTACAATTTAAGTAATTTTTAAGTATTTTTTCTATATAATATTGTCTTCGGTTGCCGCGATAGTTATTCATGAAATAAAACAATTAAAAGCGGATTTTATCGCGTGTACTGAGCTTAAATTACAATCGTCGACCCGTTGACCACGAACGCTGTAAAGTGTTCGAAACGTCGGGATGTAATTTAAGCTCAGTACACGCGATAAAATCCGTTTTTAATTGTTTTAGTTCATATTTTTTCTATAAACAAATGCTTACGTTCATGCACACAGATTTGCGGCTTTATCATAACGTTGCTCTGTTCACAAAAACTTTACCGTACTGTCCTGTAGTTACTGTGCCAAGTTCAGAGTTGATCTTCCAACCACTAACTAATCGACAGCGAGTCGACTGCTCAACCGAAGCAGTTACGTAAATAATATCACATCATGAATTTTCATAATAGGATTTGACAATCAACTATAACGCAAACAAGTTAAAAATATCTAAAATCTGCTTTAAAAGCAATTCAAACAAGAAAAAACAATTTCGGTGACAAACTGGCTTTCAACAACATATTTAAATTAGGCTGTCGAATAATAAAAATACGAGATTGAAAATAATTGGGCGTGATTTAACTAGTAAGCAAAAAAATTATGTTTTGTTCAGCAGATAATTCAGTGACCAAGTCAATAAAAGTCTAACCTAACCCTTGTTAACCATGAGATATTTTTATGCTAACAAAGATATATTTTTTGGCTAACGATTTAATTACTACCCCACAAAATTGTTAGTGCGCTCTCCGAAAACGCATAGTTTAAAACGGATCTTACGTAAGCATCGACAACACAAAGCAAAAGTTGGCAACACAAACAGCCGACAGCCACTGTTTACTTCGGAGTTCCGTCCAAGATGGCGGACGGATTATTTTTACTTAACGTAAACAAAGGGTGTTTAAAATGGCTCTTGACATTTATTACGATTTTGACCTTGGTGCGTTGAGTAATGGGTTGATGTGCTGATTTTTCAGGCTTAAAAGAAAACAGTCTTGTTTATTTTTCGTTTTTACTCAGATGCGCGCAGCTTACACTGGGTTATTTTTTTGACTTGGAACTAATAAAGTAAATAATAATCGGTTTTCTATTGGTTGACAAGTCTATCGAATCTTCCTGTGGATCGATTTTAAGGTATTGTCCCTAAAAACAAACGATGATGGTTAAAAAAATCACGCTTATAATTTTGTTGTTAGGTATCGCTGAACAAACTTTTAATATTTACCTATACAACGTGTTACTTGAGCCACTAAAAACCCCAGACACCCCAAATGATTTTTATTATTGCTAATTAATCTCGAGTATTTATTTTTAAATCAGTTACTTATTTTGAAAGATATTTATGTGTTTAGTTTTCCTTGCAATTCTATTCAATTGTTAACTGTACATTTGTTGCGTTGTTGTCACATCTCTACATGTGTCATGTCAACCTTTCAACCTACTTTGTCAATTTGTGTGACATGACATAAGATGACATTGTTTCTTCTTTGACAATGACAACCTGCATGACACTATGCACAGTGAAAAAACAAATTTGTCAAAGCTGCCAGCCTTTATTAAATATTCAACCTCCTTCTCCTCCTAACCTCTCGATAGAACGGTAAACTATAGTATTAAAGACTCGACACGTAAAAAAATAATAATTTATGAAAAAGTATACCCATGTTAAAATATCGATTCCACTCTCGATTCTGAACAAACAGTTTTCAGGTTTTTAGTCTTGGGTGTAACACGTTGTATATGATTTTTCGTTACCAATTTCCTAATATTAATCTTAGTTAAATGAAAAAATGTGACCTATTGCTTCGACATTTATATCCAACTTTATATTAGACTGAAAGCAAACATCAGGTACCCAATCCGGTTGCCCGATTCGATTCTCTGATTGGGTGAGCTCCACACAACCGGTTAATTTTACTTGTTTGCCTTCCCTGACGTTAGGTTTCAAAACTGTTGGGTAGAGTCGTATGTGTGCAGCGCTTTGGTATTTAGTATGAAAAGTGCGTCTACAGGTCTGGTTTAATATACAGAATTCATCATAATTTGTCTAAAGGTGTGTTATTCTAGACTTCGTGATATTTGTAAGGTTATTCGTTCCTTACTTCTTTTCGAAGAAATTATGATTATTTATGAATTATTTTATTAGAAATTATATTTTTCAGTGGCTATGTGGTCGATTTCAATACTTAGTAAATTTATTTAAGTAAATACATTTTAATTGATAATCCCAGAGAGTTTCATAATTTATTTGAAAAGTGTTTGTTTACATGAGTATCTTTCTGAGAACCATCATGAAAGAGGGAATTATAAAAACCAATTACGTCGAAACTAACCAATAAAATAACAGCATCTAATTGCCTATACAAACGAAAGTGACTGACAGTCTCAATGGAGGTTCCATTAAAACATAAATAACAAATAATTACATTCACGATTCATAAACTATCTTGAAATTTGATCCCCCAGAAAGCTGACTTCTATTGAGAATTACTAGATGCACTTTACTGTACAAATATATCATTGGATTCAATAAAAGGCGGCATATGGAGTATAGCAGTAGGTACTAGTGTTGTGTATTGTGTATAAAATATTAATCCGTTTTTAGAGATTAATAAATAATTAATCATACGGCCCTTGTAGCCTAGTCGGTCGTAATCCTGCCTACGAAGCCTTTATAGGACTTTAATAATAATAACAGTCCATTCCGGAATATATACAGTTCCATGAATATTTTGTTTCTGAGTTATGTATGTTAGTATCAGCCATAGTACAAGCTTTGCTTCGTTTGTGATTTGAATGAATGAATGAATAAATGCTTTATGAGGTGTGCACCTCAAAAGAAAAACAGCACAGTAGAAAAAAATACGTGATAAAAAGAGGCAAACAACAGGCGGTCTTATCGCCAATGAGCGATCTCTTCCAGACAACGACAGAGACTTCCAGTGATTTGGTAATTCTGCAGAAATTGTCCCCAATAATATAAATCTATCGATATTAAAATTATATTGCTACTAGCCTTTTCCCGCGGCTTCGCCCGCGTACTATAAGTACTCAAAAAGGATACGATACCCATGTTGATTTTCAGACTTTGTGACCACATTTGCTCCTGTTAGGGGTTGAATTTTCAAAAAACCTGAAACACGTGTTTACTCATTTATCGTTAGGAATACTCCTGTGAAGTTTCGAATAAAATAACCTAACAAATCTTGATTCGCCATACAAACTTTGGACCCCATTTTACCTCCTTAGGGGGTGAATTTAAAAAAAATCCTTTCTTAGTGCACCCCTAGACTTTATAAGGAACCTACGTGCCAAATTTGGAATCTCTAGAACCAGCGGTTTGGGCTGTGCGTTGATATGTCAGTCAGTCAGTCAGTCAGTCAGTCAGTCAGTCAGTCAGTCAGTTTCTTCTTTTATATATTTAGATAATTAGCAACATACATGAATTTACAAAAATGTTAGAAAATTATTACGGAAATTATTACTTTTTTATATTAATTTTGGTATTGTTGAACGTGTTTATTGAAGAAATTCAATTATACGTTTTCACGCGTGTTCTCAATTATTAGCTGTAATAACAGTTCTTACCTATAAAATAAACCATAATCTTTAATGTATATAACGTAGAACGATTTCTTTGGAAGGTATAGAGTAAGAATTTATTTTTAAAATTTTCAAGCGTATGATTATAAAATAAGTTTAATATAAAAATCTTTAAACGTTACTTTTAGTAGCGTTAAAATTCATGGGAACGACACGTAACGTACATTCAGTTGACTTCACACTTCGTTCAATAAAACAGGCGCGTCTGGCACATCCCTATTCTGTCAAAAGGGGCATATGGAGTATAGCACCGCATTAGTATCGTTGACAGCTTTACTGCTCTCTGTGAAAGCACAAATGTAGACAGAAATAGAATAGAGTTTGTGGAGCACTCTAATTTAGTAGCGGTGTCAATAAAAAATGTAGGCGTGAACTCTACAGGTAATATTTGAAATGCTTATCTTTTTTACTATTCTTTTCCCGACCAATATCGATCTTAACGCCAGAAACGGAAAGTCGTAAAAACAATAAATAAATGATAATGTCCTATGTTTGTAAAATAGTCTTTTTGCTTTTATTTAATACACCGATTTTTATAATTGTAATAGGATATAATATAATTCTTCGGTTACAAAGTGAAGCCGACAGAGAAGGTTATCTAGGGGACTGTGTCTCGTTTTGACTAAGGAGGTAATGACGTCATCAGATAATCCAAATGTCAATCTGTGTCAAATGTGACACTTTTGTAACGATTGCGAGTGGGACACGCTACTATGCTCTTTATCTGATCGTTTTTACTGATTTTAACTAGTCACCTATGAACGACTGTTTTACTCGGTACAACTGTGGTTAGGGAAAAAGTGCTGTAAAGTCGATGTAGATCAAAAATAAATGCAAAAAGATGATTGAAGGCATTGAGAATTTCGTCAACTTAGTAACTTGACCCATAGCTTAATTGGTAAAACGATCAAGCCCCGATAAGGCGTATCGATGCAAGGTTCAAGTCCTGCTGGGTTGATTATTTTTTCAATGATTTCAATGTTTGTATTCGATTGAATAACATACTTTAAAAACGTCTAAAAATAATTAAAAGTGTAAGAATTAGATCCACCTCATATAAATCCATGGGTCCGTGAGACAAATTTTGGCGGCAGTACTTTCTATTGCTGTTGAATAGTTTCAGTTTTCGTTATAGACCACAAGACAGGGGACCCTCCAACACGCACTATTGATTTTGAAATTAATTAGTAAGTGGTATGCTTCATGGGAGTGAAATAGGGGCTTAAAGTTTGTATACCAGTAGTTATCTGAAACAAGATCTACGCAACGAAGGACGGATTGCATAATAATTTGTAACTAATATTATTAGCGGAAGTCTCTTTTAATAAATGGTATTGGAAAGAGACTTCCTCTAATATTATTAGTTACAAGTTGTTATGCAATCGGCCTTAATTTGCGTAAAATTTGGTGGCACTAGGTATTCTGTTATAAAACAAATATGACTGAAGCTGGTTGGTTCTGAATAATTTGGAATTATTTGCTGGACAGATGTCAAGTGCAATTAAAACATAAACAAATTATTTATGCTTGGTAGCGGATGAAACGTGACAGTTACTAATTTGATATTACCGAAAATTAAAAGCTTCACAATGTTAAATTTGTACACTTTAAGCTTTGTAAAAATGTTTAATAAAAGATGTTTTTGTTTTACAATGATTAATCAAACATGCATCTTTTGTACCCAACGGTTGACTGCTAGAGAATGCTTTAAGGCATTAAATCCACCGTTTGTAGGTATTTGACAGTTTATGCAAAAAAAGAAGAGATACATTTATGTTTTAGGGTAGCACAATATAAGAACGAAACGTTTTCATCACACTTTCTCAAAAAAGCGTGTTATTTCTCGAAGGCCTAGCGGGATTTATAGCCTAATATGATGATCAGATGTAATTGGTTGGTCTTCACCCTCGTTCCTCTAGACTTAGGGCCGGTTGGTCCAACCATTTTTGACGGACTTCAGAGTCACTCGGCAGTGTACTATGAAAATTTCCATACATTCAAATTTAACGCACATTTTAACGGTAACAGACGGTTTCGTGCAACCGACCCTTAGAGGCCTTAGGGCGTCCATCCTCTAGCTAGCGTGGTTGCACGGAGCCAGCGCACGCGCGCGGGTACCAAATCCAAGGAAAAATCCGTCGCACGTGTCCGCGCCAGTTAGCACCGCTCATACTAAGTATATTTTACCTGATTTCTACCCGCGTGTATGTGCCCGCTTTCCATGCAACCGCGCCATCTAACAGACGTCCTTAGCAATATGCCTCCTTTGTTAGCTGCTTGCATTCCGAGTACACTTTGTGAAACTGACGTGTACCCATACACAATATTCTGTAACAGTGTATTCAAATGTTATTGCTCAAGTTTATAGAGTAACATTGACGATGTTACTCCAATCAAGATACGTATTCACCATGCCTGATACATAGCGGCATTAGGACTTTACAAATCTGATCTTGATTTTACATTTTTTTTGTGTATCTCGATCTACATAGAACAGGATCTTTCAAGCGTTGGTCGTCACCATAACATTGCAATATTTAAATTCGCTGTAATCGATAGATGACCGCCTGGGCCGCGATTCGAAAAATAAACACACACACTGGAAAGACACAGCTCCAACCCAACTCAACCCAACTCAACTCAACGCTATAACGACATTGACATTTGCTATTCGAACAGATATTCATTCAACATTGGTATCACATTGGTCTCACATTGGTCACACATTGGTCGCACATTGTAGCAATGTTGTACCAATGTGAGACCAATGTGAGACCAATGTGATACCAATGTTGAATGAAAATATGTTCGAATAGCAAATGTCAATGTCGTTATAGCGTTGAGTTGAGTTGGGTTGGAGCTGTGTCTGTCCAGTGTTTGTGTTTATTTTTCGAATCGCGGCCCTGGTGTAATAGGAAGTGTGTAGGACCGGCAATCTAGAAGAAGCCGTTTCGAATCCCGTGATGTTCCAGTGTCCTTCATTGTTAATTTTTGTATAAAAAAGGAAATTCATATTAATGGGTGAATGTCACGAATATATAACATAAAAATGATTTACGAAAACACAAATTCATTCGAAAATAGTGTGTTATCCGTAATATAATCAAGTATGTTACGCATTACGATCAACTTTTATGTCATAAATTCGTAACACACATGAACCAGCGGTCGAAACATTTGTGAAATTCTCTCCAATAAGTTGGTGTTAAACTTCTCATGCTTGTATTGAAACCCGAGCTAGCGAAATATTCTAAATTGAGCCACGAGCGTAGCGAGAAGTTCAAAAAATGGAATCTTGAGCCTCTAGGCAAGAGAGTTGAACAAACTTTGCTGTAGTGCTTTGTTTGCTTTGTGTGCTTTGTTTGCCGAGTATAATACAAAATTTTTCACCACCACCACAGTAAAAATATAAGCTATAAAATATATAAAAAAGCGAAGCTAAATGAATGCTTTCAAAATTATATAATTCAAAATCATCTCTTTAAAGTCCATCCTGCTAGATAACGTCAAAAACAAGTCAAAGCTTGTGCCAAATTACTTTCTCCACATGTGGATAAAATGCGTATTTTCCCACCGCTTTCAAGGGATAAAGAGCGCGTTTCCGAGGTGGAGTGGTGCAAAATATATAATTGAATTATATAAAAAAGGGCATGTGTATAAACCCACGGAAAGTAATGTCAATACATTTTAATATCAATATCAAAATGTATATAGTGCGTATGCCACTATTAGTCGCTCAGACTGCCTATTCTGCTGTGGACGTTGCACCGTAGCTGTTGCCATTAAGGTCAATAGTACGTATATGTACAATATTGCCAATAAATGTTTCTTCTACTGAGCAGAAACGTCAGCAAGCGAAATATCAATTTTATAATTGAAAGAAAACATTCGGAATGAAACACGCGGTGAATTTTTAAATTTTTCTTTCAATTATTAAATTAAATATTGTCAATATATGTACAATATGTACTTGTACATGTTGCACCTTTAAGTTAAATACTGTCTTCTAGTCTCGGCAACCATGACGCACTGCGGGATTTCATCGCTTGTATTTAATAATATCTTGTATAACGCTCTTCAGTCTGTAGAAATCAGATATTTTTGCAGGTTTTGTTGGAATATTATTGCATTTGACTGTCACGTATAAACGGTCTTGTTAGTTTTAGATCCAAGCCCAAATATAAAGGCATATGCGATAGAGGTAGAATGCTACGCGTAGGCCCACTTCGCATACCTAAACGGGGGTTTTATAACACAGCAAACTTTTTTTATAATAGAGGAGGTAAACAAGCAGACGAATCGCCTGACGGTAAGCAATTTTCGCCGCCCAAGGACACCTGCAACACCAGAGGGATTGCAGGTACGTTGCCAGGTGCCGGATTCTAATTTAAAAATACATTAACAATACAATAAAAGTACAATCTATCTCAAACATAACTCCAACACACAACAAACATTCAACCAATATTGAAGTTGTTGCGTTGGAATATTTCTCAAGCAAATTCTGATATTTCTGATTCAGATGTTTATGCCGTAGCTGTATTGCGTTGTTAATGCATTGGAGTTGTATTGAAGTACTACAGTCATTTTACGGGCGGCTAGTATGGGGAATTGGAAATAATTAATAATAGCTAATATTTTTAGTGTAACGGATATATCATGATATTCATGATACAAGTATTATTTACGCAATGAAATCCTACAAAATATCGTTATTCGCTAAGCGCCACAAATATGTACACACATATTACAAGCGTCTTTCTTGTAGGATTTTAATGAATATATCGTTTCTAAGTCATTTAAAAAGTGTAAGAACAAACTACCAATTATTACTATTTGTTTCTAACGAATTAGGATATAGATCGCCCGCACCGTACATTTTGTTATTTATGTGGTTTTACATGGACACGGTTTCTTGTTTTTCGCTTTAAACAGAAAGAAAACTTAAATATCGTAATATTTACAAATAAAAATAACTGATATTATTGTAAATAAAAATATACAACTTTTTTATATATATTTTTTTACCTATTTAACTACTTCCGGGTGAAAAGTTGGTAGGATTTTTGCTTATGTTATCTATAAATATTCCATAAGAATGAATAATAAAAAAATCAGGCTATTATAAATTAATGTTTGACGCAACCGTATCTTTCCTGTACTAAAGTTGGATCGTGTCTATACGTGTATTAAAGTTGGAATACGGCCCCAGCCTGCACGCTCTTTTCATGAAGGGTTGAAGGTCGTATCGGTGTAAAAATACCACAGGCTACAGTTCATTCCACAGTTTTTCTGTGTGAGGCAGGAAGTTTCTGGAGAAAATCACAGTTGAGGACTGCCAACCTTCTGTGCGTAATTAAATACATATGCGATGTTCACTCACATCCAGCATCACAGTCAATTTGCGACATGGTTGCAAAATAAATTGTTACACTGGTATTTGAAACTGGAATACATGAACAGTCTGTACTCAATTATGCACCTTAATCCCAGTATTTTTGGTACATTTTCCTTCACCGGCCAATGTGTTCCGATTTTAATTAGGATCATCCATCAGACCCCGAGGGTCTCTGATGGCCGATTGATTAAGTTTGTGTTGTCATTTTTTCTGCGGCTAGTGATTGATCAATTCTGGTTGACATTCGCCTTTTAATTGAAGGAAGAGGTTTCCTTTCTTAAATACAACTAAAAATACCTAAAAATAAACTGTCAAAGCTTCAGTTTACAGCATTTTTGAATAGACTAGCTCAACATAAATATTTTTATAAGATGGTCAGATGGGCTAAACTATCCACTGAATGATACATATAGTAAATTCCAATCCAATGGACTACATAATTTTTGTAGCAAATAAGTAAGTACTAGCAATAGACTATACTTACACTAACCCTTTTATTCGTAAAAGTTAGCGTAAAGCTCTGTTAAATGTTGTCGTTTTCTGGCAAACTAAAAGTCAAAATGATGGATAGGGAACAACAATCATCAATGGCATTTTAGATTTGACAGATATTCATAAATAACCGCATCAGTGTGGTATACTAAACAAATACGATTAACAGTATGAACGTGACGAAGTGATCCCATAAAAGTTACGTAAACTTGACCCAAGATTGGTACGTAACTCTGTAACAACAATTTTTTCCATTGCACCCTAAGTAATCCCATTCAAAACTCATACAAATGTAAAATTATTCAATTAAATTGCCTCGCCAACTTGCAAGCTCTCCAAACAGCTTGCTTCCGAAGTCGGATTGCGAAGCGTTGAGACGAGAGCGGAAATTTCGCTTACTAACTTATTACTATTACCTCATCAATGAGAAAGACAGGGATGGAATCACTAAGATTTCTCGAACGTAATGTAATTTTAATTATTAAGGTTACCAAGGAATATTGCGTCTCAGTTGAAGTAAATTCATTTTTATAGAAATACAAGAAGATAAGCTTGAATGAAATTGTAGAATCTAGCGATAAATGTACCAAACCATATCGGATGTCTTGTGTGTTGATGTGACAACCCTAGCGTAAAAGCGTTTAATCAAAACCGTGTGGGTAGTTCGGAAAATCCGCGCAGCTAGAAGATATTGATACAATTCTGCGCCAGTCGGCCTGCGACCATGAACGAAACGTCACGTTCCAAATATCAGGCGAAACAATAAGAGTTACATTTGCGCGATTAAGCCCCATTTTTATTGAAATATTAATTATATTTTGTCATTGTCCCATGCCAACTGTCTAATATTGATATAGTCAGGAACTGTTAATCAGTGACGTTACCGCCCGGTCTGTTTTGGTTCCGTGGGCCGGATGCAAAGACGACAAACTGTTCCAAACGCTTACCTAGCGGAGAGTCGATCGCGATTCGTGAACCAATATAAAACACAGTAGCAGTCGCCAGTACAATCGCCATGAAATACATACGAGCGGCCAGGTTACTCAAAAATATCTGAACATACACTTTATCGCCTTGACAATAGAGGCGTTGTTTAGATATTTGCAGCCCCGAATGAAGACAACATAAACACTATTTACGTTATCGTGACGATATATTGGTGCACTTTTGCATAGATGGAATCATGCCCGGCGGGCTGGACACGGATTTGACAGGACCTGTGTTGAATCGCTTTTAACATATGTGTATTGTAATAGAATTGTTATTGTTAGAAGATGAGATCAATATTGGTTAAATACTAACTGGATGACCAAACAATTGGACGGCTGAATCACGCGACTGGATAAAAGTTGTCTTATGTTGGCTCAATATGTATTATGTGTTGGAGTTGAGTTGGAGATATATTGTTAACTAGCTTGTTCCCGCGGCTTCGCCCGCGTACTAAAAGTACTAAAAAAGGAGGTACTCAGTTAGACTCGTATGTTTGTATGTAGGAATGTATGTTTGTCCGCGATCATCTTGCGTTTCGCTGAACCGGTTTTAGAAGCGGTTTTCGGAAAAGTTTTCGTTACATTCTGGAGGTTTCGAAGACGGCGGTTCCCTAATTTTTTTATTTTAAAGAAATTATTGCAATAATTGTTTAATTGTTACGCCATCAACGACTGACTATTGAGAGATTATGATTAATACAGATTTCTACTCTTGAATAGAAGCTTTTCCCCGCGACTTCATTTGCGTGGAATTAGTAATCCACCCTCCTTTTTACCCGCTTAAGGAATGACTTCTGGGATAACAACTATTATATATCCTTCCCCAGAACGCAAAATATCTCCATACCAAATCATCTAAATAGGTTCAACGGTTATTAATTTCCCATACAAACTTTCAACCCCCGTTTCACCCCCTAGAGGGTTGATTTTCGAGATAAAAACTATCCTATATTGTTTACCGCGACTCAATCTATATACTCGTAATATGTACCAAGTTTCATTTCAATCGTCTGTTCAGCGGTTAATAATTCGCCATACAAACTACCAACATGTTTTCTACCCCTCTAAGATTGATTTTCGGCTTAAAAAATATTATATATTGTTTCCTGGGACTCAAACTATATCCACAATAAAATTATCTAAATCGGTTCGCGGTAAAAAATCTCCATACAAACCTCCAACTTCCATTTCACCCCCTTAAAGATCGATTTTCGAGATAAAAACTGTCCCATGTCGTTTCCCGGTACACAAACTATCTCTATACCAAGTTTCATCTAAATTGGTTCAACGTTTAAAAATTCCCCATACAAACTATCAACCCCCATTTCACCCCCTTAAGTGTTGATTTCGTAATCAGCGACCCGATAAACCATAGAAACAATACCCATGTTGATATTTAAAATTTGTCACCACATTTCCCCCTTATGGGTTGAATTCTCAAAAAAGCTGAAACACTTGTTTTCTCATTTATCGTTAGGAATACTGATGTAAAGTTTCGAATAAAATAGTTGAACTAATCTCGTTTCCCATACAAACTTTGAACCCCATTTCCCCCCTTAGGAGGTAAATTTTAGACATTTCAACCCCATTGTACCCTAACAGGGGAGATGGTATTTCACGTCCGCCACGTCGGATTTTAAAATCGTTGTTGTTTTCGTAATCAACCGACCCGATAAACCATAGAAACAATACCCATGTTGATTTTCAGACTTTTTGACCACATTTCCCCCTTTTAGGGGTTGAATTCTCAAAAAAACCTGCAACACGTATTTACTCATTTATTGTTAGGAATACTTCTGTGAAGTTTCGAATAAAATAGACTAACTAATCTTGTTTCCCCATACAAACTTTGGACCCCCATTTCACCCCCTTAGCGGATGAATTTTGAAAAATCCTTTCTTAGCGCACTCCTAGACCTTATAAGGAACCTACGTGCCAAATTTGGAATCTCTAGAACCAGCGGTTTGGACTGTGCGTTGATAGATCACTATGTCAGTCAGTCACCTTTGAGTTATATATATAGATGTATCATCATCATCAAACACTTAAGAGCCATGCTCTTGTCGGTGCAACTCAAAGTGGGCTCTCCATTTGCTTCGGTCCCAGGCCTCCTCTTTGATCTCTTGGTACGACCTGACCTTAACATTATTTTTAATTTGGTCTATATAATTAATTCTAGGTCTTCCCCTTCCTCGCCTTCCTTCCATTTTTCCTTCAACTATCTTCTGTATAAAGTTGTCATGTCGTATGAGGTGGCCCATCATCCTCCCTCTTCAAGATGTATAGCATTTCAATTTTATTTTTTTATTTTTAATTTAAATATTATAGGACAACCTTACACAAATCGACCTAGGCCCACAGTAAGCTCAATAAGGCATGTGTTATGGGTACTAGACGATGATATATATAATAGATAAATATGGATAAATACTTAAATACATAGAGAACATCCATAACCCAGGAACAAATATCTGTGATAAACACACAAATAAATGCCCTGACTAGGATTCGAACCCGGGACCTCCTACTACGTAGGCAGGGTCACTACCGACTAGGCTAGGAGGCCGTTATATCTTGGAAAAACAGAATTGAATCCCTGCTTAAATCTATTTCATAGAATGAAGTATAGAATGAGACCATATACCGTTATATCGTGATGATAATGTTGACGTCAGCGGCAAAGTAAATATAAAAACGACCAATTCATACGTGCCCTGTGATTGGATGAACCGCGGACGGTTAGAATCCATCATCGGATTGACTGGTGGTTTACCTCGACAATTGGTTGACAGGTCGTGAATCGTGAAATTAGTTTTTACTAAATATTTTTCTATATTTCCACAACACATGTGTCTGCGGTATTTGGAAAAAATAATAACGACGAAGCGGAATGATATTCAAATAAATTGTCATCACAATTAAGTAAACCTTAGGTGTACTAATTCAAATATGTATTTAGAAAATACTTATTAATTTATTTGCATTTGTTAAATGACACTTTACCACAAAAGGATATACAGGCTGGTCCAAACCTTGACGTCAAAAAATTTTTTTAGTTACCTCTCGTCATGGGCTATCAGAATATACCCCATGTATGTTAGCCGATTTTTCGTAGTTTTCGAGTTATGAATTTTTTAATTTTTAACCTTTGTTAAGAAGTTCCGGGTGAAGCAATTAATTTATTTAAAAAAATATTGAACTTTTATGATTTTTTCTTTTTGTAGCACAATCCCTAATAAGCGGCGAAGTTACAAAAAAAATCTGCATCCTCACTTGGCTGCGAGATGGAAAAAAAAAGAAAAAAAAAAGACAAAAGTGAAAGTTTTACGTTCATGCTTAGGTTGTCTTACGTTCATGCTTTGTGGTATTTTCACTGATAACACATAGCAGTGGGGAAGTGTCCCATAACATAACAGTAGGTATTGATGATGACATCAGTCAACTGGAGCAGGTAAAAATGAACCCTTTGTAGATAACAACCCGCCGCGACGCGGCTCCAGTTAAAGTTAAGAAGTTAATCAAAATGATGCTTGGTCAAT
Source organism: Pammene aurita (assembly GCA_947086415.1). Taxonomy (NCBI): domain Eukaryota; kingdom Metazoa; phylum Arthropoda; class Insecta; order Lepidoptera; family Tortricidae; genus Pammene; species Pammene aurita. The sequence goes on from OX352296.1 coordinate 4,267,475, forward strand.
CACATGTCACAACATTGAACTCTCGTGGTAATTTCTGTGTTCGTTTAACGTTAGGAATAACAAAAGAGGATTTTTTTAATGAATTACTAATTTGCAAACTTTCGACCTCAGTTCCACATAAAAATTAAAAAATTCATAACTCGAAAACTACGAAGAATCGGCTAACATACATGGGGTATATTCTACTAGCCCACGACGAGCGGAATCAAAAAAAAATTTTTGACGTCAAGGTTTGGACCAGCCTGTATACATAAGTATAGCAGCTTCTTGACATCCATTTTGGTCGTCATAAAAAAAATATTTCTTATATTTTTACATTGTTAACAAAATAAATTGTATTTAAAACAAGCGACACAAGATTCCAATTTAGCTTAATAATGACGGAAACAAAAGATATTTACAGACAAATTACTAATAAAGACATGTAAAACAGTCTTTGATGCCACGCCTCCAAATTACAGCCCTCCAATGGAAGAACTGTTACCCTTTAATTTACCCTCTTTATTTATTGTAGGGGTCTCATTTAAAGGCTTAAGCTATAATGAGTTTCCACCTACGTATGTAGAAGTTGGTTAAAGTAGTATTAATGTTACACCTACGCGCCTCCTAATCAAACATGGAGCCTCATTTGTACTCTATAGTATCTCAACGGAATTTGATATTGGCTTGAAATACTAACGAACCCTATTTGAAATTATACAGGGTGTATTTTCGACCCATAGCCATACTATTGTACGACGTAATTAAGTAGGACCTATCTAATCACCTGTACCTGGTAGGTTATTAAACAGTTTTGACTATGGGACTCCGAAATCACTAAAAAATTGACTCATAAATTTCGGTTAGATGTCGACGTTTTGTATGGGGAAGCCAATTTTTTTTGGGATTTTGGGGTTGTCCCATAGAAAAAGTTGTTTAGTGTGACCTACCTAACAGTGGCGGTGGGTCAACAATTTTATTAGGTAAGCCGAGCTTAAATTGGCTTAAAATTTCTTCATGAGTTGTAGGAGAACTACTCAGGTACCTCAAAATTAGGTAAGCCGACGGGAATTGTGTTCTACGGACGCGCTGCCACTGCTACCTTACACTTCGCGCAATATGGCTAAGGGCTGAAAAAACACCTTGTTTAATTTCAAATTGGAAGCGATAGTTGCGTTTGAAGTCAATAATGTCAATATCTTATCAACACCATAATATCTCATCATATGTGACGTTACGCGGGTAGGGACGTACAGGACGTGTCCCATACAAAGAGAAAATTTTTTCGCGGCAAAAATTTTTTCTCCTACTTTTTCTTACTGGCAAAACGATACAAATTATGCCCTTAAACGGATCACAACTATTTTTGTTACATCCTGTATAACCACACGAAGACTCGATCGCGTGAAGACTCGATCGGTCTCCTGTCACCGCACTATTACTCTGCCAGTTTACACTATCGGCAGATTATGCTAATCGTCGTATATGTAGAACCGATTAAAGCCGACGTAAATACCCTTTACACTTTAGGTACCTATCGATAAGCTACCCTTTATACTTAGGTATCGAATAGCTCGAGTATATTACTAATAATACTAGTGGTTCTGTGAACTATACAGGGTGTAAGGAAAATACTGGTGATCCGTTTAAGGGTATAATTGTTATCGTATTGGGAGTAAGAGAAAGTAGAAAAAGAAAAATTGCCACAAATAATTTTAAACAAAAAAGAACCGACTTAGTGAAGCATTTGCTGTTGGAAAGGTGGATGCTTAGTGAAGCATCCACCTTTCCAACAGCAAATGCTCGATCTGCTGTAAAAAGTACTCAAATCACCATAGGTGTGCCTATAATAGTTGAAGAGTTCCCTCGATTTCTCCAGGATCCCATCATCAGATTCTGACATGGTTACAATGAGACCAACTGTGAAGTATACGCTTTCAAACAAAAAAATAATTTTCTAAATCGGTCCAGCCGTTTTCGAATAATCGGTGAACATACATAAAAAAAAATATAGCAAAAACAAAGATCCCGACGAATTGATAACCTGCTCCTTCGAAATCTTGAAGTCGGTTGAAAAGAAATTGTATGGGACAATCGTACCAGTCGGCCAAACCTCTATACAAAACTATTTTTTTTTCGCGACAAATATTTTTCCTTCCTTTGTCGTAATTAGAATACGGTACCAATTATACGGTACCTCTAAAAGGACCAACACATTTCTGTTTACACCTTGTATACCTTGAGCATACCTAAAATTAACTGAATAGATCGCAATCACTCGGTCAATTATATATCTGAATGTTCGTTACTTTAGTTGTATGGATATTTGGATATTGGTTAGTCCTTCACGCAGACGAGAGGGGGGGCGGTCTCGGGTTGAAGCTAGTTTGTATACTGTAACTGTACAATGTACATCTTTGTAAAATTGCAGTGTAATTGATAATTTACACGAATTATTTGTTATGAGTAATTACAATACATTGTAATTACAATACTAGTTGACATGTGTAATCTGCCTGTCCTAACCTACGGTGCTCAAACTTGGTCGCTCACCGAGAGTCAGAAGTCTAAATTGAAGGTCTGCCAGCGAGCAATGGAGCGCAGCATCCTAGGTGTCAGCAGAATGGATCGTATCCGGAACACTACGCTGCGCTCCAAAACACGCATAGCTGACGTTGGCAAGAAGACTGCCAGAATCAAGTGGGATTGGGCGGGTCACGTCTGCCGCATGCATCCGGACCGGTGGGCATGTGTAGCCACCAAGTGGATACCGCAAAAGAGGCGCGGACGGGGCAGGCCCAAACAAAGATGGCGGAACGATTTGGACGCTTTCCTCAGCACCTGGCCGGAAAAAGCACGGGACTGAGAGTTATGGAAAGGAGCGGGAGAGGCCTTTGCCCAGCAGTGGGACACTATTTTAGGCTAATAAAAAAAATAAAAGAATTACAATACAACTCTAAATTGGCAGGAAGAGATTTTGTAGTTAAATAGGTAAAAAAATATGTATAAAGTGGGGCATGCAACTAAATGAGTTAAAAAAAAGTTAGGAAATATCAACGTGTGCCATATCATTAGATAGGTCTTATAAAATAACTTTGAGGTTCCCAAAAGTATGTTTAGCTTGAGTACATAGTTTCGAAATAATTGCCCCGAGAATCTTAAATGGTGACAGTGTTGTAACCGTTTGTTATTATACACAGTTGAACGCATAACAATTGTTTGAGACTAAACTGGTTGCAAATTTTAAACTCTACAATTTACTAATACATGGCGGCGATTCGAAAAATAAACACACACACTGGACAGACACAGCTCCAACCCAACTCAACCCAACTCAACTCAACGCTATAACGACATTGACATTTGCTATTCGAACAGATATTCATTCAATATTGGTCTCACATTGTTCGCACATTGGTCACACATTGGTCTCACATTGGTACAACATTGATACAATGTGTGTGTTTATTTTTCGAATCGCGGCCCATATCAATTTCAATGGAGTTCTTGGAGGACTTCCCACCCATACACGAGTTTTAAGACATTTTTGAGACAATATGAAGAACACTATAATGAAGGTATATACGAATTTCCAGCTTATAACTCTGACTCCGAGGTGAAAACCTTATATTAATATTAGGCTATTATGTTGTGTATCTATGTTCATATAGAACTGTAAACTGTAATATGCAGAAGACATAGAAGTACCCGGAAATTGTGGAGGACTACAATTCCCAACGCACGTGATATTTATTTTTCGAACCAGTGTACGATTGTCCGAATATTTACTTACTTAGTGTAGGTCCGGCCTTAGTGGCGATTTTATTTCATACAGAATGGCCACGCCGCGCCCTGCCCCGACTGGAATTATCTCACCTCGCGGCGGCGGATTGGTAGGGAACTAGTAGGCTAATCCGTCATCGGTTGGTGCATAATAAAATAATAATAATAAATAAATAAATAAATATTATGGGACAATCTTACACAAATCGACCTAGGCCCACGGTAAGCTCAATAAGGCTTGTATTGTGGGTACTAGGCGACGATATATATAATATATAGATTCTGATTCTGATAAATAAATACTTATATACATAGAAAACATCCATAACTCAGGAACAAATATCTGTGATAAACACACAAATAAATGCCCTTACCAGGATTCGAACCCGGGACCTCCTGCTTCGTAGGCAGGGCCACTACCGACTGGGCTAGGAGGCCGTTTGGTCATAAAAAGTAAATTTTGGTCATAAAAAGCAAAATGGCGGTGTATTGTCAAACGGCATTTACGACAGCGGAACAGCGCCCTAAGACGCACGCACACATTGAAGCGTGTACAGATGTTCCGTGCACACAGAGGCGCTCAAACGAGTTTTGTAGTAGCGTGTCCGCCCTGTGCCTGCAGTGTGTTAAGTCTAGCTTCCAAGCGTCGGTAGACGCCGCTCGAGCAGCCAATTGGCTACTTGCCTGGGTAAAAAAAATACAATTCTATTTCATCTGTCAGTTAGATTATCAAAAAATATTGGACACGTATTTTTTATTTTGTCAATCAAACAAAAATTGGTGAAGATATAGCCCGTTAAATTTCCGCGTGACGTCACATTATACTAAAAATTGTACTGAAATGTGACGTCACGCGGAACTTTGACGGGCTATATCTTCACCAATTTTTGTTTGATTGAAAAAATAAAAAATACGTATCCAATATTTTTTGATAATCTAACTGACGGACTAAATATTTTTTTTTAGGAAAGTAGCTAATTGCGCCCACTGAGTTTGCACTCTAACAAAGAACAAGGCAGGCATTTAAACACTGAGACTAATTAGAATAAATATGTTACGAGCTCCGATTACGCTTTATTAGGTTATAGTTACATTGGAAGCCTAACTTTAAAAAATCTCATAGCTGTTGTCACTCTCATTCTGTCACTTTTTTTTAAATACCACTACGGTGACAAGCAGGCATGCGACCTGCCTGATGGTAAGCAGCTACCGTAGCCTATGGACGCCTACAACTCCAAAGGTGTCAACACACTGGGTCCTCTTTGAGCTCTTTGGAAACCTTACTTACTAGCAGAAACTAAACGCTATGAGCGGGGTCTAGTGCTATTTGGTTGTGGTTTTCTGTAAGGTAGAGGTACTTCCCCAGCGTACTCTGCTCCAGATTTGAGCGAGGATACATTCGCTGTGCTGTGCCCTACCACACATAGCGAGATGTAAGAAGGGTTTTACAACAAATGTAGATTTGAAATACATATATCTTCAAATTAAGATGTTTGTGAAATACCCGCAAATATTCGCAACGCTTCTTCTCGGTAAGCGTTGGGATGAACTGCCTAGCTTATGAAGTCTACACGTCGTTGGAATGTAATCTCAGGCAGGTTGATGTTATGAAGCACGTCGCCACAAGGCTACGCTGAAACATCTAATACTTCCAAATGCATGGTTTGCCAAAGAAATTGAGCTTTACTAAATATGAAGTTAATAACTGTGGTTGTCTTTGTTTGTTTCGTATAATGGTGACTAGATGATAATAACACCTAGGTATAATGAATGTATATTGAGTTTGAAGGATCCTGTAGTAGTAGTATACAATTTAAGTATACCTACACTGAACTTTTTTTAATATTTAAATTAAAGGTGCTCCGCGCATATCTTTCTCTCTCAGAACTATTAACAAGATGCACTGACATATGAACTGACATTAATGCGATTTTTTATCCGTAAACCTGATGATTTATGGGCCAAATTAACTACCAAATGTGTCCCACAAAATCGAATCCGGGGTGTCGCGGCCAGGGCTTGTAACCGGTATTTTGCTCCATACTAAAATACCGGTTTTTTTTTGTTATTTCGTTTACTATTTCATATTTAATCGAAAAATCTTACAATATAAAGTCATAACCTAAAAAACAATACGAGTTCCACGTAAAAACCATAAAATATGTAAACATATTGGGTTATTTCGGGGCATTTTGCGAAAACCGGTTACAAGCCTTGGTCGCGGCAAGCCTCGACGGCGATGGCGAGTCAACCTTGACGCCTTCGATAGAAACTGGTGAGAGACGGCTCAAGACCGGGACACGTGGAAGGGAAGGAGGGAGGACTTTGCCCAGCAGTGGGACACTATTGGCTCCTAATATATCCGTAATAAATAAATAATATCCGTAAACCTACGTCTCCTTATATGTGTGGCTCGTGAAATGTTTACATTTACATGCGTTTACTACGGTGCCTGCTTACTATCAAGTTTCACCCACGTTTGTTTACAACCATCGTATGTAATTGGACTCCCCATTACGCCAGTAAGCCCAAGACTTTTTGTTCCACATACAACCACGCCGAGTTTTTGTTCATAACGCCGACTTTTTGTTCACTGCGCCGACTTTTTGTCCACCACACAGAGTGCACGAGTGCTCTGTTGTGCGCCGCCTAACGATGATTGATTGACGCGCGGTGTCGCTGGCCGAATGAAATTTTAAAAATGTTGTGGAACTCCATTTTTCACCCGTGTTCTTTGCATGCCTTAGTCCTATTGTCGATTTTGCGAACTTCGACAGTTTTATTCAAACTGTAATCTTAGACTTTTTTAAATTCGTTTATACTAAGGTGTGACGCGTTTTAGTTAGTCCAACTTTACAGCATAGGTATTAAGTTATTATACAGGTTAAAGGGTCCACTAAAGATCAGCGTGCACCGACACATGCTGAGTCACATATTTTTTGGAGTTTTTTTATTATTAGTAAATCAATATATTTAAGCTATGGAAATAAGTTACCTATCATAGATAAAAAGAAAAACAAAATGTTTATGACTGAGCTGTCTGTAACGACCTAATTAAGTCAGGTGTCTCGTACCTATTGAAAAAAAAAGTAAGAAATAATCTTGTAATATTTGTGTTACACGTTGAAATTGTTTTACGATTAATAATTTCCTCATAATCGAAGTGAAAAGTAAGGTGTAAAACTCGTCCATAAAACCCATTTTACACTCTATTTTATATTCATCCTCGCTCGCAAGCTCGCCCGGATGGATTAAACTTGTTGTACAATCTACTATTTTACTTTTATGTTTGTTTTATAAAAAACTATTTCAAAATTTGTGTTAAAACTACACTTAAAAACCAGTTTTTTTATCTTGGCCATTTTGCATTAGATTATTTCAAATTTTTACATACTCACAACAAATCTTTACACTAAAAAGATTTGATGTAGGTAAGTAAAAATTTGAAATAATCGATTTATACCTCTTCACTTGTAAATATTCAGATAGCGTGAATCCGTGATTTATTTCGTTATTGGTATAAACATCAAAACATAAAGAGTTTACCGGTATATTTATCATAAAACTATTGTTTCAGTGACAAGTGACGTTGCTGGCGGCGCATCGATCAACTCGCTGCCGGGCGGCGGCGCTGCGCGGCTCGCGCCGACTTTCGACGCTGCTACGCCGAGAAATGTCACAGCACTAGTGGGCAAGTCGGCGTACTTGAGCTGCCGCGTACGCAATCTCGGGAATAGAACGGTAAGTTCAATTTTTTGTTATATATAGGGTACAGACACTGTCAGTGATAATGACCTTATTTCTCTACTCATTATTTTCATTATTCATATGCATAGGAAAGGACTGGTACAGAAATAGTCCACTATTACTGATAGTGGATGAACCCTAGCAGGTAAGACAGTGTCGGTGTCGGCGTGTTTATTTTATTATTCGACGAACTCCGTCACGCAGAGTACAGCACTAAATGGATAAGTCCATTTGTCTTGGAATCAACAAGGGAATCTCTTAGTTTCTCGGTTTAAAATATTTTTCTTGCATAAATGTCCGTGTAATGGCTGACATAATAAATTTCTCCATAATATCTATTATCTTTTAACAATAATCATCTAATTGTTCGGGATAATTGCGGTCTTCCTGCCAGTTACGGAATTGGGGAGGAAGCTCGTAGGGCTGCGTCTTCTTTTTATAAATAGACGGTTGTCTATTGTTTGCCCGAAAATTATATAAAATAATACTCATATGCCCGAATTTTATTTGCCCGAATTTCATTTGCCCGAATGGTTTGTTTACCATAAAAATTATGTTTTTTTTTTTTTTTTTTTTATACCACGACGGTGGCAAACAAGCATACGGCCCGCCTGATGGTAAGCAGCTACCGTAACCTATGGACGCCTGCAACTCCAAAGGCGTCACATGCGCGTTGCCGACCCTTTACAAAAAGGAGGATTCACTGTGTTGACGACTAAAGGAACAAGAAGGTCCCTCATCGTCAACACACTGGGTCCTCTTTGAGCTCTTTGGCAACCTTACTCACCAGCAGGAACACAACACTATGAGTAGGGTCTAGTGCTATTTGGCTGTGGTTTTCTGTAAGGTGGAGGTACTTCCCCAGTCGGGCTCTGCTCCAGATTTGAGCGATGACATTCGCTGAACGTGCCCTACCACACTTAGCGAGATGCCATTCGCAGTGCCCATACCTCTCTTTTTGGCGTAGTTTAAGGACATACCCAGGTCCGGACGTAGTTTAAGGACATACCACGGGTCCCAGCCAGTTATGTGACATACTCTTTGTTTACCCGATTATTAGATTTCAGAACGTACGAGTGCCATACGTATTGTTGTCCATATTATTAATTGTAATAATACTATTTAATAGAATATTTAAACGCCATACTAAATAATGGTTTCCCGAATCCATGCATACAAACAATGCATTTGCTCACTATATTCCTGTAGGCGCTCTAAAAATATTTACTTAGTCATATTATTATGTAGGGGCCGTTTTATTTTGTAGGAGATCACAGTTCTGACCTAACCTACTTTCTGGTAGCCGTTTTATTTTGTAGGAGATCACAGTTCTAACCTAACCTAACCAACTTTCTGGTAGCCGTTCGCTTTTTAGGGGATCATAGTTCTAACCTAACCTAACCTACTTTCTGGTAGCCGTTTTATTTTGAAGGAGATCACAGTTCTAACCTAACCTAACCTACATTCTGGTAGGTGTTCGCTTTTTGGGGGATCACAGTTCTAACCTAACCTACTTTCTGGTAGCCGTTTTATTTTGTAGGAGATCACAGTTCTAACCTAACCTAACCTACTTTCTGGTAGTCGTTTTATTTTGTAGGAGGTCACAGTTCTAACCTAACCTAACCTACTTTCTGGTAGCCATTTTATTTTGTAGGAGGTCACAGTTCTAACCTAACCTGACCTACTTTCTGGGAAGCAATTTGGATGGCAAATGATATTATGGCTAGTGATATTATGGCTTACAATGATCATGACAAATGATATTATTGAAATTGATTTTATGGGAAACAAAGTTTCTGGCACGTGATTAATATAGTAAACAATAAGTATTGCATATGTAACTATGGGAAACAATATAATGGCTGTTGACTATTATGGCAAATGAAATTCTGGCAAGTGAGTGTATACCTAAATAGACTATTGATTTTTTATATAATAGAAAACTAGCCGATTGACAGTTAGAATAGACTTTTGAAGGAGAACGGCACGCGTCTCCCTTCATACTTCGACGTTATTGCTATGAAAAATGTTACAGCACTAGTGGACAATTTGTTATGGTATATTTCCTGGAACCGACAATGAACCCTTTTTCCATTTCGCTATCTTTAAACATATTTATTCTTCCTATGAACTTCCATGCAATACCAAAACTGCATGGTAACGTAATAAATATTTCTGCATGATAATTATCGAACGAGCGTAAGCGAAGTGAGTTCTTGCAAACTTCGGCTACTGGGACTCTCGGCATTTCGATGGCTTTTTGATTTTGAGGGTTTTTTATGAAATTTGTTGGGGTTGTAGCAGAGATACATATAATTTGAGAGTTTGTCTATGAGCAGGATCGATGAAGAGGTTCTGGAGCTCAGAAGGCGAAAAAAACCTTCAGAAGGGTCTTGTTATATTGGTCATCTCGTTTACAATAAAATCGTAAATCGCGAGTTCTGAGTTCGAGGCGGACTACTAGTTATCTTGCAACAAAAATCATCTAAGCGAAAATCCTCACAAATCGCCACATTTTCCTTGCGCCTATAATGGCCGTCTCACGCTGCGTTGCCGCTGCGTTTCCGCCGCGACCGGCGCCGTCTGATTGTTCGGGATAATTGCGATCTCTCTCTGGTACGGAATCAGGAAGGAAACTCGGAAGGCTGCGTCTTATGTCTATTTACATACATATAATTTCATACATTTAACGGCCTCCTAGCCCAGACGGCAGTGACCCTGCCTACGAAGTAGGACGTCCTGGGTTCGAACTTCGAATCCGAAACTAACCGAAACTAACCGAAACTACGTCCGGATACGGGTATGTCCTTAAAATACGTCCATAAGAGAGGTATGGGTACTACGAATGTCATCTCGCTATGTGTGGTAGGGCACAGCACAGCGAATGTCATCTCGCTCAAATCTGAAGCAGAGCCCGACTGGAGAAGCACCTCCACCTTACAGAAAACCACAGCCAAATAGCACTAGACCCTACTCATAATGTTGTGTTCCTGCTGGTGAGCAAGGTTGCTAAAGAGCTCAAAGAGGACCCAGTGTGTTGATGATGAGGGACCGTCATGTTCCTTTAGCCGTCAATATAGTCAATCCTTCTTTTTGTAAAGGGTCGGCAACGCGCATGTGACACCTCTGGAGTATAAGGCGTCCATAGGCTACGGTAGCTGCTTACCATCAGGCTGTATGCTTGTTTGTCACCGACGTGGGGTAAAAAAATTAAGTATTTATCCATATCTATCTAATAGTACTCTGTTTATGTACCTACAGAATAAGGCGGTTCTCACACTGGCAGCGCAAACGGATGCGAGGCGGCACTTTAAACAATCATAGCACTATCTCGTTCGCACACCGTCGCCGCATGCGGTTGCAGTGCCAGTGTAAGAACCACCTTAGACCCCTATCTAGGTATTGTAAACGTGCCAAAACGTGACAGTCTCGCTCGTCCTTGAGTATAGTAAGTAATACCACAGATTATATAATAGTTCTTGTAATACAATAAACTGTTAAAGCTCATTAGAAATTATTTTCGTTAATTGTTGTAAAAATGAATCATCTAAGTTTATTATAGTATCAAGCTTTAAAATTAAGAGTCTGAAAGAGAGGTATTCACAATGAGTTGAATTTAAAATTAAAGAAAAATTTCAAAATAGGTACGAAAGTCAGTTTTTAATGAATAAAATAATTTTGCATGGATGATTAATGAAGCTGAGATCGAAATATTCAAAACGGTTTAAGGTAAACATACGGAGCGACGCCTTGCGACGGACCACAGCAGTTTCCGGGCAAACCTATTTATGCGATTAATCGGATTGTACAGTCACCATCAAATATATCGGAGCGGCCAAGGTACTCAAAATATCTGAACATGCACTTTATCGCCTTGATAATTGAAGCATTGTTCTGATATTTGTGACCACCTTGACGGCTCCGATATATCTGATGGCGACTGTTTGTACAAGCGTGAATGCCCACGCGTGTAAAATAAACGCATGAACTTGTATGTAGCTGCCATGATACCGCGCTGCGAATTGCAGCGATAGCGACTTTTAATAGGAAATCCCTCTGTTCCTCATGTACTCTATCTAGGAAATGCAACCACGCAACCCAGGTTTTCTTAAATATGAAAAAAACCGGGCTTTCGGCTTTTTTCTTATTACCATGATCCATAGCATTTTAGGTCAATATAAATTAAAACAACATAGAAAAAGAAACTTTCATTAAAATTAGAATTAAATATCGGCGTCAATAAAAAAAAAACATTCCATACAAATAAAATTAACTATATTGCAAAATTTCAATTAAAACAAATTAGTACACCTATATAGGTATTATTAGTTTTATTATTCGTGTCTTTTTTCACTAATCCCATCATGAAATCGGAACCAAAATCCATATAAATCTTATTTTGAACAAAGGAAGAATCGAAAATAGATGTCATATACTTCAGAAAAAGTGACCAAACCCTCCGGTGTCCGGTCCGGTCACCGGGTGGTCTAGTGGTCAGGACGTCAGCCGCGAAAGCTGAACACACCAGTTCAAATCTGGTCTCGGACACCGGAGGGTTTGGTCACTTTTTCTGAAGTATATGCCATCTATTTTCAGTTTATATATAGTAGTGTAACTACTTAAAAATTGCAAATCAAAAAAAAAAAATTTAACAAAATAATTTGATTTTGTTCAAGATTCAAAGGAAGAATTGTTAAAATATATTTATAACTGATGAAGTAATTGCGTAACAAATATACAAAAACAAACAATACAGCCAATATGAGAACCTTAAATGTTTGAAGTTTGTTAAAAATGCTTTTAAACGCTCGACCACCGTGCGTAATTTCGAGCCGTGTGCTATCTATCATAAAAGTAAACAGATTGTAAAACCCATTTCGACGACATAAACAAATAGTGAAACGATATTTCATATTAATTAAATATTCCAAAATACGATTGTCGGTAGATCGGAAAAGGATCTGTTGTTGTCGGCAGGGTCGGAATTATTTCGTAAATAATTTTATAAAGCGATTAAATTATGGTTTGTATAGAGAACACTACGCGAACTCCGAGTATCACGTGATGCTTTCTATACAAAATTAGGTGTAGGACGCGGAACGCTACAGCGTGAACCATCCTTAATTTGTATCCTCACAATCAATCTTTTAGTGTTTTTAACCATATAGTTAAATTTAAGAAATACATATATTAATATTGGGTGTCAATGACCCTTAGAAAATCGTGTGATCGTCTCTAGTGCAAGTTAAAGAACGCCTATAAGTTTTTATGTGTTAGTTTCCAATGTAACCGTATTTATTTATTCGTATGGCATTTTCAGTCAGTCGTTTACAAAGATATTTTGAGGTTTTGTATCCATTGGATCACGTCACGGTCGAGGGTGAACAGGTCTGCAGGGTTTCCGTCGTATTTGCTAAGTGGGCAGTGCTGGATGATGTGCTCGATGTCCTGCACCGCAACTCTACAGTCGCATTTTGGAGACTCAATCCATCCACATCTGTGTAACAATGCTCGTGACCGTAACCGTAACCGTATTTTCAACCCACTTCAAGATTTAGAAGGAGGAGGTTATCAATTCGTCGGGATCAATGTTTTTGCTATTTTTTATTTATTTATTTTTATGAATGTTCACCGATTATTCGAAGACGGCTGGACCGATTTGGAATATTCTTTTGTTGTTTGAAAGAGTGTACTTCACAGTTCAATTCAATTGGTCCCATTGTAAACAGGTTAGGTTCAGTTGGTCCCATTGTAACCAGGTTAGGATCCTGGGATCCTGGATCCTGGAGAAATCGAGGGAACTCTTCAACTATTATAGGCACACCTATAGTGATTTATATTTTTTACAGCAGCTCCAGCATTGCTTTTGTAAGGTGGAGGCTAAGTAAAGTCGGTTTTTTTTTGTTTACAATTATTTACACTATCATTAAACACATTAAGGTACATCTATAGCAAGACAGCGTTCTATTTGTGGTTCTATCTTACAACGACGGCGAGGAAACCCACACCGAGCGGATGCAACGTCCATTGCACGCGGGAACTAGATTCAGGAGCGGTTTTGTTCACGGGTCATATAATAATGGCTTACCGAGTTCGGGCTAGTCGCATCTGTGAAACCAGTACCATTACTGGTTTCACAGATGCGACTAGCGAAGTGCGTTAGTGGTGAAAGTAAAACTTTCGTTGTGTGAGTTCTTGACTCCAAGACGTCCAAGGTTACCGACATAGCTCAGCGAATAAGCAAGCTGAAGTGGCAGTGGGCAGGCCACAAATGGCCGAAGAACCGATGGCCGTTGGGGAAAGCTGGTTCTTGAGTGGAGACCGTATGTCAGCACACGCAGTGCTTGGCACCCTGCAGCAAGGTGGAGCGACGATATTCGTAAGGTGGCGGGTACAGATTGGAAGAGGAGAGCTGAAGATCGAGCTCAGTGGCGTGCCATGGGAGAGGCCTATGTCTAGCAGTGGACCGATACAGGCTGATGATGATGATGAGTTCTTGACTCATAATATGTTAACGCCATTTTGAATTACGCCTATTCGTAATTTCTTGGGTGCATTGAAGTTTAAATAAATAAATATGCCTGTCGTTTGTATCTCCGAATGTCCATTTAAACGTAAGTCTTGCTAATGATATCATTATTTTATTCGCCTAAGTTAAGAAAATTTTAATTTTGTATATACTACTACTCGTAACATTATTTACTTTACTAACAACGATATGGGCAAGCCTGAATTAAATGTTAATTTAATTTAATTATTTATTAATTATCGAAAAGAGATGTCAAAATCGTTCCACATATATGTGACATGACATTCTGATTACTGATTACTGAAAGCCTTTTTCCTCAGCAGACGTTTTGTCAATTTGCCTTTGGCATAGGCCTCTCCCAAAATTCTCCATTTACATCTATCCGGAGCCTCTCTAATCCACAATCCTCCGGCTAAGTGTCTCAAATTATCTTACCTCCTTCATTTCTTTTACTATCTCTTGGGTACCATTTCTCTTTGGTGTCCCGAAGCATGTGACCAGTCCATTTCCACTTGAGTTTTTTCATTGTGTAATTAACATCTATTGTTTTTGTCCTCTTTCTAATGTCTTTCAGTTTTATTGTGTCTCTCAGTTTTATATTTAGCATCCTCCTTTTCATTCATACTATTTTGGCAGACTTGGAGAGCTTTCCTTTCCTTAACCGTAAGTTACTTACATTGAATTCTACCTACCCAGGAAGTCAGATTGAATCTAAGGCAAGGGTTTCCTGACTGTGCGTCGCGACGAGCTTGAGCGTCACAGCAACATGCCCGGGGATACGCCATGCGATTCAGTTACATCACCTTTTTTGTGTCAGAGTCATCGCCTGGCAGAAGGGGGTTGTCGCAAAGAAATAGTGATCTCCCCTGCCGCAACTCCAAGCTACAACTTAAAATAATCAGAGTCATATTTAGTATGGTTTGGTCTGACGGAGCTTAAAACTGAAACGTAGGTATTTTGAATTGACCCTTGACTTGTCCGCGCTCCGGAGTGCTATGAGAATAGGTTCACGGTAACGCGGAAATTATATGCATCGTGAAATCGCAAACCATTGTTGTGGGAGATGCTGCTTTGTGAAAGCTTTTTTAAACGGTTTTCTTTTATTGAATTTGCTGCGGTTTATGTTGCGAGAATCGCATGGAATAAGTTTTTTGCGGTTATATTTAAACCTGGAGAAATAACATTCGTTTTGCAATATGGTTATGGGACATAATTTGAATATCCTTCTTGTATTTAACATTTGCTTTTTTTGGAAACAGACAATGGAATAAGACAATGAAAAAAAAAACATACAATACTTAGGTACAATAAACCAATAATAGAACCAAGGCTCATTCACAAAAACCAGGCTTTTAAAGCACTAAGCCAATTTCATTTTATTTATTTCTTTATCGTCTGGCTACATGTCACTGGATATAGATAGGCATTTCTTCTCTCAGGAATGAGTAGTGGGAAAGCAGATGATAAAAAAAATCCAGTGAGTGCTGCGAGGTCCAGATGGGACAGTGCAGCTGTCAAGTTTGTTACTCTTTAAGCACCACCCAGGGATCACGTGTAGGGTTGTTTAAGGTGTTTCCTACGGACGCAGAGTAACATTGATCCCCGGCAGCTACGAAGTTCAACTATATAAGCAGGTATACCTGCAGTTTTACTTTTTACTGCCATGCTTTTCCCCTCGAATCACCCGGTCAAAGAATCTGATTCGTGCATGGTCCGACACGCCCATGGCCGGGATTTTCGTTGCAATTTTAAACGCTAAATTACGTGACAATTAACCGCCGGCTGTGACTGACAGCCGCTCGCAAAAAACGCACTGATTCGACAAAATCCGAAACACTGGCCCGGGCGGATTACAAATTACGCCATTTTGATAAGGCCGTGTACGATTCACGTCAAAGATATTGTAGTTTATTCGATTTCGTTAGGCGTTTATTCTTTTGGGGCGATATATAGAAAAACATTTGCTAGGCAGTGTTGACAGGCGGATTAAAATGTTGACGGAGTAATGGCCACTTTCAGATGAATGAAGTCACAAATCGATCTAGTCCCACAGTAAGCTCAAAAAGGCTCGTGTTGTGGGTACTATGGCTAATAGATGACGATATACGGCGTGTATTGTTGATATAACTACATACGCTAAGGGTAGTTAGTAGTTATATACCCTGATAAAAATACTTTCATATGTTATAATAAAAGGAGATCGTCAATTCTGGGCCACCTGGTATAAACCGTATACAGTTTGTACTTCAATGTAAAATAAATACTCATTTTATTACTAAAGTAGACAAAATATTACAAAAAACTGAAACGGGAATTAGAAATACTAAATAAATAAACATTATGTTGATTTTTCCGCGATTAAAATACAGCAAGACAAGTCGTTAACGTCCTTATGGCATTGACATAAAGTTTAACTTCACCCTGGCCTGAAACGGATTGTTTTTTTGGTTTGACACTGTCAATGTCTACCGTTACATAATCTGCGTTTTGATACTGTTCGGTAAGTTAGAACATTGTAATATTAAAATAGTATCTAAGCTTACGAATACGGAAGGTTAAATTAGAAATCGACTGTATTAAAACGCCTAAAGATCGGATCTTTTGATCGGAGTTTGAATATTAAAAGTCGGTTTCATAATGGCATAATATCATGCTTCTTCGATAGCGAAACGCATCTTTTTTTCAATTTTGCAATGTCAGATACTAGTGGTATCGGCACTTGACGGTGGTAAACCTTATCCCTTCGCAAAAGGTGTTAGGAATGTTCGGTTAATATTATCAACGATGGTTTGACAGCCGTCTTTGTTTACCAAAATACAGGAACTATAATTACGATCAAAATATGACTTTTTATTATTTCATCATGATTCCCGTTTTGTTTTTAGGTCCGCTTTTGTACATTATCTTTAAAAAATCGATACTTTTTTTACATTAATATATAAATCATAGGCAAGCACGCTTTCAAATATTGTCCTTGTCAGATTCAAGTTTTAAATGCATGATCTTTCAATTTTCCCATTAGAATTCGCAATATTTTTACCACCGTCCTGATCTAGAAATTATGACGATTTTTTAAAGGTCAGAAACATTAATAAACGGTCCTAAATAATCTGGGCCAGATCACCTAACAAAAATTGACGATCTCCTTTAACGACATTTTTTTCCATATAAAATATTTCAGCACGCAATCTATCGCTACCTACATGATTACTTTGCCTTTAAAACGTCACAATTTGATATATGTCACATTAGTGTATACGGAGTACATTGCTGCTCGAAAAAAAAATTGTGTTTTAACTAAATGCGGTGTCAATTAACAGTTAACAAAATATTTATTGCGATATCGACTTAAAATTTCAAAACCTTCGTCTGGTTTCTTTTTGTGGTTATATCAATGCGGTATATATATAATAGATAGACATAGATCAATACTTCAATACATAGAAAACATCCATAACTCCGAAATAAAATTAGAATAACATCACCCAGAATCGCGTTAAAACTGCAAATTCGACGAGCCTTAACTTTTCCTGCGAATCAGAGCCACTTTATTTTATTCACACTTATTTATGTTAATGTTTATGAATATTAATTTGTTTACTGTATAATGTCTAAGGGACAGGGTTTATTGGCAGTGTAATTGTGTTCAGTAAGTAACAGGTTTAATACAAATTGCCTAAGCGGTGAATATTTTTCAATACCCTTTTTAATGGTGAATCGCGTCTTATTTCAAAATCGGTTTTGCAACTTTTATTGTTTGATTTTTTTAGTTTTATGCCTTTTAGCTATTTGTGTTCATTCAATTTTTTTTTAATTTCTTTCTATGTCATTCTCAAATTTCATGTCTGTGAATATGGGTCTGTGATTAACTTCATGTTCTACAAGTTATTCATACATTTGGATTAACTAAGTTTAAACGTAGGAATAAATCTAGAGAACGACCCTTCTTGCGCAAAAACCATTTTAAATTTCCCAGAATAGTGTTTCAAGTCTAATTAAAACAAAAAATGAATAACATGCAAATTAAATTATTTATAATATTTTACGATTTGAAAATTTTCGAGTACATCTCTATTTCGAGTATATCCTCAATGACAGAAATCCAATATTTTAACAATCACCTTAATCTCCTTATCACGAGTTCTAAATCAATCAAGTTCCTTTAATAACCGTTAATTACAACGGCGAGGAATTTCACTCGGAACGAGTTTTGTTTTACGACTTTGTTTGCGCTGAAGGGCGATGGCGGGTGGGGAGGGAATGGAATATTTTAGGGGAAAAAACGCCCGTTTTTATGAAAATTATAAAAAATATTATGACTAGCTTTAGTCTGCGTAAGCGCATATAAATCATAGAATTGTCATTCTCCCCTCTCGCCCCTCCCCCTCCCTCGTCAATGAGTATCCTCCGGGGAATATTCCCCAATATATATTCCCTGTGTGCCAATTTCTTCAGATTTAAATTGGCCGTTTTTACGTCAATGAGAAAGAAACATCCAAACATCTAAACATACAAAAATTTTCGCAGTTATAATAATGTACGATTTAGTATGATGAAAAAAATATTAATGATAGAAGTCGAGGGGCTTTGTTCTTCAAATATAATAATGCACCATCCTTGAGTTTCCCTGCACAGACAGCAGGGACAGAAAAGGTCACAATTTGCTTGCCTCTTGACATAATTCTAATTTCAATTATACTTCGTGTCATTGCGTTGTCGATTACTGTTTTGTTGTCGAAATTCCTGACTGAAGTTTTCGTTGCAAACTCAAGAGGTCCAGACACTATCAGTAATGATACCATTATTTATGTATCCGTCCTTTTCATCTTTCATATACATAGAAAAGGACGGGTACAGAAATAGTGACATTATTACTGATAGTATCTGGACAGCTTCAATAATTTCATGGTTTTAATTTCATCCTAAAATCTATCTAGCCTCAAAAACAATGAGCCGTTTGTTCTGAAACCATGGGCTGTCATCTCTGGGCTCTCACGGTGTGACGTCAAGGAAATGTGAATTGTTTGATGTTTTTGCTATAATCAGTTAAGTTTTAATGCAGTTTCTTAAGAAATAGGTGTTTGGATGAAATTGAGAGTGATTGAGATATATGACAGGCTTCAATTTTGTAAAGGAAATTGTTCATTGATTAAAGATGTACCTAATGTGCCAAAAATTATAAAATCAAACGGTTCACTAGTTGATAATTAAAACGCTTCTGGCTCTTGTACTGAGAGAAAAGTTTTCTGAACTAAGTTTGACAAGAGGAAGATATTTTGACAGTCTTAAGTCATCTCTGAAGTCACAGAGAATTTCCTTGGTAAATTGCCCTTGAGCAATCATTAAAATACGCACGTATTCCTTCTGGTATAATGTATGGTATCAAACAACTTGATCTCGCGCAACCATGAATGAAAATGCGGACATAAATATGTAACTTTGAAGGTTTCGCTTTGAATACTATATTATTTAAATTGACAAGTCCAATTTTCAGGTTCTCTTCCTTATACAAAAAGGCTTAAGTGTTTCCGGATACAAGAATAGTTTTGCGTTTAAACTCTAAACCGGAGGTTTCGCCCGTTTGAAATATTTAACAGGTATTTATTGGTCCTACTCCGAATCGCTTTGAGCTGGATTAGTGTTTGTTTTACTGAAGTGGTACAGAAATTATTCGCGGTCGTAGTCGACGATTAAATAATTTAAATTGAATCTTGAAGCAAATCAAATTATTTTTGTTGAATATTTTTTGATTTGCAATTTTTAAGTAGTTACACTACTATATACAAATTGACACCGGAGGGTTTGGTCACTTTTTCTGAAGTATATGACATCTATTTTTAATTTAAATTGGTTAAATTTTTGATCAAAGCGCTGGTGGCCTGGCGGTAAGATTTCAGAGTCTTCAGACTTGAAATCCGAAGGTTTTGGGTTCAAACCCGGGCCTGTACCACTGAGTTTTTCGGAACGTATATACGAAATATTATTTAATATTTACCAGTCGCTTTTCGGTGAAGGAAAACATCGTGAGGAAACCGGATCTAATCCCAACAAGGCCTAGTATCCCCTCTGGGTTGGAAGGTCAGATGGCAGAGGCTTCTCTGTTCACAGCCGTCTGTGCACTATTATAGGTCACTTTAAATATTACATTATTATTCCATATCCAGGCGCTTGGCCTCAAAAGGTCCCTTGCACAAATTGTTAAAAAATCCATAGGCTTCCGAAACTTTAAAATAAAAAAAGGCTGGTCATTCCCTAATGAGTTAGATGGACGTGGGTAATTAGGTTGAACTGTCGAACTCAATCTATTAACTTGAAATGGTTCCCCTGTCAATAGGTTTTCGGTTTCCACAAAACGATTTTATGAGATTTCTTTTTAAGTTTAGTAATTGCTGATTGATGAGTTTGTATAAAACTTAATTTTTTTTTACTTCAATTGATATTACTGAGAGAAATACGCCTCGTGTAAGTTTGAAGATTTTGTGTATTAAGTAGGTACTAGGTAACCATTTTGATATATGTTTGTGATTACGAGTACCTACTTAGGTACTTGATCTAAGAAAACATTAGTATTTATATTTTTTTCTGTATAGGGTTTGAATTATTTGTTTCTTTAATACATGAAGGTTTCCCAGAAAAACACAGATGAGATAGCATTAATATTAATGTAACGTGATTCACGTATCACGTACATAATTAACATTCTAAGAAAAACAGGTGTACATGTTTACCTACATTATTTGACACTCGTGCAAATGTTACTACTATAAACTTAATTTAATTGCATACCTGATTTTTAAAGAATGCATGGAGTTAGATTTTATTTTTTGTATGGTCAGCTGCAGAAAAAGGGCCAATCTGCATACAAAATTTGTATTGACATTGTTCTTCTAATAAAAGTCGATTAATTTATTAATGGAAGCATAAAAGTTTGGGTTGAAAAGTCAGATGGCAGTCGCTTTTGTAAAAAAAAATGCCAATTCCTGGGATTAGGTTATCGAGCGGACCCCAGGCTCAATAGAGCAAAAAGCTGGGACAAACGCTAGAAGAAAGAAGATTGTATTTTGTGTTAATAATTGATTTCTCATGTAAGTGAAGTGATTAGGTTATCGAGCGGACCCCAGGCTCAATAGAGCAAAAAGCTGGGACAAACGCTAGAAGAAAGAAGATTGTATATTGTGTTAATAATTGATTTCTCATGTAAGTGAAGTTGTAATATCTTCTTTTGAGAAATAAAAACTCTTGAACCCGAAACCCGAATTATAAAATATCCTACTAAAATAGTAATTATAATTAAAATAATTAACGTATGATCATGGAAAAAAAATTGTTCTATTAATTAATGGGTAAGCTCTATTTTGAAGATTAAAATTGTACTAAGATAACCTTAAAAATTTTTGGACGAACCACGCTGAATTCACAAACTCATTTTCTAAGCTCGAAATAACCGGTACACATAAGCATGATCTCTGTTTACGCAAGACTATCAAGACAAACAGTTATGCAACTCAAGACAACTCACAGTTGAGATAAATTCATTTTGGGAATTTAATAACTATACACTGTACAGTGTACAGTCAGCAGCAAAAGTAGCTTAATAAATGCTCAAAATACTCCGCGTGATACATATTTAGTTGATAAGGAATGTGATAATCCAAATTAAAAGGGTCTTTATATAGGCAGACGCTTACGTTGTGGTCGTTGTACAATTTAATTATAATTTTCAAGCAATAATGGCGTATGCGCTGGCCGCCATAA
The DNA here is from genome assembly GCA_947086415.1 of Pammene aurita. NCBI lineage: Eukaryota > Metazoa > Arthropoda > Insecta > Lepidoptera > Tortricidae > Pammene > Pammene aurita. The sequence continues at coordinate 4,289,268 of OX352296.1, forward strand.
AGGCCGTTTTAATATGGATTATCACAAATACGGAAATTATGTCAACCATGCCAATTTGTCACACATACCTAGATAGATCTTTAACATAGAAAATAGTCTTGACGCCAAAGTAATTACATGAACTGGTCCAAAAATTTGGCCGAGTAAAAGGTGTTCTTTCATTTTGCTACTCAAATACTAATCAGTATAAGTATGAAAAAAGCAAATACCGCGATTTCATACTATTAAGGGTACTGGCTAATTATAGCTTAATATTTTGTTCTGTGGGATGAGATGTCGAAAATGAGCTTCATCTGCTCTTTAAATTCTCTTAAAAATAAAGATGTGCCTTGATTCTTTTGGACACCTTACATGCTTAGTTATTTCTGCTGCTGACTGTTCACAGTTCACCCAACCCTCTTTACAGCCCATGCTTCTAATCCATTTGCATGAGAAACACCTATTTTCGAGCGAACTCCTACATTTCTCGAGGTTAAATTGCTGCATAAAACAAAATGGTCTTGTTCAGTTCAAAAGCCTGCCCTTCGGACTTTTGAACGCAGATTCGCTTTATGTTTAAGCGAATTATATTTAATATTCGGAAGATAGTGTAAATTTATTCAAATAACTTGTAGGTTTTTACAGTACAATTTCTAGACTTCTGTGCCAGTTGTAGAGGCGCTTTGTATAACTATTTGTAATTGAAATAATCTAAACTTAGAATTGTTTTAATTGTGAAAGCCTCAAGATTCCAACTCATTAAGAGACAGTCAGAGTACTTTTACCAACTTTTTTTTCTATTACATATCAGCCTACCAAAGTTAATTTAAATAAAATAAAAGTTATAAGTGAAATGAGTACTTATAAAGGCTCTTTTTATCTTCGGTTCGTCGACCTTGCGGTACCCTTTGTAGGCGGTACTTCGGCCGCTTCTTGTGGCGAAACTCTCATCTCGACTTTGAAAGCCGTGCCTAGGAAGTAGCTATGAGTATATAAATCGTAGTTTTGTATGCGTTGGTGGATAACAACACTTATTTCACGAGTAAAAGGACAGCAACATCTCCCATAGCACCGCACTAGTCGTCACTTCAACTTTCATTCGCGTAATACTAGGCGTTGACCGCGCCCGTTTCAGATACCTCTGTTTAGAACTATATTTGTGTTTCCATCTGTTCTTAATTGTATTTGAATAATACTAAATCATGTACTTACAATGGTGTTTTGATGTCTTTACCCTAAAACGAGTTTATCTTATTTTCCAGTGTTGCGTTTTTTTTGTGCACACAAACCATTTATAGTAGACATAGAAAAAAATTACAACGTTAAAAATGGACGTATGAGCAAATCATTATATATAATAAAACTAAGTTGAGAAAATGTGCGTGCCGATAAAACTTAAAAAGGAGTCCCAGCACGATAAAGGGACTTATATAGTGTGATAGCCCTTTATTCCCCCTCGAACAAGAAAGTTCCCGTTTTAACCTAAAGGGTGTGTCTTTAAAGATATAAGGGCTTTTCCAACCCTTCAACTCGGAAAGTAAGTGTAGTGGCGCCATCTGTTGTCGAGTAGTTGAACTTCATTCATTGTCCAAAGTGGCGCCATCTGTTGTCGAATAGTTGAATTTCATTCATTGTACACAATATGGACTTAAACGAACGATTATTCCCAAACTTTCTCGAATATCCTAGCGCCAACTTTCTCGAATATCCTAGAGCCTAGCTTTCTGAATATATAAGAGCTCGGTGTCACCCGCCAGAGTTAGTTTGATTTGAACAGCGAAACAAGCGATTTCGAAACGAAAAAGAAAGAAATTATCTGTGTGTGAGCCTTTATTTTGAAGTATCACGTGTGAGTATTTTTAATAGTGTGTTTAATTAATTCTCGATTTCGAAGCGAAGAAGAAAAAAGTTATCTGTGAGCCTTTATTGTGAAATATCAAATGTGAGTATTTTTTATAATGTATTTAATTAATTCTAATGGTTTTTTTTTTCTTTTAATTGTAATTTCCTTAACTTTCAAGTAGTCGCGCGGCGTTGAATCGATGCCTTCTATATACTTTGGCCGTAAACAAAATATCGCGCGACCGCTTGAAGATTAATTTTTTTTTTCTTTGTCTCAACGTGCTCCACGTTTACGTAACAATATATTTGTCTATAAAATGTTCATTTAATTTATATTTTACAGAACACAATGCCTAGACGTAAAAGAGGTGGAGATCTTGCCAGTTCTGCAGCGAAACGGCGGAAACAAAAAGAAAATCGAAGAAATGAAACGGAAGAAGAGCGCGAAGCACGTTTACAAAATCAACGAACCAGAATGAGCACCCTGAGAAGCGGAAAAAGCGAAGAAAGAAAAGAAAATAAAAGTATTGAAGAATCGAGCATTTTAAAAGATAATCTAACAAAGGAAGCATTCCACTACGAACCGACGAAGAAATATTACGATCATAAATATGTTGTGATCGGAAAAATGAATAACATTTGCCAATTTTGCCACGCGAAAAAATTCAGTAAAGAAACACCAGGTCTCTGTTGCATGAATGGAAAAATTCGATTACCACCACTGGAAGCACCTCCACAGGAATTTCTACATTACATGACCGGGGAAACACCAGAATCAAAACACTTTCTTCAAAATATAAGATCATACAACTCCTGCTTTCAAATGACTTCTTTCGGTGTTACTTCGACTGACACTAATAGAGACAAATTTGAATATGTATTTTCAATTCAAGGGCAAATTTATCACAAAATTGGATCGTTACTACCAATGCCTAACGATGACTATAAATTTCTGCAAGTATATTTCATCGGAAATGAAGAAAACGAAATTGATCAACGATGTACAAATTTTATTGGATTGAAACGCGAAATAATCCAAGATGTACAGAGGATCTTACACAAATACAATCAACTGATTTACATATTCAAAACAACACTAGACCGCATGATTTCTGATGACTATAAAATTGTAATTCGAGCCGATAAAAGACCACGTGGAGAACACGAACGTAGATTTAATGCACCTCAGATAGATGAAGTCGCCATCGTAATTGTGGACAATGAAAATACAAGCCGTGACATAATTGTACAACGAAGAAGAAAAGCACTACAACGCATTGCAGAGACACACCGTTCATATGATGCTCTTCAATATCCGTTAATATGCACGGAGAGGATGGTTATCATTTCAATATAAAACAAATTAATAATCTATACCCTCTTCAAATTAGTAATCTTACCCTCATCATACATAGGAAGTCCAAGACATATGCACGAATATACTCAAGATGCCATGACCTACGTAAGAAAATATGGACGACCTGATCTCTTCATAACATTTACATGCAACTCATCATGGCCAGAAATCAAAGAACAACTAAAATACGGACAAACCTCCATGGATCGACACGACATGATAGCCCGAGTTTTTCGACAAAAACAAATAAGATTTATTGAAGTCATCACACAATACCACATCTTTGGAACCGTTAGATGCTGGATGTATACAATCGAGTGGCAAAAACGAGGATTACCTCACTCACACAATCTCATATGGCTACACGATAAAATTTATCCCACGGATATCGACAAAATCATCCAAGCTGAATTTCCCAATCCACAAAATGATCCGGAACTATACAACATAGTAGTGAAAAACATGATTCACGGACCATGTGGACCATTAAACTTCAATGCGCCATGCATGAGTGATGGAAAATGTACAAAAAAATATCCAAAACCATACTTGGACGATACAAAAACTGAAGATGACGGCTATCCCAAATATAGAAGACGATCACCGAAAAACGGTGGCTTCACAGCAAAAATACGAATACAAGGCAGAGACGAACTGGAAATAGATAATCAATGGGTAGTACCATATAACCCACTACTTTCCAAAATGTTCCAAGCACACATAAACGTTGAATATTGCAATTCAGTAAAATCTATTAAATATATATGTAAGTACGTAAACAAAGGTAGTGATATGGCAGTATTTCAAATAGTCCAAAATAGCGAACAAAATAATAGAAATGATGAAATCCTCATGTACCAAATGGGAAGATACATCAACAGTAACGAAGCAGCGTGGAGGATTTTTAGTTTTCCCATACACGAACGCGAACCAGCTGTGCAATGTACTGATTTAAACTTACACGATGTTCACTCATTATTATGACAAAAACGGGACTTAATCGCGTACACTTACTTTTATTATTTTCCTGACGTTTCGAGCGTGCCGTAACGCTCGTGGTCGCAGGCAGACTGGCGAGGAATTGTATCAGCATCTCCTAGCTGCGCGGGTTTTTCGAACTACCCGCACTTGTTCTCGATTATGCACATTCACGCTAGGGTTGTCACTTTGCCTACACACAACACTCACGACATCTGGTGGTTTGGAAATGCAAGTATTTTCACGCTTACATTTGCTGATCACTGGATTCCACGAAGACGAGATCCCCTGTCCCTCGTTCTGGTTGAAATTCTTATGCTTCCTAATTTCAATAGCTTCTCGTAGTTTCCTGCTATAACGAAGACGTTCTGTAGAGAGGACTTTTGGATTATGGAGCTCAATCCAGTGGTTTGGTCCAGATTCTAACAAATGTTCGGCCACAGCAGACTTATTTATTTGCCGATTTTTGACTGCTGTGATATGTTCCCTGACCCTTTCCGCTATTTTGCGTTTGGTTTCCCCAATATAGGAACTACCACAGCTACAATCAATCTTATAAACACCCGGTGTTTGATAAGGGATAACATCCTTAGCCGACCTTAAATGCCCCGACACCCTGGATAACGGCATGTATACGGTTTGTATAGAGTACTTCCTTAGTACTGTACCTACTTTGTCCGTCACTCCTTTGACATAAGGCAAAAATGCCGGTCGTCTTGCAACATCCGGATGCTTCCTTCCCGGTTTCCGTCTGGGTTGCCTACTGTCCACCCTGTACCCATTCCTCCTAAGGACCTCCTGAATATGTGACATCTCACTCTCTAAAAATTCAGGGTCACAAAGATCATGTGCTCTGTTCCTTAGGGAATTCACTACTGACAGTAGATGGCGAGGGTGATGGTGAGACAGAGCGTTAAGATACCTGTCTGTGTGTGTGGGCTTCCTGTAGACAGTGTGCGCCAGGGATCCATCCATTCGACCTATCACTTTCACGTCCAGAAAAGGCAAACTACGTTCCGATTCCAATTCATAGGTAAACTTTACCTTGGGATGAATGGAATTAAGATACTGGAGCAACTGTTCAACTTCCTGTTTGCCACCCTTTATAATGCAAAACACATCATCGACATATCGCTTCCACAATTTCACTGCCCATGGTTGCAGATCTAAGCTGGCCTCAAAATGCTCCATCCAGATATTTGCTAAAACCGGGGCGACAGGGCTACCCATAGCAACTCCGTCGATCTGGAGGTAATGCGTTCCTCTATACAAAAAGTAGCTTCCTTCCAAACAGTTCCTTAATAACACCATGACTGATCCCAGTATCTCATTGTCCGCAAGCCTTCCCCGAACTACCTCAAGACATTCTCTTACTGGTACATTGGTAAAAAATGACTCGACATCAAAACTCACCATTATGTCATCTGGTTCCAGCGTTATGTTCTTAAGAACGTCTATAAAGTGACGGGAATCCTTCACAAAGGACGTTGTCTTACCCACAAGCGGCTGCAACACCGATGCAACGTGCTTGGCCAGATCGTAAGTAGGTGAGGCGATCTGACTTACAATCGGTCGCAAGGGCACGTTTGACTTGTGCACCTTCGGTAATCCATACAACTTCGGGGGTTGCACTATTTTAGGCTTGTATAAGCGGTCATAAACGTCCTCCTGAAATAACTCCTTATAATCCCTAATGACAGCCCTAATTCGAAACGAATCCTAATTCGAATTGGAATCGGAACGTAGTTTGCCGTTTCTGGACGTGAAAGTGATAGGTCGAATGGATGGATCCCTGGCGCACACTGTCTACAGGAAGCCCACACACACAGACAGGTATCTTAACGCTCTGTCTCACCATCACCCTCGCCATCTACTGTCAGTAGTGAATTCCCTAAGGAACAGAGCACATGATCTTTGTGACCCTGAATTTTTAGAGAGTGAGATGTCACATATTCAGGAGGTCCTTAGGAGGAATGGGTACAGGGTGGACAGTAGGCAACCCAGACGGAAACCGGGAAGGAAGCATCCGGATGTTGCAAGACGACCGGCATTTTTGCCTTATGTCAAAGGAGTGACGGACAAAGTAGGTACAGTACTAAGGAAGTACTCTATACAAACCGTATACATGCCGTTATCCAGGGTGTCGGGGCATTTAAGGTCGGCTAAGGATGTTATCCCTTATCAAACACCGGGTGTTTATAAGATTGATTGTAGCTGTGGTAGTTCCTATATTGGGGAAACCAAACGCAAAATAGCGGAAAGGGTCAGGGAACATATCACAGCAGTCAAAAATCGGCAAATAAATAAGTCTGCTGTGGCCGAACATTTGTTAGAATCTGGACCAAACCACTGGATTGAGCTCCATAATCCAAAAGTCCTCTCTACAGAACGTCTTCGTTATAGCAGGAAACTACGAGAAGCTATTGAAATTAGGAAGCATAAGAATTTCAACCAGAACGAGGGACAGGGGATCTCGTCTTCGTGGAATCCAGTGATCAGCAAATGTAAGCGTGAAAATACTTGCATTTCCAAACCACCAGATGTCGTGAGTGTTGTGTGTAGGCAAAGTGACAACCCTAGCGTGAATGTGCATAATCGAGAACAAGTGCGGGTAGTTCGAAAAACCCGCGCAGCTAGGAGATGCTGATACAATTCCTCGCCAGTCTGCCTGCGACCACGAGCGTTACGGCACGCTCGAAACGTCAGGAAAATAATAAAAGTAAGTGTACGCGATGAAGTCCCGTTTTTGTCATAATAATCAGCTGTGCAATATCTAGCAGTACATTTGGAGAATGGACAGAGAGTTTACTTCACAAAAGACTCGGCTAGAAAAATTGCAAGCGAACCACCTCAGAACACAACATTAACAGCTTTTTTCCAACTTTGCCAAACGGATCCATTCGCAAAGACGTTACTGTATGTCGACGTCCCTATTTATTATACGTGGGACAAAACAAGGAAAATTTTTCAACGACGAAAACAAGGAATGCCAGAAGAGGGTCATCCAGAAATAATGAAAACTAACGCAATAGGTCGAGTATACACTGTACATCCAAACAATGCCGAATGTTTCTATCTCCGAATGTTGTTACACGAAATACGGGGACCAACAAGTTTCACAGATCTCAGGACTATTGACGGCTACATATGCCAGACTTACAGAGAAGCATGTCAACGTTTAGGATTATTGGAAAACGATAACCACTGGGAATTAACACTACAAGAAGCCACACTCACAGCTTCAGCTGAACAAATTCGAAAGTTATTCGCCATAATTCTAACAACATGTAACCCATCAAACCCAAAACAGCTATGGGACTCTTTCAAAAGGAATATGAGTGATGATATATTGTACCAAATCCGACAAGCTAATCCAGAACTGACTATAGAATTCAATGACGACATCTTCAATGAAACACTCATTCGCTTAGAAGATAAATGTTTAGCAATAAATAACCAGACCTTAGTAGAAATTGGAATGCCAGCACCACAAAGAAATACTTTCAGTGTGCTAAACTACGAAATTACAAAGGAAAAAAGCTACAACGTCAATGAACTACTTGAATACATTGCTCACAACAAACCACTCCTCAATGACAATCAAAAAAAAATTTACAACGTTATAATGAACCGAATAAATAACAACACTGGTGGAATTATTTACTTGGACGCACCAGGAGGCACCGGTAAAACGTTTCTAATAAATCTAATACTGGCGGAAATACGTGCTGAAAAACACATCGCACTGGCACTAGCATCATCCGGCATTGCAGCCACACTTATGGAAGGAGGACGAACTGCCCATTCTGCCTTACAACTACCGTTGAATATAGCCGAACAACAATTCCCGGTATGTAAAATCTCAGGAACATCTGGACGGGGTCAACTTCTAAAACATGCTAAAATTATCTTCTGGGATGAATGCACCATGGCCCATAAAAAATCACTAGAAGCCATGGACAGAACATTACAAGAATTGCGAAAAAACTCTGAAATGATGGGAGGAGCTCTACTCATACTCTCAGGAGATTTTCGACAAACACTTCCAGTTATTCCCAAATCAACACCAGCAGACGAGATCAATGCATGCTTAAAAAAGTCACATCTCTGGCCGCAAGTACAAATACTGCAATTAACAAAAAACATGAGGGTTGAATTATCAAAAGATGAAACAACAGCACATTTTGCTAAAATACTTTTACAAATAGGCGAAGGTACATATCCTACTGACAAAACGACCGGCCTCATTGAACTCAATAGTGATTTCTGTAACATAGCCACTACTGAAAACGAACTAATCGACAAAATTTATCCAAATATTATTCAGAACTATACCAACGTAGAGTGGTTATTTCAAAGAGCAATTTTGGCCACTAAAAATAATATTGTTGACGATATCAATTTTAATATTCTAAAGAAAATACCTGGTGAAGATAAAGTATATAAATCGATCGACACGATGGTATCCATTGAAGAAAGTGTCAACTTTCCTACTGAATTTCTAAACTCTTTACAAGTACCAGGAATGCCATTACACTGCCTTCGTCTGAAAATTGGATCTCCAATCATACTACTCAGAAATCTCAACTCCCCAAAACTATGTAATGTAACGAGGATGATCGTAAAACAGCTATCGAATAATGTCATTGAAGCTGAACTTATTTCTGGAAAGAACAAAGGACACACAGTATTTATACCTAGAATACCACTGATCTCTTCTGAATTGCCATTTCAATTTAAAAGATTGCAGTTTCCAATTAAATTAGCCTTTAGTTTTACAATTAACAAAGCGCAAGGGCAAACTTTGAAATATTGTGGCATCAACCTCAAAGAATCCTGCTTCTCTCACGGTCAGCTATATGTAGCTTGCTCAAGAGTAGGAAGTTCGAAAAATTTATATATATATACCCCGGACAATAAAATGAAAAATGTTGTTTATAAACAAGTAGTGTAAATAATGAGAAAATGTAAATACATGTAAATATAGAAAATGTTTTCAAAATATATTTTTTACTTTTTACGTCATAGTATGTTTTTTTATTTCATCTACCACGTAATCTCATATCAACTCCCGAGCGAAGCCGGGTATCATAGCTAGTAAATAAAATAAAGTTAAGTTTGGACGCATGATCATCAACCTTGCGTTTGGCTTGGCTATTTTACCACGGCTCAATTGAGCCTGGTGTCCGCTCGGTAACCTGATTTAGTAAGCTAAAAATCTGTCCGTGTGATGACATTGAATGTTTTTTAGATCGGGCTGAATACGAACACGAAAAATAACCGTTATTAAATAGAAAAAGTGTAAAATGGTCGATTTTCAACTCACTTAAATTGTATCCATGAATAGTTTCTTGTTATCATTATCATGATTGGCCCTTACATCTCTTGAATAGTTAACCATACACATGTAAAAGAGCAAGTAGCAAATCTAGTGCTCGTCCAAATTGGATTTTTTTTAATATACCTCTGGACGAAAAACTCATTAAAAAGTATCGAACCGCTTAACAACGTTATACAAACAAGAGTTCCGTAATAGTTTTAACTGTTCGTAAGAGTACAGTAATTAAAACTTGTTTTTCTTAAATGTACCGTAGAGTTAGGTCGTAGTCGATAATGTTTACACTAGTTCGATTTGACTTTACTGTATGGAAAACATACTTCAGGGCTTGTAATCTTGTAGACGAGGTTTAGAATTAGGTTTGATACTATTTTATATTGTCTTTGATTCCTTCTATTTTCTAATTTTATATTCCTTTTGTTATGTTAGTTTTCAATAAATTTTGCTTTGATTGGTTAGCTGTTTTGTTTTTCAGTCTATTTTGCCTGTTAGCTATTGAATTCCCTATACATTTAATGTATATAGTGTTTATGTAAAAGCGTTCCAAAAAAACGGGCCAAGTGCGTGTCGGACCACGCATAATGGAGGGCTCCGTACCTCATCACCAAATTAATACCAAAAGGTCGTATCTGATGCCTATGGAAGAAGTTTTTTGAAGATAACTCAAAAATACCTGAACTGATAATGTTCAAAATAATTTTCGTAGAAAGTACGTGAAAAGGCGCATCTTCTCAATTTTTTTCATAATTTTTGAACTTACGGTACAAAAGTTACAGGTGACACAATTTTTCTGACTTTCGAAGCGATTATTTCTGGAAATATTCACTTAATCACAAAATGATCAAACAAACATATCATATACAAAATACCTATCGATTGATGTGCAACATGTTGATATTTGATAAAAAAAAATTTTTGAAATTCAGTTACATGTATGGAGCGTCCCCTTAAAAATATTTTTTCTGCAATGTAACTACATAACTAATTAGCGGCATACAAAATACACCTTATGTCTAAATTTCATTAAGATACGTCTTATAGTTTCCGAGTAAAATGGCTGTGACATACGGACGGACGAACGGATGGACGGATGGACGGACGGACGGACGGACGGACGGATGGACCGACAGACGGACATGACGAAACTATAAGGGTTCCGTTACCCACGTACGTACCCTAAAAATGAAACATAAACATATTCTTAAAATATTATATAAAATGTTTTTATTATTATTTCAAGTTAACTTAAATTCGGAAGTACTACATCCGCTATAAATCAACCTTTTCATTAAGTTTATATATAATGTGACATAAAATACATGAAAATAATATTACTTACTACATAAAACTTGTTAAATAACATAGACAATAGACCTCAAGCCAGTTCTAAAATGCAAAAAATATGTCTGTATTCAAGGAAATCTAAATATAAAGTATATATTTAAAAAAAATACTTGCAATATAAAAACATCTAATACCTAATTTAAAACAACCTTAAAATACGAAATAGGTAAAACAATGTCAAAAATTAATAGATCGTCGTCGAAAGGAAAAGGTTGTCGTGTCATAATTAGTTTAATAATTTGAAGTCACGGGTTCATGTTCCTATAAACACGTTTCAAGCTTAATTTATAATTTCGATTTAACCACAAACATAAACTAAAACGTTGTTCTAAAACACGCCGACTTTTGTAGCTCACCTATCAAAGAAAATGAGTTTTTAAATTTACGATCTTAGTTTCTCTTTCAAGAAATCCTTTTAAAAGTTTTAACGGGTTTCTGAAAGTCTGAAGACAGACTTATGACAAATAAACAAAATGAAAGTTAGTTAAGAGCATATGATGCATTAAAGCAATGTATTCTAATAAGCACGATTTATGTTTTGTTGACTTGTCTTTCAAGGTTTTTAGTGTCTGTCTATGGGAGTGAATAAACCATGTTCAGTATGAGGTTCTTCAAAAAAGGAGTGTACTGGTTCTTAAAGGGTAGGCAACGCGCATGTGAATCCTCTGGGGTTGCAGGCGTCCATAGGCTACGGTAACTGCTTACCATCAGGCGGGACGTATGCTTGTTTGCCACCGTCGTGGTATATAAAAAAAATGTTGCGTTGATTTAGTGTCTTGGTGTTATGTTTTCCCTATGACAAAAGAATTTTCACAACGACAGTTAAGGTGCCTTATTGCTAAATTAACATATTCCGTTATGGTTAATTTGGTAACACGGCAACATTACAAAATTGCTAAAACCATATTGCTTATGACCTCGAGGCACATAACTAGGGAAAAAATCAATTTGCCTTAATTACTATTTTGATTTGTTACTTTTAAGCGGTAACACATACCTATTTAACGGTAACACGAAAGAAAAGGCCTCCGATGCCTAGAGCTGGAAAAAAATCAGCAAGTTTTGTGATTGATCTGTAAATTACATAATATTTAACGTAAATAAATTATACGTATGATGCACAATGTAGTACACAAAAGTAAAAGTAGCGATGGGAGATTTGAATGACTCAATCTATTATTGAGTCCATCAATATTTGATTGCCCCTTCATTGCTATGTTTACGTCCCTTGGACAACCAAACATTTTCTATGAAAAAGGGTATGAATCCCTCAGATAACGGGGACCAAAGGCCGTATTCTAACTTTAAACACGTTATGTTATGACACGATCCAACTTCAATACAACTCCAATGCATTAACTACGCAATACAGCTAGCGCCTAAACGTCTGAATCAGAATTGTCAGAATTTGCTTGAAAATTATGCCGATGAAACTCCAATACAAATTCAATATTGGTTGTGTGTTGAAGTTATGTTTGAGATAGATTGTGCTTTTAATGTATTGTTTATGTATTTTAAAATTAGAATACGGCACCAGAGTAAACACATTAAACAGTTGATTCGCCCATATTAAAAACTAATTCAACATTGTGATTTCACCTTTAACAGATTCGATATACGTACATACGAGTTAGCAAAATATAAATGACTACACATTTATATCCAATAAAAATGTCTCCAATCTGTTCTTTTCCAAACACCCTTATATCTTTACGGCCTTATGTTGCGATGAATTATATGCCCCGTCGCATTATATCTCCGTTACTATCAAAAGTATCAATAGAAAATCGACTGCCGCTTCTCGAGACGTGCGGCTGGGTGGTGGCAGGATGTGGTATATGGAGTTTATTAAATAAAAGGAATGTTATTAAATTTAAACTTTCGTGAGACATACTAACACTATAAAATATGACAGTTACACTAACGTCACTTTCGTCACTTCGCGCGACATGTTTCGGAGAGCTTAGGTCTCCATCTTTAAGCACTAAGAGTGCTATTTGAACCGTCCCGTAGCGCACTGTTCACGTGACGTTGCCGACTGCCGGCCTGGAAAAGGAATGTTGATTGAAGTTAACATTATTGGAGGTTGGGCATGCGCTGGCATAGAGGTATTAGTTTTATTTTATCATTATTTGTGTTTATAGTGTTTGCTATATGACATTAACCACGTAAACTAGTGTTTATCTATCTGACTCCATTAACTCTTCTTCTGTTTGAAATATTATATATTATAGGTAACAACCAAAACGTACTAATTGCAAAAAAATATTGAACGAAAATCCACCTTCTTTTCTTACTAATACGGTTCATTATGACTATGAACTTGTGGTAGTAGTTAGTGTGTTTTGGTTGTCACCTGTCGATATAAACACAAGTACAAAAAGTTAAAGTAAAATAAAGTATTTAAGTAGTAGGTATTGTATCAAATATTCCAGTTCTAGTGCGTTTAATTAAAAAATCTGTCCCAAGTGGCCAAACATGTTTATCATTATCATATAACGAATAGGTGTTATTCATAATCCCTAACATCTTAATCAATACTTCTTCTTTTAAACGATAAGGAACAAGCACATACAGTTATTTTACCAGTTCTGCCTTTTAATTCAGCAGTAGTCGCTCTTTTTTCTCAAGCTTTTATCAAACAAAAGCCTTTGTTGAAAGTAAATAGGCTTGAAATACAGCCCGACTTGCAAGATTCGAGTAAGTGTTATCCATGAGATCAGATACTAGTAGACGTTATAAACGCTAGCTACTGTAAAAATTAGTCTAGTTCAAGGAAATGTACCAATTAAAACTCCAGACTTTAATAGGTATCGTTAGTTTGTATAAACAAATTACACTCGTTTCGTTCGTTAATTAGTTCCATGTATTTTGTAAGCTTAGTGCAACAGGTGATACGTTTTTGTAGTAAGTTATGGGAAGTTGCGTTTTATTTTTATTTATTAGGAGAACGAACAGAGTTAAATGTACACAATGCTTAAGATTCATTATTGAAGTAATAATAATAATAAATATTCTTTATCGTACACCACATGAAAAAAGAATACTATACAGCGATACAGTGATAAAAGCTAGGTAACAACAGGCGGTCTTATCGCTAAAAAGCAATCTCTACCAGACAACCTTTGGGTAGCAGGTGGACCTTTGGGAAGTATTGTGAGTCATACAGACAACTTAATAGGATTACCTCTTTTAACTAATCAATATTTAATTAAACATAAGGTTAAACTTTAAAATATCAGGCACATATATCGCTAGTTACTTTTCATGGTTGCAACGGCTTTTGCTGGAAGAATGATGATGCTAACCGTGGTTGCCAGCTTACAGCTGTAACCAGTTTATAAGTAAAAAAAGGAATCAATGGTTAAACTCGCGTTTTTATATAACATTTAGAACGAGAGTGTTTCGGAGATATTTAGTAGAGCCTTATTAGGTCTCCCTCCACCTTCATACCTTCAAGCACTAAGTTTGATTAGACCGGTTTGGCGACGCGCTACTGATTGGGTGGTGTTCGTAGCAGTGAAGTGAATATGGAGACTTAGGTCCTCCTAAACATGTTTAATAACTGTGGCACATGTAAGTATAAACGTCAATTTTTATTCCAGGGAAGTTGTTATTTCAGCTTAAATTTCTTTAACCGTTAACAAGATATTGACGTCGAAAAATCACTATTTTTACCACTGACTGACTGGCTGGTTGACTGACTGACTGACTCACTCATTAAAACCTTTGACTACTTTCAGGTGACTTAGATAGTTCAAATTTGGCATCCAGCTAGGTAAACGTGTGTAAACAATATGAAAAGCCTAAAAAGAGTAAATTATCATATTTTATTTTTAATTAAATAGGAAAATTCACTATTGGACAATTAATTAACAGCTGGCATCGTCATCGAACTTGGCATTTTTTCTAATCGTAACGTAAAGTGAAAAGAGTAAGTAGGAAAGGGTAAGCGTGAAAAGGTTAAAAGGGTAAAATGTGCATAAGGTGAAAATTTTAAAGCGTAAAATGTGTTTTCATAAAAAATAACGATATTCCATTAAAAACATAAATGTGAATGAATGCCAAGTTCGAAAGCGGTTTCGCTAACAAAAGAAGTGATATCTAACTGGAAACCAAGTTCAGGTTTGTCTCATTATTCACAAAATTGCGTATTTTATTCATAAGATTGCCTAATGGTTGCTTTTATGATATCAAGAGGTACAAAACCAAAAACACTGAATAATAAAAACCTACTATTTTAATTTCGATTCAAAGTTACACAGAAAATTTAATTTGTATTCAGTAAATAATTTCAGTATCTAACTAAATAGATTGAGCTGTATAGTTCATTAGTAAATAACTAGACATTTATTTACTCCTAACTTAAGTTAATAAACCTAAAACAGTCGTCAAAGCACATTCCAAATCTGAAGCAAAATTAATTCTCAAACTATCTTAATAAAAGTTCATTGACGTGAAAGCAGTTGTAAATGACAGAGCAAACGATGAAATGGAATTTGCGCGGTGTTGATATTGGACAGCCGTCGAGAAATGGTCAGTGTAAGGCATGTTGGACCGTGTCCAGCCTCCCGGGGGGTGAGTGACCCCCTCAAGCTTGACATACGGGGTTGAGCTATTACGTGACAAGCGGCGTGCGTTATATACTTCGTTATTTTTTAGATTTAAAAAGTACCTAATTAGAATCATCTTCTTTTGAACAACCAATATCACGAAAAGTTTGTTATATCGTATTTACTTCAAGCAATCTATTTTTGACATAAACTTTATAATTCATTAATAATAAAAAATCTGAATAAGAAATCCTTCATTCGAGCAGCATAGGGATTTAGATTGGGATTTATTTTATCCCAATCCTAATTCCTGAAATCTCCAGCGTTGGAATGGCCTCCGCAAAGGTAGACCAAAGAAGAGAGCAAGACGAATAAGACACATTTTGTGGTGACTAGCGGGAGCATGCACTGAACCGTGACGAGTGGTATAAAACAGGAGAGACCTTTTTCCAGCAGTGAGACACAATGATGTCGAAAAAATGAATAATGCTATAAAAGCCACCGCGGTTCACGACGTGATATCGCTCCGTGTGATTCGTTTAAATCGATTGGTCTCAACACTATCTTTGAATTATCGCCCAAGACTGCTAGATACAGCCTCTTGGAGTTTATGTGTGTGATAAACCTGGTAACTGGTCGTTCCAGGGCCCAGGTATGGTTTATGTGTGTTCAAGGTATGAAGGTTTATTGTTCCAATCACTTTGTTATACGACATTTACAATTGAGATCTCATCAAATTTAGTGAGGAGAACTTGGGGTTTTCGGTTTATGTAGCAGCGTATTTTATTATTTATATCAATGAAAAGTGAAGAATTGAAGTGTAGAACTGAGAGAGAATATGTCTGTATGCTTTTAATATATCATGAGAGTTAGTTAGCTTCGTGGTCGTTAAAATACTTAAACCTCAAGGTCAAGTCAAAGATACGATTCACAGGCAAAGGCGTCGAAGATAATAATAAAAAATTTCGGTTTTTAAAGGATAAGCTCTTTAAGGTGTAAGGTAACTCTATACAAAGTGACCCATTTTCATTGTTGCTACTTTATATAGATAGTGAAAATGACCTAAATAATCTAGTTATTAAGGTTTATACTTTCAAAAGTACTTATAACACCATAAAACATACTCTAGATGTACTTAAAGCCACATAATCCACATTTTTTGTAAAACACGTATTATAAAAGTGTTCGCAGCCTCAAGATAAACACAAGCATGATTTATATCCCAGGAACCAGTTATCTCGTGAGGTTTTTAGATTAAAAATATAGGGGCTTCGCTTCCCTAGTTTTCGTTGACGTTATAATTCAATTTCCGAACTTGGCAAGAGTTTTTAACGTTGGTGCGAACACATTGGGATTTTTTACTCAGGGTTTTCGGCGAAATGTGGTGCAAGTTCTTGAGGCTGTTTTTATAGGTTTGTTGTTATAAGTTTTAGCCTTTGGTCTTTAGTTGTGATAGCATTTGATATTAAGTTTATTCAAAATAACATTTAAATGAATATTTATTAGCGTAAACTTGTAACACTTTGAGGGTGTCAATTTGTAGGTTTATAAATGTAAGTTAGATGGTGTTTGTATATGTTAGGAACTAAGAGATTTCCAGCGGACAGTTGGTATTTGTAGTGGTAAGTTGTTCGTTTATGGATAGGTGGTAACCATCTACATTGAATATGTTGTGGATCAAAGGTCTAAAGATGTGGAAGATCACAATTACTTACGTTGAAGTTCAGGTCGTTTGGTGTATTTGAAATTCCATTGATTTGCATGTACTCGCTCCTATAATCACGGATGCGAGGTGCACATCGTGTTTGTCGTATGATACACACAGTCTTTATATACTTTCACTTGATGTTCAGGACCATTTTCAATTGGAATTAAAACGATTTGTTAATATTTGGCCTCTGGCCCATCAGCTATGTTTTGACGTGTCTGTCATAGGTGACAGCTTAAGCGCTGTTCGAGCCAGTAGTTTCGCTGCGTCGAAGCGACGTCATTCAATGAGTGATATCTTTTTGTAAATTGTTGAATTTATATTTTTACCTTTTAAAAGGTTTATCTTAATTTTATTATTCGTATTTTTTAATAAGAGTTTCTGAGCACACCGTTCAAATGTTTCATTCAAATTTATCGTTCAGATGTCCGTGACTGGCTCGGATTAACTCATTCAGCGGACGCCATTGCTCTTCCCACAAGATGGTGGTTCATCATTCCCACCGTGGTCGAGATGGTCACGGGAAATAGTTAACATACGTGGAAAAGGGGAGTCAATCAAATATAAAATGGTGAGCATTTTGGATTACGAAACGTTGTCTTTCTATATTCGGATCAGTGAATAATCATATTTTGTTTTGTTGTTTTTAGCCTCGTTAGGCGTTGTGGTAGTGTGCTCGCCGAACAAATGTCGGACCACGAGCGTACCTAACCCATGTTTGGTAAGTTGTTTTCGTGGTTTACAAGTAAAGGATTGTGTAGGGAGTGGCTTTCGGCGTATTTCCATAGCCTAATATATTTCTTTTGTCCCAAACAGCAGTCTCGTGCCATGTCGCTCGCTTAACCTATACGGGCCTGCAGTCGTGCCATGTGGTGTGCCGTCGCAGGCGTAATTTAAAAGAAAACCCAGTTAATCCTGGTAAGTGGAAAAGAAACATATTGCTTACCTTAGGCCTTCTTGTGGAAGAAATTAGAAATTAACTAATGTTTAAAAGATTTGATTTTTAACTGGAATATTTAAATTCCAGGGTTTTTTGGTTTTATTATCGGGTTCCGGGTTTGGCCGCCTGCGGCTTACGCCCCGATGTTGTGATGCACCTCAGCCTTCCAGGAGCGCCCCAGGTTCTCCGGACGGTAACGGTTTCCGGCCATTTATTTTAAATTAGCCATCGCTTGCTAGCCGGAAGACTGTAAGTTGATTTTGAGTTCACTATAAACGAACCGTCATTGTTTGAAAGCAATGTTCACTTCGGGAACATCTCGGATACAATATATCGTTTGATTATGTAATAATATGAAGATGGGTTAGTAGGTAGTTGATGCAACGCCTGCCTCCATACAACATATAGTTAATATGTAATAAGGTGTAGTAAGATCACATACATACAGTTAACCAAATCTTAGAAAAATACTCAGAGCGCAAAAGACCACTCTACATGGCTTTTATTGATTACGCCAAAGCTTTCGATACTATAACTCATGATAGCATATGGAAAGCTTTGTACGACTGTAAAATCCCCTTGGAAACTATAGAAATAATAAAAAACATATACAGCAAAAGTACAAGTCGCGTAAAGCTAGAGAAAAAAGGTCCAAAGATCAATATATGTAGAGGAGTTCGACAGGGCGATCCCCTTTCACCAAAGATCTTTATCGCCGTGCTTCAAAGTATAATGAAAAACTTAAATTGGTCAAGAGAAGGTATCAATATAAACGGAGAGTTCTTAAGTAACCTCCGCTTTGCGGACGACATTATACTCTTCTCAGAGTCAAGTATTCAACTAGAAGAAATGGTCAACGAACTGTATAACTTGAGCAGGGAAATCGGATTAGAACTAAACTCTACCAAAACAAAGGTTATGACCAACTCTGTGGAAAGGCCCATCAAGGTGAACAACATAACATTAGAATATGTGCAGAAATACATATATCTAGGCCAACAAGTATCTTTTGCTGCATCTAGACACCAAGATGAGATTAACAGACGAATCAACGTAACGTGGAATAAATTCTGGAGTAATAAAGATATATCAAAATCAAATTTACCACTAAAACTCAAGAAAAAAGTACTGGATTCCTGTATACTTCCATGCCTTACCTACGGCTGTCAAACGTGGATTTATAACAATGACACGCAAAATAAAATCCAAGTTTGTCAAAGAGCTATTGAACGGAGTACACTTAAGCTAAAACTACGAGACAGGATAAGAAACTCAGAAATTAGACAAAAGACAAACGTTATAGATGCTTTAACTCACTGCAAAAGTCTTAAATGGAAATGGGCTGGCCATATAACACGGATGGACAACATAAAATGGACTAAAAAAATAACAAGTTGGGCCGGACCTATCAACAAAAGAGGTAAAGGAAGACCAAAGCAACGCTGGAGCGATGACATTCAGAAAGTAGCAGGTAATGGCTGGATGGACAAGGCAAACGACCGACTAGCATGGAGAAATATGGAGGAGGCCTTTACTCGTAAGAGGTCCTTAATGAAATAATTAAATTTAGAACATTAATCAAAAATATACATATGACATGATTTACTTATTTTTTTGTAATTTAGTAATAAGCTTAGTTTAAAATATAAAACAAATTTCTTTTTGTTCATAGATATTTAACATTTAATACGACATTTGACTGTGCTATTTTTAACTTTAAATGTAAATTAATTTGACTGCTATTGCGAGATGCTAAATATGATTAAATTCACTAGTTTTAATTAATTTAACTTTATTTGATATTAAGGATTTTATTTGATTGTAAAATATTTTGTGATATTAGATGATTGTAAAGAAATAATAAAGGCTTTATTATTATTATTTAAGGTGTAGTAAGAAGGGGGAGGAACGCTACCTTTTTATTATGTTATAAATTAAGTACTTTTTGTTAAACACTTACAGCCATATTCATAAAAAGTTAGGAGCTCACTGATCGGTCGATCAGAGGTAGGTACCAAAATTCTTGATGCATAAACGCGTATTAACGTTAATCTGTCTCCGATCGACCTCCTATAAAAGCCAAAAGTTACGAGCCCGTGGACCCTCCTTTATTCGCATATTAAGTCACAAACAAGATGGCCGACACAACATTGAACAGCTGATTTTGAATTTTGATAGGAGCTACACAGTATGACAGTACAGAAATCGGAGAGATTTCTAACAGATGGAGACTTCTGTTTATAAGTTTCCGTGTTTCGATTTAATTGTTAAGTAAATAATTGTAATATCAATAAATAGTACAGCGACATCGGAAATGGGTAGGAAACAAATATCTAGATTTTCGACGAGTAAACATCGTAATTAAATGCAAGTAATGTCAGTAGGTAATTCAGGCTATCAAACAAGTGAATCGCCGGCGTCTGAAGTTTCAGTGCGTGTGTCTTAAAATAATCTGCCCTATCCTATGAGGACCTCGTCACTTACAGAAATCAAGTAGAAGAAGCGCTGCAATAAAAGTAGTACCTACCTATAAGCATATTAGTTAGCTACTGATCGTTCGAGGCGGTACCCTATCTTAGGTTACCTACGTATTTTTTTTACCTACTTGTGTTAATAACCATATACACACACACATTAAATAGTCGAATATTGCTCGACATGTTTCGCTCCATAACGAGAGCGTATTCATGTGTCATGAGCCATTCGCGTGGCCCTCCGCGGCCGAGCGCTCGGCGCGGCGGCAGAGGAGGCGAGAAATACACAAATTTTCAGCATCATTGTCAAATGTAAATAGTTGGTGTAATGGCTCATGAATAAGCTTCTCGTTATGGAGCAAAACATGTCGAGCAATATTCGACTTAAAAAACCTGTGTTACCCATTATTTAATATACCTACTTATCTGAGTCTCACGAAAGTTTCGTGTTTAAAATTATATTAAATAGTATATTTGGCCAGACGAGGGAAATAGATATAGGTGACCTACTATTATCGAAATGAAAGTTTTGCATAATATTGCAATCAATTAAACAACTTTAGGTACTTGATTCCAAGTAAAAGACTGTAGTAACATTTGACAAGTCATATGTTTAGATTGCAATAAGAATCAAATAAAATAATTGTAGCATGGTGATTTTTTGGGAATTAGCTCATATTGAACCAGTCTGAATATAAGATTATGATCATACTTAATTACTTTTTTCACACCGTCTTAGGGCCTCAGGGGTAGATCTCTACACCTGCAGTATCTATGTATGTTACTTACTAACTTTCAATCCTTAAAACTAAACATAAGTTTCTTTATTCTAAAATAATAATGTGGCCTATCTGGGTCAGACATAGACCCCTTGATAGCAAAAAACCCAGTACAACACTATACTATTATATCCAGATGCTGAAAAGATTATGCAGTAGTGACGGATGAAGAAGTGGTTGCAGCATTAGTCAACAGGGCAGTAAACAATGCACATCTTCAAGGTTTTATCCAACGCCACTCACAAGGAAGGTAACTATTTCCACTAACTGATCAACTCAAACCTACAGCATACCTCACTCAAAGTGTCAAACAAAGATTGCCTGGCTTGCATTTAATGCAGCTATGGTGAAAAATGTAATAGTAACAATATATGATATTGAACTTTGTCGCAGCATTTGTATACATTTTTCATGTCTTACAAAAAGGTATAGGTACTATCGGGTTCATAATTGCATACCCAAATAATGAATGAATTCATTGATAAATTGGGTATCCAATTATGAACCCGATGGTACATATAAGATATGTCAACACTTTCACTGCTATTTCATTGTAATCGGTTAAATTCAAACCAAACACCTTACCGGCTTAGTTAATTATTCTGCTGACTGTACACATCTTTAACACCAACGTTACAGTCATGATCTCTGAGTAGTCATAACATGTTCTGATTTCTGATATACAATTTATGTCAATGATCACAAACAGCTGCTGAAGTTTCCAGTAAAAGGAGAATAAAACATCAATACAAAATTTGTATTGAGATAAAATAAGATAATTTATTCAGTAAAATCAAATGTCCCGTTTAATAAGAAAACACAAAGCACAAAGGGTTTCTCTGTCTCATTTCCTTTTGTTTCAGTGTGATTGCTGAGGTGGTCAGGCTGGCTGCTGGGGCATGCTGGCCCATAGTGACAGTTCCTTGAAGGAAGGTGGTGGTGCTTGTCCATGAGTAACTTGGCCTTTCAGAATCTGGAAATAAAATAACAATTTTGATTAAAGATATTTTCAAATATTTTATGTAATTTAATTTTAGTGTACTGCGGTGACCATATAAGTTATTATAATTTTGTTCATTGTCTTTTTACCTACCTTTGCAAATAGAGAGTATTAACCGACACCAATATTCATAAGGCTGTACAAATTGAAAAAGAGCAGATCTGAAAACCACATTTAAATCTGGTTGTATCTAAATGCTGGTAGACAGAGCTAAAGACCCAACTATGGTTATTCTGACAGGCAGTTGTAGGCCTTTCATACAATAATAATGTATATTTTGCACTTATAAAACTATGGTTTTGGCACTATTAAAATATTTACATAATGTATAGGTAACCAATGTACAGGTATGTTGTAATAGGCATCAATTTCAAATACTACCTACCTTTACTAGACTACAACTCGTGGCAGCAGCTGTCAGGCTTCAATTGATCAGTGACCACTCTTATTTCTTCTCGTTTCTGTTTCTTGAGCTATACAACCATTCTCTGAACGCCGGTATGCATGACATCGACACTGTAAGCAGTAAGAAATGGGTAAGCACGCTAAGTAATATTCAGTTCTTCAAGTTCTCAATGAACATTTGTTTATAAGTTTTATACTGAGAAATATGTCTGACATGGGCAGATACTTTTGTAAATGGTCCGAACCTAGTTATAAGTCAATTAATTAATTGATTTTCTTACCTTATTTTGATTACTAGTCCAGTGATTCATCGTAGGTAACAACACATTCCTACTATTACATTTCAATTGTTTACTGTCTCTCTTCTTCGCTATAGGTAGGTACATTGATTTTACTCATGTTTCTCGACACATTACACAGTCATTAATCTAAAATTAGTTACAAAAGTATTTATCCAAACCGTAGTAACATGCAAAATACGTAATAAAATTTAACGCATTTCCCGCTATTACCGCTGTCATGTGTCATGTTCTGTCAAACTTTTTTTTAAATTGCGATGAAACCGGGTTTTTGTCTATGATTTTGCCAAAAGTGCCAACATAACGCGTCTAATCTTTCAATAAGCGGTGGATCAGATATGAGCAGGATAATTTGTGTTTATAAATCAAGCATTTTTGAAAATCTCAATTACGGCTAATCGGCGTATCAACGGGTTCGACTATCAGACGCCGATTAAGGTTTTTTTATGAATATGGCCGTTAGACTTTTCGACACGGTACTAGCCGTTGTTCATTCTGGTTAAAACCCAGGAATATAAGATGTTTTTTTTATAATAAATGTGTAGATCCGTAAGGACAACGTCACATATGGTGTAAAAATGAAATAAAAATAAGTTGTGTAATGATTTGTTTTTTTTTATTTGAACATGTCATACGATTGTCGAGGGTCTAGGATCTAGGGCGTCCTAATTTAAATACTGGACCTAGACGCCTTGCTCCGAGGGAGGCCTACCCGCGACCTTATTAGAGTTTTATTTTAGCCGTGAGCATTTTTTTATATTTTTGGCAGTAGGTGATAATTGGGGGTTCTAGACCAGTTTTCTGAGGTGTGTGGTAAATTAATTTACCAACCAATTTTTATTATTTAAACTCACGTTGCACCCTCAGTCATCACAATCCCAAGTATTACAAACTCCTGAAATTGCACGCGGGTCATACCGCTGACTTCTAGTTTAAATGACAACATTAGATGCTGTAGCATGACGCTACGTTTATCGTACGACATCTGTCGACTTTCTTTAGAACTTCTGAACTTCTGTGTCTAAGGGAGGTCTAAGGCTAGGTCGCGGTTGATATATAAAAAAGCGTACATTGTGATTCACGGCATTACGGGTAGATGGCGCTTATATCAGTCCGCATTTTGTGATACACGACTGGCAGTTATAAAATTGAGATAATATTCGCGCTAATTTTGAATATGAATTTTTGAGGTATTCCAGATTGTCAAAAAAGGAAAAAGTTGATTTTGATGGAGAGTGTCAGATGGACGAGGAGATTTTGAAAGAAAAAAAAAATTTGAAGTAAAACACTTCTATAATTGCATTAACACGTTTAATTTTGAAAATAAAGTAAATTATTTAAAATTAGCAACAATAATCAGAATATTTAAAATGAAGTGCTACTTAAAAAAAAAGCTGTTGGGTCCGCCTAAACCGAAGGGGACGCTTGCCCACGAACTCTATTCAAATTCAACTACAGCTTTAGCCATCCTGTCTTTCGAGAATATCATATTATTAAAAAATTTTTAAAAACGTTATAAATCCGATTCCTTTTTTTTATATCCAGTGTTTTTGTGCCATAATAGCTTTTTTTCGTTGTTTTGCTAAAATATTCCCAAAATTCTAATTGCCTCGTTTGACGGGCGTACAAAGACCTGGCTCTTTAATTTAGGCTACGTTTAGCCAGCGAATCATCTGTCACCATCCATATCACCCGCCTCATTAATCCATTATTTTCCTGCAGCCAAATTACCAGCCGAGTCTTTATTTGTACTTACCAGTTTTGCTAGTACTCCATCCTTTTTATTTTCCTTTTGTGCGGAAAGTAGACGTTTACGATACTGAGGTAACTATTGAATGTGAAATATCCTTATATAGATACAGTTATCGTCATTTTTATGTGAAGTGCTAATATTAAATATTCTGATTCTTGTAATTTAATTACATTCTAACCACTAAGGAAGTTATTGAATGTGAAATATCTTTATATAGATACCGTTATCGTCATTTTTATGTGAAATGCTAATATTGAATATTCTGATTATTGTAATTTAATTACATTCTAACCACTAAGGAAGTTATTGAATGTGAAATACCTTTATATAGATACCGTTATCGTCATTTTTATGTGAAGTGCTAATTTTAAATATTCTGATTATTGTAATTTAATTACATTCTAACCACTAAGAAAGTTATTGAATGCGAAATATCTTTATATAGATACCGTTATCGTCATTTTTATGTGAAGTAGCACTTCATTTTAAATATTCTGATTATTGTTGCTAATTTTAAATAATTTACTTTATCTTCAAAATTAAACGTGTTAATGCAATTATAGAAGTGTTTTACTACAATACCTATAGGTAACTACTATGAATTGGTATTCATAATGTACCGTAATTATTGGCGAGCCTGCTTGTAATAAAATTATCACGTTAATTCATGATATCAATCTTCCTATCAGAACGGTTAGCATGGTTGCCACGTGATCGTCTATCGCGTCATGCGTCACTTTCACACTATTTTATTATTATTATGGCTTTTACTCCTCGCCGGTTTTAGCGTGGTGCAATCTACCAATGTCGAGATGTAGACGTATTATATTACTATATTTATTTTTCATAAAATATAAGAAACGTTGTTCGGTTGAGGCCTTGCTGAGTGTAAGGTGATAGCCTCCCTACAAACACGTAGGTGGCCGAGACCCCGGATAACCGTTTGTTCGAAGGGTGGTTACGCGCGTTTTGAGACAAATTTTTCATTAGCTGCACACTTTTTCGTTAGGTCACCGCACAATAAGCTACTACACACTGGACAACGTAAATGAGAAAAAAACAAAAAACTATTCTAAAGACTGCAGCCATCTTGAGCTCAAACGAATTTCACACTTAAACACTTGTTAGAACGTGACAGCTATGTTGACAGGCGATAAAAACTTGACCATATTAGGCTAGCAGTCGTCCTGTCTGGTTTTGGATACCAATTTAGTGTACCTATTAGTTGATAAAAGGTTGCAGCATTGCAAGCACTACACTCTATCTAGTATCTATTCTCACAGACAAAAGGGCAGTGATATGGGCACGGCTTTTTGTAAAACCCTTTGAAATGCGACTCCGCAAACGAGTTACTGGTATAATCTGGTCGCACGTGGACGGCAACCGATTTATACGTATTTGTGGCCGATATAAAATCGAACGATTTTTTAAAAAAACTCAAAAAAATCCATTCATTGTGCCTGACTCTTAGAGTCTTCCAAACCACACTAAATGTTTAATAAAATGGATATGATTCAAAATAACTGGTCTACAAGAAACTGATGTTTTGATCAGCAAATACTTAGTTTTCTGCTCACCATAATATATGTTTTGGTTAACCATATGATCACTTCCCAATAATTATTAACAGCATCTATTTTTATTTGCTTTAAAATGCTTACATTTTCATTTTACAAAAAAAATTGGAATTTGGATTTACCACCCGGGAAATGATGGAATGGAGGAGCCATTTTATTATTCTGCTTTATTTCACTATGACATATACCTGTATAAATTGGGGTCGTGTAGCAAGCGATCAAGGCATGATACGGAATCAAAAGATGAACCTAATGGTGGTAATCATAATTTGTGTCGGCAATATTGATCATTATTTTTCAGATTATAAATGGAAAAATAAATTATGGCGTATAAATTGGTCACCCTCCTCAATGTGATGTCTTGTCGCTTTCCATACAGCGTATGTCAAAAGTAATAGGGTGACCATGATTTACTTATATTAAAATTAATTTTACTTGAAAAATAAAAATAATTAAACTCTTTCTGTCTTGAACAAATACCAAATGATAATGGTGATCAGCTACAGAGTCAGAAAAAGTGATTCAGGATCATAACCAAGATTTCACCCCGTGTATACGAGTATTAAACCTTTCCATGAGTATACCTCTTTCATTCTCAAACAAATACAAAAGCGAAAGTATCCAATAAGTGAGTCCTAGTCGGCACGAACGAGGCTGCCGATAAATCTGTCATCTTTATCCGCGTTGATTTATCTGTGAGCTTCCAGGATTATTCTTTTCTTATCCTGAACGGAGATGAACTACGAAATACAAGGTTTCCGACCCTAAAGCCAGATTGGACGAGGTAGGTAATTAAACTGAATTACATTTTCTATTGGACTAAGCATGAAACCCTAAAAAAATGTTCTTCCCTTGAATATCGATATTTGTTTGGCTGAAATATATGAAACAGCTAAAAACATTTTTACAATTTCTCAGTCGCGATAGAAAGGCCATATTAAACAACTTTTACTATGGAGTAAAAGTTGTTTAATATGGCCTTTCTAATTGCTTCGCATATTATTAATAAAAGTTGAAAAATGATCCGGTATATATTCGATAGTAGCTGTTGAACAACTCCATTGCAGAAGTATGCAAATTAATTTCCGACGTGTTTTAGTACTAAAATATTCATCGTTATACGATGTTTGGGTTATGAATATTTGTTTTTATATTTTATTTCATATCAATTGCCTGGCTGTACGTGTACAGCGTACATTCGTAAGAAGAATCTTCTTCGAAAGTTGGAAAATCATATTTTACTTACTATTCAAGCTTTTGAGGTTAGATTTGATAAAGAGAACATTAGAAAAATGTACCTACTAGAAGATTCAGAGATCAATATGCCGATCAATAGGTATGCCGATACCGGTAGCCGATTGTGTAGTAATCAAAGGAATTAAACTTTCGGATGTTGTATGTAGAGGAAAGCGACTGCCGAATGGAGGCCTTAGCGGTTAGCACAAGTGTGCAGCGACAGTATCTCGCGGGCGAGATATATATCTGTCACTTCCGAACTGTGTTCATCAGAATAAACAAACTCGCGCGTCGCGATCGGCAGCTCGTATAAAAACAGTGACAGATTTATGACCAGGGGGAGGATGACCTTGAACGTTCCCCTCTTGAGGTGCTCCAAACAACTTCGCTATTCACCTTCCACTATGAAAATATTTACGCAAAAGAAAGGAGGAATAGCTAATTCGTGTAATTCGGTATAAATCTTTATTACCGTACCGTTCCGTGAGTTAATTACTTATATAAGACAAGGTATAGTAAATAATTATGTATAGAGGTCTCTTTGTATAGTTTCTGACTTTAAGGCTCACCCCACACTAGCGTCTTTCGCGCCCGCGCAGAACTAACACCAACTTTCACAGGAATTCACTACTAATGACCGATCGCTTAATGAGTCGCTGATAAGGGAGCGCGCAGAAACGGGTGATATGGTCACTTTCGAGGTTCGTAAGAGAATGAAAATAGTTAATAATCCAAGATCTATTTATACCCGATTGGAGTACATTTATAGGTGAACTAGCTTTTGCCCGCGGCTTCGCTCGCGTTAAATGTGGGGTAACACGGTTCCCCTTTGCCCTCCGTAATGCTCCATACTAACTTCCACCCCCCATTTTAGGGAAGTGGGGGGTTAGAAAGAGACAAAAAGTAGGCTATGTCACTCTCCATCCCTTCAACTATCTCCACTTAAAAAATCACGTCAATTCGTCGCCCCGTTTTGCCGTAAAAGACGGACAAACAAACAAACACACACACTTTCCCATTTATAATATTAGTATAGATAATAAACGATCATTGGATATTTAAGAATGACACATTTTTTTAAATTATGACCTAAGGCCAGGCCACTGTGCGCAGCGGTGACGCCGCGTTGGCGTGGCGTCGACGTTGAAATGAAAATATCAGTAGACATTCCTTATTTAAGTATTGAGAAACCCAATAAATAGAAGCAGAGACTCAAACCCACGACCACCAGTTCCGAAGCCACACACCTACTTAGTTACCAGCACTTGAACCGCTTGCCATGTTCCATTTTGCAAATGATTTTAAAACTACGTAACAACTGTGGAAATTTACCGCATTTAACACGTTAAAAAAGTTATCACCAATTTGTCAAACTTCAAACCACACACATCCGACTTGTGTGCAGAATTTGCCGGTAAATTTAACAATTCCTCCCACTAAAACCAATTATTACTAACTAGTCGCAAACGCCAACTAAGCAATCACGCTGAATGACCGAAGACTGTTGAGTTGTCAAATCATTCATTGTTAGCAAGTTACAACAAACATGGTGACCAATATTATGCCGTATCTTAAAGCTGTAAGGTTTACAATTGGCCAGTGAATCCTGGTATTCATTCGGGTGATTTATGGTGTAGTGAAACACGATAGGCTGTGTCTACATCTAATTGCCATTGATGGACAATAGAAGGATTTGTATAGAAAAAATATGTCTTTTATCTTTGCTTGGTAACTTAAGTTCTATCTTGAAGGATGAATTGGTTAAGCTGATAATTAATTACTATCTCGTTGAATTTCGATGGAAAAATAGGGTTTTGCTCGAAAAAGAGAATGGAAATCGGTTATTTTACAATTAATATAATCGGTTATTAATATAAATACCTATATAAAATGAAGTCTACAAGACAGCTGTGCGACCTGCCATGATGTACGGAGCAGAGTACTGGACAACAGCAAAAAAGCATGAACAACAATTGCACCCAGCCGAAATGAAGATGCTGCGCTGGGCAGGCGGGGTTACACGTCTGGATAGAATACGGAATGAGCACGTAAGGGGATCTTTCAGAGTGGCCCCTATAACAGAGACACTTAAGGAAAGCAGGCTTAGATGTTACGGCCACATAATGAGACGCGATGATAATTTCTGTGTGAAGACCGTCCTAAATATCCCAACAAAATCTCTGGGAAGAGGAAGACCCCCTGAAACATGGTGGTCCACTGTCAAAAGGGAATTAAAAGCGCAGAATTTAACCCCCACGACAACCCAGGATAGAGCATCCTGGCGCCGCACAGTGGCCGGCGCGCCTAAGTAAGGCGGCCATAATTAATTTGATTCTTACTTATCTTGTTTTCTGGTAACAAATACTTTTAAAATACTATTTACCACTAGTAAAGTTCAATGAAACACGTACTCGTATTTAGGTATATTGCATGCTAAATTTAATAAAAACTATGAAACAAAATAGGTACATGAAAAAACATTGTGTTTATGTAAAAAAATAATTTTTAAGAAAAAAAAACTGACTTCAATGAGGGTAGCCGGTGAAGGATTATTGTAGATGGTGCACTTAGATTCCATACAATGAAATGACTTGCTTAAAAAACGCAGCGGAGAGGACAAATCGCCAAACGTGAACTATGCGTCGTTGAAGAGTTCCGTTCTGATTATCATCAGCAGTTCCACTTCATCAAATGTCACTCTTTTGAATGAAAATGCTTGATTTGTTGATAAAAATACAAAAGTCACTGTATGCCTTTAAGATTTGAGGAATTCCCTCGATTCCTCGTGGAACTCATCATCAGAACTTGAGCTTGACGAAAATTGGTCCTGACAATCTAACTTGCTTAACAAACATAGCGAAGAGGAAGAATCGCCAAACATGAACTATGCGTCGTTGAAGAGTTCCGTTCTGTTCATCATCAGCAGTTCCACTTCATCAAATGTCACTCTTTTGAATGAAAATGCTTGATTTGTTGATAAAAATACAAAAATCACTATGTGTAAGCCCTTAAGATTTGAGGAGTTCCCTCGATTCTTCATGGATCCCATCATCAGAACTTGAGCTTGACGAACATTTGTTCTGACAATTAAACTTGCTAAACAAACACAGCGAAGAGGACGAATCGCCAAACGTGAACTATGCGTCGTTGAAGAGTTCCGTTCTGATCATCATCAGCAGTTCTACTTCATCAAATGTCACTGTTTTGAATGAAAATGATGGTTTTGTTGATAAAAATATAAAAATCACTATATGTATGCCTTTAAGATTTGAAGAGTTCCCTCGATTCCTCATGGATCCCATCATCAGAACTGCGTTTTGACAAAAACGGGACCAATCTGTATATATATACTTACAATCAAAAAAAGAATTTTCAAAATTGGTTCAGACATGACGGAGTTATGGAGTAACAATAATAAAAAAAAAAAAAAAAAAAAAAAAACATACACGCCGAATTGAGAACCTCCTCTTTTCAAATCTTGAAGTCGGTTAAAAACTTAAAAATACCTTAAAAGTATATGATTATTACTATTCCTTAAACTAGACATTTACTATTTCTTAAACATAACAGGCCTTACAATATAAATAATAAATATACCATTTAAAATAATTCATGTAAAAGAAATATCAATAAAAACAATAAGTGCATATAAAAATTAAATAATACATAAATTCAAACATTAAATTCTACGTAACATCTAATAAACGTGTAGATCATACAACCCTCATTCTTAAATTAGAACATTATGGTTTGTCAGAAAATGCCTTGAATCTCATGTCTTCATATCTTAGCAACAGAACACAAACAGTTGTTGTAAATAAAACCCAGTCTAAAGGGATTTCAGTAAAATTAGGAGTGCCACAGGGTTCTATTTTGGGCCCATTCCTGTTTTTGGTTTATATAAATGATTTACCTTGTGTAGTACAAAACCTTTGTGATATAGTTCTGTTTGCCAATGATACATCTTTAATTTTCGAAGTTGACCGGCAATCTACCGATTTTACTGTAATCAATAACACACTAGCTGCTGTACTGAACTGGTTTACTATTAACAATTTGCTACTTAATGCTAAGAAAACCAAATGTATTAGATTTGTTTTGCCAAACGTTGCACCGGTGGACACTAAGATTCTCCTGAATGGTGAATGTTTAGAGATAGTAGATAAAGCAGTGTTCCTTGGTTCGACGTTGGACAAAAATCTACAATGGAGTCCTCATATAAGAAAACTCGCTCTTCGATTAAGCTCGGCCGCTCATGCCGTTAGGAGAATTAGACAATTAACGAATATTGACACAGCTCGCTTAGTTTATCACAGTTATTTTCATAGTGTAATGTCATATGGTATTCTGGTTTGGGGCAAAGCAGCTGACATACAGACTATATTTGTTTTACAAAAAAGAGCCATCCGCTTTCTGTATAACTTAAAGGCAGGTGCATCAGTTAGAGAACTATTTAAAGAAATTAATATTTTAACTGTTGCTTCCCAATATATCTATGACAATATTATTTTTGATGTAAAGAATATACATACATTCAAAAAAAATTCTGATATCCACAGCTATAACACTAGAAATAAAAACAAGCTTGCTATCAGAAGTAGTCGTATACGCAAAGCATATAAGTCATTTTTTGGTCAAGGTATTCACATTTATAACAAGTTACCCGTCGATGCTTTAAATTTATCATTTCCCGCTCTTAAGAAATATTTGAAAAAAAGTTTAATGTCAAAGGGTTATTACAGGGTCGAGGACTATATGACGGACAAAGATGCATGGCCCAAACCAGAAAATACTACAAAATCATCTAACATTTAGAGGACACAGTTCAGATAGGGAAAGCATATCAAACGTTTTGTGAAGCAATCAGATTTGGATTTTATTATTATTATTTTATTTTAATTAAACAATACGTACATTGTATGTCTCTCAAGCTGTTTTGATATGCCTTCTTATAGAACTACGCATTATTGTGTATCTTTAAGATGTAATATTACTGTATTACTGTTTTGAAAAAATAAGTCCCGCCGAGTTTCTTGCCGGTCATAAATAATTCTTCTCGGGTCAGAGGTGTAGGGTTAGAACCGGAGGTAGTTTTTTTTCTCTCTCTGACGTTCATAAGTGTATTGTAATGTGCCTGAATTGAAGAATAAATATCTTTTATCTTTTATTTTTTATCTTTTAAACTTAAAACTTCAATAGAGAGAGTAGATTTTTTTTTTCGGCGCAACTTTCTACTGGAGGTGACAAATGGATCTGAATTCAGCAGAAGCCTGTGAATAAGATCTTTGTTAGTGAGATCCCGAGACATTTTTCGTGTGTGGTTGCGTCGAAAGATCTTTATATTTTTGTTCGTTGACTCTGCAGCCTCTTCGGACAATTCACCTATAGGAACTAAAGCGTTTTCTATAACTATAGCACCATGTACGAGCACTTTATGTACAGAAGATGGTAAAGGATACCAATCGTATACCTTCATCAGTTCTTTCGCCGTTTCTGTAGCATACTCGTCAAATTTATTTATTTACATTTATTTTATATCCAGATCATATGCACTCCAAAATAATTTCACACCTTTCTATTAGGTTCTGTTGTATACCGGTGATTTCAGCGGATAGCGGATTGTTGATCGGATTCCACGTTCAAGGTATTTTTTGGTTAACGTACATGGTTCAAGGAGTTCATAAACACTTTGCAACTCGTTGAACCATTCGAAATGTTTCATTAGAACTTTAGATTTGGTTCTCGAACACGATTTCGAAAAAAACACAATTCGTTCGCAAATGTACTTTATGACTTTTTCTAAGTTGCTAGTATTCACGTTATCTGCATATGGGACCATTTCAATCAAATGTTGTATCACTTGGCGACGCCTTTCTACATCTGCACCACTCTTAGACAGCCACAGTTCAAATACAAATCCCCTCGTAAATGATCCAACGTACATAATATCTGAAAAAAATAAAAATAAATCGTTAATATTGTAACGTAATATTTTCGTAGTACCGCTACGCGTAGGCCCACTTAGGCGTAGCAGGATTCTAAATACTAAAGTGGCAAAATTAGGCAAACAAAGTTGTATGTATATTAATCTACAAAGATCAAACTTTCAAATGAAGGTAATTTTATCCTTCAGCGAGTTTAATAACGTAACTAAAACTTTCATTCAAGAAAATATTCGTATAATGTTTCGCATGTAAGTTAGTCATGGCGTAGACCCGTTATTATTACTATATATTACATGTACAGAACAAAATCTATGTGTAAAACAAAATAACGTACCTGATTCTTGAAGATCCATAATACTAATAATCACTAAAATACCAACTTTCACAGGAATTCACTACAAATGACCGATCGCTTAATGAGTCGCTGATAAGGGAGCGCGCAGAAACGGGTGATATGGTCACTTTCGAGGTTCGTAAGAGAATGAAAATAGTTAATAATCCAAGATCTATTTATACCCAATTGGAGTACATTTATAGGTGAATAATAAACGATCATTGGATATTTAAAAATGACACATGCATTTTTTTAAATTATGACCTAAGGCCAGGCCACTGTGCGCCGCGGTACAAGGAGGTCCGACCCCAGATAGAACTGAGACTAAGGGAAGGAAGAAGAAGGTTAATATAAAAACCGGTTTGCATTCCCTAGCTCGAAATCACGATCTTTGGAAAATGCGATTGAATGCTGTATTTTGGATTAGTAATATTGTGGTCGATTAAAAGTAAAATGCTGTAATACAATGAAAAAAAAATGTATTTCGTGTCAGATGAAAATAATGTCCTAGGTTTATTGCAGCTTTATTTTGTAATTTAATGTATCAGATTATTATACAATACAAAAATGACAATGTATCTTTTTGTGTTGACCACATAAAACCAGAGTATAAGGCATCTCTGCACCATCAGCCATCATGGCCTAGGTATCCTAAGAGACGAAGCTATACGACGGACGGAGATCGCAATATCTTTTGCTCCCTCTAACGCATCGCTGCATTTCCATGGAGAGTAGCCTTCACAAATTGAATATGCTAGGGCTAAGGATATGTCCTCTGCTCATTATACGAGTTGTTCATCAAGTAGATAATAATTACAGCTAGTTTTTTCCTACAATCTTCCCCAATATACCGGTTTAAATTAATGTGTTGAATGCTGTTTGTGTATCATGTTTAAAAAACAATAGTGAACTGTTAATTGTCTGAGATAGAATGTATTTTTATTTCAAAATTAGAATCAAAATTTATTTATACAGATTGTTCATTGCAGAACAAAAGTGCTACACTAGAGTTAGATTTATATTACAACACAAACCGTTTTTACTTCTGCTCTTCACACGACTTTTTTATCAAATATAATAAAATTATTTTTTCGATCACCAACATAACGGTGTTGACGAACGCGTTGACCAAACACTTGTGTATCATGTCTAAGAAACAATAGTGGCTCGGCAAATTGTCGCAGATTGAATGTGCGAAGGCTGGGGCTTTTACTTGGGCTCGTTATACGCGGACGCGTGCAGAATACTGGAGTGTCCTGGGTTTGCCAATTTCTACTACCCGTACCTTTATTTTAGCAGGGTTTACTTTTTCGTGCCCCGTATCTAATGTTATTAATGGAATTGGTATAATTATCAAGCTCTTACATTGTTAACTTCACCTTCCGTCTAACTGTTTTGCGGAAAAATGTTGAATAAAAAAATATACTGTAACAGAAATAGTGGTGATCTGTTTTAGGGAATAATTGGTATCTAACTGCGACTAAGAAAAAGCAGAAGAAAAAATTTTGTTAGCGAAGATTTTTTTTTGTGAGGGCACATTATTTTAGCCGGCCGACCCTCCGATACAAAACCAATTTTTTTTTTGCGTGAAAAATTTTTTTCTTAGTTTTTCATAATTGCCAACCAATTGGCTACTTTCCTAAAAAAATATATTTAGTCCGTTAGTTAGATTATCAAAAAATATTGGACACGTATTTTTTATTTTGTCAATCAAACACACATTGGTGAAGATATAGCCCGTTAAAGTTCCGCGTGACGTCACATTTCAGTACAATTTTTAGTATAATGTGACGTCACGTGGAACTTTAACGGGCTATATCTTCACCAATTTTTGTTTGATTGACATAATAAAAAATACTTGTCCAATATTTTTTGATAATCTAACTGACGGACTAAATAGAATTATATATTTTTTACCCAGGAAAGTACCCAATTACTCGTATACCCTTAAACGAATCACCAGCATTTTTGTTAAACCTTGTATGGAGGAACAATATATTCATTAAATTTATGAACTGGTCTTATTTTAAGGCAATAAAACACATTGGCAAATTTTTAGTCGACATCAATGATTATCGGTTTAACGTGCTTTTCAAAATATCTCTATATAACTAACATAAATTTACAGTTATCCTAAATCTGATTTCTAAATAATTTAGCCAATTATAACGTCTATCACTTGATAGACACTTGATAGTAAACTTTCTTAAGTTTACTATTAAAAAGTTAGTATCCTATTTCGGATGCTACTTAGGACGCTGAAAAAAGTATATAGTGTAGTGTGTGGTAGTGTAGGGACTTTACTACAGGCATCTTCTAACCATTATTTACCGTATTAACGTCCTTCATTGATTCGTAAATATTCATCTACAAAATTCCCTCATAGTAAAAGGTCGCTCGAATACGGAAGCGCCCGAATCGGTCCACACGCTTCCAATGACCGTTACAAATGAAACAAAGGTCCGGTGTTACGTTACTTCCGTCTGTGACGTCAGTGGTATGCCTCGGAAAATACCGACCATTTCTGTATGCTCTGAAAAATTCAGTCTTTCTTTTAGTTCGTTGCGTAATATACGAGTACGTATATGAACCAAGGTTTCAGTCATATTTTCAACTTTTCTTTATGTAGTGTAAGTTTTTGGTACGAGGAGGATTTTCTTAATGGGCCAGTGGCAGCTATCAGATCCCATGATCTTCATTAATTATTTAAGAGCTGGTCTCTTGTCGGTGGAGCAATTTCCATGTATGTTTGTCTTTTGCCTTCTCCTTGACGTTTATTTTAGATCCTACGATAATGAGCGAAAATGATCTTAGGACTCTTAGGAAACTTCCTCAGCTTTGGGATTGTATTCAATTAAATGAGATTACTTAATATTATTTTTCTACTCGTCGATTTTAATGCTTGAATTGATACTTTGTAGACCAAAATACTGGCGTATACTTTTCGATAGAGCTTCTATGATGGCATATTTTAGCATCGCCGACTATGCTAAAATGGATTTTCATACAATATTTAGAACACTCAGGTGCTGGTACCCTGCGTGGCGTCACCGCCGTGGTCGGGGGGGCGCCGGCACAATTCACCGGGAGATTGAAGTTACTCAATTAACTATATAGAGGCAGCAGGTTGCAGGGCATTCGTGGAACTCAATTCTTATCGGTTTGCCTATTATGAGCACTCGTAGAAAAATATTCTACTCAGAATTGTATTCTTTAGGTGGTTTGCTGCAAACCATTTGTAGAATAAAATTCCTAGATTTCCTAAAGTGTGTATTCTCTGACCTCCAACGGATTCCCGGTTTTAACTAGTAATTAGGATAGTATAGAAAACTAACTATAGGGATTTCGTTTCTCTCGATATTGTGTCATATTTTCCTGCACCTCATTTTAGCTTCATAAGAGGAGATGTGCGGGAATCATCCAATAGGCTGCCGTTTCACTCAGAGGCTGATGCTATTGGTTGAATCCCGCATGTCTCCTCTCAAATCCGCCTCAGTGAAAGGGCAGCCTAATGATGGTACAGTCGAGTTCTCCTACCGAGTCCTTTATACGATTAATTGTACAAAATATACTGGTTGTGGACTGTAATAAGAGCAATAAATTAAAACGTAGATTCTACTCCTCAAACAATAAAACTTTTGTTCAACAACTTTAAAAAAATATGTTGTCTTCAGATTGTCACTTTTCATACAAACTAAATAGTATTTTCAATGTACGTTAAAATCCGTCTAATTGACTTTTCTTGTCAGTGTTGCCACCCTACAGTTATAATCAATTTCGAAATACATTGCGTGTTCGAATAAACTTTAAAGTGTACTAAAAATCAAATCACAAGTTTTTTTTTTAAGTTCTTCAACAAAAGTTTCATTGTTTGAGGAGTAGAATCTACGTTTAAAATTGCTCTTATTACAGGCCACAACCTGTATAATATATATATATATATATATATATATATATATATGAACTACCATTTGTAAGGGTTTAAGGTCGTGTTCACGTATTTATGTCCAATTAATCGTATAGATATTAGAGAACTCGACTGAATGTATATCCCCGGGCTAAAAAAAGGCTGGCAGAGGCGAAACTTATAGGTTTATAGATATACTAGTCGTCCGCCTCGAACGGAGAACTCGCGATTTCCTCGCAAACGAATTGACCAATATAACAAGACCCTAAAGATGATTGTTTCAAGCATTTTAGCTCCATAACCCCTTGATCAATCCTGCTCAAAAAC
Organism: Pammene aurita; assembly: GCA_947086415.1. Classification (NCBI taxonomy): domain Eukaryota; kingdom Metazoa; phylum Arthropoda; class Insecta; order Lepidoptera; family Tortricidae; genus Pammene; species Pammene aurita. The sequence continues at coordinate 4,327,343 of OX352296.1, forward strand.
GAACTCTCAAATTGTATTGAAGTCTACTACAACCCCAACACATAAAGATCAGGAAAACGTTACTAAAGTTATTGTAGAACAACTATTCAAAATCAAAAAGCCATCGAAATGTACAGACGTCTAGGTAGCCAGCTGACAGTTCCGTTGTGTCCGAAGTTGTCTGTAAGAACTTCACTTCAGTTTCGCTCCGCTCGTTCGATAAATAAGCAAAGCAGAGTGGCTGTGTTAGTTTTGGAGATAAAGTCCCAAAGGCACACACCGACAGTTATTAATCTCGGAAACCGTTAGAATGTAATACAAAAGCTCGTGTTAATATGTATCTAGGTGTCCCTATACAGCAAACCTATAATAAGTACTGATATTCTGAGGCTAAACACTGAAGTTATGCGTTGTCGGTATTAATTAAAATAAGGATCGCATTAGGTAGAGCGAAAATTAGGCTCCCAGGGTTTGGTAGATTTCATTTCAGGGGTTTTGAATACATTTAGGTAAGTTTATTGTTATAATATTTATGATTTTCTTTTGTTACTATCCCTGGTAACGAACATCATTCTAGTTATCTAAAGTAGGTACTATTGTTTTAATAATGTAGGTTAGGTACGTAGGTATATTAAAATCGTATAGTAAGAGTAGCATAGGGATTAATAACTATTGTTATTCAGGAAAATAAAATTGACTATAGTTCTCTTGGTCATAGGTTGTAGTGGCGATGATGAATTATTTTTCAAGAACGCTAATCGCCACGAATCACGTGATCGCTTTCATACATTATTTAACTTTACAATTATAAAAATATTTCCTAGCTCTTAAATGCTAGAATAAAATAAAGGTAAGTATTTTTTTTTAAAACAGAAAAACTAAATCAAAGCAATTATTTTGTTGGTCTTCGAAATTCACATAAATTAGCAATTTGTTGTTCGAAAAATGTTTCAAGTAACAAACGTACTTCCTAACCTAATCCAAAATTAACTTCCTGCGTCGTATTCATGGCGTAAGCGCTGTCACAATTTTACTTATAAATCCAGTATATTTACTCCTAAAAACCGTTGGGAATGAAAATAAAGATATTCTGTAATTTAAAAATATAAAAGTGCAATTTATGAATGAAAAAAATTTATTTCCACGGGTCTAATAAACCTCTGACCCGATAATTTGCCAATATAGTGGAGTACGGGAACGGTAAAATTGCCCTGAAAAAAACATAACTCACAAGTCCGATTTTTTTTGGTATCAGTAAGAGTACACTGAGCACTGATGGCGAAAACTTTTTTCTAACTGTTTTTGAGGTCGCTGTAGGTATTAAAAATTAATTTGTTAGCGACATTTATAAGTTTAACAATAGATAATAGTTAAATAGTTGATATTTCTTTTCATTAGATTATCGTATTTAACTATATGAATGTCCCCTGACATTTACTAACAGATTTATCGATAGCCATTTTTAAAACAAATAAAAAACATATACTTCCTCCAAAAGATAATTAAAGTGTTATATGGCAACTGAAATATATTAAAAACTATCGAAGGCAAGTAATGGGTTTGATTTATAACACATTATTCAATCGCTTAAATTTTAATGAACAATTGAATTTTAAAAGCGTTCTAATAGGCATAAAAGAAATCTCGAAATTTTCAAGTCAACGCGTTGTGTTCATTATCATTTTACTAAAACTTGCACCAAAATTATAACAAATCCATCAATCGCTCCCAGGTTTTTTTACTTATCAGTTCTTAACTTAATTCAAACGCGCGGAGATTATGGCAGCCGTCATGGTGCTAGCGGCGGGACCAATCATTACCCGCACGCGACGTTGCCTGTTCGCCGTGCGCCGTTGCCCGGCCGCTGCGCTGTTTCCATGGTAAACCAGTAGGTACGCGAATATTGTATTGCGGGCACAGATGGAAATAGGTGTATTTTCATCCGTTCCTGGCGGGTACAGATGTCGAACGAGAGGAGACATTCGCATGTGCGCTTGCCTTGATGAAGGTCATGCGCGGTGGGGACAGATAATAAATCTAATACGGGAATAAAAAATTCCCACCTGCTTCCACATGACTATCCATGTGGGAGTAGATGGAAAGTTTATATTGCCTCCTACTATTTTTACATGAAGGGAACTATTCCCATCGGTCCCTAGCGGGCACATATGGGAATAGCTACCTATGTTCTCATCCGTTCCCGGCGAGTACTGACGTCGGACGAGAGGAGTTGTTCCCATCTCATCTATGCCCGCCTTGGTCATGCGAGGCCGGGGCAGATGGGGAAACATCTAATAGCGGAATAAAACATTTTCACCTGCTCCCATATGGCTTTTTATGTGCGAGGAGATGGAAAGTTTTTTTTACCCCTTCCTATATACATATGGAGGGAAATATTTCCATCGGTTCCCAGCGGGCACAGATGGAAACATGATTATGTAACATTTTAAACAAAGATATTAGTTAAAGCCATGGCGCGTAGTTATGGTGTCCGAGAGGCAACCAGATGGCTAGCGGTATTTGAGCTCTCGAAGTGTTGTGGAACCGCCCTGTGCTACCAAAACTGACCCAACTTGTACTTTGTTCCCCCCCCCCCCCCTCTTATTTTTTCCCGGTTTCCAACACTGACGGATTGATCGACTGACCAGGCCAGGGTGAATGGCAATTTGCATGCTCGGTCGAAGACCCGCTGTTTCAATCGGTTGCCTCGCGATAAAAAAAAAATTATGTACCCCCCCTCTATTTCCGCTTCAGTCCAAGTTGGGTCAGTTCGGGTTGCAAAGGGCGGTTCCTCATCGCTTTAGGAGCTTAAATACCGCGAGCCATCCGGTTGCCTCGCGGTCACTGAAACTACGCGTCATTGCTCTGAATATACTGTAATGAAAGAAATTTTGCTTTATATAATAATTTCCTGTAAATTCTAATGATTTGTTTAGTTTTATTTACCATGCAAATTTGAATGTTAAAATTAGTCAATTTAATTTAGTTTTTAGGGTTCCGTACCTCGATAGGAAAAAACGGAACCCTTATAGGATTGTTGTCCGTCTGCCTGTCTGTCTGTCTGTCTGTCTGTCTGTCTGTCTGTCAAGACCATTTTTCTCAGGAACGCGTGGAGGTATCAAGCTGAAATTTATATCAAATACTCAGGCATATTGTCCCTTGGAGCTGTAAAAAAATCAAACTTAAAAGTTAACGCAATCAAAAGATACAGTCGTTTATGCTGAAAATTTTAGAGTTTCGGCACTCGCAAAACCTATGGGGTACTTCCCGTGAACTCAGAAACTTAAAATTTGGCACGAAGCAACATCATATAGCATAGACAATGGAAAAATTACAAAAAGTAGACATTTTTAGTAAAATCATACAAAAACATATTTTTTTAAATTTTAAATTTACTACCTTTTCCCTCGTAAACGCGTGGATGTATTAAATTGAAATTCATGTCAAATACTCAGGGCTATAGGACCTTTCAGATGTAGCAAAACCAAACTTTTATATCAACGCAATCAAAAGAAATAGCAATTTAAGTCGCATATTTTAAAACTAAGTACTCGCAAGAAACTCAAAACCTAAAGGGTACTTCCCGTAAACTCAGAAACTTGAAACTTGGCACGAAGAAACTTCATATAGCACAGACAAAGGAAAAATTCTTCTTATTCGTTTAAAGGGATCAAATTTCTTAAGGTTAAACTTTTGATTGCCAATATTTTGCCAAGGAAAAATTACGAAAAGTAGACATTTTTAGTAAAATCATACAAAAAACATTTTTTTAAATTTTAAACTTACTATATTTTTCCTCGTAAACGCGTAGAGGTATTAAATTGAAATTCATATCAAATACTCAGGTCTATAATACCTTTAAGTTGTAAAGGTTTGTACGGAACCCTCGGTGCGCGAGTCCGACTCGCACTTGGCCGGTTTTTTTCTATTGTTTTAATTTTGCAATTAACTGTTTTATATTACATTATCATTGTAACCTACCATCTGTGGAAGAGCAGTATCTCTTGATGCAAGTATCAAAAATATTTATATTAACGAGATACTAGCTCAGCTACTGTAAGTTACACAATAAATTATCTTATTTATTATTTTTAACTAAACAAACCACTCGAAGTTATGTAATATCTAAAGGAAGTCATTAGTTAATGAACGATAACAACTTTGCATATTTATTTGTTTGACCAAGTCATTTACAACTGGCGTAGTCAGTAGCAGAAGTAGCTTAGTGGGTGTGGTGTCCAAAATTACGTTCACTCGCTCTTATTCTCTTAACAATAAAGTAGTGTCAAGAAATTTTTGAACATCTCCCCGCTAAGTTACTTCTGCTGCTGACTGTACAAATTAAGGAACATCTTAAGTAACGGCATCAATTAACGATTACAGTCTTTCATGTTTATTTAGTTGAACTAGTCAATCCACTGGAATAAGTTATTTAATTTAAACATCTAACCAAAGACATTCATTAATAAACGACAACAGCCTTTCAATGTAACTTTTCCCATCTGTGCCCACCGTGGACCGAAGGGAACAGTTTGTTTTCCATCTGTGCCTAACCCACGTGACCACAGGCGGAGACAGGTGAGAATATACTTAACAACAACATCAATAAACGATAAGACTTACAATTTACTTCTTTAAACTTGTCGATCCACTACTGGGATAAGTAATGTAATATTCATATCGTATATGAAAGCTATTTGAATACACAACACCACAGACAGCTATTTGAATTCGGCACAAAACATAAATATACATGTCCATGTAAAATTCAATAATTGACCAGAAAATGCACTTATCTTCGACATTTTGTTTTGTCTGAGAGGATCATCGCCATCGCGGTTGAGCGGTAAGAGTTAAACACAAACAAAGACAGTGACACGGTGCGTCGTGATTGGTGGACCCGCTCACGCTGCCTGCGCAGTGCGCACAAGGCTCCCGCGCCAATCTCCATGCGTTCAAATTACGAATTGAACTGATAAGTTCATAAAACTTACAGCGATTGATAAATTCGTTATTTCTTTTTAATAAACATTACTATAATAATAATAAACTAAACACGCTGACTTGAAAATTTCGGAGATTTCTTTTATGGTCAAGACAACGCTTTTAAAATTCAAATTCCGTAATAAAATCAATCTATTGATGAATCTATTATAATTTAAACTTGATAGTTACTTTACATAGCTTTCAATACAATGCAGTCATCATAAAACACTTGAAAAATGTTTTTGTGGAAATATGTTTTTTTTTTACGTTTTACATTATACTGAATTAAGCTGTTGAAAAATACGTTATTAAATGACAGCCGATGTTCAAACGGTCAAATACTATTATGTCATGAAGAAAAATGCAATTTGTATAATCTTACCTTGAATTAAGAAGGCCTGTTAACAAATACCTACTTTATACCTAAATCTACACCAAAATCCGATATATTTTTTTATAAGGAGTAGTTCTCAGAGTATTCTAACCGAATACAAAAAATTGACCACTTGTGAGTTATCGAAGCTGATTTTATTCGCGTACTATACTAATAGGCGTAACATTTAAATACTATGTTAAAACTAATTGTACAATTTGTACATTTTTATGATGCAAGTATGCTGTGTACGGCGTATGCCCAATAGCGGGCGCATACTCGCTGAGGAAGCAGAAGAAGAAGTGTGCTAAGTTGATCATGAAGTATACGAGGCGATATTGTTCGTTTGTTATTCGGGCCATTTCCCATTGGGTGGCGTGTTTTCTCGTTTTCTAGTTATTTCATTAACAAAATGTGTATTAGTATTGTCAGTACGACGCACGATGGTCTAAATTTAATAATCTTTGTACCTTGAGGCATTGAGTAATAGGATATGACATCCCTAAGGATTTTTTTGTCCCAAAAGTTATAGTGAAACTCACTACAAGTCTATACTACTCTTTGATTCAGTCATAGCTGTCAACCGCCAAACATGGCGCACAAAATTTGTTCTAGATGTCAGATCTAGTAGAATACATAATAAATCAATGCCTTGAGCGTAAAACTGGACGATACTTATACTGTGGCCCAAGAACCGTCGAGAATAAATCAAATCCGCGCAGTGGCGCCGCACAAATTATGCTACATCGCGAACATATATTATTAGAAGTTGGTTCCAGGCTAATTTATATCGCAGGGAGTTTTATTGGATACTAATATTTTGTACGTGGGGGGAGATAAGGATAAAGCCTTTTAGGGTGGGACAGATTAGCCGACTCTCCCTTAAGTGTGGATGCGTGTTTGGAATTTGCTTTGTTTTGTTTTAATTTTAGGTGTTTTATGGTTGCATCCAATATACTGTGTTGTGATTATCATGAGTTGTGCAATAATTATTGTTTTAATTGGTTCTGTAGAGTAGTTTTTTTTGTTTAATATTATGGACGTGTAGAACCTAGTATACATTTTACCACAAATCTATAAGTAACTATGGTTATTACACAAATTTCCACTATGTGAACTGAAATTTATTATAATACAGATATGAGGTAATTAAAATTAAATTAAATGTAATGAATGTTGGCTACAATTTATTTTATAATGAACACGTACGTATTTATATAAAAATGCGACACAAATTAAGTTTCTTTGTGAACACTCAGACACCGACAGTCGACACTGACACTCCCAGTCACCCCCGGTCGGGTGACATCTACTTCGGCACTCCTGACAAACGACACTAACACTCATGACACTTGGTAGTATCCCCCGGTTAGATGACACTCTTGACACTCAATACTGATACTGACACTTGATACTGGCACTACACGTGACAGTGTCACCCCCAGTCAGGTGAAAATCGACATGGATACTCCCTGATACTCCCGATACTTAAAACTGACACATTACACTCGTGGCAATGTCACCTTCAGTCAGGCCACATCCAACACTGACACTCCTGACACTTCTAGATTAATAGTTTTACAACATCAACATCATTTTCATTATTGAGTATGCAGTCTTTTTAAAGGGTTTTAAAATTTCAGCTTCGTTGTCGTCTTTGGGTTAAGACACTTTTCATACTTTTTCCTCCAAACAGTCTATGTTTAAATTATGATTCATTTATAGACGGACAAAGTTTTCACGAGTTTTCAGTAATCAAATTAAAGTAAGTTACAAATTAAAATTTAAGGTATACATTTTAGATCATAATCTCGTCATGCAACGCCAAGCAAAACTGGGTATTTTCCCAGTAATATGTATTTATTAATTTTATGGTACAAGTATGTAATATTACGACAAATTGATGTCTTCATTACATATATGAATTACATAATTTTCCTCAATGGCGACCGAAAACATAAGGCTGAAGATTTTGATGAAACCCGTGCACCTTCATGGAAATTAAATGAAATTAATTTATATTGACAGCAAATTATTTATTAATTAAGACGATAAACAAACTCGATTAATTGATATTATGAGTACATAATTTAGAATCCTCGTAAGGGCATTTATTCATGTGTTTATCTAAATATATAAAAGAAGAAACTGACTGACTGACTGACTGACTGACTGACATATCAACGCACAGCCCAAACCGCTGGTTCTAGAGATTCCAAATTTGGCATGTAGGTTCCTTATAAGGTCTAGGGGTGCACTAAGAAAGGATTTTCCAAAATTCACCCCCTAAAGGGGTAAAATGGGGGTCCAAAATTTGTATGGCGAATCAAGATTTGTTAGACTATTTTATTCGAAACTTCACAGGAGTATTCCTAATGATAAATGAGTAAACACGTGTTTCAGGTTTTTTGAAAATTCAACCCCTAAAAGGCAAATGTGGTCACAAAGTCTGAAAATCAACATGGGTATCGTATTCTTTTGGAGTACTTATAGTACGCGGGCGAAGCCGCGGGAAAAGGCTAGTCATAGATACGAATACTCGTATAATACGCCATTTTATATTAGTCCCTGCAACTTGAGATCCTTTAGGACATTCCCGCATAAAATACGCTTTCCGCTTATGATGCGTCAAGGCTGGGTCCCTACAAAATCGTCTTAAGCGAGTTTTGCTGTAATTGTTTCTAAGTTATGGATGTTTTCTATATGTATAAGTTATTATTTATTCACGACTATATCTGTAAATTATACATATGTCATGTTTTGAAGTCAAATCTTCGGTTGTCAATAACGCGTTACTGCCTTAAAAAAATATACTCTATTAACATTAACAACCGACAATGATGTACCAGTAACTTGAAAACGTCACATATATCGTCGTATAGTACCCATAATACAAGTAGGGTCAGTACTCTACAGTTATAGACGGAGAGCTAGCCACGTCAGATATGACACAATAATGAGAGCAACGAAACCACTCTAGTCAGTTTGCTATACTTTGCTTATTTTTAGATCTGGCCATTTGGCAGCTGTAAAGTTGTGGAGGTCAAAGAATGCAAACCACTTCAAAAAAACAAATCCAGTTCTGGGTTTGATGCAATAATATGACAAATTATATAAATAATTCGATTATATCATTTCCAAAAGTTTCCGTCGGCGGAAAGTAGTGCCAAAGGACGTATAATGTAATTCATAGTTTATCACCTAAGTACAGCTTTCGTTTTCGTAATAATACGCAATGTGTTTTGTTCTAATGTTAAAATAAAGGCCCTGTCCTTTATAACTCAGACAACTTTGGAAGTTTTTACCTATTTTGATATAACTATTTTCTAATTCAATATTTTGCTATTCTGTCACCCTGACCTCCACCCATTAAGATGCCAGATGCCCGGATCTAGCAATAAGGACAGTAAAGCAATCTAACCAGACGGTTTTTGGTTCCTGGTGGCCAGCTCTTAGTCCAGTAGGACTGGTCGATTTGTGGAAGATTGTCCCACAATATATCAAAAACACACCATCCTGTCCCATAAGATTTAAACATTTTCCAAACTTCATCAGTGTAGAAATCCAATATGGAAAACTTTTGTCCCCTTTGAGGTCAGAGAGTCATCAGGAGAAATTGTTAAGCAGACGAGGTGCTCATAATTATATTTACACGACTGTATTGTTTAGAGAGCATGTAAATGTCACTTAGAACACTTCATCCCAGCAGCTGCTGTTAAAGCTAGCTGTTAACTTTACAGACAGTCTATGGCAGAGTAAAAAACGCAATAAAATAATCCTTCGTTTCTCGTTAAATGGCTACGCTACCAATAGGAATCTCCCGAACACCCTTTGACCTGGATACTGCTCTAATTGTGCCCCACACTGTACTAGTACTATTCCTATCACTTGCCGAGTGTGGACCAAACCTCAAAATATCTATAGTTTAATTCTGCGCTAACGCTCTGACTGTGGAATGAGTTTCCTGGATTAATGTATAACAAAAACGCTAGCGATAAAATAAATAACCCGAAGAGTTAAGAACCTACTCCTACGAAATTGAGGTCATGTTAAATTCTGGACCCTTGACTCGTTCCCGCTCACGCAGTAGTGAATAAGCCTGTACTCTTATTGTCTTTTTAACGGAACCTTTAAAGCTCTCAATGGTTTTTGAGACCCCTCCTCCTCTCCAGCCCAAACACCGAGATAATGTGTTTCCTTTGTCTATTGTACCCCCGTGATACCTATAAATCGCTTCTTTTAAAAAGGGTCTTTGTTATTTTCTCGCGATTTTGCGCCTTGAAATTTTGCTTTTCGATAATTTTAAAAGGTTCGTCGTTTGGAGTAATTAACGGAGTTGATGGAGCATGTTTTAAGAACATTTAATGTTTTTTTATTGCAGGATTTTTTTCTTCTTTAATAAACGCTTTTCTAAAAATAAACACGCCTAAGTGTTTAATTTGTCGTCCTCCTTATCAACGCTCCGTCTTCCTTCTTATCAAATTATCAACATTTCTTTTATCAACGTTACACATTTCTACACTTAGGATTCCTTTCTTATTAAGTGATTGTTTTCTTGATTAGGTATATTATAACAACATATTTTATTACTTGCAATTTTACTGATTCTGAATGTCAATAAATATTGGCATCTTAATCGTAAAAAAAGCTCAATTTACAACTATTCTTTTAGTTATAGGTACATTTTAGATAATTTCAGGCTCTAATAATTTAAAATCCATTATTTAAATCTTTTCATAATCGAGCAATTGCTCCTGCTTTTGTTCTCCCTTTCTCAAAATAGTTCCAAAGTTATATTCTCGATTGAGAACTAAGTTAAAATTTAAAATTCATTGATCATATTTTATTAAATAACTTTTTAAAATTAATGAAAGATTTTTGAATCTGAGTAATAAGTTTTGGCAATAATGATTCTCGTAAAAGACTTTCCATGACATAAATAAATCTACTCCTTCAAAATATATTTTCAAATAGTTTGTTTATAAGTAGGCTTTGAGCGTGCTTGTCAAAGTTTCCCCAATATTATATCAATGCCGTGTTCTAAGTGTCATAACTCATAATATAACTTACTGTCTCGCAGTTGTCCAAATCGGGCTAATTCCTTGATACGATTGTGAGGAGTTCTGACACAGTTCGGTCAAAGTTTGGGAAAACTTTGGAATAATGCAAGTCAATAGCGATTGTTATGTATCTAATCCATATAAATACAGTTTGTTTTTGAGAAATATTAGACTAACAAACTAAGTTAAGTATAATATCTTGATCGCGACACCTTAGTTAGATACTGTCTGTATACAATGCTTAGTTTGAACCGATAAAGGTAGAAAATCATTATTTTGACAAAAACGGGACTTAATCGCGTACACTTACTTTTAACATTTTCCTGACGTTTCGAGCGCGTCGTAACGTTCGTGGTCGTAGGCAGACTGGCGAGGAATTGTATCAGCATCTCCTAGCTGCGCGGATTTTTTGAACTACCCGCAATTGGTCGCGATTATGCACATTCACGCTAGGGTCGTCTTTTTGCCTATACACACAACACTCACGACATCTGATGGTTTGGAAATGCAAGTATTTTCACGCTTACATTTGCTGATCACTGGATTCCACGAAGACGAGATCCCCTGTCCCTCGTTCTGGTTGAAATTTTTATAGTTACTTCCTAATTTTAATAGCCTCTCGTAGTTTCCTGCTATAACGAATACGTTCTGTGGAGGAATAATGAGTGAAATCGTGTAAGTTTAAATCAGTACGAAAGTAGAAAAGGAGCTCGAAATAAAATGTTTTTTTTTAAATTCACGTATTGAAATATTAAAAACGGCACTGAAAGTTTTAATACACAGAATATACTGTGCTTAAATATCGATTTATTTATGGATAAAAAAGCTTTTCAAAAAGAACATTAGTAATACGCAGGCTTATACCATAAGGATTACGGGAGTTCTCTAAAACTGCCTTTAACGAGAATTATGTTTATTTATTATTCGCAAATGGATCAGCCATCTAAAATCTGAAATTACACGATAAAGATGAGTTTTATTTTTCGAAATCAAGAGGTCGATTTTGGAAATATAAAACACATTAGCAGATTTTCAAGTAATATATATAAACTTATTTTTTCTCGAAGAGTAAAATATAAAGCGGCTAAGTACTCACGCCCCGAGGTTTCCATACCATCATAGAATTACATATTTATTTGTTTTTTCTAATGGCCTCCGACTTGACTAAATATTTCTATGCAACGTCTTTTTAAATAATAAAAATACAAAATTATATGAAATTTCAGCCTGTACTAGATTAGAATGGCTCTTAAACAGCTTAAAAACAATAAGGCACCCTGGTGAAGACGGAATTACAGCCGAACTTCTAAAGGCAGGTGGTAAACCGGTCCTTATGGCCCTTCAGAAGTTGTTCGACTCCGTTTTACTAGAAGGGAGAACGCCTAAGGCATGGAACAGAGGTGTGGTGGTATCGTTCTTCAAAAAGGGTGATAACGCGTTACTGAAGAACTACCGACCCATTTCACTTCTGAGCCATGTCTATAAGCTGTTTTCAAGAGTCATTACGAACCGTCTCGCACGCAGGCTAGATGACTTCCAGCCTCCCGAACAAGCCGGTTTCCGAAGAAGCTTTAGTACAGAAGACTAAGGAGTATAACCTGCCCCTCTGCTTAGCGTTCGTGGACTGCGAGAAAGCCTTCGACTCGATCGAAACCTGGGCTGTACTACAATCTCTTCAGAGGTGCCAAGTGGACTATCGCTATATCGAAGTGCTGAAGTGTTTGTACGAGAACGCCACTATGTCAGTCCGACTCCAGGACCAGAACTCGAAGCCTATTCTGTTGCAGCGGGGAGTCAGGCAAGGAGATTTTATTTTTCCTAAACTGTTTATCGCTGCACTGGAGGATGTTTTCAAGACTCTAGACTGGAGAAGGCTCATCAACATAAACGGCGAGTTTGCTGACGATATAGTAGGCTTGGCTGAGACCATGGAGGATTTGAGTACGATGCTCGATGACCTCAGTAAAGCCTCCGAGCGAGTTGGTCTAAAGATGAACATGGATAAGACGAAGATCAAATACCCCTGTAGCACCAACTCCCGTTACAATCGGAGACTTTACTCTCGAAGTTGTGGACGATTATATATACTTAGGACAGACTGTCCAGTTAGGTAGATCCAACTTCGACGAGGTCAATCGACGAATCCGACTCGGTTGGGCAGCGTTCGGGAAGCTACGGCACATCTTTTTGTCCAATATTCCGCAGTGTCTCAAGACGAAAGTCTTTGACCAGTGTGTGTTGCCAGTGATGACATATAGAACTGAAACGTGGTCGCTTACAATGGGCCTCATAAGAAGGCTCAAAGTCGCCCAAAGGGCAACGGAGAGGGCTATGGTTGGAGTCTCTCTGGGTGATCGCATCAGAAATGAGGCCATCCGCAGCAGAACCAAAGTAACCGATATAGCCCTCCGAATCGCTAAACTAAAGTGGCAGTGGGCGGGGCACATTGCTCGTAGAACCGGTGGCCGTTGGGGCGAAAATGTTCTCGAGTGGCGACCACGAACCGGAAGGCGCAGCGTGGGTAGAACCCCCACAAGGTGAACTGATGACCTGGTAAAGGTCGCGGGAGTCTGCTGGATGCGGGTGGCGCTGGACCGGTCATGTGGCACTCTTTGGGGGAGGCCTATGTTCAGCAGTGGACGTCTGTCGGCTGATATGATGATGATGATATGAAATTTCATACTTAATATATCTGGGGACACGGCAGTGGCGGCCAAGTCGAGCTAAACAAACAACAAAGGCACGGCCGTACCATCCTTTTCCGGAGCCATTCAGGACATTGTCATCAAAATATAGACATCTAATATTCAAAGGATCACAATGACATGTTTTTAGTAAACTCCGGCACGCCGGCTTGGTGTTACATTAGATCTCAATACTTTTTGCAGTAGGAGAACTGCGTTGCGAGACTAGCATTTTTGTACATGAAATGTTATTGATTCTACTTTTCTCTTTGCACCACATTTACCTTTCTCTGTTTAGGCTATCCTCTTGACTGGTAGAGAATGCCTTGAGGCATTAATTGCGCCTTTCGTACGTAATTTACATTGTATTTTGTGCAATCAAACTGAAATAAATAATAAATTGTGGGTAAGTTTCAGCTTTCGAAGTATTAGTCGTGAGATAGAACCTTGTGACAGACAGACCGTCAGACAGACGGACAGTGTAAGTTTCGCAATATGGTCGGCAATGCGCACGTGACACCTCTGGTAATGCATAGGTTGTGGTTGCTGCTTACCATCGGGTGGGCCGTATGCTTGTTTGCCACCATCGCGGTATAAAAAAATAAGGTTAATATTATCAGTTTTATCACCCTTCAGATATAGGCAGGTTATTTTAAGATGGACGTGGCGCCCAGGGCTGCCAACGTCGTCGCCTATTGGGCATCTCACGTAGTAAACATAAGGGAACCTCGACACGAAAAGAAGATAAAAAAATAAGTTTACTTCTTGAAGCTAATTATACTTACGAAAACAAAAGCATAACGGAAATGGGAATCGGAATTGTTCAGCTTCAGAACTCTCTCGATAATGATAAAGGAAGGTTCTCGAAGTAATTGGAAAATATTGCACGAGCGATAACGACCCTCGTTAACTTACATGTTATGTGAGATTTATTGTGAATTTATTGAAGCGACATAAACATAAGCTAATTATGTAAAGTGAATTCAGATAATGATAAATGGTGGATAATTCTTGATCCAAATTTCGACTCGGTATTCTAACCTTAAAATACTTACATCGTAATATAAACAATTAATTAAAAACACAATAAATTACCATCACAACTCCAACAGCTAAGACCCAACAAATAATCAAACAATTGTATTGGAGTTGCATCGGAATAATTTTTAAGCAAATTTTTTGTCAGACATTAAGGCGATTATCACTGGCGCCGCAACCGGACGCGGCGACGGTGTGCAAGCGGGACAACGATATGGACATGCATAGCGCTATCTCGTCCGCACGCCGTCGCCGCACGCGGAAACCGCAGCAGTGTGAGAACTGCCTTAGGTGTTAGCTGTATTGCGTATAGACGGAGAGCTGGCCACGTCAGATATGACACAATAATGAGAGCAACGAAAACCCTCTAGTTAGTTTGCTAGACTATGCTTATTTCTAGATCCGGACATCTGGCAGCTGTAAAGTGGTGGATGTCAAAGAATGCAAATAACTCGAAGAAAACAAATTCTAGAGTTCTGGGTTTGATGCAAAATTATGGGAAATTACGTAATTAATTAGATTATATCATATCCAGAAGTTTTTGTTGGGGGCAAGTAGTGCCAAATGATGTATAATGCAATTTTTAGTTAGTCGCCTACTGTTTTTGTTTCCGCAATAATAGACAATGGTTTTTAATCTAATGATAAAATATAGGCCCAGTCCTCTATAAATGACACAACTTTGGCAGTTTTTACCTATTTTGGTATTACTTTTTTCCAACTGAAAAACTTTGTTGGTCTGTCACTCTGACCTCCACCCATTAAAAGCTGCCAGATGCCCGGATCTAGCAATAAGGATGGTAAAGTAGTCTGACAAGATAGGTTTCATTGCTGTCATTATAGTGTCATATCTGACGTGGCCAGCTCTTAGACCAGTAGTTAATCCATTGCAGTTGTATTGGAGATGGATCGTGTCTTAAAGTTAGAATACGGCCCTCTGTATCCTAAACTGACCTAAGAACATTATTTTCAAATAGGCTTGTTATGCTGACCAGGTTGGCACCACGCATCAGTGTGATTAGGACGCCTACTGCTTAATAAAACAAAATTTGATTGGTATGGTATGGAAATATTCTGTGTCGAACTGTTTTATTTTTTGAATTTAGTTATCAGATAGAAATATTAGTCTGTAGTAGCATTTTAAATTATTGCGATTTTAGAATTTGGAATGATTCAACTAACCATACCATATTCACTATTAAAAGTTTTTTACGTGTGAAAAATTGTAGTTATTTTAATATTAACATAGCCTATACTGCTATATATTAACAGCACTTGTAAATTTTTTTATTGCGAGTTCTATTTTAAATTAAAATTTCGTCCGTACTTATTTGTTTATTTCACAAGAAATTGTAATTACAGCGTACGCCAAAACATTACAATCTTAATATACGTACATTTCCTCCTAATATTCATTATTAACCTAATAACTGAATTAAATGAGTACCTTGTCTTTGATTGTCTTAACATACCGTGCTCATGAACTTGGGAAATATTCACACGACATTCAAGAAACTTTCATTTTAAAAATGGAAAGTTACAACCTTACACATAATAAAATAAGCATGTGAGAAATAGCCAAAACTTTCCCTACACAACTTCTGGTGTGCAAGTTTCGGAAAGTTCACAAAAAGTTAAAACATTCTCGGAAATATCTGCAAATTTCCACAAGAAATAAAATACAATACAATACAATTAATGGGTTAATACAATTTCGTTTTTTTTTCTGACAGCAAAGTTTGCGAGCAAAATGCACTGCGAAAAACAAATCAATATCAATTCAAGTTGAATTTTAAAAATTTGAATACGCCTACCGATCAAGAAACACAGCTGGGTCAAGGGTGCTTGCAATTAGTCAGTTCTATCGGTGCACTAACGAGCAGGAATACACGATCTAGTTGGCGGAATCAGTTTCTATGTCCGTTTCAATTTGCATGCAATATTGATAGACCAGGATCTTTGAAGTCGTTATTATACTAAATGTATGAATTTTTATGGTGCTTAATCTGATTGCAGATATATTTTTTTAAAGTGAACAATTAAGATTCAACTTCACCGTCAACGTTCTTAGTCACCGTCGAATTTTTTTATTTTAAAATAGGTAGAGGTCGACTTTTCTGGAAACTTTAAAAACATTTAGGGATACAAATGATTTAATTAAGCATAGTGTTTTAATAGTTCCCGTTAAATCAAATCATTTTCATACAATACCTACTTACTTGTGTCATATTTCCGCATTTTTAAACCATACATTTTACAGAAATTAAAACCGTTTACAGAAATTATACGTTTTACAGTAATGAAGCAGACCACACAATAGCTTTGATACAAGACATCAAAGTCAAGTAAAGTTCATGCATTGGACTCGGTATGAGTTAATTGAACCACTACTACCACGTATAACAGTCGTAACAACTAATCAAATAGCCATTCAATAGTATACCTTATATTAATGCAATAAGTTCCAAATTTAAACTGGTTGTCCATTGAATGAGGCACTCTAGGCGTAATTGTTGTTGTTTCTAGGCAAAGTGGCCTGCAGATACTTGGAATTAGAAAAACTTAGTACGGCCTTTGTCTAGGTCTAGAAAGTTATGTGTAGTGTAGTGTTGACGTAACAAAGAAAATTAGGTCAATTTGTGTGCTATTTGAAACAAGTTACATTGGTTTTGTAATCAATTTTGTATAAATGATACCATGATTGTTAATAACTTTTTTACTCAATAATTTTTGGGAAAAGATAATATTGTTTTGCTATTCTGCTATATGGGTCATGCATAAATTTAAGTTCTTATCTTTCCCGTGGAAATTGAGGGAAATAGGGTTTTAAAGCCATTTTTTTCTGATTGCACTCATTATAAATATGTGCGATAAGAACATAATTTACTTGCATATAAACAGCCTCCTAGCCTAGTCGGTAGTGACCCTGCCTATGAAGCAGGAGGTCCCGGGCTCGAATCCTGGTCAGGGCATTTATTTGTGTGTTCGTCACGGATATTTGTCCTGAGTTATGGATGTTTTCTATGTAGTTATTTAAGTATTTATCTATATCTATCTATTATATGTATATATCGTCGCCTAGTACCCACAACACAAGCCTTATTGAGTTTACTGTGGGACTAGGTTGATTTGTGTAAAATTGTCCCATAACATTTACTTATTTGTTTATATATACATATGTATAAGCCATTAACTTTTGTCCACAAAAAAAAAATCTGTATGACCCACATACAGATTAATAAAATAATGTGATAGTTAATTAGTGTCAATCTGTTTTAATTAATAAATTGTGTTTTTTGCATGTGATTAATGTAATGAGCTTTCGGAAAATCTCGCCTGATTAAAGTGGTAAAACATTCATGGCTGAGAACCCGACTGTCGGGTTTTCTCTTCGTAGCTACTACTCGACATACGACGAATACGTGGTTACGGGCTACTCGTAGCCCATAACCACGTATTCGTCGTACACTACACGTCGTACACTACACGTCGTACACTACACGTCGTACACTACACGTCGTACACTACACGTCGTACACGTAGCACTAGGTGGCACTGAATGTGTCAATCTTTAAGCAGACTGCCCGGCGTTATTTTGACAACGCCCCGCACAGTAGTAATCCGTTAGTTAGGAAGGCTGCGAACTATATTCCCAACCCTCCCCCACTCGGACTCTTAACACGGAAGTCACTGATTAGGGGCCGCTCGGTTCGGCGGCCTAGACACTACGTCACGGACCAGGACGACGCACTCACAGCGGCCATTCATGAGAAATGGAACGCTGTGCGTGCGCCCTCCCCCACATGTACACTGCGGCGCCCCCGCCGGCGGGGTCGCCCACCTCGGAACAGTCGCGACCACATCGACACGTTCAGTCCCTTATCCACCCGGTACCGCCGCATACCGGATAGAGTCACCCCGACAGTCGTCGGGCCTAGCTGAGTTTCTTGCTGGAGTCTTCTCAGCTAGGCTAGGAGTAGCGAACCAGCGACAAAACTCCCATCAGCTCGATCCCCCCCCACTCACCCAGATCAGGTTGAACTCGCTTCAACTGATCTCGCTGGAAGCGCAAGCTCGGTAGGAGCATTCCAGCGTAGCAAAACTCGTCACGTTAGGTCGCGGAAGGGTCCTGGATTTTCCCCCGGCAACCATCCCACCAAACAGTCCGCCCGCTTTAACGCTCCAGAAGCATAAAGCCCAAGTCAGGCTCAAAAAAAAAAAAAAAAAAAAAAAAAAAAATGAATGTGTCAAGCCATTTTTTGTGAGTAAAATAAAAATTTAAGTACAAAGCTACAATTGAACGTATTTTCTTTCCTCCTTGCAAGATGAATTTGCTAAAGATATTTATTCTAATAAAATATTGTGTCGTGCTTTTACGGTCAGAAATATTTACACATATTTTTATTTTGTTTCTAACCGCTCACTTTTAAAACTTAAAGTACTTTCCCAAAGGTTGTCTGGAAGAAATCGCTCATTAGCGATAAGACCGCCTGTTGTTACCTCTACCTAAATTTATCTAATTGTAAAATTTGTGCTTGTAACTGTATGAGGTGTGCAATATAGAGTATTTATTATTATTATTATTTATTATTACTTTCCACTAACTCCTAAACACTCGTTAATTAAGTCAGATAAATCTCACCAATAAACCTTCCAAATAAACAGCCCCAAAATGCAAATGAATGAAGATACCTTACCTGGGATCAACAAGTCTGTAGAGGATCTAATGGAGGGGCATCAGCGCACGAGGCACGTAGCGCTGGGATACCACCTATAATTAAAGAGTGGGGATGGAGCCGGGGGAAAGCGAAGCGGAAAGCGGAAACGCTGGAGTTAGCGATTTTAGAAAAAGCCTTTATAAAAAGAGGATATATAGCAAACTTCTTCAAAATAGGCTAAGCTGCATGTGTATCTATGAGGCTTAGGCTTGTAGATTGAATGATCTATTGAAATAGACCTTGAAGTTAAAACATTAAGATCTAAATTGTACAGTGAGAGAAGCCCGGGTCTCGCAAAAGGTGAAAGGGTAACGTATAATTAATAGGTAGCTTAAAAATAAAATAGTACTATTTTGATTCTTACCATATACTACAGTCATTTTACGGGTGGCTAGTGTGGAGAATTGGAAATAATTAATAATAGCCAATAGTTTTAGTGTAACGGATATATCATGATACTAGTATTATTTATGCAATGAAATCCTACAAAATATCGTTATTCGCTAACCGCCACTAATATGTACACACATATTACAAGCGTTTTTCTGATATGATTTTAATGAATATATCGTTTCTAAGTCTTTTGAAATGTGTAAGAACAAACTACCACTTATTACTATTATTTGTTTCTAACGAATTAGGATATATATCGCCCGCGCCGTACATTTTGTAAGTTATGTGGTTTTACATGGACACGGTTTCTTGTTTTTCGCTTTCAACAGAAAGACGACTTAAATATCGTCATGTTTACAAATAAAAATAATTGATATTATGGTAAATAAAAATATATATATATATTTTTACCTATTTAACTACTTCCGGGTAAAAAGTTTGTAGGATTTTTGCATTATCTATAAATATCCCGTGAAAAATAAAAAATCAGGCTATTATAAATTAATGTTTGACGCAACCGTATCTTTACTGTATTAATACTGTAAAGCTACATAACTATCTACTTACTAGAATGCAAATAATATAAATTATGTACACATTGATTTTAAAAGAAACTCATATTTCCTTAGGTATCTATTTAATTATTAAATACAGTTTAGTGCTAATTGCTATACAAGGACTTTTTTTAAATAATATTCAGAAAATTGGGATGGGAAAAATACTACCTATCTTTACAAGTTCGTTATTAATGAACTGCGGTGAGAATACAATTGAGATAGCCAGTGGCGTAACTACGCTAAGTACGGGTCCCTTTTACAGAAAATGTTAGAATCCTCCTTTAGACTTGTCCCCCCGGCCGGGGGCCCCGTTAGCCCAAGGGCCCGTGACATTTTGCCAGCTCTGCCACCCTATAGTTACGCCACTGGACATACCTGGCATAACTAATATGGAAATAACCCACACTAATTTTGACGTAAATATGGCAGATCTGTCAACTCCAATCCTATTCTAATCGCAGTTCAGTAATATTTCATTCAAAGACGTGGCCTTACCGAAAGCAGGTCAGGTTATAAATGAGCCGCCTATCCCACCATCTAACGGGTCCATTTGAAGCTGGACTGCGGGCCCAACAAAAGAATTGTTCTCTTATCTGTTTGCTAATGCAATGTTTTTGAAATTAAAGCGATTTGAACTCCAGGGTCAAAGTGGCTGGGGAATACAAAGGAAATTTGAGGGTTTCGTGGTTAATAACTTACAAATTGGTTAATCGTTTGTCTATGTGCGTCATATACATGATATCTCTATACTCCGCTTAGCGCGTTATTTCTTTGAAACCTAAGCTGCCAAAAAGAAGGGGTGCGGGAGGGGAACAAGCAATGCTAGAGAGGGAACGCACCATTGTTCCGTGGGACTTAAGAGAGAGTCAGACATTAATGGTTGCCATGGAGACGTACTAAGTTTACTGTCACTTACAATAAATTAGTGTCTCACTATAGGGTGATATTACTTCGAGCGTGGCAGCGGGGGTGGCCCAGCTATGCGGGGTCTTGGATTATTAGTATATGATGTGCGCTTAGCAGACTAGAAAGTATATGAAAGTTACAATCTGAATTGGATACATAATAATAAATATGTCCATCATTTGGAATATTTTTAGGTACAGCCAATGCCAAAAATATGTTTACAATTTTGAACCTTATTACAATGAAGTAAAGTGCAAAAGTGTATACATTTTTTGGAGTGCAAGTGACAATTTGTAACAATTCATTTGTTAGCTCGTTTAACAGAAGCAAAAAGAGGGGATGTTATAAATTCGACCGCTATGGGTGTCTGTTTGTGTATCTGCACCGCACTGTAAACCTAGAACGGTTGAACCGATATGAATGCGGTTTTTTAGGGTTCCGTAGCCAATTGGCAAAAAACGGAACCCTTATGGATTCGTCATGTCTGTCTGTCTGTCCGTCCGTATGTCACAGGCATTTTACTCGGAAACTATACGACGTATCTGAATAAAATTTACACATGAGGTGTATTTTGTATGCAGCTACTTAGTTATGTAGTTAAATTTGAAAAAAAATTTTTTTATAGGTCTTTCAAAATAACATTGAGGTTTCTTTGACTATTTTGTGATTAAGTGAAAAAATTCTGAAATAATCGCTTCGAAAGTCAGAAAAGTTGTGTAGCCCCCCCCCGTAACTTTTGAACCGTAAGTTCAAAAAATATGAAAAAATTTGAAGAGATGCGCCTTATCATATACTTTCTACGAAAATTGTTTTGAACATTATGGGTTGAGCCATTTTTGAGTTATCTCTAAAAAACTTCTTCCATAGGCATCAGATACGACCTTTTGGTATTAGTTTGGTTGTTATTCCATTGAAGGTACGGAACCCTCCTATGCGTGGTCCGACACGCACTTGGCCGGTTTTTTATTTTAAAGCAGGTTTTCTAGCGAATCTTAGATACGTTTAATCAACATCGGTTCAGCCGTTTTGAGGGCAATTTATAGTAGTTGTAAGGCATTTTCTTTAGTTATTTTCGTCATCCAGTGTGATCTGGAGAGATAGAAAAAAAAGACTAGGAAGGTATGTACTTACTGGAGTTCTAATTTTTTGAATATCTTTTCAGGTAAGCAAAAGCATGAAGCCAAAACCTTCGTTAACGCTCGAGCACCGTGAGGATGTAAGTATTTAAAATTATCTCTTAGACCTATTCGTGGGATTAGATAGCTGAGCGGACCCGAGGCACTCTAAGCAAGTCCGGACATAACTTTAAGAATAATTTGTTCACCCAAACAGATGGGTCTTACAACGAAGCTTTAACGATACGGTAACGGTATCATTATTTGTCAGTAGAACCGCCTTTTTCCAAAGGCCTTGGCCGGGAAAACATCACGTCCCTAGTAATTGGGGACCCTGTAAAGGGCCCTTTAAAGGACCACCCTGCAGACATATATGTCTGTATAGACTAAGCAAATGAATGAAGGTACTTGGCCTTTCCCCTTGCGCTTATGTTTTAACAAGAAACAATTAAAGGCTTAATTTTAGAACTTCATCTAAATCAATATTATTTTTTACACTGTTATTAATTTCATTACATAGAAATATCAATGAATGTGCAAATAAAATAAATATATGACAATTAACAAGTTACCTTTCACGGTTTTGATATAAATCACGTACCGAGCATAACGATCATATTCAACATCTATACAAATACTGATTGTACTGCCCTTTTAGGTAAAGTACCAAAGTCAGTATGTAGGGCATAAGTATACATTATTATTTTATTAAGATAATGAAATTGACAAGACTCTACATGTGCTTTAAAAGAAAATTATCGCTCACTTTGGTTTGAGCCCCGATACATAGTACAGAAATATATAGCCCGGATCTACATCCGTTTTTATACGCGATAATATGTCTGTAAAACAACCCTACCGCGCCGGCGCGTTAATTCATCCCCATTAGCGCTGAAAGGGTGGACTGGGTACAATACTAAACAAGGGTATAAAATGGGAAAAAAGGATATGGCATCGACACGAGTACTTTGTTTTTATGACATATCATGTTGCGTAATATACGAAGTGGAAACAAATTGTATTGGTGAAGATAAAGTGTTTACTAAAGGATAATTCGAAGTCGAACGATACCTTCATATCAAGTTGAGTCGCGTGTGTAGGGCATACAATTAGTGGAGTACGGGAATGCCTTTTTAACCTATAAAAATGACATAAATCACAAGTCCGATTTTATTTTGTGACCTGTTAGAATACGTTAAGTACTAATAATAAAAAATATTTTCTAACAATTGTTAGCATTGCGCTAGGTATAATACATGTATTTGTTTGCTATACATAGAACAGATTATGTAAGTTTTATTTTTCTCCACCAGGCTGTCACTTTTTACTATTGCAACATAACTTCACATTTTATAACAGTTTTGTCAAGAGCATATGATCGTCTTAGCCATTTGTAATTCGTTTAGAATTCAAGGTCACTTATATTCTGACAAATTGTTTTCGATTATGCTCACATAATCTATTGACCAAACTGTTATAAAATTACAGATAATGTTGAAATAGTTGAATGTAATAGTAAGGTAAAGGAAAATATATCTTGTATAATCTTTTCTCGTTGTTATTAACAAATATCTATACAATACCTAGCGCGACGTCAAAAACTGTTAGAAAATATTTTTTACTATAAGTAATCATATCATATTCTCTAA
Source organism: Pammene aurita (assembly GCA_947086415.1). Taxonomy (NCBI): domain Eukaryota; kingdom Metazoa; phylum Arthropoda; class Insecta; order Lepidoptera; family Tortricidae; genus Pammene; species Pammene aurita. The sequence goes on from OX352296.1 coordinate 4,350,800, forward strand.
GTAAAAAAGAAAATTGCACTTGCGAGTTATCGAAGCTCAAAACTGTTCGCGTACTGTACTAAATACCGATATTTTTTGTATGGCCAATACCGGAATGCTGGGATTGTCCATGTCACTATACTCTATGAGCTGTAGACCTTTGAGCATAGTTAAAACTGAATAGAATATACAATGTCTTAGCGAACTTACAATGATATCTGTAGTAAAACACGCGAGCTAGTTCAACACTGATTTATTCCAGTACAATGTAGGTAGACATAGTATTCTACGAGTACCCTAAACCTAATATACTACATCTTTTCCCTTTCGGAAAAAAAAATTACATCTAAAATTCCCTTAAAAAAAATTAACAACAAAAAAAATTGTTTTTTAATATATAAACAAAAAAAAACTACCTATAGGCGCTTTAAATAAATTAACAGCAAAAAAAATTTTTTTTTTGAAATATATAAACCAAAAACATAAAAATACTTATAGGCGCTTTTTAAGTTTTATGAATACAGTATGAAACCCTTAGGTACTAGAAGGAACTAATCTAAAGTAACTGTATAACTACCATTGTTACGTAAAGTACTATTTATTCATAACAATTGAAACAACCTTAACCTTATCGGTTGTAAAAAACTGTAACATGGTAATATTTTACCGACAATAATTGTTACACATACACATTTTAATTATCTTCAAATAACTTAATAGCTAAAGCTATCATTATAATCCTAGTCTTATTGCTAAGAAAATGAGGTTGTTTGTTGTTATAGCTAAACATCGGTATCAACGTTCAAATTTCGTGGCAATGTACGGTTGGCAGAAAAATAAATACAAACAAATCACTTAGTATTTTTAACCTTTATTTTGTATATGTAAATAAAAAAGCCCCTAAATAGTACATTTCCTAATTAGGGTGGTAAAACAAAGAAAGGCCGCGCAATCGCAATTGTTGCGGCCCAAGCTGCAAGCGAGGGACGTAATTATGCGATCGAGGGCTTTCTTTATTACCTCCCGTGTTGGAAAAATATGTGCACATTTGGCCAGAAAGCGGCTCTATCCGTACGCGTAGCGTGCGGAAAAAGCCACTTTATGTCCAGGTGTGGCATACAATATTTTACGAGTTAGAATAGATCACTAAAATTTGTTCCATAGATTTTGCTGTCAATCTTTGACGTCTGTAAGAATATATCCATTTTAAATGACTAAAAGATCTTTCCACGCTGACTGAGGTAATAGGAAGGTATGTCAAGCATTGAAAATTTTGCACACAGTTTTTATTTACACTTTCTGGTATTTCAGCCTCGTTGTTTTTAGATAGTTGGTTAATTATTTGTACAGTCTTATAACCAGGATTTTTCTTTAATACACTTTTTAATTTAAAATAAACTTTTCTGGCATTTTGATGTAACCTTAACGTTGATATTTTTTTTTGCAAACCATGAACAATGTTTAATGATTCTGCTAGACTCAGTTTTGGATCCTCCAATAATTTTATTGACTTAGCAATTATACTAAAGTGTGTATCGACGAATAGTAACTCAGTTTTTAAATTCCGGTTACGGAAAATTTTTTTTGCTTTAGAAATTGCACTCGCTTCACGCGGATTTAAGGCATCGATGACAGATTTGATTTTATCATAATGCATGTGATAATATGAGGCAGCATTTAACCATGTTCCCCATCTTGTTATCACGGGTCGGGGTGGTAGAGGAATATTTACACACATTTGATGAAATAAATTTGTCCTTGAAGGAGCGTTACGAAATATTTTTTTGATACAGTCAATCAAACTGTTTATGGTCGGGTAAAGACTTCTAATTATCTCTGCGACTCGATTACATCCATGTGCTATGCATGTTACATGAGTCATATTTTTATATTTCTGAACAAGGTTTTTAGCTGCTTTTACCATGTAGGAACCGGCATCCGTTATAAAAAATAATAATTTATCCATGTTTTTTTTGTATTCATCGCCCCAAAGATCTTCAAGGGTTTCCTCAACGAGTTTGGTTATTGTCGAATGGTTAGTCGCCTCCAATACCTTAGAAGCAAATAAATGTGGCTGGGTACTAGTTCCATCTAGAGCTCCGATCAAAATATTTGCCACTTTTTTCCCACGGAATCTAATGTTTCATCAACACTGAGGTAAATCATTTTATTTTGTAATTTCTCTTTCAATTCATTTTTTTTCTTTTCATACAATTCAGGTAAGCATTTTACTCGTATTTTTGTTTCACTCGGCACAGTAATATCGTTTCCATATTTATGATTTAAAAGGTTATCTACAAAATTTCTAAATTTAGGATTGTCTAATTTTGACCACGGTATATTCGAACAAATCATAAACTCTGTTAAATCTTTATTAAATTTTTCTTGTGCATTATTTTTATGAATTTTGTTGTGTAAATCTGTTTTTAAATGGCGGTCGATACTAGATTTAGAGGGAAATAATTTCGAATTACACAATTTGCAATATACGATATCGTCTTTAATTTCGAAATCAGCATTATCTCGTATTATATCCTGTAAATGGCAGCGTGAATCAGATAATTTATCTTGATGAGATTTTGATTTCAAATGTTTGTCTATATTGTACCTTTTCTTTTTTATATTCATTTCGCAAATAGTACAGCAAGCACCTTCGTTGGTGAATATAAAATCAGTATACTGCGTCAAATCCATTTTCTCAAGTCTGATAGGGAGTTGGGTAAAGATTTATCAATGCTAAATTGTAGTTGTAAGTGTTTTTAAGAACTATTATCGTTGAAGATTTTACCACATATTATTTTGCATGACAATTAAATTGACATTTGTTGCCTATATGGCATTTAGAATTTTTTTTACAAATGGATAATGAAATGAGTATTGAGGTTCTATGACGTATTAAGAATATAAACCTCTTTAAATATATGTACAGTTTACCAAAGTACGATTAAGAATAAAAATAAATTAAATGTTATTTATTACTAATAAATAAAACAATGATACCTATGTATTTCTTTTTTTGCGACCCTTACCAAGTGCCACGAAATTTGAACGTTGATACCGATGTTTAGTTATAGCAAATCCGCTAATCGCTTTACTTTAAGTTCACACATTTGGATCGAAATACATAACAACACAACAACCTACATACTCGTAGATATACCTATAGTCTGGCAAATGAAATTTGTGAATGTAAAAGTAAGTATACACTATTAACTTCTAACGGTAACAATTATATTTATTTATTTTATTTATGTAGCCTGTTGCTAAACTCTTACTTATTAAAAAAGGTCATCGATCTTTGCGTTGTTAAATAATGCCTTATATTAGCTTTAGAGCGCGTTAGGGGTGGGGAAATATGAGGCAAGTGAGACTGTGTAACAGGTTCGTTTGAAACTGTCTTAACACTGGCACCTGACTGACCTACTTCCGCTTTATCAACCGCCGATTCTGTGGAAGAGCCGACCGCAGGCCCTTGGCTCTTTGAGACCATTGTCTCCTGGCACGTCATTGCCGTCTGGCATGCCACCAGCTGACGCCGATTGCGCCGATACCTACGACCTTGGCTATCAGCCACTACGAATGATCGCGGCTCAGGTGCGCTGCCTACAACCGTAACCGATTTTTTATTACTGCCATCAATGAGTGTCGCCCTTTGTCCGGGCAATAAAGGCGATAATAATTTAGCAGATCGATCGTAATGTTTTTTAGTGTTCTCTTTCTGTAGTAACATTGTTTGATAGTTTTGTTTATTATCAACGCGTTCATGCAATAGTTCAGTTTTTATCGGCAACTTTGTTTGTAACCGCCTACCCATTAAAATTTGCGCCGCTGAATCTAAGTTGTACCTCGGAGTTGATCTATAATTGAGTAGACTCAAATAAAATCCTTCTCCCGCGACTTGGCACTTTTTTATCATGTTTTTAATAGTTTGAACCGTTCGTACGTTCACTTTTGCCATTAGACTGAGCGTAACGCGGGGAAGATGTCACATGTTGTACTTCCCAATCTAACAGGAAGTTTTTAAACTCACGAGAACTGTATGCGGGTCCGTTGTCGGTCACCAACTCCGACGAAATACCGTGCCGGGAAAATTATTCCTTCATAAAATTTATAACTAGTTTGCTAGTTATATTGTTGAGCATGCCTACCTCAACATAGTTACAAAAATAGTCTACTAAGACTATATAGTGTTTCTTTCTGTACTCAAAAATATCAGAAGCCAGTTTCGACCAAGGCAATTCCGGCACCGAATGCTGCAATAGGGGCTCGCGGCGCGGCGTCGGCGCATGCAGTGCGCACGACGCGCATGCGCGCACGCGTCGTTCCACGTCGGCAGACATGCCCGGCCAAAACATTACTTCTCGCGCACGCCGCTTACATCTATCTATACCTAGATGCCCTTCATGCACCTTAATCAGCATTTCGTCGCGTAGGGTGCGAGGAATGTAGACACAATTATTTTTAAATATCAAACCGTCTATGTATTGCAACGACTCGCGATACGGCCAAAATTTATTAACGCAATCCCTAACATCCCACCTGTATCTAGGCCAGCCGTTGGAAATATACTGTATTAGATTTTTACTTTCGTTGTCTCTTGCGGTATGTTCTTTAATTATGTTTAGTTTTTTACTACTGACCTGTACGTTTTCAATCAAGAAACAGGTTTGTACCTCGACCTCATCCGTGATTCGATCATGCATCAGTTCTGGTAGCGGTGCGCGTGATAATGTGTCAGCTATGTACATGTACTTACCGGGCGTATACTCGACCTTTAATTCAAATCCTTGAACTCGCATCATCATGCGCTGTAGTCGCGCTGGAACTGCCGACAATGGCTTTTTAAACAGTGGTTCTAAAGGTTTGTGATCAGTCTGCACTGTCACATCTCGACAGCCATAAATATACTGCTTGAACCTCTCCACCGCAACACAAATAGCCAACATCTCCTTCTCTATCTGAGCGTACCGTGTCTGAGTGTCCGTGAGTGTAAGCGAGGCAAACTCCACCGGCCGCCCGCCCTGCAGCAGCACTGCGCCCAACGCAACGCTACTCGCATCTACCGACACTACCACTGGTAACTCCGTTGCATATAATGCCAACACTGGCGCTGATGCTATTTTAGTTTTTAATTGGTCTACAGCATCTGAATGGTTTTTATCCCATACCCATTCAGAATCTTTTTTTAGTAATCCGCGCCATACTGCAACCGAATCCGAGTAGTTCTGTATAAACTTTGATAAATAGTTTACTGCAAGAAATCTTTCTAGTCCCTCCCGATCCTCAGGATATGGCATTTCTAAAACTGCACGTACTTTAGAATCATCTGGTCGCATTCCGTTTTCATCAAATTTATGACCCAAATAAACTATTTCTTTAACGCAAAACTTACATTTTTCTTTATTATACTTAATGCCAATTTCACCTGACCTTTGTAACAACCGATCCAGCCGAGCGTCATGTTCCTGTTTTGTGCTACCCCAAACAAGGACATCATCAATGAAACTTTCAACGCCATCTAGATCTTCAAGATATTGCCTTAATTTCTTTTCGCAACCAAAACAATAGCATTAACCCATTCGGTGGGATGTGAAACCTTTCTAATAACGCCAATTTTCTCCATGCGCTGTATTTCAGCAAATAACTTGTCACGCATCCCTAATGGAATTTTTCTCGTTGGGCATACTACCGGTTGCACGTTAACGTCCACTACTATTTTATATTTACCGGGTAATTTACCTAAACCCTCAAAAAGATCAGAGTAATTTTCCATCTGAATAGCGTCAATCCGGCGAACTAAACCTAATGTTACACAACCTCGTAGTCCTAGTATATTTCGACAATTAAAATCAGCAACTAAAAACTTTAACTCATATTGTTTATTTCTGCAAGATAACGGCAACCTGCATATACCTATTACAGGTATATCGTGATCCGTAAATGAATAAGCACGTTTAACAACTGGTTCCAAATCGCTTAGTTTTAAACCTAAGTTTAAATATTCAGACTTCGATATTACATTTAACATCGAGCCAGTGTCTAATTAAAACAACATTCGTTTGTTATTGCAAATTATAAGCTCCAACCATTCATTTGGTAGTTTAGCCTTAGAGAAATAAAACAATTAAAAACGGATTTTATCGCGTGTATTGAGCTTAAATTACATCCCGACGTTTCGAACACTTTACAGCGTTCGTGGTCAACGGGTCGTCCTTAGAGTCCTGTTTAATAATGTCAACATAAAACATACCGTCTTCCTCGTCTGACTCTTCCACCGCTAAATCACACACCTGATCATGAAACACTTTGCGCTCACCACACATTTTTACGAAATGTCCCCTATTGTCACATACGTAACATAATGCATTGTACGCCGGGCAACGTTCGAGGGTCGGCGCGAGGATCCCGGCGCACGCGCGCGCCTGGCGCGTCGCGCCCTGCGCCGGGTGCTCGCGCGGCGCCGTCCGCCGTCGCCGGCGCTCGCGCGCGATCCACCACCACCTCGCGCTGCCGATGCCGCTCCCCACACGGCATCAACTCGAACGTCTTTTGCACCGCCATCGATACAAGAGCTCTCCTCGTGTGAAGTTTCTGCTGCTTGGCAAATCTGTACCGCCTTTGCCAACGTTAAATTGTCCGTACGAAATAGTCTGTCTCGAACAACGTTATTATTTATCCCGCACACAATCATATCTCGAATCAAACTATCCGTTAACGTGCCGAATTCGCACGTCTGACTCAGCACTCGCAACGCGGTGACCCATTGATCAATGTTTTCTCCCTCCTCTTGATTTCGTATAAAAAACTTATACCGGGACACCGTGATATTTGGCTTGGTTCCGAAGTATTCATCGAATTTCTTTAATACCGATTCGATGTCCTCACTTTGTTTCTCAGTTAAAGAAAACGTTGTAAAAACTTCGTAGCCGGCTGGTCCGATGAGGTTGACTAACAAACTGGCCTGGACATCAGCGATATCCTTCCTTACTCCAGAGGCCTTCAAAAACACCATAAGTTGCTTTTCCATTTGCGCCATGCCTCTGCCCGCGTGGCCGGGCCACCGTTCAAAGCCAATTCCGCCGGAGGACGCGCGTGTTCCATTATTTTTACTTTTACAATAAGTACAATAACCAATTAACTTAACACTCGCCGTATACAACACAACTGAACGACAAAAAAAACAGCAAATGTTAAATTAATCGATCCGACCGCTGTCACCATGTAGTAAAACACGCGAGCTAGTTCAACGCTGATTTATTCCAGTACAATGTAGGTAGACATAGTATTCTACAAGTACCCTAAACCTAATATACTACAATATCCTTTGTGCAAATATCCACTATTTTCAACGCTTAAAAAACCGAAAAGATAAAAAAAAACTACGAAACTAATGAACTTGCTTACAAATTTTCACGGAAAGCGGTTGTACAATGTACGTAAGATACCGAATATGCTATCTCGGGCAACTTGTGACTTGACGTTAGGAAAACTGTTCTACTGTCAAACATTGAAACTTTGACCACAAATCAATATTTAAATACTTGTTAAACTGTTATTTTTCAAAGTAATGCAGAAGTCACCTGCAAGTTTTTTCAAGAAGAGTAATTTGCACTTGTCTCATCATGATACAGAAATCAGTCTCAATCTGCTTTTTAGGGTTCCGTACCTCGAAAGGAAAAAACGGAACCCTTATAGGATCACTTTGTTGTCCGTCCGTCTGTCTGTCTGTCTGTCTGTCTGTCTGTCTGTCAAGACCATTTTTCTCAGGAACGCGTGAAGGTATCAAGCTGAAATTTGTATCAAATACTCAAGTCTATTGTCCCTTGAAGCTGTGAAAAAATCAAACTTAAAAGCCAACGCAATCTAAAGATAAAGTCGTTTATGCTGCAAATTTTAGAGTTTTTTGGCACTCGTAAAACCTACGGGGTACTTCCCGTGAACTCAGAAACTTGAAATTTGGCACAAAGCAACGTCATATAGCATAGACGATGGAAAAAGTACAAAAAGTAGACATTTTTAATAAAATCATACAAAAAATATTTTTTTAAACTTTAAACTTACTACCTTTTTCCTCGTAAACGCGTGGAGGTATTCAATTACAATTCATGTCAAATACTCAGGGCTATAGGACCTTTCAGAAGTAACAAAACAAAACTTTGATGTCAACGCAATCAAAAGATATAGCAATTTAGGTCGCATATTTTGAAACTGAGTACTCGCAAGAAACTCAAAACCTAAAGAGTACTTCCCGTAAACTCAGAAACTTGAAACTTGGAACGAAGAAACTTCATATAGCACAGATAAAGGAAAAATTGCGAAAACCGTAAATTTTTAGTTACATCATATAATAAATATTTTAATAATTTTTAAGTTACTACCCCTATATAATGATAATAATAATAATAAATACTCTTTATTGCACACCTCATACAGTTACAAGCACAAATTTTACAATTAGATAAATTTAGGTAGAGGTAACAACAGGCGGTCTTATCGCTAATGAGCGATTTCTTCCAGACAACCTTTGGGTAGTGGAGACTAGAGAAAAACAATAAGCAGTAGGTGGTGCATAGAAACAAAAGAGACGAAATAGATAACACAGCACATTCATATGAATATACATACTTAAATAAATACAAAATAAACATACATATACGTACATATATACATATATAATACACACAATAAGAAACAACAGTATATACCTACAGGTTTGTACGGAACCCTCGGTGCGCGAGTCCGACTCGCACTTGGCCGGTTTTTTTAAATAACATCTGCATTTTATATGCTTTTAACAGTTAACAAAAGCTAACAGATTCAGAAAACCACGAACCACAATCAAGACAAACCCGAACAGAACTTAAAAGCCGTAGAAGGCAAATAAATTGTAGGTACTAGGTACATATTCAATAACAAATGTATCCCAGTTTTCACAAACACATAGCGATTGTATTTACTACAAAACAGAGTCGTAATTCACTTGCAGTTAAACACAATGCAATGCCCTAGTGATGTGGGTTTTCGGGAATGTTCCAAACTTTTTAGTAACAAACTATGAACCCGTTCGTATAAACATAAGATCCGCAAAAAGTAAATGAACGCAATTATAGTAAAAACCAAGGCAATGTGAACTACAAAATAACATATAAAATAACATGTAAAATAACTTAATACTAGTTCAATTTAGGTTTTGTAATTGCATGGCTTCGTTGCGTGCTCCGTGCGTACCCTGGGATCGCCGAAATCAACACACTACAGCCAGAAGTTTAGACTCGTATCCTGCAGCGGCCGCGCATACATACTTAGATACATAGAAAATGTCCATAACACGCTAACAAAGGGTCGTGATAAACACACAAATAAAATGTTTTTACCGGGATACGAAAACATAGGTAGGGTCACTAGTGTCACTACCATCTTACGGAAGCCGTTATAAGTCGAGTGTCTCAGAATACTTACATGAAAATATACATAAAAAATATTGGATGGCGTCAAAAAATATAAGGCGGGCGAAATAAGTGAGTGGTACGAGCGATTGGTTTAAAAATAAATATTTATTAATAAACAGACAGCGTTACAGCTTAAAATTTAAGACAATAGTGATTAGATTAACTTAATTACTATCTTATATACTAAAATAAATGGTTGGTCAGCAGACTTAGCAGTGACGTGCTTAGGCTAGCTGACAAATCTAATTGGGGTGGGTTCACTGCACTTAACTCCTCCCTCCCCAAGAGAGGAATTATCTGAAGGTGACGATGAAGCCTTCAGAGAAATCCGTTTTAAAAGGAATCTTTTATATAATCTATAACAAAAGAAGCATATTATTATGATTATTATACATATGTAAAGAAATAAAGTGCCTAAACTTATTCTATCACTGACAATGAAGTTGTCCGGTTGGTCGTCACTTATGTCATTAACACTGTGAAGAATGTCTTTGATTTCGCTGAAATCCACGCCTCGGAGGTCCCTCTGCTTGGCTGTGCCGTCGATCTTAGGCTCGGAGTTATTAAAAAGGTTCCTTGTAGGACTTGTTTGTGTATCTCGTTATAACAGCTTTCTGTAACAATTGTGTTTTTACGGGTATAAAGTAACCACGTTTCTTCGAAGATTCGTAGTATTCGTATTTCTTCAATTTGTACTATGTTCTGTTGGCAGGCGGTGTAATTGTTCTTTAGTTGCATAAGTTGTTCTATACAAGTCTCTCCCGGGTACTGTTCCACGGCGTCCTCGCTGCAAAGGAATCTGTCCTCTTCAATTTGTTCGCAGGGGCTTCGGAGTGACCTGTATTTCAATCTATTCACCAGTAGGTATGGGTATTGTGGGATGATGATACGGGTAGTATTTTTAGAAGGGTTAAAAATAGGGATAGGGATGATCTTGTAATACGTATACGTGTTGTAATCGATTAGTGGTATCTCTAAAATAAATACTAATAATGAGTCATTAACAAAAGACTTAACTATAATGTTACGTTCTAATTTAACTAAATTATCCATAGAAAATGGGTATAACAGATGTTCATGATTATTTTCAAGATATCAAATAACTCGGTTGAATTAAAAATGGATTGATGTAAAGTGTGGAGTTTGCTAAATGCAATTGCTGACTCTAAATCTTGTATGACGCTATAAATGGTTCGAAAGTTATTAAGAATTTGATACATGCTATTTAATACAGGGACGGAATTGGATAACTTATTTTAATTTTGAATTAAAGTTTCAATTTGCGAAGTTTTGTAATGTAAATGATTAATGTTGTAATTCATGGTGTCTGATATGTTAACAAATTTATCGAAAGCTTTCTGCATTAAAGATGTTTTCTGTTCAATTGAATGTTCCTTGCGTTTTAATTTACTTATTTCGTCGTTATATTTTAAGGCGTCGTTATTGTCTAAATTACCTGAAATTATTTTTATTAAAGACCCTAACGGGTTTAAAATTCCTCGTTTAATTCATCAGCAAGTATGATGGTAGAATTTGATGTAACCTATCTCTAGTTAATTCTATAAATGATTCTATATGTAGATTAATTCCTAAAAGTTCCCTTCTTAAGTCTGTATGTTTATTTGCTATATCTTTTAACCTAACATATTCTCTAAAATTACTTTCGATTTGCGTCTTAATAGACCCCAAATCTATTGTTTTAAATATAGTCCACTTATTAATCTTCACCACTGCTGGTCCCATCTTCATCGGAGCTATCCCTGGATTTCGCTCGAGATTCTGGATTCTTAGGCTGGATCCTGGGGCGACTAGGGCCAGCAGCATCGTCAAGCGCCATCTGTGGAGGCCGTTTGACATTTTTCAGTGCTACTTTGGTTTTCCTTTTGTTCAGTAAGACTGGTACAATATTTTTTTTCGGTTCTCCTATGACTTGTGCTTTTTCATATCTTGGTAATTCTTTTGCCTTTCTTGTTCTAGTATTCTTCATAAATATTTCGTCACCTGTCTTAATGGCAGGAGGCTCTTCCCCACCCTTCTTAGCTCTTACTTTAATCTTGTTTTCTAACAACCTATCTGCTATATAACCATACAGAACTGTTAGTCTCTTTCTATGATCCTGTAATAATTTTTGTAAGAGTGTGTGTTCCTTATTAATATCAAAGGCATTACTTATGTCAGTTTGTCCAAAGACTACCTCAAATGGTGTGCAATTTGTAGCTGAATGAATCGTATTGTTATATGCCATGATGGCGTATGTCATCACTGATGATGCATCTAAGTCGTTTTTATCATACTTAGCCAGACGATATATTTCTATTATTGTGGAATGAAATCTTTCGACAATCCCCATAGAATTAGGATTGTTTGGAGTGCCGATATGCATTTCTATTTTATAAAGTGTCATAAATTCTTTAATGAGTTCGTTCTTAAATTCGGCTCCCGAATCGCTGTTAACCTTATTAGGTATCCCATACATGCTGAAATATTTGATTAATGCCCTAACTACTTCAGGGGTACTCCTATTCGGGATCCCTATCGCTTGTCCTAACTTACTGAAGGCGTCTACAACCGTTAGGTAATATTTTCCTTCTATGAATAACAAATCCATAAATACTTCCTGAAAAGGGGCGTGTTGTGTCTGTGTAAGTTGTATTGGGGGCTTAATAGGTTTCCTTTCGTATTTCATATTTTTACACTGTTCGCAGCTGTTAATATAAGCTTCCTTCATATTTGTCCAGAAGTAGTTTCTTTTTATCTTTGCTAGGGTTTCTCTAATACCTCTGTGGCAAGTCTTACCTTCATGGTATTTGGATATCATTTGATCATCTTCGTCTTCGGTTAGGTTTACAACTCGTTCTGTGCATTCTATTATTTTCAGTGTGTTTTTCTTAAAGATGCTGGTAACAACTCTAGCGAATGTTTTGCGGAATGTGTGGTCTTCGAAGTATATGAAATACTTATTTTTTGGATTAACATATTCCTTAAGAAATTGTCTAACTAACTTCTCGTTTCCTAAAGGCATGTGAACCTGAATAGTGTTTTGTTTTTTGCTACTAATGTCTAATACGCTTATTTCATCTTTCAACCACGTAAATATTAATATTTGTCTCGGTTTTGTGTCTATTGCCTCATTGAGTATTGGGATGCTTTCGTGTTCCCTGTTAGATATCGAATGTGCGGTAATTCCGTCATCAGAATCTGAAATTTCTATAATGTCTTCTTGCAGTTCTGACCTCGGTTCGCTAGCGTCACTTTCTGACGTCCTGTCCTCGCCTGATTCTGCTCTTGCTTCGTCTTCTTCTGAGCCCAAGGCTTCTGCCGCTGCGTCGTTTAAGAACTTATCGATGTCGAATTCATCTTCATTTTCTTGGTCTAAATTGACCTTCATGGATACCTCATCTCCTCCTAACATGTTTGTATCTACCGCATCTACTTCGGGGCTTATTTTTATTCATGATAGCGCGTCTGCGTGTGTATTTTGCAGTCCTTTTTTGTATTTTATCTCGAAGTCATATTCTTCTGAACGCAATCTCCAGTTGGTCGATTTACTATTTGGTTCTTTTAGGGAATAGAGCCAAGCTAAAGGTCTGTGGTCTGTATAGATTGTAAACTTGTTACCGTACAGGTAGGGTCTGAAATGTTTAACGGCCCACACCACGGCTAAAAGCTCTCTCTCTATTGTGCTGTATCTACTCTCCGTGTCAGATAGGGTGCGACTGGCGTAGGCAACCGGTTTATCGCTGCCCACCGACCCCTGAGAAAGAACCGCACCTATGGCACAATTAGACGCATCGGTTGTTAAAATGAACTCCTTGCTGAAATCAGGATATTGTAGTAATGGTGCGTTTGTAAGAAGTTTCTTGCACGTTTCAAAACATTCTTTGTACTCATCGGTTATAATTATTTTAGTCTTTTTTCTTAAACACGTCGTCATTGGTTTCGTGATTCTGGCAAAGTCTCTAATAAACTTTCTGTAGTACCCTAATAATCCTAAAAAGCTCTTGATTTCTGTGGTTGTCCTTGGTATCGGATAGTTTAAAATAGCATCAATTTTATCCGTATTTGGTTTCAATCCATCCCGTGTGATGGTTTGTCCTAAGTAAAGCACTTCTTTACGAAGAAAGTGTGATTTATCAAGCTGTAATTTAAGATTAGTTTCCCGGAATCGTTCAAAAACAGCTCGAAGTTTTTGTGCATGTTCCTGCAGACTCTTGGAAAATATGATAACGTCGTCTAAGTACACTAGGCAATGTAAGCCTTGCAGCCCTTTCAGTACGTTGTTCATAGCCCTCTGAAAAGTAGCAGGTGCCGTTTTTAACCCGAACGGCATTCTATTGAACTCAAAGTGTCCAAATGGGGTGGAAAATTCAGTTTTTTCTCTATCTTCTTCATGTACTTCGATCTGGTGATATCCGCTGGCCAGATCTAATGTAGTGAAGTACATACTTTTTCCTAGCATGTCAAAAAGATCGTTGATATTGGGTAAAGGGTACTTATCATCTGCTGTTATTTCGTTTAGACGTCTGTAGTCGACGACCATTCTCCATTTCCTCACACCTGACGCGTCCATCTTCTTTGGCACTAGGTGTACAGGAGCACTCCACGGAGAATGTGATTCTCGTACAACATTATCTTTCAACATCTTATCCACTTGCTTCCTTATCTCTGCTGTCTGACAAGGTGGTAATCTGTATGCTTTAATGTAAATCGGATCTTCATTTTTTGTGCGTATCCTATGCTTCACCTGATTCGTAAATGACAGGGGAATATCTTCGCAATAGAATATATCCTTGTATTCCCTGCAGATGTTTTCAATGACTTTTCTTTCTTCGTCATTCATGTCATCAAACCTAAGTTTCTTTAAATTATCCGTAAGTGTACTATCCAGATTGTCACTAGTGTTATCGTGAAAATTAAGATTTGTTTCTAATCCTTCCCAATTTTCTACCTTAAATGGTGCTGTTACCACCATTTCTTGCTCTGTATCAGTGGTATTCTGGATTACGGTATAAGCAAACCCGTTTCTACATGATACTAAGGCACTGGGCATTCTAATCCCTTCGAGAAACGTCTTCTCATTTAAAATTGCTTCCCCGTTTAATAAATCTACTGGTATTTTTACCAGTACCACACCAGTTCACAACGAGGAGGTAAGATATATGATTGCCTTGGAGTTTTATGAATAAATGGTATCTGAGTGTCCATTGTATACAAGGTGCGTGTTTTCCAATCCAAATTTGCTTCTAATTGTAACAGTATGTCACTTCCTAATAAACCATCATATCTATCATCTACACTATACACGTAAAATTTATGTTTTTCATTGGTGCAAAAGATTCTTGGCATGGTAATATATAAAACTTCATTATGTCTACTCGATGCGTGGGTACTGATAATTTCAAATCGCTCTTGACGTTTAAAGTTTCTGAAGTATTTATTAGCTATTCCCGGACTCATAAACGATCTAGTACTACCAGTTCAATCATAAATACGGCATTCAATTCGGGTATTTTAATGTATGGCAAGTTACGATCTTTATTGTAGTTTAAAATTATCTGTTCCCAAACCTCGAGGCCCTAATGAAAAATTTTTCTAAAGTCTCTTCAGAAGATTCGCCCAAGTACGGCCCTAGCTCCCTCAACTGCGAGTCGTCATAATAACGCTCGTTATTGTCCGTGTAATTAATTCTACGTGAGCCTACAGTACGCATAGTTACATCGGTGTTTGAACCCGATACCGCTGGCGTAGCATTGTTTTGCCATGTGCGCGGCGCGTTATCCGTGTTTTGCTGGCGATGCGTTTGGGGGTTATTTGACTGTTGTCCCCGATAATCGTTACGAAAGTTATTTGATTGATTACTATTAATAGGCCTAGAATTTCTAAATTGCATGGAGTTATTATACACATTCGGATTTTGATTATATGTCGCACCACTTGTTCCTGGTGCATAGGGTTGCCTTTGCGAATTGTTCTGCCTGGGGGTGTTAAAATTACCATAACTATTACTCGAGCCTTGCCTCGAAGTTCTATTGACTGGTGCCGAATTCATATCGGAAGCAGCTTGATAATTCTGATCTTCTAACACGATTTCCATGGCTTTTTCCAAGGTTGTAACACTTCGCATACGCACCCATCTATTTAGGTACATTGGTAAATTGGACAGAAACACCTTAAATGCAGTATGATCATAAATATTACGCTTGGATAACCTTACGTGAGGTTCAGTGTTCGTTTCCGTGACCTTTGCTAACAGATCGTTTCTAGTTTGTTGAATCCTTTTAAATAATTCTTCATAACTTCCTCCCCGATTTATTTTAAGACTTTCTAATTCTTTTGCTAAGCAATCCTCCGTTCTACGATCCCCAAAATGTAAAGACAGCACCTCCTTTAATTCGTCCCAGTCCTCTATTCATTCCCGGGATCCAACAAGATCTGCCGCCTCTCCTTCTAATCTACTAGTAATTAAATGAAATAGGTATGTCATCTGACCTACATTACCGTCGCCTCTATAGTTAGTTAATATATATTCACATTTTTTCAAAAATGTCCCTAACTTCCTAGGGTTTCCCGAAAATAACGGAATAAATTTTATCATTTCCGCGGATACATGTTGAACTCCCTCCATTTTAATGTATACACCACAAAATCTCTCACAAAAATAAATATTCCCGTGTTCTACAAGTAATTGCTAACCTATTAATGTAGTGACGAAATTTGATCGACCTACACAATCGTGCCTGCGTAGAATATGATACACAAACACGTAAATGTATTACAAGAGTGGATAAATAAAGGAAAACTGTATAAAGGAGGGTGAAAAGATTTACTCACAGATCCGTAGTTACTCCCATTCGCTCCTGTAGGATGACTGCTTGTCTTGAACTCTGCCGTTGCTCGTCCCGTTGCTCGTGGTTGCACTTATTAAATTTGTTTGGTTCGATGTCCCGTTGAAGCGTTGAAACGCAAGATGAACTGATGAATCACCGACGGAACCCCTAAGCCAGCTGCGCCAAATAAGTGAGTGGTACGAGCGATTGGTTTAAAAATAAATATTTATTAATAAACAGACAGCGTTACAGCTTAAAATTTAAGACAATAGTGATTAGATTAACTTAATTACTATCTTATATACTAAAATAAATGGTTGGTCAGCAGACTTAGCAGTGACGTGCTTAGGCTAGCTGACAAATCTAATTGGGGTGGGTTCACTGCACTTAACTGGCGCGGCACGCGGAGCGACGTACGTACATCGGTGAGCGCGAGTGTATGTTCACTGACTATACCGTGACGCCGGCGGCTCCCGGCGCGTAGGTATCAAACCGAAGCCGCGCGGGAGAGTTTCATAGGCCTGGTTCTGTAGACAAGATGACAATCGTTTGCAGAAAACGAAACGAAACGCTACACGCTCTCGCTCACTCTTCCATATTAGTGCGATAGAGAAACTGATAGCGTTTCGAATCGTTTTCTGCAAACGATTGTCATCTTGGCTAAGCCCCCTGGTTATGTAGTGGAGTACGGGAACGGTAAAATTGCCCTGAAAAAAACATAACTCACAAGTCCGATTTTTTTTGGTATCAGCAAGAGTACACTGAGCACTGATGGCGAAAACTTTTTTCTAACTGTTTTTGAGGTCGCTGTAGGTATTAAAAATTAATTTGTTAGCGACATTTATAAGTTTAACAATAGATAATAGTTAAATAGTTGATATTTCTTTTCATTAGATTATCGTATTTAACTATATGAATGTCCCCTGACATTTACTAATAGATTTATCGATAGCCATTTTTAAAACAAATAAAAAACATATACTTCCTCCAAAAGATAATTAAAGCGTTATATGGCAACTGAAATCTATTAAAAACTATCGAAGGCAAGTAATGGGTTTGATTTATAACACATTATTCAATCGCTTAAATTTTAATGAACAATTGAATTTTAAAAGCGTTCTAATAGGCATAAAAGATAATCTCGAAATTTTCAAGTCAACGCGTTGTGTTCATTATCATTTTACTAAAACTTGCACCAAAATTATAACTAATCCATCAATCGCTCCCAGGTTTTTTACTTATCAGTTCTTAACTTAATTCAAACGCGCGGAGATTATGGCAGCCGTCATGGTGCTAGCGGCGGGACCAATCATTACGCGCACGCGACGTTGCCTGTTCGCCGTGCGCCGTTGCCCGGCCGCTGCGCTGTTTCCATGGTAAACCAGTAGGTACGCGAATATTGTATCTGGACGTTTGGTTTAGTTTAGGGCACAGAGTAAATAATAGTACTGCCCAGAATGCGAACGATTTTGAGCTTAGATAACGATGTAATTTTTTAGTTGGAGAGTATAATATAAAGGTATTACAACAGGTCAGTGATTTATTTCATTTTTATACGTAAAAAGGCGTTCCCGTATGTACCTAATAGTCATATTGTCACTTCTTCTTTCATGACACGTTCTTTTTTTCTCTTATGCATGTACTCGAGTATGATGTCAAAGAGTAACACATTGCTGGCTTAGGTATAAAATGTAAAAAACTGGTATTTTTGAAGTTGCGATATTTCAATCCCTCTGGGTTATAAGATAAGTGACTTTGAAACTATATATTTACATTTATAATGATTTGGTGAAACCAAATAAGAATGTGAAGGAAAAAAACAGTCAATACACCTAATAGCAGAATAAAACATTCCCACCTGCTCCCATATGGCTTTTTATGTGCGAGGAGTTGGAAAGTTTTTTTGCCCCTTCCTATATTCATATGGAGGGAAATATTCCCATCGGTTCCCAGCGGGCACAGATGGAAATAGGTGTATTTTCATCCGTTCCTGGCGGGTACAGACGTCGAACGAGAGGAGACATTCGCATGTGCGCTTGCCTTGATGAAGGTCATGCGCGGTGGGGACAGATAATAAATCTAATACGGGAATAAAAAATTCCCACCTGCTCCCACATGACTATCCATGTGGGAGTAGATGGAAAGTTTATATTGCCTCCTACTATTTTTACATGAAGGGAACTATTCCCATCGGTCCCTAGCGGGCACATATGGGAATAGCTACCTATGTTCTCATCCGTTCCCGGCGAGTACTGACGTCGAACGAGAGGAGTTGTTCCCATCTCATCTATGCCCGCCTTGGTCATGCGAGGCCGGGGCAGATGGGGATACATCTAATAACGGAATAAAACATTTTCACCTGCTCCCATATGGCTTTTTATGTGCGAGGAGATGGAAAGTTTTTTTTACCCCTTCCTATATACATATGGAGGGAAATATTTCCATCGGTTCCCAGCGGGCACAGATGGAAACATGATTATGTAACATTTTAAACAAAGATATTAGTTAAAGCCATGGCGCGTAGTTATGGTGTCCGAGAGGCAACCAGATGGCTAGCGGTATTTGAGCTCTAGAAGTGTTGTGGAACCGCCCTGTGCTACCCAAACTGACCCAACTTGTACTTTGTTCCCCCCCCCCCTCTTATTTTTTCCCGGTTTCCAACACTGACGGATTGATCGACTGACCAGGCCAGGGTGAATGGCAATTTGCATGCTTGGTCGAAGACCCGCTGTTTCAATCGGTTGCCTCGCGATAATAAAAAAATTATGTACCCCCCTCTATTTCCGCTCCAGTCCAAGTTGGGTCAGTTCGGGTTGCACAGGGCGGTTCCTCGCTTTAGGAGCTTAAATACCGCGAGCCATCCGGTTGCCGCGCGGTCACTGAAACTACGCGTCATTGCTCTGAATATACTGTAATGAAAGAAATTTTGCTTTATATAATAATTTCCTGTAAATTCTAATGATTTGTTTAGTTTTATTTACCATGCAAATTTGAATGTTAAAATTAGTCAATTTAATTTAGTTTTTAGGGTTCCGTACCTCGATAGGAAAAAACGGAACCCTTATAGGATTGTTGTCCGTCTGTCTGTCTGTCTGTCTGTCTGTCTGTCTGTCTGTCTGTCTGTCTGTCTGTCAATACCATTTTTCTCAGGAACGCGTGGAGGTATCAAGCTGAAATTTATATCAAATACTCAGGCATATTGTCCCTTGGAGCTGTAAAAAAATCAAACTTAAAAGCCAACGCAATCAAAAGATACAGTCGTTTATGCTGCAAATTTTAGAGTTTCGGCACTCGCAAAACCTATGGGGTACTTCCCGTGAACTCAGAAACTTAAAATTTGCCTCGAAACAACATCATATAGCATAGACAATGGAAAAATTACAAAAAGTAGACATTTTTAGTAAAATCATACAAAAATATGTATATTTTTTTAAATTTTAAACTTACTACCTTTTCCCTCGTAAACGCGTGAATGTATTAAATTGAAATTCATGTCAAATACTCAGGGCTATAGGACCTTTCAGATGTAGCAAAACCAAACTTTTATATCAACGCAATCAAAAGAAATAGCAATTTAAGTCGCATATTTTAAAACTGAGTACTCGCAAGAAACTCAAAACCTAAAGGGTACTTCCCGTAAACTCAGAAACTTGAAACTTGGCACGAAGAAACTTCATATAGCACAGACAAAGGAAAAATTCTTCTTATTCGTGTAAAGGGATCAAATTTCTTAAGGTTAAACTTTTGATTGCCAATATTTTGCCAAGGAAAAATTACGAAAAGTAGACATTTTTAGTAAAATCATACAAAAAACATTTTTTTTAAATTTTAAACTTACTATATTTTTCCTCGTAAACGCGTAGAGGTATTAAATTGAAATTCATATCAAATACTCAGGTCTATAATACCTTTAAGTTGTAAAGGTTTGTACGGAACCCTCGGTGCGCGAGTCCGACTCGCACTTGGCCGGTTTTTTTCTATTGTTTTAATTTTGCAATTAACTGTTTTATATAACATTATCATTGTAACCTACCATCTGTGGAAGAGCAGTATCTCTTGATGCAAATATCAAAAATATTTATATTAACGAGATACTAGCTCAGCTACTGTAAGTTACACAATAAATTATCTTATTTATTATTTTTAACTAAACAAACCACTCGAAGTTATGTAATATCTAAAGGAAGTCATTAGTTAATGAACGATAACAACTTTGCATATTTATTTGTTTGACCAAGTCATTTACAACTGGCGTAGTCAGTAGCAGAAGTAGCTTAGTGGGTGTGGTGTTCAAAATTACGTTCACTCGCTCTTATTCTCTTAACAATAAAGTAGTGTCAAGAAATTTTTGAACACCTCCCCGCCAAGTTACTTCTGCTGCTGACTGTACAAATTATGGAACATCTTAAGTAACGGCATCAATTAACGATTACAGTCTTTCATGTTTATTTAGTTGAACTAGTCAATCCACTGGAATAAGTTATTTAATTTAAACATCTAACCAAAGACATTCATTAATAAACGACAACAGCCTTTCAATGTAACTTTTCCCATCTGTGCCCACCGTGGACCGAAGCGAACAGTTTGTTTTCCATCTGTGCCTAACCCACGTGACCACAGGCGGAGACAGGTGAGAATATATTTAACAACAACATCAATAAACGATAAGACTTACAATTTACTTCTTTAAACTTGTCGATCCACTACTGGGATAAGTAATGTAATATTCATATCGTATATGAAAGCTATTTGAATACACAACACCACAGACAGCTATTTGAATTCGGCACAAAATGTAAATATACATGTCCATGTAAAATTCAATAATTAACCAGAAAATGCACTTATCTTCGACATTTTGTTTTGTCTGAGAGGATCATCGCCATCGCGGTTGAGCGGTAAGAGTCAAACACAAACAAAGACAGTGACACGGTGCGTCGTGATTGGTGGACCCGCTCACGCTGCCTGCGCACAAGGCTCCCGCGCCAATCTGCATGCGTTCAAATTACGAATTGAACTGATAAGTTCATAAAACTTACAGCGATTGATAAATTCGTTATTTCTTTTTAATAAACATTACTTGAAAATTTCGGAGACTTCTTTTATGGTCAAGACAACGCTTTTAAAATTCAAATTCCGTAATAAAATCAATCTATTGATGAATCTATTATAATTTAAACTTGATAGTTACTTTCAATACAATGCAGTCATCATAAAACACTTGAAAAATATTTTTGTGGAAATATGTTTTTTTTTTACGTTTTACATTATACTGAATTAAGCTGTTGAAAAATACGTTATTAAATGACAGCCGATGTTCAAACGGTCAAATACTATTATGTCATGAAGAAAAATGCAATTTGTATAATCTTACCTTGAATTAAGAAGGCCTGTTAACAAATACCTACTTTATACCTAAATCTACACCAAAATCCGATATATTTTTTTATAAGGAGTAGTTCTCAGAGTATTCTAACCGAATACAAAAAATTTACCACTTGTGAGTTATCGAAGCTGATTTTGTTCGCGTACTATACTAATGGAGGTAGGAAGCGCCAAAGCGATCTATAATAAGTCTTGTTATATTGAACAAGTAAATCGCGAGTTCTAAGTTTAGTTAAGTTACTTTTTAGGAGATTTTCCTAGAATATTCCTTAAACGGGAACATTTCCACCGCACGTTCCTAGACACAATGCAGATATTTCGCTTGCACGCGGTCCGCTCCCGTTACGTTACATATTTGTTTCGTTACCGATAAAATATTTACAACGATTCCTTTAAAAGATTTCGTGTATTTGCGAAAGTGTACCGTGCTCACTCGTACGTCGAAGTCAAATATATGTTTACAATTATGCACCTTACTCTATGGTAATAAGGTTGAAAAGTGTTAACATATATTTGCCGTTTACTGTACTGGTACTGTTAAAAAACGGAGTTGATTTATTGTTTGTAAGTTCAAACGGATTTTGAATATTTACGGATGAGTGAATTTGCGTGGATTTGGAGCTACATGATACGATACCTTTCAACTGTCTTTGGATGTTTATTTATTTGAAATCTATTAAGCTTTGTTAGGGTTTGAAATTAATACACGAACTATTTGAGAGTTAGCCTCTGATAGTCAATGAACATATTAATTGTCTTTTGGTTGACCGATAGAAAATGATTTTTTATCATTTTTTTTACATAAAACGGCCTCCTAGCCCAGTCGGTAGTGACCCTGCCTACGAAGCAGGAGGTCCCGGGTTCGAATCCTGGTCAGGGCATTTATTTGTGTGTTTATCACAGATATTTATTTGTTCCTGAGTTATGGCTGTTTTCTATGTATTTAAGTATTTATTCATATTTATCTATTATTTATATAGTCGTCTACTACCCATAACACAAGCCTTATTGAGCTTACTGTGGGCCTAGATCGATTTGTGTAAGATTCTCCTATAATATTTATTATTGTGCAACAAAGTTTAAATAAATGACATCGAGCTCAATATTGAACGTTAGTATGTGAATCTTTAAGAATTATGAATATATTTTTAAAAAGTATACGACAAAATAACACCCAGCTAATGAATTAAATTTACCGGAAAATACCTTTGCAATTCAAAGTCTACAGATTCGACAAAACGAAGTTGAAATTTTTAACGTCTTATAAGTGGACGTAGCCGCAAAAGGAAGCTACATAATATGAGGACTATAATAGTATTTTATACAATCGTGACATAATTAAGAGCTTTTCAGTCGAGTACCGTGTTTAGGCCACGAAGCTTGCTCAGTGGCCTAAGTAAGGTACGAGATTGAAAAGCTTGGTTATGTCACTATTGTATACAATATTTTTTCTACGAGTGTTCAATATAGGCAAGCCGGTAAGAATAGAGTTCGACGAAAGTCCTGCTGCCTCTCCTCTCTCCTCTCCTCTATACAATTGAGTAAGTTCTATCTCCCGGTGGATTGTGCCGGCGGTCGGGAAGGAGGACACGGGCGGTCGGGAAGGACAACAGTGTTACAATATTGTATAAAAATCCTTTGTACCGTCGTTGGCGATGCTACAAAATGCGACCATAAAAGCTCTATCGGAAAGTATGCGCTAGTAGTTCGGTCTACACAATCTCAATTCAAGCATTACAGTCGACGAGTAGAAAAATAATATTTGGGCCAGACTTAGGCCTCAAAAATATCTTAGACTGTGGCTGTCTATATTATTTATAGTCTCTGACTATAGTATTTCTTAATCTTAGTAGAATGTAAACAATTAGTATTTAGAACTACTTGTTCAGGTGTCGCCGTTGACGTCTCTGGGAGGGCATCACAAAGTAAAATCTTTATGAAACAGAGAATACATGAATGGGGATCAGAGGGGTGCTGGTTGTTAGGTAATTCAAATTGTTCTTGTGGCTTCCGGGAAAAAGGCTATAAAGATTCTTTGTCGACATAATTTACTTCCGTGACAGAGGTGTTTTATTAAGGGTGTAAATTCAAAGCTTTGAAAATTTTGTGATGTATCGTATGAAATCATTGTTATTTTGACAAAAACGGGACTTGATCGCGTACACTTACTTTTATTATTTTCCTGTAACTTTCGAGCGTGTCATAAGTGTCATAACGCTCGTGGTCGCAGGCAGACTGACGAGGAATTGTATCAGCATCTCCTAGATGCGCGGGTTTTTCGAACTACCCGCAGTTGGTCTCGATTATGCACATTTACGCTAGGGTTGTCACTTTGCCTACACACAACACTCACGAAATCTGGTGGTTTGGAAATGGAAGTATTTTCACGCTTACATTTGCTGATCACTGGATTCCACGAAGACACGCTCACGCGTTACGGCACGCTCGAAACGTCAGGAAAATAATAAAAGTAAATGAACGCGATTAAGTCCCGCTTTTGTCAAAATAATAAGTGAAAATCGTGTAAGTTGAAATCATTGTTGTCATGGTCTAAGAGCTGGCCACGTCAGATATGACACAATAATGAGAGCGATGAAACCTGTCTAGTTAGACTGCTTTACCATCCTTATTGTTAGATCCGGGCATCTGGCAGCTTTTAATGGGTGGAGGTTAGAGTGACAGACCAACAAAGTTTTCAAGTTGGCAAAAAGTAATACCAAAATAGGTAAAAACTGCCAAAGTTGAGTCATTTATAGAGGACAGGGTCTATATTTTAACATTAGATTAAAAACCATTGTCTATTATTTCGGAAAAAAGAACAGTAGGCGACTAACTAGAAATTGCATTATACATCATTTGGCACTACTTTCCCCCGACAGAAACTTTTGGATATGATATAATCTAATTAATTACATAATTTACCATAATATTGCATCAAACCCAGAACTCTAGGATTTGTTTTCTTCAAGTTATTTGCATTCTTTGACATCCACCACTTTACAGCTGCCAGATGTCCGCATCTAAAGATAAGCTTGGTATAGCGAACTAACTAGAGGGGTTTCGTTGCTCTCATTATTGTGTCATATCTGACGTGGCCAGCTCTCCGTCTATCAGGATTATCATGTTTCGCCTTAATGTCATATTTTTAGCAAGAAACTTAGCAGAAACGCGTTCAGAGTAAGTAATTAATTTTATTTGTTTACCGGGAAGGTATTTTTGTTTATATAGAGCCTTAATTCAACTCGTATTTACATAATCGATTCAACTTATCACCTTACTACCGTTGTCAGCCTACTCTGCAACCTAATCACAAGAGTTGACGGGGCTTTAACAAAAGCGACTGCTATTGACCCTCCATCTCAGAAGACAAACTAGGCCTTGTAGGGAAATTGTATCCAGCTTCCTCACGATGTTTTCCTTGACCAAATACGGCTGTACGTAAAATAGTTCCGACAAACTCAGTGATACAGTCGCCATCAAATATATCGGAGCGGCCAAGGTACTCAATAATATCTGAACATGCACTTCATCGTCTTGGCAATTGAAGCATTGTTCAGATGTTTGTGACCTTGATCGCTCCGATATATCTGATGGCGACTATACTAGCCAGGGTTTGAACCGGAGATCTCCGGATTCAAAGTCAGACGTCTTACCGCCAGATTACCTACCAATGCTTTTGCTATAGTACGGTCGAGTTCTGAAATGAAACGATTGATTGATTGTCGATACGATTTCTTCACAAAAATATGTATACACGAACTTATTGTTATGGGGTTAAAGTCGTGTACACATATTATTGCCCAAAACCTTGTATAGATATTGGAGAACTCTAAAGCTTTTATTTAGGTTTTTTGGTAATTCAACTATGCACAGATTTGCTAGAAATTTCGAAACTGAGCTTATAAAATATCGAACTTTATAAGACGTTTTGTTTCAATAATTGTAAACACCGAATTACTTTTTACAAAGTCCGTTGAACTGTTAAATTAAAACAACCCTCTTTTAACCTTCAGCGTTAAAAACACTTATAATTATCATAATTGTGTTTTTTTTAATCTTTTGAATAAGTAAGAGCATGACAAGAAGCACGTCAACCTTGCTGCTGGTAACATGGTATTAACTGTATAATCTGTCTCCATTGTAGCCGTTTTTCCCGATGCGCTTACCGCATATGAGGACTAATGAGGAAAGGGTTGGCAGATGTCTTTTCACCTTATTGGTGCGTTCAAGAATAAGAATGAATGAATTAATGAATAAATGCTTTATTGCTCACCTCAAAAAAAACTGCACAGTAGTAAAAAAAATACATGATAATAACGTAATGAATATGTGACGTTTTCAAGTCATAGGTTTGTCGGTTGTTAATAGAGTTTTTACTATTTAATTTTTTACTAGCGACTCGCGCCGGATTTGCACGGGACTTTTTTGTAGACCGTTTGAAGGTGTACAATACTGTAGTACATTATTTTGATCTATCTCGTAGGGTTCAGCCAGCGTCTGCAATGTAAGCGCAAAAAAGTGTTTGTTTACGACATCACAATTGAAACCTCTAAAATTATCAGTGTTTCTCTAATATATTATGCATGTATTATACATATAAACCTTCCTCTTGGATCACTCTGTCTATTAAAAAAACCCGTATCGAAATGCGTAGTTTTAACGAGCTAAGCATACATAGGGACAGACAGCGGAAAGCGACTTTTTTGTACTAGTAATGATGATGATGATGTTAGTTAACGTCTTATTAACAACCGACAATGATGTGTACCTTTGATTGCAAACGTCGCATATTATCATTTCATCCAGTGTTTATGACATGTCTCAAACGCGCACGGACATATGAAGCACGAAAAACTATTTATTTTTTAAGAGCGCATGAAAGCTAACGTTTTCACCTCTGTAGCTAAATGTCAAATACAGGAAGGAGAAGCTTCTGTACTTGAACTATTACTATTAATTATTCTGTGGTATTAACCTGTCAGTATAATGGGATGTTAGTAGCTAATATTCGGAACCAACCTAGAGGGAAAACTAGGCCTTATTGGGATTAGGTCCATATATCACGATGTTTTCCTTAACTGAAAACAGACTTATAAATATTCAATGATATTATGTACATTTGTACGTTCCGTAAAACTCAATTGTACGAACCGGGGTTTGAACCTGAGTCCTCCGGATTGAAAGTCGGATGTCTTACTTTATGTTTTTAAAAATTTGTTCCGCGTTAACATTAGTAAGTTTTTTTGATCTTCATGAAATTTGTTGGGGTTGTAGCGTCTGCTATCCTACTCATATACGAACTCTCAAATTATGTTATGTCTATAACATTTATAACTAACGGGCTCATAATTGTCGGTATCGGGATGTATTCAGCGGTGCGACGAAATCATGCAGTGCGCCACGAGTGGCCGTGTGGCCATACGATCACAAAAGCACTGTTTTTCAAGCCTGGCAAAGTTAGGTATGAAGGAAATGTTTTTTTTTTATGGAGGATAGTGATGATACGGTTTACGGTGGAGCACGCTTACCTATGAGATAACTATTTACTCTCGCTTTGAAGAGACCCAAATTGTACTCAAGTGGAAAGACAGACTCGGGCAGGCCGTTCCACTCCTTGGCAGTTTGCATAAGTAATGTAGAAGCGGAACGCTTCGGGCGTGTATGTGGAATACCTACCATGAAGCGATGCCGGAGTGCCGATCAGATTGTCTGGTAGTGCGATGGTAAAATAGGGACGGAGGAATAAGGTTGTGCTGTTCCTCGGCACACTCTCCGAAATGTATCCTATAACAGATGGATAGGCTGGCAACCCTGCAACGATGCTCCAGACTTTGAAGACGAGCATTCGTCAGATCGTCATCATTGATGATTATCTTGGCCCTCCTCTCGACTGACTCGAGCGCCTCAAGCTGGTATCTATCTAAATCAGTCTTTACAGCTCCCGTCTCTCGACATAAGCCTCCTCTCCATTCTTCCACATCTATCGATCCATTACCATTTGCATCCAGTTCTCGCCTGTATATTGACAGACGTCGTCATGTCATCTCATGGGTGGTTTGCTAAGACCTCAGGTTAGCGGGTTTCCAATCAAGGGTACGTCTCGTCCAGCGACTATTGTTCATCTTGGCAATGTGCTCTGCCCATCTCCACTTTCTATGTTCAATGTTTTCGACCACGTACTGAAGTTTTGTGACTTGTCTGATCCACTCATTCCTTTTTACGGTATCTTTAGCAAGGT
Source organism: Pammene aurita (assembly GCA_947086415.1). Lineage (NCBI taxonomy): Eukaryota > Metazoa > Arthropoda > Insecta > Lepidoptera > Tortricidae > Pammene > Pammene aurita. The sequence continues at coordinate 4,378,678 of OX352296.1, forward strand.
AATACTCTAAAAACTTATCTCATCCTACCAGCCCGTAACTTCCCGAATTAATAGCCCCCTAGCAAGACGTGGGCGGTCTCACTTTTAATTAAGCCAGATAGTTTTTTACCGATCGATCCCCGGCTTCCTCGCTTTTTGCCCAGCATCCATTCTAATTATGATTTTGTTGAAGTTCTGGATTTTATGGAATCTTGAAGTTGGTTATTTAATATTTATACTACAAAAGTTTAGCGCTGAGAATATTGAATATTAAGTGATTAAATGGACAGGTAATTTAAAGCTAAACCTTATAATCATTTGATTTTAATATATCAAAGAGTTTTCTTTTGCTATAAGAAAAACATAATGAAATGCTTGCATAATTCTTTTAAGTATATTTTTCTACTCGTCGACTGTAATGCTCGAATTAAGACTTTGTAGAATGAACTATATCGCCGACGTAGTCTTAAACATTTCATACAATATTGTAATACGTTCGGGGAGGAGAAACACGTCCTACTCTCCGATGCCATCAAAATCCACCGGGAGATTGAGGTTACTAAATTGTAGAGAGGTAGTAGGTTGAAACGACTTCGTTAAACTTAATTCTTACCTATTTAGAACACTCGTAGAAAAAAAACTGTGTGAGATAATTAAGCTTTACGGTACGGTACTCGACTGAAAAGCTCTTTATTATGTCACGATTGTATAAAATACTATTCATATATTTTAATAGAGTTTAAATGTGTTCCATTATTTTTCCCGATCAGATATTTTTATGTGGTGACAACTTAAGTATTTGTTGTTTTTTGGGTTACCTCTATAGAAAAAATTGTATATACAATTCATCCCGACAATTATAGCAAAGAAAAAACAATCTGTACATTCTAAATTTACAATTATAGCTTCATTGCTTTTTTAATCAGTTAGCTTCTAAGACTATTCCACGCACAGTTTGACCTACCACAGATTACGTAAATTTGGACAAACCACAGATTAAAATAGACGAAACAGATGGGCCACATCAAACGGCAGGAAACCGCAAGTTGAGCTACGATGCTCTTTCGTATGTAAACATTGGGCAACTTACGCTTCATTCTTTAATGTATGTGTGTATGTTTGTATGCGTACATCCAAAATAATCTCTTCTTCTTCTGAGTAGGTCCCTTGACTTACCTAATCATCTCTCATAATATGGTTAGATATTGAAAAACCACCCTGTATTGAAAATAAATTCTTCTTGTACTCCAGTTAACATGAAAATTGTTGTACCGTTATGGATCTGTGTCTATAACGTACTAAAAACGTAATATTTTATAGACCCAATACAGCTTGATATCAATCTCTTGAACCTTGCCTGACTAATCGATTGAGCCCAATCACGAGGGGTCTACTCTAAAGAGTTCTATTATCTACCATCTGACCCCATTATCAGATAAGCTCAAGGACAACAAATTGAGTATTGTATTTTCATCAAAATTTCATATCGATACGGCTAGAAGAAGAAAAACGACTTGCAAAATTTTATTAGCGTAAAATGGGGTTAGTAGGGATTGCGTGGAGAGTTGGGTTATGAATGGGGAGAGAAGGGATGCCAGGGGGGTGAGATGGTTTTTAAAGGCTACTGCTACCAAAATAATGTATTCGTATTACAAATGGAGTTATAGTGATATGAATTCATAAGAAAAATCGATCCAACAATGTTCCAAAATCACCTTTGTATGAAATCCCATCTCACCCCAACTACGAAGTACTACGGGGTGAGGAGAGATTTTGTGTTTATTGGTAAAGTTATGAAATGGAACTACCCAAAATCATAACTAAACTAAAATACAAACGTCCGGAACATTTATCATATATACCATTTATTTATTTATATAAACTTTATTGCACAAAAGAAACCTTATCATACAAAAGGCGGACTTAATGCCATAAGGCAGTCTCTATCAATCAACCTTAAGGCGAAGCAGAGAGATTGTGGGTGGGACCATTTAGTTTACATATGTAAAAATAAAATGTTATCGAGTCTTGAATGTCAGTTTTCTCCCTACTCACCCCATTTTACGGTACATCAAAAAAGAGCACGATTTGCCCCGGATTTCCAAGACAGCACAAAGTGAGTTTCCATTTTATACTTCATTGTTCACAGCTTAATAAATATCTCCAACCCGACATTTTCTTTTCTATAATAAAAACTATGACGTCACAAATTTGCAGCTTGTTTCCGCTGCCCGACGAGATTTTCTCATTTCCCTCCGCATTTTCCTAGTAAATAAATCTATTTTATTTCAGTCCGTGGTTGAATTTAGTTCGGTTTTTTTATGTTTTTTAACCTTAATGGCAAAAGAGGGGTTTTACATATTTAAATTGTGTAGCCATGCGTCAGTCTGTGGCATTTTAACTCCCAAACGGTTAGTTCGATTTCAGTGAGGTTTCCTTGACTCGAAAGTCTGTCGAGGAGGTTAGTGGCTAGTTTTTACATCAGAAGGCAGCGCTTGTTATAATTAAATAAGGATTTTTAATTTTAAATTCAAGCTAAGTACCTAGGTATGTAAATAATTCTCACAACCGCAGCACGTTGCGTAGGTGCACTGCTTTAGTATGTTGAGAATATTCTATTATTAGTCCGTAAGCCAGGAACAAATTTCGTTGGTCATCGCGTCCCAGGCAATAACTTTTGAAGTTGTTTTGGGTGAGCTATAATAAAGCCTCATTAAGGTCAGCTGCCCCTCCGTTGGTGGGTTGAGGTACGGCTGCCATTTAATAACTTTAATACAATGGTCATTGCGTCCCGATTTAAACTTGAACTGATGATAGTTTATGTCCTATTATAAATATAAAAAATCATCAGTCGGCTGTATCGCAGTGAAGAGACCGTCACGGTCTGGTCACGTGAATATACGGTCTTCAGGGAATAGGGGACAGTTTTTCAAGTTTGTAATAGCATAATTATCATCTGCCAAATTTTCAACAGGGACCCGATGACCGTTTTTTTTAAAGTGATTAAACTCAACACAACTCAACAACGGACCGGCAGATAACCTTCACGAGGTTTCATTATATCGCCGTTAATCACTTTACAAGTTATCGCCTGGGACGCAATTTGTCATGAAATTTGTTCCTGGCTTACAGTCCATATCTTCTTTAATTAATTGAATCAGGCGTTACTTTGCAGACTTTGTTTGTTTTGTTGTTAATCTTCTTTAATACTTACTAAAAAACGGCAGGGAACAAAAAGTTAAAATATTTTTTATTTTAACTTTGTCGTACCTACGTAGCAAAATAATTTTAAAACTTGAATCTTATAAAAGCACCTCTTTATCATACAATACAGTACAATACAATATTCTTTATTGCACCACACAAAGAAAAAGAAGTACAGAAACAGATTTAACAAAGTAAATAATGGTAACAACAGGCGGTCTTATCGCTATTAAGCGATCTCTACCAGACAACCTTATACAATTTTTATTTGGCATGTATTTAACCAGGCTGCTAAATAATTGAATTTGGGTAGCTTTAAAAAATAAATGTGTACCAAAATTATTAGGTTGGCGACTAATTTGGGGCCGTACATTATTTCAATATGGGCTGTTTTTTAATGTCTTAATAGCCATTGTTTAACTATAGGTAGGTATCAAATAATTATATTGAAAACTGAATTTATAACTGGGAAGCATTTTAAGAAGCCTTTTTTTAATCGAAAACGATTACCTATTAAATTAAAAATGAGGTATTTTTAAAATATTTAGGAAGCAATTAAAGTGAATTACATATTCAATATTAGTAAAACGGGCAACTTTACACGAGCTGTAATTATAAGATAAAATGGATTCTTAAAAAGTTACTAGGGTCTATGAATATTCGTAGGTAAGTATTTATAGTCAGATATCTAGAACCAAAATTCATATGCCACATATGATTTAGAAAAAAATAAAGGTGCCTTTTGTATAGTATTATCAAAATACCAACCTAGTTAATAGAGCATAATGAATGGTGCCTTTTGTGTAGGTATTACCTAAATACCTACCTACCTAGTGAATAGAGAATATGAAGGGTCCGTTTTGTGTAGGAATTACCTAAATATCTACCTATATTTCGTTTTTAGGGTTCCGTAGTCAACTAGGAACCCTTATAGTTTCGCCATGTATGTCCGTCCGTCCGCGGATAATCTCAGTGACCGTTAGCACTAGAAAGCTGAAAGGAGATCGTCAATTTTTGTTAGGTGATCTGGCCCAGATTATTTAGGACCGTTTAGGAATGGTTCTAACCTTTGAAGAATCGTCATAATTTCTAGATCAGGATGGTGGTAAAAATATTGCGAAATCTAATGGGAAAATTGAAAAATCATGCATTTAAAACTTGAATATGACAAGGACAATATTTGAAAGCGTGCTTGCCTATGATTTATATATTAATGTAAAAAAGTACCGATTTTTTAAAGATAATGTACAAAAGCGGACTTGAAAACAAAACGGGAATCATGACGAAATAATAAAAAGTCATATTTTGATCGTATTTATAGTTCCTCTATTTCGGTAAACAAAGACGGCTGTCGTTGATACTATTAACTGAACATTCCTAACACCTATTGCGAAGGGATAAGGTTTACCACCGTTAAGTGCGATAGCACTAGTATCTGGCATTGCAATATTGAAAAAAAGATGCGTTTCGTTATCGAAGGAGCATGATATTATGCCATTATGAAAGCCACTTTTAATATTCAAACTCCGATCAAAACTGCAAAAATACGCATTTTCAATCTTTAGGCGTTTTAATACAGTCAATTTCTAATTTAAACTTTCGTATTCGTAGGCTTCGATACTATTTTAATATTACAATGTTCTAACTTACCGAACAGTATCAAAACGCAGATTATGTAACGGTATACATTGACAGTGTCAAACCAAAAAACAATCCCGTTTCAGGCCAGGGTGAAGATAAACTTTATGTCAATGCCATAAAGACGTTAACGACTTGTCTTGCTGTATTTTAATCGCGGAAAAATCAACATAATGTTTATTTATTTAGTATTTCTAATTCCCGTTTCATTTATTTGCAATATTTTGTCTACTTTAGTAATAAAATGAGTATTTATTTTACATTGCAGTACAAACTGTATACGGTTTTTATCAGGGGGCCCAGAATTGACGATCTCCTTTGGTACTAATATGTATATCAATCACGCCGACAAAGTGGTAAAATAAAAAGTGGAAAAAATGTTTTATTAGGGTACCTCCCCTATACGTAAAGTAGGGAGTGATTTTTTTTTTTCATTTTAACCCTAACGTGTGATATATTGTTGGATAGGTATTTAAAAATGGGTATGGGTTTAGTAAAATCATTTTTTGATAATGTAAATATTTTCGGAAATAATCGCTCCAGAAGTAAAAAAAAATGTGTCCCCCCCCCCTCTAACTTTTGAACCATAAGTTTTAAAAACATGAAAAAAATTACAAAAGTAAAACTTTATAAAAACTTTCTAGGAAAATTATTTTGAACTTGATAGGTTGAATAGTTTATGAAAAAAAATTACAAAATAATTTCTGAACTAAGTTTGTAATTTAACCTATCTAGAAACAAGCATAGTATAGCAAACTAACTAGAGGGGTTTCGTTGCTCTCATTATTGTGTCATATCTGGCGTGGCCAGCTCTCCGTCTATAACCGCGTTTCATACCGTATCGCGATGTTGCGATTTTTCATTCAATTATTCCGGAATTTACGACCCTGCGTCCAGCTATTAAGTTTAAAACATGGCTCTAACATGCCATGTTTAGTGTTGCGGTTGTTTTTAATGTAACTGTGTTGTATGTAGCTAATTATTTAGATTAAAAAGAAAAGAAAGAAATGCAAAATAGAGTTTGGATATGATAGTTGCGGTAAAAAAATATCTAAGTATTTTTAGGGTTCCGTAGTCAACTAGGAACCCTTATAGTTTCGCCATGTCTGCCCGTCCGTCCGTCCGTCCGTCCGTCCGTCCGCGGATAATCTCAGTGACCGTTAGCACTAGAAAGCTGAAATTTGGTACTAATATGTATATCAATCACGCCGACAAAGTGGTAAAATAAAAAGTGGATTTTTTTTTTATTAGGGTACCTCCCCTATACGTAAAGTAGGGAGTGATTTTTTTTTTTTCATTTTAACCCTAACGTGTGATATATTGTTGGATAGGTATTTAAAAATGGGTATGGGTTTAGTAAAATCATTTTTTGATAATGTAAATATTTTCGGAAATAATCGCTCCAGAAGTAAAAAAAAATGTGTCCCCCCCCCCCTCTAACTTTTGAACCATAAGTTTTAAAAACATGAAAAAAATTACAAAAGTAAAACTTTATAAAAACTTTCTAGGAAAATTATTTTGAACTTGATAGGTTGAATAGTTTTTGAAAAAAAAAATACAAAATAATTTCTGAACTAAGTTTGTAATTTAACCGTATAAGCAGCTGTTTATTGTACCTATAATTTCTACAAAATTACAATGAAATGACGTGCTTTCAAATAAAGTTGACGGACGGAAAACTACACTGAGCGTGGCCCGACACGCTCTTGGCCGGTTTTTTTTTTGAGATTAGAAAAATCGTGCGATTGTCCTAGTTTTGCCTCCTAGGGCTGAAAAAAAGATACATAGGCGAAATGGATCGTTAATGTTCTATTGTGAAAAAAGAAGAGGTATAGTCGCCTACCTTACTTCTACACTGCTTCTTAAGTTTTAAAGGAAAAGAAAAAAACATATTGCAGTTTATAATAATCAATACCTGTTGTTAATTGACATTTAAATAAAACAAGTTGTATAATGTAATGTCGTAGCGTTTCTACTAAAAAATAAATGGTTAAAATATTCAATGAAATTATTCGATTATACCTAGATAGTAGTCATCTTGCCATACGTTGGCTAAACATGTGATACAAAATGACATCAATCATGACATCTATACTTATGTATTTTACCATGTTTAAGCAAATAAATGATTTCTATTTCTATTTCATGTGCCTACCTTTTGGAAGTAGGTATTACCTAAAGCTCAAGTGCTCAATGTATTATTCAAAATACTTAATAAAGAGAGGGAAAACTGCATACTATGGGTTCCATACAGATCAACATTTTTATTATATATTTTTGTTAGCAATTTTTTTATGACAAATGCACTGAACTTTAACTTTTGATCAAAGTTGAGCTCCTTGTTCCTTTGCTCGTCTTCGCACCTAAATCTTCCTAGGCTTATTTAAAAATACAAATTACTCAGAATTTTATTTTTTTAAATATTTATTGCCATGGAAGATTCATGTGGAAAACGACCATTACCTAACCAACATACATACCGGTCCCGCAGACAAAAAAAATGTATACCACGACGGTGGCAAACAAGCATACGGCCCGCCTGATGGTTACTAACAAGGACCCTATGGCTTGCAAAACATTTTATTTAATTTTCTTAATTACCCCCTCAAAGCACCAGGGGACATACAACCTACAAAATTTCAACTCAACCGATCTAGCATTTCGGAACAAATAGACATTGTGACAAGACAGAGTAGTACATGTCATGCTTCCTTTTAAACCATTTTGGTACGGAACCTTAAAAATATTCCAGTTTCCTGAAATTCTAGTGCTCCCGTAATTAAAATGATACCAGCAATTGATACCCAAAAAATGGTTAATTAGGTAGAAACAAATAGCTGGCAACAAATATTTAAACCAAGCCTGCTTTGAATAATAGATGCCAAGTAAATATTTTTGTTGCCAACCTATTATTTTAAGTTCCAGGTTAATTTTTTGGTCAGCTATATATTGCTGCCGTTTTTCAATAATATGATGCCACATGTTTGAGGCTTATAAAAAAATATTGTCGCTAAAATATTAATTCACGGCCAATTTATATTATTATATGCCTTAGAAAAGTTGCCGATTCATGTTTTAGATACCCGGAAAATTATAAGCCTTTTTATTTCTTTTAAATTTTTTTTATAAGTAGGTATAATATGTTTTTTTTAAGATGTCGGAATTGTAGGTAAAGTAAAAGTAAGTAAAATTTAGTAAAAATACGATATCTTAAAAAATTACTACTATACGTATAAATTAGAGTAAAATTTTATTTTTAGAGTAATATTTTACAATAGCTAACCTCTCTTATAGGACCGTGTCAAATTGGGACCTCAAGCCGATAATATAGGTAAATTCTCAACTGAAACGTTTCGTCTCGAAGCGTGGGTTCGAGTGATTTGGATAACGTGCGTTTTGTTCTGATATGCCAATTTTCTTGAATATATTTCTTCCCGACCACGCCAGAGTGCGGAAAACCAGTTCAATGGAGGATTTATTTACGGTTTTTATATTTGGAAAAATAGATTACCTGTTTTCCAGAAAAAATATACTATTACTCGTAGACACAAAAAATATAGCACTTTCAGAATTCTTAATGTCTAATCTCTACATGCTCATACAAAAAAATAAAGGTGATATATTATTGGCCGGCTCTGTAGTTAGTCAGATAGTCACAACTTCTTACTGCCCCTTGACGCATTTTCGTCGTTTGGACTTCCTTTTATGTGTAAAAAAGTAAAAAAATTAATAATTATCATTTATTTACATATTATGAATTACTACTTAATGCCCTGTCTTCTTCTTCTAATTGTTATAACAGTTCTTTCACTTTTCAGCTTACTAGACTCTGGAACAATTTATCCCTACACTTAAGGCCCCAATATAACCTAAAAGAAATAACTGAACTACTAAAAGCTTCGTGTGTTAGAAAGATAATCATTTTGTGTTAAAATTTGCTTTTACAGCGTTAAAATACAATATAATGGTAAATTGAAAAACGCCAGCGAGAATAAAACAGTAAGTACCTCTTTTATCTTATAGCAGAATTTTAATATGACACTGAATGGAAGCACTTTTTATATTACTGGAGTATGTCTAAAAAAACTAGTAGAAACATAATAAACATGAAACTTTAAGGAAGAACTCCAGATTTGATGTGATTATGATAAATTTAATTTTTGGATCAACTCCAAGTTAACAATCAGAATCAGGATGCGTAACTCGCATACAAAGTAGAGTTGGATAAATAGTGCTGTGATTTTAATTGTGTTTACAATTTTACGGATTTTTTATCAGTGTCAGTTAAAAATCTGAACTTAGCGTCATTAGCTTTAAAGGACCATGGGCAAAATGTCCCCACCCACCAACAGAAACGAAACATGTCTCATTTAGTAGATCGTGTCAACCGGATGATTTTTTACTATGACGAGGATCACCATATGTATGGGGTTTTTCTTGGAAAACCGTATTTTGTTTTCATATATATTTTGTTAAATTCTTTGAAAGTTACAAGTAGAAGGTTACAGAAACATTATATTACTAGCAATAATAAACAACAACATTTCTTTAAAAAAAATACAGACGATTTGAGAACCTCCTTTTATTTTTGAAGTTGGTTAAAAAAAAGGAAAACAAAAATTCGCTTATAGAGCTATATATTATTAGATCTACAATACTACTTAACATATGATACATATTATCAGTGTTAACTTAAAATTATTAATATTTTTAGCCAAAACTCTTAAAGAAAATTGAAGATGTCTGTCCTAATTATATGTATGTGAAGTATATATATATATAAACAAAATACGGTTTTCCAAGAAAACCCCATACAAAGGGCAATCCTTGTCATAATAACAAATCATCAGGTTGCCAAGATCTATTAAATGAGACATGTTTCGTTTCTGTTGGTGGGTGGGGACAGTGCCCATACAAATTTGCCCATTGTCCTTTATGATATACATTACTTTAATTTTAATTTATTTCGCTTGATTTCCAACCTACTACATTGATTCATATATAATTGGACTAGGAAATATTATATTCGTTTGTCTTGGTGTAGTTGTTTCCAGCTGTTTCCATTTTGAACGATTGGTAGCAATGGTCATACAATTTCTGCCGGCTGCCTTCACTATGTCATCAACCCACCTTGTCTTGGGTTTTCCTGATCGTCTCTTGCCCAGAGGGCCCAGCCATTTTGTTGTTTGCTGTGTCCACCTTCTGCCGGTGTACCTTGCAACATGTCCTGCCCATCTCCATTAAAACAGACATAAGTAATGTATGCAAGAGATGGACATACGTTACTTATGTCTGTTTTAATAATCGCCTTTGTACCTATATCTCTTCATATTTCATGTCAAGTATAAAATACACACAATTATAAAATACAAACACATAAATCACTAAAAACTATACCTTAAAAATATAAATAAAGCGTAAATTTATACACTTATTCTAAATATTAAACACCTCACCGAAATCCCCCACTTCAGGCATAGGCATCTCTTAATATTAAAAATATAATATCACATATTTTATGTTCAATATAGTGCTGTTACTACTACTACTTCTATACTACATATTACAGATTAAATCAGAAGGTGGATTATAAGGCTATTTTCTAGTAGGCTCTAGAAGATGTAGATAAACGGACGAGAATTCCAAAATGATCTCGACACGTCTTTGTTGTCTTAACAACATAGTCTGCCAAGGTAATTGTAACACATTGTGCTGCTGAGTGAACAAAGAGCGAATAAACTAGGATAAATCTACATTACTTTGTATCCTACAGTACCTATATTACAAAGAATGGTTAAATTACAACCCTTTAATAAAAACACAATACTATTTCACTTCACACGTACACACAATTACACATTATTATTAACATCACACGAAAACAAAAAAACAAAAGCCTCACGAGGAAAAGTCCGGCGATACACCAAATGTCCCGCGATTAATAATCCCGCCAGCCGCATTAATCTTGCCGTTAACTATGTCTTATTCCGTCCATTTTTTCATTTAATTAATCGTACGAGGCTGGGAGTTGTGACAAAAACCGGGGTTTTTTGGGGGTGGTTGAGTTAGGCCGAAATACAGTCAGCGAGAGAAATATCTAGCTATAGCGCGAGAGAAATATATTTAAATGAAATATCAAGGATAAACAATATAATATTTACCTTAAATTTACAGTTACTTTTTGACTTGAACAGAAATAGTATCATTCGATTGATAATAAACTGTATGACAACTTTAAGTAAAACGCCATTGTTTACGGCTAATTCTATGCATTAACCCCTTTTACTAGGTATAGGTACATGCAGAAAAACTATGTAAAAAAGCACTCAAAGAAAAGTAAGTATTACCTAATTTTATAAATGAGATCACACTTCAAAATGCATTTTTGATATTTTGGAATGGTTAGGGAATAGTTTTGTACGAATTGCTTTAATTATCAATACTATCATTTATGTGGTAAAATACAATATTCATTTATTGTGCTATCGTACGCAAACATGACAATCGCCGGCGGTCTACTGGCTTCAATGACATTGTAACAGTTTGTCGATCAGGTCACGTGTCCGTCTTACGAATTTTTAATCTGACGAATCTGTCGGTCACGTGACCTGTCGCGAGGTTAATATTTTTTCCCCATCACAAAAAGTGCACAGCGCCGCTAAAAAAGTTTTCACTTCAAAAATGTATAGCCTTATTCATTCATTCATTCATTCATTCAGAATGTACATATCTGCAGGTACAATATCGCATTTCAACGCAAAATAGAAAAATTTCGCCGCATTTAATATCAATCGCCTAGTCAAAAGACTTCCTCCGGATAAATTGCACCAAATAATAAAACTTGGCCAAAGACCTTTGGCCTCGCAAAATGTGCTGATATTTTGTAGAAAAAGATTGAGCTTAGCAAACGGTTATCCTGACCCATAACCGTTGAGCACACACCGCTGTATACTCTTGTTATTAGACCACTTACTGTAAAACTCGGGGTTTAGACCACGAATAATTGCTTTTAGAAAATGTTCACACAGCTTGGGATAGACGTTATTTTGTATTAGATGAAATTGGGGTTTCCAGACGCTTGTAAAACTGAGACTTTACAACAAGCTGATTAAGACGTGCGGGAAACGGAATGTACAGAGTAGGTATATTTATTATGAACCGACTTCAAGATTTCGAAGGAGGAGGTTATCAATTCGTCGGAATCTTTGTTTATGCTATTTTTTTTTTATGTATGTTCACCGATTATTCGAAGACGGCTGGACCGATTTGGAAGATTCTTTTTTTGTTTGAAAGCGTATACTTCACAGTTGGTCCCATTGTAACCATGTCAGGATCTGATGATGGGATCCTGGAGAAATCGAGGGAACTCTTCAACTATTATAGGCATACCTATGGTGATTTGAGTATTTTTACAGCAAATCGAGCATTTGGTGTTGGAATGGTGGATGATTAGTGAAGTCGGTTCTTTTTTTGTTTAAAATTATTTTTAATATACGGTAGGTAATAAATCTTTAAAAAATTGAACGTATGCAAGCTGTAACAAAAATGCTGGTGATCCTTTTAAGGGCATAATTGGTAGCATATTCTAATTATGAAAATTAAAAAAAAAATTCTCGCGAAAAGAAATTGGCTTTGTATGGAGCGTTGCCCGGCTAGGACGCCGTGTCCCATACAAAAAAAAATATTTTTCGCGCCCCAAAAAATTTTTTTTCCTATTTTTTCTTAGTCGTAATACGATACCAATTGTACCCTTAAACGGATTACCACTATTTTTGTTACACTCTGTATAGTCCTTCAAAACTGTATAATAAATTTATTCAAAAATTAACATTTTCGAATTTAATTTCGCTTTCGAAATATATTATCGTTTTCTCGAAAAGAAGTTACTTCGCAATACTGCCAAATTCGGGTTACCCAAAGGCATTATAGTAGTTTATGCAACAGTTGTATAAGAGGGGTCAAAAAAGGTGAGTGGCGTGGCGTTAAGAAAAACGCCACGAACATTTTTTTTACCTACTTATACGACGTTGCATACAATACTTTTTCTACGAATACACTTACTTTTACATAAAATGCGAAATTGAAAACTTCATGGATATCGCAGTTATTTTGTCAACACAATCATTTAAGTTTTACCTTTTTAAACACTATTTTTCAATAATACTAACATTACTAACACAAATACACACCGTCGTTAGTTGATCAATTATTAAAGACCTAAACCTAAATTACTTTCAAAGTTTGCAATTTGCCCCAACAAACAAACGGGAAACGTAAAAAATTACGAAGTAGGTCTGTCGTTGTTTTAATTTTTTTCTTTTTTAAAGTTTTTTTTTCTAAAAACGCTGCGTTTATTTAGGTTTCTTAGGTTGGCAGTAATTTATTTTATATTAATAGTCGTGTTTGCACGCGATTACGCGATACTATTTTGGCGCTTTTATAGAACAAGTGTTATTTTGGGGAATAAACTAGATAGACTTTTCATCGAGTGTATTATCTATGTTCTTATAAAGTTGTTGACGAATGTATAAATGACAGATAAAAGTACAGGAGTAGAAAAACATTTTAATCAAAGACCGGCTTCGATTTCATTACGCTAGATTACATTTGATTTGTGTAAACCACAGACTACAAAGACACCGCAATATGAAGCGTTTACAAACAGCGCGAGGTCACCACACAAAGATAAAATTTTACCTGTAAAATGCTACTTAGTAGCACGACTGGGTGACATCCTGAACCATTTTATACTACAACCGTCCAGATTCACATCTACACCTAAATTTTGTAAATATCTTTTATCTACGCGAGTACTGTTCGTAAGCAATGGACGTAGCAATGCTTCTTTTCTGGAACGGTATAAGACTAATATTTTCAACCGACTTCAAGATTTCCAAGGAGGAGGTTATTCAGGTTATCAATTCGTCGGGATCTTTTTGTTTTTGCAATTTTTTTTATGTATGTTTACCGATTATTCGAAGACGGACTGATTTCAAAAATTCTTTTATTTTTTGAAAGAGTATACTTCACAGTTGGTCCCATTGTAACCAAGTCAGGATCTGATGATGGGATCCTGGAGAAATCGAGGGAACTCTTCAACTATTATAGGCACACCTATAGTGATTTGAGTATTTTTTATAGCAGCTCGAGCATTTCCTTTTGGAAAGGTGGAGGCTAAGTGAAGTCGGTTCTTTTTTGTTTAAAATTTTTAGTCTACAAACTGTCAAATCACACGGAATTGTATTGTACACACTAATAATATTAGTCTAACACCGTTCGACGAATGGACCTGAAATAAGTAGTCATGCTTCCATGCTAAATTAGTACCTACTGGAGCGCCAATGTGTGGCACTCGCGACCTGTCTAAATGCTCCATCTAGTAGTTGAGGTAGTCTGTGGTGTAATAAAACACTCCGGGCAATCCTCGTAAACTTTTCGGTTTTTATTGTTAATACTTTCTGACTTTAAAGGGCAAATGTTAATCATGTAGATTGGAAAGAGGGTATAACTGTGGAAAAACTCGCATATGTTTACCATTTCGGAGGCAAACAGGCATACAACCCGTCTGATGAACGTCACCGTAGCCTATAAACGCCAATAACTCAAGAAGCACATACAAGCGCGTTACCGACTAAAGTCGAGGTTCATATCTTGATCCCGTAGAGATTTGTTTGTATTTTTCTTGATTTACGAGTATTAAACTTATAAAGTTATAAGATTAAGCCCTTAGGATTTACTGGGATGAACATTAATCATAGTAGTACTAAATGAATTATTAATGAGATTAATCTTTGTTTGAAAAATAATTTACACTTCTTTCAAGTTTAGATATTAATCAGATTAAGCCATAAATCAGACTGAATGATAAACTTTGTTATTTAAGATAATACATTTTTAAACTGTAGTGTATATGTGCAAACTACGATTAAATAATTTAGTAATACTGCGAAATAAAAAAATGTACTACGAAAAGAACTCGCGCTCTGTAATATTTAAAAGCCCTTTTTTTGTATACCAAATGTGCCTAAACTTGGTTTCCTTCTTCATCACATTATACAGTTTATAAATATCTAGACGGCTTATTATAGATCTCGAAAACTGACATTTTGTCATCTGCGTCTTTTCACTTGAAGTGCGATAGAGGAGGTAACGATATTTTGTTTTTCGAGGTTCACGGTAGACCTTAGGTCCGTGACTACAGGTCACCAGTTTCGGTATGTACTTATACTGTGTAACGTAATTTAAGTCCAAAAATATAACAAATACAATACAACAAAGAGACATTTTGTTTTTTGTACAATAAAGAGTTTATGCGTAACCTCACTCGCTTACTTTTCGCTTGTATAATCTCATTAAAGGTAAATGACATTGCTGTTTTACATGTGAGGATTAAAAATACAAGTAAATACATTGTCCTTAAAAAACCGGCCAAGTGCGAGTCGGACTCGCGCACCGAGGGTTCCGTACAAACCTATAACAAGCAAAAGTTGTAGTATGTTTATTACTAATTTCAATTTAATACCTCTACGCGTTTACGAGGAAAAAGGTAGTAGGTTTAAAATTAAAAAAAATATTTTTTATATGATTTTACTAAAAATGTCTACTTTTCGTAATTTTTCCTTTGTCTGTGCTATATGAAGTTTCTTCGTGCCAAGTTTCAAGTTTCTGAGTTTACGGGAAGTACCCTTTAGGTTTTGAGTTTCTTGCGAGTACTCGGTTTCAAAATATGCGACTTAAATTGCTATTTTTTTGATTGCGTTGACATAAAAGTTTGGTTTTGCTACATCTGAAAGGTCCTATAGCCTTGAGTATTTGTGTTCAATTTAATACCTCCACGCGTTTACGAGGGAAAAGGATGTAAGTTTAAAATTAAAAAAAAACCGGCCAAGGGCGAGTCGGACTCGCGCACCGAGGGTTCCGTAGAAACCTGTAGGTATATAAGTAAAAGTTCACCCATTGCATTGACATAAAAAATTGATTTTGTTGTGAATTATTTGATATGAATTTCAGTTTAATACCTCTACGCGTTTACGAGGAAAAAGGTAGTAAGTAAGTTTAAAATTTAAAAAAATATTTTTCGTATGATTTTATTAAAAATGTCTACTTTTCGTAATTTTTCCTTTGTCTGTTCTATATGAAGTTTCTTCGTGCCAAGGTTCAAGTTTCTGAGTTTACGGGAAGTACCGTTTAGGTTTTGAGTTTCATGCGAGTAATCAGTTTCAAAATATGCGACTTAAATTGCTATTTCTTTTGATTGCGTTGACATAAAAGTTTCGTTTTGCTACATCTGAAAGGTCCTATAGCCCTGAGTATGTGACATGAATTTCAATTTAATACCTACACGCGTTGACGAGGAATAAGGTAGTAAGTTTATAATTTAAAAAAATATTTTTTTGTACGATATTACTAAAAATGTCTACTTTTCGTAATTTTTCCTTTGTCTGTGCTATATGACGTTGCTTCGTGCCAAATTTCAAGTTTCTGAGTTCACGGGAAGTACCCCGTAGGTTTTGAGAGTGCCGAAAAACTAAAATTTGCAGCATAAACGACTGTATCTTTTGATTGCGTTGGCTTTTAAGTTTGATTTTTTCACAGCTCCAAGGGACAATAGACCCGAGTATTTGATATAAATTTCAGCTTGTTACCTCCACGCGTTCCTGAGAAAAATGGTCTTGACAGACAGACAGACAGACAGACAGACAGACAGACAGACAGACAGACAGACGGACAACAAAGTGATCCTATAAGGGTTCCGTTTTTTCCTTTTGAGGTACGGAACCCTAAAAAATAACTGTTTTGGATGTTTTTACTAAAAATGTCTACTTTTTGTAATTTTTCCATTGTCTATGCTATATTACGTTGCGTCGTGCCAAATTTCAAGGCTCTGAGTTCACGGGAAGTACCCCGGTTTTGCGAGTGCCGAAAAACTCTAAAATTTGCAGCATAAACGACTGTATCTTTTGATTGCTTTGGCTTTTAAGTTTGATTTTTTTACAGCTTCAAGGGACTATAGATCTGAGTATTTGATATAAATTTCAGCTTGATACCTCCACGCATTCCTGAGAAAAATGGTCTTGACAGATAGACAGACAGACGGACAACAAAGTGATCCTATAAGGGTTCCGTTTTTTCCTTTCGAGGTACGGAACCCTAAAAACACCGAATGAGGTTATATTTTTGACTTGAATTGGATTAAGGAGTATATACGGCACCGTTGCACGTTGGTAATGAAAACTCAAGAACGAAGTACTAAAGGAAAGGTAAATTGTCAGGTGCGGTTTTATATTTAATGGTATTACCGTGACTTAATACATCTATTTTTGATTACATTTACAATCATATTCTTACTTACTATTTTGTTTTCAAACTGCTTTCTATTAATTGTTCCTTTTTCTGTACAGTATCCATTGTTACATACATTTCACATACGGGTCTAATATCTATAAACACAATTATATATCATCCATTCAATATGAACAGCTCAGCTGAATGTTATAATGACTTCTCGACCGCACTTCACCGATCCATTCCATTGCAATTCCATTCACTCAATTGAATGAGCGAGTTGATCGCTCGCGCAAACCAATACACGTAAACACGCTATACCTTTGTTCAGACTATTAGTATTAAGTGTAAGTTCTTCCACAAGCATAAGACTAAGAGGCCCTCCCCCTACAAGATGGTGTGCCCAAATCACTGCACCCATGCAATTAAAACTGCAAGAAGCGATGCGCTTAACGAGGGATAGAAGCTTATGGAGAAACCTGGTCGTCAACAGAAGGACACGATGTCACGATCATCAGCTCTGAGGGAACGACTAGTGATGATGAAGTCCTTCCAAGTGATTCGATTCCAACGGGTACTGAGGCTGCTCCCATGGGCATGGGTGTGAATAGCAAGTTTTACAACGGGCGGTCTATTCACATCCCCTTCCCGCTACTTTCTAGATCCCTTATTCGTCGAGCCTTATAATGTTAAGCTTTCTGGCCAGTAACCGATTGCATGGAGTGAGAACTCGAAGTTTATTTTTCTATGGCCAGGGATGTGCAACGTTTTCCTTTTCTTCTCTCCCCTTCAGCGTGTAAGTGCCTTTCTCTCCCCCAAACCGGTGCTGCAATCTTTTTGATGTAATCCTACTTATAGAG
The DNA here is from genome assembly GCA_947086415.1 of Pammene aurita. Taxonomy (NCBI): domain Eukaryota; kingdom Metazoa; phylum Arthropoda; class Insecta; order Lepidoptera; family Tortricidae; genus Pammene; species Pammene aurita. Next base: position 4,396,644 of record OX352296.1, read on the forward strand.
TTAGATTAGAGGTTTATGATCTGATATATTGGAACGAAGCCTGCTTGCTTGGACGCTTTTGCTATATCTTTAATTACGTTTAAAGGCACAATTGGTACGTACCTATTACATCTACGAAAAAAATATAAAAAAAAACTTCATGCGAAGAAAAATTGGTTTTGTATGGAGCGTCAGCCGGCTAGGATGCCGGTGTCCCATACAAAAAAAAATCGCATAAAAAATATTTTCGGCATACCAATTATGCCCTTCAACGGATTATCACCATTTTTGTTACACCCTGCAGGTAAACATAGATATAGGTTTAACCACAGGTTCTTATAAATGTCTAAAGCCTGACCAGAAATATATGATCATGCGCCATGTTGCGGAATTTCATTGGAACTAATTTCTTACACTGGCAATAATTTTAATGACAGAATGATATGCATGTGTGAGTGCATGTGATAGGCTGTCACTGTTGTCAAGTGTCATTGAGATGGTTTACTTGAATAAAAATAAAGTGTTGAATAGTAAATAATAAACCACAAACAATCCCAAAATTATCCATATTCAAGAGCGAAACATTATAAATAGTGTATATATGTAATAAACTGATGTAGATAAATAATATGCTCGGAAAATGATACAATTTCGCTGTGAAACATTTTCAAATTAACATCAGAGCTGACAGGTAAACAAATCAGTGACAAATCAAGATGTCACTATACCATAAAGAATAACACGCTCTGTGACTGTTGCCATATAAATGAGAATAATAGCGCCCTCTTGACAATAATCAAATATTTCTGGTCAGGCTTTAGTTCATATTGCTCTGATTCAATTGTTTTTGTAATCAAGCAGAATACTGCTGAAACGAATGAGCCTAACGAAATGAACTAATGAGAATAACTTAGGAATGCTGACCGACGTGCCGGATCCGGTAATGAAACTGGGTGTATGGTTTTTTATATATAATGAAAATAAAATATAGTTTATTGAGTACCGTGGTAGAAAGTCTTAAAAATCAATTAATCAAGTCAACTTGGGATCTAGTGGCTTGTAGGCCAATCTCGTTACAGACAGACAAATACCATAGCCTCAGCTGACAGGTTGAGCCACGATGATACATTCAGAGACGCACACACACACACACACTCACATTTTTTTATGCTTAGGCATAGGTATTACCTAACGTTTTTTTTTATGGCCAACCTGGTGTTCATCATAGTTAAGTCATACAGTTACATATCCATTCTCAGCATATAAAATACTAGGTTTTTCCCGTGGCTTCGCCCGCGTACTACCTATAACTAATCGAAAAGGAGGTTCTCAGTCAGACTCGTATGTTTGTATGTACCTAAGTACGTATGAAGGAATGTATGTTTGTCCAAGTTTATCTCGCGTTTGGCTAAACCGATTTAGATGTGGTTTACGGAAAAGTACTTGTTACATTCTGGGGGTTTCAGTGTTCTACGTTTTGGTAAAGGCAGTTCCCTTATTTTTTTTAAGAAATGATTGCTGGATTGTTACGCCGACTTACTTTACTACTTCTAAGAGATTATGATTAATGCATATTTCTACTCTCGAATAGAAGCTTTTCCTCGCGACTTTTCGTCTGCTGTATATCCTTCCCCAGAACTCAAACTATCTCCATACCTAATCATCTATATATGTTCAGCGGTTTTTAATTCCCCATACAAACTTTCAACCCTCTTTTCTCCCCCTAAAGGGTTGACTTTCGGAATAAAAACTATCCTACATTGTTCCCGGGACTCAAACTATCTATGTACTACGTTTAATCTCAATCGTCTGTTCAGAGGTTAAATAATTCGCCATACAAACTACCAACCCCTTTTCTACCCCTTTAGAATTGATTTTCGGGATAAAAACTATCCTTTATTGTTTCCCGGGACTCAAACTATATCCACAACAATTTTTATCTAAATTGGTTCGCGGTTAAAAATTGTCGATAAAAACTTGCAACCCCCATTTAACTCCCTTAAGGATTGATTTTCGAGATAAAAACTGTCGTATGTCGTTTCCTGGGAAACTATCTCTATACCAAGTCACATCTAAATCGGTTCTGCTGTTAATAATTCGCCATAAAACTTTCAACCTCGTTTGCTTTGCACCCCCTTAAGGATTAATTTTCGGGACAAAAACTATTTTGTCCCTTCCCGGGACACAAAATATCTCTATACCAAATTTCAGCTAAATCGACTCAACGTTTTAAATTCCCCATACAAACTTTCAACCCCCATTTCATACTAAGGGTATGAAATGGGGGTTGAAAGTTTGTAGTGTTGATTTTAGGAAAAAAACTATCCTAATCCTTGCACGGGACTTAAAAAATATCTCTATACTAAGATTCATCAAAATCGGTTCAGCTGTTAAAAATTCCCCATACAAACCTCCAATCCCCATTTCACCCCTTAACCTTAAGAGTTGAATTTTGCGATAAAAGCCATTAACGATTTAATATTTCAGCACCCCTAGACCTTATAAGGAACCTACGTGCCAAATTTGGAATCTCTAGAACCAGCGGTTTGGGCTGTACGTTGATATGTCAGTCAGTCAGTCAGTCAGTCAGTCAGTCAGTCAATCAGTCAGTCAGTCAGTCAGTCAGTCAGTCAATCAGTCAGTCAGTCAGTCAGTCAGTCAGTCAGTTTCTTCTTTTATATATTTAGATTGCTGGGCCAAATGAAACTCTGGTACAAACGCGTCAATTTAAATAAACACTTAAAAAAACTCCTTTATCTCTTTAGGTGTTAAAATAACGCGAATAAGATGCATAATACATAATACTCTTATTTTAAAATCGTCTTAAAAAGATGCCGCTCTCGGTAAGCCATTGGACAACCCTAGAGACAAAAATGGCCGCTAAGTGTTTGAAATCCATTATTAATTTACTTTGAGTGTTAATTGCGATTTAAACGTGCTTAAAGAAATCTGTTTTACGAAGATAAATGCCGTTAGGTTAAAGTTTTATACGGCTTTGGTATTTAAACTGTCTTGAAGATTTAAGGAAAAAGGTTCTAAATACGTCGAGGTATTTTTATTTTCCCTTTTTAGGGTTCCGTAGCCAAATGGCAAAAAACGGAACCCTTATGGATTCGTCATGTCTGTCTGTCTGTCTGTCCGTCCGTATGTCACAGCCATTTTACTCGGAAACTATACGACGTATCTGAATAAAATTTACACATAAGGTGTATTCTGTATGCTGCTACTTAGTTATGTATTTAAATTTGAAAAAAAAATATTTTAAGGGGGGGCGCTCCATACATGTAACTAAATTTCAAAAAAATTGTTTTTACCAAATATCAATATATGACACATCAATCGATAGGTCTTTAAAAATAATATTGAGGTTTCTTTGATCATTATGTGATTAAGTGAATATTTTTTGAAATAATCGCTTCGAAAGTCAGAAAAATTGTGTCCCCCCCCCTGTAACTTTTGAACCGTAAGTCCAAAAAATATGAAAAAATTTGAGAAGATGCGCCTTATCATATACTTTCTATGAAAATTGTTTTGAACATTATCGGTTTAGCCATTTTTGAGTTATCTCCAAAAAACTTCTTCCATAGGCATCAGATACGACCTTTTGGTATTAGTTTGGTTCTTATTCCATTGAAGAGGTACGGAAACCCTCCTATGCGTGGTCCGACACGCACTTGGCCGGTTTTTTAAAGTAACCAATCATACAAAAATGGCTAGACTGTTTTTGGTCAGGTTAGGTTAGGATCTGATGATAGGAACCTGGAGAAATCGAAGGAACTAAAGTTACTTAATACAGGGTGTAACAATAATACTGGTGATCCGTTTAAGGGTATAATTAGTATTACTAGTAATAAAAAGTAGGAGAAAAAATTTTTGGACACGAAAAATTTTTTTTTTTGTGTGTGAGACGTGGTCTCCTGGTGGTCTCTACGTGGTCGTGGTTTTGCCGGTTGGGCCAAAAAACCATACAGAATTTTTTTTTCTTAGTTCTTCATAATGAGAATACGATGCCGTTTATGTATTTCCTTACAAGGATCACCAATATTTTTGTTAAACCTTGTAAGTTTTTGGGGTATTCATTTCATAGTAGGTACATAGTGCAATTGTTCTCGAAAAGCATAATTTGGTATCACCGATCGAAGAATACTAGTGATACCCAATCAGCCCGAAACAATGGCCCCACAATAATACCGCTAGAACGACTCGAGCGATACTTTCTTTGACAGTCTTATTACGGTATAAGACTGGCCGGTTACAAATTTTCACAAGCCATATTTTCAGTATCTCTTAGTCTTGTTTTAGTCTGTACATCCTTTAAATTGTTGCTTCAAGTTTGCTATCGTGGAAATCCACACGCAATCTATATTTAAGTATTTAAGTAATATATGACTACCATAGGCACGATGAATTTTTTTCATGTATGGTATTAATCGATTCGTTTTGTTGTAAGGATCAAATGTCTGTATAGGGCCCATTGCGTTAAAGCAACACCAAAACCAGAAATGAGATTCGAAATCTGGTACTCGCTTTTGTTTCTCAAAACGCTCCTAACAAAATGCTATGCAACAGTGACGTCACGGTTGCCTCATATCTTTGAAACGTTTCAATATTTTTTTTATTTCACTTTATTAGGATATATTTATCATTTTGCATCCATTTAACTTAATTTTATTACAAAATTCAACATGTGTCATCATGCCTATTGTAAATTTTAAAGTTGAAAAGGAAGCTACCTATATACTACTTACAATGAAAAACGTCACTATTAGTGTGGTACAACTTAAGGATGGTTCACGCTGTAACGTTCCGCGTCCTACGACACACTTCCGACACTTCATCTTGTATAGGAAGCATCACGTGATGTTCTCTATACAAAAAGAAGTGTCGGAAGTGTGTGAAGGGGACGCGGAACGCTACAGCGTGAACCATCCTTTATTTGTATCATAAGTTTATGTTGCCTCTGGTTTCCTGTGTATTATATAATATATATTATTGTATAAATATGTTTGTAGGAAGTAAAACGAATAATGCATGAGATGATTCCCACGGTCCTCTGTGACCACTCGACAGTTTGTCAACTTACACGGAACGAAGTCACTGCCGGTTTGTACAGGGCGATACATTATTTTAGTAATGAGTAATTTGTATACAGAATATAATTATCAAGATATACGACTGTCCTGCTTGTTTGGGAAGGCCCCAGACTAGATGGACAGACGATCTGGTTAGAGTCGCGGGAAAAAGCTGGTTAAGGGCGGCGAATGACCGTTTGTTGTGGAGATCCTTGGGGAAGGCTTTTGTTCAGCAGTGGACGTCTTTCGCCTGAAATGATGATTATGATGATGACGTCTTGGTTTAAGATATGAATCAATTTATTTAGGAAGGTTAATCAACAAAAAACAATTTAACATGACATAACAGAAATTCTCTTTGTTGCACACGTTACAAACAGTAAAAGCAGAGGTAAAGCACTTGGCGGTCTTATCGCTAAAAAGCGATCTCTTCCAGACAACCTTAAAACAAGTCAAAGCTTAACATTTAAAGCTCTGTAGTTTACATGTGTAAACTATAGAAAAATAGCAATTATGTACCTATAATGAAATATTTTGATATTTTGATATATATGTAGACTTTATAAACTGATTAATAAGACTGGTCATGAAAATAATAGATCCCTTGCAACCATTAAATAATTTTAAATCAATCCGAAATCTCTGGCAAATAATATCAGTCATCAAGTAATTTGTATAAGTGCATTAATTAATATTACGTAGAGATCTGTCAACCATTTTAATTCAACAAGCAATGTCAAAAAGATTTAGTAAGGTAAGCGTCCGAGTTTTCGACACTGTCCCAGTACGTGTCATCTATAAACTTAAATTATTGGCAATAAAGGTGATAGGAGGCTGTCAGATATTAGTTATTGGCGTGTCGGCAACTAGGACATTTACTTTACCTAAATATCAACAAATACATCAGAAAACATATTTTTTTCCTTTCAAAGTAAGGTAATTTATTATTATACTTAAAATGAAATAGTTCGTAATTCAGGGTACGAGCATAAGTAACATGAAATAGAAAATATCGCAATTCAATAAAGTGGATTTTTTTTAAAATAAACTTCTAATAATGATCAGCCTTTATCCATTCAGCGCAGGACGTTCTTAATCTCAACTAAAGAGAGAAGAAACAAAGCATTTATGCGTAAATTGTAACTGATCAGTTGCGCGCTGCACACCATCAGTGGATATCGGGTATCAATCATGAAAATAACCATAACGGATCTTATAAAGTTAATACTGCCCTACATATTATGTGTGGAAGGAAAAAAAGAGGCAAAAAACCACAAGTATGGGTTAATCGAAGAATGGGCGAAGAAGCATCAACGACATTTCGATATCTTTATACCACAACAACACCTCTTAGCACCGAAATCCTCTATACCAACTACTCCTCCGAAGTTCTCTATTAAGAAAACTAGTACTACCATAATGCCAACGCGATTGCCGAAGAAAGTGACGGGATATGCAGCTGGTTATGACTTTTTATATGACGTTGAATATCCTAAATTGAATAAGCAACGCAACGCGCTGTTTCAAAGACAGCCTACGCAAGATGTGAAGAAGAAAGTACCGGAAATAGGGGATCAGCGTAGTGTTGGGTTCCCACCTTCGGCAGCGTTAAGACCTTACTCCACAAGCCCTCTGCCAAGAAAAATGTCTTCTACTTTAAGCACCAACAACAAAGGTAAAACTTCAAATGGAAATAAACCTCAATATGTAAAAGACAGGGAAATAGCACAATACTCACTCCGCTCAGGAAAGAAATCATATGAAAGTATTAAAAAGAAAAACATACAAAACGGAGGTTTTCCGTATGTGAATCCATCAGTGTTCATGTTTAGTGGCCGATGTCCTTTTATGGCACAGGATTCGAAGAACTCACGATCAACTCGAAATAGTGCAAGCAAGAATAGGCCTAAGATGTTCTATCATTGTTCTGAAAGACAGGGAAATTGCTTCTGCCGATGTAAGAATGCTACAGACTGGTATGTTGCTCAGAAATCTGCGGCATCAAAGTGGTCTTTGCCATCGCTTTGTAATTTAATAGAAAATAAAGCGGCTACTGGGGCAAAATATAAGTATACCTAACCATGCAAAAAATGATGGCAGTTAAATATCTGTCATAAATAGGTACCTTTTTCTTATCAGTTATTTGTTTATTAATTTTAAAAGAGATTGTTTTGTTTACACTGTCATATTGTTTTTTAGCACTAAGGTTTTAGCAAATAAAGGCGATATGTTTAAATACCTATTCTTATTTTAATTAATGAATATTCCCCGAAGACATGTACAAAACAAATGTAAGTAGAAGCGCCGCAAATAATTTATTAATTAATTTAACGGCTTACTTACGTAATTTAAGTCGATTTTTGCTCGACATGTTTCGATCAATTTACGATTATCATAAATCGACTTAAATTACGTGAGTAACCCGTTATAAATATTTTTTAAATGTCAGTCTCACGAAAGTTTTATTGTTAAAATTGATAATGTCTAGTTTAATCTGTGTTCTGGTGTAAAATATCCTAATTGTAATTTGCTTATATGCCAAATGTGCCTAAACGTGACCTCTATGTCGCATTATGTAAAAATGGTAAGTGACGAAGAAAGAGGTCCCGGGTTCGAATCCTGGGAAAGGCGTTTATTTGGCTATTTATCACAGATATTTGTTTCTTCTTTATGGATGGTTTCTATGTATTTAACTATTTATCTGTAGTTATATATTTATTCAATACATTGCCTTCTAGCATCCACAACACAAACCTTAGGGTGTATAATTTACACTAGGTCTAATTGTCTTCAGGTAAATGCGCTCATAATATTTATTTATTTATCTGTAGGTATCTATGTCACTAATTTGATTTTGGTATCTATACGGATTGAAAATAATGGTCTGAATATGCCAAAAGTCCAATCCTGTTCAATATGAAATTAAAATCACATCGATGTCAAATTATATTTTTCGAATAGGCGTCTGGCACTCAATGCAAACAGTCATTAAGTGATCGAATACGTACCTAATGCAACAGAATACCCATCAAGCAGTGAATGCACCCGATGTGTAATGCCTGACTTAGTCAGTGCTTGTGACGGACGCGGGAATATTTTCCGGTTCTTGAAAAATTTTCCCAAACAAAGTTCATAAAGTGATTGAATATGTAATGAAACAGACCACCCATTCATTAAGCAGTGAGTGCACGGGATCTATAACACCGGAGCCCGAGCGCAGACTTAGCCGCTAATGACGGCTGCGGGAATATTCCCGTGTTTTTGGGAATCATTCAAACAACCGTTATTATACAATCGAATACGAAATGCGACATACGACCTATCAAACAGTTGTAATAGGTACATAATCACCCAACAACAGCTGACTCAGCTGACTCACAGCCCACCCAAGGCGAATAGAAAATTAAATAAAAAACAACGTTCATTTTCCTAATGTAATATGATACGCTGCAACCAAATACGGAATATTATAAAAATCATTTTCTATTTTCTGTGACCTCGGCCTTGATCAGTGTATTAACCTAAACTGAGAACAAAGGATTGTGTACCTATATAAAGCGATCTATTTTCCAAGATTAAACAGTGATTATCCACACGTTGAGCGTTTCACTTTCCTAACTCTCGTCCCATTACCATATGGCGACCCTTCCAGTCGGGCTGCTCAAGGCAGCCTTGGTTTAAATACCAGCCAGCTCAGCGAGCTCCACGAACCAGCTCAGCAAGCGCCATGAACTAGCCTAGCCCGGACCTGCGCAGCACAGCTCAGCTCACAATGGACCAGCCCCGCTCGACCCCAGAAGCCCCGCCCAGCCGAACTTAGACACCACCGCCTCAGCAAGCTCATCAGCCATTCCAGCCGTTCAGCGAACAGAAAAATCAAAAAACACGACATGGGAACCAGCTCCAGCAAAGACACCAACTCACCAGTCAGCCGGCCAGAGTCAGCTAAAACCATGGCCATGATTACCATAACGGTAACGTTCACGGAACAGAGGACCCCAACCAGAACGGTCCGATGTCAGTCCGATGGACGCCACGTTACCACCATCAGCCCCAACAACCCGCACCAACGGGTAACCCAAGCCAAATCACAATCGCCACCAGCAACCAGCGAAGCGGAGCGGAGCATCTAGAACCAGCACGTCAAGCACAGCAGAACGTGTAGCAGCCACCAGCCGTCACAAGCCCTGCCGCACCCAAGTCACCAGCCCCGCCCCGCCACACCCCATCGCCAGCGCCCAGCACCGACCATCGATCGCAAGTACAATTCTAAGACAGTTTAATCGTAATTACTTAAATTCAGTGATAAATATAAGCCCTCAATTCTAAATGTAACAATAACAATAACTCACATTACGCGTATAGTATGACCCACATTATAAAAATATATAAAACAAGTTAAAAGCATTGCAAACAAATATTCGAAAATTAGTTCAAAAACACCGTAAACAGACAATCGGTCAAAATAAAATCAAATTAGCCCACTGTCACTGAAGAATACAGCCCAAAAAAAAAAACAGGCATCCGTACGACAAAGCGAAGTAATTTAATCTAACCTCACAAAAATAAAAGACGACTAAAGTAAAATCTTATCAATATACTACCAAGACAAAAAAAAACGGACAAAACCAGGACAAAACCTAAATTAATTCACCAAAAAACGGCAGTAGCATTGCTACCAGGCATGGACGGATCTGAGACCGTCATCAAACAGTTAGACATCATAGAATTATACGCGATAATGATTATAATCAATGACATAAAATTGCTAATAAATTTCGTAATTAAAAAACCCATTTAACCAAACACGCCAAACTTAAAACATCCAGCAAACACATCAGTAAAATCAGCGACCGCGATCCAAAACAAACTATTCAACACAAAACAGGGAAATCGGCCTACCAAACGTTACGAAAAAAAAAACTTAAAATGTAAACCATAAGACATATTTTACATAATATGTCGATAGTAAAGTAGCTACACTATACCAATAAAACAAAGAAATAAATTCAAGCTTACGCACGTATTACACTCAAGATATTTAATAACGCATTATAGTGTATTGACGTATACCTACACCGATAAATTAAAGGCAAAAAAATATATTAATAATATCTATACAGATATTACTTTAGTGTTTTTATAGATTGATATTTAAAAAAACTACATGATGATAGTATAGGCAACAAAATTGAACCATGACAAAATACAATTAAACAAGTTAATATATTTTGCAGGCTCTGAATCCTTGATACATAATGATAGTATTGAAATACCAATTCGTGAAGGTCCTTGGACACAATACGTTTATTGAAATAAACTAGTGTTAAAAGAACTGCCTCAAAAGTATAATAACTACATAATGAAATATCATAATGACAAAAATAAAACAACACACTAAATCTGATGCAGCAAAAATCCACAAAAATCACCATTGTCAAAGTAAAAAAAAAATTTTTTTTTCAAAAATCTCAAAGGCCAGATCAACCGCCTGCGCCAGCCAAACCAAAAATACACTAAAACTAATAGCCACATAAACACAGTTCAATTCACAATAAACGCCACAACGTACTTATATTTTATCGACACCAGAGCCAGCCAAAGTACAATAACACGCGACACGACATTGAAAACCCAAGGTCGCATGCAAGCTGACCTATATACACGGAATAGGAGGAACGATTGCGTCATAATATACAATTACGCTACGCTTAGAGAGTGATAGCCACGCCTACCACAATAAATCGACATTGCGAGATACCATAATAATTAAACAAGATTTTTTTTTTATTCATTATGACTGCAACATGACACGACATAAATAGGGATATTATTACGTTAAGAATAATAAGAAATATATGTAATATCTTAAATATTACAAATGACTGACTATGACTATGACTATGACTATGACTATAACTGTGACTGTGACTGTGACTATAGCGTGCAGAAAGCTAAAACAGATAAGTGTCGCAACCAACAATTAGCCTGATCACCTAAAAATTGTTGTGACCCTTATATGCTTTAAGTTTACAAAGTAAAGGGTTTCCTTGCATTCCTCTTTACTTCACGCAATACCAGGTTGCCCATAAGAGAATTAAAAGTAAGATGAGTACACCAGGATATAAAGCAGACGCTAACCCTTGGAACCAAACAAATTCGAGCGAGTTCTCAATTGACCAGGTCCTTGGGCGCACGGAATGTTCTAAGTCTTCCGATGCGTTAAAACACTGTCTGATAGTACATAATAATAATATGTACTAGCGCGCAATAATAAATATTTCCCTGTATCCTTAAATCGAAAAACTAAAAATAAAATAGTATGCAATACGGTCGGCCGACCCGATGCGCTAAAATGCGCCATGTACTCATTAAAAGAAAGTGACAAGTATCACAAAGAAGCTTACATAAGGACAAAACGCAGACATTGCAAAATGGCTCATTTATTGTTCTACACTGTGTGTCGAACCAAGTACTCGGTCGTGTCCGAAACGAGCTTTCCTCGCGAGAGAACTAGGTCACATATGAAAGGCACAAAAGATACAAGAAGAATACATACAAAGAAAAAAAAAACAACCAAAGAAGGAAAGAGCTACCAAAGTGTATAAAACACACATGACAGACGATCCGTACCACGACTAATTATTATAGAAAAAGTCAAGAAAATCACAGACAAAGATGACAGACGTGTCACATATAACTTATTACCCACCAGCGGACACAGTCATAAGAATAATGACCAATAACGTTAAAAGTTATTACTACTGACCAGGAATAGATAACGACATTATGAAATTCATAAAAGCAAAAAACAGTCATAAATAAATCAAAGCAGACAGAGACATCAAATTCATCTCCACAACTATGCGAGAGATTTGTAACATATTAGGTATAAAACAATTACAGTCAACCGCTTACCACCATGAAAGCCTAGGATCCTTAGAAAATTCGCACAAAGCACTAGAAGCATTTTTGAGGATACAAACAGACAACCAGACACACCAGTGGTCTGACTTTTTACAATATTGGACCTTTTCATATAACATAACGGTCCAGTCGGCAACTAAATACACGCCATATGAACTAGTATTCGGCAAACTATGCCGCGTACCCAGGAGTACATTACTCATCAAACATACCCATTATATATATACAACTTCAATTCCTATCCCATAGAATTTAAACATAGGTTACAAAAGTCCCAAGCGGACGCCAGAAATAATTTAATTAAAACAAACACAAACAAAAAACGTAACACATCTACACATTTCATAAAACAAAAAAGAAAAAAAAACTACTTACGATTTAAAAATTCAACCCCATACGCTATATATATATCTATATATATAAACCGGAGAACCACTATAAATCAGAAAATAAGACAGAAATAAAATAAATACAGTATATCAGAGACCATTTACCGTCATAAAGAATAAAAATCAAAAACGTAAAAAAAAAATGTTTCAGACAGAGAGTACATTATCGATACAAAAAAAAAAAACACTATAAATGAAAACAACAAAATATATACATATATATACAAATTTAATACACAACAAAAACCCATAAAACAAAAAAAAACCACGCTCACACTCGACACTACACTAAAACAGCACACTAAACGTTTCCATGTCAATGATCACATCTTATTCCAAATACGGAAGTACTATCTCCACACTGAAAGGATATCAAATAACAAATAAACATCAGGTCAATAATTTACAAAACACAAACACCTAGCCATACAAGGATCGAAACAAATAAACAAACCGCAGCATATAACTTAACAACAAACTCACCGCTATTTTAAATAAAAACATAACTTAGACAGAAAATACCACTGGTATAACCATGATCTTTGATCATTATCTATGTATAACGTAGCCATAACATTAACCTAAAAATCGAAATGTAACCCATAGTCCTTATATAACCATACATTTACATTTTTTTTTCCTAATATATACCTTAAACAATAACGAAATAAAAACCTAAAGCCTCAAGCAAATGATTTCTTAGGATCACATAGTATCCCAAATACGGAAACACTAACTAACAACACTAAGCAATAAACAACATCATGTCAGCAACTTACGGGAATAGCGAAAAGGACACCCCTAACCATATACGAACCGAAATCAATAAACAACATAACATAGATAAGTTTACCAACTAACTTAGAGATGAATTAACAATTAAGTAACCATATCTAATCCTTATTCAAAATTTTATCAATAGTGTAACTAAACTATAACTTAATTAAGACAAAAATGTAATCATATTTTTAAGTGCATCAAAAAAAAAAAGAAGAGACAAAAATGTAATCATATTTTTAAGTGCATCAACAAAAAAAAAAAAACCCTAGCCGTAAGATTAAATTTTTATTTTATTTTATATTAAATATAAATTAATTAAGAAACAGAATGTAAACAATAGAAGTAAGCAGCCATGTTTTTTTTGTATAACACTTTTAATAGTGCTAAGATTTATTTTATATTCAGAATTACCTTTTAAGAAACAAAGGACCCCGCAGCAAACATTGGGAAAAAGTGGTTTCAGTCAAATCTCACGAAATTTTAGTACGATGTAGATTCGAGTCTCCTGATTATTTTTTTATAAGGGCACAATTCGCTCAGAAGTATACTTTTAGAAATAATGAAGTATAGTTGTTTCATACAAAACATATGTAACATACCAATTTTTCGTAAAATCTTTCTCTTTACTTTTGCATAATATAAATAACTAACAAAATGCGATTTCATCGTGACAGAAACGTTATTAAGATCATATTTAACGCCAGTAAGTCTCAGTGTGAGTCAATTCAAAGTATCGATTTTAAGAAACACGTCATAGTAAAATAATAATATAAACTTGATTATTTCTGACAGTGTACTTCTGAGGGAGTTGCGCCCTTATATACAAATAATAAGGAGACCTGTATCTACATCATACTAAAATTTCATGCGATTTGACTGAAACCACTTTTTCCCTATGTTTGCTGCGGGGTCCTTTATACTTATTAATGTAAAGACAAAAAACAGTTTAAACCTGTTTTTCTGTCTCAAAAAAACCGACGGACGTGTAATAGGTACATAATCACCCAACAACAGCTGACTCAGCTGACTCACAGCCCACCCAAGGCGAATAGAAAATTAAATAAAAAACAACGTTCATTTTCCTAATGTAATATGATACGCTGCAACCAAATACGAAATATTATAAAAATCATTTTCTATTTTCTGTGACCTCGGCCTTGATCAGTGTATTAACCTAAACTGAGAACAAAGAATTGTGTACCTATATAAAGCGATCTATTTTCCAAGATTAAACAGTGATTATCCACACGTTGAGCATTTCACTTTCCTAACTCTCGTCCCATTACTATACAGTGAGTGCACGCGAAACCTTATTGCCAGCGCCTGAGCGCAGGTTTGCTCACCGCTCGTGAAGGCCCTGGGAATAATATATAGAATATTATACACAGTTTCACGCGAGGAACCCGAATAATTTTAACAGTGTATTCCTGAGGTCATAAGGAGTGATAAACTTTGTGTAAATTTAATCAATTTTACCAAAAAATCACGTCCCATCTGTTTTTGAAAAAAAAAACCCGAATGACGTTGACGTATGAAAGACATTCACGTTTTAAAATATTTTCAAGAGCACGTAAACTTTCTTACGGATTTGCTTTATATTAAAGTTCAATCAGCGTTCGGAATGAAAAATGCACTGAGGCTATCAAAATATAATTAAGTAAGTTACTAGTTTTACCTGTTGTAAAATGAGACTGCCGTTACTGCACATCACTAAGTGCAGTGGACTAGCTGCAGTGATTCTCTGTGATTTATTATGCACTTTGCCACGGAAGCGAATGCTCTCTGAAATCCTAAATTACTCTGAATTAGGGATTTTCTTTAAGTGGGGGTGTTCATTTGGAGATTCTTAGTGTTTAGATTTATTGTAACAACTTGATACAAACGTGAAAAAGTTAATATCTATTACTACTAAAGTGCAGTGAGCACACACTGTGTTAGTGATCTTATGAAATTAAATAATAAATAAAATTAATACATATTATGGGACAATCTTACACAAATCAACCTAGTCCCACAGTAAGCTCAATAAGCCTTCTGTTGTATGTACTAAACGACGATATATATGTTTATTAGGTAAATATATACTTAAATACATACAAAATATCTATAACTTAGGTTCAGGAACAAGTATCCGTGATACACATACAAATAAATGTCCAGACCAGGATTCGAACCCGGGGCCTCCTGTTATCTACCGACTAGGCTAGGAGGCCGTTAAATGTTTCAGAGAATATCATAAAATTCATAAATATTCATACTATAAATAACATTTAAAACTTTCTTGTTTAAGCACTATACTTTGTTAACAGGGGGTCTTTCGCGAATAAATTATATTTTTAAATTATAAAAATAATATTTTTAAACGCGATTTTTTTTTGGTATGGGGCACGTGCTCCCAGCGGGCCAACCCTCCATACAAAACCAAATTGGTTCTTCGCGTAAAAATAATATTTTTCTTGGTGTTCCATAATACAGCATTTCCAGCATTTTTGTTACACTGGTAGCAACATAGAATAGTAACAAAATAGAGAGGACACAAAGAGTATACATACAGACATGTAATTAGACATTATAACACTACATATATATAAATTATAACACTACACGGGACTTATTTAATCACGTACACTTACTTCGTACCGCGCTTTTTTAGGGTTCCGTAGTCAACTAGGAACCCTTATAGTTTCGCCATGTCTGCCCGTCCGTCCGTCCGTCCGCGGATAATCTCAGTGACCTAGTACTAGAAAGCTGAAATTTGATACTAATATGTATATCAATCACGCCGACAAAGTGGTAAAATAAAAAGTGGAAAGAAATGTTTTATTAGGGTACCTCCCCTATACGTAAAATGGGGAGTGATTTTTTTTTTCATTTCAACCCTAACGTGTGATATATTGTTGGACAGGTATTTAAAAATGAATAGGGGTTTACTAAAATCATTTTTTGATAATGTAAATATTTTCGGAAATAATCGCTCCAGAAGTAAAAAAAAATGTGTCCCCCCCTCTAACTTTTGAACCATAAGTTTAAAAATATTAAAAAATCTCAAAAGTAGAACTTTATAAAAACTTTCTAGGAAATTTATTTTGAACTTCATAGATTGAATAGTTTTTGAAAAAAAATTACAAAATAATTTCTGAACCAAGTTTGTTTTAACCGTATAGGCAGGTGTTTATTGTACCTGTAATTTCTACAAAATCACAATGAAATGACGTGCTTTCAAAAACTCTTAAGTGGGGACACTTACTGTGACGGACAGAAAACTACGGAACCCTACACTGAGCGTGGCCCGACACGCTCTTGGCCGGTTTTTAATTTCTTCTTCATCTTTAATTTTTTTAATTAGGCCAAAGTAAAATTTCAAAAAATCTAACATTGTTAAAATTCGTTCTTGAGTCATAAACAGTCTAACCGACAACACTTTGTTTTATATAAATATAAATACGCGTAAAGACAGTACCATTATCTAAAGAAACCATTATATTTCGCACTACATCTCTCAATATAGCTATCGGTTCAACAATGAATTATTTTCCTCAATAACGCCGGGACAGGAAACACAATAGCGCAATATTTTACCTCCTCTATTGATGGCATTGCACCCTGGAGACCCCAACATTTGGTATCAATCTACACAACATATGGTAGTTCTGTTAACGATATTGTATCGTTTTGTTGAAAGGTGGAAACAAAACTTTTTTATCAAAAAATAGTCTCATAAGACCCCTAATTCTTTTTGAAAGACCTATCCAACGACACCCTACACAATAGGGTTTAAGTGAAAAAATAATTCACCGCAACTCCAGTCTCCATGTGTATGGGAGGTGCCCCAAAAAAAATTGTTTTCTGTTTTTACTCTACGGTTTTGTCGACTAGTAATTACGCTTGCTAACGATCACTGAACTAAGCCGCGGACTGACAGAATGACAGACGGACGGACATGACGAAACTATAAGGGTTCCTAGTTGAATACGGAACCCTAGAAAAACCGTGCAGCGACCTCAATGACCACGACAACACTAAATTTATTGTTTCCCTATCCCTACTATTCTACCAAATATTTGTCTAAGTGCCCACTATCTGAGTCACCCTCCTAAGTTCAGCATAACTTAGTTTACTACTTTGCTGAGAGTACACCTGATCGTGTGTTCCAAACCGCGGCGAGACCGCGAGCATTTCTATTCTTAATGTACTTTGTTTTTAATATACTAACTATGGATCATTGTTATCTGCAATAAAGCTATAAATAAAATAAGTAAAAATATTCTGAAGCTAACCAGAGAACCACGAAAGTCATACCGGAAGGAAAACATCTTAGGATCTCGCAATCTGCGAATTAAATGTACACTTAATAAATCCTAAAATACCTACTTTCCCCGATATTTATACCCGAGTCAGTAAAAAAGTTTAAAAACGGGAAATATTATTCCATATATCAAAATATACTACGCAGCAAAAAAAACTGAAACAAGCATAATTATCGTTTTGATGTGAATTTAGATTCTTTACTGTTCAAGTCAGTATAGTTGTTGTTGTTAAATACTGGCCAAAAAACATATCGAAAGGAGAGATGCGAAATTATTTTCATACGTTATAGTTTCCATTGGCGTTGTAAATAAACACTTTTGGACACTAT